>CM019751.1:13811642-15127544 GCA_009761775.1 Ficus carica
ATCTATACGAAGTGGACCATTAGAATGCCATTTAATGCTTATCTTAGTGATCCAAAGTTGTACAAATTTTGAACCAGTCCAATTTTTACTTTCGAAAACAGAGCAAATATTGAGAGAAAGGTAATTCATAATTTAGAAGTCGATTTTAGACACGAAGAGTAGACCGTTAGAATGTGATATAAAGCATGTTTTAATAATCTAAAGTTCTAGATATTTTAAGCCGGACCAATTTTTAGTCGTCGGAGAAGGTAACAGGCATTGGAAAATGGACCAAATGTTAATACGACCATAACTCGTTGTTAAAAAGTTGGTTTTAGAAACTAAGTAGACCCTAAACCCTAAACCCAAAACTGTATACCTGAACACTGAACCCTGCACCTTGAACCCAGAACCTTGAACCCTGAGCCTTGACCCGGAATTTTGAACACGGAACCCTAAACTAAACCTTGAAACCTGGTCCTTAAACCTAAAACCCTAAAACCTTAAAACCTCAACCCTGAAACCCTGAAACTTGAACCCTGAACCCTGAACCCTAAACCATAAACCCTACACACCTGCTAGATTATGATTTACGCCCATCTCATATTTGCTCTGAATGCATTTATCAACACGAAGTGGACCTTTAGAAAGCAATCTAAATCGAATTATAATGATCCAACGTTCTAGAAATTTTGAACCAGTAAGATTTTTACTTAACGGAGAAGGCTATAGGCTTTGAAAAACAGGGAAAACATTGATAAGAGGGTAAACCACAATCTAGAAGTCAGTTTTAAACACGAAGTAGACTGTTCAATTCGATATTAAGCATGTTTTAATGATCCACACTTCTAGAAATTTTGAGTCAAACCAATTTTGAGTTGCCAGAAAAGGCTATAGTCTTTGGAAAATGGACCAAATGTTGATACGGCCATAACACGTTGTTAAAAAGTTGGGGTAAGACATGAAGTTAACCCTAAACCCTTAACCCTAAACCAAAACCTTTAACCTTGAATCATGAACCATGAACCCTGAACCTTGAGCCCTGAACCCTGAACCCTGAACCCTGAACCCTAATTCAATACCCTAAAACTGGAACTTTGAACCCAAAACCCTAAACCAAAACCCTAAAACTGGAACCCTGAACCCTTAAACCCTTAAACCCTAAACGCCTGCTGGATTGTGATTTACGCCATCTCAATATTTGCTCCAAATGCATTTATCATCATAAAGTGGACCTTTAGAAATCTATCGAAATCGTATTTTAATGATCAGATGTTTTTGAAATTTTGAACCAGTCTGATTTTTACATAATGGATAAGGATATAGGCTTTGGAAACAGGGCAAATATGGATTAGAGAGTAAACCACAATCTAAAAGTCAGTTTTAGACACGAAGTAGACCGTTCGAATGTGATATAAAGCACGTCTTAATGATCCAAACTTCTAGAAATTTTAGCCAGACCAATTTTAACTCGCCAGATAAGGCTTTAGACTTTGGAAAATGGACCATATGTTGATACGACCACAATACAATGTAAAAAAGTTGATTTTAGACTGTGAGGTAGACCCTAAATCCTTAACCTTAAACCCTAAACCCAAACCGTTAAGCCTGAACACTGAACCCTGCACCTTGAACCCTGAACCCTGAACCCTGAGCCTTGAACCCTGAACCCTGAACCCCGAGCCCTGAACCCTGAATTCTGAACACGGAACCCAAAACTAAACCCTGAACCCTAAACCTTAAACCCAAAACCCTAAAACCTGAAACCTCAACCCTAAAAACCCTGAACCCTGAACTTTGAACCCTGAACCCTAAACCTTACTCGCCTACTGGATTGTGATTTACGCCCATCTCAAAATTTGCTCCGAATGCATTTATCAACACAAAGTGGACCTTTTGAAAGCTATCGAAATAGTATTTTAATGATCCGACGTTCTAGAAATTTTGAACCAGTCTAATTTTTGCTTAACGGAGAAGGCTATAGGCTTTCGAAAACAGGGCAAATTGATAATAGGGTAAACCACAATCTAGAGTTCGGTTTTAGACATAAAGTAGACCGTTCGAATGCGATATAAAGCATGTTTTAATGATCCAAACTTCAAAAAAATTTGAGTCGGACCAATTTTTACTTGCCAGGAAAGGCTGTAGGCTTTGGAAAATGAACCAAATGCTTGCGACGGTTGTTTTCAACAAAAATTAAAAAACTGCCAACGGATCTTACCTGGACAGTTTCTGAAACTTAATTTGAGGCCCTTACAGTCCGAATTTGAAAAGAGTTTATAACTGAAAAGTTGTAGAAAAATTAAAAATTCTAGGGGACATATATGAATTTTTTTTTTTTAAATAAGCTCCAAATGCCTCTTTTTTTTTTCTATCAGTATCCGAGACTGGCCTTATACAGACAATGTACACAGCATATTTTCAAAAGGAGAAACGAGCAAGTAAAGGCAGATTTTAGGTTTGAACAAAACGAAAGTTGCAGGTTTCGATGAGATCTACAACTTCTGTGAAGAAAGTTTTCCCAAATTTTAAACTGATTTAAAGATAAAATAGGATTTTCAAAACTGTTCAGGTACAGGAAATTCCTTCATAGGATTTTCCAAACTGTGCATGATACAAGAAATTTCCTCCACACATGTAGTCCAGTAGATAAAAGGATGTTTTAAAAGCAGATTTTAAGGTTTTATTGATCTCTTTAAAAAGAGACTGAGATTTTATGAAAATGTTTTTCAAAAATGTTTTGAATCCAATAAATTTCCCAAGTGATTTTAAAAATGTACTATGTTTTATGAAAGGTAATTTCAAGTATTATGATAAGAAATACTTGATTTATAAGTTATGATATTTTCAAAACATAAGAATATGGTACCAGTGTATGACTAAAGTAAACGGATAGGGACACCGATTTGTTATGTTAGGGATGTATCCCATGATTACCAATTGTAACAGGACAGAATACCGGTTTACTATGTTAAGGTACCAATGGTAATCGAATAGAATACCGGTTAAACTTTGATAGGATTTGTATCTATGATTACCAAAGGTAATCAGATGGATACTGATACCGATCTAGTATGTTATGGTTTATAGTAAGATAGAACGACTTACTTATCTTACACTTGTTTGAAACAGGAATATGACCTATTGTCGTGCCGTGATGGACGATTAGATCAAGAGCCTAGGACAATTTGTTAGTTCAACCTCCGCCTACAGCATGGCAAAATGTTTTATTGCATCGTATGTTTTTCAAAATTCATGCATTAATTAACATGATGTACATATGTTTTATGTTTTATGTCTTATGTTTTATTATTGCACATATGAAAGCATGTTCACTAATGATAAATAACTGATAAGAATGAGATTAAGTTTTCAAGTAAGAAACATTTAATATTTAAGTTTTCAAGTATGATCAAATAAGAACAAGTTTTCATGAATAAGATAAGACAATCAAGTTTTATTGTGTCCTACTGACTGGCACGAGGTGGGTTTAAATGATTTGGTCTATGGTCTTGAGTTGGATTGGATTGGCTACCCAACCACCCCCAAGTTAAATGATTTGGTTCATGGTTTGAGTTGGATTGGACTGGCCGCCAAATCACTCCATGGCTATGCACCCGGTATGCGCACACATGATATGATGTAGGGAGCCCAAAACCAAATTAACATAAGAAAGCATAATGATTCTAAGCACGGATAATCGGTTCACTGTATATTTTAACTAAAAATGTTTTGTGGAAATAGAAAGTTGTACTTACTGAGCATAAGCTCATAACTTACGTTCATGCTGTAGGTAAGCAACCTACGGCAATGCTTGATGCAAAAGACTGTGGAGAGATGCACTGCAGACTGTGATTTTGGTTTGGACACCGCTCGGATTTTGGAAAAATGTTATGTAAAATGGGTTTGTATTATATTATGATAAGTTGATGGTACCAGTTATATGATAAACTAGTATGATTTGTTAAAATGTGGTTTGAAAAGCTCGGTACTCGAGTGAGTACATATAAATAAGTATTGAGTATAAGTTAAATTTTAATTTGAGTTTAAAAAGAAAAGGAAAAAAAAACCATTTCTGTATTTTTACGTAAAGCAAAGTTTTAAGATAACGTATGTTCAAGTAAACATGTAAGGTAATGGCACAATGAAATCGGGTCGTTGCCAAAGTTGGTATTTAAGTTAAGTAAGTACAAAGTAACAGCCCTGCGTAGGGTGGGTCGTGACAAAAAAATGGTGGTTGTAAGACACGAAACGTAGACCCTAAACCCTTACCCCTAAACACTAAACCCTAAACTCAACCCTAAACTCACCCTTTAAGCCTGAACCCTGAACCCTTGCAACTTGAATCATGAACCATGAACTGAACCCTGAGCCCTGAACCCTGAACCCTTACCTGAACCCCTGACCCCTAAACCTAAACCAATACCCTAAAACTAGAACCCTGACCCTAAACCCTAAACCAAATCCTAAAACCGGAAACCCTGACCCTAAACCCTAAACCACTTGCTGGATTGTGATTTACGTCCATCTCATTATTTGCTCCAAATACATTTAAAAAACACGAATTGGACCGTTTAGAATGCCATTTAATGCTTATTTTAGTGATTCGAAGTTTCTATAAATTTGAACCAGTCTAATTGTTACTTAACGGCGAAGGCTATAGGCTTTAGAAAACAAGGCCAATATTGAGAAGAAGAAGGTAAATCACAATCTAGAAGTCGATTTTAGACACGAAGAGTTAAGTAGACCGTTAGAATGGATATAGAGCTTGTTTTAATGATCAAAAGTTCTAGAAATTTTAAGTCGGTCCAATTTCTAATCGTCGAAAGAAGGTAGTAGGCATTGGAAAATGGATCAAATGTTTAAAACGACCATAACTCGTTGTTAAAAAGTGATTTTATAAACTAAGTAGACCCTAACCCTTAATCCAAAACCCTAAACCCCAAACCTTTATGCCTGAACACTGAACCTTGCACCTTGAACCTGAACCCTAAACCCTGAACCCTGGGCCCTAAACCCTGAATCCTGAACACGGAACCCTAAACTAAACCCAGAACATAAACAATAACCCAAAACCCTAAAACCTGAAACCCAACCTGAAACCCTGAACCCTGATACCTGAACCCCTGAACCCTAAACCCTACACACCTGCTGGATTATGAGTTACGCCCATCTCAATATTTGATCCAAATGCATTTATCACCACGAAGTGGACCTTTCGAAAGCTATCTAAATTGTATTTTTAATGATCCGACATTCTAGGAAATTTTTGAAACCAGTCTGATTTTTACATAACGGAGAAGGATATAGGCTTTATAAATAGGACAAATATTGATAAGAGGGTAAACCACAATCTAGAAGTCAGTTTTTAAACATGAAGTAAAAATGTTCGAATGCGATATAAAGCCTGTTTTAATGATCCAAAGTTCTAGAAAGTTTGACTAGGACCAATTTTTACTTGCCTGAGAAGGCTATAGGCTTTGGAAAATGGACATTTAATGTTGATACGACCATGACACCTTGTTAAAAAGTGGTGTGTAAGACACGAAGTCGGACTCTAAACCCTTAACCTTAAACCCTAAACCCAAACCTTTAAGCCTGAACCCTCAACCCTGCACCCTAAATCCTAAACCATGAAACCTAACCCTGAGCCTTGAGCCCTCAACCTCAACCCTCAACCCAAAACCCAAAACCCCTAACACCAAAACCCTAAAAACAGGAAACATGAACCCTGAAAACCCTGAACCCTAAACCCTAAACCCTAAACGCCTGCTGGATTGGGATTTACGCCCCATCTCATTTTTTGCTCCAAATACATTTATAAACACGAATTAGATAGTTAGAATGTTATTTAAAGCATATTTATATGATCCGAAGTCTATAAATTTTGAACCAGTCTATTTTTACTAACGGCGAAGGCTATAGCCTTTGGAAAACATGGCCAATATTGAGAATAAGGGGTAAAATCACAATCTAGAGTCGGCTTTGGACACGAAGTATACCATTAGAATGCGATATAAAGTATGTTTTAACGATCCAATGTTATTGAAATTTTTAGCCGGACCAATTTTTACTCGTCGGAGAAGGCTATAGGCTTTGGAAAAATAGACCAAATGTTGATACGACCATAACTCGTCATTAAACAGTTGGTTCTGCACACGAAGTAGACCTTAAACCCTAAGCCCAAACCTTTAACCCTGAACTCTGGACCTTGAACCCAAAACTCTAAAACCCTGAACCCTCAACCATGAAACGCTTAACCCAAAACCCAAAACCCCAATTGCCTGCTGGATTGTGATTTACGCCCATCTCATTATTTTCTCCGAATGTATTTATCTATACAAAGTGGACCGTTAGAATGCTTTTTAAAGCGTGTTTCAATGATCCAAAGTTAAGAAATTTTGAGGTGTACCAATTTTTACTCGCCGGAGAAGGCCAGACTTTGGAAAATGGACCAAATGTTGGCACGACCATAACTCGTTGTTAAAAAGATGGTTTTAGACACGAAGTAGACCCTTAACGCTAAACCCTAAACGCCATACCCTTAAGCATGAAATCCAAACCTAAACCCAAAACCTAAACCCGAAACCCTAAACCTACATGCCACACAAACCCAAAACCCAAACCTCAAACCCCCATACTCCAAAACACCTAACCCGAAACCCTGAACCCCCAAATCTCAAATCAAAAACCCCAAACCACAAGCCGCAATCCCCCAATGCCCCAAACCCCTAAACCCTAAAACCTTAAACCCAATCCCCAAATCCCAAACCCATTCCCAAACCATTAAACCCAAAACAAAACCCAAAACGCCTGCTATATTGTGATTTACGGCCTATCTCATTTTTTGCTCTGAATGCTTTTATCTACACGAATTGGACCGCTAGAATGCCATTTAATTCTTATTTAAGTGAGCCGAAGTTCTACAAATTTTAAGCAGTCAAATTTTTACTTAACTATAGGCTTTCGAAAACAGAGCAAATATTGAGAGAGAAAGGTAATTCACAATCTAGAAGTCCATTTTAGACCCGAAAAGTAGACCGTTAGAATGCTCTATAAAGCATGTTTTAATGATCCAAAGTTTTAGAAATTTTAAGCCGGACTAATTTTTAGTCATCGGAGAAGGCAGTAAGCATTGAAAAATGGACCAAATGTTAATACGACCATAACTCGTTGTTAAAAAGTTGGTTTTAGAAACTAAGTAGACCCTAAACCCTTAATCCAAAACCCTAAACCGAAACCATTACGCCTGAACACAGAACCCTGCACCTTGAACCCTGAACTCTGAACCCTAAGCTTTGATCCCTGAGTCCTGAACACGGAACCCTGAACTACCCTAAACCCTAAACCTTAAACCCAAAACCCTAAAACCTGAAACCAAAACCCTGAAACCCTGAACCCTAAACCCTAAATTCAAAACCCTAAACCCAAAATGCCTGCTGCATTGTGATTTATGCCTATGTCATTATTTGCTCCGATTGCATTTATCTACACGAAGAAGGTACGTAGACCCTAAACCCTAAACCCAAAACCAAAGACCCAAACCCTACACTAGAAAGTTGGTTTTAGGAAACTAAGTAGACCCGAAACCAAAACCCAAACCCAAAAACCAAGCCTCAAACCCAAACCACAAACCCCAAACCCTAAAACACTAAACCAGAAACACTAAGCCCAACCCCAAATCCCAAACCCCAAACCCCCAATCCCAACCCCAGACCCCTAAACCCCAAACCCAAAACCCAAAACCGTTTAAACTTTACCACTCTAACCCAAAACCCTCAACCCAAACCCAAAACCCCAAACCCAAATCCTAAACCCTAAAACCCAAATCTAAAGGGCCTGTTAGATTGTGATTTAAGCTCTTCTTATTATAAGCTCCAAATGCGATTTTCGATACGAGGTGGCACCGTTAGGATTCTATCTAACGCATATTTCATGATCCAAGTTCCTAGAAATTTTGAGTTATACCAGTTTTAATTAACAAGAAAGGCTACAGGCATTGGAAAATAGAGCAGATATTGATACGACCATAACTCGTTGTTAAGAAGTTGATTTTAGACACGAAATATACCCTAAACCCAAGCCCATAAACCATAAACCAAAATCCGAAACCACAAAACCCCAAACTCCAAACCCTAAATCCCCTAAATCTAAAACCACCAAAGCCCAAAACCCCCAAACCCCTAAGCCCAAAACCCTAAACCCAAACCCTTAAACCCTTAACCCCCAGCCCCAAACCCTAAACCCCAAACCACCCAAACCCCAAACCCTAAACTCTAAAACCTTTAAACCCTACACTAGGAAACCCAAATCCATAAACCCGAAACCAAAACCCCAATCCTCAAGCCCTAAAACCCAAACCAAAAATCCTAAACACTAAACACCCGCTAGATTGTGATTTAAGTTCTTCTCATTATTTGCTCCAAAGCCATTTTTTGAAACTAAGTAGGCTATTGGAATGCTATATAAAGCATATTTCAATGATACCAAAATTCTAGAAATTTTGAGCCGAACTAATTTTTACTTAACGGAGAATGCCATAAGGAATTGGAAAATAGAGCAAATATTGATTCAACCATAACTCATGATTAAAAAGCTAGTTTTAGATACGAATTAGACCGTTGGAATTTTGTTAAAAGCAATTTTTAATTATCCCAAATACCTGAATTTTGAGTCGGATCAATTTTGGATAGACTGAGAATGTTATAGACTTTAAAAAAAGAGCAAATATTGAGAAGACGTTAAATCACAATCTAGAACTCGGTTTTAGACACAAAGTAGACCGATAGAATGCTATTTAAAGCATGTTTTAATGATCTAAAGTTCTATAAATTTTGAGCCTGACAAATATTTACTCGTCGAACATGGCTCTAGGCTTTAGAAAATGAAGCAAGTGTTGATACAACCATAACTCGTTGTTTAGAAGTTGGTTTTAGACATGAAGTAGACCCTAAACACTTAACCCTAAGCCCTAAACCCAAACCCTTAAACCCGAAACCCTAAACCCTAAACCTTTAAACCCTACACCATGAACCTAAACCCCTAAAACCGAAACCCGAATCCAAATCCCAATCTAAACACCTAAAACCCACAACCCTAAACCCTAAACGCCTGTTGGATTGTAATTTAAGTTATTCTCATTATTTACTTTGAAGGCATTTTTTGACATATAGTGCACCGTTCGAATGCTATTTAAAGCATATTTTAATGATCCAAAGCTCTAAATTTTGGACCGGACCAATTTTTACTTAACGAATAAGGCTATAGGCTTTAGAAAATGAATCAAATGTTGAGATGACCAAAACTCGTGATTAAAAAGCTGGTTTTAAGCACGAATCAGACCATTGGAATTCAATTAAAATCATTTTTAAATTACACAAAATACATGAAATTTTGAGTCAGACCAATTTTGGTTAGATGGAGAAGGCTATAACCATTGGAAAATGGAGCAAATATTTGGAAGACGTTAAATACCAATCTAAGTCGGTTTTAGACAAGAAGTAGACCGTTAGAATGCTATTTAAAGCATGTTTTAATGATCCAAAGTTCTATTAATTTTGAGCCAAACCAAGTTTTACTTGTTGGAGAAGGCTAAAGGCTCTGGAAAATGGAACAAATGTTTGAAACAACCCTAATTCATTGTTAAGAAGTCAGTTTTAGATGCAAAGTAGACCCTAGACCCTACACCCTAAACCTTAAACCCTAAAACTAAACTCTTACACCAGAAACCAGAAACCCCAAACTCAAAATCCCAAACTCCAAACCGAACACCTAAACCCCAAACCCCTAATCCGTAAAACCTAAACCCCAAACCCCAAAGCCCAAACCCCTAACCTAAATCTAAAACCCTAAATGCAAAACCCTAAACCTTAACGCTAAACCCCGAACCCCCCAAAACCCCAACCAAAAACCGCCAAACCCCAAATCGCAACCCTCAAACCCCCAAACCTAAACCCTAAACCTTAAAACTAAACTGTGGTGCCCTTAATACTCATATACAAGTTTCACGCCAACAATCAACACTGATTACATTGCAATTTTAAAATTTTATATTTTTACTATTAATAGTTCATGTTATTCAATGTATTCAAAAAAAAAAAAATTAATTGATATCGTATTTTTTTTTTTAATAATATTTAGTTTGGAGTTATTTTGATGCCGTGTGACGTCCTCGAATCTATCGTGAAAAGACGCAATGAGTTAAAAGAATGGAGGGTCATGTTCTATCTGATCAATTCTTTAGTCAGCATTTGGTTTAAAACTACTTGAATTTTTTTTATTGTGTCTTATTCTACTAATAAATTGCAGCATAAGATAAATATATATATCTAGTTGACGTTGCATATAGATATATATCTATATATGTATATTATTGTCATTTATCATATTATTATTTTTGTTATTATATGTGCTTTATTCTCTTACAACATATATTAATAAATACTATTAAAGAACCGACAGAGTAAAGTCGGTGGTCGGTACCATTATTAAACTACCACTTTTCATTCTTGCTTGCTCATTCTTGTTTCCTCTTCTGTAATCGCACGAGGGAAGACAACTAGCCGCTTCAATTTTACACTAATTGTTGAATCAGACATCTCCAACTGCTGTCCCACTCAATATGACTAGGAAATGAAACTTCAACTACTCATATTGAAGACAACTGTTGTTTTTTTACCTTGTCATCTATTTATACTTTACTCATAATGAGTATAGAATATATATATATATATTTTTTTTTTTTTTTTTATTGTATTATATTAATATTAGTTTATTTAGCTTTTGGTTGCAGTATTTGTTTGTGCACCCCGTACATATACATGAAGTTATGAATACAAGTAAAATTATAAAGCATACGTTATATCGGTAGTAGACAAAATAACTAAGGAAGCTACTATCTATATGCAACTAATAAACAGTTGGGTGAGTTAGTTTATTGATTGTTTTGTGAAGGATGTATTTTTATATATGGTAAGTGTTAGAGTAGATAGTTTCATTGTGAGCAATATTGGATTTCTTCATTATGGTTGCTTTGTGATAGATGGTAATATCACTTAGAGAAGTGAGAATTGATATGTCGTTTATTTATACATAAGCGTGTGCGTGTGTATACTACAAACAATTGGAATGCTAGGTGTTTTAGGCATTATAGATGATAAATTTCAACGAGGAGAACTGACGCCTTCCACTTCTTTATTTTTACGGAAACTAGGTAAGTAGAAATTCATTTACAACCATGTCACGAGGTCACTACTACAGAATGTGGATTTCAAGACGGTTTTTAACCGTCGTGGTAACGCTTCCACAATTGTTTTCTAACCGTCGTAGAATCCAGGGTCGTGGAATCTTTTCAGATTCCATGAAGGTTTTTTAACCATCGTGTAATGGGTAAAAATAGGGCCTAATTGTACATATTTAAGAACATACCACGACGTTTTCTCAGGGAAACCGTCATGGTAGGAAACAACGGAAAAAAATTTGCGAATTCAACACTTTTTTTCTGGAAATTTGGTAAACCGTCACCTCACCCAACCATTGTACAAAATCCAAAACTAAGTCTCACTCAATAGGCATTTTGTCGAATATGTAGTGTGGCAAAAATTTAACATGCAAAATCAACACTATTTTCGTGGAAAAAATCACCCAAAATCCACAACGATAATCAACAATTACCGAAAATCAAGTTTACAATCAACCAAATTCACTTCCATTAACCGTGCGGTGAAAGAGAGACCTCGACTTACCAAGTACTCGAGTGTGGGTACGAGCAGGTCGATCTGTACTGGTGTAGGTGACGACATAGGCGCGGCGATAGAGAGAGGGAGACGAGGTAGCGAGGGCGAGGGACGAGAGAGGAATGAAATGGGAGATGGGCGCCAAGAGAGACAATGGGAGGGAGGATGCACGGCAGCAAGAGAGAGAATGGAGGGAGGAGGATATGCACGGCAAGCAAAGAGAGAGAATGGAGGGAGAGTTCCGAAAATGAGAGAGAGAAAGTGGAGCGAATGAGGTTTTTATTTTGTTTTTTTATCATAGGGAGTAAAAATCTACATCTAAATTTACGCGCGCATGGTTTTCGGGAAATTTCCTAGAAACCACGACAGTTTTAAAACCGTCGTGGTATCTAGGATACCACGACAGTTTTTTAAAAAACCGTAGTGGTATCTTATTTTTTTTTAATTTTTTTTTAATACCAAAATTTTTTCAAAATTTTAGTTGAGATATCATGACGGTTTTTTTAACCGTCGTGGTATCTCAATCTACCACGATGGTTTTTCAAAAAACCGTCTTGGTAGCTAATTTTTATTTAAATACTGAAATTTTTTCAAAATTTTAGTTGAGATCCTACGACGGTTTTTTAACCGTCATGGTATCTCAAGCTACCACAACGGTTAAAAAACCGTCGTCGTATCCAAAAATTTTTTTTTTTTTTTAAATCCCCTTCAATTTTTAAAAATCTTAACACTTTTTAAAAATACCTAGAAAAGTTACCACGACGGTTATTAATAACCGTGGTGGAAGCCTCTAGCTTCCACGACGGTTTTCTATAACCATTGTGGAAGCTTACAATTATATAAAACCGTCGTGGAAGCTTGAAGATTCCACGATGATTACTAAAAACCGCCATGGAAGCATGGTCTTCCACGACGGTTTTCTATAAAACGGGTGGAAGCGTCGGCTCCACGACGGGGGGGCAAAAACGCTGGCCGCGCCAGGGGTGGCCGCAGGGGCCAGGACGGGGGGGGGGTGGGGGGGAAAGGGGGCGGGAAGCTGCCCGGCGGGGAAGCCACAGGGGGGAGGAGGGGGGGAAAAGGGGCCACGCAGGGACAGACAGGAGAGGAGGGCGAGGGGGAGGTGGGAAAAAGAAGCAGAGGAAACGACGAGAAAGGGAGGGGGAGAAAAAAACCCCAAAAAACCGAAAACCAAAACCCAAACCCCAACCCCCAAACACCCTAACCCTAAACCATAACACCCTAATCCCAAACCCCAAACAGTTTACCCCAAACCCCCAACACCAAACCACCAAACCCCGAACCCAAACAGCAAACCCCCAAACGCGTAAACCTTGGGGGAAACCTAAAACCCGAACACGAAACACCAAACTCAAAAGCCCAAACCCAAATCCCCCGAAGCCCCAACAACCCAAAGCCGTAAACCCCCAAACCCCAAACCCCAAACCAAGACCCTAAACCCAAAATCTAAACCCAAACCTAAAGCCCTAAACCCCAAACCCTCAAACCTCAAACCTCACCGAGACCCTAGCCCTAAAACCTAAAAACCAAACGGTGGTGCCCTGAAGACTCATATAAAGTTAGCCAAAACAACGGATTCATTGCAATAAATAATTATTTTACGTAATAGTACTATTCCATTTATCCAAAAAAAAAAAAAAAAACCTAATCGATACCGGATTTTTTTTAATTATTCAGTGTGTAGTATTTTGATGCAGTGTAAAGGCTCGAATCTCTCGTGGAAAAGTAAACCACCACTTTTCATTCTTGCTTAATCATTCTCGTTTCCTCTTCTGCAATCGAACGAGGGAGAGAGAACTAGCCGCTTCACTTTAACACTAATTCTCGAATCAGACATCTCCAATTGCTCTCCCACGTCCACAAGAGGATTACTTTCAAGACTTGTCGAGTAACTTTTTTTTTTTTTCCCCTGCTTCTCATCCATTTATATATACTCATATGAGTATAGAATATATATATATATATATATATATTTATTTGTATATTAATATTTGTTTATTTAGCTTTTGCTGCAGTATTTGTTTGCACCCGTGCAATAGACATGAAGTATGAATACAAGTAAAATTATAAAGCATACATATATATGTAGTAGACAACAAAATTACGGAAGCTACTATCTATATGCAACTACTAAACAATTGGGTGAGTTAGTAGTTTATAGATTGGTTTGTTAAGGATTTTTATATATGTAAATGCTCAGAGTTGATAGTTTCAATTGTGAGCAATTTGGGATTTCTCATTAATGGTTGCTTTTGTGATAGATGGTAGTATCACTTTGAGAAGTGAGAATTGATATATCGTTTATAAATACATATGCGTTGTGTATACTACAAACTTGGCATGCTAGGGCGTTTAGGTATTATAGCAGATCAATTTCACTTCGAGAACTGGCGCCTTCAGTTCTTTATTTTTACGGAAGCGACTTAAATAGAAATTCATTTCAACTGCATCACAAGGTGATATAATTTTCTAGATCATTTACAGACATGACATTATGGCATTGCATGATTAATAAAGAAATCATTATAAAATACAAGAAAGTGATTGTGATAAAAAAAACCCAAAACCCGAATAACCCAAACCCAAACCCCTAACCCTAAACCATAAAACCCAAATCCCAAAACCCTAATCCCAAACCTAAACAATATACCCAAAACCCCAAAGCCCAAAAACCTAAACAATATACCCAAAACCCCAAACCCCAAATCCCAAACCCTAAAACCTAAACCCTAAACGCTGCTGGATGTGATTTACGCCCTTCTCATTATTTTTCCGAATACATTTATCTACATGAAGTGGACCGTTAGAATGTTATTTAAAGCGTACCATAATGATCCAAAGTTCTAGAAATTTTGAACCGGTCTAATTTTTACTTAACGGAGAAGGCTATAGACTTAGAAAATAGAGCAAATGTTGACACAACCATAACTCGTGATTAAAAAGTTGGTTTTAGACACAAATTATACTGTTGGAATTCTATTAAAAGCATTATTCAAGTATCCCAAATACATAAAATTTTTGAGTCGGACCAATTTTGACAAACGAAAAAGGCTATAGCCTTTCAAAAACATAGCAAATATTGAGAAAACGGTAAATCACAATCGAGAAGTCGGTTTGAGACACGAAGTAGACCATTAGAATGCTATATAAAGAATGTTTTAATACTCCAAAGTTTTAGAAATTTTGAGCTAGACCAGTTTTTACTTAGCGGAGAAGGCTATAGGCTTTAGAAAATAGAGCAAATGTGAAGCCGACCATAATTCAAGATTAAAAAAGCTGGTTTTAGACACGAATTAGACCGTTGAATTCTATTAAAAGCATTTTAAAATTATTACAACTGCATGAAATTTTGAGCCGACCAATTTTGACACACGGAGAAGGCAAACAGCCTTAGGAAAATAGAGCAAATATTGAGAAGACGGTAAATCACCAATTTAGAAGTTGATTTTTAGACACGAAGTAGACCGTTAGAATGCTCTATAAAGCAGGTTTTAATAAACCAAAGTTCTAGAAATTTTGAGCCTGATCAATTTTACTCGTCAGAAAAGGCTATAGGCTTTGGAAAATGAAGCAAAGTTGATATGAACATAACTCATTGTCAAGAAGTGGTTTTAGACTCGACCCTAAACCCTTAACCCTAAACCTTAACCTAAACCTAAACGCAAAACCCCAAACCTTAAACCACAACCCCAAATCAAAACCTCCGAACCCCCCAAACTCCAAAACCGAAACCCCAAAACCCTGAAGCCTTTAAACCCTACTCCTCAAACCCAAAAACACCCGAACCCCCTAAACCCCAAAACCCAAACCCAAACCACCAAACCTTAAACCCTAAATCTACAAACCCTACACTCTAAACCCAAAAAACCCGAACCCAATCACAAACCCTAAAACCCAGACTCTAAAACCTAAATCCTAAATGCCTGCTAGATTGTGATTTAATGCCTTCTCATTATTTGCTCCGAATGTGTTTATCTGCATGAAGTGAACTGTTAAAATACTATTTGAAGTGTATTTTAATGATCTGAAGTTTTAGAAATTTTGAACCGGTCTATTTTTTACTTAACAAAGAAGGTTATTGTCTTTAAAAAATAAAGCAAAAGTTGAGACAACCATAACTGTGATTAAAAAGCTGGTTTTTAGACATAAATTGGACCGTTGGAATTCTATTAAAACCAATCTTAAATATCCCAAATACAAGAAATTTTGAGTCGGACCAATTTCGGGTAGACGGAGAAGGCTATAGCCTTTGAAAACTGGAGCAAATATGATAAGACCTTAAATCCCAATCTAGAAGTCAGTTTTAGACACGAAATAGCTATTTAAAGCATGTTTTAATGATCCAAAGTTCTAGAAATTTTGCGCCGGACCAATTTTTACTTGTTGGGGAAGGCTAGAGGCTCTGGAAATGTATCAACATTGATACAACCCTAATTCATTGTTAACAATTCAGTTGTAGACCCAAAGTAGACCCTAGACCCTACACCCTAAACCCTAAACCCAAACTTGTAAACTAGAAACCCGAAACCCACTAAACCGTAAACCCGAAGCCCCAAACTCAAAATCCCTAGCTCCAAACCCAAAACACCTAAACCCCCCAACCCCTAATCCCTAAACCCAAACCCCTAAACCTAAACCCTAAAAGCCAAAACCCAAAACCCGAAACCAAACCCTATAAACCCGAAAAGCCCAAACCCTAAACCCTAAACCCAACCCCTTAAACCCCAAACCTTAAAACCAACTTTGGTTGCCCTTAATATTCATACACAAATTTAGCCAATAACAACATGATTACATTTCAATATTAAAATTTTTATTTTTTACTATTAATATTTATTGTTATCCAATTTATCCACACAAAAAAAAAAAAAAAAAAAAAGTGAATTGATATCCTATTTTTATTTTATTTATTTTGTTTGGAGTTATTTTGATTCAGTGTGAAGGACTCCAATCTCTCGTGGAAGACGCGATGTGTTAAAAAATGGAGGGTCATGTTTTATCTGATCAATTATTTAGTTAGCATTTGGTTAAAATTAGTTGGCATTTTTTTTTTTTTTTTTTGTGTCTTATTCTACTAATAAATTGCTGCCTAAATAATTATATGTCTAGTTGACGTGCGTGTGTGTGTGTGTGTGTATATATATATATATATATTATTGTTATTTTTCATATTATTATTTTGTTCTGATATGTGCTTTATTCTCTTACTACATATATTAATAGCCTACTATTATAGAACCGACAGAGTAAAGTCGGTGGTCGGTACCTTTATTAAGCCACCACTTTTCAATCCTTGTTCCTCTTCTGTAATCACCGAGGGAGAGAGAACTAGCCGCTCACTTTAACCACTAATTCTTGAATCAGACATCTCCATTTTGATGATCAGATTTCAAAACTGTTTTTGAGAATCCAAACGATCTCCGTTTTTAACGAATTTGATATTGTTAGAAAAATATAGACGTCTATTTTCAGTTGGAATCAGTTTTATATCATTTGGATACATATGTAAATTTTTGTGACTTTTCAAATAGGCAGAGGTCCGGCTGTCAGTTCCAAATGGTTTTAAAGGCTGCAAATAGACTCTGTTTTTAACAAATTTGATATTTTTGGAAAGCCCTATATGTCTATTTTCTTTTAAAATTAGTTTCATGTCGTTTGGAGTTATGTGTGAATTTTTATGATTTTTCAAATAGGCAGAGGTCGGACTAGAAACATGTCTTAGGGCTGTTTTGGTGTGTGTGTGTGTGTGTATGAATCATATACATTGTGATGATATTTTTTTTTTTCACTTTTAATGATTTTCGGATTTGACCACTGCTTCTGGAATTTCCAATTCTTTCAAGTACGTCAATTACATTCAATACTATGTCCCTCAAAAAACCTAAAACAAAATAACCACATTCAACACTTCCCTCTTGGTGAGGACAAGGACGATCGAGATTTTTTATTTTATAGTCTCGTCTCCTTTTAATCCCTTCTCCGGCTATAAGCTTCCAATCCATTAGGGCCCTAGCAAGTTTGCAATGAGGGAGAGGCGGATGGGCGACGTTGAGGGCGACGGGGAGAGATGAGGGGGAGGGGATGGTGGCATTGCAGGCGACGGTCAAATGAGGAAGATGGGACGGCGGCGGCGGCGTCACAGGAGAATAAGAGAGGGTAAGCGGCAACGAGGAGGACAGCGGCACTGTCGGCAGGCGGGCGAAGGAAAATAGTGGGTAAGAGAAATCTTGAGCGGTCGAGATTGTCGAGTAAGTTGTCTTTTTTCTCTTGTCATCTATTTATATGTACTCATATGTGTGTAGAATATATATATATATATATATATAAATATATATATATTTATTTGCATAATAATATTTCACTAGTAAAAATTATGGATTTGACAACGGTTATTAACCGTCATGTAAAGTTTACACGACGATTAGACAACCGTCGTGTAATCCACCGTCGTGGAATGTTTTGAGATACCAAGACGGTTAATAAACCGTCATGGTATCTCAATATTCCAAGACGGTTCACACCATCGTCGAATAGAGAAAAAAGGGAGCAAATTTCGCTAAAGTGATAACTTTACACGACGGTTTTTGTTCAAAACCATTGTGTAATGTCCAACATGAATTAAAAATATTTTGGCATTTTTTGGTGATTTTCCACGGGTGGCCTAACCCATGTGTTATCCAATACACGGCCCAGGATATAATTTACAAATTATTAGCTACAATGTATCAAAGTAGAAAAAAAATCATCCATTACATTACCAGTTTACATATCATAATTAATGAATTGCATTACAAATTTAGTCAATTCTCCCTAATCAAATCCATATCTTTTCAAGTGTAAAATTTAGTTAAGGATTTACGCTCGAATTTCATAATTTTTGTAGTCTGTTTTCAAAACTGTTTTTGAGGATCCAAAAGGTCTCCATTTTTAATAAATTTGATATTGTTAGAAAACTATGGATGTCTATTTTGATTTGGAATCAGTTTTAGGTCATTTGGAGTAGAGGTGGCAATTCGTGTCACGTGTCGGATTCGTGTCGTGTTTGAGCCGTGTAGAATTTTTTCTTCTCCAACCCGAACACGACCCGTGACACGAAAACGACACGAAACCGCGACACGAACACGACACGAACCCGTAACGGCTTGACACGAAACGACACGAACTGGACCCGCGACACGAACTTGACCCGCGACACGAACTAGACCCGCAACACGAAATTGACCCGAAATGGACACGCGACACGAAAATTGACCCGAAATGGACACGCGACACGAAAATTGACCCGAAATTGCCACGAAGTTGACACGAAAGTGACCCGAAATGGACACGCGACACGAAAATTGACCCCGAAATTGACACTAAATAGTGACCCGAAATAGTGATCCTAAATGAACACGAAATTTGACACGAACTTGACCCGAACTTGACCCAAAACTGACCCGAAATTGACACGAAATTGACACAAAAAAAACGGGTCCAACCCGAACATGACCCGCCACCTATTTTTCCCAACCCGAAACCCGCGAAATTCGTGTCGTTTTCGAGTCGTGTCGTCGTGTCGCGACCCGTATTGCCACCCCTAATTTGGAGATATATTTGAATTTTGTGATTTTTCAAATGAGCAGAGGTCCGGCTGCCAGTTTCGGTAAAATTTTAAAAATCAAATTCAAAACTATTTTTGAGAGTCCAAACGGTCTTCATTTTTACAAATTAGGTACCATTAGAAAGATATGGATGTCTACTTTCATTTAAAATTAGTTTCAGATCATTTGGAGCCATGTACGAATTTTTGAAAATTTTTGAAGGGACAAGGTCTCATTGACAGTTTCTGTGAAGATTTGTTATTTCATGAAGGTATTCAAATTTTGTGTTTTGATGTTATTGAATGATGATAAAGGTCTGTAAGTGCTGCTATGATGCGCTGGATGTGTTTGATGAATTATTATGAACTTTTGTTGATTTTATTATATTTATTATTCATGGCATGAACGGTTCTAAAGACGAGCACCCGAGACCTCAATCGCGCATCACCATCGGAAAATTTGAAAAGGTTAAGTAAGGTGTTTATGTAAGTACACTCTCACCTGCAACATGAATTAAAGATTTGAGAAGTATATGTTTTGATGTTGATGATGATGTTATGATGTTCTTAAATAATACTTCTCCTATGATGATGTTTTGATGAAAAGTATATCTATGGGATGTAACGCCCCAAATGCTATCTAACTTTAACGTTAGAAAATTAACATTAGAATTAACATAGATATGTGATGAGATAGTAATTTCTTCATTCTAATGTTATGTTGAGTTATTTTTCACAGGTAACGCGACGAGGACTCGATGTGCTAGAGCAAGTACATGCCAAATTGATGAATTTTTTTATGATGACTTGATAATTTTGTGTGATGGTTTATATATATATATATATATGGTATGTAGTATTTGTGATGATGTTAATGTTTAAAAAAAAAAAAAAAAAGGGAAAGTATGTTATCCGAAAAAGGAATATTTTATATGATGTTAATTTCCAACTCAATTATGAATCTTTGAATGTCGAAAATTATATTGTAATTTAAATAAACTTATAGAGCTTTTCATAAGCTTTCCAACACCTACTCATTTGTGCAAATCCGATATCAGAGGAAGAAGTTATGACTAGTATACTATCCGGATATGTACTAGTAATCAACCAGTTTACCATGTGCAATTTTAAGTGCGAAAATTCTAAAAGTTAACCTAGTTGTTTCATTTTCTTCCCACACGTTTTTCAGACCTTAATAACAGCTATTCCACAGCAATTCAAAGACAATTAAACCAAAGAATTTTAATCTCAATTAATTCCAAAATTTATTTGGAATTAAATTACTCACAAATTTGGTTATAATTTTGAATGTTTCTCTTTTTACATGCTCTCTCTCTCTCTCCTTTCCCTAGCCTCATTTTCCCTTCTTTCCCATTCTTGTTGTCTGCTCTCTCAGCCCTCTCCACGCACAAACACAGAGGAAAAAAAAAAAAAAAAAAACAAGAAGAGAATCCGCCAAACCTCTAAATTCTTCCAAACCGAAAATCAAAGGATTTCAAGGTAAGTTTCGGTATTGTTTAATGATGAGAATGATTTTGTTATTTATTTTAGTTTGGGATTCTTTGAGGGATTGGATGATTTTCTTGATGAGTGTCTTTATGTGAGTTTGAAAAGAGGATGAGAAATATTTATCGAATGATGATCGAAGGATGGCGATAAGGTTGATTTTGTGATAAGGCGAAATTAGGGTTTTTGATTTCTTGATGTATGATTTCATTGATATGATGATTGAATAATTTTATGTGTTAGAAACATGTCTTAGGGCTGTTTTGTGGGGGGTGTGTGTGTGTATGAATCATATACATTGTGATGATATTTTTTTTTATACTTTTAATGATTTTCGGATTTGAGCACTGCTTCCGGAATTTCCAGATTTTAATATAAGAATTCCAAACGGTTTTAAAGGGTGTAAATAGTCTCCGTTTTTAACAAATTTGATATTGTTGGAAAGCCCTAGATGTCTATTTTCGTTTGAAATAAGTTTCATATCCTTTGGAGTTATGTGTGAATTTTTATGATTTTTCAAATAGGCAGAGGTCAGACTGCCAAGTTCGGAAAAATTTTAATAATCAGATTTCAAAACTGTTTTGAAAATCCAAACGGTCTCCGTTTTTAATAAATTTGATATTGTTAAAAATCTGTAGATGTCTATTTTCATTTGGAATCAGTTTTATATCATTTGGAGATATCTATAAATTTTTGTGATTTTTCAAACCGGCAAAGGTCCGGCTGTCAGTTTCGATAAAAGTTTAGAAATCCATTTCAAAACTATTTTGAGGGTCCAAACGGTCTTCATTTTTTACCAAATTAGGTTACCATTAGAAAGATCTGGATGTCTAATTTCATTTACAATTAGTTTCAGATCATTTGGAGCTCTGTATGAATTTTTATGAATTTTCGAAGGACAAAGGTCTGACTGGCAGATTATATCAAAATTTGAAATTTCATGAAATTGTTCAATTTTTGTGTTTTGATGTAATTAAATGATGATGAAATAGGCCTTGTAGGTGCTTGTATGATATGATGATGCGTTTGATGAATTATTATGAGCTTTTGTTGATTTTGTTATATTTATTATTCATGGCATGAACGGTTCTAAAGACGAGCACCCGAGACCTCAATCGCGCGTCACCATCGGAAAATTCGAAAAGGTTAAGTAAGGCGTTTAAGTAAGTACACTCTCACCTGCAACATGAATTAAAGATTTGAGAAGTATCTATTTTGATGTTGATGATGATGTTTTGATGTTCTTAAATAATACTTCTCCTATGATGACGTTTTGATGAAACGTTTTGATGAAAAGTATATATATGGTATGTATATGTATTTTTATGTTTTAAAATGGCGTTGTACACCCTTGATGATGATGATGATGATGTTGTCCGGTGAGCGGACTTTTGTCACCGTTGGTTTGGGATTTTGCTACCCCAACCCTTCCGTGACTAGCGCGCTATGATGGTACAACGCCGGGCCAATATATGACGGTTTTAAAAGTAAAAAGTTTTTTAAATGATGTTTATATTTATGATGATAAAAGAAAAATATATATTTACAGTTGTGAGATTTAAGTGTCTTACTAAGCCCTTGCTTATATAAGTTAATTCATCTTGCAGATAAAGGAAAGGGTAAGATATAGTGTTGGAGGAGCTTGGAGCGGAAGCGGGACGATATGTGATAGGAAAACGGGAGGAACGATCATAAGATGGACATTTTTGATTTCATATGAAGTTTTGAGATTCTAATTTATTATTATTTGATTGGATGTTTTATAAGGACTTAAATTTTATTTCATGAGTTGGGTTTTTAAAAATATATATATATATACTTATATTAATTATGAAGTATAATTTTGATATAGTTTAAAAAAAAAATCTAGAGTTTTCTAAAATTATCTAAGTAAGTTTTCCGTTATATAAAGATTTTTATTTTAAGCTTAATCTTTTCCGCAATTTATAAGAGATGAATGATTAAATAAGAAGTCAACTGTAACGGTCCGTAAGGGGTCGTTACAGGTATGTATATGTATTTTATGTTTTAAATGGCGTTTTACACCCTTGATGATGATGATGATGTTGTCCGGTGAGCGGACTTTTGTCACCGTTGGTTTGGGATTTGCTACCCAAACCCTTCCGTGACTAGCGCGCTATGATGGTACAACGCCGGGCCCAATATATGACGGTTTTAAAAGTAAAAAGTTTTTAAATGATGTTTATATTTATGATGATAAAAGAAAAATGTTTATTTACATTTGTGATAGTGTCTTACTAAGTCCTTGCTTATATAAGTTAATTCATGTTGCAGATAAAGGAAAGGGTATGATATCTCATCTCATATCTATGTTAATTCTAATGTTAATTTTCTAACGTTAAAGTTAGATAGCATTTGGGGCGTTACAACTTCAAGTCTAAAACCAACTTCTATAACAATGAGTTATGTTCGTATCAACATTTGTTCCATTTTCGAAAGCTTATAGCCTTCTCTAACGAGTAAAACTTGGTGAGACTCAAAATTTCTAGAACTTTGGATCATTAAAACATGTTTTATATAGTATTCTATCAGTCTACTTCATGTCTAAAATCGACTTCTAGATTGTCATTTACCGTCTTCTTAATATTTGCTCTATTTTCCGAAGGCTATAGCCTTTTCCGTCATGCCAAAATGGTCCGGATTAAAAATTTCATGTAGTTCGAATAGTTTAAAAATGCCTTCATTAGAATTCCAATGGTCTAATTCGTGTCTAAAACCAGCTTTTTAATCACGAATTATGGTCGTATTCACATTTGCTCTATTTTCTAAAGCTTGTAGCTTTCTCCATTAAGTAAAAACTAGTCCGGCTCAAAATTTCTAAAACTTTTGATTATTAAAACGTACTTTATATAGAATTCTAATCATCTACTTTGTATCTAAAATTGACTTCTTGATTGTGATTTACCATCTTCTCAATATTTGCTCTATTTTCCTAAGTCTATAGCCTTCTCCGTCTTGCCAAAATTGGTCCGACTCAAAATTTCATGTATTTGGGATAATTTAAAAATGCTTTTAATAGAATTCCAATGGTATAATTCGTGTCTAAAACCAACTTTTTAATCATGAGTTCTGCTCGTGTCACCATTTGCTCTATTTTCTAAAGCCTATAGCCTTCTACGTTAAGGAAATATTAAACTGGTTCAAAATGCGAAGGATTTTTATATATGTAAGTGTTCAGAGTTGATAGTTCAGTTGTGAGCAATATTGGATTTCTCATTAATGGTTGCTTTGTGATAGATGGTAATTTCACTTTGAGAGGTGAAAATTAATATATCGTTTTTATATACATATGCGTATGTATACTACAAACAATGGAATGCTAGGTGTTTTAGGTATTATAGCAGATCAATTTCGACTAGAGAACTAACGCCTTCAACTTCTTGATTTATGGCCTTCTCATTATTTGCTCAGAATGCATTTATCTACACGAAGTGTACCGTTAGAATGCTAGTTAAGCGTATTTTAATGATCTAAAGTTCTAGAAAACGGGAGGAGCTTGGAGCGGAAGCGGGACGATATGTGATAGGAAAACGGGAGGAACGATCATAAGATGGACATTTTTGATTTCAAATGAAGTTTGAGATTTTAATTTATTATTATTTGATTGGATGTTTTACAAGGACTTAAATTTTATTTCATGAGTTGGGTTTTTAAAAAATATATATATTATATATACTTATATTAATTATGAAGTATAATTTTTTGATATAGTTTTAAAACAAATTCTAGAGTTTTTTAAAAATATCTAAGTAAAGTTTTCCGTTTATATAAAGATTTTTATTTTAAGCTTAATCTTTTTCGCATTTTATAAGAGATGAATAATAAATAAGAAGTTACCTGTAACGATCCGTGAGGGGTCGTTACAGAAGTAGACCCTAAACCCTTAATGTAACGACTGGAATATTCACGGCATTAATTTCTGAGTTGAACAGAAATTAAACCGTGATTTTTCTGTATTAAAGATGTAAATTCTTGTAATTTTATGATACAATATGTCTCTATGTCACTAGTTATATTTTTTTTCACTATGGAAGGAATTTGGGAATTTAGGAAATTTCCATAAAGATCATAAATAGATAAAAGTAATCATGAAAATCCCAATAAAGAATGCCAAGTCCATTACACAACTTTATCATGTAAAGAAGTGGAATTTACAATTATTTCAGAATCAAATTATAATAGTCAGAATTTAATTCTAAACTGTAAAACTGATTAAAAAAAAGTAATTGTTTTAACAGTTTAAATATATACATATTTTAAATATCAAAGTTGTTTGAACAGTTTTAAAAATAAATAAATAAATATTTTCAGTATAAAATTTACTATGTGAATCATAACATATTGTAAATGACTGCTGAATAAGATAAGAATTAAAGTATAATTATCTTCAAGGATCAAGGGCTAAGCATTTATGGATTTTAATCTATTGGCCCATACCTTGACAGTATGGCTTAGTGATAAAAAAAAACAAAAAAAAAAAACAAAAAAAGTGACCGGATGCAAAGATAGTAAAAAAAAACATTGAAAAGATGTTTTACTTATCCTATTCTAAGCTAGAGGAACGGTGGGATAGCGGAAGGGGATAAAATAAAAATAACAACTAAAAATAAAATATGGCTGTCTTCCACATAAGTTAAACACAAGGAGAGAGGAGCCAATTGTCTCTTAATCTCAAAGAAAGAAACGTCTGGAGACAGAGAAGAAGAAGAGGAAAAAAACATATATATATATATATATTTATTTATCCCTCCAATCTTCAAGTTTGGTCTCTAGCAAGTTTTTCTTCAAGAAAACAAAGTGTTTTAGCAGTCATAAAAGGTAATAAATTTGCAAAATTTTATGTTTTCTTTAATCTTATTTTGAGGAAATTATATCTAAGAATGGAAATTTTATTGTCTAGTCTCTACCAAAAAACCAAAGGATTTTCAGGGAGGTGCAACTAAGCTAAATATCAATTTGAAGGAAGCTAGGTAAGATATTCAAATTTGTTTTCTTAAAGTTGGATTATGTGATTTAAAAATAATAATAATAATAATAAAGGGATGAATATATATATATATATATATAAATTATTTCATTGATGGGCTTGGTTTAATGAACTGTTTGGGAATCATGAATATGTATATGTTATGAAATCTCTCCATGCTTGTATGATAGTTGATGTTGTGGTTTGTATTTTTTAGCCAACAGTAATGAAGCTAATGATGTATCAAGTGTTTGGAATGGTCATGGTACAAGAAACAAACTTTTTAAATAAAGTTCGTAGTTTAATAAATAAAAAAAAGTTGACAATTTTTGTTGGTGTGTTGCTCATGAATGGATTATAGTGAGAAAGTTTGATGTATGTATATGAATCTGAAAGTCTATTTTTATATTCGACTCTGGGATTCTTGCAAAATATGCATATGATAGGAAAATGATTAGTGCAAGTTTCATGTGGAAAAAGTGTTAGATGAGCACTTTTCGAAAAGAAATTGATAAAATGAAGTTAAAAGAGAAAGGTACACAAACAAGTTATGGTTTTATTTTCAATAAATGGAGGGGCAGTGAATTGTCATTGTTTTCTTTCAATGAAACCGAAAAAAAAAAAAAAAAAAAAAAAAAACAAACAAACAAATTTTTAAACTGGATGTTTCAGTGGGAGTGACTGTTTCATTTGCCTTAAATTACTTATAGGCCAAGGGGTTATAACAATAAAAACAAAGGAAAGCCCAATATGAGTTAAAATGAAAGAAATTAAAGTTAAATATTTAACAAAAGAATATTCATAAGAAAAAAATGGTAAGTTTAAAATACTGCTCTAACTGTCGGGTGTCGCTTAAATCAGGACACGGTGCCGATGGTGTACTAGAGCGAGGTCGACTGATAGAAAAATCTCAGATTATCGAATTCTTGTAAATACAGATCTCACCTACAACATAAAACTATGAGTGCTTATTGTATTGGTGTGCATATGTGGTGATTTATGTACCAATTACTTGAATATGATTACGATGCCTCAATATTTATGTTATTCAAATATATTTTTTTATTTTTATGATATTGTGACATGTCATAATTGCATGATCACTCACATAATTACATAAGGCTAATGAGAGTGAAATGTTAAAAAATGTCGTACCAACCTGTGACGCCCCAAATGCTATCTAACTTTAACGTTAGAAAATTAACATTAGAATTAACATAGATATGTGATGAGATAGCATTTTTTCATTCTAATGTTATGTTGAGTTATTTTTTACAGGTGACGCGACGAGGACTCGATGTGTTAGAATAATGTTCATGCTAAATTGATGAATTTTTATGATGATTTGATAATTTTGTGTGATAGCTTAAAAATATATGTAATAAAGAAATTGTTGAATTTATTTTTTTTTATATTATATATAAAGCATAAATATACCTTATACGATTATCTTATACGTTTATATATATATACACTATATGTGTAAGTATATTTTATTATATATATATATAGATTGTACTATATTTATATGTCTTTATGTATATAACGTATATATATAAAGTTTGATTAATCAATTATATATATATAATTATATGCATGTATATGTGTGTTATATGTGGTATGCACGGCATAAGGGGAAAATAATTGCAGCCGAAAAAAAAAAAAAAAAAAAGCCAGCCATTCAATTCCGCTTCTTTTATCTGCCAATTTCCTACCGAAAATAAGTTAATGACAGCCTTGGTCCTATTATTTCAGCCAATTAGCATTCAATTGGTTTTCAATTTAAATCAAAAAGTCAGCCATTGTTTTCTTTCACTCCCTATTTGCTTTTCTCTTCCTCCCTCTCGCGCTCTCTATTATTTTCACGCACAAAAAAAAAAAAAAAATTCTGCCAAACCTCTAAGTTCTTCAAGTCAAGATCAAAGGATTTCAAGGTATGTTTCGGTATAGCTTTATGATGATGATGAGTTTGTTGTTGGTTTTAGTTTGGGATTCTTTGGAGATTGAATGATTTTTATGTGTTAGAAAGATGTCTTAGGACTGTTTTGTGTGTGTGTATGAATCATATACATTGTGATGATATTTTTTTTTATATATACTTTTAATGATTTTCGGATTTGACCACTGTTACTGGGATTTCCAGATTTTGTGATAAGTTTCGAAACTATTTTGGGAATCCAAACGGTCTCCGTTTTTAACAAATTTGATATTGTTGGAAAGCCCTAGATGTCTATTTTCATTTGAAATCAATTTCATATCTTTTGGAGTTATTTGTGAAATTTTATGATTTTTCAAATAGGCAGAGGTCGGACTGCCAAGTTCGGTAAAATTTTAATGATCAGATTTCAAAACTGATTTTGGGAAACTAAACGGTCTCCATTTTAACAAATTTGATATTGTTGGAAATCCCTAGATGTTTATTTTCGTTTGAAATCAGTTTCATATCTTTTGGAATTATTTGTGAATTTTTATGATTTTTCAAATAGGCAGAGGTCGGACTACCAAGTACGGTAAAATTTTAATGATTAGATTTCAAAACTATTTATGAGAATGTAAACGGTCTCCGTTTTTAATAAATTTGATATTGTTAGAAAGCTATAGATGTCTATTTTCATTTGGAATCAGTTTTATATCATTTGGAGATATCTGTAAATTTTTGTGATTTTTCAAACCGGTAAAGGTCCGGCTGCCAGTTTCAGAAAAAGTTTAGAAATCAATTTCAAAACTTTTTTTGAGGGTCCAAACGATCTTCATTTTTTATGAAGTGGATACCATTAGAAAGATCTGGATGTCTAATTTCATTTAAAATTAGTTTCAGATCATTTGGAGCTCTGTATGAATTTTTATGAATTTTTGAAGGGACAAAGGTCTGATTGGCAGATTCTATCAAAATTTGAAATTTCATGAAATTGTTTAATTTTTGTGTTTTGATGTAATTAAATGATGAAATAGGCCTTGTAGGTGCTGCTATGATATGATGGATGTGTTTGATGAATTATTATGAGCTTTTGTTGATTTTATTATATTTATTATTCATGGCATGAACGGTTCTAAAAACGAGCACCCGAGACCTCAATCGCGCGTCACCATCGGAAAATTCAAAAAGGTTGAGTAAGGCGTTTAAGTAAGTACACTCTCACCTGCAACATGAATTAAAGATTTGAGAAGTATATATTTTGATGTTGATGATGATGTTATGATGTTCTTAAATAATACTTCTCCTATGATGACGTTTTGATGAAACGTTTTGATGAAAAGTATATATATGGTATGTATATGTATTTTTATGTTTTAAAATGGCGTTGTACACCATTGATGATGATGATGATGATGTTGTCCGGTGAGCGGACTTTTGTCACCGTTGGTTTGGGATTTGCTACCCCAACCCTTCCGTGACTAGCGCGCTATGATGGTACAACGCCGGGCCCAATATATGACGGTTTTAAAAGTAAAAAGTTTTTAAATGATGTTTATATTTATGATGATAAAAGAAAAATTTTATTTACATTTGTGAGATTTAAGTGTTTTACTAAGCCCTTGCTTATATAAGTTAATTCATGTTGCAGATAAAGGAAAGGGTAAGATGTAGTGCTGGAGGAGCTTGGAGCGGATAGCGGGACGATATATGATAGGAAAACGGGAGGAACGATCTTGAGATGGACATTTATAATTTCAAATGAAGTTTTGAGATTTTAATTTATTATTATTTGATTGAAGGTCTCATATGGACTTAAATTTTATTTCATGAATTCAGTTTTTAAAAAATATATATATATATATAAATTATGAAGTTTATTTCGATATAGTTTAAAAAAAAAATAATAATTTTAGAGTTTTCTAAAATTATCTAAGTAAAGTTTTCCGTTATATAAAGATTTTTATTTTAAGCTTAATCTTTTCCGCAATTTTATAAGAGATGAATGATTAAATAAGAAATCAACTGTAATGGTCCGTGAGGGGTCGTTACACAACCTCCACTCAGGTGAGGTAAAATTCATGAATGATTTATGAATGACCTTGGGTACAACTGGAGGGTCGCTCCCCCAACTATCCAATGGTCGCGCGCACTTGGTTCGTACACAACGGGGCCCAATAAGTTTTGAAGCAAAAGATTTTAGAATTGCATAAAATGTCATGCTAATTATTCATGCATTTTGAGATTTATATCTGTACTTGATGGGCGAAAGCTCATTTAAGAAATTTATATTGTAGGTAATTTACGTAAGAAACCCGTGATCAATTGAATGGATTAATAGACAAGATGGATGATGTGACAGTGGAGAAAGTGAGTTCATGGATAACACTTCGCTTTAAAAATATATATATATATATATATTCCGCAGCTTAAAAAAAAAAAAAGAAATGGTTTGTAATATATGGTACTATGATACTTTACTTATGTTTTTTTCTATAATACCTTATGAATAGTTATCTAATAGATAATAAGTTTAACAAGTAATAAGTATAAAAAATTAAAAAATAAAAAAAAATCCCTGAATTTTGGAAATTAAAACGATACAAGTTAAGTTTATGTATGTAGTTGACGGCTCCTCTCCCAGGAAGGGTTGTCACAGTTGGTATCAGAGCCTGTATCCTGTCATCCTACTCCACTCTGTCGCACATCAGTTTTGATTGTTCAAGTAAGTTAGATGTTTATATATATACTTACTTGTGACTTGTGATCTTTAATTTCTTTTAGAAAAGGATTATCACAAGGAAGACGGAGCTTCCTTTGCACCACCACACCCACCACCAGTGGATGCTAATATACCTATAGCCAGAGAACCTTATGGACCTCGTATGGGTTCTCGAGCTGTGGCAGCCTTTCGAGCTTGTCTACCAGATACTTATGATGGCAGTACCCTTCCCTATCGATTGGGGAATTAGCTCCACCAGTTGGAGTCGATTTTCCTATCATGCGATTTTGACACCACTGAATGGACTGGACTAGCTGTCATACAACTAGTTGGTGAAGCTATGGTGTGGTGGAGGACCATTGGTACCTTACCATGAGAGACCTCATGGCAAACTTTCTGTTATGACATTACCCATCGTTTTCCGGTTGACGAGCCACCAGTAGCCACACCTTTAGCTATATCTGCTTCCCCGCCACCCCAGCCTGCTATCTCCTTTACGACTGCGAGATTGGCGGTTATGCGAGTCTTGCGATGGAAGGCTCGAGAGGGAGAGGAACTAGAGAGTTTTCTTCAGCGTTTCATCCATGAGATAGTCAATGCTTCCCCGATTCCACTTACTGAGGAAGAGCAATGTTTCCATTTCTGGCAGGGATTGCCAGAGCAGGTGCGGGCACGAGTATATGTAGGTACTCGCCTTAGTTTTGGCCACTTGGTTTCTGAGATTTACTACGTGGAGATGGGCCTTCAGAAGGAGAGGCGCGCGGAGGAGGAGCGCCGAGAGCTTGACCAACGTACCGAGGCGCGACACCAAAGGAAGGAGTTTCGAGAGGATAAGCACATGATGATATCTACTACCTTTGGGACGGTTGACCCACATAAGGGAAAAGCTGGTACCAGTCACATTTATATCGATAGCGATGAGGATGATGATCTGGTTGAGTTTCCAGGAGGACACTCAGCATACCTGAAGGATGATAGGCACGATTCAGCACCATAGCTAACAAGAGCACTTTTTTTTTTTTTACTGCTGATCTTGATTAGAAGATCTGGCATATGTAGAATATTTTTGGGGCTTATGTGAAAAATATCTATGTAATATATAGGGATGAATGACTTGTAAAAAAAAAAATGTAAAATGTAAAATGTATCTATTTTGATAGCATCCCCTATGATCAAGCTATGTATGTTTTGTAAGTGGTAGCAGAATGTATATATAACTGCTTATGACAATGAATGTATGTATGACATGATACGTAAATGAATATAATCATGTGATGACTATAATCTGGCTACTATACTTTCTGTGAATAATTTCTTTTGCACAAGGAGATTTAAAAAATAAAAAATAAAAAATAAATAAAAGAAACCATGTTTTCCTTTTGTTCTTGGAATATAGGTCGTCATACACAGAAACATGGTTCGCCCACGTGCTGCAGCGGCCAGAATGCCACAAAATATGGTGATGGCTGAATCAATTACCAACCTTCAAGAATAAGAAAATAAAGTCATTCGACAACAATTAGCACAGTTGACTCAGCAGCAGCCTCAAGTTGAAATTCCACCTCCACCAGTAATGCCTGCTGCACCAGCTGTTCCAGTTAATCCTGATGCACGACCCGTGGTTTGTCAAGAGCCACTTTTTGAACGGTTTCGTCACATGAAACCGCCTGAGTTTGAAGGGTCAACTGATCCTCTTGAATCAGAAGAATGGTTGACTTCTCTCCAAATTATCTTGAACTTTATGAATCTCACCGAACAAGAGAAAGTACTATGCGCCTCTTATGTGTTGAAAAAGGATTCTCCCTATTGGTGGGAGACTGTTACATTGAGAAGAAATGTGATGGCTATGACATGGAATGAATTCTTGGGAGAATTTAATGAAAAATACTACAATATAGTATGCATGAGAACCCAACAAATTGAATTCAATGACTTAAAGCAAGGAACCATGTCAGTTACAAAGGCTTGCCAAAGTTCGACCATCTGGCTCGACTTTGCCCCTATCTTGTGCCGACCGAAAGGGAAAGAGTAAGAAGAATGATACGAATGTTTCGGCCAGAGATAGCTGTAGTAGTTGATAGTGGTGATAGACCTCCACTCACTGTAGCTGAATGTGTTAGTCGAGCACTCCGAGCTGAGTTTCATCTGACTGAGGCTAAGGAAAAAAAAGCTAGATATTGGGAAGCCAAGAAAAAAGAGAAAGGTGCGAATACGCAGAATCCAGGAAGCAGTCAAAATGGACCATGGAATAAGAACAAGCAGAATAATCAGAACAACAACAAGAGAAAGGCGAACTTTAGTGGGAATAAGTATCGAAATCAGAGGAACCAACAACAGAAAAGAAGTAATAGTGGAAACAATAATCCTAGCTACCCAACTTGTGTTAAATGCGGCAAGAAACACCTCGGTGAATGTAGGATGGGAACAAATAGATGTTACATTTGTGGCAAAAAAGGTCATTATGCTAATAACTGTTACTTCAACAAGCAGAATCAGCCGGGGCAAACTCAATAGAGACAGCAAGGGAACCAACTCCATGGCCTCCAAGCTAAGATCGAGGATTCACAGATTAGCCAAGGATGCCTCGAAGCCCCTCCAGCCCCAAATGCTCACATCTGTGCTTACACCAAGAATGATGTTGAAGCTGGAACATCAAATGTGGTGACAGGTCAGCTTTCTGTTGCAAACCATGATACTCATGTTTTGTTTGATTCGGGAGCTTCCCATTCTTTTGCATCATGTTCCTTTGCTAAAAAAACTCGATCAAGCCACAGATAGAATTGAACAAACTTTTCAGACTACCTTACCCTCTGGGGAGGTATTACTGTCTGATTATTGGCTACGACATATGCCGATAATTATAGCTGGTAGAGAATTGTTTGTTGATTTAGTCATACTAGAAATAGTAGACTACGATGTTATCTTAGGAATGGATTTCCTAGGAAAGTATCATGCTTCCATTGACTGCCAAGGGCGAAAGGTTGTTTTTCAACCTGAAGGAATTGAAGCTTTCGACTATGTCGACACTTCCAGAAAACCACAGAAGTGGATGATAAATTCATTAAAAGCTAAGAAAATGATATCCAGTGGATGTGATGGTATTTGGCCTACGTTAAGGATACTTCAAAGGAAGAAAAGCTCCAGCCAAAAGATGTACTTATAGTTAAAGATTTCAATGAATTTTTTCCTGAGGAATTGTCAGGATTACCACTAGATCAAGAAATTACTTTCGAAATTGAATTGCTTCCAGGTACGGCTCCGATATCGAAGGCACCATACCGGATGGCACCCGCTGAGCTTAAGGAACTTCGACGCAATTGCGGGAGCTACTCGAAAAAGGTTTTATTCGTCCATGTTATTCACCATGGGGAGCACCTGTTTTATTTGTGAAGAAGAAAGACGGCACGCTTAGAATGTGCATTGATTATCGTGAGCTCAATAAGGTCACAATAAAAAATAAGTATCCACTTCCGAGGATTGATGATCTTTTCGACCAACTTAAGGGAGTAGCAATATTTTCAAAAGTTGATTTGCGATTGGGGTATCATCAGTTGAAGATTAGGGACAGTGATGTTCCTAAATCAGCCTTTCGAACACGTTACGGACATTATGAGTTTTTAGTTATGCCATTTGGGCTAACTAATGCCCCAGCAGCCTTTATGGACCTTACGAACCGAGTTTTTGAGAAATATCTGGATAAATTTATCATAGTCTTTATAGATGATATTTTGAAATACTCGAAAACCCGAGAGGAACATGAAGAACATTTAAGGATCGCTTTGCAGACATTATAGAATCATCAACTTTTTGCAAAATTCTCCAAATGTGAATTTTGGCTCGACAAGGTTCATTTTCTTGGACATGTTGTCTCTAAGGAATGAGTGTCAGTGGATCCAATAAAAATCGAAGCAGTTAGTAAATGGCCAACACCAAAAAGCGTAACTGAAATACGCAGCTTTCTAGGCTTAGCCGGCTACTATAAGAGGTTTGTGGTAGGATTCGCAAGATTAGCTGCACCTCTCACAACACTCACTCGTAAGGACAAGAAATACGAATGGGGTGAGAAATGTGAGGAAAACTTCCAAGAGTTAAAAAGGAGACTCACTAGTGCGCCTGTTCTCACAATTCCGTCAAATGAGGGAAAGTTTGACATTTACAGTGATGCTTCAAAGATGGGCTTATGAGCTGTTTTGATGCAGAATGGTAAAGTCGTAGCTTATGCGTCGCGTCAACTGAAAGAGCATGAAAAGAACTACCCAACTCGTGACTTGGAGTTGGCAGCGGTGGTTTTTGCACTCAAAATATGGCGACACTACCTCTATGGGGAAAAATGTTTGATTTACATGGACCACAAAAGTCTCAAATACTTGTTCACTTAAAAAGAACTCAACATGAGGCAGAGAAGATGGTTAGAATTGGTCAAGGATTATGATTGCGAGATTCTTTATCATCCAGGAAAGGCGAATAGAGTCGCAGACGCTTTAAGCCGAAAGTTTTCACTTATAACCCACATGCCAATTGATTCTTTGCCTACATCTCTTCAAGGAGACATAAACAATTTGAAGCTGGAACTCATTTCAGGACAGTTATCAACTTTACTTCTTCAACCATAAATTTTTAATGAAATAAGAAAAGCTCAAGAGCTAGATTCGACCTTAATCAAGTATAAGGAAGAGGTTGTTGAAGGAAAAGAGTCTGATTTTAATCTTTCAGCTGATGGAATTCTCCACTTCAGAAGAAGGTTATGTGTGCCTGATGACGTAAAGTTGAGGAAACATATTCTCTCGGAAGCTCACAAAACTCCATTCTATACATCCAGGAGCAACAAAGATGTATCAAGACCTGAAAGAGCACTTTTGGTGGAAGAGAATGAAGAATGATATAGCTGAATTTACCAGTCAATGCTTAACTTGCCAGAAAGTTAAGGCTGAGCATAAGCAACCAGCAGGAGAATTGCAGCCCCTTGAAGTCCCAGAATGGAAATGAGAGCAAATAGCAATGGATTTTGTTATTGGCTTACCAAGGACCAATGAAGGATATGATGCCATCTGGGTGATTATTGATAGACTAACAAAATCAGCGCACTTTTTACCAATAAAAGTCACATGCACATTAGAAAAATTCAAAGATCTTTACGTATCGGAGATCGTCAAGTTACATGGCATTCCTTTGTCTATCGTTTCAGATCGTGATAATCGTTTTACCTCTACTTTTTGGAAGAGTGTACAAAAAGCTATGGGTTCTGAATTGAAGTTTAGCACAGCTTTTCATCCTCAGACAGATGGCTAATCTGAGCGAACCATTCAAATTCTCGAAGACATGCTTCGTGCATGCGTCATGGATTTCAAGGGATCTTCGAACAAGAAGTTGCCATTGGTAGAGTTCTCCTACAACAACAGCTACCAATCTTCTATAGGCATGGCACCCTATGAAGCTCTTTATGGAAGGAAATGCAGATCTCCTGTTCATTGGTATGATACCAGAGAAAAGCAACTTCTGAAGACAGATTTTATTCAAGAATCTACGGAAGCTGTAAAGAAGATTCGCCAAAGGATGGAAGAAGCACGAAGTCGTCAGAAAAGTTATGCTGACATACGAAGAAGGCCATTGGAGTTTGAGGAAGGAGATTCAGTATTCCTTAAAGTAGCATCTATGAAGGGCGTAATGCGCTTCGGAAAGAAAGGAAAGTTGAGTCCAAGATACATTGGGCCGTTTGAAGTTACTGGATGAGTTGGCAAAGTGGCGTATAGGTTAGCTTTATCGCCGGAGTTGTCAAGCGTACATAATGTTTTCCATGTCTCTATGTTGAAAAAATATGTACCAGATCCGTTACATATCATAGAACATGAACTAATTCAAGTTTAGGAGGATCTTTCCTACGACGAACGACCGGTGCAAATTTTAGCTCGTGAGGATAAGACTCTAAGGACTAAGACCATACCTCTTGTCAAAGTGCTTTGGCAGAATCATAAAGTAGAAGAAGCCACATGGGAGCGAGAGGATGAAATGAAAGTTAAATACCCCCACTTGTTTTAATTTTCGAGGACGAAAATTTCTAAGGAGGGGTGATTGTAACGACAGGAAAATTCACGGCATTAATTTCTGAGCTGAACAGAAATTAAACAGTGATTTTTCTGTATTAAAGATGTAAATTCTTGTAATTTTATGATACAATATGTCTCTATGTCACTAGTTATATTTTTTTCACTATGGAAGGAATTTGGGAATTTAGGAAATTTCCATAAAGATCATAAATAGATAAAAGTGATCATGAAAATCCCAATAAAGAATGCCAAGTCCATTATACAACTTTATCATGTAAAGAAGTGGAATTTACAATTATTTCAGAATCAAATTATAATAGTCAGAATTTAATTCTGAATTGTAAAAAGTGATTAAAAAAAAAGTAAAATTATTTTAACAGTTTAAATATACACATATTTTAAATATCAAAAGTTGTTTGAACAGTTTTAAAAAATAAATAAATAAATAAATAAATAAATATTTCCAGTGTAAAATTTACTGTGTTGAATCATAACATATTGTAAATGACTGCTGAATAAGATAAGAATTAAAGTATAATTATCTTTAAGGATCAAGGGCTAAGATTATATGGATTTTAATCTAATGGCCCATACCTTGACAAGTATGGCTTAGTGATAAAAAAAAAAAAACAAAAAAACAAAAAAAAACAAAAACAAAAAAGTGACCGGATGCAAAGATAGTAAAAAAAAACATTAAAAGATGTTTTACTTATCCTATTCTAAGCTAGAGGAACGGTGAGAGGAAGGGATAAAAATAAAAATAAAAATAAAATATGGCTGTCTTCCACATAAGTTAAACACAAGGAGAGAGAGAGGAGCAATTGTCTCTTCATCTCAAAGAAGAAACGTCTGGAGACAGAGAAGAAGAAGAGGAAAATATATATATATATATATATATATATTTATCCCTCCAAATCTTCAAGTTTGGTTCTCTAGCAAGTTTTTATTCAAGAAAACAAAGTGTTTAGCAGTCATATAAGGTAATAAATTTGCAAAATTTTATGTTTTCTTTTAATCTTATTTTGAGAAATTTCTATCTAAGAAATGGAAATTTATTGTCTAGTCTCTACCAAGAAACCAAAGGATTTTCAGGGAGGTGCAACTAAGCTAAATATCAATTTGAAGGAAGCTAGGTAAGATATTCAAATTTGTTTTCTTAAAGTTGGATTATGTGATTTAAAAATAATAATAATAATAATAAAGGGATGAATATATATATATATATACATATATATATATATAAATTATTTCATTGATGGACTTGGTTTAATGAACTGTTTGGGAATCATGAATATGTATATGTTATGAAATCTCTCCATGCTTGTATGATTAGTTGATGTTGTGGTTTGTATTTTTTAGCCAACAGTAATGAAGCTAATGATGTATCATGTGTTTGGAATGGTCATGGTACAAGAAACAAACTTTTTAAATAAAGTTTGTAGTTTAATAAATAAAAAAAGTTGACAACTTTTGTTGGTGTGTTGCTCATGAATGGATTGTAGTGAGAAAGTTTGATGTATATATATGAATCTAAAAGTCTATTCTTATATTAGACTCTAAGATTCTTGCAAAATATGCATATGATAGGAAAATGATTAGTGTAAGTTTCATGTGGAAAAAGTGTTAGATGAGCACTTTTCGAAAAGAAATTGATTAAATGAAGTTAAAAGAGAAAGGTACACAAACAAGTTGTGGTTTTATTTTTCAATAAATGGAGGGCAGTGAATTGTCATTGTTTTCTTTCAATGAAACCGAAAAAATAAATAAATAAATAAATAAAACAAACAAACAAATTTTTAAACTGGATGTTTCAGTGGGAGTGACTGTTTCATTTGCCTTAAATTACTTATAGGCCAAGGGGTATAACAATAAAAACAAAGGAAAGCCCAATAGGAGTTAAAATGAAAGAAATTAAAGTTAAATATTTAACAAAAGAATATTCATAAGAAAAAAATGGTAAATTTAAAATACTGCTCTAACTGTCGAGTGTCGCTTAAATCAGGACACGGTGCCGACGGTGTACTAGAGCGAGGTCGACTGATAGAAAAATCTCAGATTATCGAATTCTTGTAAGTATAGATCTCACCTACAACATAAAACTATGAGTGCTTATTGTATTGGTGTGCATATGTGGTGATTTATGTGTCAATTACTTGAATATGATTACGATGCCTCAATGTTTATGTCATTCAAATATTTTTTTTTTTATGATATTGTGACATGTCATAATTGCATGATCACTCACATAATTACATGAGGCTAATGAGAGTGAAATGTTAAAAAAGTGTCGTACCAACCTCCACTCAGGTGAGGTAAAATTCATGAATGATTTATGTATGACCTTGGGTACAGCTGGAGGGTCGCTCCCCCAACTACCCAATGGTCGCGCGCATTTGGTACGTACACAATGGGGCCCAATAAGTTTTGAAGCAAAGGATTTTAGAATTGCATAAAATGTCATGCTAATTATTGATGCATTGTGAGATTTATATATGTACTTGCTGGGTAAAAGCTCATTTAAGAAATTTATGTTGTAGGTAATTTACATAAGAAACCCGTGATCAACTGAATGGATGAATAGGCAAGACGGATGATGTGACAGTGGAGAAAGAGGGTTCATGGTAACACTTCGCTTTAAAATATATAAATATATTCCGCAGCTTAAAAAAAATGGTTTGTAATATATGGTACTATGATACTTTACTTATGTTTTTTTCTCTAAAACCTTATGAATAGTTATCTAATAGATAATAAGTTTAACACGTAATAAGTATAAAAAAAAAATCCCTAAATTTTGAAAATTAAAACGATACAAGTTAAGTTTACGTATATAGTTGATGGCTCCTCTCCCAGGAGGGGTTGTCACAACCCTAAACCTTAAATGCTAAACCTAAACCCCAAACCACAAACCTTAAACCCCAAACCCCAAACCTTAACCCCCAAACCTGAACCACCCAACCCCAAACCCTTAACCCTAAGCCTTTAAACCCTACACCCTAAACCCAAAACCCCGAACACCAAACCCTAATCCCAAACCCTAAACCCAAACTCTAAAATTTAAACCCTAAACGCCTGCTAGATTGTGATTTAATGCCTTCTCATTATTTTCTCTGAATGCGTTTATCTACACGAAGTGGACCATTAGAATACAATTTAAAGTGTATTTTAATGAAAAAAAGTTCTAGAGATTTTGAACCAGTCTAACTTTTACCTAACAGAGAAAGCTATTGGCTCTAAAAAATAAATCAAAAGCTGAGACGACCATAACTCGTGATTAAAATGTGGGTTTTATACATGAATTAGACCGTTGGAATTCTATTAAAACCATTTTTAAATTATACTAAATACATAAAATTTTGAGCCAAACCAATTTTGGCTAGACGGTGAAGGCTATAGCCTTCAGAAAATGGAGCAAATATTGAGAAGACTGTAAATCACAATCTAGAAGTCAGTTTTAGATACAAAGTAGACCGTTAGAATGCTATATAAAGCATGTTTTAATGTTCCAAAGTTCTTGAAATTTTGAACCAGACCAAATTTTACTTGTTGGATTAGGTTAGAGGCTCTAGAAAATGGAGCGAATGTTAATACGACCATAACTCGTTGTTAAGAAGTCAGTTTTAGACATGAAGTAGACCCTAAACCCTAAACCCAAACCTTTAAACCTGAAACCCAAAACCCATCCTGAACCCTAAACCCCAAACCCTAAAACACTAAACACAATATACTAAACCTTTAAACCCCAAACCTCCAAATCCCAAATCCCACATCCCAAACACCAAACTCCCAAACCCCAAATTCTAAACCCTAAAACCCCATAAACCTCGGCTAAATTATGATTTAAGGTCTTCTTATTATTTGTTCCAAAGGCTTTTTTGACACAAAGTGGACCGGTTGAATGCATTTTAAAGCGTATTTTAATGATCCAAAGTTCTAGAAATTTTGAGCCAGACCAACTTTAACGGAGCAGACTATAAGCTTTAGAAAATGGAGCAAACGCTTAAACGACCATAACTCGTTGTTAAGAAGTTTGTTTTAGACACGAGGTATACCGCAAACCCTTGACCCTTAACCCTAAGCCCAAATCCTTAAACCCTAAACCCTAAGCCCTAAACCTTAAACCATACACCCTAAACCCAAAATCCTAAGCTTGAAACCCGAACCACAATCCAAAACCCTAAAACCCAAACCCTAAACCCTAAACGTCTGTTTGATTGTGATTTAATGTCTTCTAATTATTTGCTCCGAAGGCATTTTTCACACGAAGTAGACTAATGGAATGTTATTTAAAGCATATTACAATGATCCAAAGTTCTAGACAAGAGGTAGACCCTAAACCCTTAGCCTTAAACCCTAAACCCAGGCCCTTAAACCTTAAACACTAAATCTGAAACCCGAAACCCCCAACCTAAACCCAAAACCCCTAAACCGCAAACCCCCAACCCTAAACCCTAAACCAACGCCCTTAAATCCAAAACCCCAAACCCCCAATCCCAAACCCCCAACCCTAAACCCTAAACCACCACCCTTAAACCCAAAACCCCAAACCTTAAAAACCAAAACCCTAAACACAAACTCTTAAACCCTATACCACAAACCCTCAAACACCAAACCCACAAACCCCAAGCCCCAAACCCTAAAACGTTTAGGGTCTACTTTGTGTCCAAAACCAACTTCTTAACAATGAGTTATGGTCATATTTTCTCCATTTTCCAAAGCCTATAGCCTTCTCTGGCAATTAAAAATTGGTCCGGCTCAAAATTTCTTGAACTTTGGGTCATTAAAACATGATTTGAATAGCATTCTAACACTCTACTTCGTGTCTAAAACCGACTTCTAGATTGTTATTTAACGTCTTCTCAATATTTGCTTCATTTTCCAAAGGCTATAGCCTTCTCTACCTAGCCAAAATTAGTCCAGCTCAAAATTTCATGTCTTTGGGATAATTTAAAAATGATTTTAATAAAATTCCAACGGTTTAATTAGTGTCTAAAACCAACTTTTTACTCACGAGTTATGTTCGTATCAGTATTTGCTCCTATCGTCATTAAAATAAGCTTTAAATAGCTTTCCAACGGTCCACTTAGTGTCAAAAAACACTTTCGAAGCAAATAATGAGAAGACCTTAAATCACAATCCAGCAGCTGTTTCAGGTTAAGGGTTTAGGGTTTAGGATTTAGGGTTTAGGATTAGGTTTGGGGTTTCGAGTTTCGAGTTTCGAGGACAGGATTTTGGGTTTAGGGTGTAGGGTTTAAACCCCCAAACCCTAAACCCTAAAACCCCAAACCGTAAACCCCCAAACACCAAACCCCCAAATCGCAAATCCTAAACTCCAAACCCTAAACCTTTAAACCCTACACCCTAAACCCAAAACCCGAAACCCAAACCCCAATCCTAAACCCTAAAACTCAAACCCTAAATGCCTGCTGAATTGTGATTGAAGGTCTTCTCATTATTTACTCCAAAGGCATTTCTCGACACAAAGTGGGCCATTGGAATGCTATTTAAGGCGTATTTTAATGATCCAAAGTTCTACAAATTTTGAACCAAACCAATTTTTACTTAACGAAAAAGGCTATAGGCTTTAAAAAATGGAACAAATGTTGAGACGACCATAACTCATGATTAAAAATCTAGTTTTAGACATGAATTACACTATTGAAATTTAATTTAAAGCATTTTTAAATTATCCCAAATACATAATATTTACAGTCAGACCAATTTTGACTAGACGGAGAAGGCTATAGCCTTTGGAAAACGAATCAAATATTGATAAGACGTTAAATCACAATTTAGAAGTCGGTTTTAGACACGAAGTAGAGCTTAAGAAGGCTATATAAAGCATGTTTTCATAATCCAAAGTTCAAGAAATTTTGAGTCGGACCAATTTTAACTCATCGGTGAAGTCTATAGGCTTTAGAAAATTGAGCAAATGTTGAAATGACAATAACTCGTGATTAAAAAGCTGGTTGTAGACACGAATTAGACCATTGGAATTATTTTAATAGAAACTTTAAATTCTCCCAAATACATGAAATTTTGAGCTGGACCAATTTTGGCTAGACAGAGAAGGATGAGACGAAGTTAAACCACTATCCAGAATTCGGTTTTAGACACGAAGTAGGTTGTTAAAATGCTATTCAAAGCATGTTTTAATGATCCGAATTTGAAAAAAATTTAAGCCGGACCAATTTTTACTCGTCGGAGAAGGCTATAGGCTTTGGAAAATGGAGCAAATGTTGATACCACCATCACTCAATGTCAAGAAGTAGATTTTAGACAAGAAGTAGACCCTAAACCCTTAACCATAAATCATAAATCCAAACCCTTAAGCCCGTAACCCAAAATCCTAAACCCTAAACCCAAAACCACAAACCCCAAACCACAAACCCTGAACCCCAAACCCCGAACCCACCCTAAACCCTAATCCCTAAACCTCTAACTCTAAACCTAAACCCGTAAACCCCAAACCCCCAAACCACAAACCCTAAATTAAACCATACACCTTATACCTAAAGCCCTAAACCCGAAACCTAACTCCCAAACCCCAATCCTAATCCCTAAAACACAATCCCTAAACCCTAAACCCAAAACGCCTACTATATTGTGATTTAAATTCTTCTCATTATTTGCTCTAAATGTGTTTTTCGACACGAAATGGACAGTTGGAATGCTATTTTAAGCGTATTTAAATGATCCAAAGTTCAAGAAATTTTAAGCTGAGCCAATTTATACATAACGGAGAAGGTTATAGGCTTTAGAAAATAAAACAAATATTGAGACGACCCTAACTCGTGATTAAAAAGCTATTTTTAGACACGAATTAGACATTTAGAATTTTATTATGAGCATTTTAAATTATCCGAAAATCATGAAATTTTAAGCTGGAACAATTTTGGCTAGACGGAGAATGATATAGCCTTGGGAAAACGGAGCAAATACTAAGAAGGCGTTAAATTGCAATGTAGAAGTCAGTTTTAAACACGAAGTAAATCGTTAGAATGCTATTTAAAGCATGTTTTAATAATCCAAAGTTCTAGAAATTTTTGGCCGGACTAATTTTTACTCGTCGGAGAAGGCTATAGGCTTTGGAAAATGAACCAAATGTTGATACAACCATAACTTGTTGTTAAGAAGTCAGTTTTAGACACGAAGTATAACCTAAACCCTTAACACGTAACCTTTAACCCTAAACCCAAACCCTTAAACACGAAACCCTAAACCCTAAACCCCAAACCACAAACCCTGAACCCTAAACCACAAACCCTGAAAACCAAACCCCAAACCCAAAATCACCAAACCCCAAACCCCTGAACCCCAAACCCCAAACCCCAAACCCCGAACCCTAAACCCTAAACCCTAAAACCCTAAACTCGAAACCCTTAACCCAAACCCTTAAACCCTAAATCCCAAACCCCAAGCCCTAACCCCCAAACCCCAAACCCTACACCCTAAACATTTATACCCTACACCCTAAACACAAAACCGTAAACCCAAAACCCGAAACCCCAATCCCAAACCCTAAACTTTAACCCTAAACGTCTGCTGGATTGTAATTTAAGGTCCTCTCATTTTTTGCTCCAATGGTGTTTTTCGACATAAAGTGGACCATTGGAATGCTATTTAAAGCATATTTTAATGATCCAAAGTTCTAAAAATTCTGAGCCAGACCAATTTCTACTTAACGAAGAAGGCTATAGGCTTTAGAAAATGGAACAAATATTAAGACAACCATAACTAGTTATTAAAAAGCTGGGTTTAGACACGAATTAGATCGTTGGAATTCTATTAAAAGCATTTTTAAATTCTCCCATATACATGAAATTCTAGTAAAAGTCATTTCAATATATTCAAAAATTTTGAGCTAGACCATCTTAGGCTCGATATAGAAGGCTATGGTCTTTGACAAACAGAGTTATTGTTGAGAAGACTATAATTCACTGTTCGGAATGTTTCAAACACGAAGTGAGCCGCTAGAATGCTACTAAAAGCTTCATTAAATGATCTCAAATGAAAAAAAAAAAAAAAAAAGAAATTGAGTCGGATCATTTTGTGCTCGATATATATGGCTATATAGCCTTTGACAGATAGAGTTAATGTTGAATGATCCCACCTACAAAAAATTTATAGAAAAGACTAGCCTTTGGCAAACAAATTAATGTTAAGACAACCATAACTCACCATTCTAGAACTCGATTTCAAACACGAAATAGTTTGTTGGAATGCTACTCCTAAAAGCACAAAATTTTGTGCTGGATGATTTTTGGCTCGACAAGAAGGGTATAGCCTTTGGCAAATGGAGCTAATGTTGAGATGACCATAACTCGCTTTTAGGAAGTCGTTTTCACACAGGAGTTAAATTGTCATAATGCTATTGAAAGCATCTTTGAATGATCCGACATCCAAGAAATTTTGAGGCAGACCAATTTGAGCTCGATAGAGAAGGTTATAGCTTTTGACAAACGGAGCTAATGTTGAGAAGACCATAATCCATTATTTGAAAGTCGGCTTCAGACACGAAGTAGACCATTGGAATGTTACTAAAAGCATCTTCATATGATCCTAAAATTGAAAGATTTTGAGCCGGATCATTTTGGACTCGATAAATGAGGGTATATAGTCGTTTACAAAATGGAGCTAATGTTGAGATGATCATAACTAATTTTTTGGACTTCAGTTTCAAATCCGAAGTAGAGACTCAGCTGGATAAGAGAGTTATGCGAGTGCATGCATGTTATTAGAAAAGAAATGTATATCTAAAACTGGTAAGGTATGAATTTAATATCTTTGCAATGTCTTGATATATAATTGGTGACGTCTAAAATACTTAATATATTTATTTATAAACCCAAAATACATGTCCAACATTAAATGAATGTCCGAAGTAAAAATGAAAGGATTGTTTCAGTAACATTGAAGTTTTAACGTGAAAATGGTGCTTATTTGATGGAAATTGAAGATATGTTGGAGATTGACAGAGTGTATAGGCGTGGCAGTGACATGGCAATGGCTATCCTTATCCCTTTTATATTTGAAATTGAACTTCTTACAATAAAGAAGCCCCATTTAAAATAAAATAAAATAAAAAATTAAGTACCAAAAAAAAACAAAAAAGAAAAGAAAGAATATAGAAAGAAACTTTCAAAAAAAGAGACCACTAGATCAGATTCTCAGACCACTAGATCAAAAACTGTCAAATCGTTAGATCAGATTCTCATGTTATGAAAGAGACCTGTCTCAACTCAACCTACGTGGAATACACTTCATCTTTATACTACTTGATGAAAAATAATAATGCATAAAAAAATGTTCCAAAAAAAAAAAAGTAAATAGTTTTTGTGTGTGTATAAGTACTGTGAACAAGTGATCTTTCGGCAATATGATCATAATAATTTGCGTGTCATGCTTTTTTCTGAGATTTTGCGTAACCGTACTCGTGTAATTAATAAATATTAACTAAAAATCTCCCAAAACTGTATATAATACAATTTTCTCTCTCTCTAAACTTTTCTCTTTGCCCTAAGATTTTACAGTCTTCGCTCTCCTTTTTTAGGGCCGAAGTTCGGCAGTGCCTTCGGGTTGGCCTCAAAAATCCCAGCCTGTGTGAAGGAGATCTCATTACCATAAGAAAAATCTGAGTTACAGCATGGACAATTCAAAGTCGTTTTAAGATGGATATGACGTGCAAAAGACGAGGGCTTGTTGGGTGCTTGGTCTTTCAGCGGCTAGTTTCTTCCCAATGGCTTTGTTTGGCTTGGTCTTGGCGAGTGAAGTGGCCTAGTTGTTGCCGATAATTGTATCTGTGGTATTGGAATTTTCCTAGTTTTTTGTAGGATTTTAATTTTAATAATAACGTATTTGTCTTCGCCTTTTAGGTTTAGTGCTTTGTTGTTTTCTTTTATGTTATGGTACTTTATAATAATGGTGGTTGTTTTCTCACCTTCCGAATTGATTTGTTACACGCCAGTTCTAAGTCTGTGCGGTGTTTTAATTTCGTTAGATATTAATCTTGACAGATTTAGTGGTGGACTATGTCGTACAGTTGGTAGCCTCTCAATCGATCCGGAGTTTCCATCAATTGTAGATGAATTATTAAAAAGAGCCTTATGCGTACTCGATAGTGATATGTCGAGGTACTATCCCCTTTTTGAGCCTCAGATATCCGTTTTTCCCTTTGTACGTCATTAGAATGTACCGATGGTATCAATTTTCGTTGAGGTTTTATCTCTGTGATCCGAGGTCAATCGCATATGTTTATAATTTTCATTTTGAATTGAATGAAATTTCCACTAAAAATATATATTGTAAATATAACACTCATTCCTATCATTAGCTGACTCTGCTATCAAACCTCACCCCAAGTTCCCAAAAAAAAAAAAAAAAGGAAGATAATAAGTAATAATAATAACAATAATAATTAGTTTAACTTTTGTAGATGAATGTTTTTATCAAAAATTGATTTCTACGGGTAACATATTCTTCATGTTTCCATAGATACGGTGATGTTATCATATTTATATAACAAGTTAATAAAAAGTACCGTTATTAAAACATAAAATGTGATATTATATAGATATATAGATATATATGAATTCAAGGGTGATGAGATATCTACTTTGAGCAGATTGTTGGACTCAATGTTTGCTTCGGCATTTCTATTCTCTGAAACTTCTTCAATTTCTAAATAATTGATTTTAACCAAGTTTTGTGTAGTGGTTGAGAGTCTTGTCCAAAGTCTCTCCATTCTTTTCACCAAGGTTCAAATCTCATAAACTGCAAGTCAAGATCCTGCTCCAATTTTGATTGTTTGTTGAAGAGTTAGGACTAGGGACAAACAGTAGTGACTCTTGGTTGAAAGCTTGATGAGATTGGATATATGTCTCAATTACTCTTTGATGGTCCCCATGATTGTTATCTACCCGAACGGACGTGAGAATAAAATAGGCACTGCCTGATTCTCCTTTTCTCTAAGAAAAAAATAATAATACTAATAATAAATAATAAATAATATAATATTGAAAATATGAGAAACCCATTATCAGTGGTGGCACACAAGCACATAAGAGTAGCTCAATAAGCTGTTATATTTGTAAATTCTTTTTTCCTGCTTTGCCAGCGGGGCACGTGACACCATAAGGCCCCTCTATCTTCGTGCTCGGTTCCACCAAAATATCCAAAGTTCAAGTTGAAATTAGCTGGAAGAAAAAAATAATAGAAAAGATGAGAGTGAATAAAAAATATAAAGAAGGAGATATGAGAGAAAACATTATTTATTTAATTAATTTTTAATTTATTATAACAAGTCATATAATGTCACATCATCAAATATAGGGCCCGTTTGTTTTTTCAATTCATTTTAAACTAAACTTTACTTTTTTCATCATTATTTTTGTCATTTCTGAAAAAGTTTTTTTTCTTTTCTAAAAAAGTCAACAAAAATTACTATTCAAACTTAAAAATTTCAACTCAACTCATACACCAAACAGGCTCATAATTAGAGTATATATTAATTTTATAATTTTATCTGTAATCACTCATGATCACAAAAATAAATAAAAATAATCATTTAAAACTCTTCCATATATATATATATATATATATTTATATATATGTATATGTATTTAAAGGAGTTCTACAATAAGATCTAAAGATGGCAACAGGACGGGATGGGGACGAAGAATACTTTCTCGTCCTCATCCCCGTCGCCAAAATCATCCACATCCTCATTCCTGCTTAAATTGAAGCGGGACCGATGATGGAGATTCCCTATCATAAGGAGTTTCCTCATATCCGTCACATTCCCCATTTATTATAAACATAAATTTGAAAAAATAACAAAATAAAAGCAAACAATTTAGTAGAAGTACATCATAAATTTAGTTCAAATCAAATATTTAATAAACGAACCAACTTCTAAATATATGCAAATAAAATCTTAAAAAATAAAGTTATTAAAGGTCTCATCAAAACATTATAAGCTCTTATTAAACACTTAAACAAAACAAAACAAAAAACAAAAAACAAAACCTTGAAACCATAAAAAATAAATTTAAAATTCTCCTTTTTGTCTATTTCATAGATGCACATATTTTTAAAAATAATTTTTAAAGTGCATTATATATATTTATATATGAAATCTCACATATATGTTTATATATATAAGGATGGGTCGGGGGTCGGGATGGGGAGTGCTTTCCCCGTCTTCGTCCCACTAATCTTCAAGGATAAAATCTCATCCACATCCCCGAAATATCTCCCTCATCCCCGTTCCGTTCGGAGCGAATCCCTATGGGGAATATTGTCATCCCTATGAGATCTCCTTATTTTTTCCCTTCAATGGGGTAAAAGTGTTTGACCAATAGATTAAAATCCAATGGCTAAAAAAGGCTAAAGACCATCTAATTATAATAAACCCTCCCACATACAATTGTACAACTCACCAACCAAATTTAAAAAATTAAAAAAAAAAATAAAATACCGGCGAGAACACTGACGAGACCCACAAGGGACCAACAACTGTCAGCACAAGGGCGATCTTCAAATGTCACATAATGTCACATCATCAAATGTAATTAGTGCATATATTAATTTTTATAATTTTATATGTAATCACTTATGGTTACAAAAATAAATAAAAGTAATCATTGAAAACATATATATATATATATATATTTATATATGTATATGTATTTAGAAGAGTTCTACAATAAGATCTAAAGATGGCAACGGGACGGGATGGGGACGGAGAATACTTTCTCGTCCTCATCCCCGCCGTCAAAATCATCCACATCCTCATTCCTGCTTAAATTGAAGCGGGACCGATGATGGAGATTCCCTATCATAAGGAATTTCCTCATATCCGTCACATTCCCCATTTATTATAAACATAAATTTGAAAATATAACAAAATAAAAGCAAACAATTTAGTAGAAGTACATCATAAATTTAGTTCAAATCAAATATTTAATAAACGAACCAACTTCTAAATATATGCAAATAAAATCTTAAAAAATAAAGTTATTAAAGGTCTCATCAAAACATTATAAACTCTTATTAAACACTTAAACAAAGCAAAAAACAAAAAACAAAACCTTGAAACCATAAAAAATAAATTTAAAATTTCTCATTTTTTGTCTATTTCATAGATGCACATATTTTTAAAATAATTTTTAAAGTACATTATATATATTTATATATGAAATCTCACATATATGTTTATATATATAAGGATGGGTCGGGGGCCGGGATGGGGAGTGCTTTCCCCGTCTTCGTCCCACTAATCTTCAAGGATAAAATCTCATCCACATCCCCGAAATATCTCCCTCATCCCCGTTCCGTTCGGAGCGAATCCCTATGGGGAATATTGTCATCCCTATGAGATCTCCTTATTTTTTCCCCTCAATGGGGTAAAAGTGTTTGACCAATAGATTAAAATCCAATGGCTAAAAAGGCTAAAGACCATCTAATTATAATAAACCCTCCCACATACAATTGTACAACTCACCAACCAAATTTAAAAAATTAAAAATAAAAATAAAATACCGGCGAGAACACTGACGAGACCCACAAGGGACCACAACTTTCAGCACAAGGGCGATCTTCAAATGTCACATAATGTCACATCATCAAATGTAATTAGTGCATATATTAATTTTTATAATTTTATCTGTAATCACTTATGGTTACAAAAATAAATAAAAGTAATCATTGAAAACTCTTCAATATATATATATATTTATATATGTATATGTATTTAGAGGAGTTCTACAATAAGATCTAAAGATGGCAACGGGACGGGATGGGGACGGAGAATACTTTCTCGTCCTCATCCCCGCCGTCAAAATCATCCACATCCTCATTCCCGCTTAAATTGAAGCGGAACCGAGGATGGAGATTCCCTATCATAAGGAATTTCCTCATATCCGTCACATTCTCCATTTATTATAAACATAAATTTGAAAATATAACAAAATAAAAGCAAACAATTAAGTAGAAGTACATCATAAATTTAGTTCAAAATCAAATATTTAATAAACAAACCAACTTCTAAATATATGCAGATAAAATCTTAAAAAATAAAATTATTAAAGGTCTCATCAAAACATTATAACTCTTATTAAACACTTAAACAAAACAAAACAAAAAAAAACCTTGAAACCATAAAAAATAAATTTAAAATTCTCATTTTTTGTCTATTTCATAGATGCACATACTTTCAAAAATAATTTTTAAAGTATATTATATATATTTATATATATATATATATGAAATCTCACATATATGTTTATATATATGAGGACGGGGCGGGGGCCGGGATGGTGAGTGTTTTCCCCATCTTCGCCCCACTAATCTTCAAGGATAAAATTTCATCCACATCCCCGAAATATCTCCCTCATCCCCGTTCCGTTCGGAGCGAATCCCTGTGAGGAATATTGTCATCCCTATGAGATCTCCTTATTTTTTCCCATCAATGGAGTAAAAGTGTTTGACCAATAGATTAAAATCCAATGGCTAAAAAAGGCTAAAGACCATCTAAACATACAATTGTACAACTCACCAACCAGATTTAAAATAAAAATAAAAATACCGGCGAGAACACTGACGAGACCACAAGGGACAAACAACCGTCGGCACAAGGGCTATCTTCAGATGGCATCGACGATGTGGGGAAGGCGAGCATGGATCTGTTGAGAACTCCGGCTGGATTGGGGAAGATTGGGGGAGGGGGGGTGTGGTGGTGGAGTGTAGACGGCTCAGTGGCGGTGGGCTCTAGACGGCTCGGGTGGGCGGCTATAAAGCAATGAAGATCTGGATTTCTAGCGCATGTCTGAGCGACAGAGTTTGGGTTGCAATCTCGGAATAATGAGTGCCTCACGCAGGGGAGCGACAACAAGGGCGACAACTTCGGGTGAGGGGACGACGTCCCTCGGTGGCATGAATGGGTCTTCGCAGAGTGTTGGTCTTTGCGAGCAATGGTGTCGACTTGGTTCTCCGTCAGTCAGAGGCAGATCGACAACTCCTGCCGTTGGGTCTGGTTACCGTCGCAGGTGATGGTGGGTGCCGTCAGTGTCGGACAGGTAGAGGCTGTCTTTTTTTTTTTTTTTTTTTTTTTTCAAAAATTTTGAAATGTGTTGTTGTTAATAATCAGGTGTGATAGTGTATCTTTTAATATCAATCGTCTAAAATCAATTGGTTGATCAAAAATTCTACGCCATTGATGGGGAAAAACAGCATGCATGGTCTCATTGTAGAACTGCCCATTTCTATTCATATGTCTTTCAAGTCGTCATTTAAATGCAAATCTATACTTACTTTTAATGTTGAGAATATTAAACACAGAAAGAAACAAGGAGGAAAAAGAGAGAGAGAGAATCAAAGACGACGACATTATAAACTGGAGTCGTATCTTGATCATAAAATGAATGGAACTAATTATTTTCAATTAGAAAACAAAGTTGATCTCTCTTCTGTTATGTATTCGGCATCCTTGCATCCAGTTCCAGTTTTTTTTTTTTTTTTTTTTTTTTTTTTTTTTTTTTTTTTCTTTGAATCATCCTCGCATCGCATCCATGTTGCGCCAAAAAAAAAAAAAAAAAGGGTGTGACGAAGGAGAGACATACCACACACTAGTCATAGGGAGTGACAGTCAACCAAAAAATAGGGAGTGATAAGGGAGTGATAGTAGCGGATTTGGGTTTATGAAAATTTGTAATAAAACTACACTTTTTCTTTCCAAAAAGAGAAGATTAATTTATGAAGATGTTCTAATCATGTAAAAAAACGATAATAATTATTACATAAAATGTTAAATCCGATACATGATGGTATCCGACAATGTGAACTTCATTTATCAGGAATGTAAATTTATGCACAACTAAAGTGAATGTTAATTCCGACCTTATTTTATATTTTCTTCTGCATAAATTTACATTCGTGAAAACTGTAATTCACATTATCGAATATCATAAGGTATCAGTTTTAGGATCATTCCTAATTATTAATTATTCAAGAAAAAATCATAATGATTAATTACTAAATAGTTATGAGTAATTTAAATTGAGCGGCCTTCGTGATTATAAATTTTTCCACTTGAATAACAAGCAAAGGCATTGACATACTTTTATTTTATTTTATTTTAATGTTATTTATGAGAAGAAGGAAAGTTAGCAGATGACAAGGCATTAACACAGCTCAAGAACCCATACGGAGGAGACTGAGTGGCTACAATCTCTAGAAACTAGATATAAAAAGGTATCATAATCCTACGGCTGTCCTTCAATCTGTCGGTGACCGACCTCTTAAATGACGTTAATGCCTTTGGTTGTTAACTTTGGCCGTGGCTGATATGTCGTTGGGAACAACGTGGGGAGTCCCAGTTATGAGAATAATAAATAAATTTGGAGACCTTAGTGGGTCAATGTCCTTATTTCCCAATTCTATTCTTTTTTCTTTTTTCTTTTTTCTTTTTTCTTTTTTCTTTTTTCCTTTTTCCTTTTTCTTTTCTTCCCCAATAAAGCCTTTGACGTTTCTTATTTCTGAAAAATCTACAATAGAAACTACACTTTCATCATGTTATTGGGTATGGTTATTGTAATCGTTTTATTAACTATTTAACAATCTTGTCTATAACTATTAATTTTTACCTTTCATCTTCGATATAATTATGACTAATTTATATTCAATGGTTATTTTAATGGAACTTTTATTTCATAGTCAATAGTAAACGTATATCTAATGGTCAGGTAATATTCAATATAAACTATAAAAGGAAAATTTTGTGATTGGGTAAACGTACAATTCATATAAATAATCTAGTGATATTGTGAGGTTTTTTGTATAGATATATTTGCAAATTATGATATGATTTTCTTTATAAAAAATAAAAAATAAAAAATAAAAGAAGAGAGAGACTTTTTGAATTTTTGGTGCAAGAAAGAAAAAATGACGCTTTTTTTTTTTTTTTTTTGGCTCCGGAAAAAAAAAAAAAAAAAAAAAAAAAAAAGACACTCATGGTATTGCATGAGCTGTTATGAAGAAAATAGGGAAAATAAAAACAAACAAAAGAAAGTAGGTTTGAGGGAGTAAAAAAGCTTACTTTTCCAAATATAAGGAGGGAAAAAAACGCGATTTACTTTTATTTTATACCAACCTTTACTTGTGTTTTCGTCTTCTTGTTCTTGTTTGGAATGAACTATAGTTCTTTTCATTTTTGAGAGAATATTCTTTTTCTTTATTTTTAAATTTTGGTTTAAACCCTAGAAAGCTGGTTTTTTTATTTTTTTATTTTTTTTATTTTTTTTTTTTTTATTTTTTTTATTTTTTTATTTTTTTGAGAATGAAAGTAGACCGTAATTGGCGTTATAAGAATCTGAAGGAAATCTAGCCGTTGGAGCGCCTCATTTGGCCAATTGCCAGTTGCCAGTTGCATTTTTCCTGAAAAGGAGTTTGATGAAATTATTTATGCTTGTCGTTGGATTTTTTCGTTTGTCATTTCTGTTTAGTACCCCCACGTTTCTCTCTCTCTCTCTTTTTTTTTTTTTTTTTTTTTTTTGAATATACGTACGTATATGTAAATAAATATTAAATATAGAACGATCCCCTGGATATATTAAAAGGGCAAAAAAAAAAATTAAAAAAAAAAGGGGTGACTGTCCATCTTTCTCTGTTTTCAACTTTCTTCAGTGGTAAGAATTAGAAAGAAGATTAGAAGGAAAACTGGGAACAAAAGAAAAGGAAATTCCCCTTGGTTTCCTCATTTCTATGCATCTGAATTATTATCATCCTACTCTTTTTCTCTTATGGGCATTCCATATTCCATTTAATAGACAAACTTTTTTTTTGGTTGTTTTTTTTCCCTTGTTTCTTCTTTCATTCTGGGTAATTTTAGAGAGTTGATAATAATAACGTCAATTTCAAAGAAGCTGCTTTTATTTTTTTATTTTTTATCGCGATAATATTCTGCGTTTGTTTAATTCGTCTTCTCCATTCTTTCATAACGCTAAGCAACTTCGGTTCTCAATTTATCGCTCTTTTTTTTTCGTCCTTTCTATTTAAATATACAATTTAAAACCCTAGTCTTTTCCTTTTGGTTTGTCTTTCTTTTAAATATATATATATATATATATATATATATAATCCGTTGGGTTCTTCCCCTTCCTCGATATCGAAAAAAGAAAAAGAAAAAAAAAATTCGCTGGATTTTCGCCGATCCAGCTTCAAAAAACGGTTTCCGTTCTGTTTCGCTCCTATCTGCTGAAAGTTTCTCTCTCTTTCTTTCTGTGTTCTTTTCTTGTTTTGGTTTTTTTTTCTTTTTTTCTTTTTTATTTAAAAAAGAAGAAGAAGAAGAAGAAGAAGAAGATGGGATTTAGTTTAGTTGGATCAAAAACAAAAACAAGAGGAGGAAGATGGGAAATGATAATAAGAAGAGTTGTGGAGGTGGTGATTTTGGCAAATATAACCATAGATGGGAGGGGAGTGGAAGGATTGGGAGTGAATTGGGGAACACAAGCGACGCACAAGCTGCCGGCGAAGACGGTGGTGGAGATGTTGAAGGAGAACGGAATTCAGAAGGTGAAGCTCTTCGACACGGCGGACTCCACCATGAGCGCCCTCGCCGGCTCTGGAATCGAGGTCATGGTCGCCATTCCCAATGACCAGCTTTCCTCCCTCACCTCCTTCTCTCGCGCCGAGGACTGGGTCAAGCGTAACCTCACTCGTTACAACTTCGACGGTGGTGTTAATATCAAGTATGTTTCCCCACCCTTTTATTCTTTTTTTTTTACCTCCTCTTTCTCTTTCCGTCATTCGCTTCTCTTTTCTCATATATATATATATATATATATATATATGTATGTATAAGACACTAATATATATTTTGTTTTTGTTTGATCCTGCCCTTCATCTTTACTTGCCTACTTTAGATTGACTAAATTTGGGACTTTGAATTTTTTTTTTTTCCCCCCAAATCGTGACTTTTGTATCTCTCTCTTTTTTTCAGATTTCATTTCCTTCTCTTTCCTTATTTGATTGAAGATACCATATGTTCATATTTTCTTCTACTATCACGTTGTTTTGTTGTCAGAAAGAGAAGAATTAAAAGAGAATTTGACTCCCAACTTCTCCACTTTACCCCACACCACCCCCCTCCCCCCCCCCCCCCCCCCCCCCCCCCGGCTATCTGTTAGAGTATTACATTCTTTTTTCCGGAAGAAAATATATATATATATATATATATCAAAAGACAACTTTGTACTCCTATAATTTTCAACTTTGAATAATGGAAAGAATATATATTTATACACATATTGAATGAAATTCAACCCAAAACATAAAAGATTGCCTCTACAATTACAGATGATATGATTAAACTTCCTTTTCTCTGTTTTCGTCATGTCTTTGGCTTTTCTTGGTTTGTTAGTTTTAAAAAGATTGTTGGAGGGAGCAAAAAGGCCGAGACAATTTTGCAAATTCTCTTACGTCCACTGTGTGTTCTACATGTGACCTGACATGGGCTTCTTCGCTTAAACTCAGTAAACAGATTGTTTTGCATCATTTAATAAAAAGTTAAACATATGCAACCTATTTCTCTTCTGTACTGGAAGTCTTGTTGAAGAGATCATCTTTATACCTTTCTGACCTCCTTAACATTCGGATTACTTATGATAGTTCTTGTTATCATTATACTATAAGCAAGGAATAATAACGAATAAAAGTTGCTACTTTTTCATTAATCATTCTGGCCTGAAGCCATCTTCTTAAAGAAAATTCTATTGTTTGTTTAATCTATTTTAGTTTTTGCGGCTCTGTTGACAGTAGCAGCAGTATGTATGTTGCTCGTATCAATGCCAAGAATCATCTTCTTTCATTTTCTGCACAGATATGTAGCGGTCGGTAATGAGCCTTTCCTCTCATCCTACAACGGCTCTTTCCTAAATGTCACCCTGCCGGCACTTCAAAACATTCAAAGGGCCCTCAACAAAGCCGGTGTTGGAGACTCTATAAAGGCTACGGTGCCCTTAAACGCTGACGTTTACAACTCACCAGAAATAACCCCGTTCCTTCTGCTGGAAGGTTCCGCACCGATATCAGCGAACTGATGACTCAGATCGTCCAGTTCCTGAATGAAAACAAGGCCCCTTTCACTGTAAACATATATCCTTTCCTAAGTCTCTATGGTAATGACAACTTCCCATTTGATTATGCCTTCTTTGACGGCGTGAGCAGTCCCATTCTAGACCCAGCGACTGGGATCCAATACTCCAATGTGTTCGATGCCAACTTCGACACCCTCGTGGCTGCCTTGAGAGCCGCAGGGTATGGGGACATGACCATTTTGGTTGGTGAGGTGGGTTGGCCAACAGATGGGGACAAGAATGCCAATACTGGCAATGCTTACAGATTCTATAACGGGCTTTTGCAGAGACTTGCATCCAATAAAGGCACCCCACTGCGGCCGGGTTACATAGAGGTCTACTTGTTTGGACTTATTGACGAGGATGCCAAGAGCATTGCGCCGGGGAATTTCGAGCGCCACTGGGGGATTTTTAGGTACGACGGGCAGCCCAAGTTCGCTATGGATCTTTCAGGTCAGGGTCAGAACAAGCTACTTGTGGGTGCTAAGAATGTGGAATATCTTCCAAACCAGTGGTGCATGTTCAACCCTAATGCCAAAGATTTGAGCAAGCTTGCGGATAACATAAACTATGCTTGCACATTCTCTGATTGCACGGCGCTCGGATACGGTTCATCTTGCAACAATTTGGACGCCAATGGGAACGTGTCGTACGCTTTCAACATGTACTTCCAGGTACAGAATCAGGATGAGAGGGCTTGTAACTTCCAGGGTCTTGCCACGTTGACCACACAGAATATTTCTCAAGGAAACTGCAATTTCATCGTCCAGATTAATCTTCTTCCGCATTTTCGCTGAGACCTTCTCTGATTGGTTTAGTATTTTTGACATTATTATTTGCTTCTGGTGCTCGAGATTTTCTCACCCCGTTGTAGATATGTGGTTGTCTTCCTCGTCTCTCTCTCCTTTTTTTTTTTTTTTTTTTTTTTTTTTTCCCTGTTTATCAAATTCTATTGGAAATTGTTTAGGTTCATGGATGTTGCTTATGGATTTTTGAGATATTTGAATTTGACAAGATGATTTATTGAATAAGATTTTTAACAGAAATGAATATTCTGACGTCTTATCTTACAATTCAAAGCGTGGAAAATTATTGCATGGTGGGACTTCAGTTTTGGTATGATAACGAGCATTGAATCATTTACAGTCACAGGCACATAGACATTGATAAGTTGTTTGATAAAAGTTTTTGGTGCTGTCGTTGGAGAGTGCTGACAAAATTATGTGTCTTCCTTTGGCATCTTCTTCCGCCACCTAAAAACAACTTTTTTACTTTTCACACTACTCTCTGAGTGCAATTGAGAATTAATAATGTGAACACTTTTACTTTGCGACACTTGTGCTTTGAATCTGCTTTTTTGATTCAAATAGTAAGGTAGGGTGTATATGAGACATATTTCTACATATATATATATATATATATATATGTAGACACACACACACTTTATTGTTGTTACGTTACTGGGTTAGGTATGGTCGTAAAAGTTACAAACTGATGATTGTAGCAAATATTTTTCAAGAAGGTGGTGCCGAATATATTGATGCTTTATAATGGATTGGGCTCTTTAGAGAAATGCCACAAATTCAGACCTTGGATTGATTTTTATCCACACCCACAGGAGAACAGTTTGACATGATCTTCTACAACGAACAGTTTGAAATCATCTTCTCAACATTAGCTTATTTACTGAATCCAAAATGGTCTGGCTCAAAAAAGTTTTGCATTTGTAATCATTCAAAGATGCTTGTAATATTCCAACGGTCAATTTCGTGTCTAAAACCGACTTCCGAACAGTTGGTTAAGGTCGTCTTAGTAGCTCCATTTGTCAAAGGATATGACCTTCTCTGTCGAGAAGAATATGGTCTAACTCAAATTTTTTCATGTGAGATCAATCAAAAATACTTTCAATATCATGCGTGTCTGAAACCGACTTTTAAAAAGTGAACTATGGTTAACTCAATATTAATTACGTTTGTGAAAGGCTACAATCTCCCCCGTTGAGTCCAAAATGGTCTGGTTGAAATTTGTTTACATTTGAGATCATAGGAAGAAGCTTTCTAGCTATAATATTCCAATGGCCCAATTCATGCTGGTTTTTTTTTTTTTTTTTTTTTTTTTTTTTTTAATTCTTGGGTCGATCTTGCTATCATTGAAGAGGTTCTGAAATCTGATATATTGAATGCTTTAGCTGATAACTAGTGAAAATTTGATAACTATGTAATTGTTCCAAAAGAAATGTAGATAGTGATTTTTAGCAATAACTTGCAAAAGATGTGAGCATCGATTCATATGTAAAAGAAATTTCCTACGCTTTTCGTGTTGGAATGGAGATGTGTTTCAAGGTGCATAAATTGAAATAAGATTTCTGCATCCCGGTTGTTCTCGTTCTCCTTATCTATTGGATTGTTTCTTGCTAAATTTCTTTCTATATTAATGGTGGAATCCTAAAAAATTATTTGCTTTTTTGCTTTTTTTTTTTTTTTTTTTTCGTTCTTCTTCTATTCATCCTGGTTTCTTACTCAGATAATATGATCAACAAATATATCGACTTTAAGAAGGTGTTTGAAACATCAATTGGAGTTGGATTTTATAAAGTATTTTGATTAAAAATGAGTTAATATTTGAAAATGTGTGTTTGGTTGAAAATGAACTGTGGTAGTTATTGATTCACTTTTATAGGGAAAAAAAAAAACATTTAGAAAACTCCAACTGGTATCCAATTATAGGATGTTTGGTGGAATAGTTTGAGTTGGGATTTTTAAGTTTCAATAGTAAATTTTTTTGAATTTTCAGAAAAGACAAAAAACTTTTTGGGAAAAAGACAAAAAAAAATTTGAGTTGGATGATTTGAACCATTATGCCAAACTCCCCTCTAATCTTTTCCACATAAAATAATTCCAACGAGAAATCACAAGGTAAAAAATTTCAAAGATGCAAGCAGAACAGAATAACTTGAAAAAAGGGGGAAAAAAAGGTGTGCTTTAAAGTTGAATAGAGTGGAGAAGAGAAAGGTAAAGGATGAATTTTTATTTTAATCAGCTCTATATATGGAGCTAATTAGTTCAAACATCCCACTGAATTCGTCACATATATATATATATATATATATTAGGCAAACACACAATTAGCTCTATAGTGAGCTCAGAGTATATTTTTGAACATCCTCAAACCATTCCTTGTGTACATCATGTCAAATCATATCACGGTAACATAAGTACGTAGTTGGTGGTAAAACCAACAAATATAATATTACCAATATAATATTGTACACTTTGGCCTGATTTGAAATTATTTATGAAAGCCAAGGGTATCTTAATTATAAGAGATACATGATGAGACGTGATTACTTTTATTTAGTAGTAATATTTTTAGGTAGATCATACATATATATATATATATATAGAGATATATATATATATATATATATATATGATATGAGTTTAAAGAGACAAGTGAAAGGCAATGGCATCGAGGACTTCACCAGTGCGTCCTTTGAAACCAACAATTAAGCCATTCTCGATGGGGAAGTGGAAAGGAGTGCCGTGTTCAGTTCCGAAGGGTCCAAAGGTTCTCTTGTTGGTCGTGAATGTTAAGGAACGCACCACCGGAGTCTTTGTAGCCAGCCATGATAAGGTAGAAGTGTATCCACTCACACTCACTAAGTACTCCTCTGGGAATTGTAGCTCAATCTAATATTTTATATTTACATATAATTAATGAAATTAGCTAAACAAACAAACAAACAAACAAACAAACAAAAAAGAAGAAGAAGAAGAAGAAGAAGAAACAAATAAATAAATAAATAAATAAAATTAATAAACCTTAGCTGGTGTGAAGGAATGTGTGGCAGGATGTTTGGTTCCGGGAAAGGGCTGACCGTTGAGATCGTAGACGACGCTAAAGGAGCCAATGGTATCCCTGTAAGTAAGGTCTATTTGTCGGACTCCGGTGTAGGACCCATCGTCCCATGCATTCCCACCCTTCCCTCCCCATGCTCCTACTACTATCGTCTGCCTCTTCCCGTGACTTTTCCCCTCCTCCTACACCACTTCACACTAGTCAGTACACAATTACAGTACAATTTTTATTATCATTAGATACAACAATAATAATTATTCAAAAAAAAAAAAAAATATATATATATATATATAAATAAAAACACGAAATATGTATGCATATATATAAATATGACATAATATAGCCTATTAAATGAAGACGGAAGACCTCACCATCCTTTTTGACAACTTGAGAATCAGAAAATGAAAAACAGAGAGAGAGAGAGGAGTGTGGAATTTCTAATTTTTAGTAATATAATATATATATATATATGTGTGTGTGTGGGGGGGGGTGTTTACTTGGGTACGTAGCGTGGCTATATTATTTAGCTCAATTTATAGAGGGAGCAACCCCACCCCCAACTAAGTTATTTGGAATTTAGTGCTTTAAATTTGCTGCATGAATTCGCACGAGTAAAATGTTCACCTGTTTGCTGGCTTGCATTGCATTGTGTCATGTGGATTTTTTTGACTTTCTACATGTTGATTTGGAAATGTAAGAGAACAAAACAAACAATACAGATACGCATATGTATATGTATAAAAACAAAAATTTCATTAATTATAGGATAGAGATCAGTGATTTGTTTAGAGTTCACAGAGTTTTCTTTCTTTTCTTTTCTTTTCTTTTCTTTTCTTTTTTCTCTTTTTTTGGCTGATATATATGGTAGGTAAGTATGCGCTGCTAGCTAGTAGCTAGGAACACGAGAAAAATCTGCAAATTGATCATATTGTGTCAAGATTGTTAGGTAAACAAACGAGCATAATTTCTAGCCCAAAAAAAAAAAAAAAAAAAAAAAAACCTGGATTTCTAACATAATTTGCGTTGGAAGCACGTCTCACCGCTACAAGCCATCGAGCCCTCTCTCACCGTCAAGGATGAAAATGTTAACGATATTATCTATAGTTTTAAGTCTCGACATGGATAATGGGGGAAGGATATTTCTTCCTGGAGTATCTATCAAATGTCCACAATGTCCAAAAATATATGGATGTTTCTTCCCGAGTATCTGTCAAATGTCCATAATGTCCAAAATCTTCCCACAATATCCACCAACATCCATGAATATCTAAGATATTTTGAGACTTTTCGACAAAAATGTCAAAAAACTCAGGGAAATTTTTTTTTTTAATCAAAAATTTCAATTTTATCTCACATTTCTTTTTTTTAATATGAATAAAATGTGACAACATGCAACACAGGATAAAGATCATAGTTCTAAGATAACAGGTGAGGGTATTGGGCGATTGTAGCATATAAGAGTATGACTCAAATAAGTCAAACTGATGAGGATTCGCCTTGAGTTTTGATTTCATGAGCTTAAGAATTAAGCAAAGTTCATACGGTTATAATTCTCCTTATGGTTCTCAAATGGTGTCTAGTTTAGAAGTACAAAATCGAGACGGTTTTTTTGATATATTGGTATATCATCCACCACAAATTGGTATCGAGATGTCATTGCATATCTATCAAGATTACTCATCAAATTGAACAAATCAACAATATCCAATTTAAGGATTAATAGTTGGTAGAGAGCAAGAAACAAACATGTGAGACATTAACAATTACCTTCAAAACTATTCAAGAGTAATATCTTGACTATATTAGATCATAATCGACACTTACTTAATGTTTTTCAACCTGATAGAAACTCTTTTTAAATTATGTACCCTTGAAACTTATAAGTACTCTTTTATATTTGACATTTATTTTTTAAGTACCCTATTATATTGTAGTATGTTATTTGTAATGATTAATGAGTATGTAATATCACATTGAAATTACAATCAATGGTTAATTATTTATTTTACTATTACATCATCCAATATAGCTCTCATATTTAATTAAAAAATATATTAGTTTGTCATAAAAGTAGTTCAAATTATGTAATATTGATCGTTTTGATATTTTGTAAAGTTTCAGTAAAAAATTATAAGTTTTTTTTAGTATCCATTTTTCTCGGGATATCTGTTGATATCGACATTTCCATCGACATTATCCATAAATTAAAACCTTGACAACTCTATCGACATCAACATTTTCATCCTTGCTCACTACATGGCCACCGAGTCCCCTCCGCCGTGAGCCATTGGCCTTCAAGACCCATCTTTCTCGATGGTCTGGGAGTACTTTAATTTTTCAAAATTTTTTTCTATTTTTCACATGTAATCTAGTGTAACAATACTGCAGTTATTTTCATGCATCTTTTTAATCTGAGCTAACCAAAAATAATTCAATCGTTAAAAACTTTTTTCCTATTAATGGAGTAAAGTAACCCTACCCCATCGTAAAATTACCTTTTTTTTTTTTTTTTACAAAATTCTATAAATGGGGGCATCTCATTTTCCCATTATGGAATAAGATTTGACCGCCATATGTAGCTGGATTAGGTGTGGGGTCAATGTCAGGACAATCAATGTTAGGACAATAATATGATAGAAACCGAAGCATTTAATTTAGTACTCTCCGAGTGAACAGTTACGGGGAAGTTTTAACTTCTTTACCCAATGGACCAAAACTTTAGTACAGTTTTCAGTTGATAATATCATCCTCCTTTTTTTTGGGGAATTCTATAATAGGTTAAAAAATTTAACCCCATCAACGGAGTAAGATCCAATAGATAAAAACGAATATATTAATATGATACATTAAATTAGGGTGTGAATAATAATATATGATTATACTTTAAAAAAAAAAAAAAAAAAAAAGAAACCCAACCCCCCCCCAAACCCCCCACCACCGGCCCCGCAATTAAGTTTACCCCCATCCCCTCGCCGCCCCCGTGACTGGGTCCCCCCCTCCCCTCGCGATCATGGTCTCGACCCCCCCCCCCCCCCCCCCCTCTTCCTACCGCCATTATCCCTAATCTGGGTTTTGGAGATAGGTCTCAGGAGCTTTCTTCTCTGGCAACGGGGGATGATTTCGGGTGGACATGGCGATGAGTTGGGTATCCGGCCTTCTTCTTTGGGCATCTCACGGCGGCGAACTCCCCTTCCCTGCCTCAGATGCCAAACACAGAGAACCTGAAAGAGTTTTTTCTTTTCTTTTCTTTTCTTTTCTTTTTTACTGTTTTGTAATCTACTATAGTTGGATGCACAATAAAGTTTGTGTGCACAAAGCATCTAAGCCGTTTAAATGAAATCTCGGTCGAAAATTTTTTACCCCATTGATGGAGTATAACACCTTTATTCCATTGTAAAATTGTCATTTTTTTTATTTTTAGTTTTTATTGATCACTGTACTTGACGATTTGAGAAATATATTTTTCTGTAAATGTATTAAATACTTATAAAATATACTATTTATCATTTTTTTTTAATGTTATTTACCTCTTCCCAAGTTGGACAAACACCCCCTTTTTACATACATAAAGATTTTTGCCCTCTTTTAATTCTTATTTGGAATTTAACCCTTTTTTTTTTTCTTTTTTTTTTAGTTTGAGTTTTTCTTACTTAATAGTAAAATGACTAAAATTCTGACAATCCCAACCCAAATTCGTTTTTTCTCTTCTCTCACAAATCTATTTTCTCTTTCCTCTCCTCTCTCTCCTCCACTCTCTCTCGCTCTCTCTTCCTTTCTCTATCCTCTCGCCGGCCGTCGTAAGATCATTGTCGCCCGCTCTCTCTCTCCTCCCACTGCCCTCAGACTCACCATCCCCAAGTCATGATCGACAACGCAATCTGGGCCGCAGCGAACTCAATCTATGGATTTGTAGTTGAACTAAGAGTAGGCTATTTCATCTAAGAATTTGAGGTTTTTTATTTTTTTTTATTTTTTTTATTTTATTGTATTTGTAGTTTTTTGTGATATAATTTTTTTAGCATTTTGAAAATTTTAATATTTGTGTTAATTTTTCTAAAATTGATAAAACTGTGATAAAACCCATTTTATATACCAGATCATACAGCTCATTTTTAAACCGTTCAGATGTAATCGAACGGCTGAGATGTTGCTTATGTACGGTAATTATCATACACCTTACCTTACAGTAGTATTTAATTAAGAAATTCAAAAAAAAAATTCAAAAATCTCCGCCATCAGGTCGAGACAAGGGCCTCGAGAACCGGGGGGAGGGGGGGGGGCTTGAGCGCCGCGTGTGGGAGGGGGTGTCTGGTCGGCCTCGGGGGTTGGGGGGGGGGGGGGGGGGGGGGGGCTTGAGCGCCGCGTGTGGGAGGGGGTGTCTGGTCGGCCTCGGGGGTTGGGGGGGGGGGGGGGGCTTGAGCGCCGCGTGTGGGAGGGGGTGTCTGGTCGGCCTCGGGGGTTGGGGGGGGGGGGGCTCGAGCGTGAGAGGGGAGGGGGAGTTTGGTCAGCGTCGGGGGTGGGGGGTTCTGGTCGGCGTCAAGGGTGAGAGGGGCTCGAGCGTTGGGGGGAGGGGTGGTCTAGTCGACGTCGGGGGTGGGGGTGGGGGGCAGCCTGCATCAGGTGGGGCGCCCAGGCTCGTCGGCATCGGGGGGAAGGGAAGGGGTGGGTTTTTTAATATTTTTTAATTTTTTATTATTAATTTATACTAATATGAGGTAAGGTGTATGATAATTATGATATACAAACAACATCTCAACCGTCTTATTACATCTTAACGGTTTAAAAATGAGCTCTATCGATAGAGTATATAAATGGGCTTTATTACAGCTTTACCCTTTCTAAAATAATATTGTGATTATTTATTCTTAAAAACAGGAAAATATTATGATAAAGTAATATATTTGAAATAACCTTTTAAGACTATTTGAAATAATATAATGTAATAAATTTAATAGATTAAAAAATATAATATGGTAATCCAATAGATTACAAAAAGTATTCTGATAGATAATCAAAAATTATTCTACTAGAATACTCTCTGACTACCGGAGACCATGTTAAATACCAAAATGTAATCTACCATAATAGTGTCCGACCATTGGAGACCGGCACGAGCGATCAGAGACCATGTTGAATATCAAAACGTATTCTAATAGAATATCAAAATATATTCTGGGAGAATATAAATATGTGTTATGGCATAACACCTTTTTTGATTGGTGGAGGGTGTTTTTAGAAAGACACATTAAGGTGACCTTTGAATTATCTTATTAGAGGGGAAAAAAAAAACATGAATCCATTATAGATGGGGCAATATTCCAGAAGTTTGTTTGTTTGTTTGTTTTTTTTTTTTTGGGACATTCCTCAAAATATCACCATTCTCTTTTTTATTAAATTATCTTTTATAAAATATTTGATAGGGGGATAAGGAGGGAAACGTGCCAAAAAACTCTAGTAATAAAAATAAATAGCATAAAACTTTTTGGGTGATGATAGTAATTTATGTATTTACGAAGTATTATTGCAACAAAATTATCTTAAAAATATTTTTAAAAATGAAAATTGTACAGTAAATATCATATTTATGATAAATAACTCATTTCTGAAAAATGTTTGTGATAAAATTACCTAAAAATTTCTCGAAAAGAATTTACCATAAATAATCTATTTACCTTAAACTTTTTTAAATACGCTATTTACTTTAAGCGTTTTTTAAAAAATTACCTATTTGTTGTAATTTATCTTTTAAATTTGAAAGGGGAAATTTCATTACACTAACTAAGGATACAAAAATACCAAATCTAAGAACCTCATATTACCTTAAGACAAAACCTTTAACAAAAACCGATCCATCAGTAAAATCTGATAACGCTTAATGGAAAAGATGTATGTTTAAGTCCCGATAACTGTTATATACCTCAGCACACTGAAATCGACCACATGTATTCTCATTTTAACAAAACCCAAACAGTCAATGGAACTTCCCGATCAATTGATAGTAAAGATTATGTAGTACTAGGGCCACTACTAATATATAGATTATTAATTAAGACCTGATGATCAGGATGATGATCCGATCATGCATTGGAGTAATTGTCTGTCAAAGCTGGCGACAGATGCGGAATTATATTTCAAAGTATGTGGAGGACCTTCACATTTTAGACGAGCCTGTGTTACGCACATGCGAATTTCGGATACAATCGCTCCAATCTTCTTATTATTATTATGATCTGTACCTGCTGCCCATAAATTACCAACATCATCATCATCATCATCATCATCAATAATATTAATATTATGATCAGCTGAGGAATCTTCAGCTCCACTACTAGTACTAGCACTCATAATAATACTAATTTACAACATTATCATTACTGTTATCAATGTCACAACTCTGCTTCCTAAATAATTTCTATCAACATAAATACATATATACTATATGTTCTCTTAAAACATACAAACTTGTTTGTGTGTGTATATATATGTGTCGAATTAACTAAACCTTTGTATATTGTATGAAGATGTATATTGTGACTAATATTGAATATTGATCAAGTTGATTTAGCTAGCTAGGGATGACTTTTTTCTACTAGAATAAATAAAGGGCTAGCTTTCCCTAGAAAAGGTGGAAAGGTGTCTCTTTTAATTTGTTTTCTGTCGCAAATTTTCTTGCGTACATATATTTCATATGGTAGAGTCGTGATTTTATATATTGACTTCTTCCGAAGGTTATTTACTTCTGTATACATGTAAATATATATATATATATCTATATCTATATACGTATGTATATCTATATGTTATTCCTTATCTTATGCTTTATGTATATATTTATATATATATATATATATGCGTGACGTTCTTGGTCGCTGAAATATTCGTTTAGAAAGGAAAACCATTGCATCAACCAAACCAAAAATGGTCATGCATCTTTTGGTCGGTTTTGACACTTCTAATAGGGGGAAAAAATCCAAGAGAGAACCGTTTGATTAAAAATAAACTGCTGGATTATGACACTACAAGAAATGTGACTTTAAGAGACCAAAGTTTTTGTTACCAAAAAAAATTTGGTAGCAGAAAATAGACTTTTTGTTACCAAATTTTGGTGGTTGAAAGGTGTAGATATTTTGTTACCAAATTTGGTAGCCAAAACGAAATAATCCGCTACCAAATATTTTTGGAAACAGATGGCATGGCGGGAATCGAATTTTGGTTCCCGCCGATAACATTTTGTTACCAAAACACTATTTGGTAACAAAATGCTAACATTCCACTACCAAGATTTGGTAGCAAATTATAATAGTTTGCTACCAAAATTATTTGGTAGCAAAAAAAATTGGCGGGATGCCAAAATTTTTCCCGGTACTGTCATTTGCTACCAAATGAAATTTTGGTAGTAGAATATATATTTCTGCTACCAAATTTTGGTAGCGCAATCGTACAGTTTGCTACCAAACACATTTTGGTAGCAAAAACAATTTTAGGAAGGCAAAAATTTCCCCCCTAATGTCATCTGCTACCAAATATTTTTTGGTAACAAAATATTGTATTTTGCTACCAAAATTTGGTAACATAATATAAGTTTCTGCTATCAAATTTTGGTAGCAAAATATATTATTTTAAATCCTAATTTGTTTTGGTAGCAAAAATGTTGGCGGGAAGCGAAAAATATTCCCGCTCAACTCATGTGCTACCAAATTTTTGTTGGTAGTAAAATAGTGCATTTGCTATCAAAATTTGGTAACAGATAATGAGTTTCTGTCACAAAAATTTTGGTAGAAAATATTACATTTTGCTACCGAACCTATTTTGGTAGTGAAAACATTGGCGCGAATTTAAAATATTTACCGATGATGGTTTTTGCTACCAAATTAAATTTGGTGAGAAAATGATATTTTGTGCTACCAAATATTGATAGCAAAATATAGTTTTTAACTACCAAATTGTAAATTTGGTAGTGAAATATATTATTTTTTGCTACCAAATTTTGGTGGTAGAAAGTAAGAACTGCTACCAAACTAATATTTTGGTAGTGAAAGGAATTTTTTGCTACCAAAAGTTACTTTTAGTAGCAATCTTCAAGAAAGTTCATAACCTCATATCTTACGCTTGTAAACTTTTTTTTTTTAAATTTTTGTTTATAGGTTTTTACGAATGTGTTCAATACGAAGTTTTGTAAAATAATATATTTTATATGAAACAAATATATTTGGTTAATTTAACTTTTTCTTGTAAGACATATAAGTTCGTATGATATATACGTAATATATATGTTATACATAAAGTTGACAATGTACTTACAGCAGTATTTAATTACTTTAATAAATAGAATAAGATATTGAAGTCTATATTTTATGTTATAATATGGTTAAAATTTATTTTAAATAAATATTTGTTCTCAAATTATAATTTTTTTTCATTTTTTAAAAAATTTTCTTCTGGCTACCAAATCAAAATTTATAGCAAAATACATGTTTTTTGATACCAAACTAATATTTGGTAGCAAAATATGCTTTTTTACTACCAAAATTTGGTGCCAGAAAGCAAGAATATGTTACCAAAAATTATATTTTGGTGGCGGAAAATCATCTTTTGCTACCAAAAGTTACATTTGGTATCAAATCTTAAGAAACTCATTTTTATATTAAATCGAAATACTTAATAGCATGGCAATACATTCATACAAAATTTCTACCCCGAGCACACGCAAAGGAGCTGTAGACAGTCAAATGAATCCAATCCACGAAATAATTTGATCTATGGACAGCATCATTGTGGTAAAAGTCGTAATACCAAAGGATCATTACCGTAGGGCATAGAGGGGGAGGTTACTTGTATTTTTATTTATTTATTTTTGTTTATAGTTTTTCATGAACATGTTTGATACAAAATTTGTAACAATAATATGTTTTATATGAACAAATTTATTGGTGATTTTAGCTCTTTCTTTTAGGACATATAAGCTTGTATGATATGTATTAAGTATATTATATATAAAGTAGACAATGTATATATTAATGATAGTATCTTATTACTTTATTATATAGAATAAGATATATCATCTTCAAAGCTGTATTTTATATTCTAATGTGGTTAAAAAATGGTTTTCAATAAATTTTAGCAATCAAATTATAATTTTTTCTCATCTTTAAAAAAAATTTCTTCTGGCTACCAAATCAAATTTGGTAGTAAAATACATATTTTTGAATACCAAACTAATATTTGGTAGCAAAAATATACTTTTTTGCTACCAAAATAGATTTGGTAACTATCTATATTTTAATTATACAAACCCATAACTTATTCACCAACCGTACTTTTAAAAATTAAAAACTTCATCCAATATTTCAAAATACACTTACTCTCTATCTCTCTGTCTCTAACTCTCTCGACCTATCTCTCTCTAGCTACTCGCACATTCCTTCGCCGCACCGAAACCAGTCGGCGTCGTCCCTTCACCGTGCCATCATCAGACCTTCGTCGCGCCATCAGCAGACCTTTGCCGTCCCATAGCTGCGCCGGCACCATCTCCACCGTCCCATCTCCGCACCGTTGCCTGCTTCGCGGTCGCCAGCCATTACCAGTCGCCGCCGTCAAAACTGCAGTGCCCAGCCAACGGAAATCAGGTAAATCTCAGGAGGTAAAAATCCATACTGAAAACCCACAAGTATTTATATGAAATCCCCTAATCAAGATTCAAATAATTTCTCAAAACTGATTCCGATGTAAACAGCCAAAAAACGACAACAAATTTGAAAATTTTTTGGCAAATATGTTTCTCAAAGTTTGAATATCTTAATGTGGCTTCTACTTTAATTATTGTTACAAAGGCTTTCATTTGGTTTAATTTAATCAATTTACATGTTTTATCTTGCTATGACCTGTCACTCCGAGAAGTTATTCCACTGCTCTGTAGTCAAACCAAACATTTTGGGATTAGATGTTAATCTTGGTTGTTAACTCACTTTCGTTCAACCTTTCTGATATGTAAACAATGTAGGGCTTTTTCTTTGTTGGATTTCAGATTTGGAAATGAAGAATCATAATTTTTCTCCTTTTTTTAGAGCATTGCTGCAAGCCATCGCCAAGCCCAGCTGTCTCACAGCAGCTGGGATTGGACCTACTTGCTGTGATGTATGAGCCAAGCTGGTTATGCCTCACAGCTTTATTTATTTACTTGGTTGCGGAGGATTTATTTTCTCATTGGCGATTGAATTCTTCATCATTCAACTTGTTAAACTGTTCCTTTTTGGTTCTTACTATTGCTTGATAAGGTTAGGCCATGAGGATAAGCATTATGGGCCAACGTGGTTAGGAATAAGTAGGTGTGATAGGAAAGATTGGCAAATTACTAATCATATACACTGTAAAGTTTATTCTTTAGCATTAGACCAGCATAAGCTTACTCTATTGTGCCAATAATTTCTGGCAGCTGCTGTTATTGTGGGAAGACAGGAGATGTGGCGTGGAAGGGCGATTTGGGATACGGTTCAGGACTTCCACGCTCTTACAGGAATTCCAATCACAAGCCCCATAATATCTCTTATTATCGGAAGTGAAGACAAGGCTGTGGAAGCCAGCTAGTATGTCGCCCCATCAACTGATTTTACCAAGAGATATGGTGGAGGAAAAGCTGCAACAGCAGTTGCTAATAGCCTAAACAAGGAATTTGGGTTTTTTTTTTTTTTTTTTTTTTTTCTAATCCATGAGATAGATGGTATTTTTCAGTTATCAATTAGTCAATTGTGAAAGTTTTGGCAAAATATGTGCAGGTCCAAATTGAAGGAGCACATGCAGTATTGCGTTGATCACCCAGAGGAGATCAGCAAGCTTGCTAAAGTAAAAGCTCAAGTCTCAGAAGTTAAAGGAGTTATGATGGAAAACATTGAAAAGGTAAGGCACTGTTGACTGTTGTCAACCTCTTTTGAATATTATACTGCAAAACGAATTAGATTTCCTTTTTGCCCCCCCTTTGAATCACCTTCTTCCTATTTCTTCTTGGCCTTTTTGCCCCTTTTAGTTGTTTTGGTGTAGAGAGGATCGAATGTTGGTCATTACTTAAGAAACCAGGAGCTATAAGCTGTCTTTTGATTCTGTTGTTGTTCTGTGCAGGTCCTTGATCGTGGGGAGAAGATTGAACTTCTGGTCGATAAAACGGAGAATCTTCCGTCTCATATATGATGCAGAAGGAGAAGGAAGTGACAATGATGATGACGAAGATGAGATGGTGAATGCACTAAATGATGCATTTCCATACATCTTTCCATCTTCAGTACATCTTTCCATCTTTCCATCTTCAACTGCTTTGGAAACTGCTTTGGAAACGAAGAATGGCAGGTAAATAAACAACTTAACTAAATAATGGGACATTGGTTTAAGAATGTGCGTTTTGATATACAAATTTTTTCAATGTTTTATGTTGTGATGGTATTTTATTACATTTAAATGTATCTTTTTGCATTTATGCAGAAAAAATCAAAGGTTTCTTCAGAAAATCATTCCAAAAACCCCGCACGTTATTTGGGTGGCTCAAGATCTATAGTTCAACATTTGGATGAAGTTCATGTAATTAACTTTTAAAACAATTACGTATGTTACCACTTAAAACCATTAACTTTTTTTTATTAATTAACAAATAATAATTTCTATGTAGAACATACATTCGAGTTCTGATTCGAATACTTCGGGAGGGTACTTTGAGGTCTTCAAGAAAACTCATTGGAGCGACTCACGGGGATGGACAATTGAGAGAGCAAAGGAAGATTATGTAAGTAACCAAACACTTAATCATTTCATTTTATTGTTTGTTTTTTGATTCTAACTTCTAAGTTTAACATTTCACCTAATGCAGGACCAAATGATCAAGATTCGTGACGCTCGTTTAAGTGAACTATTAGAGGGGTCAGAACTTGACTCTGATGTAGAGGAAGAAATTTACTCTCAAGTTTTGTCGAGCGCGCGGTATGAAAAATATGGTTTCAAGCATGGCATAGGTCCTGTACCAAGACAAGCATCACATGGTAGCAAATCAAGACGACCAAGATATGAAAGCCTTCAAAACGAAGTTCGGGAAGGCAAACTTCGTATGGCAGACATGAAATACTAGTTGAAAGAACAAAGGGAGCTCATTCAAAATCTACTTCAGCGGCTTAATGTGCCATCAAATCATCCCGGACCGACCCTCACAAGCAATGAAGATCCGCCACCACCGCCAGCTCCAGCCGCAGTTTGTTAGCTCTTTTTCTTCTTGCTAGATTAAGTGTTTACTAAAACAATATTTAGTACGTCACAAGTATTTGGATTTGCTTAGGTATGCCTATTTTAGTATTTTGTTTGGATTCTAATATGTATTGAGATATTTTGTGATATTTGGTATTTTGCTTAAGTTAATATTTGATATTTTGTCAATTAAATTTGATTTTCTCATTTATATTGGGAAAAAATACAGGTATATTAATTTGTTTAAATTTTGGTGGCCTAAAATATTTGGTAGCAAAAATTTAGTTTTTTTGCCCTTTTTGCTACCAAATATTTGGTGGCTAAAACATATAAGAATTTGTTACCAAATACCTTTCACTACCCAAATTTTGGTACCTAAATCTTGTACATTTTGCTACCAAAAGTTTGGTTTCTAAATATCATACTTTTCACTACCAAAATATTCGGTAACTAAATATTATACCTTTTGCTACCAAAGATTTGGTTACGGAATCTTATACAATTTGCTACCAAATACATTTTGCTACCAAAAATTTGGTCACTAACTCACATAGTTTTTGTTATCCAAGACCTTTTGTTACCAAAAATTCGGTAACTGAATCTCCTACTTTTTGCTACCAAAATACATTTTGTTACCAAAATTTTGGTTCCCAAAAAGGCATATTTTTTGCTACCGAATACATTTTGTTACCAAATTTTTTGGTAACCGAATATCAAACATTTTGTTACCAAATACAATTTGTTACCTAAATAAATTTTGGTAACAAAAAGTATTTGTTACAAAATTTTTGGTAACAAATACTTTTCTGCGACGCACTTTCTGCTACCAAATTTTTTTGGTATCAAAAACAATTTGTTACCAAAAACATGACTTCAGCTACCGATTTTTTGGTAACAAAAAAGCAAAATTCTTGTAGTGTGAGTAGTCAATTAAGGGTAGGCTAAAAACATAGCTGACAAGTGTGCATACAAAAATAATTTAAAATTCAAATATTTTGGAGACTGAAAATTGAAATGAAGAGAAATAGAAAATAAACAAGGAAACATTAACAAACCTGTCCTTTGACTAAGTCTATGGGAAAGAAAGTCCTCGGTACCTCACATAAAGCTAACTATACATACCCAATAAGCAAACATGCCCTTTGACTAAGTCTAAGGGAGAGAAAGTTTCTCTGGTACCTTACATGAAGCTAACTACATACCCAACTTGTCTCATCCCAAACTTGCAGATTTTTTGCCTTTCGATGATTGCTACCACCCTGAATTACACACAGACTGACCATGCAATGTACATTCTTGTCCATACAAGTTTACAACACATTTGCTCTTACATATACATTCGTTTTTTCTTTTTTTTTTTTCAATTAACTGCCGCTTACATATACATTCAGTAGGACTTTATTTCACCTTACTAGCTATTGACTTGCCATTCATCTTTTCATCCAATTAACTAATTTTTGCCCTTCAATTGATTGTTTGGTCCTGAATTAGTCATCCAGTTAAACTATTGTTCATTATTGAGCTATTATTTTCTTCACTCAATCCATCAATTACAATTATTTATATTTATGCAAGTTAATTAATTCACTTTTTACTTTTTTTTTGTAGGTTTGATCTCCGTTTCCAATTAAAGATGGTTATGCAGCTAGTTTTGATATGCAATCATTCATTTCTTAAATATTACTTTTTTGATTGTTGTATAACTTATAACTGTTTTTTTACAAACTATCTTCGTGCGACTATTAAATACTTTCTATCTTAATCACTCTATCATATAGGTGTTGAATCATAATAAGTCGACTTCAATTTAGTCTTACCATGTCTTAACTATCCAACGTCCTCGTGTACGAAACATAGAATTCACTAGTACAGAATGTGGATACCACGACGGTTTTTAATCATCGTGGTAACATTTTCACGACGGTTTTCTAACCATCGTGGAATCCAGGGTCGTGGAATCTTTTAGATTCCAAGACGGTTTTTTACTCGTCGTGGAATAGGCAAAAAATAGGGCCTAAATGTGGACATTTAAGAACATACCATAACGGTTCTACGTAAAAACCGTAGTGATAGGCGGACCTATCATGACGGTTTTTCAAGAAAACCATCGTGGTAGGTCTACCTATCACGACGGTTTTTTGAAAAAACCGTCGTAGTAGGGTCCACCGAAAAAAAAAATTTACGAATTCATTTCATTTCCCACGGGTGGCAAATCCAGATAATTTAACTCACAAAATCAACATTTTTTCTGAAAAATTCTCAAATCCGTGCCTTACCCAATCAATTTTTAAGCAATATAAATCACAACGACAATCAACAATTACTAAAATGATGGATTTTGGACATTTTTCTACGGAAAATTCCCAATTCAACAATCAACCAAATCAACATTTTGGAAGGAACATTGTGGATTTTTGACATTTTGGACTGAAATTTCACAATCAACAACCACAATCAACAAAATCAACATTTTGGACGGAAAATTCCCAAATCCATGCCTTACCCAAGCAAGATACATTTCAACTTACCGGATTGTCGAGCATGGGTACGAGCGGAGTGGTAGAGAATGTAGGGGACGGAGGAATGGCGGCGAGAGGGAGAGGGAAAAGGGCTCGGAGTTAGAGAGAGAGGGAGGAATGGCGGCTAGAGAGAGAGGAAAAAAGGCTCGGAGTTAAAGAGTGAGAGAGGAATGGCGGCGAGAATGTAGAGAGGGAGCGGAGAAAGATAAATGGAGGGAGGATATGGGCGGCTTTGGGTTTGGAGTTAGAGTTTGTATTAGAGAGTGAAAAAAGGCTCGGAATGTAATGGGGTGGGAAAGAGGGTTTTTTTTTTTTTTTTTGTTTTAATATACGCTCCAAAAAGTTAAATAATTTCAAAAATTTTCAAAATTCCCGCCTTCGTACCTACCACGACTGTTTTTTTCAAAAACCGTCGTGGTAGGGTGAAAAATTTTTTTAAAAAAATTTGAAAAAATTCTTTTTCGTACCTACCACGACGGTTTCTAAAAAACCATCGTGGAAGATTCATGCTTCCACGACGGTTTCCAGAAACCGTCATGGTAGCTAATTTTTTATTTTTATTTTTTAAATTCCACAACGGTTTTTTTTTTTTTAATTTAAATTTTTTTTTTCAAAATTTTAGTGGAGATACCACGACGGTTTTTTTAACCGTCATGGTATCTCTAGCTACCACGACAATTTTTTTAACCGTCGTGGTAGCTAATTTTTTTAATTTTTTTTTAAATTCCACGACTTTTTTTTTTCTAAATTTAAAAAAAAAATTCAAAAGGAAGCATGCTCTTCCACGACGGTTTTCTATAGCATATTCCGCTCCATGTTTTTGTCGCATTTTCCACAACGATTTTTTAAAAAACGGTCGTGAAAACTCCGTCGTGGAATCCACATTTTGTAGTAGTAATTATGCTTTTTTTCTTATGCACTTTCATCATTAAGTTTATGTTTCCGTATTTTTATTCATTTCTTATGTTCCGAGATCTCTGTTTCATTGGTTAACCGATTTATTACATTTTTTCTCATACATTATACCATGTTTCACTTTGCATTCCCTGCACATGTAGAATTGAATTCACTCAGATCGCCTCAATTTGTTTGACCTAATTTTGATCCTTCTTCAATACTTGCGCTGTTGCCCTACTATACGAACAACAACCTCCAAAAAATTTTCCCATTGCCTGCAACAAACACTTTTGCAATTCACATTGCTTATACCATAATTTTCCATTTCCTTTCTCCCAAATATAGTTCGCGCATTTTTTTAATTTACTTATTTTCCTTCCACTTATAAACCTATATTCATTTACCATTCCACCTCTCATTTAATTAATTTATATTATACATACCTGACTTCTAAGCAGCCTTTTGCAGTGCCAACTTCCCTCCTTCCAACATGTGTTTATTGCCTGACAGAAAAAACATATCACGTCGGTACCGTATCCCCTTCGCTGCCGAGTTTGAGACTTTCACTATATATATATATATATATATATATGCTGAAAAGTAGTACTGTGCATTAATTATATTGTAATTGGCATATATAAAGGTGGCCATATGCAACAAGTTTAGACTTTACATATATATATATATATATATATATATTATTTTGTCAAGAAAAGGATATGGGGATTGCCCCATTATTTTCAGGTTTTTAACCTCACAGACAGAAACTCATTTCTCTAGGTATGACAAGGAGACCGATTCTTTATACTAGTTTCTCTTAATCGGCCATCCGGGATCTACCCTATCATTATCTAATCATGCTTCAATAGCCAAAGCTGTAGCGACACCTAAGGGGAGACAAATGGGAATCAAACTTTAATAGACGAAGGAAAGAAACCTAACAAAGATACCCACCATTGCCCCTATGGATGTGACTTTAGATACATATTTGATTCTTTAAACCCACAACTTATTATGATAAATTATATTTATCTATGTATTCTATATAGTGTGGTTGGTCAAGTCTTAATCTACTATTTTCCTATTCTTTTCGCGGTCATTTAGTTCACACCAAAAGTTAATCTATATATAAAAAATAATGTCTTGTTGTCAAAAAGTCACCGTACATGATGTAGGAAGGACTTTTAATGACTTTAAATTACTCATTAATAATTATAAGGGTCATTTGGAAAAAAAAAAATCATTATAAAGGACGAATTTACTACTTTAATTTGTAACTAATAGCAACAAGTTAATAAGTAGCAATGTACATGTGAGATGCTAACATATATATATATATATATATATTAATGTGGAAAATGAATACCGGAGAAGAAAGGTGAATAACACTACTAGGGTTTTTATTAGAATAATAGCTTGCTAGAATACAAGAAAAGACCCAGAATATATAGTCATATTCTGGTCATAAAGTATCGCTACAAACTAGGAAACAAATCAGTAATTAAAAACAAATTAGCTACAAATCTGGAAATAACTAATTACAGAATGAAAGCCCTGATTTTATTCCCAGAAACTAATTTCTAATTGCCCCTGCAAATCTCCCGGATATCAGGGATACCGGAGATGGGTTGATCTTCAACACTCCCCCTCAAGCTGAATTGTATACATCAACCAATCCCAGCTTGTAAATCATCTTCTCAAAAAGAGGTCTGGGCAATTTTTTAGTTAGAATGTCTGTTGTTTGTTCCGTTGAAGCTACATAAGGAATGCAAATAATCCTGTCTTCAATCTTCTCCTTGATAAAGTGACGATCAACCTCCACATGTTTGGTGCGATCATAGTGTACAGGAGTGTGAGCTATACTAATGGCAGCTTTGTTGTCACAGTATAGTCTCATAGGGTTTTTTGTTGCAACTTGAAGTTCTTTGAGAAGTAGCTTTAACCATATTAATTCACTAACTCCATTCGCCAAGGATCTGAATTCAGCCTCCGCTCTGCTTCTTGCTCCGCCATGTCACCAAGTTTCCCCAAACATAGGAGCAATAACCAGATGTTGATCTCCTATCTGTCACAGAGCCAGCCCAATCGGCATCGATGTAGGCTTCTACGTCGCGAGACTCTCCCTTCTTAAAGAACAATCCTTTTTCCGGGCTTCCTTTCAGATACTTTAGTATCCGGATGACTGCATCTAGGTGTTCTTTATAGGGAGCATGCATAAACTGGCTTACCATGCTGACGGCAAAAGCAATGTCTGGTCTGGTATGAGCTAAATAAATGAGCTTCCCAACCAGTCGTTGATATCTACCCTTGTCCACTGGTGTACCTGTATCCTGGTCTCCAAGTTTAACGTTTGGATCAGCCGGGGTGTCAACAGGCTTGCATCCAAGTAACCCAGTCTCCTTCAAAAGATCTAGGACATATTTTCTTTGAGATACAGAGATACCAGATCTATTTCGAGCAATCTCCATACCAAGAAAATACCTTAGCATTCCCAGATCCTTGATCTCAAATTCCTCTGCAAGCTTCTTTCTTAAGAAATTCATTTCTGAAACATTGTCACCAGTTAAGATAATATCATCAACATATACAATTAGTATAGTTGACTTACCACCTTCATGTTTGAAAAAAAGCGTGTGATCAGTGTGAGCCTGCTTATACCCCTGTTGGCGAACAGCTTTTGTGAATCTTTCAAACCATGCCCTTGGTGATTGTTTCAGTCCATAGAGGGATTTTTTCAGCTTGCACACCTGCCCTGTTTGTCCTGCACTCTTAAAACCTGGAGGAAGTTCCATGTAGACTTCTTCAGACAAGTCTCCATTGAGAAAGGCATTCTTGATATCAAGTTGGTGGAGCGGCCAATCTAGATTTGTGGCTAGAGAGAGAAGAACACGGATCGTGTTGAGCTTGGCGACTGGAGCAAATGTCTCCTGGTAATCTATCTCGTAGGTTTGAGTGAATCCCTTAGCGATCAAACTTGCCTTGTACCTTTCTATTGACCCATCAGATCTATACTTTACGGTGAAAACCCATTTACAGCCCACGGGTATCGCATCTCTGGGTTTTTCAATTACTTCCCAAGTCCCACTTTTCTCAAGGGCTTGCATTTCTTCTTCTATTGCCTTCTTCCACTCAGATCGTTGAAAGGCTTCTTCAAACGTTTTGGGAATTTCTGTCTCTTCAAGACTGGATACAAAGGCTTTCATTGAAGAGGAAAAATTGTCATATTGTACAAAATGAGCTATAGGATGTTGAGTACAAGAACAAACTCCTTTCCTTAAAGCAATAGGAAGATTATCAGAGTTATCCACAGAAAAGGGAACAAGTGAATTACCTGAGTCCGGGTTGAATTCATGACAAGTTTCGAGAGTAAGAGGAGTTTGTTGAGTCTTTCGACGAGAGTAAACACGAAGTTCAGTATTCAGTTGGAAGTTCAGTTGCTAGACATCCGGTTCAAGCACCTTGTTTTCCTCTTGATTATTTTCCACATCCAGATTCCTTCCTTATTTATTACTTTCATCATCAAAATTGTTTATTATTGGTAAACTGAGGCTTTTAGAGTGTGGGGAATGAGTTTCTGAGGAAGGTATAGAGTGGAGAATTTCTGAAGAAAAATTCCAGAAATTTCCTTCACTATTTTCCTCCCCCTGAAGGGAATTTGTGGGAAAAAACGGAGTATTTTCGAAGAAAGTGAGATCCATGGTCACAATTAATTTTTTCTTTTCTAGGAAATAACATTTGTACCCCTTTTGATTAGCGGCATAGCCGAGAAATATGCATTTGATGGCTCTCGGATCAAGTTTGTTACGGTTGGGGTTATGGTTATGAGCAAACACAGTACACGCGAACACTTTGAGGGGAAGACTGCTAATGGTCCGGTTTGCAGGAAAAAATTTAGAGAAGACCATCAGCGGGGTTTGGAAATGAAGAACATTTGTAGGCATTTTGTTTATAAGGTAACAGGCAATGAGAATGGCATCTCCCCATAAAAGTTTGGGAGTGTTGGTTGTAAACATGATGGATCTAGCAACTTCTAATAAATGTTTGTTTTTTCTTTCAGCGATGTCATTTTGCTGGGGTGTGTTGGTACAAGAGCTTTGATGGACTATTCCATTTTCATTGAGATATATTCCTAAAATTTGGTTAAAATACTCTCTACCATTATCAGTGTGTAAAATTTGGATATTTGTGGAGTATTTGAGTTTTAACCATGTTGTGAAAATTTATGAAGGTTTGTTCAGCATCAGATTTGTCTTTTAGCAAGTACAACAAACACACACGAGTATGATCGTCGATGAAAGATATGAACCAACATTTTAAATAAAGATTATGAAACCGGGAAGGACCCCAAATATCACTATGAATCATGGCAAAAGGTTTGGTAGCTTTATAAGGTTTTGGTTTGAACACAGACCTTTGATGTTTTGCAAATTGACAAATTTCACATTGAAAAATATCATTATTCTTAAACAAGGAAAGAAACAAATGTTTTAAATAAGCAAAACTAGGATGTCCTAACCTAAAATGCCACAGCATAACTTAATTTTGCCTTAAAGAAGGTTCCCAACTAACGGTATGAACTTGTTTGATCTCGTCAGTGCCCTCGTCAAAGTAATATAGCCCCTCATGCTCCCTAGCATTGCCAATCCTCTTCCCCGAACTCTAGTCCTGAAATTCACAATGATTCTGTGAGAAGATCACTCTACAATCACAATCCTTACAAATTTTGCTCACAGACAATAGATTGCAGGATAAGTTTAGAACATGTAAAACCGACTTAAGGACAAGAGTTGAGTTAATTTTATCAGTGCCAATTCCAGCAATAGGAGACAACGATCCATCAGCAATTCGTACTTTAGTATGACCATTATTTGGAATATAAGAAGAAAATAATTGAGCACAACCTGTCATATGGTCTAAGGCCCCCGAGTCAATAATCCAGCAATTTTGGACTTCTTTTGTGCAATTTAGGGCTGAAAGAAAATTACCTTGCTGGGCAATTAAAGAAGTACAGTTACTTTCTCAGGAGTGAGCAATTTGTAGAGCCGCTCAAGTTGTTCTTTAGTGAGGTTGAGGCCGCCACCAGTATGATCGGCAGTGGATTGATAGGCACGGGTTTCCTTCTGAGGCTGTCCAGGTTGTCTTTGATGTTCACGGTTGTTCTGATTGGGAGGTTTCCCATGTATTTTCAAGCAAGTTTCTCTAGTATGATTGGTTTTTGACAAAAATCACACCAAAGATTCCCTTTCTTTGCACGCCTTGGTTCATTGGAAAATTCTGATCTCCTGTTCTGTTCATGACTTTTAAAGACCAGCGCTGAAGCTTTTATTTGGACAGCATTCCTGGGATCACCAAGCATAACCTTGCGCCTGCTCTCCTCCCTTCGAACTTCAGCAAATACTTCTTCAATCTGAGGTAGAGGTCGGATTCCAATCATCCTGTCGCGAACCTCATCTAGATCCTTATTCAGTCCTGCAAGGAAATCATAGGTACGGATTTTTCCTACAAGTTTCACATATTTATCTGCACACTCACCACACTAATCGTTTGGTTCAAACAAGTCCAGCTCCTGCCAAATCTTGGTAAGGGTGGTGTAGTACTCTGTGACACCCATGCTTCCTTGCTTGAGATCCCAAGCTTGGTCCCTTAATTCACACAACTGTGCTGAATTCTCAAGATCAGAGTAGGCGAGTCTAACCTTATCCCAAATGACTTTGGCCGTGAAGTGGACAAGATAAAGTGACCCAATGTGTTCTTCCATAGAGTTGATCAGCCAGGACATGACCAAGGCATTCTGAGTGTCCCATGCTGCATAAGTGGGATCGGTAGGATCTGGTTTCTTTGTGGAGCCATCGATAAACCCAATCTTTCCTCTCCCTCGTATAACCATATGGACAAACCGTGACCATTGAAGGAAATTTTTTCCATTTAGTTTGAAAGGGGTGATTTGAAGAGGAGAGTTATCAAAAGAAGCAATGGGGTTAATTGTAAGGTTTGGTCTAGGGGAAGATTCAGCAGAATTTTCCTCCTTGCCATCCTTGCTTAACCCGGTAAGAGCTTGTTTAAAGCTGTTAGGCATGGTGTTTTCTTCTCAACGGTATCCCAGCTCTGATACCATGTGGAAAATGAATACCAAAGATGAAAGGTGAATAACACTGCTAGGGTTTCTATTAGAATAAGGAAAAGACTCAGAATATATAGTCATATTCTGGTCATAAAGTATCGCTACAAACTAGGAAACAAATCAGCAATAAAAAAAAATTAGCTACAAATTTGGAAATAACTAATTACAGAATGAAAGCCCTGATTTTATTCCTGGAAACTAATTTCTAATTGCCCCTGCAAATCTCCCGGATATCAGGGATATCGGAGATGGGCTGATCTTCAACAATTAAGAACACCAACTCTAATTCTAATTTTTAAATACTAACTTATGTCGTAAATGAATTGTTATTCTTTTATTGGTTAGTATTTAAAGTATTGTCGTATCAATTAATTGTATTTACTAGTAAAAATATGATACATTAGTTGATATTCAAAAAATTAGGATTGGAGTTGATTTCTCTAACACTACTCATATATATTTAATATAGTTTGTTTAGGATGTACGTGCATGGGTACTTAAGTTTTGCAATATTTGGTTGATTATTTTAGTATCAGTAAATGCTGTAGATGTTATAGAAATCTGCGATTGTTTATGATTGATAGAGTTAATTTCACTTTTAGCACCTGTAAAAATTTTATTATTAAAAATAGCATTACTTTTTTTTCCCTTCATTACTAGCACTTAATGTGGGGCCCAACAGCATTTAATGTATATCAAATTACGGGTTTACCCTCATCTCCTTCAGCTCAAATATCTCTCTCCCTCGCATGGCTCAAAAAAATTTTATGCACAGACCAACATCTACAGTGTTTTAGAGAGAGAAAACTGAAATCTAGAGAGAGAAAGAGTTACCACCCACCGGAATCTTATTTTTTTCACTTTTTCGCCTAGCCCCCCACCCATTTTGAAACCCAAATCTTCATATAATAGAGAGAAACTTCTATTTAGAGAGAGAAACTTCCATCGAAAGTTTTTTATTTATTTTAAATCTAACATTTTTAGCCATTTTTGAATAAAGGTCATTCCTGTTATGACCATCGAAAGTTTTTTTTTTTTTTTATGACCATCGAAACTTTCATTTAGAGAGAGAAACTTTCATCGAAAGTTTTTTTTTTTTTTTAATCTAACATTTTTAGCCATTTTTGAGTAAAGGTCATTCTTATTATGACCATCCGGTCATAATAGTTATGACCTATGTTAAATTTTTTTTTTTTTAAATCTAACATTTTTGGCCATTTTTTAGTACAGGTCATAACAGTTATGACCGGGTAGTCATAATGGTTATGACCGGATGGTCATAATGGTTATGACCGGGTAATCATAACAGTGTGGTCATAACGGTTATGACCGGGTGGTCATAATGGTTATGACCGAGTAGTCATAACAGTGTGGTCATAAGGGTTATGACCGGGTGGTCATAACAGTTATGACCGGGTGGTCATAACAGTGTGGTCATAATGGTTATGACCGGGTGGTCATAATGGTTATGACCGAGTAGTCATAACAGTGTGGTCATAACGGTTATGACCGGGTGATCATAACCCTCTCGTCCAAAAAAATAATAAAAAATTAGAAAACTCATGTTTTAGGCCATTTTCAAGGGAAAGTCATTCCTGTTATGACCGTGTGGTCATAACAGTTATGACCTCTCGTCCAAAAAAATAATAAAAAATTAGAAAAGTCATGTTTCAGGCCATTTTCAAGGGAAGGTCATTCCTGTTATGACCGTGTGGTCATAACAGTTATGACCTCTCGTCCAAAAAAAATAATAAAAAATTAGAAAAGTCATGTTTCAGGCCATTTTTAAGGGAAGGTCATTCCTGTTATGACCGTGTGGTCATAACAGTTATGACCTCTCGTCCAAAAAAAATAATAAAAAATTAGAAAAGTCATGTTTCAGGCCATTTTCAAGGGAAGGTCATTCCTGTTATGACCGTGTGGTCATAACAGTTATGACCTCTCGTCCAAAAATAATAATAAAAAATTAGAAAAGTCATGTTTCAGGCCATTTTCAAGGGAAGGTCATTCCTGTTATGACCGTGTGGTCATAACAGTTATGACCTCTCGTCCAAAAAAAATAATAAAAAATTAGAAAAGTCATGTTTCAGGCCATTTTCAAGGGAAGGTCATTCCTGTTATGACCGTGTGGTCATAACAGTTATGACCTCTCGTCCAAAAAAATAATAAAAAATTAGAAAAGTCATGTTTCAGGCCGAAGGTCATTCCTGTTATGACCGTGTGGTCATAACAGTTATGACCTCTCGTCCAAAAAAAATAATAAAAAATTAGAAAAGTCATGTTTCAGGCCATTTTCAAGGGAAGGTCATTCATGTTATGACCGTGTGGTCATAACAGTTATTACCCTCGTCCAAAAATAATAATAAAAAATTAGAAAAGTCATGTTTCAGGCCATTTTCAAGGGAAGGTCATTCCTGTTATGACCGTGTGGTCATAACAGTTATTACCCTCGTCCAAAAAAATAATAAAAATTAGAAAAGTCATGTTTCAGGCCATTTCATTCCTGTTATGACCGTGTGGTCATAAAGATTGTTGAGTTCCAAAAAGCGGGTCATTTTTATAATGACCACATGGTCATAACCGTTATGACCAAAATTATATGCGAGAGTTATAACAGTTACAGGGGTCATTTTCATAATTACCAGGTGGTCATTATGAAAATGACCGAACCCGTAAGAAGAGATACTGTTCAATAATAACTATTCAAATGAGGAAATTTTTTTTCACCTTTGCAAACAAAGCGCTAAACGCAGACTTTTTAAACATTGAAACGAAAAAGCAATTTTTTTTTTAATTTTCGTCATCTTTGATTCCTTAACTTCGATTTCCCCTCAACCCTCATTCTCTCGATCTCTGGTTCCGGTTTTTTAAACTATCTTAAGTTGGTGGCCTTTCGTGGTGGTTACGGACGGTTTCCGTACGGTTCCGCGCAATTGCATCAAATTCTCTCTCTAGATTTCATTTTCTCTCTCTAGATTTCAATTTTCTCTCTCTAAAATACTGTAGATGCTGGTTTTCTAGGGCATGCGAGGGAGACGAGGACAAACCCGTAATTTGACATACATTAATTGCGGCTTGACCCCACAGATCATGGGTTTTGATGACGTGGCGGTGCTAGAACTGAAGGGATGAAAAAGTGATGCTGATTTTAATAATCTTTTCCCCACAGGTGCTAAAAGTGAAATTTTTCCATGATTAATATGACATGCTAGAAATAAGCTATTTATTGAAGAAAAAATAATACCAAAAATTTCGGTCATAGTCATGATTTAGATGGTGGTTAAATTTGTTTAGTATTTAAGTTTAACTCCAACTAAACTATATTTTTTTCATATTTGTTTTTGTCTTTTTCTGAAAATTCAACAAAATTTATAACTAGTTTTTGAAAAGTCGACAAACTCCAACTTAAAAATTTCATCTCCAACCGGCGAACTAAACGCAAGCTAAATTCTCTTTATATTAGTTACATGAATAACTTGCAAAGTAATTTCTTGGTTCGTCACAAATTTCTTGCTATCAATAAGAGCCCTGATATCACAATGGTGAGATGGATGCCTCTTCCTTGAGGTTGGATCAAGATAAATACGGATGATGATACGCGAGGTGTTTTTGGTATTGCATGTTGTGGGGTTGCGTTTAGGAGGTTGTTTTGTTATCCCTCAAGCCATTTCCTTTTCTTTTTTTATTTTGACGATTGAAAAAACTTAGGAGTTTTAATGACTTTAGTTTGTAGATTGAATGTGACTCCATTTATATGGTTAATCTTTTCAAGATTAAATTGGATAAAGTTCCTCAAAAATTTCAAAGTAAATGGCTTTACACTATGCCGAGGACTTGGTAGTTAGGATCTCTCATAATTTTCATGAAGCTAATGACGTTTAATTAATGCCCAAAGATGCAATCGCAAAGCGGTCGATTGTAGTACAAATCGAGCGGTCGTATCCACAGGCAGGCGACAAGAAAAACAAACAATATTAGTGAAAAATGAACGTTAAAAAGATAAGGAAATATAATATTAAAAAGTGAAGATATTTTTGGTGAATTTTTATAATAGAGAAAATAAACAAAATATGAAAAAGATAAGATTTAGGTAGAGAAAAATTCAATAATAAATGAGGTAAGACGTCATGAATTTTTCATATTTTTTTTCCAATTTGAATCCAATCTTATGACTTAATTGCAAGTTTCACATCTCAAACAAGCAACCGGAAAATATAGAATTAAATATCAGTAAGAATGACAAAAGTGTTTCAGTGGATTAAATCTCAATTTTGAACCAAACAGATTTATCGTTACAAGTTATCCAAAATTAATAAAGTATTGTTTTTAGCAAATTGCAGTAAAAGACAACTCATAAAATAAATCTTGTAAAAATAGAAAGTGACAATATTACATAAAGAAAGCATGACTGAATTTATATAAAAAATTGACACAAAATATTTTGAATAAAAAAAATGAGATAAAGAGGTTCAATCAAAAAGAAGATCAAACCCAAATTATATTACTTCACCCGTGAGATCATCACTAGTCTCATCAAAGTGTCTAGCCTAACTTGCAATTCATCTCACAAAATTATAAAAAGAAAACATGAGATGAAAATGCAAGAAGAAGAAAAATACACAAGAAAGACACTAAAAACACTCCAAACGTAGCTAAAAATGCCAAGGGAAAAAAGTTTTTGCTTGCTCCAAAGGGTTGCTTTTATAGGCACGAGGTTCAATGGCCATGGAGTGAAATTTGGCGCAATAAATCCGCCACCCAGACTGGTAAATCAGCTGGAGACTCGTGGAAAAACTAGCTGGCACTGAGGATCAGAGAAGCTGAAAACAAGGCACATGATTCGCGGGCTTGAAAGATGCAGCCCAGAGATCATGCGGGCTTGAGTTTTGCCCCAAGAATCAGGCAAGAAAGCTTGCACGCGGGAAGGCAGACCTGCGGAAGAAAAAAGGAAGAACAAGAGAAAAATAAAAGGAAAATAAGATAAATCAAAATAAATTAATATTCAATAAATTAAATTAAAATTAAATATTTTCAAAGTAAAATTTTTTGAATTAATATCATGAAAATACTCAATTAAAACTTAAATTATTTACTAAATCATATGAACAAAAGTATACTTTTATGCACTTATCAGTGTTACAAATAAATTAGTGAATCATTCAATTTAGCATCGTCGGTTTGAATGGTGTTTCTTGGTTCCAAAATTTATTTTTACATTACTCTAGACGGATATGAATGGCTTCTTATTTATACATTTCCTGTGTGTTTTTTTAAACGTTTGTTTGTCTGGAAACATCTATTCGTTTCCTTTTATCGGAGTTTTTCCTTTCGAATTTTTTTCTAAGAAAGTAATGAGGCACTAAATTTGTCCTGGTAGATCCTATGGGATGACAGTGTAGGGGTAGTTTTGTGTTTGCCATCCTTTTTGGTGTTTTTTTAATAATTGTTTTTGAAATCAATAAAATATAAACTCCTCCGGATAATTCAACACTTTTAGTATAATTTTTTTTTAATCTACTATATATATTTAATTTAAAAGAAATTAGAAAGAACCAATATGAAGACAATTGGTTGAAGCAAATTGAAGAAAGATGTCTTTGTTTACTAGTACTATTATTCACTATTCATTAAAAAAAGAAAAGTAATGTATATCGTCCATGCGGCAAAAATAATTTATAATAGTAATATAAATTATATCTTAGCTAGCATTATAATTTATAATGTACAATAGAAATGAAAACTTGAATCTACTCTGCGTCCATGGTTGTAAATTATATGGATGTATGCATGTCCATAGTACATGATCATACTTTACTACTATGCTCTGCATATGCCTTTTCAACCAAGTCTCTGATCCAATATTATTTCTCATTCGAGATTGGGGATCGGGATCAGTATCGATGGTCACATAATTTAAGGCACGATTTATACTTAATATTGAAGGGAAAAAAAACAAACTTTTCTTTAGTCTTTGGCCAGTTTTTTTTTTTTTTTTTTTTTTTTTTTAAACATTAAAGTCATAAACGAATCAAGTTCAATATGTGTATATATATATATATATATATAAGCTGGTTCACGTAGTGGGTTGAGAATATCGATAGATTGAGAAATTATTAACTTTCAAACTCGGGATATTAGGCATCAACAACCCCAAGTTAATGGCACCAATCTAAGCTACCACGAAAAATATTATTAACTTGAGAGTGCATTTGTTGGCAGAAAGGTTGATGCCATCGTTACGGTTGGAAACTTAGATCTTTGTGTCTTCATATTCCCACTGCAGAAATTTATAACATACAAAGTTCATTATATAGCTGTAGCCCTGCTTTCCTGGGTAAATAATACTTCGCCTTGTCTATAATGTATATATGTATATTTTTACCTTCGTTTCTGCAGTCTTTTAGTAAACATGCTTAAAACACCTACAACACAATAGATTAGGACATTAAGTAAATGAGTTGAGCACTTTCTTCTATACATGTATTGTTCGAGGATCATTACATCAACAATGGTTAATTAAGCACTTGCTTACATGTTTTTTTTTTTTCCCCTAAGCCTTGCATCTCAGATTTTTTATTCTAAGCGAATTATGTAAGAGGTACAAAGCACACGAAGTGTACCAACTGCCAGCCAGAACTGAACGGAGTAAAGTATCAAGGTTACGACAGATATTGACGCCATTCTTCAGGAGTTCCCTGCCTCATTTTCAGCATTTTGATTGCTGCAGTTGTAAGTGGTATCGCTAGTATGTTGTAGTCTTTCGGGACCTGCCACATCAAGCATTGTGCTCTCATAAATATGCTTGGAGTGTCTGAGGTATTAGATTCTATATGACGTATGAGTAGCAAGTATCTCATTTGATTCGGTTGTAAAAATCTAGTGTTTGAGATGAGAGCTTCTCATTCACTTTTGAATTTAAGAGTTTGAACTGCACACATACATGATATGACGATATGCATAGCCTTAATAGTTTCAAAAACTTGTTCTTTTTAAATGCATTGAGGTTTTTGATCTCCCTTTGTCTCTTCACTTTTCAATAATATATATATATATATATATGTGTGTGTATGTGTATTGATATACATACACACACACACGCATATACATATGACGAAAAGAAAATAAGGGGAAAGAAAAGGGCTCAATAGTACCTTGGGGACCTTACTCAGCTTCATGTTTGCTTCCTCCAATGTTTTTTGACCTTTCTTTGAGTTGCACTTTGCACAAGCAGTAACCTTTTAAGAAAAATACAACATCGCAAAAACTTGATTATTGGTCGGAATTATGCAAGTTTTATTTGATTTTGTAGCAAAAAAAGAATTTGTAACTCCCGATATCCAGCATCTGATATGCACTTCTTAGACAAAATTTGCCATTAGAAAGCATAGGAAAAATGATCAGAAGAACAAGACTGTCAAACGCCTTTTGTAAGTGCAGTAATACATACAGATTAACAGGGAGGAAGTGGTTGGTCTCACCAGGTTTTGCCAACTCCATTCTCCACCGCGTGCGGCTGGAATTACATGATCAATAGTCAAGTTGTCGCGCGAGGAACAGTACCTTTGAGGAGAGCCAGCCCAAAATAAGATGTTACTTAAGGGAAGCTACCCAGTTCATGAAAAAGAAGAAGCATGGAAGAGAGAAGAAAGGGGAAAACAAATGCGGGAGGGAGGGGTATAAAGAGTAAAAGAAAGAGACTTACTGACAGGTATAAGAGTCCCTGTACAGAATGTTTTTACGACTCAGATTGCTCTTTATCCTTCTTCGCTTCACTACTTGCAGTAAATGTGGAACCTTTTGCAAAAAAACACGATTAATCCCCCCCCTCAGAAAATCAAAACCACATTTATTATCTATATATATGTGTATATATATATATATGAAATCTCATCTAACTCGGTATTCATTTCATTTGACTTTATTGTTAATAAGATAAATTATATATATATACATATATGTACCCGTAACACAGCAGGTATGTAGAAAGATCCGGTAGCCGAATTGACAGTTTGATCATAATATTCTAGCACATCAGCCTGTTTTTTTTGTTTTTTTTTTTTTTTGGAAAAAAAACAAAACAAAACAAAACAAACGTAAAAGAGAAAAACAGGTATAGTGGATGTAGAAACAGATATGTAAGTGCAATAAAGGCATGAGTATATATATATGTACACAGTGGTAGACAAGCATAGACAGAGAATGAAGAAAAAGGGGACATTATTTTAACTTTAATTAATATTAAATTAAAAGTAAAAGTAAGGATGAGGAAAGAACCTTCTCCATGAATTCCAAACAAATAGCACGCTTCCAGCACACCACATTGATTGGCCTGCAAAAAATGAATTTTACCCCCCCAAAATTCCACATATTTTACAAACCAAACCCAACCCCCAAAAAAGAAAAAAAAAAAAGAACGTAAGCCTTTTTTATATTGTTTTTCTTTGAAGTCAAGTACTCAAGTAAAGTCATACTAATGCATATAAAGTAAAGAAAACAACGTGGTTGGCTTTAAATTTTAGCTTTTCTTTTTAAAAAAAAAAAAAAAGATTAAAAGGAGGGGGGGAAGTGAAGATAAAATAAAAAATTAAAAAAAAAAAAAAGGGGTAAAGACTATGTATAGTACCTGTAGGAGATATCAAGGACAAGACCTCTGAAACAAGCGAACTCATCAAACTCAAACTCCCTTTCATCTTCGTCATCTTCTTCATAACTGTAATTACTATGATTACTATTCAATGATGAAGAAGACAAAGCTGCAGCAGATGAAGCTGGAATTCGATAGGAGGAGGAAGAAGAGAATCTGAGGACCAATTTCTTATTACGAATGAATTCGATAGAAGATGGGGTTGGTCTTCCAACTAGTGAGGTTCTGAGGTGGAAGCGAAAAGGAGGAGAGTGTTTATGTAATTCCAAACCCCCCACCGACACTCCCACTCCCACTCCCACTCCCACTCCACCACCATCGCCGTCGCCATTGGAGGAGAACCTCAACATCAACACCAACTTCACCCTTCCTCCTCCAACTGCCATCATTTTCCCCCTTTTTTTTTTTTTTTTTTTTTTTTTGACTCCTACTGGGATGTGGGATCTCACGCTCCCCCCACCCCCATCTCTTACTCAAATCATCAACTTTCTTCCTTTTCTTTTTTTTTTCCTTTTTTTTTAATTATAAATTTCTATATACTTATTTTGTTTTTTTGAAATGAAAATCTGGAAATGGAAAAACTGAGAAAAAAATAAAAATAAAATAAATAAAATAAAACAGCAAACAGAGAGACACCCAACACGGAACGGAAGTCACCCTTACCACATATTCCTCCTCCATCCAACCAATCCCCCCTCCCCAAACTCAAAATATCTTTTCCCCCTTTTTTCTTTTTTCCTCCTTTGACCATTCTGTCCTTCTGTCTTCTTTTTTATTTCTCTTTTGATTTCATTCTCATTTTTATTTATCTTCTCCTGAATTATGTGTTTGGCTCTTTCCCTTTTATTTCTCAATTCTTTGCTGCCAAAAATAAATTTATCAAAAAAAAAAAAAAAAAAAAAAAACTAATCCTGAAATATCTAAGTAAAGCGAACCAAAAACGAAAAACAAATAAGAAAGAAAGAAAGAAAGAAAAGAAAAGACACAAACAATCCTGAAATATCTAAGTAAAGCGAAATGTGACAACTTGTTCCGTGTGCTTTAAAAATTTTGGCATTAACAAAAGTACTCGCTAACTCCCGAACTCCTTTTGTGGTTACAATTCTTTCCTCATTAAAATTTAACCCAAAAAAAGAAGAATAATAATAATAATATGAAGACCCCATCCTTTTAGCCAAACATATAAAATTATTAAAGCTAAAAGGAGGACACAAACATGATCCCAAAGTGCAGTGTTCACGTGACATGTAGGTATGGTGTGTTGAAAAGAAATAAGATTGCAATTCGGCATAATTTCAATCAAAAGATAATGTCAACAGAAATAGAAACAAAAATTTTTAAAGTCTGTCTGTTAGACTCTCAGTTAGAGTGTGGGAACAGACAGAGTCGTACTTTTGCTAATAAAATCTTCTTTTTTTTTTTTTTTTTTTTTTTTTTTTTTTTTTGAAGAGTTACAAAAGTACCACCTCTCCTTAAAAGTAAAGTAATGCACTATTTTATTGCAAAGGGGATGCAGAATAGAATTATGCAGGGCATTATGGAGAAGAGTAAAAATGCACACAGAATGACCAATTTAACCCACGCTTCACTGGCATTATGGCATGAGAAAAGCCAAAAGAATCCAATCCCCCCCACTCCCCAGGGGACACTGTCACCTTCTTAGCATATACCAGCTCTTACATATTTACAACTTATTTGGCTTTTGATGGTTACAATTGAAAAGGAATCAATTGTATATATCTTTACAAATCTTAAACACGGTTAATATGGTGTATTTGTAAGAAAAATTTTTTTTTTCATTGTCTATCGCAAGTAGACACTATAGAATGTGCTCCTTGAACTTGCTCAAGTGGTTCAAGAGGTTGAAGCAGAAGCTGATGAGGAGGTTGGTGGCACCCGCAATACTTGTTGCAGTAATCGTGCTGCCAAACGTTGAGTTATGCCACCGATCACACGACCCCCAAGATTACGAGCCTCCGGTTGTTGAAGCACCTATATATGCACATGTGTAACAACATCAACATTTTAGAGCCATGTCATGTAAGTATGTAACATCATCTAATTTTAACAAATCACATATTCTCCATGTCAACTTGCTTACAAAGTTCTGAACGCAGATTTCCAGACTGGTTATAAACCCTTACAAATGCATGGAGGGTTAAATTGGAGAAAAAGATAAACCTAGATGCTTAAAATTCAAGCAACTTTTTAGAGTTAATTGGATGTCATGATTTTTGGACGTTCTTTTATGGTTTTTAATTTTTTTTTAGTTTTTTAGTCTTTCATGTTGTTTCTTTACCCGATTTCAGTACAGCACTATCAACAAACGATGTTTTGAAACAAAACAAAAAAAAACAAAACAGAATAACAGCTCAATAAACAGCAACACTTACTTGTAGAATTGGCTGCAAAGTGGTGGGGTCAAAATTTTCAGAGGATTGAAGAAGTCGCCATATTCTGGAGACTTGATTTCTAAGCTCTATCATTCTTTGCTGTTCAGCATTACTCATGACAAGAGGTCCAGCCAAATTCCCATTTACATTGAAAATTAGACTTCTCACCAGATCGGGCATGGAACTATATGTATCGATAACCGTTCCTAAAACAAAAGCTTCCGTAACTCGAACAGCCTCTTTAATAACCAAGACTCGAAGCTCTTCGCCATCTGGACCCAATAGCAATTTCAAAACTGGCTGCAAAGCATCTTTTGCAGAGAAATCTCTATCTTTTCTCCCTTCGACAAGTAAGTTTTCAAGTCTATTCCACCTGCAGCAAATTCTAATTGGTGAATGACATCTATGGCCCAGTTAAAGGCTTTGTTTGGTTGCCCCTCTCATTTTAAACTAATCATCTCAAATCTCATCATGTTTTTTGTCTTTTCTGAAAAAGTTTTTTGTCTTTTCTGAAAAAGTCAACAAAATTTACTATGCAAACTTAAAAATCTCAACTCAACTCAAACTGAACTGGTGTACCAAACGAGCCCTAAAATTTGATTACAAGTTTCAGGTAAGATCGCACACAGAGTTTGGGAGAAGGCAGAAATAGAGAGAAGGAGAAGAGAAATTCATTTAGTAATCTAGATAGAGAAGAACAATATGAAGGAAATTCTGAACATTTAATATCAACTGTTTAAGATTGGAATTGAAAATTCAATCCCTGGGCTTATAACAATATGTTGAGCATAACTTAACAATGGTTCAGCAAAAAAAACATAACTTAACAATGAGATAAACTTAGCCAGGCTCTAAATAATCCTTAACAGAAAAACACAATTTTTAAATTCTGTTTATCAATATCTTAATCCTCATCGCTTTCATACCTAAACTTGCCGTCCTTAAAAAGCAACTCGATAAGAGCATCTCTGAGGTATGGACTCGAGTCTGTTAAAAGCCTTTTAGCAAAATAAGGGTATGAAGCAGCTAGAACCTTGAAATTGGGATCAGCATAAAGAGCTAAGCCTTCAAGCACAGTTAGTGACCTCAATATCAATGCGTAATAAGCAGGAACTGCAAGAAGAAGAATATAACGGAAAAGCAGACCATTAGACTTAAGCCACAAAGAATATTGGATTTTAAGGTCACTAAAAGAAATGGCATAACTATAACTGTCTTGTCTCACCATTAAACGGGTATTGGTAGAGGACATTACCGAGACCATCAACCAACGTCTTAAAATTGAGTTCACTCACAGTATAATTTAGTGCATCGTCAAAGAAATCCCGTAAGGCAGGTACGATTGGAGTGACATCTACGTCAGGGGACAAGAAATCTAGAGCGTAGTAATCGCGAGCCATAGCTTCATAATCTCGATTAACCATGTGAACGACATGGCCAATAATCGCAGATCTCGCTTCTTCCGGGGTTTCACTCATCATTCCAAAATCAAGGAATGCAAGCTTACCATCAGGTGTTGCCAAGAGATTACCAGGATGAGGATCTGCATGGAAATATCCGTACTCAAGTAGCTGTCTGAGGCTGCATTGGATACCGGTGTTTACCAGATCCAATACCTTCAAACCCTGCTTCTCGATTGCAACTTGCTCGTTCAATTTGACACCGTCAACCCACTCCATGGTCAAGACTTTGGTACTAGTGTAGTCCCAGAAAATGTCGGGAACAAGGATGTCTTCTCTGTCGGCGTACAGCTTCTTAAACCTCCTAGCATTTTGTGCCTCCTGCAGCAGTCACCTGTCAAAATTAACATCAAATCTAGCAAGAAGCTTCTCGTGCAAAAGAACACAAGAAGGAGGAGGGGAGGTCAACAAAAGGAAGGACCTGGACATAGTTGAGCTCTTGGTAGACCCTGCGTGCAAATTCATCAATCAAGGCAACAACGTCACTAGAGATTATGTCAACATATTTATTGATTAGGAAACCTAGGCCTCTTATAAGATAGAAGTCGAGCCCTATGGCTTCTTCAATACTGGGGCGTTGCACTTTGACGGCAACAACCTGGCCGGAGTACTTGAGTTGAGCTTTGTAAACTTGGCCAAGACTGGCGGCTGCAATCGGGGACGCGGATATGGTCGAGAAAATGGAGTCGAGGGAAAGTCCTAACTCCCTTTCGATGCATGAAAATGCTTCTTCGTCAGGGAATGTGGGCAAAGCATCCTGCGAGTCCAAGCATCTTATGTTAACAACCAGAAGATTGAACATGGTCAATCAGAATTTCATATCTGCTAATCAATTAAAGTTCATTAAATAAAGATTATAACTTGAAGATATATTATTAACAACTAGTTCAACAAAGATTGTAAGTTAACAACAAGTAATGTAAATAACAACTGAGAAATGAAGGAATGGACAAAATAGAAGATTGGCAGAGAAGTAGAAGTGGAAGTAGAAGTTGGGAAGATATATATATATATATATATATATGGCAAAAAAAAAAAAAAAAGTAGAAAAATACAGATAAAAAAACCTGAAGTTGGGAGAGCTCCTCGAGATACTCGGGAGGGCAGAGGTCGGGGCGGGTGGAGAGACCCTGACCCAGTTTGACGAAAGTGGGTCCGAGGCGAGTGAAGATCCGTCTCAACTCAGCACCTCTCAACCTCTTGTTCCGATCCAACTCACCCCTGCTCTGCTCCCACAACAGCTTCGCTCCGAACGTCCCCACCGCTATCACTATCTCCGCGGCCCGACGCACGGCCTGGCTTTTATTTTTATTTTTTTTCCCAAAATTATTCAATCAAATTTCCTTTCTTTCCAAATTGAAATCTTTACTTAAAAAATTAAAAACTTCATTTGAGTGTGTGTATGTGGAAAAAGAAAGAACCGACCTTGAGAGGACGATAGCCGTACTTGGAGGCGAGGAGCTCGGGGCTGTAGACGGAGGCGTTGACGGCGCGTTCCATGGCTCTCACCTCTGCCTGCAGATCTTCTGTGCGTTTTCTTTCTTTTTCTCTTCCTCTTCTCTGCAACTGCAACTGCAACACCGCACCTGAATTTGAAGAAGAAGATGAAGCTGAATTTGTTGACGGTGTCGCCTCCACCGTCGCCGCTCTTACTCCTTGCCGTCCCCGTCGCCATCGCATCCGCCTTGAACTACTCAATCCTTCCGTTATTCTCGGATATGTCGCAGCCGTCACCGCACTCATCGTTTTCCTTTTCCTTTTCCTTTTCCTTTTCCTTTTCGACCGGACTAGACCAATCCACGGAGAGGACACCCAACTTGTTTTTGTTTTTTATTTTTTATTTTTTATAATTAAACCAAAAAAAAAAAAAAAAAGAGCCAAACCAATGTTGTTTGGACGATTCTGTGTTTCGTACGTTATAGGTTCTACGGATATTGCTTGATTGGAAACCGTCAGATTATGGTTCAAATTTAAAAACTATGAAAATTGATCAGAATCTGCTCAAGATCTGACGGCTTAAAATATTACTACTTTTTTAATTTTTAAGGACTTAAAATATGAGGAAAAAAGAGCCAGATTTAAAATTTTAATATTATTTTTAAGTACCAATAATAAACAATATATATATATAAATATATTTTAAATGACATACTTATATTAATTATACACAAAAATATCAAAACTATACATAGAACTCCTCTCCCTCTCTCTGTTACGACTTCCTCTCTTCGACATCGATAGCAAAAAATATCGAAACTATACATAGAACTCCTCTCCCTCTCTCTATTACGACTTCCTCTCTTCGACATCGATAGCACCGACGTAAGAGCAAAATATTATTTATATGTAAGCTTATTAATTACTCTGCAAAATTTAAATATTTATCCATAAAATATGTTACTTAAAAAATTTGCAATAATTTTTTAAAAGTGCTTATATAATATGTTATATGTTAGAATTTGTCAAAACATTATTATTGATAAGATATTTCCCCAAAATTATCCATTTTCTTCTGGTCGTTATTGTTTCATTCATATTTCATATATTTTGGTATTTTTGTGTTGGCTGGGCATAAAATCTTACGGCATCGAATACTAGCCACAGCCTACAAAGGCCACGAGGCCACAAACTATATACAATTTTTGTTTAATTTTGTCCCTTTTTTTTTTTTTTTTTTCTTTTATATTCCCCCTGGTCATTGTCAATTTGTCACTCTTGGTTCCTCAACCTGCAGGATTTTTTTTTTTTTTTGTTTTCCTTTCCTTTTCGATAGGTCGTCATGATTGTGAAGAACATTGAAAACGAATTCTGAAAAATGAAGTCATTTTTACTAACGAGTGAAAAAGAATCCTATAAGTAAAATAGTCCCTTCATTTAAATTAGAGGTCCTTTAATATTTGGCCTGTAAATGAATTAAAATGGTCATCTAAACTAAAGTAAATTAAATTTTTTATTCTACTATAGTAAGCATTTTAATTAAATATAAATGCATACAAATAATAACATATTGTCCTAACAAAAACTAGTTCGATCTTTTTCTACCCAAAAAAAAATATAGTACGATCTTTGAACCCTTTTTTTTTTAATTTAGTTTTTGAATATAGATATTTAACTTGAAAATCAGTGTAAATGACGTAGTCATGAATCATGTCTTTTGGCAACAGTGCAAAAGGTAATAAATAATTACAACAGCCAATATATGAATAAAACGTTTAATTTAAGGAAAAAAGGAGAAGAAAGATGGAGAGGGGCTTTCTTGTTTCATCTTACTTACATACATATCTACATATATATATATATATATATATGTATACACACACACACATATAAAGCAGTCTGGGCTGGGTTTTAGACATTGGTACATAGACATATAAAGCAGTCTGGGCTAGGTTTTAGACTAGTAAGAGCTAGCCAGCTAGCAGTTAGCAACGAAGAGAGAGAGAGAGATTTTTAATTTATGGAAGGAAGTGATGGCATTGGAATTGGAGTTGGAAGGGTGAGAATCACAGAAATATTGTTATAATTGAACTATTACTGTTCATCTATTCCATATTATTATGCTTCTTCTCCATGATCAGCTGCAGCAGCAAGAATAATATGGAGATTGAGGGTAGTAGTAGTAGTAGTAGTAGTAGTAGTAGTATATCTTTAATATTAAGGGATATTAATGATTTGTCGACGTCATCATCGTCGTCGGGGTCACGATCGGGGTCGGGATCATGGAAACGGTCACCATCAGTAATCAAGAGCAACATGGAAATTGCAATCCAAGACTGTAAAAGGAAGGCTTGTGAATTTTGTGATGACAGATTGAAAGATACAATGTTTAAGCATACCAGCAGGTACTTGCCTAAATTTCAATTATGTTACGAGGAACAATTGGTTGACTGTCTACAGACTCTCAAATTTACTCCTCCTACAAAATCACGTGATTAATTAATGTTGCCTCCTATTATCTATCTATTAATAAAATAAAGTAAGCATGCATTTGCTTTGGTTCTCATGTGTGATCTTAAACTTGCGTTTGGTTCATCGATCGAAGATGAAATTTTTAAATTGGAGTTTATTGACTTTTTAAAAACTAATTATAAATTTTGTTGACTTTTCAGAAAATAAAAAATAAAAACAACAACAATTGAGATAAAAAAAAAATACAGTTTAATTGGAGTTAAATTTAAATGTCAAATAAAGCCTAAGTTTTTCATCTTAGTTCTTATCCTTTTTTCTGAAAAGTAAACAAAAATTATAATTAATTTTTAAAAAATTAACAAACTTTAACCTAAAAATTTCATCTCAAAGCTTTGTTCTAAACATACCATAAGTGTTTTAATATTAGTACTTGTTACATTATGATAACTAAATTACTATAAAGGCATGTTTGGAACATCATATTAAAATTTTGTATTATATTATTTTAATTTATATAATGTTTGGCAATATTATTGTATTGTATAATTTAATACGAAATCAAAAATTAATATAATACGAACTGTGATATCTTATATAATAAAAAAATAATGTATTAAACTATATTGTATAATTTAATCGAAATTATTATATCACAAAACAAAATATACAGGATTTTAGTATAGAGGTCAAGGCCATATTTCGGGATGGGCAAAATATATAGGATTTTAACACAAAAATCGGGATCGGGTTTCTGGAGGGGGGGTCGAGATTTTGGATCTAGGTCGAGGTCGGGATCGAGTTTCGAGACCGGACTCGGGGTCGGGTTCAGGATTCAACTTAGGATTTCAGGATGGGGGTCGGGGTCAGATTTCGAGACAGGATCGGGGATCAGAGTTTCATTTCGGGATGGGGTCAGGGTAGGATATCGTATCAAGGGGTCGGGTTGAGGTTGGGTTTCGGGACCGGGATCGAGGTCGGGATCGGGTTTCGAGACGGGGTTGGGGTCGGGGTCATGTTTTAAGACTAGGTCAAGGTTCGGGTCGGGGTCGAGATCAGGATCAGGTATCAGGACAGGGTACGGATTGGGTTTCAGGACGGGGTCAGGCTCGGGCTTCGGGACGGGGTCAGGATCGGGTTTAGGGGACCAGATCGGAACAGGAGTTGGGGTCAGGTTTCGGGATCGGGTTTTGTGATAGGGCTCGAGGTCGCATTTCTAGACTGGGGTCAGGATCGGCTTTTGGTTTTAAGAAAGGGGTTGGTTCTGGTATCGAGACGAGGGTTGGGGTCGGGTGTCGAGACGGGAGTCGGGGTCGGGGTTGGGGTCGGAGTCAGATCAAGTTTCGGGACAGGGGTTGATGTCGCGTTTCGAGGCGGCGGTTGGTTCTGGTATCGGGATGGGGGTTGGGTCGGGTTTCGAGATAGGAATTGAGGTCAGGGTCATGTTTCGAGACCTGACCCCGACCCTCGCCCCAAAACCCGACCCTAACTCTGACCTCTGTTTCGAAACCCAACATCGACCCCAATCACGAAACCTAACCTCAACCTCGACCCCCATCCTGAAACCCGACTCTGACCCGTCCTGATACCCGACCCTATCACGAAACACAACCCCAACCTTGACCCCAAAACCTGACCCCAACTCCAATCTCAAAACCTAACTCCGACCTCAAACCCCATCCCAAAACCCGATTCCGACCTCTGTCCTGACTCTAACCACAAAACGTGGCCCCAACCCCCGCCTCAAAACTTGACCCCGACCTCGACCCTCGTCCCAAAACATGTCTTGAAACCTGATCCTAACCCCCATCCAGAAACCCAAACCCGAACCAGACCCCGAAACCCCCCCAAAACTCAACCCTAACCCCGAAACACGACCTTGATCCCCAAACCCAACCTCGTCTTGAAACAAGACCCCTACCCTGTCCCGAAACTCGACTCCAAACCCTCATCTTGACATCGATCCCAAACTCCGTCCCAAACCTCGACCTTGATTTTGAATCTCAACCATGACCGGGATCATGAAACCCGACTCCAGTCCTATGGATTTTATCTTTTGAAAGCTTAATTTTTAATACAATTTAATACGATAATCAACAAATAACGTATTATATTGTATAATATTGTAATACAATCACTACTACAAAAAGTTGGAAAAGATGACGGAGATTACACAACGGTTTTATAAAAATCATCTTCTAAAATGGGTCAAAAACACGGATCGGAGCAAGTTATCCGAAAACTGTCGTAAAATATTCAAATATGATGACAGTTTGTAACACCATCACGTAAGTCTTTGATTACACGATGGTTTAAGAAAACCGTCATTGAAAGTAGAGATTACACGACAGTTTCAATAAACTGTCATCGAATCTCCACTTTTAACAACAGTTTTCTTAAACCGTCGTGTAATCTTAACATAACACGATGGTTTCTACAAAACCGTTGTCTAAACTTTCAGAAAAAAAAATTTAAAATTTGAATTTGGGCATTGAAATTCGCACATAAACCCTATACTAAACTCATTTTCGTCATGCCTTCCCTCATCCTTTCTCATTTTCATCTCTTTTTCCTCTTCCCTCTCACGGCAACTGCCTTCCCCCTTCTCTCCCTCTCGCCCACACGACGGTTTTTCCTCCCTCTCACCACCACCACTGCCCTCTCTTCTCAGCAACCACGCCGCCCTACCCTTTCTTTCCTTCTCCCGCCAATGGCGCCCTCTCCTCCCAACAAGACCATCGCTCTTCTCTCTCTCTCATTCTCCCGCCGCCGCCGCCGCCCTCTCTTCCCAGCAAGGCTGTCTGGAAAAAAGACGTGACTCTTTTGCTTTTGAGAAAAGCAAGGTGACTCTTTTGTTCAATTTCTCGTTTTCTTGAACGAAAATGCTGCCTTTTTATGTCTAAATCTTATGTGGTTTAGCTGTTTTGGTGAAATTGGAGTTTGAGACAATTTGGTCAAAGGTTTAGTGGAATGTTTGGTTGTTGAGAAATTGTGGAGAAAGAAACAAGAAATTTTTTGATGAGTTAGTTGCAACAAAAATACAAACACATAATTTTTTTAGTAACTTTCTTGGAGTGTAATTTGTGTATTTATTGTTTTTTAATATATATATATATATAAATATATATATTTGTTGCTCTTTGTAGTCTATATTCTGTTGAGAATTGGCAGTTTAAGATATTTGTAGACTATATTTTGTACAATTTTGTTTGCCCATCACATGCTCGATGAAATGTCAAAATGGATTTATTCATCTTAATTATTTTGAATTTTGCAAACTTGCTAGGGCCCTAATGGATTGGAAGCTTATAGTTAGAGAATGGATTAAAAAGAGACGAGACTATAAAATAAAAATCTCGGATTGTCCTTGTCCTCGCCAAGAGGGTAGTGTTGAATGTGTTTTTTTGTTTTAGGTTTTATGAGGGACATAGTCTCTAATGCTAATGGATTGGACTTGCTTTAAAGCAAAACATTTTATACCGGTGATGATATGGATTTGATTAGGGGAGAATAGTCTAGATTTATAATGTAATTCATTAAATATGATATGTAAACTTGTAATATAGTGGATGAAATTTGTATTGATACATTATAGCTATTATTTTGTCAATTCCATTATGGACCATGTATTGGATAACACACGGATTAGGCTGTCCATGGGAAATCACCAAAAAATGCAATTTAAAAAAAAAATTATTGTTGGACTTTACACGATGGTTTTTCACCAAAACCGTCGTGTAAACCCCACTTTACACGACGGTGTGCTAAATAAACCGTCGTGTGAGGTTGGATTCACGACGATTTTGATAAAAACAGTCGTGTAAAGTCTTCGCATTAGCTAGTTTTGCCACCTTATTTCTCTATTTTATGACTATTAACACCGTCGTGGAATATCGCATAACCACGACGGTTAATAAACCGTCGTGGTATGTTAAAGCTTTCTACGACGGTAGATTATATGACGGTCGTGCTAACTTTAGACAACGGTTAATAACCGTATCGAATCTAAAATTTTTACTAGTGAATGCAAAGCCAAACATTGTATTATATAATAACAATATAAAGTATAATAACAATATAAAGAAAGTTTGTTTATCATCTGCTTATTTTACAATTTTCTTTGGACCTCTAAACAAAGAAATAAAACAGAGATCTAACAAATATTAATATTAATAATTATATTTCATATATATATATATATGTATGTATGTATGTATGTATGTATGTATATTTCTCTAAATAACAAGACCTCCATTAACACGGACAACCTGGCCATTGATCCACTGGCCAGCATCAGTAGCCAAGAAGGCAACAAGGGGAGCCACATCTTGGGGGAGGCCAAGCCGCCCAAGAGGGGACGCCTCGGCAAGTCTATTGATGAGCTCCTCCGTTTTACCCGCGAAGAACATCTCCGTAGCCACCGGCCCCGGCGCCACGCAATTCGCCGTGATCCCAGTCCCCTTGAGCTCCTTGGCCAGCACCTTGGTCATTGCCTCCACCGCCGCCTTCGACGCCGCGTACGCCCCATATCCCGGTGGCAACATACCCACCACCGACGTCGTTATCATGATTATCCTGCCCTTCCCGCCTCGCGCAATCCGCTTCGACGCTTCCCTGGCCGTCAAGAAAGCCCCTTTGGTGTTGACCTTGAACGTCGAATCCCAATCCTCTTCGCTGGTGTTGGCCAAAGTTGGGTACTTGGGATCCATAACCCCTGCGCAGTTCACGAGAATGTTGACTTGGCCTCCGAACTCTTGCTCGGCCCGGTCGAAGAGGTGCTTGACCTGATCTGGGTCCGCCACGTTTGCCTGAACGGCGACGGCGTTGGTCTTGAGATCGGAGGCCAGTTGGTCGGCTTCTGCGGAGCTTGTGGAGTAATTGAGGACCACTTTGGCGCCCAGGGAGTGAAGATGGGAGGCGACTTCGCGGCCGATTCCGCGGGAGGCGCCGGTTACTATGGCCACCCTGCCGTCGAGGGGTGGTGTTGGTGAAGGTGAAGCGGCCATGAATTTTTACTCTACTTCTCCGAATAACTATTACTAGGTTTTAACTTTGAAGGGGAAAAATTATTATAACATATATATATATATATATATATATATAAGAGATATACAAAGGATAATTAGCTTGTTGAATTGAATGGAGGGACTTGCTAGAGTGACGTGCCTTCCATTTATACACTGTAAACCCCACCTCTAGAATACGACGTCATTGCATACCTAATACACACACACATATAATGTATATGTGTGTTTGTGTGTGCGTGTCCAAATTAAAGATATTAATAACAAGTAGTTTTGCTCACTACCTAACACCCTAAAAGTTGAAATATTTTATTTGGTCAGCAAAAACAAAAAATTATTAGAAAATTTAACTTGAAGAAGAAATATATATATATATATATATGTACACACACGAATAAGGACAAGATGGTTGAATTGAATTGGGGGGGAGGACAAGAGTGGAAGTGCATTTATATGTATCGTAAAATAAAGACCGCTAAAATTGCGTCATTGCAAACCAAAGATCCAAAATAAAATAAAAGTGCATAAGTACATAATGTGTAGTATTCTAGAATAATGTGGCCAAAATGAAGACAAACTAGCTAACCCTCCAATGAAATTGAAGACTTTTGAGAACACGGCGTGACGTTTTGCTGAGAAACAAAACAAAGTAAGCCGCAAACAATTACTAAACCAAGACAAACAGCGAGTCCGGGGGTGGCCTCCTTCGCCGTCGCGGTATATCCGCCGGAGTCTACAGAGGTCGAGCGAGGGGAGAAAGAGCTTGAGAAAATGAAAATATAAAATAAAAACGGCTTTTTGCAATTTCAAAAGTCAAAAAAACCATAGAATTGAAAACAATGTTTTGTTAATGGTTTTTGTCATTTTGACAAAATATAATAATAATAATAATAATTGTTGATAGTGAAAATCTGTCAACTCAAAGCGTCCTCATAAGGTTTTAAGGTTATCTCTTTCATAAATCAAAACAAAAAAATTATAAACACAGGGATTTTTTTTTTTGGGCACTTCTCAAAAACCCCATAAGATGTGGTCCAAAAACAAACCATAATGGTTCATTTGGAAACATTGTTTATCTATATTATATTTACATGTAATATAATAGAATATAATATGCCTTTGTATATATATATATATATATATATATATTTTTTTTTTTACTTACATTTAATGTGTATTTGGGGTTGTTGGTGAAAAGAAAGAAAGTAGATAAAGAAACGGAATGATGAATAATAGTTATATTGGGTTTAGTGTTTAGTGTATTTATTTTTTAACAGAATATATGCGAGATATGTAAATACATATTATATAATGTGTATAGGATGTGATGTGCTTCGGAACGCAACATAAGTACTAAGAACGAAGAAGCCTTGATAGCCTCAAAGGGAGCATTGCTGAAATGGGCCGGCCCAAAACGGAGTTTTGTGCACTTTTTCTCATCTATGTGAATCACTGTGACTGTGCTAAGCTTTATTTTTTTCTTTATTTATTTATTTTTTTTTTTGGGTCTTTGAAAATGAAAACGAAATCTGGAAATTTAAAATCCCAATACATGCAGAGATTCTTCTTCGGCATAAAATGGGCGGGAAGTAGGACATTTTCGTCCCAGAAGTTATCATTATTGAAATTTGGGAGCTAACAAGTTTCCCGCCCAAATAAAATCATAACAAATAAACACATATGTTAGCCACTTAAAATGACCAAAATCTTCTTTGTTCCTACAACAAGAATTTTGTACAAAATATATGTCTATCTTCTTAAGTTGGCAGGATGATTTTTATACTTGCTACCAAAAAAAAAGAAAAAAAATAAATAAAAGTAAAAATAAAAACAAGAGAGAGAGATGGTTTTTTATACTAATAACATATTTTGACATATCAGCCCAAATTAATTATAAGTTATATATATATATATATGTTAATGTTTGAATGGAATTAAAAGATTCTCAATGATGTATTGCAAATCCAGTGTATCTATTAATGGTCGATAGAAATATTTACAGATGGTGCATGTATAATTTAAATAAGAGTATAATAATCATTTTACTTGAACACGGAAGTAGTATTATTGACCACCGAACCATATAAGATTTGGGAAACTTTAATCGTATAGGAGCACTATAGGCAATTATTAGAAATGGGCAACGGTGAAGGAAGTAATTATTTGTAGTATTCAGTGTGAATGAAATTCCTAATTTTTGTATAAAAAGGGGAGGGGAGGGGAGGGTATAATGGTAAAAAAAAAATAAAAATAAAAAAGAGAGGATAATTTGATTTTTGTATTTGGAAATGGCGCTCTCAGTTTGAGTTTGGTGTTTGGTGTTTGGTCTTTGGTCTTTGATGGTGTTGGGGGAATTGGGGGGGGGGGATAGCGGGGGAATAAGAAAGAAAGATTTGAAATTCACTCCTGTTTTTAGGCCGTTAACCATTAAAACATATATTTCCCATATATTCCCAGTCGGTCACTCTCCCTCTCTTTCCTTTCCTTTGGCCTTATCTTTTTTATGATTCCCTTTTTCTTCTGTATTTTTATTTCTTATAATCCAAAACCCCCAGAAAACGCAAAGAAAATCACAAACAGACAAAGCCGGCCTCGAAAAGCACGCTCTCTCTCTCTCTCTCTCTCTGTTTTTTTTTTTTAATCCTCAATTTCCTCAAACCAAAAGGCTATACCCTCTCTCTCCGGAGTCTCTTCTTCATTCTTGAGTAAGAAACAAAGAAAGCAAGGGAAAAAAAAAAAAAAAAAAAAAAAAAGAAAAAAGAAAAAGAGGAGGAGGAGGAGGAGGAGGCCATTTAGAAGAGCTTCCAAGGTATTTCTGGGTTGCCTCTTCAATTCTATTCACAGTGAGTTCGTTCTCTTTCTTGCTTTTTCTTTTTAAAGTTAAGTTATGTTGTTTCATCACAAGATCTCAATTACCCCATATGCTGATTTTCGCTTATTTGTTTGTTTGTTCTTTTTTTTTTTCCCCTGTCAATGTTAGTGAAAATTTTGAGACTTTTATTTTTATTTTTTCCTTGGGTCTTGGAATCTAAAGCTTTTATATGCACAAGGCTTTTCTTTTTGCTAGTACATTTGAACTTCAAAGACTGCAACCCACCCACCAAAATAATAATAATAATAATAATGTCTTAAAAATTTGATATATATATATATATATATATTTTTAGGTGCTCTTCTTGCTTTTTAATGTTTTCTTCTTGATGTATTTTTGTTTAAAATGAATAACCCAACTCAAAATTTATAATAGAAACCCCCTTAAAGATCAAATCTTTAGAAACCTGTAAATGAAGCTGAAATTGCTTGTAATTGCTGTTGTGTTTTCATTGGTTAGGTAAAAGTATGGGAAGGAGTTTCAGTCCCATACTAAGGAGAGAATTGGCGAATCTGGACAAAGACGCTGATAGTCGCAGATCAGCGATGAAAGCGCTCAAATCCTATGTCAAAGATTTGGATTCCAAGGCAATCCCTCTGTTCCTTGCGCAAGTTTCCCAGACTAAAGAGACCGGTTTTGTCCGGTGAATGCACCATTTCGTTATATGAGGTTCTTGCCCGTGTTCATGGTGTCAAAATAGTCCCTCAAATAGACAGCATTATGGTCACCATCGTCAAGACCTTGGCTTCTAGTGCCGGGTTTTTCCCTCTCCAACAGCCTGCTCTAAGGTCGTTCCGGCTATTGCTAGATATGCCATTGAACCAACCACCCCAGAAGACCAAAAAAGGCACATTATTCACTCGCTCTGCAGCCCTCTTTCGGATTCTCTCTTGGGGTTTCAAGAGAGTCTAACCTCTGGAGCAGCCCTTTGCTTAAAGGCGCTCGTGGATTCCGATAATTGGCGCTTTGCTTCTGGAGAGATGGTTAACAAGGTTTGCCAGATTGTTGCTGGGGCTCTCGAGGAGAAGCCAACCCAAACAAATGCGCACATGGGCTTGGTTATGGCTCTGGCAAAACGTAATTCTTCGGTTGTCGAACCTTATGCTAGGTTGCTAATACAGGCTGGATTGCAAATACTGAATGCTGGAGTGGTCGAAGGGAATTCTCAAAAACGTTTGTCTTCAATTCAGACGGTTAACTTTTTGATGAAGTGGTTGGATCCGTGGAGCTTTTATTCAGAGCTTCAGTTGGTGATTGAGGAGATGGAGAAGTGCCAGTCTGATCAGATGGCTTATGTCCGAGGAGCTGCTTTTGAAGCTTTGCAAACTGCAAAGAGAATTGCTGCCGACAAAGATTCGAAATTTGACAAGAGTCCTGGTTCGATCACTGGGTCAAATTTTACTCGCAGAGACCACATCAGGTGTTTTTTGTCAACCCCTGGTGATCGCTCTCCTGCATCTGTATCACCTGAATCACAGACCCTTGACTCTTATGTCGAATATGAAGGGTGGGTTGAATCACCAACCTCAACAAGGCAGGCTTCTCAGATATTCGACTATGATTGTAGGAGCGTGAACCGCAAACTTTGGAGTTTTGAGAATGGAGGAGTAGATGTGTCTCTCAAGGATGGTTTGTTCTCGCAGATTGCTAGGGAAGACACAATCTCTAATACAGAGCATTCTAGAGATAATGAGTTTGGTAAAAATGATGGGGATCATGAAGAATTTGCTGGGTTCTTGCAGAAAAATCCAAGAAATGGAATGTCAAAAAGCACCACAACCAGTCCCCTCGTAAGTTGCCCTATCTACATATGAACGACTTTTACTGTTCTATTATTGTTTTGGAGACGACTGCAACTGATATTTTGATTGATGTAGCTGTTTTCTGCTTTTGGCTTTTAAAAATGAAAACCGTGGATTCTACAAAGTAAATGAGGATGTTTGTGCTTCCATATTATTTTGTTTCAGTCCTTTTGGAAATTTAATTTCTTAGTTAATGTCTCAACAGAACACATTTGGGATAATAGACTTTGGCATCTTTCAATGTTGCAGTCACTCTAATATAGGCTTCTTTTCTTGATGAAACTTTAATCCATCAGAAGTATTAAACTTTTGTGGTTTCCTTTTTAGTAATATTTGGAAAATGGTTTTGAAAACAACAGCAATTATCTTTATCATTTGGCGATACATCACCGCAAATGAGTTTGGTAGAAAATTCAGTCCCACTATGCTATACGACTATTAAAAAAAAAATTGGAATGCTATACGACAGTTTTAGTGGTGATAAATAGCATTTTATTTTTTTATTTTTTGGTTTTCAGAAGGCTGATATATTTTGAATGTTGTGTTCCAGAGGTCGCGCACTTCAATTAACGTCGACAACATAATCTTCAGAACTCCAAGGAAGCTTGTCCACTCTCTTCAAGATACTAACAATATGAACTCTGACTGTTCTGAGAAACTAGGAAGAAGGCTGAGAAGTCTATCACTCAGTGATTTTGAGTGGAGCCCAGTTTCCGGATGCGGCCAAAATTTTGAGAAGGCATTAGAAGGCAACAGTGAATCTGTGTCATCGACCAATGACATTCCTGCTCATGCTGATGAGCACAAAGTGAGTGATAAGGCGATTCTTCAGGATCATGAAACTCGAGCTCCAAATTCTGGAAACAAAAAGCATTGTCACAGGGCTGTCTTAAAATTGGTTTTTTATCTGCTCTTTGCATTAGTTGCCGTGTTCACTTTGTTAGTTGGGATGAGTGACCGTGATGAATTTGATGGCCATTATCTGGTGCCAACTTAGTTTACTCAGTCTTGTGTATCAGATTCTTTCTTTTCTAGTAGTAATTAGTACCTTATTATTACCAAAAATCTTTCTAGTCATGATCTGTAACTTATCATTGTCAACAAAACATTAGGATGTGAAGTTGATTTTTTTTATTTTTTATTTTTTATTTTTTATTTCCTGATATCACTATTTCCTCGTGCAAAAGATGTAAGTATGTGCGTCCTTGCAATCTCTATGCATGTGTTCCTTACTCCGATTCTTCCAACTTAGGAATCATCAAAATTGGAGTCTGTATAGAGGATTTTGAATCCCTCATACAATCTGTTTGCTGTAAAATTCTCCCATCTCTATTCCTCTTTAACTTCTTACTACCAAACAAGTTCTTAGTTGAAACAAAGAAAGAAAAATGAAAAGAATTTGAGTAAGTAATAAGTAGTCATACATTACTACATCTTCAATTATCACGCTGAAAAGAATTTCCCTTGTGCAAGCAATAGTGAACGCTAGTAAATAATATCGTTATTCAAAGACTGATATCTAGGTAAAATTATAGTGGCACCAAGGGATGAGATCTTTGTAGAATGCTATAATACAAAATGTTAAAATTACAGAGAAAAATAGGAGGGAAAAAGAGAGAGAGCAGATGGAATAATGGTATTTGAAAGATAAAAAGATGGGGGGGAGGGTTACAAATTATCATGTTCGATGACTTGGGCGCCTCTCCATTCTTCACCAGGTTTCACAACCAGAGGCACCAGGATTGAAGCAGGGCCAGTGCAGGCAAAAAACTCCTTTCCATATTTCACCGCCAACGAACCAGGGCTCGACACGTAGATGTCTTCAAACCCCATCCTAATCACCCTAAAGAACAGCTCACGCCCCTGCAAACAGAGTGCATACAAATATATGTTTGAAGAAGAAGAAGAAGAAGAAGAGTCATTTGCTTTTGTCCATGAACAAATTGTTTTTGAGTTATTTACCTGGTCAAGGGTCTCATACTGGAAGGCGGAGTGTTATAAATAGCCTTCAAACCTCTCCTCAGGAGGAGCAGCATAGACCCTACTGAGCTTGTTTTTGAGAATGGTGAAAGGAACGTCTTGGTCAGTCCACACACCGGGTTTCTTCTCTGGCTCGGGACCAAAGAATAACCAATCAGAAGAAGGGGAAGGGTCGGGTTTCAAGGCTTCGGCAGGGGACAGAAACTCGAAGGGAGAAGACAAAGGAGGGTGAGTGCAGTAGGAACAGCTTCGGAGGCCTTGGATTGCGGCGCCATTCCTTCTCTTGAACTTGAAATGGGTGAGTATTGCGTTGGTCATGGTCACATCTCTTGTGCCTTTGTTCTTAACTATGACTGCAGTGGCCATGCTCAGTGGATAGAGTGTCACAACATACGTTAAGTCCAGTGATCCACTGCTGCAGCTCAATTCAACCTTTTTTAACGCACACGCACACACACAAACTGAGACTAGTTTAGATGTCGTTACCATACTTGATCATCATGAACTATGACATGGAATAGAACAAAAAAAAGAAAGAAAGAAATGACTAAAAAGTTCCAAATTCAATAAGATCGAAGAGTAAAACCTGAAGCGCGTCAATGGCATCGGAGTCAACATCTTTGACTTTCCATTCAGAAGCAGAGAGATTAAGAGAAGGAGAAGAAGTAGTAGTAGTAGTAGGAGTAGGAGTAGATTTGGAAAGAGGTAGAGAGGAGAGATGGTTGAGGACCAAGCCAATGCCACCTTTGGAACCAAGAGTGAAGAGAACCTCCTCAAGGCCGTCATCGGTCCAGTGAACCTTAGGCTTGTAGGAAGTGACGTGGGCGTTAGGTATATGTAGCCTGAGAGAGCTGCCGTTTCTGACGGTGAGCTCGACAATCGGAGTGTCGTTTGCCGACTCCAAGAACTTAATGCCTTTCCTCCCGAATCTGTCGTTTCAAGCTCTCCGGAGTTGCAATTGTTGTTGGTGTTGGTTTTGATGTGGTGGTAGAAGCCTTAATAATGAGGTGGTTTGGTTTTGGAAGAGATAAGGAGACAAGTGACGAAGAAGCCATCATTCGCAGACTGACTACCAGTGCTACTACTCCTTCCTCTTTCTTTTTCTTTTTTTTTTTTTTTTTTTGGTTTTTAAGAAAAACAGCACTCGCTCTTCCTCCACACATTTACTACTTTGCTTTAAAGCCTAATCCTTTTACTTCCCCACCCTTCTCTTCTCTTTAAAGATATTATTTTGTTGCCTTCTCTATTTTGTCGTCACGCCTTTTTTTTTTTTTTTAATTATCACATTTTCCCTCTCTCTCTCTCCTCTCTCTCTCTCTCTCTATATATATATATATATATATAGCTCTACCCTGCTTACGTGGCTCTTTTTTTCATTTTTCATTTATTTTTTGGTGGTAACACCGAATGTAATCATACTATAATCATTGAAACGATTACATAACATCTCAATCTTTTTTCAACTCTTAACTTACGCTGAAAAAAAAAAATATATAAAAAAAATTATAACGATAATAAATAAAGAATTAAAGTAATAGTCTTTTATTCCCTATCCGATTCTTATTATTAATAGTTAATTAAGCAATAGCTAAATGAAATATCTCTCTCTCTCTCTCTCTCTAAGTGATAGTGTCACATCATCATATCAAGTCAAATTAAACAGGATTGCTTTCTTCTTGTTCCCAATCAAATTCTTTCTTACATTTACATTAATTACTAACGTATCAAAGAGCTTAACTTTATTCTGTCCTGTCCTGTTCTGTTCTGTTCCATAACAAAAGAAACAAGGCTTCAAAGAAAGAAGAACAGAAGAGAGATGTTGAACAGACTCCGTATTTTTTAGTTGGATTAAGACAATCTGGAATGGATACAAATACTGGGAAATCTCAATGTTGATAATGTTTTTTTCGATATGAAAATATTGGTAAACAACTACATTCGATGACCTATAAATGTAAAAGTCACATGTATGTCTGTCTGTCTGTCTAACTTAAAAATGCACTTTTGAATCTGGTTGTTTTTGTTTTTAAATTTATTTATTCCTTAAGATGGTGTCATTCCAACTTAATCCTTAAAATGGTCATTTCAACTTATTCCAACCCCGAGCCTGCCGTCCTCCTAGCTAGTAATCAGATTGCAAATTGAGGAGATGAAATTCGATTCATGAAACCTCTTAAAATTAGCAAAAGTCAGGTCCAGCTGAAGCCATTGAGGTCAATGTGTTTGCAGCTTGAAGTTGAATCGTTTTCATGATCATGATGAGCATTATTCAGGTCCAGCACTTTACTACTTGTTCCATAGTAGTATGTTGGCACTCTGCACGTTTCACACCCTTTCTCCTTCTCCTCCTCCTCCTCTTCCTCCTCCTCCTCCTCCATTTTACCACCACCCCATTCCGCTGATCTCCCTCTCCCCCCGCTCTTTCCACCTACATACTCTTCGTCCATCTCCACGACCTTCCGCTTCCTTTCTCCCTATTTCCCTCTGAATAACTACTTCTACTTATACTCTTCCCACCTTTCCCTTTTTCTCCCCCGTCGACTCCAATTCCTATTGATAACCCCGTGTCGAAGCTTCTTTCCACGGGATACATTCTTCTTTCTGAGAGAAACATGTCCGTATCCTTTGCTTCGTTGTACCATTTCGGCTCCAAGAATGCACCACTACTAGTCGTCGTCGTGTTGTTATAAGGCCTCAGCACTCTCCCAATACTGGTATTTCGTGCTATTTCTTGCTCCTTTTGCGATCCCTCACAAGTTAAGCAGCTGTCCATCGAGCAATCGTTGTTCGGCTGCTGCTGGCTTGTTCCTTGTGCTTGACTAGTCGGTTGCGTGCATAGCCCTTGTGCTTCTTTCAGCTCCTCAAACGCAGAATTCAGGCACTGAGTTGAGACTTTTGAAACCAGTTCGGAGAGTTGTACTTTGGCCGCTTCAAGTCCCACTGCTCCCAAGTTCTGCCTCCCGAGCGTCTCCTGTGCCTTTTCCAACACCGCTTGTAGGTATTTTCCTTGAGCTTCGATGCGGAGCTGCAAGTGTCGTTGAACCTGGTTTAGTTTAAAAATTATGTTGTTAGATTAAGGGTTCTAAATATCAACCCTCCCTACAATCTTAAGAGTGACATAAAGTGCGAACAGAATTTTAAATAAATCTTGGGAAAATGAATGAGGGATCATATTCTCCCCATCAGAGGACTTAACAAATTAATCTTGGACTTTTTTTTTTTTTGAACGTGAATTAATCTTGGACTTAATGTTATAAATGGAATATTAATTAGCTGAAACAATAGATTGATAGAGTGGAATTTTCTGAAAAATGTTGTTACAGCAAAAATTGAAAAGTTCTTACATCAATAATATTGTGCCTTTACCTCAAGCTGCTCGTGAAGCCTTCTCTGAACTTCAATTTGCATCTGTAGTGTTTCGCTTATATGAAAGCCTCTGCAATATTTAATTAACCAAGGATTTGATTTAGAACTTATCAAATAACTTATATATTTCATCATATATAACAAATTCAGTATATATATATATATATATATGTATGTATATATACACATGCTTACTTATTTGATTGATGAGGTGCAATGCTTAAATTGTTCAACTGATTTGCACTTGCTTCTGATATTCTATCTGCAGCAGTAACAGCTCCAACCGGACCTAAATTAAACTAGGCCATTACTATCTCATGTACGCATTGTAAGTTTAAGTTTTACTTATGTATAGCTTGATATAAAAGTACTAATTAGGCTACAGAAAATAATTAACTGTTTACTGAACATAAAATATGTGCGTTTTCTTACCAATTTTGTTTGTCCCAGTACTATTAGCTTGTCCATGAAGATTTTTACTCAGCCTATACTTCTGCAAGAAGAAAGATTATGATCAAAATTTGGTATATCTTCATCTTTACTGTCTAGTGTCTGTATATATATATGTGTGTGTGTGTGTATAGGTATAGGAAAGAGACAATTCTTCGGTAGAATACAAATTGTAAACATATTAACCAATATCAGTACTGCATAGCTTTGAATTATAATATCTTTACACTCGATGACTTTGAAGTTGAAATCTGACGGTTAAAAATAAATTATCGGAGCATGTAATTTGAATCAAATTACCTGAAGGTGACTTTTTAGGTGGTACAAGGTGAGTCCCTGAATTCCCATAAGTTTCATTACCGTTTTCGGAGTAGCCTCTGCATTGGAAAGAAACAACATTAGGAATAAGGGCGATAATCTTGATGATGATGGTATCATGAGATGGTGGTGGGCGGGATGGTGTGTCTTGTAGAGGAGGAGAGAAAAAGAAAGAAAACTCACTGTCTGCTCCTCCGAGTTGATTGACGGCCTCAACGAAACGTTCATGGAGATCAGGGGTCCACTTGAGGCGGGGCTTGGCATCGGTGGAGAGGACTAGACCTGAATCCCCGGGGCCATTCCCGCCTTGCAGAAACAAATGCCTTTCTGGAGGGATATTATTGGTAGCCATCCTTGGAGAAGAAGATAGGTGCATATTCTTTCCTTGATGTTGGTGGTGATGATACATCATGATCTGTCTTCTTCTTCTACTACTACGTAGTACGTACTACTTCTTGATCTTATCTGTCTTAGAAATACCAGAATTGATTATCAGAAATCTTTTAATCGTATTGTGCAAAAGAAAGAATATATCCCGAACAACAAGACTCTTTCTGCAAGTGGGGAACTTCCTTAACTAAATACGCCACCCTCTATCCCTATAACTTTTTATCTTTTAGCGTGAAAAAAAATAGTTATATATATACGCTATGTAGAGGACTCATCAGGAACCATTCATCTTAGATATTGGGAAGCATTGGCTGTAGAATTAATCAAGCCTAGAGCTCATCATTAGTCTCAATGATCTTCATCTCTAGACGTTGTAATGATTGAACTGTTTAAATGTCCTTACCTGAAGTATGTTAAAGCGTCGGCTTTTCTATTCCCTTGATTCCGATAAGCGGATGAATTTTGGCAATTAGGACTGCGACATCTGCAAACTCATGTAGTAGTGGTGGTGGTGGTAGTAGTAGTTTCTTGCTTGTTTCTTCTTCTTCTTCTTCTTCTTCTTCTTCTTCTTCTTCTTCTTCTTTTCTATGTAATGGATAAATTACTTTCTCACAAACTAAACAAGAGCTCAAGCATTGGCTTTATAAGAGCAAGTGATGGGCATAGAATCTTGTCCTAAAATATTCACCAGAGACTTGAAAAGAGAGATATAAAATTGTCCCTTCCCTTGCTTTGCCAATTGTGGGACCCCTCTTCTTGCTCTTACTTTTTACATTCTCAAGCAGTTATTTTATATCCATTGAAATTTCATGTGCGCTACAACATCAACTTTCAGAAACAAATCAAATATATACTTAGATATATCATATATATATATATATGCCTTGCATATGGTACCCGAATTCAGAATTCTTCCACCAATTTTATTCATCCATTTATTAATTAATTTATATTTGTTTACATAAATATATTATATATCTCCTTTCTATAACGAGCATTCATATATATATATATATATATATATATATATATTCGTCCTCCTGGCAAAGCTTATAAAAGAGAGAATCTCATTCCCAAGATTGAGAGAGGAATTTTTCTGACTTGAATTTAAAGGGAATCAAACTGTCGCTTTTGTGTTGAAACCCCACCTTCAATGCAATATGGCCAGTCCCTTTCATTTCCCTCTTTAGGAAGATTCTCAGATTTGCTCAAACACATAATACAAAACACAATCATAAAATGATTAAAAATATATTTTTCATCTTATAATTGGCATGTATATATGACCTTCAATGTGGCCTTGGAGTCGTTTTTCCAGTTGTCAAATAAAGTATAATGTATATATATTATAATTCGATAAGTGGATACAACGATTAAGATGTCTATATTTGGATCCAAGGTTCGATGTTCTTAGTTAATGACTTGTGAATTGTGATAGGAGCTAGTAAAAACGGGTTCGACATTAAAGTAGAATTAGGTTTATTACACTCCTTTAATTTGTTCTATTGGTTGGTCCATAATTTCCAAAAACAAAAGAAATGGAAAACTAAAATAAAATAAAAATAGAGTAAGAAAGCACCAATAATCCCTTATTTTATCCCGTTTAAAAATTACAGTATATCTTACTAAATAATATTAGGCCTTATTTGGATCGTAATTAAGTTCAAATACACAATTCAAATAGTAAATTTAAATTTTTGTAAAAGAGAGCACAATAAGGATGTCAAAGGATAGCTTAGTATTATATAATGATCAAGATTAAAAGTGTGGAGATGGGGGACAAGAAAAGAACGTTTTAAGTACTGCCTCTGTATATTTAATTTGGAGAATGAATTCGTAAAGAAGAAGAAGAAGAAGATTCTGTTTTGACTTGAGCACCTTTTAAGCTAGAAGCTTTGGAAATTAATGGGGAGTGAAAATACATGCATAATAAATACATACATGGTGGGAAGAGATGCTCTTCTTCCTTTGGAGATTGTAATTTGGAGGAAAAGAATGGAATAAGGAACACATTCCATTTTGTCTCCTTCAGTAAGTTTGGTACTTATTCAGATATTTTGTATGTTAATATTATTATTATTATTATTATAACCTTCTAATTAAATTAAAAAAAAAAAAAGAAGTACAGAAGGAGAAAAATTAAAAGGCCTTAAAGTCTTCTAATAAATTTCTTCATCAATTGGCATAAGACAGCCGGCCGGCTATATGACTATTATGCACACGTGTACGTGGCCTTCCAGCAACATATTAAAAAAAATATATAAAAAAAATCCCTCTATTCAATAGGTAAATGCATCCGACAATTATAATAACTTTCTATTTGATATTTGTAATAATTAGTTTATTTATATGTCACTTGTTATTTAGAATCTTGTAATATATATTTTTTAGATATTAATGTAAATGACTAGTATGGTTGAAAAATGTTATATTTAAATCACCTGTTTGTTATAATATCTCACAAAATATATATATATATATATATATATATATTAAGACACCATTTTGTAAGGGTATCGGATAGCAACTCATCCCCATATGTAGCTATATATATACATGTACGTGTATATGGCCCTCTCACTGATGAATCCTAAGCAAATGGGTTGAAAGAAAGAATGAAAGAAGAGAAAGAATGAATGAGAAATATGCAAAGGAAAAAGAAGATAAAAGTAAATACATATAGCTGAGGGTTGTACTTGCTTGTAAACTTGCATATAAATTTGTTCAAAGACATGCCAAGGAAAGGACCACTTTGTGTTGTCTTGCTCTTGACTTATGCCTTCGTTTTTTTGGCTTTCTTAGATTCTATGTCATCTTCTTATGATCTCCTCTTTCCCTATACATATCTTCTCCTTGATAATTAAAATTTCTCATTTTCCCTCCCCTTTTTTTCTAGACCAATTAATGTATAAACCAGCTTATCATAACATATCTTTATTATCATGACAAACAATTAATATGTAACAAATGTATATATACACATATACATAATGAACTCATGCATGCATTATATGCATGCAGAATTAATTAAATTAAGGCATGGAACTGACGTTCTTTAAATTCATCTATATATATATAGATGAGGATAAAGGCTTTTAAAATGCATATGTGCAAATGGACTCTAGCTAGTTATATCTCTATATATACCTACATATGTATATATATTTACACACATATATACTTATAACAAATTACTTGGGTAGAAATTACTCTATAGATTCTAGAATCTCATTATTTTGTTACTCGAAAATGCAGCTATAGATATACATATGAGCAAGTGTCAGCTACATGTTCGTTATTCTTATGCAGTTCCTTTTTTAATAATAAGAGGAAAAAAACACGTATTCCATATCAAGCGAACTGGGTGGCGGGTGGTGAATAGCTGTTTATAAAATTTATGAGTAATGGACATATACATATATATATATATATATAGTTATATGCATATACTGTAGTAGATATATATGTATGTATGTGTAGCATTAGGTCATAGTGTACAGATATTGCGGAATAAATTCATTGTATACATAAATATAGTTTAGGGTATATAGATAGAGTGGTATGTTTATAATATATGATTAGATTAACCTACATATGGGGTAGAGCATCGATACTAGCTAGGACAGAATGAGAACAGACACATATATCTAGTCTAGATATATATGCATATATATTGGTAGAGATACCCATTTTATAAGGTTCCCAAGAGGTGATGTTTAAAACGATTTAAATATGCCAAATACAAATGAATTAACCCATGTTGATTGCAAGAATTTGTATGTCAATATATATACATGTGTGTGTGTGTGAGAGAGAGAGAGAGAGAGAGAGAGAGAGAGAGAGAGAGAGAATAAATGATGATGAGTAATTACGAGCTATATAGATGTATAGATATACAGATATTAATTAGCAATTAAAGCAGAAATATGAGTAAATATTCGGTGTAATAATTCCTAGAACAAATGATAGATATGTATGAGTTTGGGTTTGGGGGACCTTTTTGCAGTAAAATCAAAGTGATTCCGATTTGGGAGAATATTATACTTATAAGCAGTTTTTGAGAGAATCCAAAGAAGAAAGACTTTAGGTAAAGGTGTCTGTGAGCCATAATAATTTAAAAAAAAAAAAAATTAAAAAAAAGGCAGAAATTCATTCCAAAATAGTTTCAGGTTGGCATGTGGAGTGTGGACCGGCATGCAAAGAATAATATCTATCTATATATCTTTCTATTTTGTTTCTTGTTTTTTGTTTTTTTGTCTTCTTGTTTTTTTTTTTTTTTTTATTTGTTTGTGTGTGTGGATATTGCAAATATTTGCAAAAGTGCCAAGAGATGATGAAGAGGGGGCTTTACTTGGGTACCCTCCCTCCCCAGTCAGTGTACCTCACCCAAACTCTTTCAAAGAATCGGAATCTATACGTATATATATATATATATATATATATATTTATATATATTAATTTAATATATATCACCAATTCCAGGAAACAGTCAGTTTAATGGAAAAACTTGTATTGTTAATATATACGTGCCAGTATTATATATATGTCTACATAAAACCATGTCTCAGCAAGAATCCACATTTGCGCATGTTGAGAGACATGGATTGAAGTCATTGCGGAAAAAAACCTAATCGACAATTAAAAGCTACCAGTACTATAGTCTGAGAGATGATGATCTATAGAGAATGGCAGTAACAAGACAATCTAATTTGATGGATTAATGAGCCGATAAAAAGGATAATGAGTCATTAATAAACAAGCGCATAATTGTTCGGAAAGCGATGAAAATTGTGACTTCTTATTCATGGAATATAAATTGATGAAGCTGGATATTATTGTGAGGGGAAATTTTTTTTTTTTTGAACAAATGACCAGATTAAGAAATTCTTCTTGCAAAAATAAGTGGTCCTACGTACGTTGTAGCTCATGTATATATAGATATTATATATTAGGGAAACTTATTATTTATACTAGAATAAGATTTTTTTTTTTATATAATTATCTTTATTAGGAATTCTGAATTTATTTGTATTTATTTTAAATTAGGAAATCTCTTTATTTTAGTTGATTTGTTAGTACTACATATATAACTTACTCAATTTTGTATATTATAACTTTTATTTATATATAGAGCTCATTTATAATACTCCTTACTAGTGAATTATTCTTTTTGTTTGTACTCCGTGAATATAAGCACATTCACGTTAAACATCTTTGTATTCTTTTCTCCGTTTTTGTTTTATTCTTTTCTTATTTAATTCTATAATATGTGTACGTACACACACACATTAAGAAATTCTTTTCGTATGCACACATTAAGTAATTCTATAATATGTTTTATTCTTTTCATATGCACACATTAAGTTTAAAATTAGAAATGAAGTAGTAATTCTATATTATACTTTTCTAATTAGTTTTAATCTATCACTCGTCTGAAGAAAATAACTAAGTTCAGATATAATTGGATTACGTTTTCCTTATTTGACGTCATTGGCTTTAAAGGACGAATGGTCACGTATATATATATAGCAACTATATGAATATATCTATATATATATGTGTAAAGAATGGTACTATATCCCAGGTACTTGGTTAGCTTTTCCTGATGTTGCCAACACAATATTGCTCCTTATAATATGCTTTGTACTGTCTGTACAGTACAAGAATGAATACTTCAAAAAAGCGAATTTAGCTTTTATGTATAATCTATATATGCATAAATATATATATATCTAACTGTAATTACACATATATATCTTCTTCCTCAATGAAGCGTTATTCCTTGCTTTATACCACAGATGGAGCATATAATAATGTTTATTAAAATTGTTTTACATTGTACTTGCGTTTTCCTTTTATGGTTTTCTTTAATGTTTAATATAATTCAGTTTGGAGGACAAGAAGAAGCCCTAAAAGTAGAACAAATTCATATTCATATGCTTATATATATATATATATATATATATATTAAGATGAAGAAAAGAAAAAAGAAGAAGAAGAAGAATCATAAGAAGGACCAGTCAAAAAAAAAAAAAAAAACACGCGTAAGCAGAGAGTTGGCTGAGTATTTGGTTTTGATATAATGTTGACCACAGAAGTTGGTTTGGTATTGGCCAATAATATGGCAGATAAAGTGAGAAATGACCACGGAATAATGCCATTCCTTTGTGGTTGTGGAAAACCCCAAAAAGAAATTAAAAAGAAAAAGAAAAAAAAAAAAGTAGTTTTGCTAAAGATTCTTTTAATTGGAATGAGAATAAAAAAGGTTATAGGAATCTTGTTAACTCAAACTAGAGCCAATAAGTCATATTCTCCAAGTCAAGAATTTTTGGGCAAGCATATTCTTCTCCTCCCAAAGCCACAAAAAATGGGTTCCAAAGTTCCCCCTCCATTTGTTACGACTAGTTTTTGTTAAATTTACCAATTAATTAGATGCTCTTTAACAATTATTATTAATCATCACACTGTCTTCTCCTTTTATATATGACTAATCCCCATATATATCTTTCAGAATATTAATTGTCAGTACTGTTTCAGATCATACATATATATGTATATTTTCTACTTTTTGTTTTTTAGTATAATATATATCTATATATAAGTACAATTACATTTGTCTATGATTTTGAACAATATATTTGTCTATGATTTTGAACAATGAAACAATATTTGGGAAGAACTTCTATTAACTATTAATACTAATTATTCCTTACTTTACCAATTGTAATATTTACAAAAACTAGCATAACAATAATATTTCATGAAATATTACCGATCGAGAGTTGTATTGGGGAAGTTATAAAAATAACCCAGTGGGATACATGCACCCAATTCAAGTAATCATTAAAAATAATATAGACTTTTTTACATTGATACACCCTAAATTTATCGTAGAGTTACAATTTGCATTCTGAATTTTTAATTTTGATAATTTACATCTTGAACTTTACAAATATGTAGCAAATTACACCCCATTGACAATATTATTAATCTTTTGAAGGAAAATGATATGTGATTTGTACATTGGTTGTTAATTTATGATATAAATATTCATTTTTATCTTTGTTAATTAACAATCTATATACAAGTGTAGTATCAATTTTTATTTAAAAAATTAACATTGTTTATCAATAGAGTGTAAATTACTACAGATTTATAAGTTTAGGATGCATCAATTCAAAAAAAGACTAAAATATAACTATGCCATATCAAATTTTGGGTTGATCTGAAAAACGATACATAAACTCTACACCAATTAAATCCCCCTCTATATAATCCCTTTGAGCCTGATTTATATCGTGACAACTTAGTCCTAATTTCCATGATCAGCCGATTTTTTTTTTTTTTTTTTAAATTGGCATAAAACAACACCTGAGTTATGTGCAATATTAACTAGCTTAATTGAAGTGGGTTCTAAACCTCTTAGAGCCCCTACTAACTAGATGTTATATATGTGTATAACAAATATTTAACTAAGAGGAACCAGATATATATATATATATATATATATATATATATAGTACAAAAGATCGTACAAAGGTAGCCAGCAGCTGTAGGCTGTAGCTGGTGGCTACAGAATGGGAACCAAAAAACAAAATAAAATAAAATAAAGACTGAGAGATTAATCGAATGAAAGCGTGTGCCTCCTGGTGATCTCGTCTTTAATGCTGCGATCTATCTTGAGTTGGCCTCGATGGATCGGTCTCTCAATATGCGATCTGCATTAATTTTGGTGCCCTTTGCCTTACGATGCTGCATGCGGGGTACTACTTCTTCACACCAACAACAACCAGAACAACAACATCATCCATCTTCTTCAACTCGATTCATCCATCGATATGTGTGTTTATCTTACCTCTTTTATATATATATATATATATATCTATATTTCCACTAATTAAAATACTTAATCATTGCCCTACTTCCAATATTCCCTTCTCTCTCTCTCTCTCTCTATATATATATATATATGTGTGTGTGTGTGTATAAATCTTCTACTTTAATTATTAACTACATGAATATGGTACCACAAACAACTCCTTCACAAAATGACCTAATTCGTACGTTTTCAACTCCCTTACAATCAATATTGTCGTTTTTTCCCTCCACTTTTTTTTCACAATTAATTAATTAATAATTGTTAGGTTTTTTTTGTTAGTTGGCATTTGTGGCAATTCAAGTCTGTAAAACCAAAAACTATTTAAACCAAAAACTATTTAGCTTGTTAGTTGTAGGTGTTTTACTGTGTGCTGCTACACTGGGATTATGTTTGAAGACTTGGGTGATTATTCAAACTGGAAAGGTTTGCTGTTTTTGGAAGCTGACATGGAAGAATTCAAGATTAACAAATTTATGCTTGAAGGATTTCAGGAAATTGCACGATTTATCTGATAAGATAATCTTGGGATTTGATTTATATATTAAAAAAAAAAAGGAATTTTAATTTAAGTCAGATTCCTTACCCTATTCAAATTAGAATTTCAAATTAACTTCCCAAAGTAGATTATGCAATTTAAAAGTGAAAGATTTTATTTGCTGGTGGATTGTATGAAGGGCACACGTGAATAATTTACAGCAATCACGTTTTGGTTAATTGCAGCTTAATTCGGATTATGGAGCAAAGAATCAAAATATTTGAATTTTAACATGTTTCTTGTGTTGCAACATATCTTGAAACAGTTTGAAATTTAAATTTTTTTGATTTCAAGATTACATGAAGATTTGTTGAAGTTACTAATTTAAAGTCTCAAAAAATAGAGAACGTGGTACGGGTTTAGAGATTTATCAAAGTGTTTGAGACCTTGAAAAACTATTGCTTTTGTTTACGTCTTTCGAGAGAAAAAAGATTTTAGTGGTTGAAGGGAGTTCAACGTAACTAGTGAGGTGATCTCGTAGAATAGATTCACTAGCTAGGTACAAGACGATTGACGGCAACAAAAAGAGGGAATCTTTAAGTTCTTTAAGTCCATTAATACGTGTCATCTGAGAGTTAATGAATTATTTACTGTCTGGACATGACCTCGAGGAGTAAGGTTACCGAATCTCGTAAAAATAACATGTGTCATTCTATTTACTTTACTTTCAGTAATTAAATTAATATGACAAAATTAATTAAAGTTGATAAATAGATAAAATCGGATCTGTCAATAAAAATAAAAATAATAATAATAATAGAAAGTGCTTGACACTCTGAACTACTACTCACTACTACTGCGTGTGCCATGCATCCACCAATCACTCTCCAATATCTGTGCAACTTTTCAACCAACGCGACCCCTCACGTGCGCCAACCAACCATCCATACTACGTACTCTATCATATCTTTAGCCGAACCCTATTTATATATTTATTATATATATATATATATATATTTTCGCACCCTGTCCTCTCTCTCTCTCTCTCTCTCTCTCTCTCTATATATATATGTGTGTGTGTGTGTGTATTTGGGCGCATATATTCTCAACTATTTGGCAAAACCAAGTGGGTAAATGTATAAAGCATTATTTATTTAGGGTAAGGATGCAGTGAAACTTCATTTTTATACCTTATCGATAGAGCTCATTTTAAACCGTTAAAATGTAATCAAACAGTTGAGATGTTGTTTGTGTATCATAATTATCATATCTCTTATCTTATATTAGTATAGATTAATAAATTAAAATTAAAAAAACACCCACCCCTTCCCTTCCCTTCCCCGATGCCGGTGACTTCCCCGCCGACGCCGACAACCTACCAGATCTGCCCCGCCCCCAGCCGACTACTTCCCCAGGCACTCAAGCCCCCCCCCCCCCCCAGGCCACCCCCGACGCCGACGCTTGAGCCGCCCCCACCCTCGATGCCGAACCCCTCTGAGCTCGGGCCCCCCCACCCTTGATGCCAAACTCCCCCGCACTCGAGCGCCATCTTCCCCAAGGCCACCCCGACGCCAGCGCTTAGGCCGCCCCCACCCCAGACGCCGAACCGGGCCCCCCCTACCCCACCCCCGACGTCAGAGCTCGAGCCCCCCCCCCCCCCCACCCCACCCCCGATGCTGGCGCTTGGGCCCCCCCGACCCCAAACGCCGAACCCCCCCGTGAGGGGGGGGGGGGGGGCTTCGCCAGAGGTCGCGTAGGGGGGCAGCGGCCTCATGACAGATTGAGGAAGGAAAAAAATTAAATCTGAAATAAAATTAAGGATTGTGTGAATATTAGACTATACTAACATTAGATGCATCTTAGATCATAATTGTTCATTTACTCACACAATCAATTTTAACCGTTGAATGGGTCATTAATAGTAGTGCTCCTCATTGAAGCTCTACCACAGTTTCCCCCATTTATTTATTTATCTATTACATTTTTTTTTTCTTTTTGACCTCGTGGGTAAAGCAAATTAACATGAACAAAAAATACAAAAAGTCCCATGCATGCACTTTTCAACATTAATTGATCCACATGCAAGAACAATTACACGAATATATATAGGGGTGTTTGGTGAATGTGTTTAGTTTAAAATTTTTAAGTTTTAATAGTAATTTTTGTTGACTTTTCAAAAAGATAAAAAAAATTTCAGAAAAGACGAAATTTTTTTTTTCAGAAAAAGACAAAAATCATGATGAAAAAAGTACAATTTAGTTTAAAATAAACTTTGAGCCAAACAAGGCATATATATATATATATATATATATATATATATATATATTGGTGGCCCAAAGTCTAGGTAGGCGCATCCACAACCAGCCGCTTCTCAATCCCACACACACATGATATCATGTTCTTTCAACTATCCCTATAGTTATTATATATATGCCACATGAATAAAAGATTCTCAAATTTTAGTAAACCAAATAAAAATACTAACACTAGACCTCTTAGTGTTAGTTTATCAATTAATCCAAAAAATTTAATAAGATTTTAAGAGTGGGGCCTAAAAATAATTTATTTGATATTCTAACACTTGAGAATAAATTATTAGGTTTCCACACAGCTGAAAATAGTTGAAGCTTGGCAAATGTTTTTTCCCGACCAAAATTTTTCGTCGACACACAATTATAAGATATTTGAACTATATATAATATTCGTGGTAATTACCAGCGAAACTCATAACTACATTGCTTGCTTGATGCTTCAAATTTGTGATTGTCTGTGTGAATCTAAGCGCATTTTTTTTATTATCTGTTTTTAAAGTTGCACTTGCCCAGGGCCCCTAGACAAGGTTTGAAAATGTTGGGAAAAACACCCCTTATACCAACTCAAAACGAGAAAAGAAAAATAAACTTAAACAAAAATAGAGAAAAATCAAATATTTACGTAATTCAATAAAATTACCTATATTTATGTGAGAGGGAGAATAAATTTACTAACAACTTCATAATTACATACTCATTAAATTCTCTCAATCTCTCTCTACCCTAAACTCCTTACACCCTTTACCCATCTCTTTTCTTACTTTTTCCAAAATGAGACACACTTACTCTATCATCCATAACCGCATAGAACCCTAAATAAAAAAAGGCATATTTATAGACTCTCAAATGGCACTATTCAAACTCACAAAATGAAAAATTACCTAAAAGTAATCTGACTATAAAATCTAACAATCTCCGCTTTGATTTAAATTCTCTCAACTCACACTCTTGAGTTCAGACTCTCATCGAACTCAACCACACAGAACCCTTAAACAAAAAAGACCTATTTATAAACTCTCAATGGGTACTATCCAAACTCACAAAATAGAAAGTTACCCAAAACTAATTTGAGTTATAAAACCTAGCAGAACAAGCTCCTGAAAACATAATAGATCTGCAACTGTGCTATTTATATCATGAAGATTTATCTTTTGATGCATTACGACATTTTTAGTTTTCTACCATTAGCATTTTTGTCTAATAATTAGACGAAATTAGACAGAAGACCTTTTTTTTTTCCCTTAATTTAAGTTATCAACTTCTCAAATTTCTAAGGGCCAAATGAAAAAAGGAACTGGAAGAATTTTAAAAACTTGTTTTTAATCTTAACTCTCTCTCTCTATATGTATATATATATATATACACACACACTTATTAATTTGCCTCAGAATTGGACTTAGGTCGTTACCATTTTAAAAATAGAATGATTATGTTGTTTGTTATATTGTTCGATTGAAGGTGTATTAAAACGTTTGAAATATAATATATCTGATCTTTACTTTTAACGAAAAACAATTTTAAAGTGTTTTTCTAATTCTTTTATTTTATTATCCTTGTCCTCAAGTGTGAGTCATGATCTTGGAATAAGAAGTTAAAATCTGCATGCATGCATGAAATTAACAAATTTGGAGGACAAACAAAAAGAAAGAAGTATATATAAAAAAATAAAAAATAAAAAGAGGAGACAATATATATATATATATATATATATGGAAACGAGATTGAGAGAGGTTATTGTCGTAATTATAATGTTTATGTACTCGATCATAGTTGTAGTTTTTATATTTTCAATCCACTTCTTCACCAAATTAACATCAAATTATCACTTGATTATGATCATCTTATTATTAATTCCAATGTTAGTCCTGTATTTATATTCTGTGAAAACGATGACAGTGATTTTATTAATTATCGGCCACAACCAGCAATTCCAAAGAGAGCAGAATTTGTGCTGAAAGGGCTCATGAAGCTTGTAAGCATTGGGGACGACATATTATATATATATATATATATATAGAGAGAGAGAGAGAGAGAGAGAGAGAGATAGAGAGAGACCAATATGATGTTTGTTTTCGTACATATCATCAACAATGCATGACACGTCCTCTGTTCCCTGAAAGCACCTAATTAACATTAATATTAATATTATTGTTCTTGTATATATTGATTAAGATCTTCTACCTCTTTATCTTATTAATATTATTTAAATATATAATTAATTATAAATTTTATGCACATATAAATATGTTATAATCTCATAAATTACAACCATAATAACTTAGGCTTTTGAGATAAATAATAAACTAATATGATATTAAAGCAGGATGTCTATAAAAATTTGTGGTTTGTAGCAATTTATTTAATTTTTTTTTTCTTCTTTTAAAATACTTAGGTCTATACTATTTGACTAAAATTTAGCGGAGATATATAATTATGCATCTAGTCTCTATTGTGTGATAACTTAAAATTGAATATAGATTGATAAACAATAAAAGTAGATGCAACTTAAACGGCAAAACACATCAATTATATTGGACAGGAAAATGAAAAACGACAGGAAAAGTTAAAAACGAGAACGGGAACGACAACAAAAGTCAAGAAGGCGACGACAAGAAAAAGACGTACGGCACAAAAACTATAGAAAGACAGTAGACAAGCCAAACGACAATATATAGCATTAAACGACAACAAAAATAATAATAAATTTTAGCCCCCAGGAATCAGGATCCTAGCGGCGGAGGAAAAAAAAAAACTAATAAAAGAAAAGTAAAGAGATAAAAGAATGGGAGAAATCGAGGGAAAGTAGTTTACAAGACTAAGGAAAGAAAAATGCTCGCTTCCAGTGATAAGTGATTTGAGGGATTTCAATTTGTTTCAATTGCGAAGGGCCCGTTTGGTTCACCAATTTGAGTTGAGATTTTTAAGTTCAGTTTGAGTTAAATTAAGTTTAGTTTAAATGATGAGTGTTTGGTAAAAAGTTTGAGTTGAAAAGTTTAAGTTGAGTTGAGTGTTTGGTGAAAAAAGTTTAAGTTGAGTTGAAATAGAAAAAACAAGGGCCTTGTTTGGATGATAATAAAAAGAGGAGAAATTTTTTTTTTAACATTCTATTGTATATTTTAATAAATAAAATATAAAAATCAGTAATGTGACAAATTTTAAAACCCAATCAACTTGACACAGCAAAAGATTTCGTAAAATCCCTTTTATCGTAATATTATACCCAACAAAATGTACACTGTTTGTAATGTAAAAATCATCTACATAAAGTAACAATTACATTCCGACTCTGGCGCAATTAGAGAATTAACGGTTCCGTTCACGTGGCTCTATACCATGGATATGATTGGTATCGTTCCCATATAGCATCTTCAATCATTTCTCTCATCTGATTCATCGTCCCCGTACTCGAGTCATGGTGCTGTATTCCTGTACTAGGCCCAGTATCATCTACCCCGTCGTTCAACACATAACACGTAATCTGCGTTAAAATTTTTAATTCAAATTTAACATTCCATTGTAGGTTTCAAATCAAGAAAAATTAAAAAAATTGAAATAAACTCAATTAATAACACAGATCAACATTTAACATCAAAAAATTTTACAAAATTTCTTATATAACCATAAAATACATCAATATAAAATATATAATTGGTCACTAAAAATTACGATTTAGAATACCATGAAAACAATTTTTCTTAATTTACCATGAAATTATGCAAATCACAAACACAAAAAAAAAAAGAATTAAAAAAAAGGAAAAAAAACGTAGAGAGAGAGAGAGAGAGAGAGAATAGTGAGCGAGAAAGAGAGAGAGAGAGAAAGCCATTCCCCATCCCCACAAAAAATTCCCTCTTCTTCTCTTTCTCTCCTCTCTCTCACCAGCCCGAGTACCTCCACTCTCTCTCAAGCCGCTTTCTCTCTCCTCCCCACCCCGCCGGAAACAACCCCCAAGGCACCAGCAGCAAACTTCCCAGGCCCCGCCCCCGGCCCCAGACGTCGAGCCCTTGGCCCCCACCCCCAAACCCCGACGACGACGCGAGAACCCCGACGACGCCTAACCCCACCACTGTGAGAACGCCTACGAGAGCCCAACCCCCTCCGCCCAATGCTCTGGAAATATCCTCGCCGGTTCTGAACTCTCGCAACCCTGCTGTGGAGAGCCGCCGCCATGCCGTAGTCGGAGAAGAAGGTCCTCCCTTGCACCGTATCTCCTCTTCTACAGTCGAAACGCCGCCGTCACCGAGCTTCTTCGGATTGCGAATCGCTGATTGAACGGATTGGGTGGTCGCGGCCTCTGTGCATTCGCGATGGAGGTCTAGCCCCCTTCTCCCCATGGGCGACGGCAAACGGCCGACGGATCTCCCAAGAACGAGCCCCTCCACGGCGAGGATGAACAGGTTCCTCTGCACGCGTGAACCTCAGTGCAGATGGAGCAGAGATGAACAGTAAACCCATTTGGATTTACTGTGCAACGGTTCAGTTGCTCACTCAAACCGGACTGGCATTCCAAACCAGTTCAGTTTGAACTGAACTGATAAATACCAGCTTGAGCTGGTTTGCCAAACAGGGCCGAAATATTACATAATTCTTTGGTTTTCCTTTTCTTCCCTGGGAGGTTTTTTTTTTTTTTTTTCGTTCAAAATTGATGCTTTCTTATGTTTTCATCTTCAGACAGTTTTTTTTTTTTTTTTTTTTTTACATGATCTATGTTGGATGATGATAAATAGAAGTAGTGTGCATAAATGCAATCGTGTACAAAATTAACATATTTTTATTGTATCCATTTCAGTTACTTTGAAATATTTTTAGTCAAAACCGTCTTATCGTCCAATGTTAAATCGGATTTAGTACTCGATAGGTCGTGTATGTCTCATTAGAGATACACCCTAGTGCGACACTTTTCATTTCAGCCTTATTTCAGTGACACCCTTTTCATAATATCATCTCAGAAAAACCCTTTTAAGCCTATTTCAGTGAGATCCTTTTCATAGTATCATCTTAAAGAGGTCTTTTGCAGTTTGGCATAAGCGATTTCACCCGCGTTCTTTTTTTTTTTTTTTTCTTTTCTTTTCTTTTTTCTTTTTTTTTTTTTGGATAAATCACCGGCATTCTTTATCTATCCAAATACTAAGCCATATTTCACACTTTAATTTAAAATAGGAAATAAGGGTACAATAACTTTACCTTGTGTAAACATGTTTGTGAAACAATATTATGAATGCTCAAATACACATATCAAAATGACACGGAACATATCCTTTTATAAACATAAAATAAAATAAAATAAAAAGAAGAAATCATATAGACACAAAACATGTTACAGTCTCTGATGAACGTCTACTTACCTCTTCTCCCATTGAAATAAAAGAACTGAGAGAGAACTGATGAACGTCTTTGAGAGATGATATAGCGTGCTAACATATTCTAACTTATATATATATGCTAGTATCAAATATATATAGCTCACAGCCTATGATACGAACCTTATTTAAAAACTGTACCGCTTATATGATAATTTATCTATCAAAAGAAACGTGGTTTGAATCATAATTACTACTTTTTTCTATTCTAATACAAGTACTCACATCATTTGTGGTATAAAAATCAACCGCATAAGAAAGCCTCTCAAATCATCAGCTTCTATACACATGTACATGTAATAATTGGGAAACCTAAAACCCCACTTTGCGTTTGCTTTAATTTAAATCTAGAACTAATTCTATTAAATAGTTCTTATCCAAGATTAACTCTACTATTTATATTGTATCTAATATAGAAATAAATAAAGGAATGTTAATTCTACTGATTTCAAAACAAAAAAAAATCGTATTTACTTGTAAAATATCTCTCGTAAAATCAACAGAAACCAAAATATACATAGGTAGACTCGTAAATGACTATTTTGGTGTACTATGCATACATACATACATATATATATATATATATATATATATATATAATATAAAACACCATATTTACATCTTCTGGAAAATAAGTACAAGACTCTTACCTTATAAATTCTTAAAACGAAGAATAAAGATTAACTAGAAATTGGCGTGGAGCTAAAATGATTAGGAGAGTCTCTAGAATGAACTCGATACAAGGAGGTGGGTGATTTATATATATATATAGTTGATTCAAGAGTTTTGCCGACTTACTTGTAATTATAAATAAAATAAACAATGTCTGATAAATGGTAAATATTTCGTCGAGTAAAAGACACATAGCTTATAAACATTTTACCAACTCAAATAATAATAATAATAATAATATATGATCGTTACTAAAATTACATGTAATTAATTCATAAAAATATATTACAAATTTAGACATCCAAAAACTCTTCTAACTTAATCCAAAAATTAAACTCTTATAATAAGGTTTGAAATCCAACCAAACTATGGGAATCAGGGGTTTTAAGAGACTCAGTAATTACTCTTGCTATTGTTCATATTGTGTCATCGAAAGGAATTTTGCAAGTCAAAATGAGCACTAATTAATAATATACTTTCTTATTATCATAAAAAACTAGATTGGGCAAGAGTGGTTTTTCCAATTCCCCACCCCCAGCTCCTACAAAGAGAGGTGAATATGATATCGTGCCTTCTCCAAGCTAGCAATTTTGCTACTTACCCTCACTAATTAGCAACTAATTTGTGATTAATTAAAGTTTTTCTTTTCTGCCTCTCGACCAAACACTACTTGAGCTATATTATTAATATTAATTAAAAATATCTTAATGAATGAAGTCGCTTTTGGTCGTTTAGGTTCAGTTGTCGACTTTTAGTGGATCCAATATTTGTTCTCAATATTGCTAGCTATTTGGTAATTATAAATTTTTACCTTCCTTTGTCAGAGGAGATACGACTCTACATCCAGCTCTCTTGATTTAATCATCTCCTATACTCTATACGCGCTAATGTCCTTCACGAAGGATGCTAGACAACCCCTAGTGTGTGTGTGTCTGTCCTTCATCAAAAAAAAAAAAAAAAAAAAAAATTATTTTTGATGATTAGGATTTGTTTCTTCTACTCTGCTGTCATTTTTTTTTTTTTTTGTCATAATTTTCCATCGTTTCTTGCTCTCCTCGGAGGTTGCCGTTTTCCGATATGACGTTGTTTTCAAGACATACTGTCCTTTAAAATATATATATGATGTCGTTTAAACTACTCGTTTTTAAAGATGTTGTCGGTTCTTGCTTTGGATGTTCTTTTCTAATTTATGCGAGTTTCTTCAGGTGTCTTGTCATTTTTCTAATTTATGCGAGTTCCTTCAGGTGTCTTGTCATTTTCAATTACAGTCCATCATCCGAACCGATATCTGTTGTTCTCGTTTGGCTGTCCCCTTAGCCGTCTCAGCATTCATATATATATATATATATATATATATAGACAACTCATAACTATTATCATATCAGCTTTTTTTTTTTTTTTTAATTATTTCCACAAAAACGGGGATCTTGTCGTTAATGAAATGATGGACCACGTTGGCCCCATGAAATACTGGAGTCCAAGTTCTAATCCCAAGGAAATCGAACTCGTAATGTACGAGGAAGAAGCCATTAAAACACGAACATAAAGCTTGAGTGTCAGAGAGTGGCGTAAGGTTATGATCGAGAGTAATCTCATCTAACACAAGAGGAAAAGCAAGTCAATGTGAAGGTCCAACACATAAAGCAAAAGGGTACGCTTCCTGAACAAGAATCATGGAAAAATTAGGTGAAACAGAGCAATAGAGTTTGCAACTTTTAATGAAAAAAGGGTTCGCTGAGTTTGTCTTCGAAAGCATTGGAAATCATGCAGAAGCAGCAGCAGGATCAGGATTCAGTGATGCCGCCTTCCAGTGGGGTGGAACCGTCTTTGCCTTGTGAGTCGACACTTTTTACTCTCTACCCACATCGTAAAATCATGCTCTGAATCAACGTTTTTATCTTAATTTCCCAACCTTGGAGAACTGTTGTGTGTTTGGGACCTGAAGTATTAGGAATAACAAGTCGTTTGATTTGTTAGGTTGGTTTCACAACGTTGGGTCCTCTGTTACGCGGGTGTCTCCCTTTGTTAACCGGCTTGTAGAAATGCTCTTTAAAAATAAAAATAAAAGCTGTTGTGGTAATAATTATTAGTTGTCAATATATGAATGGTGAGCGGACAGCCAACGGAACAGTAGATCTGGGCTCTCTACATCCAGGAAAAAAGGGAAGGGAAAAAAAAAAAAAAAAAAAAAGGAAAACGACAACAATAACTAGAAAGTCGTTAATTTATCTGCTTTGCAATGAAGTTTACTTATCCGAACAAGCTTGCCTAGCACATACACAAATTAAAACAGGAAGTAGGCACATGATATAGTAATCAACACACACACATAACTTATGGGAGTGTCCCTATTTACGTGAACTTAAAAAACGAGAAATGATGAGACCAGTATCAGATTTTTTCTAATAAAAAAAAAAAAAGATCTAAGAAAAAAATGAAATATAGATATATCTACATAGTACTACTTAAATTTGGTAACTTATTACTCCCAACTAATTAACATGATCCACTTGAACTGAAGTACATTATCCATAAAATTAGTCCTCTCAACATTTAGGGCACGTACCAAACTATAAAGGAGTTAATGTAATAATAAAAAAGAGGTAATAGGATTGAAAAAGGAAAGTAATAAAGTAATAAAAGTACGATCATTAATTTTCTTTTTTGTTTTGAAAATCAACATGTTGCCGTTTTCCTAAGATTTTGTCGTGTAGGATGTAAGGATGGCGAGAATATTGGGCTAATCAACGTTATTTGAATAGATTTCCCTAACACATACATAAATTAAAATGGGAAAGTAGGCACCTGGTATCATAGATTTAACAATATATATATATATATATATATGTGCGCTGATAGAGTATTACGTAAATGTGGCAACTTATTACAACCAACATATCAACATACATGATCCACTTGAACTGAAATCCATTATCCATATAATTAGTCGTCTCTATATTTAGAGCAAGTTTACAAAATCAAAGGAATGTAATAGAGAAAATGTAAGGGGTTGATAAAAGGAAAGTAAAATATGAGAAGAAGGATTATTGGTCTTCTTTTTAATATTAGATTGTATATTGTGAAACAATTTTATTTCCTTATTTCTCTTATCTAAGTGATCTAAGAATGTTATTGATGTATATATTAGAGTTTAATAATTAAAGGATACTTAGCTCTTTTGGTTATTAAATGTTATCCATTAATATAATTAAGAAGCTTCTTTCCCTATAAATAGGTATATTGACGAACTAAAATTCACACATTCGAGTCTTTAAGTACAGATATTCAAAAAAAAAAAAAAAAAATTAAGATATTCAATGTAGCAGTGGCACAAGACAAGTCCGGAGATTTCAATACTGTGAGTGATGCAGTGAAAGTAGTCCCAAGAAACAACAACACTCGATTCTTCATTAGAATCGAGTCCAGGATTTACAAGGAGCGTGTTGTAATCGAATCTGATATGAGTTTTATCACTATAATCGGATCACTGAGTAAGAGTATTATCTTATTGTTTGTTTGAGACTTTTCTTAATGTCAAGTGTTGATAAATTGGACAGTGATTATATGTGTATGTATGGTTACAAATTTATGTTTGATCATGTTGATGTACTTTTTGAAGGTGTCAAGGGGCGAGGCTTCGTGGCAAAGTCATTAACAAAAAAGAATTGAGCAGGAGCAGAGAACCATCAAGCAGTAGCTCTATACAACGGATCCGATCAATCGGCCTTTCAGAATTGTAGATTCCTTGTCTCTACGCACACGGCCAAAACCGCCAATTCTACAAAGACTGCGAAATCTACGGCACCGTCGACTTAATCTTCGGCCAGGCAAGCGCCGTCTTTCAAGACTGTAATATCTGCGCTCGTTGGTCCTCCTTCATCACTGTCACTGTGCAAAACCGAGCAAGTCCGAACGACATATCAATGGATTCTCGTTCCAAAATTGTATGGTGGAAGCTTCACAAGAGGTGACACCACCCCAGAAAGGCAAATATGAGGGTGCTTCTGGGCCGTCCATCAGAGCTTTATGGATGGCGTGGAGTGGTGGACCAGAAAGGGTGGACCCGAAAGGGTGGACCGAGTGGCCGGGGAAATCGGTGGATGTGTTGTAATACGCGGAGTACGAGAACAGAGGTTCGGTGCAGATACTTCAAAGAGAGAAAACTGGCAAAAGTTACCATGTCCTAATAAAGGATTTGAAGGAAGCTCAAAGTTTATATATATATATATATATATATATATGGAAATAGCTGGTTCCCTGAAACTGGATTACCTTATAGGGTGGATTTGCTTAATTAATATTATGTGTTTCTACGTTATTTCTTATATTGAAAACGGCCTAGCTAACACTATTCATTAGTTTGATTCTTACTCGCATTTTTTTGGCTGAACCATATCTCGCTGGTAATTTATTGATTCAAGTATATATTGCTTGGTTTTAGGCAGGAAAGTGTTAGAAGAGACTCTCTAATCACAAGGTAGGTCCACTAATTAACAGATATTATGTACCAACTAGCTACGGTTTACTAACAAATTCTTTCTTTTTTGCTGTTTGCTTTGCTTTTGAATGAAAACGAATCGACCAGCAATGGATTTTCAGAGATTAATTATTAGCCCACTTCCTTCACGATAAAATTAAAGTTCCTTTTATACTCGCATCATTTGCTTATCATATAGTGTTGAGCTCCTCTAAAGGAAACTCTAAACCTCGTTTCTAGTCGGTTACACACACACACACACACACACACACATATATATATATATATTACAGCCAACATCAGTACTTTCATTCCAAATATGACTAACAACCAAGCATAAACTCTAGGAAAGACAAATAGGAAGTTAGAAGAGCCTCAAAATTTGGAGGCTTCAGGTCAAAGGAGTAACCGATGATATCTGCGAGAAAGGAACGAAACCTCAAAGGCCTTACACCAGCGCGGCAGCGGCAGTGCGCCACCACTCCACGGTTGTTGGAGCTGGCTCCAACAACCTGAATACATTAATATTATTGTTCAACAACTTTGAAAAAGGAAAAGGATAGGAAAAAGGAATATACACCAAAGGGGCAAGCAAACAGAAAAAGAAGCTCTAATATTGATGAGGGATTATAGTAATTTTTGCTACAACTATTTAAAAGAAAGTAAATTCATCTTAAAAAAAAAAAAAAAAAAACATTAAAAAAAAAAGGGGGTAGAAAGCGGCTGGAGATTACATCGCGAACAGTACACTCACCTTGCCCTTGAGAGTTGAGAACAAGGAACATTTGTCCATAATTGTCACGAAGAGGCTCTCAAATATTGCAGACAAGAGTTTATACGTAAAAAAAAAAAGGAAGAACTTTTGATACAAGATTTAAGTTGTGCATCAAAGACAAATTTGATGAATGCATCCCGAAATACTATCAAATGCCAGGTCAAGTAATTAATTAAATATATACGTATATTAACTAATTTTTTGGAAATTTAACCAAACCATGATCTCTTCCTCATCAAGTACACGTATGTGACCACCACCTACCTTTCCATTTATTGGAGGACAACACACACACACACACACATATATATATAAGAGGAGTTCAAATTTGCGTTTGTGGCTGTGGGTGTCTATAGAATTTAAGTATTTTTCATTTGTATATTCTGTGTTTTTGGCTATTTTGTGAGGAATTTTTTCTTGTGAGACACAGAGCGAGGCAGGCTAGAAGCGCAGTATAGAATGGTGATGGAAGGGGGGGGGTGTGGCGACAAGCGCAGCGCGCGCTGGGACTAAGGATCAGAAGCTTGGGGAGGATAGATTAGAGATCTAGAGATATATATATCTAGATATCTCTCATCTCTCTCTTTTTTTAATATAATACACAAATTTAAATAATTACACAAAAAATATATTTTTAGTGTCATTTTAAAATATTTCCTTTTTTATATATAATATTACATATATGTCCATTTTTATAAAACAATCATTTATAATACCCATTTTTTCTTTTTACTAAATTTATATCATTTTTTTCATCATGATTCATATTTTTTTTCTTATTAGTTTCATCATTGTTGTATCTTTCTAGTAATGACTAATTCTTTATTATAATAATGCTTGTTCGTATGATTTAGGTTTCTTAGAAACCTATTTTTTAGTATGATTTATGTTTTTCTATGATAATTATAACATTATTATGATAATATTTTATTTATTATTATTAGAATTGTTTTAAGAGTTCGATTCTAAAGTTTAAATTTCATATGCAATTGTTTATTCTTTATAATAATTACTATAGCTTTATGATATTTTTTTAATGTGTATGTTTTTAGTGCCTCTTTATAATTACTATATTATTATGGATATTAAACACTATATAGCAAAATAGATTTTTCATTATTATTCGGGTATAAAGGAATTACTGTAATTTCCTACTACTAGAAGTTAAATTAAATTAACCAAAAAAATGTAGAAAATATATCAATTTACATAGAAGGGCATTGATTTGTAAGTCAACTTCAATTCAAGGATCGATATAATACGTTATTCATACGTATAACCATAATAAAAACGTTGTCATTGTCTTATTTATTTTTTTTTTCTTTTAAGTAACAGTCATCATTTTTATTGTTATTAGTTGTTATTTGTATTTGTGAATGATTAATTTTTCTTCATTATAATAATGTGTTGCTTATACATGTTAAGTTAACCACAAAATAATACATTACACACCACCGCACGCTTCGTTGGCTTATATTACAATATGAATATACAATATATATATATATATATAGAGAGAGAGGAGAGAGAGAGAGAGAGAGAGAGAGTTAATAACCTAATCTAAAAGACACGCTTCTATATAAACCATATAGTGTTTTACAATTATATGTATTTATATATAATAGTATTTGGTACCATTTTAAAGAGAAATTATGAGAAACAATGCTTATGCATGCACAGTTAACAAAGCATTTGAGATTTTAAAAAAATTAAAATAAAATAAAATAAAGGCAGTACTATATTTAGTTAGTAAGGGACAGTATTATGATACTAAAAGAATGAAAAATAAATAAAGGGAATAGCTAGAAATTATTATTATTATTATTATTATTATTATTAAATGGAGAAAAAGAGAGAGAGAAATAATAATAAGAAGAGTGAGTAAAATAATAATAGTAATAGTAATATTGTCAAGTAAGGTGGAAATGGTGTGTAGTAGTACTAGTAAGAGTGCAAGTCGTCGTCCTCGTATTTCTCCTGCTCCTGCTCCTGCTCTGCTCCTGCTCCTGCTCCAACACCATTACCACTTCCACTTGCGCGTCTGCGTAACAGAGAAGGGGAAGTTAGAAACATTAGTCCACTACTGCAGAAAAAAGGCCCGTCTTGATTTCATTATTGAGTTGAAAATTCAAAAAAGAAGAAAAACAACAAACACATTTTAGTAAGTGCTTTGATTATAGGTTCCAACTCTGCATTAGCCAGGGTATGAGGAACTTATACCCAATCCCGATCCCGATCCCGATCCAAAAAAAACAATGAGATATATACAGTACACCACCACTCATCTTGTGAAACATTGTATGTGCACCACTACTTCTCTCTCTACTATTTATTTGCCTTTTGCTTTGTTGTTGTTGTTGTTGTTGGCTCCGGCATTTGGGGCCTGCCTGCATGACTCTAAGACACCAAAAAAGGTGGGGTCCGAATGCCAGACTCAATATTGGATCATGCGGAATCCTCCGATGCAGAGCCCCCAAATCATCTCTGTATAAAATAATTTCTTCCTTAATAATAATAATAATTCTTACCAGTTGTCCTGCGAAAAATAAATAAATAAACACTTGTGACCATAGTCGGTACAAGTTACATAGTTAACATAGAGAGAGAGAGAGAGAGAGAGAGAGAGTTACACCAGAAGGTGCTTACAACAGCTCCACGATTCGTAATTGATTTTTTTTTTTTTTTAATAATAATTATTCTGTGTGGGGTGTGGGTCAATCGAATTACAAGATTACAACTCGAAAAATACTTTTCTCAAACAAGAATGAAACTAACTCTATAACCCCACGATCCGGAAATATGCAAAATTAATTCAGTCAAAAATACATCAATATTCAAAAAAGAATTATATTCTCCTTTTGATTCCATGCTGATAATTACCTTTCCAAACAATTTTTATGTAAAATGGCCTTAGCTTTCGTAAGCAAAAACTTGTCCCTCCCCTCAATCAAAAATTCTCTCCCCTGTTGAGAAAATTAAGAACACCACTGAACTTAATATGCAGAGAAACCCTGGTATAAAAAACACCATTCTCCAACTCTCTGGACTAGAAAGTTCCGAATCGGCTGCTCGTGCCGCTTCCAATAGTTTACCTGTAAATCAACTCCGATAATCCCGGCCAACGTTCCAGCAGTATTGGAAACTCCCATCACTATCCCCGCATATCTTGGAGCAATATCCATGTGATTCACTGCAAAACCAGCTCTCCCAAGCGCTAGGAATCCAAGAGCCACAGAAGAACATATCACGGCTCCATTACTAGTTCTGAAGACAGGTATTGCCATCAGTGCAAGAGAAGCGACTACAAACCCTACCGTGTTCAACAACTTGCGGGTTTTAGTCACGGACAAGATTCTCTTGGTCACAAAGTGGTCGGCCAACATGCCGCCGATATTCGAGAAAATAAACATGTTGAGATAAGGCATCATCTTGGAAGACCCCATTTCCTGAAGGCTAAGCTTGAGGCCTAATTCGAAGTAGGTGGGCAGCCAATTCATCAGAACATATAGCGCGTAGTGAAATGTGAAATTATTAACCACAATCGCCCACACCGGCAAGCTAAATAGAATTCTCTTCCATGGGATTTTGGTTGAACTTCTGACAGAATTCCCTCCGTTCTCTACTTTAAACTTTTGAACCCCTTTAATCGGCAATAAAGATTCCCCAAAACCAGCAGCCGTGGCCTTGGGATGTTCGGAGCGAGGTGGGTCGCTGGCATATGTGAACCAAAGCATAGACCACATGGCACCTAGTGCTGCCTCAGCAAGAAATACAGACTGAGGGCCTTTGTATTTCACCAAGCTTGGAAGGAAAAGCATCCCCGCAGCTGCACCTAGATACATTCCAGAGGTTGTGAGAGAAAACGGACCTGGATCTCTCGTGGGGCGGGACCCATTGAGCTAGAACCGTGTGAATTGACGGAAAGATGAACCCTTGTGCCACGCCAACGAGTAAGCGGGCGATCACCAAGGTTAGAACTAGATTGGGGTTGAGCGGAACTAGTGCACAAGTCATTGACCACAAAACAAATGAGAGGAGAAGAACCTTTCTTCCCCCGATTCTCTGAGCTGCCCATCCTCCAGGCACCTGTGAACAAGCATATCCGTAGTAGAATGTAGAGAGTATTTTTCCTTTGCTCGATTGATTTATACCAGCAGCATCAGCAGCGATAGTATACGCAATAGAGAAGCCCACACGTTCTATATAGCAGACGGATGTGCAAATGAAGGTCAAAATAACGATTAAATAACGTTTTGGAAAGTTCATCATCCTCATACTTCGACTGGCCGGCTGGTCATTTAATATACTTACATCACCAATCGCCTTCTGATAAGCAAGCTCGATATGTTATTTTCAATCAGTTGACTTTGCTCATGTCTTCCATCTTAAGAAACTTTGTGAACAATGACAACAAACTGACTTTCCTAAACCTCACTTTCTGCTACCAAAGTGGTCAGGACAGAGATGCTAGTAACTCAAGAATTATCAGATAGCACGATGGGACCTGGAGGTAAAGTAGAAGGAAAAGGTAAATCAGAAATCCTATTATAATCATAGCATAATTATAGAAAAAGAGAAAAAAACAACAGGTACATCATTTTTTTACTCATCTCGCATAGGTATCTATCACCAAACCATAAGAGATTTCACAAACAAGAACAACAGTTTGGATATAAGAAGACAGTTTGGATATAAGAAGACAAGAGGGCTTCAGAGAGCAAGGACTCAGATTAAAGAATTCAAACTGTTTGATATCTAAAGATGTTAATAATGAGAGCTCTCTACCATACTAACATACAGAACCACATAAGGTATACGATACCTTACCTCGCTATTTAAAAATATATATAATATATATATATATATAATATATATGAAGACACACACACACACACTAAATGGTTCAAGAAAAACTTATACAGAATATTCTCCATACAAATTACAAAGATTATAAAATAAATAAATAAATAATGAAACTTTCCTTAACCATGGAATAACAAAATTAAAAAATATTATTAATTAAAATATTTTGTGGGTGAGATGCATCAATTTGAACACACCATGCTTATATCTTTTATAAACGAAAAGGGACTTTAATTTGAAATATTTTATGAAAAGAAAAAGCCTTTTCATTGATTATAAATCAATCACAAGGAAAGAGGATGTGAAATCCTCAACATAAGAAAGACAACAGAAAATAAAAAGTAAACCATACAAACTCTAAACAATTCTAATCCTCATCAACCCACGATCTACCAATTACATCCATCCAGTTTAAAATGATCAAGGAGAATGGAAAACCCTTAAACTCTTTTTCTGTTGAAGCCCATAAGGAAGCTAAGTATTTAGCCTTTTCAAAAATGTCAATCAATTCCATACTCCTATCCTCAAAAATCCTAGAATTTCTCTCCATCCAAATGGTCCATAATAAAAATAGCACCATACATCTCCACTGAACTTTGCTTTTTTATTGGACCCCAACCCCACCATGTCTTCCACCATCAACGATTGACAATGTGCTGGAAAGACCCACAAGAATCCCGCTTCCTTTAGCAATATTTTCCACAAGGCACTCGCCACTTCACAATGAAGCAACAAGTGATCTACTGTTTCACCATTGTTCCTGCAGAATGAGGATCTCTCCTCTGGACCATGTCACAAGTGTTAATCTTACCATGAAATACCAGCCATGCAAATACTTTGACTCTATAGGGAACACTAGATTTCCATATGAAGCTAAAGGGTTCTAACTTTGGTATTTCGGGTTTATTCCACTAACGAAATAAAAAAGGACTTGCAAGTAAATCCAGATGAATCACACACCCATACCCTACGATCCAGCCTCGACCCATTTTGTGAGAAAGAAAGGATCCTTAACAGCAAAGATCACATCTCCTCAGCCTCCCTATTATTGAGCCCTCTCCTAAACCCAAAATCCCAACCTAAATCATCATTTGCATCAATAGACAAAATGTTGGCTATAAACACATTAGGGAAAACAGATAGTCTAAAAAACGAGGGAATGAAGACTCAAAGGTTGTGTCTCCGCACCAAACATCTCTCCAGAACCTGATTCTATTTCCCGCTCCCACTCTCAAGGAAATATTTTTAAGAAAAGTTTGCAAACCCTGAGATATAAATTTCCAAGGATTTCTAAATGATCCCCTGAATACCACGTTCAAGTCCCAACCATTTGATTGAATGCCATACTTGCTCTTAATTATCTTTTCCATAAAGATTGTTGTTCCAACGGAAATCTCCATAGCCACTTACCCAAGAGCGCCACATTCTTCTTCTTCAAATTGCCCAAACCCAACCCTCAATTCTGCTTACTCTTCATGACAATTTCCCATGCCACAAGACTCTTCACTCTCCCCCCCTTCTTGAATGTCCCATAGGAAAGCCCTCATCATTTTCTCCAAAATCTCCGCCACTTGTCCTGGTAGCTTGAAAATCGACATGTAGTATATCGGCAGACTAGCAAGAATTGATTGAATCAAAGTCGCTCTCCCTCCTCTAAAGAGAAAACCTTTCTTCTACCCATCTAATCTTTTGGAAACTTTTTTAATTACTGGTGTCCAAAATTCCAATGCCAATGGGTTTCCCCCCAATGGAAGGCCCAAATACTTTAGGGGCCATTCCCCCGCTTCACAACCAAACTCTAAAGCCAAATCTTTGACCATAGCCTCATACACATTTATACCTGCTATAATACTTTTCCCATATTGATCTTCAATCCCGAACATTCAGTAAAAAATTTCAATATGCACTTGGCATTCTTAAGATTCTCTCGGCCAGCCTCCAATAAAAACAAAGTATCATCAGCAAATTGGAGAAGGGAAACACCCACTTCCTCTCTACCAATTCTGAACCCTTTCACCACTCCAACCTCCAGTGCTTTATCCATGAGACTCCCAAGCACATCAACCACCAAAGTGAATAAAAAAAGAGAGAGATGATCTCCTTGTCTTAACCCCGTTGTAGCACCAAATTTTCCCCTCGGTTTGCCGTTAACCATAATTGAAAAATTTGCCGACCTCAAACATCCTCTCAACCATTTCCTCCATCTCAGGCCAAAACCCTTCCTTCCCATCACAAAATCAAGGAATCTCCATCTAACATGATCATATGCTTTCTCAAAATCCACCTTGAAGGCCATACCTTCTTTCTTCTTTGATAGATATTCCTCCAACGCTTCATTGGCTACCAACACCACATCAAGAATCTGTCTCCCTTTTATTAAAGCTCCTTGTGAATAAGAAATAGTGTCCCCAAGCACTTCCCGTAATCGATTGGCCAAAACTTTTGCCAAAATTTTGTAGACACTAGTAACCAAGCTTATTAGCCTAAAGTCTTTCAATTTCCTCAAATCTACCTTTTTCGGGATAAGGCAATGAATAGTGTGATTCATTGAATAATTAATCATGCCATTCTTGAAAATTTTGTAGACTCATAATTTGAAATATAGAACAATCATTTGTATTTATGAATGTTTTATATGCAAACAATCGTAGTTATAAAACTCCACAAAACCTGAAGCAACTAAATATATGACTTCTACACTTGCCAAGTTTTCACAATTTGGTTTTCTCCACTATCAACACCTATTCTACTACTAGGAGAGTGGCAGAGTGCTAAAGTTGCTTTTATCTTACTCACCTGAAAATCTAAGGCTAATTAATTTTTTTTTTTTTTCTAATAATAATTTGAACACAAATACATAATTCGTGGAAACTTGGAAGTATTTACAAAACCCAAAACATGGTCCAAGTCAGAGTAAGAAACTTTAACTTATCAAAATACATACTAACTATTCAAAGTGATATATTAATCCAAAATTTCACGAACGTTAGTCCTTAGCACACACAACACCTACATTCATAAACAAAATTCATAATCATTTGAGTCATAATACATAAAAGATTTCTACAAACATACTTCATAATGTTTCAAAAGATTGCTTTAACACGAGTACATCAATTTACTTATGTCCTTAGGATGAGCAAAGGATACCTAGTACGACAATAAACCAGTCTCTAGCTGATGCGCATATACAAACTGTTACAGGGTATCTCGAAAATCAAGGAAAAAAAACAAAAACAAAAACAAAAACAAAAACAAAACAAAACCAAAAGCAAAACAAAACCAAAAAAAAAAAAAAAAAAAAAAAACATGAACAAAATAAAACAAAACTCCGTTGATGCATAAAAAGATCAACACATATATGAGAAAATGAAAAACATAGTAGTTAGTAACTTCCGATTGCATAATCATGTTCTAGTCCTAGTTCCATATCCTAGGCGTAGGCCTAGGCCTTGGGGGTATCGAATAGTTCACTCGACTGGCTATCAACAACACACTGAATTCTGTTATAATGTAGTTTGCCATGACCACATACTATTTCATCAAAGTAAAAATGAAGTCAAACATACAACTTGGTGGATCTGGATCACTTCACTGAGACATTTAACCAAACAGTTTGTTTGCATTTGTAGCCAACAATTTACGAATTGTCACTTTATAAATATCAGATCATTATTTTTCATGTTTTACATATAAAAACAAAGCTAAACAATAATAACATTAAAAAATTCAGTTGTCACTCCTTTTTTTTTCACGGTACTCACAAGGAAAAAAAAAATTTATATCCTCAGTACTCACAAGGAAAAGTTATATATGAAAACTGTGAATTCTCAAAGCGCAAGTATAACAAACCAGAACTAAACTACACATCTGTGTTTCAAAACCCTATAAAATTTTCGCCTTAAAAAAAAAAAAAATTAAGCACAACGGTTAAATTCGAAAATGGCAATCAAAAGTTCTAGGAGAGAAACATTGGCTACTAAAAGTAATAATCTTTAATAAAAAAATAATAATGATAATAAAAATAAAAAAGGGGTGGAGTGGGACTTGACGTGAGAAATTTTATACATACATACATACATACATATATATATATATATATGAAAAACAAAAAAACAAAAATTGGGAAGAAATAAAGGGGAAAACTAACCTTGAATGGAAGGAAAACGAGATTTGGAATTGTAGTCGAAGGAGAGTTCAATGTATAACCAGAGAGAGAGAGAGAGAGAGAGAGAGAGAGAATGTGAAGAAACTAGAAGGAGAGATCTAGAGAGGAGCCAAAGGAAATCAACGGCACGAGGAGTTGGCGGCACTAAAACCGACACCACATTGATGTCGTTTGGATGTTAGAGATGTCGGTCGTCAGCAATGGAGCATTGGATTTGGGATTGGGATTTGGGATTTGGAATTTGGAATTTGAATGAGAGAGAGAGAGAGAGAAGAGAGGAAGAAGAAGAAGAAGAAGAAGAAGAAGGAGAACAACAACAACAACAACAACAATGAAGAGGAAAAGGAGTTGAGTTTTGTGCTGCCTCCTGGGTCCAACCAACTACTGGTTGACTTTTTAACCCACAAAAACGACCATTTCTTTTCCCCTTAATTTTATTTCATTTTGCCCCCTCAATTCTCAAAATCATTCATTACAGTCCCTGTTATATAGAAAACCATTTAATTTGTCCCCTCCATCCACCCACTCCTTTATCACTGTATTGACGAATAACTATATAAATTTTTATAAAAAAATGTTCAATAAAATACTAAATTTTTAAAAAAACATAACTCTCTCTCTCTCTCTCTCTCTCTCTTCTTCTGGCAGACAAATCTCGTGGAAATGAATTGAACATATCTTGTTTGTCAATTCCTCAATTTTCAGTTTCAATTTGAACCCCAAAAGAAAAAAAGAAAATCTCATTGAACCTCGTACCAATTTTCCCAATTTGCAATCTTGAACTCATACCCATTCTCAAAATAAATAAATAATAAAAACTCAAACCCATTTTTGGATAGAGATAATAACTCGCCGGAAGGTTTCAGGCCCAGCGATTGGTGGAGGGCGGCGAGCTCCAGGTGGGTCAGGCTCTCGTCAGCGGCTGAAGATGTTTGCTTTCAGTTGTTCCGATTGCACTTCCACGGCCAAGAGCCGAGGGCCGCGGTAGGGTGAGCTCGCCGAGGGAGGGGAGTCGCGCTTGGGTGGGCTGTCGACGGGGAAGCCAGCTCGACTGGGGTGGCGCGGCAGAGGCGGAGCTACGGGCGGCGCAACGCTAGGCGAGGGTCTACTCTGGCCCCACCCACCGACGGCTTCTGCTCGCAAAGATGGCACTCGTTTCGTGAGCCCTAGCAACGTTGTGACTGGCGAGGGCGTCAGCAAGGAGGGCGAGAGAGAGAGCGGGGCTCAACGAAATGGTGAGAGAGGAAGACAGTGATACTATTCAAAAGTTTATTCAGGCCCGTTTGTACTGCCATCCGGAGACCGTGAAATGTATTTCATAATTTTAAAACCTCAATTTTACGTTAAATTTCTTATTTTTTTCATTTTTAAAAAATTTAAAATTTAAAAATCTATAACTTATTTAGGATAAAACTGTGGTAAAGATCGAAGGTAATCAAATATAATCAAATATCTAACAATCTTTTAGGGGGTGTTTGGTTGAAGGTAATCAAATGTAATCAGATACCTGATAATCTTTTTAAAGTAATCAAATTCCTAGGAATATTAGATTATAGTGATTGGTTTGTACATAAACAATTTTAGTAAGATTCCCGGGAATATTAAATTACTATATTTGGTTGTGAACATGAATGTTGTTTTTTCTTAATAATTGGACAAAACTATCCTTTATTAAATTAATATAAACTTTCAATAGCAATTAATTACAAATATAAGGACAATAACATAACTTTATGATTCGGCCAAATCAAATTGCAACAACACAAATAAAAATTGTAATCCAAGAATTAGTAGAATTAAAATACTCATCTTAAAACATAAATTCGTTGATTCTTTAAGAATACATGAAAAAATATATATGACAAATTGAGAGAACTCTTAAAGAGATTTTATTAACAAAATAACAAAAAAAATTTAAATAACAATTCCTTGGTTCTAATCCTAATATTATTTAAATTCAAATTATAACAGATAATTAAATAAATAAAACTAATTGACTAAAATTACTAGTCCACGAGTAGCAAACGAAAGTGACAAAAGAAAGAAGTCTAATTGCCCTATGTCTATTTCATCATCCCAATAACATGAGAATGTAATCTAACTTATATTCATCATCCAAAGTATAGAAGAAGTTGGTCTTGTCATGACTTTCGACAAGAATTTGACCGGCTCGCAAAACTTGTTCCTGTGTCATTCCATCTATCTTCTTCAACTCAACAAATACATTCATCCTCCGTGTATGTGATTCAGCCTCATTCTGAAAACAATTAGCAATTTTACTCATATTATCAGTAAAAAGGGCATACATATCCGAGAATTTGCTAATTGTTTCAGTTAAGGTTTCAACCAAACTATCTTCAGACTTAGATTTCCTTTTCCTCTTTTTGTCTTTTTGCACCGGGGGTGATGGTGTGTTTGTCTGGGTATCATCCTCAGGCTCTTGCTCGTTATCATTTTCTTCTTCAACCAGGTTTGTTTCACCATTCAGAACTTCTATATCTATATCATCAATCATATCGCCTAACCCCCTTGCACCATGTCCATTAGCACGATCTTTTCCGAATACAACAGATAACTCATCATAATACCGAAAATGTTTGTTCCTTAAACCCTTTGTTGTAGGGTGACTCTGCAAACAATAAATAGACATTTCAAAATCATAGACTTATAAACTTCTAAATAAACATTTTATGATTCAAATGATTAAGTATTCAACTAACCTTAACCCATTCATCGAAGACATCCTTTTCAGCAGTGATACACTTGTCCATATCGTTCCAACCAAAGCCACTAGCATTTGGTCCCAACATTTCAGAGATGGCAAAATATTGTTTTTTCCACAACTTAACACGAGAATTAATATGCGGTTGTGCTCTAATTCCACATCCATGAAGCTTTTCATTCATCATTTTCTCCAACTGTTGCAAGTAGCCCGGCTTGAATGAACCTGTCTCTGCTTTCGACTTCCCACTTGTAGTGATATCCAACAAGCACTCAACCAACTTTGCATCTTCAGCTGAAGTCCATTGATGCTTTGAAACACTAGATGAAGTGTTCTCATTATAATCCATCTGTTACTAACACACATAAGTAATGTAGCAAGAAAGAAAAAGGCAAATAAATAAAATAATAATAAAATGTCACTTTAAATAACAATACTCAAGTATCCACCCTAAACAATGAAGCATAATTTATCTTTAACAACTCAATCGAAATATTAAATATAACTAAATAACTAACTTTATGACCAATAATATAAACTAATCAACTATGCATGTCGATTTCTTCTCCATTGATTAAACATCTCTCTAGCTAAATTATCTCGCCAAGTACTCCAAGTAGTAGATGTTGCTATATGAGTATAATGTTCAGGCACTTCCTCCTCATCCTCATCATCATCCTCATCATTGTCATCTTCAATGGATTCTATTTCAAAAATTTGTTCGAAAAGATCTACATGCATCTCCCTTCGAATGAAATTGTGAAGAAGGCAGCATGCTGTAATAATCCTACATTATATTTTGACCGGATAATATGACTTTCCTCTTAAAATTGCCCACCGACCCTTTAAAAGTCTAAATGCCCTCTCAATTATATTCCTACAGGATGAATGTTTCATATTAAAAAACTCTTCAGGAGTTTCAGGTGGAAGCTCCCAATCGTTTAAATGATATCGTTGCCCCCTATATGGTGTCAAAAAGTCTCCGCCATTAGGATATCCAGCATCACACAAGAAGTAATTGCCTGCATATATGATATACTAATTAAGATCTTGCACAATTTGATAATTTTTCTATATCAATAAGGCATTAAATTTACCTTGTGGAACTTTCAATCCATTTGGCCTAGAAATTGCATCCCGCAAGACTCTTGAGTCAGCTGCAGAACCCTCCCATCCAGGCAACACATAAATAAATTGCATGTCTGGTGAACACACTCCCAACACATTAGTAGCAATCTCATTCTTTCTAGATCTGTATTTTGGTCTATCTGCCGCAGGCACATTGACTTTGATGTACGTTCCATCTAGTGCTCCTAAGCAGTTCTATGACAAACGAAAATTCAAGTTAACATCTAAGCCATAAATTTGAATAAAAAAGTATTAACTCATATAATAGTTTAATAGTCACCTTAAACCATTCCATCTTTCATCTGTTGAATTTTCTGCGATTGGTTCTGGTTTTTTAAGTAAGAGCTCATGAAATCGTAAAATCGCGTTTAGCACAGCATTAAAATGCCTACTAATTGTTTCACCAGAACGTGCATAGAGACGTTTCACCATTCTATTTTTAGATCATGTGATAAAAATATGAAGAAACATAACTACCATCTCCTCGACATTTATATTCTTGGTTCCACTCAACTTTCCACAAGTTCTAAGAAGTCCACAAAGAATGGAAAATGCTTTCTTATCCATACGAGTGGTCTCTAAACATGTTAGGTCACTTTCGTGTATCAATGTATGATAATTTATTTGACGAATTTGACTCCTATAAAAACTTCTTAATTTACAATGACTACTAGCTCTTAATAAATGCTTCTTACTAATGATCAGTACAAGTAATATTAGCATAAGCAACACTGACATATCATTTAATATCTGTATATGTTGAATAAGAGCAGCAACAACTCTTAAATTTATATTGACTAGAGTAACACGATCCATATCTGTAATTATAATTAGACATATTCAGAAAGAAATAAAAAACATAGATAAAATTTAGGATGTTAATCTATGACATTACATCAATATTCATCTTTTGTTCAAAAACAAAAAAACTCAAGATTTATGATTTTTTTTTAATTAATCTTCACTGGCAGCCATAAAAAAATATTGAGCACATCATTATAATATTGAAATAGAACCACAAAAGTTTTAACAAAAATAAATAAGATTGACTAATACATATAAAAATTCTAAAAATGAAATCCAAGAACACAAAAGGTTTAAAAAAAAACAAACTGAGTAATGGAAAAGGGATGAAAAAAAAAAGAATATAAAATTCTAAAAACGAATAATAAAGATTAACTGGAAATTGGCATGGAGCTAAAAGAAATAGGAGAGTCTTTAGAATGAACTCGATACAAAGGTGGGTGACTTATATATATATATATATATATATAAAACAAAGTAGAATCCGTAAGACAACAGCAAAACAAAACAAAACAAAGTGTATATATATATATATATATATACACACGCGCGTATTAGGAAAACAAACAAAAAACAAAACAGCAAAACAACAAAAATATCAAAGAGAATCCGTAAGAAAACAGCAAAACAAAACAAAGTGTATATATATATATATACACACACGCGCGCGTATTAGGAAAACAAACAAAAAAGAAAAAAGAAAAAACAAAACAAAATAAAACAGCAAATCAACAAAATTATCAAAGTAGTATCCGTAAGAAAGGAGGAAAAAGAAAAAAAAATGGATGGTGAAGAAAAGAATAATGATTACCTGGTGGAGGAAGTGCTGTGATGAATAGGAGGAGGTTGGGGAGGTGCTGTGACGAATAGGAGGAGGTTCGACTGAGATGAAAATATTGTGTGTGTATATATATATATATAGTTATATATATATATTTATTTATATATATGTAGCTACGTAGGTTTTTTTTTTTTTTTTTCATCTCTCTAAATCTATAGATTATTTAAATTAAAAGTTAAAAGGATAGTTATGTCTAAATTATTTAAATTTTAATATTACCATGATATTTAGATAGTGGGTAATCTGAAACCTAAGGGGGGAAGTGGGTTTCGGATTACCCTGCAACCCATGGGTTTCAGATTCCCAGGTATCTTAAAATAATATAACCTCATAACAAACATGATAATCTTAAGATTCATATTCCTTTATAAAAGATTATCCCATAACAAACACACTCATAAAATTATTTTTTAAACCACTGACCTTGAATCATATGGTCTATATTTGAGGGTGTAAATGAACAACCGTAGGCACAGTCATATTATAACAAAGTAAGTAAAAAGAGAAGGAAAAAAAAAAAAAAAAAAAAAGTTCTTGAACCCATAGGACAGAGTAGGTCGAAGAGATTTCAGGAGGTGAAGAAAAAGGGAACAAAAACGAAAATGGAGAAGCAAAAGGGATAATAATTAAAGAGGGGGAAGAAGACGGTTCAAAAAAAAGTAAAAAGAAAGAAAGGATGAAGCATGATTTGGACGTGAAGTAGAGAGAAGAATGGGTTGGTTCGTATGGAGAGAAGGGGGATGAATCCTTTGCAAATGATATTCAGATTTGGAGGAAAGAAAATGGAGAAAAGATGTGAAGGTATGAAATTATTGGCTCTGTCTCCTGATTTGTTTTGCATGGATTTTCAAATTCTTTGAGATAGGATTGGAAATTTTGTTTTTTGGATGTTTGGTTTTTTATTGCGGATTCGAGATTTGTCGAAAAATGGATGCTTCTCAGAGCGAAGAAAGAATGAAAGTATGGAAGTAAGTCATCCGCGCCAGTCAGATTGTGGTTCAATACCGGAGGAAGAGGAGGTACTGCGTCCGCGAAGCTCATCATCTCAGAAGCTTCAAGGTTTAGTGGTAAATGCACAGGTCAATTAGAATTTGAATGTTTTGTTATACATTGAAATTATGATTATTATTATAAAATATTTTATTTATCAAGATTTTAATTTTTTGTGCTGCTGAAATGATTCAAGTATTATCACTCGTTGTCGGTCGCTGTAGATGAAAAATCTCAGCAGTTGTCGTGGTTGGTTGTTTTATTTTTGGCTTCCAATAGTTTTCCAGCGTGTTTCACAGATGTTAACCTTGGGAAACTGTTGAATCAATATAATTAGTCTGTGTCTTATCATTTCAAATGGACTTGGTCACTCTTGAGTATGTTTTTTGCTTTATCTTAGAATTAGGAGTGAGTAATTAATTGTAGCTTGTTAACATCTTTATTTTTTATTTACTCCGATGCTGTCCTCTGTGATTGTTTGTCGTACCTTTGAGCCGCCTTAGTCTTGTGATGGGCTTTGGTTTTACATGCAGTTGTTTCAAGTCTTAGTGAGATGCAAAGCTCTGAAACTGTATTTAGAATGTTGTTATTACTGTAGGAGTTGGTTGCAGTTGCTAAAACTGCAGGTTTTACCGAATGCAGGTTATCTTATTTTGAGGTGAGAAGCGTAGAAAAATACAGAGGAGTCTGCTAAAATTTCAAACAAAAAGAATAGGATCAGTCATGAAACGTTGGATGGTCGTCATGGATAACAACCGTCTGCAGCAGGAACTGAATAATATTTGAATTTGTCAAGTGTTGAGTGCTCTTGTCTCTTTCCTATTTAGGGCTCCTACTGCTGCCCGGTTCTTTTGTCATTTTCTACCATTCATTGCGAGATGGTGGATGAACTGGCTCGGAAAAAAAAGGACGGATTCTAGTTATAAGATAGCTAATGAAACCGTCGTTGGAATTGACTGTTTCATTAGCTTACAAATGTTATGTATTTATGCCATAGATCATTATCATATAAAGTTAAACTTAGATAAGATACTTGGCATGGTATACTAAAGCAATTTCGTAGTGCTTCCAGATTGATTTCTAATTAATGTGCTCATGCTTGATGATGGCAACGTTAATTCCTACCAAGCACGGTGGCTTGATTTGGCAAGCGCAAATAATGAAAGAAAACTGGTTGTTCATGAAGAGCGGAAAACAAATCACATATGCAAACCAATAGTCATTTCAAATCTTGGAGAAAAACATTAAAGTGCACATGCTAGTACATTAACAGTAAAATACAGTTAAGCTACATACAACGATTGTCGTTACTTTATTTAATTGGGCAATTTGTGAGCGGTTTGAAGATATAAATTAATTAAAAGTATAAGAAATTTCTAAATGAAGAATTTCTAAAATGAAGAATAGGCACATGCTAGTATACGTACATGGGAATGTTAATGACCTTCGGAACCCCCTACACGTGTTATTTCATTCGTCGTTCACGTAAATAAAATTCTCCGTTGTCTCCCTTAAAATAGTCGCGAGTGCACTAACCAAGCAACCCATGGCGAACGCACCAACTACATCCTTCTTAACCATTTCTTTCTCCGAGTTTGGTTTGCTAACTGTACTGCTTTCACCTACTTTGGAAACCGTAGTCATGGTCTCTCTTTCGACCACGATATAATCTTGGACAACATGGTTTCGAAAAATTTGTAATGGTTCATTTTCTTGACCATTTCATATCTTGAAATCTTTAAGTGCCTGTTCCAAAGTCATGTATCCCTTATACGAATTACGGGTGAATCCAGTAACTTGTTCATTACAAGCTTCCCAAGAATCGTATATGCCCGGTCTTTTACCAGCAAGCACAGCATAAAAATTCTCCTTTCCCATGTGAGGCTAAAATTTTATCCTGTTTATTCACAAAATTGGTAAAAAAATTTAGACAATATCGTGAGGGGTAAAAAAAAATAAAAAATAAAAAATAAAATAAAACCCTGTGAAATAATCATCCCATAATTATCATAAAATTTGTTTAATAGGTCTTTTGTACATTTCATTTATGACAATATACTAATAAGATGACCTGAATGTATGTCATGAAGCACATAGCATACAATGTTAAAAAAATTCAATGTACAAACAATATTGCCAGATTTGTACGAATTTTTTCCTGCCCATATGCTTTTGGCTGTTGTGTTTTTCTCTCCTACATGCTCAATCACTTAAAACCTCGGCTATTCGTACGTTGAAACACAATATTTTGGGTCAACTAGAAAGGGAAACCAGGATTAAAACAAATATTTGCGAGACAAATTGATCAGGACACAAAGAAGCAACACAGGAAGCCAATTACACAAAGTAAATAACATTTGTCCTGCACAATTTGGTTTGTCAAGAGCCAATATTACCGTATGCAAATCAAGTATCATAGCTTCGACTTTTACATGTAAAATCTTGATCAGATATCAGATGAAAGAATGCCTTAACATACGATTATAGAAAGAAAAGTACATACTACTATTTGCCACCAAGTCTTCTCACCATTTCTCTGTGTCTTAGAGAACCTTTTGGACAAGGATAGACCTGAGCAGGCAAACAATGAATTGACACGAAGCAATTAAAGAATTTAACACAATTAACTAACTAGTAAGGTTGAATAAATCCTGTCAGATATTCATGCAGAACCTTATTTTATGGTCTGCAAAAATCTTGTGAACTTCTCTACAAAAGAGAACTAGAGAATTGCCTAACGAAAAATAGCTTATTCGAAAACCAAGACCAGCTTGTGATACAATATATATATATATATGTAATAATAACTGGAAAAAAAATTTCCCAATGCATTTTTCATTTTTCATTGAATGATACTTCTCTAACAAGTCGCAAAACAGCTCAATCATGAATGGACCTCTCTTTTTAATCATTTTGTTGTCGTTTTGTTAAACATATCCAACAGTTCATATAACATGTCCAGAACCAGAATTGTTTCTCTCTCTACCTCTCTCTCTCTCTACCTCTCTCTCTCTCTCTCTATACTGATAAGAGGAAGAGAGCTTGGACTCGGCTAAACAGTCAACTCAGTCTTCCCAGAAATCAAGGGGCCCATAATATAGCATGTAACAAATCAACTTGGTGTGCTAATCTGCTTCTCTCTCTGTCTCTCTCTCTCTCTCTCTGTCCTTCTCTCTCCTCTGGCTAGCCACTTGTCCGCAATTCTCTCTCTTACTGAGTTATTAATCTTACTTTTCGGCCCCTTCTTCTTACCATTTTTTTTTTTCGTGTTTTCATTTTTCCGGTTGTAACTCAGAAACAAAAGCCTTCTGTTCTTTTGCTCTGTCTGTCGTATGAAATTTCACAAATCCCCATGGCAACCCAAAGAGAGCCCCTTGACAAGGAAACTAACGATGATGATCCCATTTCCACTATCAAATCTGATTCTCCATTTCACTATGAAACTACATCATCAATAATTTTTATTCAACAATAAACGACGCCCATAATTAATTTAATAACTACTAAAAATTAACGAAGACCTCTAACAACGGGGTTCCCAATCTTGGTGGCTATCTCGAAGGACATTTTGCTTTTCAAACAACAATTTCTCATTTAACCAATACAAATCATAACAGTTTTCTTATTATCGACCGAATAAACCTAATGTTCGACTTCAGATTTAACATTTCAATTTCCACCCATATTACAATACAACTAAAAACAAAGATGACAGATACAACTAGTAACAAAGAGGGCAAAGAAAGCAGAGAACCTGATCGTTGGAAGTCGGAACAAATTTGAAGCTTCTGAGATGATGAGCTTCGCGGACGTAGTACCTCCTCTTCCTCCGGTATTGAACCACAATCCGACTAGCGCGGATGAGCTACTCACATACTTCCATTCTTTCCTCACTCTGAGAAGCATCCATTTTTCGACAAATCTCGAATCCGCAATAAAAACCAAACATCCAAAAAACAAAATTTCCAACCCTATCTCAAAGAACATGAAAATCCATGCAAAACAAATCAGGAGACAAAGCGAATAATTTCATACCTTTGCAGCTTTTCTCCATTTTCTTTCCTCCAAATCTAAATATCATTTGCAAAGGATTCATCCCCCTTCTCTCCATACGAACCAACCCATTCTTCTCTCTACTTCACGTCCAAATCATGCTTCATCCTTTCTTTCTTTTTATTTTTTTTGAATCGTCTTCTTCCCCCTCTTTGATTATTATCCCTTGTGCTTCTCTATTTTCGTTTTGTTCCCTTTTTCTTCACCTCCTGAAATCTCTTCGACCTACTATCTCCTATGGGTTCACGATCTTTTTTTTTTTTTTTCCTTCTCTTTTTACTTACTTTGTTATAATATGACTGTGCCTACGGTCGTTCATGTGCACCCTCAAATATAGACCATACGATTCAAGATCAATGGTTCAAAAAATGACTCTATGGGTAGAGACTCTCAACCACAGCCACCCCTTTATTTTAAATCAGAATGAGATAATATTTATGTTAAAATATTCGTAACGACAAAAAGAATCAGATAATATTCATTTTACATATTTTTTTCCAAACATATTTTAAATTTTTGCATAATTTTATATATCACATAATTTTTTAAAAAATTTTCCTTTTAAATACATATTTTTAACTCAATCTTCAAAAATATCATCTCCAGATATCCCCAAATAGGCCCTCAATATATTATTCAAAAGTTAGGTAGCTTTGTTTTTCAATGATACATAGTTCAACTTTAGAGCGCATTCATAAAAATTTATCCTTAATTAAATATTTTTTCTTTAGCCAATGCTACAATGATTTAAGGTTTTTTTAGCCCGACAGATGGGGTAAAATTATTTCACTATTGGATTGCATTAAACGGTGTAGATCTCATGTAGCACACGAAACTATGATGCGTCCAATAACACCTGATCACAAGCACTTATTAACCAAAAAAAATTTCTTCCCACCGTGAAATGGCCGCCGTGGTCGAGAGAGAAAAGAGGCGAGGAAGGAGATGGCTATGGGTCTCATCGGCCACCCAATTACATCGTCTCCGATCTTTTCGGCCATGCTGAGGAACAACCAGTCGATGGCGAAGTTATGGCCACATCGTCGCCCCTCTAGCCCAAATTAAAACCTCAGATCCGCCCCGATTTCCCCCCAAATTCCCTCTGCAATTTCTTCCACCGGCGACGAGGTTCGGTCCAGATAGTGACTGAGATTCGGGAGCCATCGATCCCCCGCCTTGCTAGCCCTTCGTCCTGCCCACACCTTCGTCGCGGTCGGAAATCGCTCCTATTCACACCGATGACCGATCATTGAGCTTCTTGTCTCGGCCACTGTGGACTGAGGTTCGTGGGTCTCGCCTGAGTTTTCTACCCATGGGAGGCAATTGAAACCTTAACCACGTCGCGATTCCTTCGCGCCTCCACTGGAATCTCTCACGGCCTCCATCGTTATTCCTTGTGCTGGCTGCACACGATTCTCACGGCGGTGTGGGTTCTTATCCGGAGAAGGCGACATGCTCTGCCCCTGTCTTCCGATCTGCTCGTCATCATCGGGTCTGGCCACCGTCGCAGATAAGGTGGGTGGCCGTCGGCGTCGGAGTCGGACGAACACATACCACTGGAAAAGAAAATTGTTTATCCAGGACATGTTTGGTGATTAGCTCATTTTAAACTAAATTATATTTTTTTCATCATTGTTTTTATATTGTTTTTATCTTCTTCTGAAAATTTTTTTTTTATATTTTCTGAAAAATTATTATTGAAATTTAAAAATCTTAATCTAAACTCATTATCAAACACCCCTTATTTATTTATTTCAAATATTTTGTTAAAAACCTTGCATCATTATAAAATGGGCCTTTTTCTTTTGCCGAAGAACTTTATTTTCATTCAATTTTATATTGCTATCACAGTTTATTTTAATTCTTAATCTTAATAATTATGATTTTTTTAAAATAATATTTTTTTAATTTCTAATCACATGTCATAATGAATAGTTTCCCTAATTCAGCAGGCAAAATGAAGTACAATCTATAATCTAGGAGCATTTATAAATTTAATCCTTTCTTTTTTTTATTTTTCTATTTTATTTCTAGAATCATTCTCATCTTATTTTACATCAAATTTAAAAACTCTCACTTTATCTCTTAAATTTTAAATTTCTCTCACTTAACTCTTTTTTATAAATTTTGTTAAAAACAAACGGAAAAAAAAAAGATGGAATTAGTGTGAATAAATCTTTTTTTTGTTTTCAACAAATCAGAACTAAAAGGGCAAAAAAATTAATAAAATAAAGAAGAATAAGAGGATCTGAATAAATCCATCAGGGGGTAGGAGGTGGGTTATACTTTATACCACACCGTAGGATAAGGAAGGTTTTTTTTTTTCTGGTAGGTTGCACATCAAAGGAGGACATCAAACAGCCGACGGGGGTGGTGGAGGAAAAGATGAAGTTGATGAAACAAAATCACAAAACGCAACGCTCTACTAATACCTACATCATTCAAATATCATCGGACTGGTAACCACAAATTACATAATGTATAGTAAATAATAGAATAATAAGGTTAATTAGCATTGTAGTCTCTAAATTATGAGTATCGTACTATTTTAATCTTTATTTATTTATTTTTCTTTTTGTGAATAAAAAGATCTGAGAGTAGTCGTATCATTTTCAGGTTTTTGACCCACAGATATGAACTCATTTTCCTAGGTATGGCAGAGAAACAAGTTCTTTACACTAGTTTTTTTCAATTGGTCATCCATGGTCTACCCTGTCATCACCAAACTAATACTTCAACAATCGAAGCTAGAGCGAGGCCTAAGGAGAGACAGTGAGAGTCAAACCCTAGTGGATAAACGAGAGACGCTAGCAAGACACCCACCCGTACCAACCCATCCACCCATGTGGGTGTTATTTTAATCTTCAAATTTAAAATTTTAGCACATTACTCAATGAAATTTGATTTTTTGATACTTTTAGTCCTTCAACTAAAAATAAAATTAAAGGTGTCTTTGTATTTTTTACCTTACTTTTTTTTTTTTTTGGTCCACAAAGTGTGTGGGTGATGAAATTGAAACCTTTGTAGTTTCTACAAATAGAGGGATAAATTGAGAAATAATTAACACTTACAAGTATAATTATGTAACAAATCCCTAGTTGGTATGCAATTGTAATCTTGACAATTCAAAATTGGTACAGAAAAATTTAAAACTTAAATTGATATCCTAAATTACTTAACTTTACCTATATGAGTAAAGTATCCTATACTATTATCATTTTTCTTAAATATGATAAAATTTTGTTACAATTAAATAGTTGTGTAAATTCGGACGATCTGACCCGGACCTAATAGGCGGAGAGGGAAAGCCTGGCCCGATCAATTGACGGGTCGGGTTGAGCCCTTCTGAACTTTGAAATTATAAGCCCGGTCCGACTCTAATACCTGGTGGGCTTAAATTTCGGCCGGGTAAATGGGCTTTTAAAAAATGTTTTGTAAAAGATAAAAGAACTAAATAAGACAAGATAAGTAAGTAATTGTAAAATCCTCGGTCTTCATAAATGAAAAAGAGTGTAACATTATTATTACATAATTAGAATTTAAGTACTTAATAATTTAAAAAAAAAAAAAAAAAGGAAACTATTTTTTTTAATAAATAAAAGAAAACCATTTTGATTCCTTGTGTTTAGCCACAATTCATCTTAGCATCCGTTTGGTGCGACAGTTGGAGTTGATATTGGGAATAGTGGGGACCAAAAATAAAATGTTGAAATTAAGGATGAGCCTAGACGAAGCAAACAATTAAGGGTAGAAAAATCTTTTGGTCAAGATTTTCTAACCTACTTGCTAGAAGGTGAACCTCAAAGCTTTAAAGAAGCTGTAAACTTTTCAGATGGTCCTCAATGGAAAGAGGCCATAAAGAGTGAAATTGATTCCATTCTGCAGAATCATAATTGGGAATTAGTAGATCTTCCTCCAGAATGTAAACTAATAGGTTACAAATGGATTTTGAAGAAAAAAATGAAAGCAGTTCTTTTTTTTTTTTTTAAATGAAAGGTCAATATTATACAATATGTATTTATATTATATTATTATATGAAATTTTTAATCATTATAATATAATATTAATATTATTACTATATTTTTCAAAAATATATATAAATTACAAGTTTAACAAAAATATAAATTACTATGGTATGGAAAAATATAAATTATTATATATTTGAAATGATTTAGAGTACAAAATTTACAAACACATCAATATAATATGTTGTTAAAAAAAATAATAATAAAAGGCAGGTTGGGCTTCGGGCGGCCCAACCAATCGGTTAAACAGGCAAGTCCGGGGCTTAGGCCAACCCGACCCTTATGATTGCACCGGGCCGAGGATGGGCCGGACTAGGCCTCCATATGGTCAAAATTGTGGGTTTTGGATTGACCCACTTAACCCGACCCATATTTACAGCTCTACAATTAAATAGGGTACTTTTTATGTATCTAGCCAAACAAAGTCTCTTCATTATTTGATTAAAGGACTAAAGGATTACTGACAGGTACATAGATATGTATTCCGGGGGGGGGGGGGGGGGGGGGGGATTGTTGGGCTCTAGTTGTAGACCATTAAAGAGATGTTTTTTATCTATTACTTGTCTATACATATATATATAAGAAAGGAGAATTGCTTCTCCTGTTCATCCCCCATCCAAAACGGGATGAAACTTTTTTGTATTTATTTTTTGGTGCTCTGCTTTTTCTTTTTTTTTTTTTCCGGACAAATTTTTTTTTTTCATTGTAGTCTTTTTTTTTTTTTTAATTTCCTTTCAACCCCTTTTTTTTTTTCATTTTAGTCCTGTTTTTATTTTCTTTTCGAATCATTTTTTTTTTTGTTTGGTCCTTTTTTATATTTCTGTATTTATTTTTTTGTCCTCCGTTTTCTCCTGAATAATTTTTTTTATTTTAATCCTTTTTTTGTTTTTTTATTTTTTGCCCAATTTTTTTTATTTCATTTTAGTCATTTTCATGTTGATAATTTCTTTCATTTTAATCATTTTATCATTTGGTTTTTTTTTTTTTTCCGTGGCTTTTTCTTGGGTCTTTTTATGTATATTTATTTTTACTTATAATTTGAATGTTTTTTATTTAGATAAATTTTCTCAAATTTATCCCACAGGTGCAGGTAGGACAAACTCTAGTTTTGGTCGCGCCCACATGTGCTTTTGCTCGGGGCCTTTGGTTAGTTGGGCGATGGTTAATTCGTTGGTCAGGGGTGAGCAGTTTAGTTCACGAGCCACATCCATGGCCCCCGAGATCAGCTACTGGCCCCTCAAGCTTCTCCAAAGGAGTTTTTCCTTAATGCAGCCTTGGTCATTGAGGCCATTTGGAAAGCTCGCAATAATTATTTATTTGCTGATGATTATCCAGGTGCAGGCAGGACAAACTCTGCAAGGGATTACAAAATGAGTTATATGTTCTATGTATCAGTCGCAGGCTGTTAGATCGCCTCGTTTGTGTTGCATCAGGCAGAGCGGCTGGATAAAGCTAAACTTTGATGCGTCTTGGAAGGATGGTGAATGGTGGCCCAAGAACTCAGCTGGAATTCCTCTTCTTGCCCGGGTAGGCCCCCTCCAAAGTTGTATTCCCCCCCTTCCCTGCGGAGTTACTAGCCTGCTGGAGAGCTGTTGAGCCTGCTGGAGATGGAGAGCTGTTGAGCCTGCTGGAATCAAGTCTGGTCCAACATCATCGTTAAGAGTGATTGCAAGTTGCTGGTCGAATCCTTAAAAGGAGAATAGGGATTGCCCTGAATGGAGAGCTGCTGTGGACTTTTCCTCTCTTGCTCTTAGGCTTTCTTCTGTCCAATCCTTACAATTCAATTGTATTCCTAGAACTTGTCGTTCCACTGCTGATAGGCTTTGTAAGTGGGCGATTAATTCAAGGTTACCAGGATTCATTACCCCGGGATTGTTGCCCCCGCTGTGGTAACTTCTTTACTTTCGTAAGTTCAGCAATAAATCCCACTTTTACTAGCCAAAAAAAAAAAATGTCACACATGTGCATAGCACATGCTTTGTATTAGTAAGTACAAAAGTACAAATGTGCTTTTCGTCCCCACATGACCGCCACTTTTTTTTTTTTTTTTTTTGCTTTTCACTTTTGTTTTTGTTATGTTTTGTTTGTCTATTCCGCACGCGTAAAGTGTATGCTGTACAACTAGTTAGAGTGAAATATTTGGTTCTCTTGCTCCAATTTGTAATTAATGTGAATCTTAATAGAATTTGTACACAAATGTGTTTCCTTAAAATAAAGAGCACAAGATATGTTAAGGGAAGAGAGAGAGGTAACGAATTTTGTGGTAACAATTAGCGATCAACATAAATGACCTTACAATACAAAGAGAACTTCAACTAAAATTAGATCCACCAGTAAATTATTATGATGTTCATAGGAAATATGTATATCGAGTCGTAATGATGAGAAAACACACCAGCACATCAAAATTCAAGAAGACATAGAGCTCTTTGCCTCTACAATGATAAAATCATCTGATTGATCGAGAGCCAAAAACTTGTAACGTCACTAAAGCTATCTCATTCTCTATGTAGAAACAGATAGTGTGAATCAAATAGAAGACAACCCAACCCCATCTACAACTTCGATTCGATAGTCTCATTTCCGCAAATGCAAATGAACTCCATTACTGAACTCAATATCCAACAACGAACTTGTTAATGAAATTTGAAGACCAGAGGCCTGACAATTATCGAACCTTAAGCAAAGAACACTCTTATCTATCTCTCTCACTCTCTCTTTTTCTGAGGCCGGCTAAATTCCTTTGTACATTAGCTCTTTGACTCTTGCATATGGGAAAACAAATTAAAGTTCAGAATTAATATTACGGGACATTCTATTTTGTACTATTAGTAGTTATTAGATTAAATTTTCAAGATCTACGTGGAATAATTTTTTGCTGCATGCTGTGAATTGTATTTAAGGTGGATTATATATATATATATATTTTGTATATATAAAGAAAGAAGATTATAGGGGTTGGGATTGACATACCCAAGTAACTCAAGGGTAGATGCCTACACACATGATATATAGATCACTCACAATGTAGATTGCCTATATATCCTGATCAACGTGGTAACGGTGACTCGAGCTCAATCATTTAGCGAGAAAGATGAGCGCATGACCAATCCACCTGAGATTGTTTTTTATAGTATCATTTGAGAATTCTTCCATAAGATTAAAAGCAGGAAAAAAAAAAAAAGGTGTTTTAAGAATTGGGTAGTTCTGAGTCATAAATTTTTTTGTTAACTTACATATCATATAGTTCTGATTTGATTATGATATAAATTTAATGTTTAACTTGCTTTTAAAATCAGCACTAATGTCTGTTAGTATGAAGTGAACAAAAATAAAAACTTGAAAAATGTGTAAACAACCATTAGAAAATGGCTGTGGAATTGCTCGTAAAAATTGTACTGCATTTGTAGTACTGTATTGTTCGAGAGTGTACTTATGGTACTTCTAAAGAAGGGCAAAGCAGACATTTTTGACTCCCAAAGCTTTCTTTATATACATAGGCAGGCATCGTTTCTACAAGATCTATCACATAAATGTCTTTTTCTTCTTCTTTTTGGGGTCAAACATTAAACAATTTCTTTTTTTCCTCTCATCTTAGGTGGTCCTTAATTTACTAGGACTTTTGAGGAACCAAAATCTTTGGTAGTTGAGAGGCACATCCAAAGTTTCCTGTGATGTCAAGATCAAACTCAGTTGTGGAATAGTAATATTCATGCATAATCCGATCAATTTTGGAGTGATGAAAAAGAATATTGGGTCTCGACCAGCCGAGTAGAAATATTTCATCAACCTAACCCGCTCGATGAATTAATGTTATTTCTACTCGACTGGTAGAGATTCAATGTTCTTTTATGAATCACTTCAACATTTTTTAATCGGTGGGTGGAGATGATTTTGGAATGCTTAGAAGTAAATTATTTATATACATACAGTGATTTTGGAGATGATTTCGTAATCTTGCCTGCTGATCATAATTAAGCTACTTGTGTTGTGATCCCTCCCACGATGACAACAAACATATTTTTATGTATTGTAGATCAAAACTGGTAAAACTATCTTTCTTGTCTAATGCTTATTATTCATTAACTTGGGCCAACCCTAGGTTTTTATAATATTATGCTTTAGTTGATATATATTGTTTTAATTGTGTATAAGCTATGCTTGATTTTTGTTTATTATTATTATTATTATATATTATTATTTGCTGAATAAAAATTTTCTTTTATTATTTGATTTGGATTTGTTCTGTTTTTGGGTCACGGCTAGCTCTACAAGTGGATTCTATCACAGGGTCGTGGTTTAGACAAATTGGAAAAACACAAAAAAAGATTTATGTGCAAAACTTTGTTTTGGAATACATATATTGTGTTTGTGGTGTATGTATGTATTATAAATATATGCTGCCTCTTTTCATTATAGAATATAAGATCAAAGTATTGTCTCATCAAACATGGAAAATGGTTTAATTGAAGCAAATTAATAACTAAGTATATTCTCCATTACAAAGTACAAACTCATCCAATTTTAACATACACCAATTATAACAAAGTTTGCTTTTACAAAATTCAAGCCAAAGTAGTAATTATATTATAATTATTTGTAAGAACCTCACATAAACAAAAGTAATACACTTAACTCTACTGCAACTGCTTGATAATATTGAGTTATAAGTAAATAAGTACAAGAAGATTAACATTATTGAGGATGAAATGACCAAAAATACCCTTAGACTAGGAGAGAAGCTCAATCCCAATGTTTCCGACGGAGACAAGGCCCACGCCAGACTTGGGGACCAAAGTGACGAGAACGGAATCATCGTCGTCGGCGCCAACACTCTCGAGGAGATCGGTGATGGCCAGCCTCAGGCACGTCTTGATGGTCCCGCGGCGGCCGTGGGGGACGTTGACAAGGCTACCGGCGAACTCGGCGGCGGTGGGGCCAGAGCCACCATCGGAGCAGTCGTCGTTGACGTAGACGTCGAACTTGACGGGGAAGTTGCGGTCGAACTGGATGCCGTCGATCACGAGGACCTCTTCCTCCTCCTCCTTCTCCCGCTTGCTCCGCGACCTCCGAGGCCGACTCACCACTCTGCTCACCGTCCCCTCCAGCTTTATAGGAAACTCTGCTGCTGCTTCGGCGGCGGTGGCGGCGAAGGAGGAGCGTATCGGAGAGACTGCAGCAGCGGCTGCGGCTGCGGCTGCGGCAGTGGTGGCGGAGAGGGAGGATATCTCGGCGGCGGAGGAGGGTTGAGGAGTCGTTGGAGTCGAGGGAGAAATCGTTATTGTTGTTGTTGTTTTCCATTTTGATGAGGAGTTTGAGAGGGAAAGTTGTCGTTTTGGGCGAAGGGGATTTGGTGGGATGCAGTCGGAGTCGGTAGGAGAAGGGAGAGGATGAGATTGGAGTGAGACCGAGACTTGGACTATACATAATTTTTAATTTTAATTTAATTTTTGTAACTCTTTCTTTAGATCAAAGATGATGAACAAGAAAGAAGATAGACGCGCTTTTTGGTTTTTGGTTAAATATTTATATATATAAAAAAAAAATTGGAAGTCGGTAAACTCCCCTGTTTATAGTATTAATATCATTATCTTCTTCTTCTACATTATCTTCTTCTTCTTCTTTCATTTTTCTTTTCTTCATTTTATTTTATTTTTTTTTATTTTTATTTTGGGTTTGTTTATTCAATTCAATATATTGGGATATTCAGACAGGGAAAGTTGGGTGGCCTAATGATCTTGAATGAGGCCCCAGCTGTCCCACTCAGAGATGAAAAAAAGAAAAGAAGATAATCTTGTGCATTAAGATAAAACAACCAAAAGAGATACAAGGGATAAGAAGGGGAAAAAAAGTCAAATATCCTTAAAAAAATAAAAAATAAAAAGAAGAAATGTAAAACGGAAAAGAGTGTAGATGCTTATGCCCGTGCTATGCACAGGGATGTAAGGAAAAAAAAAAGAAATAATTGAATATTATAAAATAAAAGTAATTACTTAAGATAAATAATATAATTATTAACAGTATATTTGTTTAGTATTTATTATTATAATATCATAATATTTACATTGAAATTTATATTCAAAAAAGTGTTTGGTTTATGTATACAGGCAAACATATATAGATATATGTTTATAAACAGAGTTGTTGGAAAACAAACATTTTGTGTTGAAAATATCTTCAACTGTGTTTAACCTTCTTTTCTTTTTTCTTCAGATCTGTCATGAGAAGAAAAGTAATTAATTTATGTTTAGAAATAAAATTGAAAGTTGTATAATTCTATAATATGTAAGTATATATAAAAGATAAATATACCTTGATTCTTTTCGTTTTCTAGATGGGTCAACAGAAGATATTTGAATTTCTGTTGATGAAGGATGTTGTTTTTTATCCTGTTATTTGAATATTTTGTTATATAAATTTAATATGATTTGAATATTTATTCATATGAATTATATACTTTACTTTATAATTTTTTTTGAATATTTAATCATGTTTATATTTTATATTTTTTCTCTAAATTTCTGCTTTATGATTAAATATACAAAACATATAAAATGCAGACTAAAATAAAATAAAAATTTTATATACGATTTATTTTACACTTAGAAATAAAATATTGTTAAGTAGGAAAATTTTATGGTTTTTTATTTTATTGTCATTTTTATTCAATTTTTATTTAAGTCAAAAATAAAATATTGCTAAGTAGGAAAATTTTATGGTTTTTTATTTTAATGTTATTTTTATTTTTAAGTATCATATTATGAAATATATAGTTTATGAAATATATTACTGAATCTATATTTTTATATTATAAATCGCTTAAATTTCAATTCAATTCTTTTTCGACTTTATATATACTATTTCAATATTTACATTTTTTGCCTATTTTATTATATTACATATATTGTATAATTGAAGTCAAAATTTCAAAATTTTATGGAAACATATAAACATATATTAAATTTATATATAATTTAATTTTATGAATTTTTTTATTTACTGATATATTTATATTATTGTTATGCATAAAGTATCTATTAGTAAACAGTTATAAAAAAAATTTATTTTATTTTCTATATCATTTTTACGTGATATTAGTTTTGTAAGTGTCATATTATTAAAAAAAAAAAAAAAAAAAAGCCCAAAAAAATGTAAAGAGAGAGACAGAGAGACAAACAGATGAAGAAGAAAAAACAAAACACTGTAGGCAAAGAGAGAGAGAGACGTGCGGAGAAGAGAGAGAGAGAGAGGGAAAAAAAGGTCAAAAAAGAAAGAGAAAAGACAAATAAGCAAAAAACAAATCAGCAAACAGGAGTAAAAGAAGAAAGAAAGAAAGAAAGAAAGAAAAAAAAAAAAAAAAGTATTCAACTTCCGTTAACTACATCCTTTTAGTTATTTATATAATGTGTTATATAGATTGTTTTTTGTTTTTTCTTAATTTATGGATAGTTTAAGAGGTTAGAGGAGGGGACCATAGATAGCCAAGTGGCAGTACAGGATTCGAACACGTAATCAACAAAATTAGAAAGGGAAGATTGTAGGGTTGATTGAATTTATGATCAGTAATTATAATAAAAACTAGTTTGAGCACGTTGTACGTGTTGAATCGTGATAAAAAATTTTACAATATTTAATATGAAGAAATATTTTTTAGAAATTATAAAAAAAATACAGATTAATAAATAAAGTTAAAGGGCTTGTTTGTTTTCAAGTCCTGTTTAAATTAAATTATACTTTTTTCATCATGGTTTTGTCTTTTTTTGAAAAAAAAATTTTGTCTTTTCTGAAAAAGTTTTTTGTCTTTTCTGAAAAATTACTATTGAAACTTAAAAATCTTAAACTAAACTCATTCACCAAACACCCCCAAAAGAGTTAAACTTCATGATACAATCATAAAATATATAATAATAACAAAATCAAACATTTTAATAAATAAGATAATAACACACAACTCATTTATTTTTATTTTTTTTTAAAAAAACATATAGAATTGCATTTTGTTATCTCAAAAAAGGTTTTAATCCCATTGTTGGCTATACAAAAATAAAACATTGCAATAAGAAAAAAATGATTGGAAAAAGAAACTAAAAGGTTTTGAAAATATAATAATGAAGTAAAAAGTAAATAAAAAAGAGTCAATATGAATATTTTACACACATTTTAATTTATATATAGAGTCACATACACACATGCATCTGCAAAAAAAATTTAAAAAAAGCAAAATAGTTTATTTTTATAAATATTTTTAGCTATAAAACAATATGCTAGCTGTAACATTTATACCTATTTGTTCAAAGTTTTGCAGCAAAAATAAGTATAGATGAAATGCTAATACATTCATAAACCTGAGTTCTCACATGGCATGTTGTAGTAGGCGTTATCCTAAACAATATTGGATATATGTTTATTTCCTGCATAATGAGCTCTTAAAACTACAGTAGGACGGATGATCATTCCAAAAGCAGATAAAAGTAGGAAATTTCTAAACAAGAAAACTCGATCCAAACACTAATTTAACATGAATATGCCCGAAAATAATGACAAAATGACATAAAAAAAATGAAATTCCAAATGAAAAAATTATATTAACTTTGTTTTGAAACCTGAAGACATCATTAGCTCACAATAAAAATTATTCTTTTTCCTGTCATTTAAATGAAACTTTCTAAAGCAAAAGAGGAAACCCAATATTCTAAAGCAATATATATATATGTGTGTAAATATATATATATATCTGTGTGTGTGTATGGAATACAAAGAAAATGTTTTCTCTCTCTCTTTTGATGATAAAGCAATTTCAATCTCCAATCTCCTACTTTATCTACTATTTTATAAATGTAGAAATATATTTTGTTTTCGGAAGGTGAGAAAACAAAAGGAAAATGAAAAAGAAAGTCTCTCTCTAAGGTGAGAATAGGTTCCACACCAAAGAAAAGGAAAAAAAAAAAAAAAAAAAAAAGGTAGGAAAAGAGAGAGAACATATTCTCAATATTCACATGGGACCTATCAAAGCATTTAAAGTAAGGAATAATGTATTTCTTAAGAAAGCCTTTAGCCAACACGTGGAATGAAAAACAACAATAATCCTTAAAAATAGTGGTTAAAAAGCTGAAAAAAGAAACAAATCTTAAAAAAAAAAAAAAATGAAACGAGCGTTTCAACCAAAATGCTCGTTTTGGTTTAAGCTCATAAACAATACTACATATTGACGTTTTTATATATTTATAGATATATGTTTTGTTTAACTTTTCAACTAAAATTTAACTAATATGTATTTTTTTATCTTAATTTTATCTTTTTTTTAAATAAAAAAAATATATAATTATTTTTAAAAGAATTACTTTTTAAAATAAAACTAAACTATCACTTTTAAAAATTTTAAACAACATTTAAATTAATTACTATATATATTTTTTAAAAATTTATATAAAATAAATATTAATACAACAAAATCATTTTTTTCCTCTCCTCTCTCACACTTGGTACTCTCTTTTCTCTCTCTCTCTCTCTCTCTCTCTCTCTCCTTCCTTTCCCCACGAGCAAAAGAAAAAAATATATGGGGGTATTTGGTGTGTAAGTTTGAGTTGAAATTGATAAGTTTAAATATTAAATTTCGTTGACTTTTTAGAAAAGACAAAAAACTTTTTGAGAAAAGACAAAAACTTTTAAGAAAAAAAACAAAAAAAAATTTAAACAGGACCGGTTACCAAACAGAATCATATATCCAAAAAAAAATCCCTCATGCCCCTCACCTCTCTCTCTCTCTCTCTCTCTCTCTACCCCTCTCTTCCGACCGTGTCAGCCAGAAAAGAACCCAAAATTCAACAACTCCTCCTGCACTCTCTCTCTCTCTTTCTCTCCCTTCCCCGCGTGTCAACTGCACAACAGCCAAAACTCTCCCCTTCCCACTCCTCCCTGTGTCAGCTGCACAGCAGCCAAAAACAATACTAAAAAACGGCTACCAAAAATAAACAGTAACTTTTTATCTAATTTTTTATATATTTAAGATGATAGGACTGCAAAAATAGTTAAGAAGCTTTAAAGTATTAAATGCATTGCATTTTGTAAATTTGTTATTTGTACAGAAATGCTAATCTCCGTCGACAAAATTACGGCCTGAGTAAAGGGGAAAATAAAAAATAAAAAATAAAAATCCCGTTAAAAGATAGACCCAGCAATTAGTAAAAGTGGTCATTCCTGCAGCAAGGTTTCATGCAACACTTTCTTCCCTCTGTGAAAAAAAGGAACATATGCTTGTAAGCTGGACATGGCCTTGAACTTGACCACGCCTCGTACAACCTCTCTGCAGCTTCTGTCGACAAACCGTTGTTGCTAAGATCCACTACTTGCAATTTCCTGGCACTTGTGATCGCGCTCGAAAGCTCTTGTATGAATTGACACTCTGAAGATGATGAGTTTCTTTGACATGAACTGGCACAGGTGTCGTCAATCCCTGATGCAGCCGCTTCAACTCTAATAGGATCCTCTTCGCTATCAGCAACTTCAAGCTCATCGACGTCCTTCTTCTCCGGGATTAAAGCTTGTCGAGCAGGCTCAACTTCCTCAGGTATGTGCGCCTTGGGACATGATTCAAGATTCGGAAGTTCTGCATCAGCTCTCTCTTTTGTATTAGTCATGTCATGCCGTGGAGTGGAATGTTGATTAATATCGACATTATTTGCAAGATTCAGATCTTCAAGAGAATTGTTATCTACGAATAACATCAAACAAATGATCCACAACGAAGTTTCCAGAAACTATAATACACCCAAATATTTATAAATATGTACATGTGTGTGTGTGTGTGTCTATATATATAAATTTGTGGCGTTGAAGCCTCTAACCTGCCAATGCTTCAAGTATTTGCAGAATGCCATCAACCCCAAGCTGACACTTTTGTAGGACCAAAACTTTTAGGCAACATTTCGGGCTCAAGAGCAGGGATGATAAGGCATTGCTGCCCTGTTTTCCACAAGTACAGTGAGGTAAGAACACTAGAATATATATATATATATATATATATATATAGAGTATCCACTTTAGAATAGGCAGACTTCTAATCACAGCCAGTGCATCTTCTCTTGTTATAAACCATTATTGATTTCACCCGCAATTTAATCTTTGAAGAAATCTTACAAGTAAAAGCCATATTTGTCACGGCACAATTACTTCACAATGTGAAAATATGATATTCAGTGGCTACACGATAAAAGGTGACTAATGCAAAAGTCAGAAATACCAACAACGGGGGAAAAAAAGGCAAAATTTAAATTTACAAACCTCCTGTCCGATTGGATTTCCTGCAAGGTTGAGCTCAAACATGAAACTAATAAGCGACACATCAGCGTTTAATTTGAGTATGTATTCAGATGTAAGTTTGCAATCTGAGAGGTCAAGTTTTACAGGCTCCTCAGGCTCAGTCCCTTTAAACAAAGACTTGGTCACCAGTAGTGCTCCTTCCTGCCAGAAAGATCATATCCGATGAGCAACGTAGAAAATGCCAACATGACCTCTAAGATGTTATTACAGTATTTAATTTTTTGGAAGTTAAGTACGCTTACCGTTCCAATACCAGTTTCCCCAAGCATTAATGCTGACAAACTCGACGTTTTAGCGAGCTCACATAGGCTATCAATTACAGGTTTTTTTGGCTTCAGACCATTGAAGGACAATTTTGAAAATCTACAGGTAAATTAAAATGCGTTTGTTCTTCAGTTGATTGCTTGCATATCTATGGCCATATGTAATTGAAAACAAGAATGAGGTTTAAAAATTTATACTAACCTTTTCAATGCAGTAAGCTTGACCAGTAAATTGATAAGCGCATTTCCAGATATTGGGTCGTTATGTCCTGCAAGAGGAGTTTAACAAACTAATAATCCCCGAATAAGGAATTTAGAGGACATCAATAGCACCAATATGGTAAATAAACTTACCGATACATAATTGTTCAAGTTTGGTACTGTAATCTAAGGCATCAGCAACCACTAGAATCGTCCTTGATGTTAAAAAGCAGCCTTCTATGTTCAAACTTCGTAAGGCTACAAACAGAGCAAAGTATAAGTAGAAGAAAAAGGTAGGTCTCTAACAATATCCATATTGACATAACCTGTCCTTGGTAACTCATGAAAATGAATATGTAGCTATTCAACAAGAAACAGCAACATCCCAAGTAACGGTAACGAATAAGATTCTGGAACTCTGAGACGTGAAATTAAAGCAGGAGAATAAAAAAGACATAGTTTACCCCGGAAATTTTTCAATATAGTTGAAAGGTAACATGCACAAGCGTCGGTGAGGCGGTTTCCAGAGATATTAAGAACTTCCAATCTAGCATATAGCAACGGACACTCACAAATCTGAAACAACATTTAAAAAGTTATTATGGAGTCAAATACTCACACTTCGACATCTTGAACAAATATATAGAACCGAGATGAACAGAATTTCATTCTCTCCATAAACAAGTGACAGCTGACTTTAGAGTAAAATCCATACTAGACAAAGAAAAAAAGGAAAAACAAGCTTTAACATGCTGAAGTGAAATGGTCGCTGACCTGAAACAGAGCACTCGGACCAAATCGATTGCAGTGCAAATCCAATGTTACCCCACCATATTTTTGGCCTGATGAAGCGAATACTTGTTGTAACGTTTCCATCGTTGAGATTCCTAGAGATAATGATAATTCCAAATTACCAACCAAAAGTTGACAGACCTCTCACTTGTTATGGGTATAAATACTAGTCTGGTTAAAAGCATACAAATGAACAATGCTATTTAATCGTTTAGTTCATGAATGCTAAAAAGCTACACAAGACAGGCTAAGAATTAGTTGCAATTACCTAATAAATTATGAGACAGGTCCAACATTGCAAATGTTTTGTAGACATGCAGGGCCTTGAGTAATGGATTTACCGATACATCTTGCAAGTTACAGTCAGATACGATAACTTCATCGTCTGAAACCTGTGGGACACACAAATAAATTAAATAAATATATATATATATATATATATATATAAAATAAGTTCTTTTATTCAATCCAACATGTTGCAAAACTTTCATTAGACATTCTCTCTTGGGCCTGTACATCCAATTATAAAACTCGAGAGGAACATTAGAGCACAACATCCACCTTATAATAGCTTGAGCCTTTGGAGGAAAGAGAATCAAGATTTTGCAATACTATTACGTATTCATTTATACCTCCAAATCATATAATTTCTTCATCAACTTTATATTTGGTGTCTGTGATAGTTCGTTGCAACCTTCAATGTAGAGTTTAATCAAGCGCTTCTGAATCCACTCTGTGTACACATGAAGTTACTGTTACATGTAATGGAAAAAACAATCCTTTGAGTATTGCAGAAAAAACATGAAGTTACATGTAATGGAAAAAACAATCCTTTGAGTATTGCTAAGAAACGGTTGAAAAGGAGACATATGCAGAGAAATAGCATCTAGCTTGTGAAGAAACCAAGTCATAATACAGTTCCAACTTCATATGCAGGCTCAACATCTTAGCATCTTACCAAAAATTACAAGAATTCTAGCTCAGCTAAATGAATTATTTGGGAGCATTCTTAATAAATCAGAACATACTTGAAAACATTTTGCGGGAGGAAAAGAATAGGAAAACAAAACAAAGGAGGATCTCATTTCATAGTAGTCATTAGCTGGCCTCATCAGACACTCTATATAGAGTTCTGAAGTGGTTATTTTCCAGCGTGAAAACCAGAATAATGACCTGCAATGTACTTAAGACCAAATGCCCACTAGTCTCGTTAGTATTTATTGGATGGACAAAATAGTTCTCTCCCTGGATTCCTTTATTATATTAAAAATAAATGAATAAATAAATACTCACACACACTTATGTCTTCTCAATGAACAATCTTCAAATGACATTATGACGTCAACAAAGGACATATTATGTCTGAACCAGCTAAAATGTGGTTTTTCAAATAATAGAATTGCTGAATCAACAAGCATAATATCAATCAAAGAGCTAATTAGATCTGTTGTTTATGAACCATCGAACTTCAAAGAAGATGTGAATATCCAAGTATAATGCTTTATAATTTTATCACAATGAAAAAAATGCCAAAAACAATAAAATACCTCTTCCTAATTATATAATAGCAAATAACCCCGCTTTTTTACGCAACTAAGCAGCATTTTCTGTTGTTCTGTTTAAATTTAAAGTATGTCAAGTTTTGTTTTAAACTCAGCTTATTGCAGGAAAATTATTGTCTGTTATACATGGTGAGTAACTAGTGATGAGAGCAGTTAAGTTCATATTGCCAGTCAGGAAAAATAGCAATCAACTACTTCGATCAACGGTAGTTGATCAATCTTGTACATATTAGTTTCCCGGCCACTTATATCACAGGATACAAGCTTTGTAAAATGTATCAATTATATACACGTGGCAAAACAAAGTAATGAGCAAAGTATTATATCTAATGGTGGAATTGCAAGTACAACAAACATACTGTCCCCACAAGTTCTAATTCACGCACAACAGGAAAAAAATAAAAATAATAAAAAATTAAAATAAATAAAAAAACTACAATTACAGAATTAAAAGCCACAGAATGAACTAAAAGGAGTGTGAATACATACTGTCTACAAAAGCTTCAATCAAGACTTTTCCCATATGATCCTTGAGTGTTTCAATTGTCTCCAATGATTCTATGACTTTATCACCACATTTCATATGATGAATAACGGGAAAAAGCCCTAGCAAAAGAAAATTCACGTGTAGTGAGCGTTATTGAAGAATACTGCCTTAGATGGTCATAAATAAACTAATTCAAATCAACTCAATTTCACATTTAGGTGATCATCTTATTCTGAGGATTCAAGTACTGGCCATGAAGCACAGTAAATTTGAAAGGCAATGCCTACCCTCTGATCTCTTCTCTGTTGGAAGTTGCAAGTAGTATAAGCATGCTAGTTCAGCCTTCACAGGCTCAATACTCAATTTATCAGTAGCCACAAATGAGCCTGCTTCTACATGTATCAGCTCGTTGCCAATCTTGATCGTAATGCATGGCTGAAATTATTACAAGAGAATACATTTATGTAATTTGACAACCCAGATAATAAGAGCAACAAGGCAACAAAAGTCTGTACGACTATAGCAATGTGGTAATATCATATAGAGGTACGCAGAAACATTTCTCAGCAAGTAACACGAGAAGCACCAGAGCCAAAAAAAAAAAAAAAAAAAGAAGTTAATTTAGAAACACTCACATCATGTTCAGTAGCGCTTGAAGACCTAAAACCTAGGTCATTTTGAGTGGAAACATAAGGAACTGAAGTTTTGTATGAACTAGAGCTTTCTTCAATGTTAATAGGGTTGCGGGACCTGATTGCACTGTTAGAAGGAACAGCTGATACGTCCTGCAAAACACAAAGTTTTAAGGTTGTATCCACAGACTAAAACACAATGTGACGATATTCTCCAAGAATGGTCCAGAGGCTTATTTACCTGAACTACGCAAGCTGGACTGACTGTATCACTTTTGTTTTTAGCTGCAGCCAAGTAATAATACAACTCAGTGATCCATTTTCACATTAATTAATGCTTGCTTGATCTTAAATCAGTTATGACTAAAACCTACTTTCATCAGATGTTGCAACATCCTCTACTGGATGATTACGAGTTCTGCTTTTTGAGCGCTGCACTTCGGCACACATTTCATCCTCATCATCAGAAAGAACTACACGAACACGTTTACGGCAAGCGACTATGTCCTGACTACTGGTTAATTTAGTCGAACCTCTTGGTGATAGCACTTCAATATAGTGGGAAGAACTTTTTTCTTTTCCTTTATAAGTTAGTTTTGTTTTGGGTGAACTCCTCGAGGACTTAAGAAGTGAAATCAAGGGTACATCATCATTCAAATCTTCAATACCAGCCAAAGTTTCTCGAGAGCCACATGAGTTAATACCATCATCTGAAGTATGAATACTTCCTTCTGTGTCCGTTTCAGAACAACAATTCTCTTTCGCATCCTTTTTTTCAAGCTCTGTATCTTTGGATTGTTTCAACTTGTTGATTTCCACCTGCAATCTCCTATATGCCAGTGTCGTTCTTATAAGCAAATAATAAAGCGATAATAACTTATGCAAAGATATATGCTTTATGAAAAAAGAAATATCACTTATTATGCTTCTAATGAACGACCCTCTCCAAGTTATAATCTAACATGACAAATTTAAGAATTTTGGAGCTTTAATCTTAAAATGCTGGATTCAATTTCAACGGTCACAAAACAGATAGTTTAACTGGTTAGGGGCTTGCATGGATCACATTTACCTGGCCTCATCATAATTATCAAGCCTTATCGAATAGATATAATGCATGTTCTCCAGCGCAGCAAGCTGTGAAGAAGGAAGTTTAGCTTCAATAGCAATCCTGTAACATAGCAAAGAATGAGGCTCAATGAGCATAGATAAATATAAAGCAAGGAATAGGATTTCTCATTCTTCTCATAAAAACAAGTTAAGACGGGACAGGGCATAAGATTAATAAAAATCTGAGTACAACCATTTTGCCCCAGAATAATGAAAATACGATACTAAGAACATCTACTGAAATTATTTTCCCTAGTTGAAAAATCTTGTAGAGATCCTAATGTTTAATCTCAATCAATACCAAGGGACCTTTTTAATCTTTCAAAAAATAGCTCTTTTTTATTTTATTATTGTTTTTTATTATTGTTTTTTTTTTTATTTTTAGTTTTAATCATTATGGAAGAATTATGTAAAGTAAACCATAAAAATGATGTTGGTAGCAAGGTGAACCATCAATCACTATATTGATAAAATGTTAATGAAGAGTAAAATTGCAAAGGAAGAAAGAAACAGGGAAGATTTAAAATAAATAAATAAATAAATAAGATCCCACCATAATAACCATACCTGTAGCTTTCCTCATATGCATCTAGCGCTTCTTGCCAATTACCATTACTATCTAAGACATTTCCAATGTTAAGTTTTGCCATTGCCTGCCCCTGAAATATTTCCAATTCATATCATGAAGTGCACGAATTAGCATTTTCACATAAATATGCCCGCATTTTACCCAATGCAACGGCTACTATCACTAAGGAAACCAAGTGATATCAAAATTTCACCTAAACTGCTAAGAGCATTGAAGATAATTGGAAAAGAAAATTTACTTTTCCTACTTTCATGCTATTGCCTGATAATAAATACCATTGAAAAAGACAATTGACTGACCAGACCACCATATTACCTCCAGGTGACCAATTGACTTGTATGTTTCCCAACTCTTCATGTACCACTTACTGGCTTTGCCAAATTTCCTGAGGTTATAGTATGCATCTCCAATTGTCAAAAACGAATCACCCAACTTTTCTTTATCACAAAGTTCACATGCTATCCTCTTCTTCCTCTTTCCAAATTCATGAACCTACAGATAAAATTTTAGAAGAGGAAAATGAGTCATCTTTAAATTGCATTAGAACAAAAAATATCTCTCAGCCATATCTCAATCTCTACCTGTACAGTTCCACACAAGTTAAATGCAGTATTTTCCCATTAACAACCTGACATACAATTATGAAAATAAAAAAAACAGCAGCTACTTTAAAACACTTGGGTATGAGTTAAGGACATCAAAGACATTCCCATCATATCTCACATGAAAGTCCTAAGTGGTATAGTATCTTATCTCTGAGAAAGTATATATCAGACTTAACAAAGACAGAAAAGAATGACACAAGCAAACTGTTCTTCGTGATGACCAGAAACGAGGCAGTTACAAAACTGAAGACACTAAAAACATGTGTGGAGTAGAATGTACCTTCAACCAAAAATGTATTGACGTTGCTTTCTCGATAAGACTATCAACAGAAGCCTGTTGTTGCTTTAGGCACTTCCTTTCACGGGGTGTCCCTCTTGCATTGGTCAAGTCTCTTGTCAGCTTCTTGAGAATTTGTTCGTCTTTCTTTATTTCATCCATAACATTCATAGCTTCTTTTGCACTTTCAATATTTAGATCAATTTCGTTAACTAAAGAATCCTCATCCTCCAATTGTTTGGCTAGATTACGTGCAATTCTATAGCTTTTAAGTGCGTCATCGTACTTCTGAGTTTTGTAACACAACACACCATAATTTATCAATCCCTTTGCCTCTCCTAGGCAATGTCCGATTCTCCTACAGATCCCAATATCCTTTACCATATGCCTCTTTGCTTTATCCCACATCCTCAGCTCCAAAAAAACAACCCCGAGGTTGTGATGTAGCCTGCTACGAGTAGCATCGTCTTCTTTCACCTCTTCGTCCTCACAAATTTGCAATCCCCTGCTGAGGAATTTCTCTGCCTCTTCATAATTCTCAAGCTCCATCTCAAGCATTCCCATGTTGTTGTGCGAGTCAATGTATTCCGTAAGGAAGGAATAAGAATTCGAAGGCGGGTTCTCCTTGAGAATCCGTGCAAGCTCCATAGCGAACTTAAAGTACTTTTTGGCACTCCTGACTAAGTGTTGGTCATCTTTATCTAACAAAAGCATGTCGTAGTAGGTACGGCCTAGCTGGGTGTTGGCCCTTTGCTGCTCAACGAGGTCATTCACATCCTTGGCAAGTTCCAAATGCTTTTTCTGCCCCCAAAACCCCCCCCAACCCCCGATTTAATAAATTAAAGATAAAACAAATTTCAGATCCCAAATCGAAAGCTAAATCGGAACGAACCCTAAAAGACAAAATTGAAAAAAGAAAGAAAGAAAAAAAAGGAAAAACCTGAAAAAAGAGGGCGTTGGGGAAGTCCTTGAGGAGCAGATAGACGTCGCCGAGGGACTGACAGGAAGGAAAGCAGTGGCGGGGACTCAAGAAGTCGAAGGAGATGTCGCAGTCGATGCGGAGCCATTTGAGGGCTTCGACGTACTCACCTCTCTTCTTGAGAAGATTTCCGATGACGTTCGCCCATTTCGCCGCCTCTTCTCGGTTCCCGACCTCCTTCGCAGCCCTGTACGACCGCTTCGCCTCCATTATCTTCCTCCCTTCCTCCGAGTCTCCCAACGCCATCCCCGACTGATTGACTGATTGACTGATTGATTGATACCACCCACCCACAATTTCATCACTCAACACGACACTCACACTTATAGATTTTCATTTTCATCTTTGATTTTTCCTAATCGTTGTCTTTCGTTTTTTTTTTTTTTTTTTCTATGTTTTTATTATTTTATTTTAAGATTTTGGAGCCAAAACTTTTTTTGAGATATTCCCGCCAAACTTTCTCTTCTTTTCTTTTTCTCATGTTGTTCCAACTTTTATTTTTTATCTTTTTGTATTTCCACTAATGCCCCCTCAAACTTATCACACTTTTATTTTTAGACAATTTGCTTCCCAAGTTTTTAATTTTAACAATTAACTCCTGAACTTTTCTAAATTATTACAATATACCCCATTTATTTAATTTTACAAAAAATTTGAAGATTTAAATTTGGAGATTTACATTAGAGTTTGTATTAAATTTAGAAATTCTTTTATCAGAAATGAGGTTTTTCACATGATGCGTTAGCAGGTTTTTCATAACTAACTTAGAGAAAAATTTAATCAGAACAAGTACATTACAACAATTTAGTAAATTCAGGAAGTAAATTACTAAAATTAGAAATTTAAGAAATAAATTATCAAAAGGTAACAAATTTATAAGCATCAATGCTAAATACTTTTATATATATATATATATAACTATATTAAAAGAGTATTATTAAAAAAATTATTTTATCCTTTTGTGATTATGTCTTTTTTTTTTTTACTTTTTCTTGATTTCTCTTTTTTTTTTTTTTCCTTTAACTTTTTCTAAATTTGTCTTTTTTTATTTTTATAATTTTTTTTTATTAATTTACTTTGTTAATCAAATTTGTTCATATAAAAATATATTTCTAAATATGTATTTACTTTCAAGTTTTTTGTGATAGTCCAATATACGTGTAAAAAAAAAAATTAACCAATATCAATAAATATTATATTATTAAAAATTTTGATACTTATATTTATAAAATAAATATTTAATAATTTTAGTATACATACGTTTTACAAAAACATGATTTCAACTAATATATATATATATATATTTGTATATATATATACAGGGACAGGTGCTTTTTGGAATCTTGAAACTCCAAAAACTTTTTAACCATTGATCTTGATCTGTATGGTTGAGAGAGGGTGAGGGATAGGTAAAAATTTTATGATATGTGTCAGATGTCAACCGGTAGAAAAGCTTCTTTTCTTTTTTATTTATTATTATTATTATTATTATTATTTATTTATTTATTTATTTATTTTTGTAATTTTAAAGGTATAGTCAGTCGTCAGATACTAAAATAACTTGCCTAAGGACCCGTTTGGTTGGTAAGTTTGGTTTAAACTTACCAACCAAACGGGCCCTTAGGTAAGTTATTTTGTAATTTTTTAATTTTTTTAAAAAGGAATAATATTAACTTGCCTATTAAGTATCTACTATCTGTGCAAATGGGAGGTTAACATCATTTATGTTGTGATGAAAAGGATGGACATATAGTTCCAATCTTCTCTGAATATGTCGATGGCTAAAATCTTCATTATTGTTACCCTGCTTTTATCATACTCTCTTTTCTTGTTCAAAAATACTCTCTTTTTTTTTTCCCCCCCCTTCATTTTGGTTCATTACGGGCTTGTTTGGGGTTTTAGTCTAAACCCATGAATTTCAACTCAATTTTTGTTTTTTTCCCCAAAAGTTTTTTGTCTTTTCTGAAAAAGTACACATCAATCACTATTTAAACTTATCAATTTCAACTCAAACTCAAACACCAAACAGGCCCGACATGTTAATATTCTAACTAATGTAGTTGTTGCCACTTTTATTACTTCTTATAATGATCCAAGTTTTCTCACTTCGAAAGGCTTATTTGCAAGATAGATTGGAGTTGGACTTTCAAAATTGTCTTAATTATAAATAAATGAATGTTTGAAAATATGTCTTAAGTTGAAATTTGATTTGAAAATGATTTATAATATATTTTTGATTAGTGTAAAAATTTAAAATGTGTTCGGATTTCGATAGTAATATACAACTTCTTTTATTCTTTTTATCGTTATAAGCATTTAACAAAGAGAGAGAGAGTTGTGCTTTTTATTTAAGTTGTCTTTCCAAACATGTGTTGGAAACCAGGAGTAAAATTTGAGATTGGAGTTGATTGTTTGAACGACCCCCAAACTCTTGCAACTTACCACTCTGTTTTTTTTTTTTTTTAACTAGTTGAAGGCATGTATTCAGTTAGTTAAATTTTCTATGGAATTTAAAAAAAAAAAAAATCATCTCGTTTCGACTTGAAATAACTAAATTATAGACTTTTATCGTTTGAATTTTCAAGTTAGGGTTGGATATGTGAATAGTAAAATTGAGTTTACTTCTAAAGAAAAAGACAAAATATAAATTAGAATTATTTGATTGGAGTGAATCAACCAAACACATGCTAAATGTATGTCTAGATAATTTTTGTTAAAGAAAACATTTGAATTGTATAAAGATAAATAAAATAAAATAAAATAAAAATGAGTGTGATATGTATTTCTAAAATGTGAAAATTTGGATTTGGATTTAGATTTGAAATGAATTGAATTGTTTTGAGATAATAAACATTCAAATAAATTTCAATATAATAATTACTCAACCAAACATATATTATTATATTAGAATACGATAATTACTATTACAATGATGCATTCAAACAGGCAAGATATGTATATAGATAAAAAATATATATAGATCTTTTTCCGGCAAAAAAAAAAAAAAAAAAAGATCTTTAATATCACATTTTTCACTCATGTTGTTACTTGTCCAACTGAATAGAGTTATCCCAATTTTAAATAAAATTACTATCGTCATTTTGCTCCATCATTTTTTTTTTCCCTTCATTTTTTCTCTCGGTCATCAACCTTTTTGCCCTGCAAAAAGAATAATAAAATGTATGAATGTATATATATGTATAATATATAAAGTGTGATTAGCTTGATGGGGTTAAATGGTGGTGAAATAACTTGAAAAACAAGTATATAGAGAGAGAGAGAGAGAGAGAGAGAGAGAGAGATATAAAAAGGACTATATAATTGAAGCAAGTACATAGGTAGTTCGTACAAGGAAAGGAAGACCAAAGAAGAAAGTAGTAATAGTAGTTTTGATTGATTATGAGATTGCAGCTACTGATCTGCTTGTCGGTGGTACTTGTAGTTGTACTTGTACAAGGAGACGATGTTGTAGTATTGCAAGGAAAAGAAAAAGGAGGAGGAAATGGAAATGTGAAAAATAATAATGTGTCTACTAGTATGGACGACATATGTATATAAATAAAATTACTCATCCACATAAAGATGAGGACCCAAACTTTAGGAGAAATGCATGTGTTCTTTCACACTTGGTGATGTCTTTGCCTTCAACACTCGGCACATCCCCTTAGCTTTCGGGAATGTGCTCGTCATATCGCCGCATATTGACTCCGTAGCATTCTATTTATGTGACCTTATAATTCCCATTTCCTTAATAAAAATTGGTTCTTTGTGATAATTGGATAAAAATTGGTATACACCCTTGCTTGGCTGACGTAAATCCTATCTCCCTCTTGACAAAGGGCAGTCGGTTATTCTTAAATATTCGAGTGAAGAAAGAGTACTAACTGTAGCCCTTCTTCTGTAATCGTCTGCAAGTTGCGACCTTCAAAGATGGAAAGCCACGTTAAAGAGATGAGTTGGTGAAGTCCACTGCTGTCCTGTCCAGGGATTCGAGACTACAAATTTCAAGTACCAGTCTCCAAAATGACTCCAAATTATGTTGAAATTAATCTACCATCCCTAATTCTAAATCTTGTAAAATATTGGGATGTCGTCGGGAATCCCAGCTCATTCCGGAGGTGATGACGTGGTTGCAGCTGCCAATAGAAAGGCCGGACAGATTGGAGCAGTCGTACGAGTGGAGTGGAGTAGAGGAAATTCCAATTTCTGGCAACGAATGAATGTAAAAGCATTTAGAGACGTGCATGTTGGTGAGTTAAGAGACTTTGAGATCTGCAAATGTTGAATGACACCCAAATGATTCTATAATTAATATGCTATTTATATTGTGCTGTAATCTTATATTCCCATGAATTTTTATCAAAGATAATTTACCAGAGGATTTTCTTCTTGTTCTTGCTCTCGGTCGTTTGGGCTTGGAACTCTGTATTCCCTGGGACGAGCAGTTCTTGGTCGAGTCATTATCGGATTCAACTCTTTACATGGCTTACTATACATTTGCTCATCTGTTGCACAATGAAGACATGTATGGAACCAGCAGATCTCCAGTTGCGCCTGACCAATTGACTGATAAGGTTTGGGATTTTATTTTCTGCGGTGGCCCGTTTCCAACTATCATCTGATATCCCTTCGTCGATTCTTCATAAGATGAAGCAGGAGTTTGAGTATTGGAACCCCTCCCCTTTGATATCCGAGTTTCTGGTAAGGATCTAATCCAGAACCATTTTAACTCTCTCTATTTATAACCACACGGCAATCATGGCCAAGCGTCACTGGCCTCTTGGCTTCAGAGCCAACGGCCACATCATGCTCCATTCCGAAAAGATCGTCCAAGTCCATGGGAAACTTTAGAACACTCCGCCAGGCAATCGAGGAGTTCTCTGCCGATGCTACACGAATTCTCTTTGGCTGATGCCGGTGATGGTGTTGATGATGCCAATTTCGTTTTCGAGACTCCAAACGCTGCCATCCTGTGACTCACAAAAAGAAATCACGTGGATGGAAGAAGTTCTCGCCGTTAAGGACTCTTCTTTGAGGTCGGGCCCTCCTTCCACTGATGCTGACCTTGTCTTTGCCAATGAGATGAACATTGCTGTCACCACAATTACCACAATTTCATGTTTCCTCAAGACTGGCTTTTATGACCTTCAAGCTGCCAGGGACGAGTACAGGTTTTCATGTGGCACAGGAGGGATGAACCGTGATCTTATGTGGCGGTTTATGGATGTGCAGACTCGGCTTTTCACACCAATCTGTCCACACTATGCACAGTACGTATGGAGGGAAATTTTGAAGAAGGAAGGATTCGTGATAAATGCTGGTTGGCCAGTGGCAGATGTTTCAGATCTAAGCCTGAAGAAAGCGAACAAGTACTTACAGGACTCAGATAGTTGTGATGAGGAAGCTGCTCCACAAGCAAATTTAAGGTTCGAAGAATGGTAACAAGAAGAAGGCTGCACCAGTTACCTCTTCAAACGAGGACAGCAAGCTAGTAGGGCTGCTATACGTCAACGAGCAATTCGATGGGTGGAAAGCGGAGTGTTTGAAAATGCTTCGAATGAGATTGGAAGACATTGGAGGGCATACAGAAGAATAGTTAGTTCTATTGGGCGAGGTGTCGATTTGAAAACGATATGAAAGCTCTGTATGCCTTTCAAGAGGTTCAAGAAGGAAGAAGCGATTTAGAGGCATTGGAGTTGAGGCTACCCTCTGGGGAGAAGGAGGTTCTTGAGGAGAACTTGGAAGTGATAAGAAGAGGCAAATAGGAGTTGAAGAGGTTCAAGTTTTTGTCAATAAGTGATCCTGATGCCGTTGCTAAAGCTGGTTCTCTTGTTAAATTGATACAACACAACCCTCCATCTCCTGGAAATCCAGCTGCCATCTTCCTGAGTCCCTCAACTATCTGCAGGTGAGATTTTTTTTTTTTTTTTTAATTTTTTATTCTTTTTCCATTTGTTTGTGATATTCTGAAACCATGATCTTATTTTTGTTTTGTTTTGTTTTGTATTTTGACCTATCAGGTCCCCATAAAGAAGATCGATAACGAATAGCTCTGGAAGGAACTTTTGCTTTCGAGTGGCTGCGTTAAATGTTCAAAAGTGACACTACTTCTGGGAGATATGATTGGTGCAAATTTTAATTTGTTCTTCTTGCTGGTTTAGAATTCTTGTATATTTTCTAACCTTTTTCTTTTCGTTTGTTATTAGTTTTAGTATTAGTTTTATTATTATTTAATTTTTTGAACTTTTTAAATTATGTGTTGTTCCTAATTTAATTTCACTAACATACTTACAGAATAGTTGAGCTTACAAGTTATGGTGTTTGAATTAAGGAAAAATTTAAGATTTTTACGTAGAGAAATTGACAGCTATATATATATATATATATATATATATATATTGTGGAGTCTAACATGGTAACATACTAACATCACTTTTCCCTTTATGGCGGGGCATATAGTCATAGGTCAAAATCCAAGGCAAAGCTTTCTTTACCATTGTTGTATGTGATACATAAGGAAGGACCCACCAATTTCAATCTCTACTAATTCATTATACTTGGAGGAAAAAAAAACACACACACACACGGGAAATTTAGGATTGCATTCAATAGTCAACTATGATACCATAAACTCAAAAAAAGTGAATGCTATGTAAGACCAACTAAAACGGAAAGTGAAAATCTTTAAGGTTTTTTTTTTTATTTTTAAAATTGAGTAATTGATCTAAATAATCCCCGAATTTTTTAATAAGGTGACGGTTTGATCTCTCTTTTTTTTGTTTGGTCGAGACGATCCTAAACTCTTAAAATATTGACTATAATATAATCATTTTCATCCAAAACCGTTAAATTTCAAACGGAATCGTACTCAAATCATAATTTTTGTAATAAATAGACCAAAATGCCCTCAAATCTCCCAAAACTCTCTCTTCCCCCTCCCTGAATTAGATTTGGTTTGACCTCTGGCCGTCACCCCCCGAAAATATTTATGCTTGTTACTCTTTTTTATTATAGGATGTGTAGATAAATTGTCCATCCCCTCCCCCATCATATGGCAGTCATTTTACTGTTGTAGCTATTGTATGAGTTAGCTATTAGTAGCAAATACAGACCATTTCATTACACGAGTATTTATGAGCACCCCAAAAAAAAAAAAAAATAGAGGACATTTAGTTTGCATTTAGTTCACTGATTACATGTGAAAATTTTAAATTGGAGTTGGTTGGTTTTTCAAAAACTAATTATAAATTTTGTTGACTTTTTAAAAAAAGATAAAAAAAAAGGATAAAAAAATACAGTTTATTTTGAGTTAAACTAAATTGCAACTATTGGTGTTGAGTTAATGGTCATGATTGTGGTCTTTAGAGAGAGTTATCGGACTATTCACAATGAGATTTCAAGCTTGATGGAGTCATTTCGAGATGCTTTTCTCATCACAGGACTTTTAATTACAACCACCTGTTTGTTTTGAGATTTCTGATCACAATTCGAGTTAAATGCCTTTTACAAACGAACAAACAATCTTCTTGAGACTTTGCGGATGTGAACATATATATATATATATATATATATTTTGGTGATGGAAAAATCTTCTTTAAATAACACAACTAAAAGAACAAACAGGGAATCTGCAAGGTAGAAGCAGCAAACCAAAAGAAAAGGTAGAAGCAGCCCCATTTGGCTAAACCATGAGCTATATAAAATTGGAGCATTTGGAGAGGGTAACCACTGCCAAAGCCTCAAACAGATTAAACATGGACTGGCAGCGAGAAAGGCAGTCCCTGTTGGTTCACAGGCAATCTGCAACTTGAAGACTGGCCAAGTGATATATAGGTACAAGTACAACCACAAAAGCAAAGCCTGGCATTCCATGTTGTTAAAACCAGCCGGTCTCCTTGGTGACGTTTGTAAATGACCTGCCTGCATTAGAGACGATTGGAACTAATTAATTTGACTAGAAAGGCTTTGATTTGGCACAAGGACCTAACAGCCAATTTTACATACATGTTTAGCCATCCATGGTTGACAATTAAAGGTTTACCTTTTACCACGGGAGTTTCTGGGATATGTGGCTTCATTAAGAATCGAATAAGACACTCAAATATGTAACAAGTGCCGACCTGCTCCCTTCATTGGAGGATAAGGAACCGTGAATAATACCAAACCTACAAAGAAAATGAAAACAAAAGAGCATTATAAGATACAAAAAGGCTCAGAATTATTACGATAATATGACTAAAAAGGTCATGAACATAAATATTTTAACAAAGAAAAAACAAAGTGGAACCTTTTTTCTTTGTTCCCAAAAAACCAAAAAAGAAGAATCATGAGGGTACTTGTAATGAGATGAGAAATTGACAAGTTAGTTATGCACTCGACACATGTTTTGTCATCCCACAATGATATACGGGTATTGCATTTCTTTCCTGTGTAATGCTTCCAGCTTGGTTTGGCTTCCAAGGTTGTAACTTGTAACCTTAGAGACCAATGACTTGTTATAGAACAGGAGTGGTACAGATTCTATGAGACACGGGGCATAAACGAACTGCAACCAGGTGTTTTTTGAAACCCTTCGCTTGTCCTCACCAGCCTCAACCTTTCAGCCTTCTCCCACCTCTCAGAAGAAGCATAAATATTTGACAGCAGAACACAATGTGCATTTTGATCTGAATCTGTTTCTGAATTTAGGTTGTTGATCTCTATGGCTACTCGTTCGGTCATCTCCATATCCAAATGAATCCGGCAAGCGCCAAGCATAGCCCCCCAGACCGTGTCATTGGGCTCCATTGGCATTCGCTTGATCAAACCATAAGCCTCATTTAATCTCCCTGCACGTCCAAAAAGATCAACCAAGCATCCATAATGCTTTACGTTCGCCACCAAACCATATTTCTTTATCTTGGAGAAAATCTGCATACCTTCATCCACAAAACCTCCATGTGCACAAGCTGAGAGAACAGAAAGAAAGGTTATTTCATCAAGCCTTTCTTCTGAACTTTCCATCATGCTGAATAACTCAAGAGCTTCCTCGCACTGCCCGTGAACAGAAAATCCTGAGATCATCGCATTCCAACAGGCAGTGTTTCTCTCAGTCATCCCTTCAAAGACTGATCTTGCACGGGCCAAATCCCCACATTTTGCATACATGTCAACTAGTGCATTTAGCACAATCTGATTGCACTCCAACCCTTTCTCAATTATCATGTCATGTATTTCCCTGCCAACATCCAACAGCCCTGACTGAGCACAGGCAGATAAGACACTCACGGCAGTAACTTCATCCGGCTCGTAACCTTGCATCCTCATTTCGTCAAACGCTTTCATAGCTTCCTCACAAAACCCATTTTGCACATACCCAGAAATCAGGGAATTCCAGTTCACCAAATTCCTGACCGGGATCCTGTCAAAAATAAATTTCGCCTCCTTTACATCACCTTTCTTGCAATACCCTGAAACCATCGAAGACCACGCGAAGCAGTTCCGCTCCGGCATCTTCTCAAAAACCTCCCTCGCCTTCTCCATCTCTCCATTGATACTATACCCATCAACCATCACAGTCCATGTGACCAAATTCTTCATCTCTAACGGAGCAGAATCAAACAACTCCCTAGCGCTAACGGTGTCACCATTCCTTGCAAACCCATCAATCATCTGAATCCAAGTCACGGAATTTCGCAATGACATCCTCTCAAACAACACGAAAGCAGGCTCCACATCACCATTCTTCAAATACCCACCAATCATAGCATTCCAAGTGACCACATTCCTCTGAGGCATTAAATCAAACAGTTTCCGGGCATTAAAAATCTCTCCACATTTAGCGTACATGTCAACCAACGAGGTTCCGACGAGGAGGTCATAATGGGTCCCACGCTTTATGGCCTCGGAATGTAAAGACTTGCCACATTGAAGGAAGCGAAGAGAAGCACAAGCCTTGAGAATGAGAGGGTAAACTCCCACAGTGCAGTGGATTCCTTCACGTCTAACTTGCGTGAAGACGCGAAGAGCTTCTTTTGGGGAGCCTTGTGAGATGAGATTCCTTACCATGAAACTCCATTTCCCAGAACTTGAATGATTATACTGATGATTAGAGTAGTTTGTCCTTTTCTGTCCTATACGTGTTCTCATCTGATCGTTTTTCGAAGAACAATATGCAACTTCATTAACATTAGAGAGAGAGAGAGAGATAGAGGGGAAAAAAAAAAAAGAAAAAAGAAAAAGGAAAAAGGAAAAAGTAATCGAGGACATGGTCTACTGCAAAACGACATAAAAAGTATAAAACGACATAAAAATATAAAAACGACACTAATGACAAACGACATTAATCTCAACACACGATATCTATTTGAAAAACGACAACGATTGGATGAATGTAACCTGTTAAATCTTTGACGGTTAAACTTAAAAAACAAAAACAAAAACAAAAAAATTTGCTATATAAGATCACACACAAAAAAAAAAAAAAAAAAAAAATTAGGAAGAAGAAGAAAACGAGGAAAGTCAAAGGTAGAGGAGGAAAGCGTGGAGGAGGGAGCCATGGCGATGGAGGAAACAAAAGCGGTGAAGAAAACGAGTAGCACGGCAGTGGATCGGCTGTCCGATTTACCGGAAAACCTGATCCACGAAATCATGTCGTTTCTTTCACCCGCCGAAGCCGGCCGGATGTCGATCTTGTCAAAACGGCTGTCGTCTGCACACCTCTCTTTCCCCTTACTCGATTTTCAATGTCGTTACTGCCACCACGCTTCTCCCTTCGATCAACACTCCGTCTTGGATTCCGTGCGCAATTCTCTCCAACGACGTCGTTTGAGTTTTGACAATTCCAGTTCCGACCTCATCAACAACATCAAGAGCCTGAGTTTCGACGTCTTCGTTTCGAATAAGGTGGGTGATTTTCTTTCTACGTTGAACACTGTCAACAAGCTACTTCAGTATTTGGTCAATTTTAGTCTGTTCCACAAAATCCCTCATCTCCTCATCAACTGCGACGGCGATTACCGACATTTTCATGAACATCATTGGTTGGACAATATATTGGACGTCGGACAAATCGAAAGCTTTCCGACCTCCCTATTTTCGGCGAAAAGTAGTACCATCAAAACCTTGAACTTGTCTGGCGTCTTATTCGGTTTTCAAGATTTGATCTTGGCCTGTCCTTTGATCGAGGATTTCCACCTTGTTGATTGGTTGGGTTTAGAAACCATCAGAGTCTCTAGTTCTGCTAAACTCATCAAACAAATATTCATTCAAGGTTGCTCTGGACTCCAGAGGATTGACGTCGACTCTGACGCGAGGCTTGAATCGTTTTCGTATACTGGGCCGTTATTGAAGCAGTCTCAGATCATCAACATCAATCTCGCTTCTCCCAAGTCTCTCAAATTCTTGGAATTACGCCGAGCGGGGATTACCGACCAGTGGGTTCGAAACAATGTTTTCGAATGCAAATCGCTCGAGATTCTTGTACTGGAGGATTGCCGAATGATTAAGAATATTCGTTTACACGACAACGAGCATCTCAAGGATTTGGAGTTGAAAAATTGCAATGCAGTTGAGTGTGTTGATGTTGTTGTGGCAGGACTCGAATCTTTTCAATTCGGAAAGCGAGTAGATTATGATCAGCCACCGCATTGTAGGATCAACATTAACTGCTGTAAGCGGCTTAAGAATCTTGTCATAAGCGGCGTTGTTGTAACAGAAAAGTGGATCGTCGAAAACCTTTCAGGGCAGGCATATTTAGAGAATTTGGAATTCAAAAGCTGTGCCTTGGCATTGAATAATCCAATTAAGGTTTACCTTGAAAATTTGAAGAGTATGGATTTTAGAGGTTGCCCAAGATTGCCCTCCTTGGAGATCGAAAGTCCAAATCTAATTTCGTTCCGGTATAGTGGGAAATTGTTGTCCTCGCCTCCGGTTATACTCGTATCTTCTCAAAATGTGAAAGTTGTGGAGATCTACTTTGAGAACTTGGACAACGAGGCTGAAGGGTTTTATAAAACCTTGAGGGATTTTCTCAGCTGCTTTGCGCATTGCAAAAGAGTTATTCTTCACACATTAGGCCACTTTACTGATGTAAGCACGTGTTCTATCTTATGCTTGTTATATTTATCTTGATGATTTTGAGATCTTGGAATACTAAATTATAAAACTACATAGGCAGGCGTTCTGAAAAATTCTATCATGAACATCGTGAATGTATGTGTCAAATTTTTTTTTATAATCGGCCCTGCGTTTTTGTCTCTAACAAGTTACATAGTTTTATGATGAATGTTGTTGTACTATATTCTCATGATGTGTATCCTTTATATATATATGTGTGTGTGTGTTTATGTAGTACAAATACTGCTCTCTGTTTCTCCCCTGCCCTCCACCCCTTTCAAAGCTCTATTTCTTGAATTATCACTCAAAAAAAAAAAAATTTTTTTTTTTGTTAAATTTGGTTTTAGTTAGTTACTTTTCCTTAACTATTACATGTATAAGTTTCTACATAAGAATTAAAAGGTCATGATTTTATACTTAGCTATTATATTTCTGGTCTCTTTGTAAAGGAGCTCTTCATCTATCCCGAACAAGTGAGAAACACCTTGATTCCTCCACTTTATGACGTCAATCATTTAGAGATACAAGTTCCGGTAGTTGGATCTGAGAGATTTCTGGAATTGGTTGATAGCTTGCTTTGGCTTGCCCCTCACCTGGAGTCTATATCATTCCTTGTCGGATACATTATTCCAGAAACAAAGTCCTCAATAAAGGTTCGTTCCGTGTCTAACATCCCAGTACGTGATTTGCTGTTGTTAGTTATATGAATCCATGGCTTAGATGAAATTTTGATGGTATTTGTTCTAATTCAACGTTGGTAGACTAACTTAGTGTATGCACGTAGTTTAACTTGAATTATTAATGCTAATGAATTTCAGAAAACAATTTTATTCTTTGTTCCTTTTATCAAACTAATTTAACTTGGGTTACTTGTTCTTAAATTTTGCAGTTATATTATGGTGTACCTGTTGATTCTGATGACAAGGTAGTAGAAGATGATATAATTAGTTGCTGCTCACCGTCTCCTGTGAAATGTTGGCGACATGGTTTGATTGAAGTCGCAATAGAGAACTTTGAAGATTGTGTTAGGACAAGTCTGAAGAGTTATTTTATCGAAAATGCCAAGGCCAGGATCACACTTATTTGAAAAAGCCAGCAACGTCTTCATTTGCTTTTGAGCTTGTTAATATCATCTTAAGATGGCTTGTTTCGTTTAACCCAAGGAAGGAAAAAAAAAAAAAAAAAATCCATAGATTGTGCAAATAGAATGGTTTTGTTTTTTTGGCCATCTAATCGAATTTAGTTGGCTAGTGCCTAGTGGTATTGCATCACTCTTTTCTTAGCAACTTTGACATTTTTGCTAAGAAATTTTGTGAGGTCCTTAATATGGAGACAATAGACAGTAGTAGTAGTAGTAGTAAATGGCAAGGACTTGTATTGTTTGTGTTGTTTTGTTTGGTTTTGACTTCCATTCTGTGAGTTACAATTAATCGAGTAATATGATAATTTTAGGTGTTTTGGTGGTGATAAAGGTGTTGGTACCCAAAGTTTGGATTAGAATTGGTGAGTTTTTGCTTCAAAATCAAAATGCTGAGTTTTCGCTATTCTCTATTAACAGGTGGGCTTTTGTTCATATTTGTCTGCGTCTTAGCCCCTTGTGATTTATGGTTCTAAAAAATATAAAAAATAAAGCCAGATTACCGATTGTTAATTCCAATTACATCTCTAGTAATGTGTTTGTAGCAAGCACAATTCATGAGTGATGAAAAAATATTAGTTCAAAGGGTAAAGCAACTGCTTGACACAAATTTAAAGACTTCTATTACATTTACATGATACAAAAATTTGATACTAAACTAATATGATACAATATCGGATACTAATAAAACTAAAATTTGTATCATACTCGTCAATAAGTTAGAATTTATGTCATATTAGTTGATGAATAAAAAAACAAAAGAAGTGGTTATTTAGGTAATTTGCTCTAGTTTTTTTTTTTTTTTTTTCCTCTCTCTCTCTCTCTCTCTCTCAAAAAGTATATCACCGGAAATTAAAAGAATTATTGCTTCAATGTTTTTTTTTTTTTTTTCCAACTTTTTTGCCCTTTAATTTTTTTGACATCTTGGGCTGTTTTCGTAGGCCCATTGGTTATTGGGCGTGGTTTTGCAAAGTAACCCTCTAACTTGGGCCACTTTTTCCAGCCCCCTCTAAAAGGCAATGGAAGTGCCATTTAGGCCCTGGTCTGAAAGTTCCATTTTCCAACACACTACACAAGCGCTGATGATAATGGTGACGGTTCAATTTTTTTATTTTTTATTTTGATAAATGATAGACAGCTCAATTTCACTAATTAATAATTAAAAACTAGAGATTTCTCCAGTGGACAGAATCCTTTACATCTCTACTTATGTTTTTAATGTTTGTATAATAGAAGTCATTGTACTAGGTTATTAGAGCTAGGAATGATAAAGAGCAAGATTCTTCACTTGGTCTTTTTTTTTTTTTTTTAAGCTACCAAAAAAAAAAAAAAAAACACACATTAAGATAGGAAAATTTGCGAATTGATATTTAAAAAGAGGAAAGAAAAAGGTAATAAGTATTGCAAAGGGAATTATGGTTACATGTATCATCTACAATCAAAATGAAGTATTTTAGACAGTTAGAAGCAATTTGTTCAACATAAAAGGAAATTAGAAAATATACGGCCTGACTCTAAATAATTGCTATGAAAACATGGAAAGAAGAAAACGTATCTCATAATAAGAAATAAGAGGGGCAGCTTCGTGAGATAATTGAGACTCGCACAAGCGCACAAACAAATTGGTTGATTTAGAAAACACACACACACACACACACATATATATATATATATATGAACATATTTGTTTTGTTGAAATGAAAATGAGTTCAAATCTTGATCATATATTATTTCATCTTCTTTTCCTTTTTCCAACAAAAATGGATGCACCATGTTATGGTTGGGCAAAGCTGAAATTTCAGATCAGAACCAAATGCTGCTGCTGGCTGCTGTATATATATATATATATATATCAAAAGAGAAGACACAGCTCCAACAATCAGAGAGCACCTGTCTGTTTACAGAGAATGGAACAAACTATGTCTGGAGTGAAAGTTATCCGGTTTTTCAATGTTAAAGGAAAGATGACAGACAGCCAGCAACGAAACTTGTCTCAAAAAATGCACATAGTATCTGTCATCTTATTAAAGAAGAAGCAGCCGAACAGAGAGACAGAGAGAGAAGAGAGAGAGAGAGAGATGGGGTTTTGTTTAGAGAGAGAGAGAGAGTGAGAGAGGGAGGGACAGAAATATTAGGGCAGTCGAGTTCTTAAGATTATTTATGAAATGAAAAAGACTTTTTGCGGCCACTTCCATGAATGCATGGTTGTCGCTGAAGCTTTTGTCACCCCCTGAAAAATAGAATGCCCGCCCTTCTTTTCTTTTTCCTGTCATTCCTGCATTATTACTAGCTCTCTCTCCTCTCTCTCTCTCTCTTTATATATATACACACACATTTATATATATATATATATATTAGAACAAGCTCTATATATATATTTCAAATGTATATATATTTTTTAATATATCTATAATATTGTAGAATAATTCTCTCTTGTTTCGTCCAAAGGTTCGTTTTGGAAGAAATTTGCTTAATTTAATTCCTTTTTTTTTTTTTTTTTTTTTTCCATTTTAGTTCTTTTATTTATTTATTATTCTTTTTTCATGTCTTTCTTTTTTATCTTTCAATCCTTTTTTTTTATTATTTCTTTTGGTCTAAAATTTATTATTTTTTTATTTAAGTCTTTTTTTTCCATATTAATATATATATATATATATATATTTTCGTTTTAGTCCTCTTTTCTTTTGATCTTATTTATTATTATTTTTTTCATGTTACTTCTTTTATTGGTTTTCCCCCCCTAATTCTTAAATACGCCTACGGGATGGTCTAGAATCTACAAATACAGATGATAAAAACCATAAATGGAGCTTCAATATCGCCCCTGAGAAAATGATAAAAACATGCAAATTTCACAAATATGAGCAATGCAAAACACAATTCTTTTACAAATACAGATGCGATTGCTAAAATTTGCTGTAATTGGGTTTTGATTTTGGTGTCCTTCGTTAGAAAAATGGACGGTGGCCATCTAGATTTAATTTGACGCTTGAGATGGGTTGAAGGGTACATGTACCGCTTCAAAAGGCCAATAGTTGAGAGCCGGTTAATTACTCATTTAATAGGGTGAGAAAACGACCATCGTTTCAACATAAGAGTAAGGGTTGTTATTTACTGAGATTAGGTATTTCATTGGCTGCTATTTTCTTTTGGTGAAGAGGGAAAACATTCAGAGGAAGAATATTGTAATCCTGTATCATTTTGTTTTGCTTTGGAAAATCAAGTGATCAGTAATACATTTTTCCTTCTTTTAAAATTATATTGTACCTGAGGATGGGGGAGTTCGAATTCTACATTTTTTTCATGAAATAGGATGTGATTTTATCTCTATGTTATATATCTGCAATCACTATTAGTTGTTTTTATCATGTATTCTTATCTTTTCCCTTTAATAAGTTGGTATAAAATTGTATTCATTAAAATGTGGTAATCGTTTTTTGAAATTATTACACAAAAAGTTTATTTTTAGGATCCCATTTTAAAATATATCTATTTTTTTTTTATAATATTACATAAATGCCCATTTTTATAAAAGCAACCATTCATAGTACCTATTTTGTCCTTTACTATGTTTAACATCATTTTCTCTCATCATGATTCTTATTTTTTTTCCTTATTTATTCATCATTGTTATATCTTTATGTTAATGACTAGTTTCTTGTTATAGTGATTGCTTGTTAGTAAGATTTAGGTTTTTTTATACACCTATTTCTTAAATATTATTTAGGTTTCTTAAAAAAAAAACTTAATTTTTTAGTATGATTTAGGTTCGTTAATGTTATTATGATAATTGTTTTTATTTATTATTATTATATTATTGGAATTGTTTTAAAAGTTAGTTTTTAAAGTTTAAATATCATATGAAATTGTTTATTTCTTTATGATAATTACCATGACATTATGATACTTTTTTGAATGTGGTATTTTTTTCTCTCTTTATGATTACTATGTTAATATGATGTTTTTTCCTTTATAATAACTACTATATCATTATGATATCTTTTTTAGATTTTAAAGTGTTTAATATTTTTGTATAATATTTATTTAATTTATTTATATGTTTATTGTGAATTTTATCTTACTAACCAATTATTTATTATAATGATTGTTTTTCATTTACAATACAACTAATATCTGTTATGATATTTTTTCTTTATAATAAATTAATAAAAATTATTTTTTCTTTTTATAAAAGATTTGCTTAATTTGAATTTGCTTAGAACTAAAATTATAAAGAAAAAAAAATCATCTACTCCTCAATCATAACATAGAAAGAATATCCAATTTGTAAAAATAAAAAAAAATAAAAAAATCCAAAGTCAATTTCTTGAGTATTAAAATTTGAGAGCTTAAGTAGAACAAAAATTTAGACCTCCCACTACAAAAAACGACACCAAATTTGTTGACGCATAACCACTTTGATGGAAAACAACGCAAGCAGCAACGCCACATGGAAATCTGGAGATGAACAAAGATTTCCTGAAGAGTAGTAAATATTGATGCACCACCATTTCTTGGATGGTTGGACCGCTCCATCAAAATCAATGGCCCGTGTTTTGTAATGCCGGTATATTAAAAAAAAAAAAAAAGATAAATTAGGTTAAGTGATATGTTTTAGTTATTTAATCTAATAGATGATCTAATTTATTTTGATTTAAGAAAATAACAATTTGTTATATTGACTTTTAAATTTGATGATTGACTATAAAATTAGTGATTTACGTTACGGTTAATTAATGATTGACCGTAAATTAATAACTGATTGACTATTTAAGATAATTAATTAATTATTTTAGAAAAAAAAAACTTTTAACTAATTTTTAAAGACTTTAATCGTTTATTAAAAAATTTCTTAAAAAAAAAAAAAAGTTGGAGTATAATGGAATCTAGCAGTTTCAGATAAATCTTGACACCTTTAGATTGAATTGAAACATTTTTCTGCAAAGCAATAGATTGAAGTGAAAACACCAGTTTTATATATAGATATATGTGTGTGTGTGTGTGTGTGTGTGTGTGTGTATGCGTATATATATAATACATATATATATATGTGTGTGTGTGTGTGTGTGTCATTAAGATTAGTCTCATTTGAAATGACTTTAATTTACCTTTTGAAGTTCTCTTGTGCTTTTTGTAAGTTTAGTTAACTACTTGTTTATGATTAATTGCGGAATGTGCAGACATGGCCAGAAAAAGAAGAAAAGTGCATGTTGTAAGAAGAAAAGAAGAAGGTCAAGAACCAAGTAATGCGGATCTGATTTCAGAACTACCAGATCATGTTATCCATCACATCCTTTCTTTCCTTCCCACCATTGATGCTGTTCGGATGAGCCTCCTTTCTAGGTGTTGGAGAATTCCATGATTATTTCAAGAGAAGAGAATCGTTCTACAAATTTGTGGAGCAGTATTTGAAGCACCGCAAGACGGGCACGCATTGCAAAACAGACTCTGTGGTAACTAGTTTTAAACTTTCTTTATACCCCGGCCGCAGTTCTCAAGTGGACAGGTGGTTGGGTTTCGTAGCTCATCCCTATCTCCAGGAATTGAATCTCAGGATGCAAGATGAATGTCGGGGAGCGTACTATTGCTTGCCTCAGGTTGTAGCTTCATTGACTGTCCTGAGCTTGGAGGGTGTGAGGTTGGAGGCTTGTTCTCCTATAAGCCTTCCGTCTTTGAAATCTTTTGTCTTTATGGAAGTTCAGGTGGAAGCTGAAGAATTGCATATGTTAGTGTCGAGCTGTCCCTCCCTCGAGCAATTTTACATTGATGAATGTGGTAAGCTTCATCTTTGGGTTTCGAGTTTGACTCTCAAGTTGCTGGATATATTTGGGGAATGGACGACAATCCAAGTGGAAGCAGTAAATCTTCAAACTTTTGTATATGTTGGACAAGACTCTTGCCACCTTGATCTTGCTTCTTGCAAGAATATTCAGGATCTCTCATTGATTATGGCGTCTTTTTTGTCCTGATGTGGATATTGCTAGCCTTATTTCTGGACTTCCGTTTCTTGAGAGTCTTGCCGTTTATGACTGATCTTTTTGACATCCGAAATCAGCTCCTAGTCTGGTTTCCTATACATGTAACAGTGAGCATACATTAGTAAGATTTTCTATGGATACGCCAAATCTGTTGGAAACTAATATCTCTCTTCACTTGGTTAAGGAGACCTCTAGTATGGACTGGTACACCAGCATAAATTGATTTTCTCTCATATTTCGACTGCTCTGAGACTGTAAGCTTGTTTGTCCGCTCAGAAAAGGTATTTATAGAAGCTCGATCAGTCGAATTGCTTTTTTGCATTTAAATTGATTGTTAGCATTTTTGATTGCTTGTTTCATTAACTATGGTTCTGATTGATTTATCCTTTCTTTTGGTTGTGGAGGTTCTCATGTTTCCAAAAATTGCCTAATGTGAAGCATATCTACAGTTAATGAAAAAATGGGGTGGTGAATTTCAAAGAAAATCTGACTTGAGGAATGCTTTGCTTTTGGCTTTCACCTTGTGCGGAGACATTATCCATGGAGTAACGAATGCTTAACTTAACTTGTACTTCACAATGTTTGTTGACTGAGTTTATTTTTGCTGAACTGTTCTGTGTTGTCTCTTTTCCATGAGCTCGAAGTTGAACTTGGTCTCATTGTAGTTTGTTGTTTGGATATTTAGGTTTGCAAATTATTTACTAATTTTTGCTCGAAACTACTTTAGACAAAGCTTTTAAAGGATTTATTATATGACTCGGAAGTTACTCGTCTAGGTGTCATTTAAATATGTTTGTTTGTAATTCGTAAGCATGAATTCCTTTGAACTCTGATCAAGAAATTTGAACCATCTAATTTAGGTGGTAATTTGAACAGTGAAAGACAATTTCTCTTGCATCTTCGATGCACCAAACCTTGCCCTCTGTTTGGGCCAACCATTTGAATGGGCATTGTCTTTTTTTTTTTTTTTTTTTTTTTTTTTTTTAACATCTCTGTTTATTTACTATAAATTATAAATTATTTATCTGAGTTTATCATAGCAAAAAAAAAATAATAATATAATAATAATAATTATTATTATTATTTTTAAGAGCAAAAAAGAGACATTGCATTATTTTTCTTTTAATACCTTATATTTATTATCTTTTAGTTTCAAAATTGATGAATTTACTGCTTCGTAAACTTAGCTTGAAAATACAACTGGTATAATTTATTCCTTTTTCTTTTTCAAACGTAACGGTTTGGTGGGTTTGATTAAGTTGAAGATCAGATTAAATTGAGTTGTGTTGATCAGATTTGATTCAAGTGGGCCAGTTGGGTTACAAGTTTTTTTTGTTCATCCCTACATAATTAATTAAGGCACTTAACATTAATCTTATGTTAGGGATGTTCAACCATACAAAACTACTTAGATTACGTGAGATACTAATCAAATCAATTATTGATTAGTCAGGAGATTTTCAAATTAAACAAAACTATATTTCAGAAATCAAATCAATTTATTTTTTGAACTAATACTTAGCAAGCCCTTTTCGATCAAAATTAGAACCATAATTTGATATAATAAAGATTCATTTATTTCTCATTGAACATAACAGAAGAAGAAATATCCAATGTCTTGTTATGCAACCATAACATAAAAAAGAAACATCCGAAGTCAATTTCTGAAGACTTTGAATATTGAACTTTAAGCTTATTTACCCTTTAGAAGTTCTCTTGTGCTTTTTTACATGGTTTAGTTAACTAGCTGTTCTGATTCATTGGAATGTGCAGACATGGCCATGTTGGAAGAAGAAGATCAAGAACCAAAAATCATGGATGTGGATCTGATATCAAAACTACCTGATCATAATCTTTCTTTCATACCTATCATTGATGCCGTCCGGACAAGCCCCCTTTATAGGCTTTGGAGACTAATGTGCTACTCAGTTCCCACGACGTTAGAATTTTATGCTTGTTCTCCCTAGAAGAGAATTTTTTCAATTTTGTGGAGCAGTATTTGAAGCTATATTTCTGAACTACCACTTCTTGAGAGTCTTGTCTTGTACAAAACACCGATCTTACTGAAATCCTGAATCAACACCTCAAGTTTCTGGTTCTTGTGGAAGGTGTTGACAATATTGAAATCTTATATTTAAAACTGCCATATAGTAAAAGATGAGACTCATTATTATCATTATCATTTTCATTTTATAATGATTTTTCATGAATTTTCTTACCAAAACAACACTGCAAATGCCAAAACAAAGTGTTAAAAGTGCAAGGACCAACAAGCACACAATGAATGGCAAAATTAAACCAGTTTTTAGGGGCCAAATTTGAACAGTACCCAAAAAAAAATATATATATATATATATATATATATATATTGAGGAAAGGAGTATGGAATTGATTGACACTTTTGAAAAGGCTAAATACTTAGGTTCCTTATGGGCCTCAACAGACAAAGAGTTTAAGGTTTTCCATTCTCCTTGATCATTTTAAATTGGATGGATGTAATTGGTAGACAGTGGGTTGATGATGAGGATTATAATTGTTTAGAGTTTGTATGGTTTATTTTTTATTTTCTATTGTCTCTCTTATGTTGAGGACTTCTCATCCTCTTTCCTTGTAATTGATTTATAATCAATGAAAAGGCTTTTTCGTATCCAAAAAAAATATATATATATATATATATATTTTTTTTTTGAACAGAACAATTACGCAACTTGGCTTGATCATACGAATTATTGTAGTTGCCTTCATATTGACCGACTCAAAGCCAACTACAAAACATATCGAAATATAGTTGACATTCTGTATTGCTTTGTTTCTCATATTTGTCCTGATTAGCTTTGTTTGAATGGTTGCCTGAACTGAACTGAACAGAACTGAAGAGAAGAGAAGATCGTCATAATCATGGCTGCGGAATTGGTGGTGGAGCTCTTCTCTCTGCTACGCTTGAATTTCTGTTGGAGAGACTTGGTTCCCCTGCGGTTCTAGCCTACTTGTGGGGAAAATCGAAACATTGCGATTCTGATGAGCTACTTGCAAAATTGAGATCACAGTTGAATTTGGTTGGAGCGGTGCTTGATGATGCGGAGCAGAAGCAGGCAAAAAGCCGCAGCATCGAAAAGTGGCTGGAGGAGCTTCATGATGCTTTCTATGACGTGGAAGATCTTTTGTATGAGATTGAAACTGATGCTCTGCAGCTCAAGGTGGAAGCTGGGTCAACGACCGGCTCTAGTAGCAAGGTGCGTGAAAGCAAAAAACAAAAGTTTCATAACTTCTTTTCCAGATTTCGCAGAAGCAATTCGAGCAACGGAGATATGGAAAGCAGGATCAAGAAGATTCTTGAGAGGTTGGAGTATATTGCCGAACAAGCGGGTGTCCTCAATCTGGTAGAAGGGACTGCTCAAGAGAGACCATCCTGGAAGCCGCTGCCTTCGACGTCTCTGGTAGATCAATCTGAAGTTTATGGTAGAGATGATGACAAGAAAGAAATAATTAAGTTGTTGTTGTCAGATGAAGTGGGTAAGGATGATAATATAATTGTGATTCCTCTTCTGGGAATGGGCGGGGTTGGAAAGAGAACCCTTGCACAAGCAATTATTAATGACGATCAACTTAAGGAGCATTTTGAACTCAAGGCATGGGTTTGTGTCTCTGAAGATTTTGACATTTTTAGAGTGACAAAATCAATCCTTGCAGCTGTCTCTGGAACTTTCTGTGATAATTCCATGGACCTTAATTTGCTTCAAGTTAAGTTGAAAGACAGTCTCTGTGGAAAGAAGTTCTTGATCGTTTTGGATGATGTCTGGAATGAGAAGTATGGTGATTGGGAGGTCATGAGGATGCCTTTCCAAGATGGGGCTCGGGGAAGCAGGATAATCATCACCACAAGAAGTGAAGATGTTGCGTCGGTAATGGGAACTCGCTCTATTCCAACTCATCATCTCAAGGAATTAGATGAAGAAGTTTGTTGGAAGCTATTTGCAAAGCATGCATTTGGCAGTACTGATGGCTTTTCTCCGAATCCAGACTTGGAGAGAATTGGTAGAAAATTTGTTAAGAAATGCAAAGGGTTGCCATTAGCTGCTAAAACACTTGGAGGCCTCTTGCATTCCAAGTCGGATATTGAGCAATGGGAACGGGTTTCAAAAAGTGAAATTTGGGAGCTGCCAGATGAGCGGAGTGACATTCTTCCAGCTTTGAGGTTGAGTTACCATTTTCTCCCCTCGCACTTAAAACGCTGCTTCGCTTATTGTTCAATATTCCCCAAAGACTTTGAATTCAAGAAGGAAAACTTGGTTTTACAATGGATGGCGGAAGGTCTTTTGGAGAATCCAAAGGGGAATAAAACAGTTGAAGAAGTAGGTCATGAGTACTTTGATGATTTACTATGCAGGTCATTTTTTCAAAAACCAGGAGCCAAAAAAAGTTTTTTTGTTATGCATGATCTTATTAGTGATTTGGCTAAGTTCGTGGCTGGAAAATACTGTTTTCGACTAGAAAATGGCAACTCAAGTAAAATGGAAAGTAAGACACGACATCTTGCATGTGTTATGGCACAGGAAAGGCATGATCTCTGTGAGAGCTTCAAATCAATTCTTGAAGCTTCTCATTTGCGGACCTTTTTACAGATGAAAATTTTTGCAACCGTTTGCAGTTTACTAGAAGTAGTACCGAAGTTGAGATCTTTGAGAGTTTTATCGTTGTCTTGCTTTGAAATGTACATAGTGCTACCTGATTCAATAGGTGAACTAAGACAACTTCGCTATCTGGATCTCTCTACGACTTCAATCGATGGATTGCCGGAATCTGTCTGCATGTTGTACAATTTACAGACCTTATTGTTGCAAGGCTGTCGTAAACTTACTAAGCTGCCTACAGATTTTCATTGTCTCGTTAATTTGAGATATCTCGATGTGGAGGGCAGTGGCTTAGTAGATATGCCAACTCAAATGGGTAAACTGAAAAGCCTCCGCAGGTTGAGTGCCTTCATTGTGGGAAAAGAAAATGGCACGAAGATAGGCGAGTTGGGGGAGCTTTTAGATCTTAAAGGAAGTCTCCATATTAAGAACTTACATAATGTAGTCACAGCGGTTGAAGCATCGGAGGCCAAGCTGAGGGATAAGAAGTGTCTTGAAGAGTTAGTTTGAATGGGGCGGTGAAGCTGATGATTCAGAACACGAAAGTAAACGGCATGTACTCGACCATATATTGCCTGGCTCGGTCTTGAAAAAGCTCAAGCTAACAAGATATGGTGGTAGAAAGTTTCCAGATTGGTTAGGCGGCCACTTAGTCTGCAGCTTGGTAGATGTAAATCTTTCAGATTGCAACTACTGTGACAGCTTGCCACCACTCGAGCAATTGTCGTCCCTCAAATCTGTTGAGATTAGTGGGTTTAATGAAGTAGTGAGGGTGGGTCCCGAGTTCTATGGGAATAGCTCTTCATTTGTAAAGCCATTTGTATCATTGGAAATTTTGAAGTTTCATGGGATGTCAAAATGGGAGGAGTGGTCAATTCCATTTGATGATGCTGAACCTTTCCCGAAGCTAAGGGAACTTTCTATATCACATTGCCAGAAGCTTAAAGGAGATTTGCCTCGCTTCCTTCCATATTTAAAAGAGCTTATCATCAGAGGATGTCCAGAGCTAGCTTCTTCACTCCCAATGGTGCCAGACGTTGACACACTTGGTCTAGTAGATTGCGATCGGCTTATTGGAGGATATGATGTTGTGGAATCATTAGGGTGTCTTCAACATCTGGAAATCTCGAAGTCTCTTGACTCAACAATATGCAAGTCTCTTCCCCGTACCTTGAAAAAGCAAATGTTCATGCGTAACAAGAACTTAGAAATTCCTACCCTCCACTCGTACGACTGCCCCAATCTGACTGAACTTCGCATTCGTTTATGCAACCTCATCACCTCCAGGATGAGCTGGAATTCACAAGGACTTCCCAATCTTACAACGTTTCTAATTCTGAGTTCTACGTTTGAAAATAAATATAGTTATACCTTTCCGAAAGAAGGGCTGCTGCCAACCACTTTAACCAAGCTTGATATATGGCTTCTTGACTGGCTCAAAATCCTGGACAGCAATGGGCTTCAACAACTCACCTCTTTGAAGTCACTGCACATCAGCATTTGCAGTAACTTGCAAACAATTGCGCGAGCTGCGCTTCCGTCGTCTCTCGAATACTTACACATATCCTGTTGCCCAATGTTGGAGGGAAAGTTGGAGAGGGACAAAGGGGTGTATTGGAACAAGATTTCTCACATCCCCCAAATTTACATCAATTTCAGACCTATCAGTTAAAATCATGAACAAGCCCATGCCTTCATAACAAGCCAATTTTCAGTCAAGATCCAGGTACTTTCTCTACGTTTTTTCCCCTGTTCCGAAAGTTGGTTTAAATTTTTAATGCTTATGACCTTCTTACTAATGGTATTTCAATGTTTATGAGCCGAATTTTCTCATTTCTAAATGCGCCTTTTGCTTTCATGTTATTTACCAGGTTGGGTAATCATATATATGGGTTCTTATCCTCCAAAGTAGCAGGCTGTCACTTTTATAACAGAATCAACGATGAGTTTATGCCTATCTTAAGGAAGCCACATATCCCTGAAGTTGGTCAGTGACTTTTCATCAATGAGACCCCGTGCTTAAAACAAACCGTAAGTTTATTATTGTAATGGAAATTTCTACCATGCTCAGCATTTGCACTGCTTAAATCGCTGACTTTCTTTTCAAAATTAAGAAGAAAAAAAGAAGGGACCTCCAAAGTTTTGTAATTTTAAGTACAAGAATGAAAGAAGATAAAATTAAATGGAAAAACAATTTTTTTTTTTTTTTTAAAACTGTTGGATATGCAAATGTATGTTAAAGCAAACAAACATATGCGTGCTTAATGCTTATACTATATCTAAGTGGACAAATGTAACGGACGGACTTGTACTAATATCTGTGTTTGTATAGGCTGGCCACTCTTTTGGAAGCTTGAGCTTCTACTGCTAACAGAAGCTGATCCATATTGAGATATATTTGAAAGAAAATTAAGTACGGACATATTTGATCAAATGGAGAAACCGCAATGCCCTCGTGCATGGGGACAGAGCAAGGAACCAGAAAGGGTGTTATAAGACGCAATTCGAATGTCGTTTGCATTTCAGAAGTGTCAAAAACATCATTCAGTACTCGAGCCTTGCAAAAGTAGTATCTGGAGATGCTTGAAGTAGTGAAGGTAATCCTCTAACTGACAACCATGTACTACGTAGTCTTGGTCGTTGTCACCTCTTTATGCCAAATCAAAGCATTTTTAAATTGAATAAATTATTACGATTTACCTCTACTGCAGGCAGGTCAGCCAAGGAGACCAGATGGTTTTTCACAACATGGATCATGGAAAATGAGGCTAGAAAAATTCTAGGATTTGTCATTTTTCGCGAGGTATCTCTTTAAACAGGCCCGCTGCAGATTGCCTGTGGACCATCAGGGACTGTGTTTTTCCGCTGCCGGTCCACTGCTTAACAAGTTTGATGCTTGGGATCTGTCTTTTTGGTTTGTTTTTAAGGACTTTTTTTTATTATTATTATTATTTTTTTCCCCCTGGTTTCTGTTGTTTCAGACTTTGTGGAGTAGGAGCCTTGATAATCCCTTCCCTGTTTGTTATTTTTGGTTGTGTTGTTTTATTTATAATTTCTTCGTTTTTTGGGGGCTCATACATAACTACTCTGTGATGGTATGGACTATATTTGCTATGGCTAAGTTGTCTTACAATTATTGTTATTAATTATTAATTTTCAGTTAAGTGTTACTGTAGTTATCAATAGATGTAAAACAATATTAGAGATTATTGCAGAACGCTGCAAAATATATGTTAGACATTTCATTCCTACCAAGTACCAAACAAAAGTGCTCAAGTGAATTTTCTTACCGACCACCAGCTAACACATTACGAAGGGAAACCTAAAACAAGTTTTTAGGCAGTGGCGGAGCCTCCGCCAATATTTAGACTAAGTTGTAAAAATTGTTTAAAAACTCTCAAAACATCTAGTCTTAATACTATGTAATACAGTTTGTTGAACTTTTTTATACTGAATGTAAACTTTTTCTTTTTAAAGTTTGTTTATTTTTTCTCGATCTATTTCTCTCGAGAGTTCGGTGTTTTTTTTTTTTTTTGAAGTAGTATTCTTCTTTCAAAAAAAGAGATAATGGAACAAAATAGACTATATAAATGAGAAAATATGAGTTGAAAGGAATCTAGGTAACACACATTCGAAAAAAAAGAATATTACTTCAATAGTAGAAAATAAGGAAAAAGTATTAATGAGAAAAAAAAAAAAAAAAGTTAAAGGGACTGTGGAAAAAAATTAAGTAATTGTTTAAATAAGGATATATTTAAAAGGAAAAAAAAAACTATGTGCATTTAGTTCGTTGGTTCAACTCCAACTAAACTGTACTTTTTCATCTCAATTTTTATCTTTTTATGAAAAGTCAACAAAATTTATAACTAATTTTTAAAAAGTCAACCAACTCAAACTTAAAAATTTCAATTCAAACCGTTTTACCAAACGCATAAGTAAGGATATATTTGAAATAATTGTTTATAAATACAAATTAATTAGAGACAACTAAAATTAAGTAGAAACAAATAAGTAAGGATATATTTGAAATAATTGTTTATAAATACAAATTAATTAGAGACAAATAAAAGGAAAAAAAACATTATTAGAAAAAATTAAATTAAATAGGAAAAAAGTTAAAGATTTTCTAATTAAGGAGTTTATGTGAAAATTTTCAAAAACTTAAAAGACTGGAAAAAGTTTAAGAATAAGTGACTGTTGGTCCCATTATTCATGGTAAAATGGAAAGTTTTTGGTCCAACCAAAGATCAACCCAATTCCCCCCCTAAATAAAATAAAATAAATAAATAAAACTTCCGTAGCAAATTTTATTGGGAAATTTTTTTATCCTACGACGGGGTCAAATCCAACGGATAAGAATATGTGGATTGAAAAGGTATACCAAATTAGGGTATAAGTGTTTACATGTGATACTACTTTAAAAAAAATTCCCAAGCAAACTTCCAAGACCCCCTCCTCTTGGATTGCGACCCTGCCCCCCGACCCATGTCGAGCCCTCTTGCCCTCCTTCCTTTGCCGGCCGGTGAACTAGAAGATGACCTGAAGAAGAGACCTTTTTTTCTTTTTTCTTTTTTTTTTCTCAAGAGTTTTGGAAGAATTTCATGTGGTTGGATGCACTGTAAGTTTTGTGTGCACAATAAATTTAAACTATTCAATTTTAATATTGTCATCAAAAATTTTTGACCCCATTATAAAATTCCCCCAAACCTTATAAAGTGGTGAAGTAAAACCAATGATGAAAAATGTCGATGTTGATGGAGTTGTCGATATTTTAATTTACGGATAATTTCAACAGAAATGTTGAAGTCGACAGATATCCTGAAAAAAAATGAATAATCAAAGAAAAAATTATAATTTTTGCTGAAACTTTATAAAATATCAAAACAATAAATATTACATAATCTGAACTAATTTTATAATCAAAATAATGTATTTTTTAATCAAATATGAGAGTTATATTGCATAATGCAATAGTAAATTATAACAGTTAAGTATTTACATACTCATTAATCATTACAAATAAAATACTACAATCTAATATGGTATATAAAAATTAAATGTCAAACATAAAAGAGTACATATAAGTTTTGAGTATACTTAATCCAAAAAGAGTTTTTAGTATGTTGGAAAACATTAGGTATGTGGTGATCCTAATAATATAAATAATACATTTGTCAAGATATTACTCTTGTCTGGTTTTGAAGATAATTGTAAATGTCTCACATGTATGTTTCTTGGTCTCTTTTAATTATTAACCCATAAATTATATTTTTTATTTATTTATCTAATTTGATGAGTAGTTTTGATGGGTATGCAATGACATCTCGATATCAATTTATGGTGGAGGATATACCAATATATGAAAAAACCGTCTCAATTTTGTACTTCTAAAGTCTGAATTAGATCTCATTTGAGAACCATAAAGAGGATTATAACTGTATGAACTTTGTTTGGTTCTTAAGCTCAGGACATCAAAACTCAAGGTCAATCCTCATCAGTTTAACTAATTTGAGTCACACTATGTCTTCTTATATGTTATTTTCCTATCGCCCTAATATCCTTACATGTTATTTTACAACTATAATCTTCATCTTATATAGCATGTATCTTATATAGCATGTTGTCATATTTTATTCATATTAAAAAATCAAATGTATGACAAAATTGAAAAAAAAAAAAAAAAAAAAAAAAAAAAAAAAAAAACGTGGTGTGACTTCAAAATTTCCCAAGTTTTTAGACATTTTATGGAAATATTTAAAAATATCCTAGATATTACGAATACTCTTGAAAGAAATATCATTTTCTTGTATTATCCATGTCGGGACTTTAAAATATGTATAAGATCATAAAAATGTCAATGATATCGTTGACATTTTCGTCTTTGAGTGAAACCGCTTAAAACAATGGAAACCAATTTTCTATTTTTCTTTTATTTTTGTTTATAAATAAAAATTACATTGGATGTCATATTCATAATGTTTTGAGAAAAAAAAAATCCAATATTCTCCCAATATAATTTTCCAAAAAGGTACACTACAATCTCATCAAAATCTATTTTTAATTATTTTGTTTACTAAAATTTCTTCAAAATTCTGACAAAAAATCTCTGACACCCGAAAGATAATTCGAGCAAAATTTTGGAAAATATCAGGAAGATTTTTGTTCAGAGGAATAGCAAAATAAAAAGAAAGGAAGTTTTCAGGTAACAAAGTAATATTCGACTACCGTTTGTAAAACTGTTTAAAAGATACAGAGAAATAAAAATGAAATTAAACCAAATAAATAAAATAAAACAAACCGTTGACGAAAATTGAGAGAGAGAGAGAGGAAAATCCTCGTTGGCTTTTGCCTTTGGGGTCCAACATTTTCAGATTCTTCTTCGTCTTCATTTTCTTCATATTCTTCTTCTTCTTCTTCAGAGTCTTTCTGGTTGTTGTAGTTGTGGTGGTGTAGGGTTTGAAGAATAATAAATAATGAATCTGGCGATGAATGGTAGTGGAGGTGGAGGAGCAGGGTCTAGGTCGCAGTGGGTGACGGAGACGGTGAACGGGTCTCACAGCATGACGATAAGAGGGTACTCTCTTGCCAAGGGGATGGGCGTGGGCAAGCACATCGCCAGCGACTCCTTCTCCGTCGGCGGCTACGACTGGGCCATCTACTTCTACCCCGACGGCAAGAACCCCGAGGACAACGCCGCCTATGTCTCCGTCTTCATCGCCCTCGCCAGCGACGGCTCCGACGTCCGTGCCCTCTTTGAGCTTACCCTCCTCGACCAGTCCGACCACCGCCCCAAGCACAAGGTCCACTCCCACTTCGACCGATCCCTCGACACCGGCCCCTACACCCTCAAGTACCGCGGCAGCATGTGGTCTCTTCCTCCTTTTTCCCTTTTCCCTTTTCCCTTTTCTTCTTCTTTTCTTAATTTCCTACAGATTTTCCCGTTGAATTCAGGATTTAGGAATCTTGTACAAAGTTTGGTTTTTTATGGCTTTCCTTGCAAATTCGATGTTTGTTGTTTTGTAGGGGATACAAACGCTTTTTCAAGCGGACTCTGCTCGAATCGTCGACTTTCCTCAAGGACGATTGCTTGAAAATTAATTGCACTGTTGGTGTTGTGGTCTCCGCAATTGACAGTTCGAGGCTACAGTCCGTGCACGTCCCGCAATCCGATATCGGAGCCCATTTCGGTATGTTGTTGGAGAATGAGGAAGGTTCCGATGTTACTTTCAACGTCTCCGGGGTCAAATTTCATGCCCACAAGCTAATTATGGCTGCTCGTTCTTCCGTGTTTGAAAAAGAATTTTTCGACGGAAGGGAAGAAGATAATTCCGAAATAGTCATTACGGATATGGAACCCAATGTTTTCAAGGTGTGTATAACTTCATAACTGTTATTATGTATCACATTTCTTCCTTGGTTCATAGGTTTGAACAGAAAGCTTTGGTTCAAATTCAAATTTTTGTGAGGTAAAAACTGTGGATAGAAGTTTGAATTATTGTTTAAACAGGCGAAATTCTTAATAATTTCTTTCACATGTTGCAAGCAGGCTTTATTGCACTTCATCTATAGAGATTCGCTTATGGAAGATGTGGAATCCTTGGATTCAAGTTCATCTAACATGCCGTCTTCATCCGACGCATTAGCTGCAAAGTTGTTAGCAGCTGCAGACAAGTATTGTTTGCCCAGGCTGAGATTGATGTGTGAATCTGTTCTCTGCAAGGATATATCCGTCACCTCTGTCGCCAATATCCTGGCTTTGGCTGATCGCTACCATGCCGCAGATCTAAAATCCGTTTGCCTGAAATTTGCTGCTGAAAACCTTCTAGGTAAGCCATAAGCCATAATATATTTACGAAGAATTTCTTGATGATTTTTACGTAATATCCAGAAGTTGTACTTTTGCACAATATTCTGGAGTAGGAATATATTGTAGTGGTTTATATTGAGTGGATACATGCCTTGCATTGAAAGCCTTACTGGCCTTGTACAAGGTTCATGACTGACTTCAAATTCAAGCATGTTTTATATGCTTTGTGAAGTTGAAGATACTGATGGCTGTTAAACAGGAGCCACTTATTATATAATCCAAGTTAAATAGAGAAACTGACAAGAAAATGGAGTTCTTGACCAAAATTTTGTGTTAGATATATGAAAAATTATTGTCCATCATTTCCTGTATTTTGATTTCACTCCATAAAACATCTAATTCTTTATAAAAGAAAAGTAAAAAACAATAAAATCGGAGCTAGGGTAAAAATTTTAGAAGTAATATAATTTAGAGCCTGGGGCAATTTTTAGCATTTTCAAAAACTGCGGTAAATATGTTTTTAATAGAAAAATGTGCTAATTGCTAAGTGAATCCAGATGTCATAATTTTAATCAAAAGCTATTTGGGAGTGATATGAACATTTAAAAATTGTAACTAACATGATACTTACTGTGTCTGTTTGTTAATGATAGGTAAGAATTCATGTCATTCGCATTAGGGCAGTAGAGTAATAAAACTGTCGTTTATGGGGTTTCTTTTTCCTGTAAGGCAAAATTTTTGCCAGAATGTCTATCAAATTTGGTTTGTAGGGTCTTAGATCAGGTAAGGATTGTTTGTTTAGATACTTGTTTCGGGTGCAAATGACTCAATCTTAGTAAGTAGAAGAGAATATCGGTGCATAAGCATATGACAAGTTGGCAACTATAAGAGCAGATTGTGTGTATCAGGACAGGAACATCAGAGATAGGAGGGAAGTTTAAAATATCACTAATGAAAGTGGAGATGTATATTAACGAGATTATCATCGAGGAAAACTTGGTTTTTTTAAGAGATTTTAGAGGCAGGTCATGGAATCAAAGGATTAGATGATGAGAGAGACCTTTAAGAAGGTTGAAGTCAAGAATGCAGTTTTTTTTTTATTCTGGTGGTTATTTGGAATTCATTTCAATACTTAAGTCCCAAGTAACTTCTTGGCGCAATAGTAGAGTTTCATCATGGAATTGAAAATTTTAGGATGGTGTGTGGTTTGAGAGAGAGAGAGGTGACTTGGTAATCAGATGAAACAGATATGTTGTATAATTTGTATAACATTTAGTTAACAAATTTTTTCTGAGGATTGTTATTATTTGTGCAGATCTATCTGTTACATGATCCTTTTTTTTTTTTTGCAAAGAAAACGTATAAATTTATGTTTGTTGAAAGCTTGTTTTGTAGAACCCTTCTCATAATGTGTTACTTTTGCTATTCTCCGGCCATTTCGTTGATCTAAAGCAAATAAATATTATAATGTTTGTTTGGAATATTACTTCATACTTTGATGTTTTAGGGCGCCAGTGAAAGTTTATCAAGGCATTGAAGTTTTAGCGTAACTGTGACACTTTAAATGCTTGAGCTAAACTCATACCTTTGAAGGAAGTTGCTTTAACTTGGTGCAGATGTTGAATATCTTCAGTGGTTGGTCGGGGTTGAAGATTATGCTGATGAATTTTCTGATGGAAATCAACATGGAGGAAAGCAAGTTAGGTAAATTTGGTTGTTGAGTGTCGAATTGGCTTTTAAAGCATCTGGGAATTCCCTTAGGTTTCAGATTGATATTTGGGCTCCAGTGGTGGAGAGAGTAACCAAACCGCTTGAGCCTTGGAAAATGGCTTATGGTTTAAAGGGAGGGAGACTTGTTTTGGTTCACACTGTGCTTGATAGCATTCCTACTTAGGATATGTCTCTCTTCAAGTTCTGGGTTCCATAGCTTCTGGAGAGGTTTATGAGAAATTTCTTGAGGCGAGGACTGCCTGGGTTCCATAGGCTTACTTTGGAAGCAGAATTTGTTATGAAAGGAGAGGAAATAGAGTATGAGAATCATCTTGTCTCGTGGGAGCTGGTGTGTAAAACTAAGAAGAAACAAGGTTTGGGTATTGCCACCATCATATTGAGGAATGAGGTATTGTGAAGTGATTCTGGAGTTTCCGGTAGAACAAGATTTGTGCATACCCAGTAGAACAAGATTATTGCCACCATCATACCCAGTAGGACTGCCTGGGTTCCATAGGCTTACTTTGGAAGCAGAATTTGTTATGAAAGGAGAGGAAATAGAGTATGAGAATCATCTTGTCTCGTGGGAGCTGGTGTGTAAAACTAAGAAGAAACAAGGTTTGGGTATTGCCACCATCATATTGAGGAATGAGGTATTGTGAAGTAATTCTGTAGTTTCCGGTAGAACAAGATTTGTGCATACCCAGTAGGAGAAAAAATGGTACTCAAGTTGACAGATGGGTATCTAAGCTATGTGTATGCCGTGTCTGTGTAAGAGTTGGGGACGATTCTAGAAATATTGGTCATGGAAGAATTTTGGAGTGGAAACTCTGGCTCATGGCTTTTTTTACTTATTTGTACAGGTTATATAATTCCGGTGATGTTAACTGGTTGATTGGAATTTTCATTTCCTGCGTAATCTCAAGATAGGTCAAAGAGGGTGGGGTTAAATTTCAGTCATTCATGATACGACACTGGAATCCTTTTTAACTATAATTTTCCTCCCTTTTAAGTGAAAATTCATCTGTTCTTTCTTTTGTTCCCTCTGAGATAATCTGGAGGACCAAGGTTCCTACAAAATCCCATGTTTTTTTTTTTTTTTCCCCCTTGGCTTCTAAGCTCATGGTTTAAGATGTGATGTGCTGTGTAAGATCACTTCTTAAGATGAAATGCAATGCAAAGGAAAGAAAAATGCTTTGGGGGCATCAATGATGTTAAACACCACAACTGATAAAGAATGTGTCTCACCTGAGCCCCATGTTATGGGACCACTCTTTATTAGTGTGTGATGTTGAGCAACGTTGTTCGCAATGGTGAAACTCTTTGGGCCTATGTTGAGCAATCTGGGAAGAACGAAATAAGAGGATTTTTGAAGACCTTAGTTGTTTGGAAAGTGAACTTTGTTAGCTAGTGAAGTTTTGGGTTGCTATATAGTTGTCAGGGGACAGATTTTTATGACTTCATTTTGTATGTGTTTAGGGATTTGAATCTTCTGATGCTTTTATTTTCGCTCTAGTTGGAGGATTCCTAGTTCTCTTTACTGGTGTTGTTTGTACTTAATGATTTCATGATAAAGTAGTCTTTTCAAAAAGTAAAAAATAAATGAAGAAAACAAACTATGGATTTTATCTTTGGTCTTTGTTGTGAAGCGATTTAAAGACGTTCTGTCTTCTGTTATTTTATTCCGAAGATTGTTGATAATCCTTTTTTATTTACTTATTTATTTTGTTCTGTTTTATTTTCTTTGAAGCTATCTGGTATCTGTTTTTCTTTTTTACTAAAACTATCATGTGTCTTTCTTATCCATTATAAATACACATAAATAACTCATTGCCTAAACAATTTCACGCTGAATGTGTTAATGAAGACTCATAAACCTGACCTTGCTTTTTGAAATGTGTTACGCATGATTAAACAATTGAAGCACATCCTGTTAATTTATAATTTTTTGCTCTTCAGGAGGTCCTGAAGGTATTGAAAACCCAGGAATCGAGAAAGGAGCCTAAGGTTTTCATTACTTCTGTAATGTTATTTCATTTGAGTCATCAAACCTTCAGATTTTCTGATTATCTTCTTGTTTGACGCAGCCGTGATGGACACGGAAGGATTCGAGCATCTCAAGGAAAACTACCCGTTGTTGCAGTCGGAGCTACTGAAGACAGTTGCGGGGTATGAAGAGGGACATGATGGAGGAGCGAAGAGTCAGAGCGTGTGGGCCCAATTTTCGGATGTCGATGATACAGATGATAGGAGCGTGAGGCGGCGGCAGCAGCAGCAGCAGCAGACGTGGGAGAATGGCGAGGAGAGAAATCGTAGCTTGTGGATCCAACTCTCTGATGGCGGTGGCGGCAATGCGAGTGGGAGGAGTCCTAGGCAAGAGGGCGGATGATGGTATACATTGACTAGTAACATTGACGACGTACAAAAGCAGGAAAAAGAAATGACCAATGATTTAAAAAATGTAAAAAACAATTACGGAGTTTGGTCTGTGGTGTTGTTTTTGTTTTAATGTTATTGTTGAATCAGCAATGATATGCTGATCGGATGACAATGTGGCATGAAATTGTTGTATTTCTTAGTAGTTGACCCAACTTTATTTATAGTCTGTTTTCTTTGCTTAGTGAAATCTATATATATATAGATATATCTGTTTGTCTAATATATAATTGACAAAAGGATCGAGTTGTAGTTTGATGTTAATTTGCCTTGGAAAAAAAAAAAAAGTACGAAGACGAATCATGGTAGAATTGCAATAAAACCCTTTTTATATATCTTATCGATAGAGTTCATTTTTAAACCATTCATATATAATTAAATGGTTGAGATGTTGTTTGTATACGGTAATTAACATATACTTTGTCTTATAGTAGTATTTGACTAATAAATTAAAAATTAATAATAAAAAATCCAACTCCCTTTCCCGACGTCGGTGACTTCCCCGCCAACCCCTCCTTGTCGGCGTCAACCCAGTCCCTTCCCCCTCGACCAGTCCTGTCGCCCCCCCCCCCCCCCCCCGACCAGGCCAGGCGCCCTTCCCAGACTAGCCCAAGCGCCCCCTCTGACCAGCCTGCTTGAGCCCAGGCGCCCACCCTCCCCCGACCCCGACGTCGACGCCGACGACCCCCCCACCCTCCACGCCGGTGACGCTTCCCCCCGACCAAATCTACCCCCCTTCCCCTGACGCCGACTAGCCCACTCCCTCCCTCCTTTCCAATCTCGACAACAGAAACCCCCCCTCCCCCCCAACCTTCCCCCGGTGGATTTTTTTAAATTTTTTTTTTTAATTTATTAGTCAAATATTACTGTAAGGTATAATGTATGATAATTATCGAATATAAATGACATCTCAGCCATTTGATTATATCTGAACAATTTAAAAATAAGCTCTATCAATAGAGTATATAAAAAGAATTTTATCACAATTTTACTCTTTTAAGATAAATCTCTTTGGTTTTCAAGTCTGAATGTTACAAAAGGACTCGCCACTGGGTAAGAGCATACGGGGGTGTTTGGTGTGTAAGTTTGAGTTGAAATTGATAAGTTTAAATAGTAAATTTTGTTGACTTTTTAGAAAAGACAAAAAACTTTTTGAGAAAAAGACAAAACTTTTGGGGAAAAAGACAAAAAAAAGTTTAAACAGGACCAGTTACCAAACAGGGCATAAATCTACCCCCCCCCCCCCCCAACCAGGCCAGGCCAGGCGCCCTTCCCAGACTAGCCCAAGCGCCCCCTCTGACCAGCCTGCTTGAGCCCAGGCGCCCACCCTCCCCCGACCCCGACGCCGACGCCGACGACCCCCCCACCCTCCACGCCGGTGACGCTTCCCCCCGACCAAATCTACCCCCCTTCCCCTTACGCCGACTAGCCCACTCCCTCCCTCCTTTCCAATCTCGACAACAGAAACCCCCCCTCCCCCCAACCTTCCACCGGTGGATTTTTTTAAATTTTTTAATTTATTGGTCAAATATTACTGTAAGGTATAATATATGATAATTATCGAATATAAATAACATCTCAGCCATTTGATTATATATGAATAATTTAAAAATAAGCTCTATCAATAGAGTATATAAAAAGAATTTTATCACAATTTTACTCTTTTAAGATAAATCTCTTTGATTTTCAAGTCTGAATGTTACAAAAGGACTCGCCACTGGGTAAGAGCATACGTAAAATGCCACGTGTTAGGTCCCGTACAAGATTCCATACAAGTGGATAAGATTTTGTGAACCCCTCAATGATTGGGTTTTTTTTTTTTTTTTTGGTCACGTGCTTTATGCAAACTCTTTCTTTCTACGTATTATCTTTTGTTGATTTTTTTTTTTTTTTGGTAAATATCTTTTGTGATATAGCTTAGGAAATCCTCTCATGTTAATTTCCTACAATAATGTACCTACCCAATAAAGTCTTGGATCGTTTTTTTTTTTTTTTTTTTCAATTGGAGATATTAAAGTGTCTTTGGATGAAACTACCAAAAGTGTTGCCAAATAATGCACAACAACAATTGTATCTAGACTTTCCAAAATTTTCTCTTCAAAACGAAATTTTGATGCGTTTTTTTTTTTTTTTTAACTTGAAACGTGAAATTTAAACTCTACACCCTGTGATGAAATTAAATATGAAATTATCATGTTAAACTAGACCTATAATCATAAAAAACCCTGATGGATTTTAGTAGCACATGATCATAGCAACTTACTTGTTTATAGTGAAAAAATCAGCATGTCTTCTTTGATTTAAAAAAAGAAACAAAAAAACTTTTTTTTGACTAGTTACGATTTCTAGCAAATGGAAAACAGATGAGCAGACGCATAAATAAAGCTTCAGCAGAAAAAACATACATAAGCAAAGAGATTGATAAATAAAAATTAAGTAAGTCAAAAATTACTTTTTTTTTTTTCTGGTTATTAAAAAACCACTATTTTATTATAATTGATAGGAAGAGTAAACTAAAAGCCAAATTCAAAGGGTGACAATTCTCTTTCAATATAATCAAGTTTTCTTACCTATTCCTAGACACCATGGACTTGAGCATTTTTGCAACAACTCAAAACCTTATCCAAAATTTCTATAAAAAATTTTCATGGGACAACCTTTCTTTGTTCTTCTTCAAGACGGAATACGAAGGGGAATGGTGGTGGATGCGATGAGATTAACCACTCTAACAGTAGGTCTCGATATTTACTTTACTTTATGTTATTTTAATTTTTGTGAAGGTGAATTAATATTTTTCAAAGACAAAAAAGAAAGACTTATTTGGCTTATTCACCAAAATAAAAAAAAATAAAAAAATAAAAAGGGCGAAAAGTAAACAAATAAATAAATGATAAGAGCTCGAAGGAATATATATATATATATATATATGTATGTATAAAATATGATTGGAGCTTAGTTGGCATGAAGAAGCAGTTATCTCGCACGCAATAATAATAATAAAAATATTATAAAAAAAAACCTCTAAAATTATCAGCATCTTGTACTACCAACCTAAAAAAAAAAAAAAAACAACTAGTGCGTTTCGTTATGGTAATACCACAATTATCTTCTTTCCTCAGTCCTCACTTGACACTTTTCCCATAATAATTCCCATCTCCTAAAATTTTATCTCAAACTCAAACAAGCTTCTTCTTCTTCTTCCTCCTCCTTTTTTTTTTTTCCTTTCTTTTTTGGTTCCCTTCTCTTTTCTGAAACACAGAAGGAAGAAACAGAGTAATATATGTACACAGATATATATTAATGGGGTTGCTTAGGAGGAAGCAAGTTGATTCCGTTCACCGCGTAAACCGAGATGTTGGTCATCGTCAGTTGGCCAAGAAATTATCTGTTCTTGATCTCGTTGCCATTGGTATGTCATCATATTATCACCTTTCTTTTTATTCGGATTTTTTAAGTATAATTCATTTGTCTATTTGGGGGCTTCCTTAATTTTCTGTTTCATATTATTTATTTATTTATTTATTTATTTTTCAATTAGAGATAAATTATGGGTTTTCATAGGAACTTGCTAAAGTTCCTATCTTCACGACGTCCTTGGATTTTTTGCAAGTCGTATGGATGAGGATATTACCAAAAAATTTTACTTTTTTTTATTTTTTATTTTTTATTTTTATGTCAAATCTTTGATTGTTCTGTTGGAGAACGAAGGTGATCTTAATACAATTTTTGGTGATTGTAGCACATGCTGCTTTTGGTGCCAGAAGAATAGCATTTCCTAAATTATAGCATGTGACTAAAGTTTCAATTTTTGCCACTAAAAACTACATGTCTTAGTTCACAGATTTACTCTCACTAAATGTCTATGATGTTTTGAGAAGTAAATTAGAATGAAAAAGTGAAGTAGCATTTTGTTTAGCTTGTATAACATTGGAGCGTTACCAAGTACCTCTACATTGGAGCACAACATACTCAAAAATAAGACATGACCTCGTGGTTTCATTCGTTCATTAGTTCAATATTTTTAACTTTCTTTGATCAGGTGTTGGAGCCACCATTGGAGCTGGAGTATACATTCTCGTAGGAACAGTTGCTAGAGAACACGCCGGACCTGCCCTTACCATATCGTTCCTAATAGCCGGTATAACTGCCGCACTCTCCGCATTCTGTTATGCAGAGCTTGCGTGCCGCTGCCCGTCTGCCGGGAGCGCTTATCATTATACATACATTTGCATTGGAGAAGGGTAAGTAAGAAGCTTTCTGATCATTTTAATATACTGGTTTCGCTCTCTATGACTATCGCTCACATAAAGACCAATAATCAGGTCTTGTTTGGTCAGAGGGATATGTAGATGACTTTGGTGAGGGAAAAGGAGAGGGAGGAGGAGCTGAGAGGTCTTTCTCTTACGGTATTTGGTATGAAAGGAAGGAAAGAAAGCAAAAAATAATAACCCTTTTTGAATATAAAGATGTGAGGGAAGGGAACGAAAAAGATTTTATTTGTATATTACTATTTATCCGTTATTTCTTTGGTTTCCTTCAATAATGAGGGCTAATCAAGTGATCTGAAACCATACTCTAATTGAGTTGATCAGTTCCATCCAATAATCCCTCCGAATTGGGAAGGCTCAAAATTGGATTGTTTGGAGGATTTTGAATCCCTCACTCAATCCATTTGCTCCTCCAATCCTTCTCACCAAACAACTGTAGGCCCTAAAGTCCTACCAGTGATCCTTTCATGCACTACTGATTTCGTTGGCACAACACTGCATACATCTTGGTGATTGAGCTTGTTCAACTTCTGACATGTTCAGTTAGTGACCTAAAGTTTCTTTTTTTCTGCAGTGTCGCCTGGCTGGTTGGTTGGTCTCTAATACTAGAGTATACCATCGGTGGTGCTGCTGTAGCTCGAGGCATAACTCCAAATCTGGTATACTTTATTGTTGATATGATCATTGTTTTTCCGATCATTGAAGTCGTAAAACTGTTGTATTTCTTCTGGAACTACTTGGTAGTCTCTCTCATTGTAAGCAAGTCGACTCTGGGTAATTGGACCATTACATCTTGCTCGACCAACAAGTCTATTTGAATGCTTGGTCTTAGACTTCAGTAATGAATATTTCTTTTAACTGTGTTGAGGCTGCCTCACAAGTTGGATTATAGACAAATCAGAACTTGACACGGATTAGTTTTCTTCTATTAAATGCTGGATATCCTGGTTTTATTCAGTTCCCGCCATTTACTTTAGTGACAAAAACTGGATAAAAAAAGGGGGCCTTTTTTTTTGTGATGTTTTCCGGGCGGAAGAAGTTGTGTAGTTTGCTTTTTACTCTCCTTTTTTCCTTCTCCCCTGTTTGTTTTAGGCTGATTGTTCGTGTTTGTCCTTTTTTTTCATGTCAATGAAAAAATCAGGCCTTGTTTTTTGAAGGTGAGAGCAAGTTGCCTGCTTTCTTGGCTCGTCATATGATTCCTGGACTTGGTATTGTGGTCGATCCATGTGCAGCATTATTAGTTGTAATAGTGACTGTTCTCTTGTGCATTGGGATCAAGGAGGTACCTTTTTCTTCTAAAAAACAGATATTACCAACCTATTTTATTGTCATTTGAATAGCTTTTTCTTACTTTCACCAGCATAACACTTGATCTTTCAGAGTTCATTGGCTCAAATGGTTGTTACAACAGTTAACGTTGGTGCGCTGCTTTTTATCATAACAGCCGGTGGATATTTGGGATATAAAACTGGATGGACTGGATATGAAACTAAGAGCGGGTAATTGTTGTACCATTTTATCTATGTTGTCTTATACTTGTCTATCCTAATCCTGTATCATTTAGCTTGTTGCATTTTGGTTTTGATTCTTTAGGTATTTTCCTTTTGGAATAAACGGGATGTTTGCTGGATCTGCAATTGTCTTCTTTTCGTACATTGGTTTCGATTCAGTTACTAGTACTGCTGAGGAGGTATGGAATTTATTTAAGCATTTTTCTTTGTTACATTACATCCTGAATATCTGTCACTTGCACACGTTATTCTGACTCTCAAGAATTAAGAATAATCTTTGTCTCAATTATCTTGCAGGTAAAGCATCCCCAACGAGACTTGCCGCTTGGTATTGCCATAGCATTGACTATATGTTGCATGTTGTATATGCTTGTGTCAGTGGTTATTGTTGGCCTAGTACCATACTATGCATTGGATCCAGACACCCCTATTTCTACGGCATTCTCCAGCTATGGAGTGCAATGGGCAGTGTAAGCGTGATAAAGATGAATATTGTTGTTCACGTATCTAAAATAAAGTGTCATTTTTTTGGGGACTATCTTCCAAGATGTGTTTTTTTATTGCAGGTACGTTATAACAACCGGAGCGGTTACTGCTCTCTTTGCAAGTTTGTTGGGTTCAATTCTTCCTCAGGTATAAAACTATCACTTTTAGTTTCTGATCTAGCATATTCACCTTAAACCTAATATAATGTTGTTGACTCATTATATCCTTTATGAAAATTTCTGTCCCAGCTGAATTTGATGAATTCCTAGCTGAATTTGAGCATTCATCAGTTACCAATTATCTTTTGTGAGCATGTATAATATGCATTGCTATATTCACAACCATGTATAATACTCACGTATAAGAAAGAAAACAATATTAGTTTTGTGCACTTGTAACAGATCTTTTTGGTTTGCTTGATTTGAAGCCAAGAATCCTCATGGCAATGGCTAGAGATGGATTGTTGCCATCATTTTTCTCGGATATTGACAAAAACACACAGGTTCCAATGAAGGGCACTATTGTAACCGGTGTTTTTGCAACAGCTCTGGCCTTCTTTATGGATGTTTCCCAATTGGCAGGCATGGTAAGTTAAAACCGAGTTAACCAAAGATTCACCTCTTAACATCTTTAGCTTAGGAGAAGTGGTAAACTAACACAGTTTCAGAGTAGATCAAGCTCCCTGTAATTGCACTCTCTTCTTATCTTTTGTTGGGCCTTCAATAAATTCTAGGCTTATAATTAGAAATATTTACGTGTTGGGCCTGTCCAAGTTGCCCACATGTTGTCCCTTGTCTACCTCACACGTGAGGAGTGTTAAAAAATAAACACTAACGTTGACCCATCTCCTAAGAGCTCAAGCTTTTGGGAGTAGTGGTAAACTAACTTGGGAAAATGGATTTTTTATTTTGTTATGTAACATACATGTATAAAAATGTCCCATACGATAGGTCTTTGACCAAATTTTTACATCCTTTTTAACTTGGAACTATACATGTTACATACCTATTTCCATAAACAGGTTAGCGTGGGTACCCTGCTTGCATTTACCACTGTGGCAGTTTCAGTTTTGATACTCAGATATGTTCCACCAGATGAAACACCACTTTCGTCATCACTTCAAGAGTCCATTGAGTCGGTTTCATCGCAATTTGGCGGTAATATTATGGGAAGCGACAAAAATATCTTCCAAAGTCCTGGCTTCTATGGGAGTGATGGTCAATATGTGCATGAAAATGGGGAGACACAACTCGGTCATCCTTTAATTGGGAAAGGCATGGCACCAGGTAATATTTGTTTACATGCTTTGTAATGAAAAACATTTTTTGGTGGCGGGAAGCATGTGGTGGATAATGATATCCTCTTTTTGGGTTCGTGTTGTTAATTAAACAGAGCAAAAAAGAGAGCAAACCAGACGGAAAATTGCTGCTTGTGCCATAACGTTTCTCTGTGTAGGCATTCTTGTCTTTACATCTGTGGCTTCAGCCGAAGGTCTTCATAGGTTTGTTATCTTTCTTTTTTAAATGGACATGTGGATAAAATGCTCAAAGATTTGTGGTATCAAACTGAACCAAAAATAATCTAAAACCCATCAAGTTTTCCATCTGCAGGATTGAAAGATGAAAGTTTGCAAAGGCTCTGAGCTTCTTCTTCTTCTTTTTTTTTTTTTTTTTTTTTTTTTTTCCCCCCCTTTGTTTTTCTCTCTAGCAACTTTTTCTGGTCAGAGAAAAAAAGTTTTCAACTTAAAAATGCACGACGTTTTTACCATTTTAGAATTTTCATGTTGTTTCTTTACTGTTTCTGTTGCTTTTGTTATTTACGCCATGTCCTCTTTTCTTTGTACTGTTTTCAACAGCAATAAAGGATGTTTCTTATTTTATAGTGATGTGGATTAGGATTAAATGTTTTGTATTTGAATCTCGCATATAGTTTCAGAACTCAATTTTAACCCAACTTCTTGACTATACCAGCACTCTTCGTTACACATTTTGTGGAGCGGGTGGAGCTCTTCTAGTATGCAGTTTGATTGTGCTTGCCTTTATACCGCAAGATGATGCGAGGCACAGCTTCGGACACACAGGAGGTATGCTTAAGATTTACCAAGCAATTTCTAAATATATTTTGATTTGATGTTGCTTAATTTCTTGATGATCCAATGCCTTGCTAGTACGAGAGGATATAATTGATGAAAGTACAACCTTATTCTTAATATTCATTTGAAACTTTTACGGTGTAGTTACACGTAACCTAGTTTTTTGGAGCTGTTAGATACGATGAAACCTGAGTTTCTTAATGGTTTCATGGTGGTCCTGAGAAGTTAAAAATCTTAGCACAGATGCGGAAGGGACAAAATTGAGTTTAATAAAATAGCACGATTCAGTGAATGGTTAAATTATCTGATTGTTCTTAATGTGTTTGATATGGTATATGGTATTTGGTTAGCTACATCTGATTTACTTTATTAGGAAAACCTGGCAAGTTGACATGATTATTCTTTTCTTTTTCTAGGCTTCGCTTGCCCATTCGTTCCATTCTTGCCTGCTGCTTGCATTCTCATTAATACCTTCTTACTAATCGATCTCGGGTGAGTATCGAAGCCTTATAAATCTCTGATATAAACACAAACAGAAGATGATTATATTAGTTGAGGAAAAAAAAGTAAACAGAGTTTTTCAGGTGTATGACTAACATCTATTGCCGAGTTTCACATTCTCAGTGCTGCAACTTGGATCCGAGTTTCAGTATGGTTGGCAATAGGAGCATTGGTGTACGCAATCTACGGACGGAAGCACAGTTCATTGTCGAATGCAGTTTATGTTCCCTCGGCTTACGCTAACGAGATATACCTCCATTCATCTGGTTCTCTGGCCTAGTCATTTTTTCTCTCCCTGAGGGCTATCTTGAATGTCTTCTTGAAGTCATTTACTCCGATTTATTGTTCTCTCTCAAATGGGATTTTGCATTACATCAGAGCTGAAACCAGGCCTTTCAATTGTTTAGGATAAATTGCTGGGAATAGAAGGAAAGGAGCTATTCTTGGAATATAACATATATTTATATACATAGTCTAAATAATTAGATGTAATTTCATTGGTATTTCAGTAATATCTTGTTTGTAAATTAAAATGTAGTAAGTTGAAGACTGGATCAGAAATTAATTAATTAATTAATTAATCTTTTCTCTATGCATGCGATAGGATAGAGTTTGGTTTGAGAGGGCTTGGGATTCAATCCCGCATTGTATATAAAAAAGAAAAGAAAAAAAAAATTGCTTATCAATTGTATATAATTTTAAGGTTGTCTTTAAGTTAAGAAAATAATAATGTTAGTAATTTATTTTTTTATTTCTCACTTATAACACCTTTTCAGTGCTGTAAAAAGAAAATTATTAAAATTTTTAAAAAATTAGAATGGGAGTGGTGGAGTCAAAATGACTCCAAATAAGTGTCGGCTTTGGTTTTGTTTTTTTGTTTTTTTTTTTTTCTTTCTTTTGAGGAGAGTATGAGGTTGGTGAACCAACATTTGAAAATTGAAAATTATGGTAGTAATCCAAATCAAACACTAGTTACGTACCCATTAAGAAAAAGGAATTACTTTAATTAAAAAAGAAAATTAAAACTTAAACACATACTCGGGTGGCATTTGGATAGAGGGTTCAAACCCTTTTTGCTACGATCTTTCATCTCACAATTCACAAAAAAAATTAAAAAAATAATAAAAAATAATAATAATAATAAAGATAATTGAATAAAAAAGGTTAGGCTCAAAATCTCTATCCAAACACATTAGTAATTAAGAAATCAACATAAACTCTACAAATATGGGTACATTAGCCAAGCCCTAAAGGCATAACACAGACACAGAGTCAGTCGCAACAAAATTAAGAGCCACGGAGATAAGCATTGTGCGCTTCCAAACGAAAAGGATTACCCTGTTAGGATTGGTGACAGATTCACCATTACCACCACCAATGCTAAAACCGATTCCGATATCTAACGGTGGCTTAAGCAGATTCAAAGGATCTATCGTCGAAAAATTCTTCACCGGAATCTCATCGTCAGCCTTTCCTTTATCAAGGACGTTTATAATAAAGGTAATGAACAAACAACAATACATTAATATAAGGTCCTTTTATACATTTTTAAGCTATTCTTATTGACAAAATATTTACAATGAAGATCTCACAGTACAAAACATTTTATAAATAAATGTAAATACATATATATATTTATATAGAGAAAAGATTACACATGTATAGATATTAGATTAGACATATTGAATCGTTTCTTGTGTATTACTAATTAGTATATGATTTAATAAATTATGTTTTTTTTTTTTTTTTTTTTTGGGTAAGAAAGCTGATTTAATAAATTATGTTGAAACTTAGCTCATTATTCATTACCATACACAAGTATAGATATTAGATTAGACACAATGATCGTTTTTAGTGTATAACTAATTAGCCTACGATTTACTTAATGATGAATTATGTTGAAACGTAGCTCATAATTCCATTAATGTTAAAATTTTTAAAATATAAATACATAGTGATATTGGCGTATATAGTTTAATAGTGATTGTGTGAAACCGTACTTGAAAAGTTTTTTTAATTCTTTTAATTCTTTTTAGGGGTTAAATTCTTATAGTAATTAGTGTTATACAGGAAGGTGCGAAGACAGAGTTTATGATCGGGTGTTACAAATTTGTGTGGAAGACCACTGCCTTCTTTGCGAAATCGGAGAATTGCTAAGAATAGGGGACGACAACAGTGCAGTGACTGTGGTCGGCGTCGGAATAGAGAATGTGGCCAACAAGATGGAGAAGGACCTCGGTTGGGTCATGCCGAATGTGGTGGAGCTCCGAGACTTGGCGGCATCCAGTACTGTTAAGATGATGAGTACGCCAGCGACGACGATGAAAACAAAGGGACGGTGTTGCGAGGTTGGCTAGGTTTGTGCCACCCATTGAAGATCATGATGTCATCACGACCTTCACCGCAAAACCTAGTAACCGCTGAGATCGATGGTCAAGTATGCCACAGTCGAAGCATTCTTCTTTGTCGGACGGGAATGCAGTTGTCTGGAGAACTCTCGATTGACCAATTAAGTTTAATATGTAATCCAACAATACATTCGTTTTTTCAGTCTATTTCACTTTTCTAAAATTGTCAACATCTATTATCATTTATAATGTGTTTTGATGAACCATTCCAATAATTATCATTGGACTACCACGTAACATCTGTTTGGAGTGAAATTATCTGTATTTTTCACTATTTTGTAATAATTCAATTTAATCTAAATTCTAATTTTTCATTTTTTTTTTTTAATAACTATATATCAAACTTATTTTTCTACCTTCACCCGTATTCAAATATTACCTTCGACAATTAGTTAATCTTACAACTCCTACAATTAACGGTTAGCTATTAGAGGGTTTATTTTTTTTGTCAGAGGCCAAGATTGAAATATATCAGATGAAAACTTGATCAAATTCAAGCAAGAAACTTGATGAAGTCCAAGACAAGTGACAAAGTTAAGAGACAAAGACGCCATGGGCAGCACAGGAAAATAAAATTTAAAAAAAAAAAAAAAAATCATGTTCAAGCACTCACACTAATTCCACTCAGATTATCATTATTAATTTGAAATTAAGATTAGAGATTCGAACTCAATACTTTTTGATGGAGTCGAATAAAAAATTATCATTAGATTATACCTATAATTATAATTCCACTCATCTCGATCGCATGTTTAATAATTATTATACACTCTCACCTTGAAGGCTTCAATATTAAGATCCTAATTTCTAGCTAGCCAATTCAAGTTTTCCCACCCCCTTATAAAATGAAAGTCGTCCTATATATTTAACTCTCACACGTTTTAAAATATTTTGAAAATCGTTAATAAAACCCTTGGTATCAAATGTCTTCTTTTCTTTTTTCTTTTCTTTTTTTTTCTTTAAACAACGTTTGAAAACCAAAGAGTTGGGCACATGCACAAAACATTTGCACCCATATTTCTTTCTTTGTTTAGTTTTTCTTTTTTTCCTTGTTTACATAAACACATGTACATACTCTAGAGTTGGTAATTCATGCCTGAAATATATTTAACACTACACAGTTATATACATTTGCATATTTATATCTAGAGGCATGTATGCAAATATGAGCGAGTGTCATTCACCGCCGACGTGACAATGATTTAGGATACAAGAGACAACAAAAAAGTTCTTTTTTTTTTTTTCCTTCTCATTTAGGATAAAGGATTTGAATTCTATACCGTTTTATTGGAGACGAATACGAAATTATCATTCTAGTATATTTTTGAGTAATGTGATAACAAACACATTTTTACGAATAACTAAGAAATAAAAAATAAAATTTTTTCCCAAATTTGATATTGACGGAATTCAGTTTTGTTTATTTTTCAATTCCCAAACATGCCCCACTATTTTGGCCTAAAAATAAGGCCATAAAAGGGAATAACTACCTTAATTTGTGCGTTGCCAATACTACAAATGTGGACCTTCAAATGAGTCCTAAAGTCGTCTTCTCCTAATTCTCTCCCTATCTCTCTTTTTTCTCATTTCTAAGTTCCAAATGTCTCAGTCTATTAATGTCTTGGATATCTACTAAACCGTAAAAGAATACAATGGGAAAGGTAATGAGATTGAAAAGTAAAATAATTTAATAGAAATAAGGATCATTGATTCACTTTCTTGTGTTTACTTACCCAGTGCATAGGAAAACAATTTCATTCATTTTGTAGTATTTGCTAGTAATGTTAATCTTATTAATGTAATTACTGAAATATCCTTTTACAAAATAAAAAAGACATTAGCACATGAAAACTCATTAACGAGTATATAAGTAAATTTGATTTTGTATTTCCTTTGATAAGAAATAAATAACAAATGGGATGTAAAAATTGTCATTCATCTTTTTCATTCCTTAGTTTGTATGGGACACTCTCATAACCTATTTGGTAACTAAACAAATGATTAAGACTCACTTTTCTATTTCCTTTAATGTAAAATAAAAATATCCTTATAGTATTTACTATTAAAAAAGGGGCTTTGCCGAGGACATATTTCCTCGCTATAAGTCGCAATTTCTCGGCATAGTTGTTCCTTTCCCTTTCCCTTTCCCTTTCCCTTTCCTTCCATTCCCACAAGCTAGGATAATGGAGTCATTCCAATTTCCAAAGGACCTCCATTTCAGTTTTGAAAGGACCACAAAATTAATAATGCCTAGTAAGGCGTCTAGAATTTCTATGGTCATTGCTTTTATGATCTTTATCCATTCTAACCTACTAATATTCCCTTATATTTATTGAACCTCCAACTCATATGCGTATATCTACTTAAATTATAAATAAATAAATAAATAAAAAACAAGTACTGCATTCCATTTTAAAGATTATACAAGTATAAGATCGAACCCGTGATCTTTTAACAGATCCTTTAAACATTATCAAAAGTCCTAAAAATATTAATAATAATAATTACTTCTAAAAGTTGTGTAACCTTCTTAATTTTAAGATGCATAGTTTAGAATAGTTTAAAAAAAAAAACAAAAAAAAGTAGTGTAAAAGTTAAGGGTGAGTTTGGTGTGTAAGTTTGAGTTAAGATTTATAAGTTTAAATAGTAAATTTTTTTGAATTTTTTTGAATTTTCAGAAAAGACAAATAATTTTTTGAAAAAAAGATAAAAAATATGATAAAAAAAGTACAATTTAATTTAAACAGAGCTTTTTATCAAACAAAGCCTAAGTAAAACGCGAAACTTCATTATTAATGTAAAAAAAAAAAAAAAAACGTGCAGCTCCAAATTTGAAGGGTCTGTTAGATTCAAACTCACAATTCCCAACGCAGAAATCTGCCAAATTTTAAGGCCCATCTTTGCTGCTTGCTTACGTAACCTTCTTCTGAATACTTTTCTTCTCTCTCTCTCTCTCTCTCTCTCTCTTGTCTTACCGTCTTTTATTTTTATTTTTTAAAGTCTTTTGGTGGTGTGGGCTTCAACTTCTCAATCCACTGGGTGTGGGACCAGTACAAACATATGGGGCCCACATTTCTTAACTATTAAATGATAAGGTTAACTCTTATCATTATAATCTGATGAATAGTTAGTCTTCTTATTATCCAAGCAAACTTTTGTTTACTTTTTTATTATTAATAGAAAAAAAACTTTTATTTTTAGAAGCAAAGTTGTTACGTGAAGGACAAGCAAAATTTTGTTGACAAATCTCCGACTTCTTCGTACAAAAATTTTGACATATATAATATAACAGTAATATCATAGTTCTAACTAGGGGTGGCAATTCGTGTCACGTGTCGTGTTAGAGCCATGTCGATTTTTTTTTCTCCGACCCGCGACACGAACACGACACGAAACCGTGACACGAACACGACACGAACCCGTCATGGGTTGACACGACACGAACCGAAATTGACCCGCGACACGAAACTGACCCGTGACACGAAATTGACCCGCGACACGAAACTGACCCGCGACACGAAATTGACCCGAAATTGACACGAAATTGACACGCGATCCGAAAGTGACACGAAATTGACACGAAATTGACACGCGACCCGAAAGTGACACTTAATTGACACGAAATTGACCCGAAATTGACCCGAAATTGACACGAAATTGACACGAAAAGTGACACGAAATTGACACGAAAAAAACGTGTCCAACCTGAACACGACCCGCGACACGAACACGAAACGAAACCGTGACACGAACACGACCCGCCCCCTATTTTTCCTAACCCAAACCCGTGAAATTCGTGTCGTTTTCGAGTCGTGTCGTCGTGTCGCGACCCGTATTGCCACCCCTAGTTCTAACCGATTGACATATATGTGAGAGGAAAAAAATCTTATCCATATTTATAATAAACAGTTCAAAATTTACATGTTGAAATGAATTAATGAAGAGATATATATGATATGTGTATATATACAAATAAAATGTACACTATAATATGCATGTTCCTTTGTTATGTGAATGTTGTACGAGAAAATGGACCAAATAGAGAGAGAGATAGGAAAAAAAAAAAAAAAAAAACCCATTTGAAAACACATGATTTAACTTAATTTTTTTTTTCTTCTTGGGAAGGGACAAAGAGTGGTTTTGCTTTCTTTTTTTTTTTTTTTTTAATATAAGATACTCATTCAATGTCCCATAAAGATCTTAAACAATTTTAGTGTAATGATACCTTAAAATATCCCTAAACTAGATGTTAAGCTCAAAGTGGAAATCTCGCTACTACATATAAATGTACTGTAACGTCTTTAGTTCCACTGTACATAACGAAAATAAATTCTAGTGCATACATAACAAGTAATAATTTATACATAAATTAAAGTTCTATATGTCATTAATTCCAACTAGTAATTTTTCTATCAACAAAAATAAAATTATATAATACTTCCCCATAATTCTAGTGTGCTCTAATAGTCTAAAAACTATCTTGTCATGTCAAATCAAGTATCAAGAATCAAGTAAATAAAGAATCTCATTCAATTTACTAGGCATGATAATTTTCTAGCAAGAAAAAAAAAAAAAAAAAACACATGACAATTTAACTGTATTAGTTGAAAATTTTATTCTAATGACCAACGGGATGAAATTACGGTAAAATTTTTTTTATATATTTTATTGATAAAGTTTTTTTTTAAATCGTTTAAATATAATTAAATGACTAAGATATTACTTATGTATGGTAATTATAATATATTTTATTTTACAATAGTATTTAAATAATAAATTAAAAAATTAAAAAATTAATTTTAAAAAAATCCACCAGTGAAAGATTGGGGGGAAAGGGGGAGGGGAGGTTTCTATCGTCGGAGTAGGGAAGGAGGGAGGGAGTGGGCTGGTGGCATCGGGAGAGGGGGGGCAGATCTAGTCGGAGGGAAGCGTCACCGAGGGGGTGGGGTGCCTGGCTCGAGCTCGCAAGGGGGGTGTCATCAGCATCGGGGAGAGGAGAACGCCTGGGCTCGAGCTTGCCGGGGGGGGGGGGGGGGGGTGGTCGTCGGCGTCGAGGAGAGGAGGGTGCCTGGGCTGGTGGGGGGGGGGGGGGGGGGGAGGATGGGGGGACTTAAGTTGCCGACGTCGGCGGGGAAGTTGCCGGCGTCGGGGAAGGGGGTTGGATTTTTTTTAAATTATTATTTTTATTATTTTTTACTTTATTAATCAAATACTATTATAAAGTAAAGTATATGATAATTACTGTATATAAATAATATCTCAGTTATTTTATTACATCAAAACGATTTAAAAATGAGTTGTTATTTATTTATTTGCTAAAAGAACGTATGTTTTCTTTAGCAGCGAAGAACTTGTTCTTTTTTTTTTTTTTTTTTTTCTTTTATAAATTATTAACAAAAAAAAAAAACCCCAAAATCCAGTAACCGGAGGAGTTGTCAGACATACAGATTCTGTCCATTAAAAAGAAATAATTGTTTAATTCCATAAAATAATAAAATATAAGACATTGATTGTAGGCTACAGAATCTCCAACTCCTCACTTTTTCCCCTTTCCTTCCTTCCCTTCCCTTCCCTTCGTCTGTCATCCGAATCAGACCAAGAATCAGAATAACAGAAGAAGAAGAAGAAGAAGGGATTTCATTTCTTTCTTCTTCCGAATCTGCCCGCGTTTTGTTTTTCTTTGTTTTTTTTTTTCTTTTAATTTTCTCCTTTTTGTTTTTGTTTATAAAGGGGTCATTCGCGGGCAGGTTGTTGTTGTTTTTGGTTTTTTTTAGTTTTTTTTTTTTTTTAATTTTTTGGGGGAAATAATATTGGTAGGATCAAAACCAGAGAGACCCATTTGGACAGGATTAGGAACAAGCTCCTCGTTTTTTTATTTATTTAGCTGGGCAAGATCAAAATCTCTCTGATTATTACGGGTCGCCTTTTTTTTTTTTTTTTTTTTTTGAAATAATATTTGTGATGGGTATTTCGGTTGATTCACAAGAAGGTGGTGGTGGGAGATGTGGTGGTTCATGCTCATGTTCATGGATTGGGTTAAGGAGCTTGGTCAGGAGGAAACAAGTTGATTCTGCCCATACTAATTCAAGGTCTCATCAATTGGCCAAGGAGTTATCTGTTCCTTACCTTATCGCTATTGGTAATTCTCTCTCTTTTTTTGTCTGATGTAGTTTTTAATTTGTTTTTCTTGGATTTTCGGATGTTTCTTTTGGTGGGTTTCGAATTTTTAATGTTTTAATCTGCATTTTATTATGCTTAATGGACATATATAATTCTTATCTTCTCTTATGAATATTATTTATGGTTGTTTCCTTGTGAAAGCTTACTTTTTTAATGGATTTACTCTGTTTAATTCGCATTTTGTGATATATTATTACTTGCTATTACATGTAGGTGTATTATTACTTATTAGAAGGTCTGACGTCTTTAGTTTCTGTGCACTTGAAACGTCTGGTTATATCTATTTATATCTATCTATTTAATTTCCACTTTGACATGTAAATTTTTCTTTTGTTTTTTATTTTTATGTTTTGCCCCTGAAACTCATCATCAAATCGTTCTTCATTTTGATTAGGAGTTGGCTCAACAATTGGAGCCGGAGTCTATATCCTTGTTGGAACAGTTGCTAGAGAGCATTCCGGGCCGGCCTTGACCATTTCGTTTTTAGTAGCTGGAATTGCTGCTGCTCTTTCAGCTTTCTGCTATGCCGAGCTCTCTAGCCGTTGTCCTTCTGCAGGGAGCGCTTATCATTATTCGTATATATGCGTTGGAGAAGGGTATTGTTCTTAATTTTCTGCCATCGATGAGGTGTTTTAAAAGTTTGAATCATCCCTTTTTTAGGCAATACGAGTTGTTATAATTAATGCTGTTAATCAAAGGAACGTCCTTACTTTACATCGCATTATTGTCAAATGGGAGGAATGATCAATCTCAAACTTCTTTTTCCTTGTTATGATGAACAAGTTTGATGTGTGATTGATTGTTCTTGATTGTGGTATATGATGTGTCATGTGTTATTGGTACATAAACTTGATGCTCCTCTACTGATCATACGCGGACTATGAACTTTTCCAGTGTTGCTTGGTTGATCGGTTGGGCTTTGATTCTAGAGTATACAATTGGTGGTGCCGCTGTTGCACGAGGCATATCTCCCAATTTGGTACGGTGAATTTTTCACCATAATTTATCATGATAATTAGAAGTTCTAAAACTGTAATGCACAACTAATAGGTTCATTGCACAATTAGCACCTACTGTGCGTTTGTGTGTACTAAATTGTGCAAAGGTAAAAGTGTTGGTTTCTTCAGCAAAAAGCACACTAGTTTTACTTTGCTGCCTCTTTGTTTTAACTTTTGTAGGGTTTCCTTTTTGGAGGAGAGAACAATCTGCCCACTTTTCTTTCCCGTCAGTACATCCCTGGGCTTGACATTATGGTCGACCCTTGTGCGGCAGTTCTAGTAATTATCGTCACTGGGCTGTTGTCTGTGGGAATCAAGGAGGTAACTTTTTTTTTCCCCCCCCCCAAAATCTCAGTAGCATTTGGGAAATTGTAGCTTCTATCTCCCTCTTATGATTACTGATTAGACACAAAAATTTTGTAGAGTACACTGGCACAAGCTATTGTGACAATGGCGAATGTATGTGCACTGCTCTTTGTCATTATAGCGGGTACTTATTTGGGCTTCAAGACTGGATGGGTTGGATATGAACTTCCTGTTGGGTACTTTTTTAACCTGGTTATTTGTACTTCTCTCTTACTTATATAGGTTATCATTTAGATTTTTTTTTTTTTGGAAAGGTATTTTCCCTTTGGAGTAGATGGGATGCTTGCTGGGTCTGCAACAGTCTTCTTTGCCTACATCGGTTTCGATGCAGTTGCGAGCACTGCTGAAGAGGTAATTGTATTCGACGTTTATACTACTGAGATTTGGTCTTCCTAGTGCTATCTGTGGAAAAATATTGCTGCTCTTAGGGCTTGTCAGATGGGAGGGAAAAGTGGAATAAAAGATAATAGTGGGAGGATTAATGGATGGATTCTAAGACTTTTTTCCTCCAGAAGACTCCGATTTTGATCCCTCTGGAGTTGGAGGGATTGGAAGAGCAAATCCATAAGGACCAATATGAAATACAGTAAAAGAAAGGTTTCTGTTTTGTCTATATTTCGTCACCTAGATTGTATACCTCTCCTCCGTACAAAACACAGTTGTAGAGAAGCATTAACGGGTTTAACTTGAAAGAAAGTTTAACTTTGCAATTATGTTTCTCATTTTTCCATAGGTAAAAAACCCTCAACGAGATTTGCCGCTGGGTATTGGAGCTGCACTATCCATTTGCTGTGCATTGTACATGTTGGTCTCTATTGTTATTGTCGGTTTAGTCCCCTATCATGCAATGGACCCCGACACTCCCATCTCCACTGCTTTTGCTGTCCATGGGATGCAATGGGCTGCGTAAGTGTATAGTCTATTGAGTAGCCAGATATATTCTGTTCTGTTTTGGAAAATTATTGAAACCTGTGTACTTATGGGGGCATTTTTCTGCTTTATTGAAGGTATGTGATAACTATTGGAGCTGTTACTGCACTCTGCTCAACATTGATGGGTTCCCTTCTTCCTCAGGTATATTTATACTGGCGTACTCCTTTCTGCTAGTTTATCATCATGAATCTTCTATTGCTTCTATCACCAATTATTAGTGTTTTTTCCCCCCAGCCACGTATTCTGATGGCAATGTCTAGAGATGGGTTGCTGCCAGCATTTTTCGCAGAAGTTAACAAACGTACACAAGTTCCCCTCAAGAGCACGATAGCAACTGGAATTGGGGCTGCAGTGTTGTCCTTCTTCATGGATGTTTCGCAGTTAGCGGGCATGGTTTGTTACATCTTTCTTAGAATAGTTATTATGCCATTTTTTGCTGCAATGGATCACCTATTTTCTTTCCCGATGATATAAAGAAGCGTCAAAGTATGGATGTTATAAGTACCGGACAAGACCATGGCACACTAGGATCGTTTGTGAGCCAAATTTTAGCCAGAAAGCACACTAATCAACAATTTTTTATGATCCTGAGTTATTGCCTTTGTCATCTGCAGGTCAGTGTCGGTACACTCCTTGCATTTACTATGGTAGCAATATCTGTATTGATACTCAGATACGTCCCACCAGACAAGGTGCCATTGCCGTCATCACATCGGGATTCATTTGCTTCTCACTCTTTGCAATTCGGTAAGAGCATTGAGGACGCCACCAGAAAAGACCCTGAGGTTATGGTGGGTTCGTCCAAGGATAGTACTCAACCTCTACTTGATCAAGTGGACATCTCTGTTGAAATTCCTCTAATATCCAAACGTCTAAAGCTAGGCAACTGTAGGCCCTCTATACACTCGCCTTTCTCGCTACATGGATTTGTTATGCTATGCATCTGATCAATGTTGATATCTTATTTTTGTTTTTCTCTAAATTTAATTGGTCGTAGTTAGACATTCTGGATTTCGGAAATGTTTCCACTTTGTTTCGTGTTTTGTGGTTTTCCTTTCTTTCTGGGGGTTGTGGAAGAATGTTTCACGTGACCTACCTGTCGACCACTGCAGACGTTATGACTGAAAAGAAAAGGCGACAAATTGCTGGCTGGACAATAATGTTGACGTGCATTGGGGCGTTTCTCCTTACATATTCAGCTTCAAGTTCAGGCCTTCCCAGGTAGGTTGATGGACATTAGAGTTTGAATTTTCTATGATGATACTTTCCTTGTTAAAGCATCCAGGGTGTGATTTGAATCACATAGTTTTGTTTGTTCTGGTTGACCAAGGAGTTGAAACTAAAATTTTGCACCTTTTTATCATCTTTTACTCTTAAAGTTTTGGTTGCAATGTTGTTTTTCTTTTTTCTCATTTTTTTTTTTTTTTCAGCTCTCTTCGTTTCACATTGTGTGGAGTTGGCGGTGTTTTTCTTTTAGTTGGTCTGAGCGTGCTGACATGTATTGATCAAGATGATGCCAGGCACAACTTCGGACACACAGGAAGTATGCCCATTCCTTTACCAACCTTTTGACACTAACCTATGCCGCAAGTGTTTAAACATCTTTTATTGGTAGATGTAACTTTTTAATGCTAATTGACTGGGTGTTTTTTACCTATCAATAAAGGAAAGACATGCCACATGCTACATGCGATGTTGGTTGATATTGAAAATTTGGAACATGGAGCATCATTAATACGTTTTTACTTGGGGCTTATGATATCATATCATTTGTACTTGTGTAATTTAGCATTTTTCACTCAAATAGAGATAGAATCTATCCGTTGACAAAGTTGTTGTCTTTGGTCTCTTTTTCAGGTTTTATTTGCCCGTTCGTTCCATTACTACCTATTGCTTGTATTCTCATCAATGTCTACCTCCTAATAAACCTTGGGTAACTACCAAGTCGCAACTCCATTTTGTGATTTTATACAACTTTGCCTTTTTTAATAGAATACCGTTTTTATGGGGGAAAAAAAAAGAACACGGGCCCATTGGTTCATCATGAGAAAGAAATTGCTGATTGTTAAGGAGAAGAGATTGTACTAGAAATGGGGTTTCCAGTGTTGTTTCAAAAATTGTGTTCTAAGTTCTTTCATAGGCAAAATCACCTTTCTTTTTCTAATGCAGTGCAATATATATTTTTTCCTTCTTTGTAATGCAGAGCTGATACTTGGTTGCGAGTTTCGGTATGGCTAGTCATAGGGGTGTTTGTTTACGCATTTTACGGCCGAACACACAGCTCACTTCGCGATGCGGTTTATGTTCCAGCAGCACATGCGGATGAAATCTATCGCAGCTCGGCAGCCTATGTGGCTTGAACATGGTTATGGATGGAATGCGATTGAAGAAATGTGTATCAATTGTCTGGTTCGTAGCATTTTTTTTTTTTTGTTTTTTGTTTTTAAACTTCGAAACGGATTTCCGATTTCACATTATTTAATTGTTCGTTAATCTCCTAGAAAAGGACTGAAAAACGTAGTCCTTCATTGTATAATAGATATGATATGTTTGTGGTTATAGCAAGGGTATGCTCCTACCTTGTATATAATGTTTGCAAGCAAATAAATTGTTGATATATTATTGTTATTATTTTGAATAAAAATCTCCCAATCCCAATCAGACTTACCAGTTACAAGTTTCTATGTGTCGATAAAAACCTGGTGACCAGTTGTGTGCTTTCTAATAAAAGGAAAAACTGAAAAAATAATAATAATAAATAAAAATAGAAAAGAACTAATCTTGATTTTGGAGGAAAAACCAAAAAGACCACATTTTTAATGTTTTCCATATGCACATGTTTTTAATGTTTCCTATTCCTGTGCTCACATTCTTGGAATTAGCCTTTTTATTCTAGTAAGCTTGGCGTGACGATGAAAAGGTTTATGGTCAAAATTGTTAGTTTGTTCGACTCTTTTGAAGTTTCTGCCAGATTAAAAAAATAATAATAATAAAAAGAGGACAAAAGTATTAGTACTTTGTTTTGTTTTTCTAGATGACTTTGTTTCTTTCATACCAACAAATTTTCTTTTTCTTGTTACAATCTCTTTTCTTAAAGTTGTATTTCCACAAAAGGTTTCTAAATGAAGCAGAGAAACTGAAAATAACCCGTTTAAGTAAAAAAAAAAAAAAAAAAATAATAATAATAATTAAAAAAAAAAAGGAAAAGAAGACGATTTTGACGCTTTTAAACCCTGATTTTCTTTTTCTTTTCTTAACGTATAAATTGCCTCGTGAATGTTTAATTCCATCACATAATTCCTTAAAATATTAAAAACTGAAATCAATGAGTGCTTTTAAAGTTTGAATAAAAAAAAAAAAAAAATTTGTTGTACACATCATTTAGGCTCATTCAAAAAGCAGATTGAATCACATGCATGACTCTGTTTTTGTTCTGAGTTTTAAAAGCCATCATCGATTTAAAGTCCATACTATTCAGTATACAATTCTTTATATTTAAGTTTAATAAGTAATTCACTGGAATTAAGAATTAACTACTAACTTGCTAATTCGCCAAAAAATTTGTGGGTCAAAACATCAAATACTTAAAAACAAAGTGTGAATTAGATATTTAGTATAATCTTGTCAGACTTTTTTTTTTTTTTTTGGGCAACTATGGATAGGGAATTCAAATAAATTCAACATCTTATGGTGAAATTAAGTATGGAATTACCACTAGACTATGCTTGTAATCATAATTTAGACCGTTTTACGAATAAGTAAAATCTAACATTAATGTACTAATTATTAAGCAATTTTATAGCATAAAACATAAAAATAACTATAATAAATGTTTCAATTCAACAAACTTATCGTGTTACGTGTAATCTCTAAACCAAAAAGGAAATAACAGTTTTAAGAAAAAAATAATTGAAGTAAATAGCAGGTTTTTAAAAATATTTGTAACAAATAGTAGATTTATCATGTAATAATTTACATAAATAAATCATTTATCTGATAAAGACATAAACAAATCATTTATCTGATACAAAAATGCATCATTTATTTGAAAAATATGACAAAAGTAAATTATTTACATTATAAATTTTCTATTTACTACAAATATTATAAAAACCAACTACTTACTTTTTTTTTCCCCTAAAAAAAGAAAAAAAAATTAAGGGAGAAAGAGCAAAATAGCAATTTTAAAGAAAATAATAGTAAATTATAACATAAAATTTTTAACATAATAATAAATAGCATAATCAAATTTATGATCACATAATACCCTTCATCCTTTCTCTTATTTCTCTCTGACATGAAACTATGTACATAAATTTATTATTAAAAATTGACCGTAAATCAGAAATTTTTTAGAAAATCTAAGGAATTTATCAGAAATATGTATCATAATTTATCACCTTTAAAAAAATATGTTATAAATTTTAAAGATACCTATAAAATAAACTATTTGCTACTATTTCCTAAAAATTAATTTCTGAAAGAAAAAAAAGGGCCATAAGGAGATGTCGGTTCAAAATTAGGGCCGATTAGGGAGAAGAGACCCATACCTATATAAGGCTCGATCCAAGTGCCGGTTGCCTTTAGGCCCACATTTTCCCATTTTCAATTTCTCCTCCTCAAATCTCGAGATTCAGGATTCAAGAAGACGACGACGCAGATTCATAGTATTATTAGCTTTGCTGATTCTTCTTCTTTTTATTAAAAAAAAAAAGAAGAAGAAGCTAATTTTTCTGATAATCTTGTTCCATATCTTCTGGTAATTCTTCTATCTCTCTCTCTCTTTTTTTTTTATTATATAATAACATATAATCTTTACTACCTTCTTCTTTTCCTTCTAGGGTTAGGTTTAGGGTTTCTGTTTTTCCACGATTTGCTTGTTTCTTCCGAATCACGAATTTCTCTTCTTATCGGTGGTGCTCGCTAATTTGTTTTCTTTACTTCTTCTCAATTTCTTTGTTTTAAGGTCAAACTTCTGTGGAATTTTGAATATTCCAATTGAGAATTATACAGATGATAGGTTAAGGAACGAAATTCCCACCCCCCCCCCCCCCCCCCCCCCCAAAAAAAAAAAAATTTACTTATAGTGTTCTATGTATGTATTTCAGATACAATCTTCTTGATTGCTTCGTATCTGTCGGTTCCTATTAAGTGTTGTTCAATGTGTTTTTTTTTTATTTATTTTTATTTTTATTTTTAAATTTGTTGTGACTAATATTTATGAATTAGTTTTTGGCGCACGATTTGTGTTGTTTTTCTGCTAAAGTTATTTATTTATTTATTTTTTTTGAAGTTTTGGGAGCATATAAAGGTGATTGTTTGGACATTGTTGGGTGCTACTCATAAATAAGTAATAGCTGCAGTGTTGCCGTTTAGTAGTGTGTTACTATGTCGGTGACGGCAGGTGTTAGTGATACTGTGATCGCCATCAGGGATAAACTCAGGGGTAAAATCGGGCAAACAAAGGTTAAGAGGTATTGGCCTGGTAAAGCTCCTGAGTGGGCGGATGATGCTGATGAAGATGGGGATATTAGAATGGCTAGGGCAGCTGCCCTGGAGAAGGCCTTTCCCACTCAGGAAGATTCTGGAACTGCCAGAAAAGATGATCCCAGGTTGCGACGTTTGGCGGAGAGTAGGATAGATAATCGTGAGGAAATTAGAGCTGATCACCGTCGCATCCGTCAAGCTGAGATTGTTTCGACGATTGAAGACGAAGCCAAAACACAGGAGGGTTTGGATGCAGAGGAAGAGGATGCGGATGCTTTGGAGGAAAGAAGGCGGAGGATTAAGGAGCGATTGCGTCAGAGGGAGCAAGAAGAAACTCCCCTTCTTCCCTCAGAGGATGAGGAAGAAGAGGAGGAAGAGGAGGAAGAGGAATCTGAGTATGAGACCGACTCAGAAGAAGAACTCACTGGTATAGCGATGCTGAAGCCCGTCTTTGTTCCCAAGTCGGAGAGGGAGACCGTTGCAGAACGTGAGCGTCTTGAGGCTGAAGAGAGGGCGCTTGAGGAGCTGAAGAAGAAGAAATTGGAGGAGAGGAAAAAAGAGACAAAGCAGATTGTGGTTGAGGAAATCAGGAAGGATGAGGAAATTCAGAAGAGTTTGGAGCAGGAGGCAAATATTGCTGATATTGAAACGGATGATGAGATTAACGAGGCAGAGGAATACGAGGCTTGGAAGGTGAGGGAGATAGCCAGGATCAAGAGGGATAGGGAGGACCGAGAAGCGATGTTGAAGGAGAAGGAAGAAATTGAGAGGGTGAGAAACATGACGGAGGAGGAAAGGAGGGAGTGGGAGAGGAAAAATCCGAAAGCTCCTCCAAAGTCAAAGCAGAAGTGGAGGTTCATGCAGAAATATTATCACAAAGGTGCTTTCTTCCAATCAGAAGCCAACGACCATGCCGCTACTGTCGGAACAGATGGTATCTACACTCGAGATTTCTCTGCCCCGACTGGAGAAGATAAGATGGACAAGACTATATTGCCCAAGGTCATGCAGGTCAAGCATTTTGGTCGGAGTGGACGGACTAAATGGACACATCTTGTCAACGAGGATACTACTGACTGGAATAATCCGTAAGCTCTTCTTTCTCTGTGGATTGACGTCTCCCTTTTCTCCTTATTTAAACTTTTTTTTTTAGATAAGCTATTGCTCTTTGCATTCCAATATATATTGCATTTAATTATCTTGATTTCACTGGTACAAACTATACTTCTTATTCTTTCTGAATGAGTTACAATATGGGGGACTCCAGAGAAACCCAACTCAAGTTTCATTCTAATCGTTATTTTTTTAGGAACTGGGATTTAGCACTTGTACACACTTGATAGTTCCTAGATTGTACATGATAAGAGAACACTTGAAAACTGATGATTCTTTTACTGCGATTGTACACTTTGACTGTGATCTAGTTACTGCATGCATATCACGTTGGCTTTCATGTGCAGTATCTGTTTTGCTCTTTCTTTAATTTTGATCCCCATAAGATTCATAGTCTGACAATTTCGTGGGTGTTGTGCAGATGGACATACAACGATCCTCTTCGTGCAAAGTACAATGCAAAAATGGCTGGAATGAACGCATCAATAGCGAAACCTAAAGGAAGCAAGAAATTGAAAGACTGGGAAGCTCGCTGAATTTTAAGTTCCGAATCAACTGTAGAATGACAGATTTTAGGTACTTTAATTGTCGAGTGATTTTCTGGCTAATGATATGAATTTAGTATGTTGAGCTAATATTTTAATTTATATAAATATTTTAAGAGTTATCTTGAAGATGATTTACTCTAGAATATGTTTTGCTGGTATAAGTTGTCATTAAAGGGATTCTAACATTGACTCTCTTCATTTTGAGAGGCAGCTTTTGCTGTTTTAACTCGGCGGGGATGGTACAACGGTCAATATGTCTTTCAGTCTCCTCCCCGGATGCATCAGGTTCGTGACTCTATGGCCCCACTCTGAAGACCTTGTCTGGCCAAGCGTCTGATAGTGGAGTGAAAATCGAGTCATTCTTCAAGTAGGATTGAGATTGGTCTTTTTCATTCCGTTGATATGATTATGAAGATTCCCCACGAGGGTGGGCTATGAGACTATTCCAATGTCAAACAACAAAATTAGCTACGGGATAAAGTGGGAAATAGCATAATTTATTTAGGGTGGTAATGATAAACTATAGCATAAATCGGTAAATTGTAGCAGGTTTTTAAACCCAAAAAAAAAAAAAAATGCAGGAACTACCGAAAATGCCCCTCTTCTCTAACCTAGAAATTCGCAACTTTGCCATCACATTTGTTGTCCCGCCGACGTTGCAAGCACTCAAGACGGTGCCAGTCTTGTGCATGCACTCAAGACGGTGCCAGTCTTGTGCATTGTGTCCGCCAAGAAATGCGTTGGACAAGAAAGCTCACTGAGAGGGAGCCCCCTCATTGTCAGAGAAGAAAGCTCGTTCCACCTGCAAAAATAACTCAAATCCAGAAATAACGCAAATCGTGCTAGAAAAAGAGGAGATCGCACTCTCCCGATGAAGATTGCGAACTGCTAATGGAGCTCGAAATCTTTATTCACATTGAGCTCATCTCCGAATCGCAACGGAGAATCTTGAGCAAGGTTGCGAAGAGAGAGATGAGCCATCCGTCGTGTTGCCGTCACAATCACCGTCACCGTCAGAGGTGTGATCTTGTTGTGTTCGCCATCGCCATCGCGCCCATCGCCATCATCTTCTCCATCGTCGGCAGGCGTGCGTGCAAGAGAGAAGGGGGAAAATGAGCAGTGAGAGAGGAAAGGGGGATTGTTGAGGGAGAAAAGGGCAAAATTGGAATAAATAAAAATAAAAATAAATATGTTATGATTTTACATCATTTTAAAATATATATATATATTATAATTTTCATTAATACCTTTTTAAATATGTTAAATGGTGCAATTTCCCATTAGCTACAGACAACTCAAATTAAGACGTTCATATTTCCCACTCAGTTAAATTTTGTGATCAGGATTTCGCTGTCAATTATTTCTTTATTAATTTATTTATTTCTATTTAACACAAACGCAACCATAATTTTTATATCTATAACTTTATATAGAAGTGGTGATGAGTTTTACACTTTTGTTCTTCAACCTTTTAATCTAATGGTATAAACTTGTTCCTTTTTTACTTAAACTAAATCTAATGGTTTTTAGGCAATCCACTTGGCTTATTTAAGTTCTCACACCTCATACCAATTTGTTTTTAGCTAACTTCTTCTATGCCATGTACATTTACTATATCTATAGTCCATAAAATAAATACAAGGAGGATATATAACAAATAGCTTTATTGATTTAGATTATATGCTTTTGTCCTATTATAGATACCTTTATGTTGGATAGTGAATTCAACTAACCTTCTATCTTTTCCATTTAAAAAAAAAAAAAAAAAAAAAACTTTTGATCCTGTATAAGATGAATATATTTGATAAAATCATACAGTGTATTGACATTATAGATTAAAATTAAGATATAGAAATACGTTAGGATATCAAAGATCAAAAGTTGCACAAAAAATTTATCCAGTATTCTATTTGCAAGCACCAAAAATAAACTACAAATTGCTATGATTTGTGAAGAGTTTAATTTTTTAGAGCTACTTTTATTTTAAGAATGTAAATTTTATTCTTTTGAATGTGGAGTGTAAAACTGGTTTCTCTTTCTCTCTGTCTCTGTCTCCCCTCATATGGATTTTTAACCAAAATTTATTAATTTTAAAACGAGAAAAAAACGCTAACAGATTATTTGAACAAATAATTAATTATGATATTATCGTAAATAAATCTGTTTCAATCTAATACGCTATTAATCAATAACCAAGTGAACTATAAATTTTTGAATATGTTCATTGTTTTGTCAAAACTGCATGTTTATTTTTTAAGAAAAAATTATACATACATATTTTTAAACTTATTCTGAAATTTCCTATTAAGAGAGAGAGAGAGAGAAAACACACACACACACACACACACACAAAAACAACAACTACAACTTATATTGATTTGCCAATAACATTTTAAAAAATTTAAAAGCACAAAGTGCCATAGGCACGATGACCCAGACTAGTCAATTAAACAAGTTACAATAACCAGAAGCTATGACTTTACGAAAAGAATAATACTTACACTTTTAACGCGATAACTTTCCACTGATTGGAGAAGGCTGCATGAATTAAGTATTCAGCAATACAAATCAGTAAGTACTATTATGGCAGGAAGAGTGAAATAGCATTTGTGAAAGAGAAATAGTAAATTATAGTATAAAATTTTTAAATATAATAATAAATAAATTAAATTAAATTTATGACCTCATATTATCAATCAAAAAAATATAAAAAAAACCTTCCTTCCTCTTCTCTCTAACTTGAAACTATGCACATAAATATGTTACTAAAAATTAACCGTAAATCAATTATTTACTAAAAATCTAAGGATTTATCTATGAATAATACTTTAAGTTATTATCCAATAAGAAAGAGCCTAAGATTACAATCTTCATTTAATACTTCATTTGAATCTCTCTACTCTTCCCTAAATAAATTAATCAATCTGAATTGTTAACCAAGAGCCTAAATTATCTAAAAACCTCTCCTGATGGTCAATTAGAAATATTCCCCTTAACTAACTCACTTTATTTCTATAAAAATTAGATTAAGATGAAACTCATTAAGCACACGCTCTTAAAATGGTTGCACATGTTATGCAAGTATATTCCCATCCTGCATAAACTCAAGGCTTCCGTACATAGATCATGTGTCATTCTATCTAGGGCTAAACACAAAATCTCCTTTTCCAATTCAATTAAGGTTTACCAAATCAATCTAATTAGTGATCAAGTAATTAGAAGCATTAAGCACAAGATATAACAAACAATTATCCAATATCAATTAATAAAAATCAAGAGAATGAGCAAATTAATTCAAACTACATGTTGAATTCAAATTGCAATTCCAGAAAAAGAAAATCAATTCATAAATTAAAATAAAGCTCTACTAATAAAGGTTCAAGCATTCTTAAATTACATAAATAAAATATAAGAAAATATGAAGAAAAACCCCTTTTTGAAGTTGTCACAAGTCTCCAAGAATTTTCCTCTAATCTTCTTCTCCTTCTTTTCTTGATGCTTTCAAGATGCAATCTCCTAAAATTTGTAGGAAAAAAATACCTAAAAACTAAAAATAAAAATAAAATTCTGAAAAACTAAATCCTAACAAATAATTTTTTCTTCTTTTTCAGTCTCTGGTTTTTCGGCTTAGAAGAACAACTAAAGACCCCTAAACTAACCATAATATTTCCTATTTATGGACTTATTCCAAAAAGAGCAACTTTTGAATAAAAAATTCAAGAAATGGAAACTTTTGTGAACTAGGACTACAACCTTGACAATCTTATATCCTATGAATCTATTTGAGTGCTGCAGCCTTGAAATCTAGAGCTGCAGCCTTATCTCCTTCATTTTCAGACATAATTTTGCCAAGTCCACACAATTTGCTAAAAAAATTCCTTTATTTGCTAGCCTGCTTAAATACACTAAAAACAATCCGAAAAACATCAAAACAACCTTAAACTAGTAGTACATCAAGATGAAAGCATTTAAATCACTGGTATAAACCCGGCTCATCAATCTTAGGGGTGAATTTGTTAAGAGCACTAAAAAATTGTTTTGTTTTGTTTTGTTTTTTATCTTATCAGCACTTAACCCCATTAAAATTAATTTTACTTCAAAAATTTTATAAATTTTTCTACTCTATCCGTATTATAAATTAAAAATTCTCACATAGCTAGCCCCCACTAAATTAATTCTACCAAAAAAATTTACGGTTTTTATGCTTTATCCTGCTAAAAATTAAAACTTCTCACATATCTAGCCTCTACTAAAATCGTATGGTAGAAAAATTAACATTCAGTCCTTTCTCTCTTACATCATTTAATCGCCTTAACAAAAGCTTCCCATATATTAAACTCATAAAATTCTTGTTGTTGAGCCGCATTTTGCTCCAAGTGTGCTCTAGCACAAACATCAACATCAACATTTTAGATTCTTGCTCTGTCACATGCGGTCCTTGTTTAGCAGCAAACTCCCCTATTATTATTAGGTCATCTCCTTCAGCTTCTTCTGTTATGTTCATGTTTTGATTGTTATGAGTAGGATCATGTTGTGGTACTTTACTTTGTAGTGTCATGTTTTGTTGATGAAGATTTAGGCACATCACTAGTGTTAATAGGTTTGATAATCATTTTCATCCTCCGTTTTTTTTTTTTAAATAAATCCGCTTCCTATTTCACTAACTTGGTTATTAGGTTTGCTATATAACTCATCTACTTCATCCTTTTCCATCTCCATTTGTGGGTTGTATTCTTCATCTCCAATGGCAGTTTGAGAGTTCACATTTTGATGGTCTTTGAAAATATATAGAGTAAATAATTATTTTGAAAAACAGAGATATGGGCTCTTTAGAGATGTTTTTTGCCTTTTTATATTGATTGGATTAATATTACTAGTACACTATTTCGAAAATTGATTACACTAGTATGTTTATATGTTTATTACTATTGTTACATTTTTACGCTGTTTTTATCTTTAATAACATCCAATGATATTTATAAGAATTATTTATAGTCCTAGTAATTTAAAGGTTATATTTATATATATACCTTCTGCCATAAATTTCTTATATAATATTTCAAGTTAAGCTACAACTAAATTTGCTTCAATTTTTTTGTTTGATTTATACGTGGAAATAGATATGTAAATAATATTACGGAAATGGTAACGCATAGCCTATTTTATAGTAGGTTTTTTAATTGATAAATCATTATACATGTTTACATAATCGACTTAAAAAATATTTAAAAAAAAGATTTCATGTTTCTAACTGTGCTTTTTTTTTTTTTTTTTTCTTTCTTTCTTAAACACCCTATAATTTTGAATTGAAATTTTCATAAAAACCCCTCTAAAAAAATTCGCTCATAATAATCCCTAATTATTCATTATAGAGTTATTAGCCCCTGATAAAATGTTATGACATTGTCACTGTTATTAACCACGAGTTATCTTTGACTTTGATACATTAACTCGTACTATATCTTTTTGTTGATTTTATAATGACGCAAGTGCACGTATCGCAAACAAGTAATAGAGTGGTGAATAAAGTATCGTTCCCTCGAGAACTGTTGTTTACTAACTACCAAAATTATATTAACTCTAACTTTATTTGAATAAATCGAAAATAAACAGAAAATAAAATTTAGCAAAATAAAATTAATAAAATATATATATATATATGTTGATTTACGGGGGAAAAACAATATGATTCCAAATCCTATTTGACTAATAGAAAGCTAATGAATTGAGCTTGCTAGTTGCAGATTTTAGAATTCAATTAAAACTAGAATGCAATTGATGCAACTCATGTATGATTACTAATGACCCCCCAACAAGGAAAAACAACATATCCCAGAAAAAAAAAAATGATAAAGCATTCTAGAGAGAGAGAGTGGTATTTTTTTGGCAGGAAATTTTGAAGAGAGAAAAGTAGAAAATTCTCAGAAATTGTAGAGAGAGAGAGAGAGGGCTGAGGAAAATGGTGGAGTGAAGTGAGGCTAGAGAAGAGAGTGAATGGTATTGGTCAGAGAGAGAGAGAGAGGGAATCAGTGGAAGAGGAGAATGTGATGGCTTTTAGAGAAAAAGGGGGAGTTTGGTTCCTTCTTTTAGACGGAGGAAGGGACTTCTTCAATAAATACCTCTTCTTCTTTTTTTTCCTGAAAAAAAAAAGGTTATAGAGGTAAAAAAAAAAAAAAAAATGTATCTAGATAATTCAGAAAGAGAAGATCCCGCATGATACATGGATTTCACTTAAAATGGATTTGTTTACATACCCTTATCACTACAGTAATGAAGACCCGAATCCAAAATCTCTAGTCGAGAAAACCATCATGCCTGATCGCTTAATTTTGTGTTTACTCTTAAGAAATTATTTAATAAAATTTAAAAGAGATCAACTCAGCTCGGAATGAGTTAAGAGACAAAAGGCTGCCTCAACACCTTCCTAGTGAGTGATCAGTTCTTCATCCTTCATCACAAACCGAAATCTGACCGGACGAGCCATCGTGTCGGACCGCCATTGCCTCCGTAGGCTGATACATTACTCTTGCTCACTTGTAACCCCCTAGTCCCATGCGCAGCTGCACCACCTTCTTCGTCGTCGGTCTCCATATTGAAGTGAATAATCAAAAATAGAAATTCAAGAGTGCGAAGAGAAAAGAAAAATAATGGAGAAAAAATGAATTGAAACGAGGAGAATTGAGAATAGAGAGAATTGAATAAAGAGAAAAGGAGAGGAAATGAATTGGAAGAAAGAAAATTGAGAAGAAAGTGAATTATTAATTTATGTGTGCATGGTTCGTTGTTTAGACTCAAGTCCTAAAGAGATACGAATTTGCATTAAAAAGAAATTAGGATTGAGTTTGCTAGTTGCAGATTTAAATTTCAATTTTCGAAGAAGTCCTAATCCAATTAATACTAAGAATACAATAATCTTTATATATAGCCCGTGACTCTTTTTCTCAATCATTATTTATGCCCTATTTTCAGAGACCAAGAGTAATATTCAACAAAAAAGGCCAAGAGCAGGTATTTATTTTGCATTATGATAGAATTTTTAATTTTTGCTATTCTAAAATTTTTTATTAGACTGAGTAGGTGTAATTTTTGAGTGCTTAAAAGAATTTGTTTTCTTGTCAAGGATTTGTTACATTATTATATTTGAATTTATTGTACTAGCATGATTTTATTGACACATCCCTTTTAACTTTTTATATCTCCTTCTAAACACACACCCCACTTAATTTTGAAAATATTAAATTTCCTTATAACACATCCCTATCAATTATTTTTTCACCATTCAAATGATCTTTATACACTGAAAATTATATTTATGTTTACTTTGATATGTTTGAAATTTTTTTTTTTCCACAGGGGAAGTTACGTTCTAAGTATATATTTCTTTTTGAAAAAACGTGGTAAATATAAACTGTTACATGTTTCACTAGCATTAATTACTGAATAAACTCTTATCCTGCTAATCAATGGAAAAAAAAAAAGTATCTAAATAAAAAGGATAGTATATGATTTATAGGTATGCAAAATAAATTGTAGAAAAAAAGTTACTTTTTTTTTTTTTTTTTTTTGTGGAAAATCTTAGTGTCGATCTTATTATCTATTTATATATATATATATGTGTGTGTGTGTGTGGGTGTGTTATATTATATTATATTTTCTATATAATTATGATTCCAAATCCTATTTGACTAATAAAAGGCTTGAAAATTCAATTTTCGAAATTATACCGCTAATGCTTATCCAATTAATACTGGAATGCTATAACATCAATAAATAATTAAAAGCCCATATTACTAGAAAGCTATGATTCCAAATCCTATTTGGTATAGATGTTAAAAAATTAAAAACCTAATGGAATCAGAATTTAAGATAAACATGCAGTATCTATCTCAATATACTATATAAATAACTCAAATCTCTTCCTCCAAATTATTTACTCACTCATTTCTTTTCTATACAGCAGACCAACAATTTCTTGATCTTTGAATCGATATTAGTGGCGTAGAAGAAAATAAGATTGGATGAAGATTCCGACAGGATATCGGTTTGCGCCGACGGATGAAGAGTTGATCTCTTACTACTTGGCGAGGAAGTTGCGGGGGTTGTCTTTGCCTTCCGACATGATCAAAGTTGATCTTTACGACTACACACCTGAGCAACTTGAAGGTGTATATATATATATATATATATATATTTTACTCTTATTTCTCTTTTCGTGTATAATAGTATGTAGCCATTCATTATTTAATATCTAGTTTCTTTTCAATTCTTGTATATATATATAAAGATAGGTTCTGCGTGTGTGTGTATACGTTCCTAGTGTGTGTATATATATATATATATGTTCGTGTGTGTATGCTAATTGCATTTGCTCTAACAATTACTTGTCCATTCTCTTGTTGAAGATGTGATAATAAGCGGATGTACTAATTTTTTGCTTGTTGGAGGAAATAGATGTTTGCGATATTATCAATCGCTTGATAAACCTAATGATTGTTATTTTATCACAGATTTGTTTCTTCAATTTATATTTATTTTTTTGTCGAGGGATTTGTTTCCACAATTTTTAATACAAGATGACTCTTGTTAATCAGATTTTGAAGGGAAAAAAACTGAAACTCTGAGTACGAGAGTTAAAAATCTGGAGAAGTTTAAAAAAAAAAAAAAAAAAAAAAAAAAAAAGTCTTGGTACTTGAAAGCATTTTGTTAACTCTTCATCATGCATGGGGCTACTATTTGAATAATAAATTATTTTTTCACTAATTTTTTAGTTGTCTTTATGTTACAGTTCCTAATTTGCCTAAAGGAGTTTCTCTAATAATTTAATTACGACGTCATACACTTATTTCGTTTGTTGATTGAATGCTTAAAAGACAAGTAAATTAGCACATGCTAAATTAGCTGTTTGGTTTTAATATAAGAACAATTTCCAATATAATTAATTCTCTTTGTGAAACGCAGCCGTTTGGCTTGCTTCTATTGTTTTTGCCATTCATCACGTTTAGTTGTCGTTTTTCTCTTTAGGTGTCCGTTTCCAAATATAAGGTAGTGTTTTTACTTAAACGTTATTTACACTTGAGTTTTACTTGTTAATGAACAGTGGGATATGGAGCTAGAAGAGAACAGGAGATGTATTTCTTTACAAGAAACAAGCTCAAGTATGAAAACGGAAATCGTCCTACTCGTGGGACTTGTGATGGATTTTGGAGGGCTAGTACTCGTAAGATATCCATAAAAGATGATAATGGACGTGAAATAGGACACAAGATGATGCTAAATTATCGTATCAATTCTGATAAAAATCGAAACACCAAGTGGCTCATGTACGAGTACACCATTCCATCAAACTCTAAAAAGGTACTTATTCTCATACATACATTCATTCATTCATGTGTATGATAGTATAACATTTTGAAATTAGACCAAATTGTTTTAATATTACTAATAAACTTTTTTGTTCAATTTTACAGATGGATGGGGATGTTTTGTGCAAGGTTTACAACAAAGACAGTAAGCAAGAGGTCCAATTTAATGCACCACTAGGGGAGGAGCCTCGTCAAAACATGGAACGACAACCGCAAGCGACTCACATTACCGCTAATCTACCATCACAGGCCAATCTCGCTAGTCTTCAACGGCAAGATCCTGATTATTACGAGGATCAAAACGTGCATCTTCTTCATCAAAATTCGAACTCTCAAACTTTGATTGGAGATGAAGAATACAACCCGTTAATGAAATTGGAAAAGGCGGAAGTAGATGAGTTGGTTGACCTGATAACAAAGTTTTCCAAACACGCTAATCTTCATCAACAAAACCGGGACACAGAAGGCTGTCAACAACAAGATCTTGCTTATGATGGTCAAAGCCTACGGAGACAAGTTCATCAAAACATGGAGGCAGAAGATAATCAAAACTGGGAGCCACAGATAAAAGAGACCTACACCGATCGTCTTCAACAACAAGATCCTGCTTATGAGTCCGCAAGTGCACATGTCGGTCTCCAGAATAAAAACGTTGACGTAGAAGATGATTTATTCACTGCCGAGGAGTTAGCTTTGACAGAAGGAGTGTATAACGCAACATGGATGGAGGATGAACTTAACATTCAACCTGATGCGGCTGTAACTTTGGTGCTGGACTAGACATGGAGCTACGAGTCTGCCAACAGTAGTGATTCAGTCAGAATTTGATGGCTGTAGAGTTTATAGATGTATGCTCAAATGGGAAGCTTCAGCTCAAGATCATGCACTCTTTTTCCTTGTTTGGAATTTTTCCTCACCAAAAGTTGGGGTTTTTTCCTAACAAGGTTTTAACGAGGCATCCTTCGCAAAGGATTAGATCTTGTGGTTATCCATCCCATCCCATGTTTTGAGTTATAGGATGTTTTTTTTTGTTCCTTTAATTCTTCCTAGTTTACATATTTTGAGAAAGATTTTGTTTTATTGTAAATACGTCATAATTATTTGTACTATGCTTAAAAAGTTAGGGCCTTGGGTGTAAGATTCACACTAGTTGAAAAGATTTTAAGTCAGAGCAGTAGGTAATGAATTTGAGATCCTCGCAACAAAAGCAGGAAAGTAACAAAGAGCACAGAGCTCACTTAGTCTAAAGCATGCTGCTTCTATTATGAAGAGCGAGGAGCGAGGCAGAGAGCCAATCTCACCATGAGATTATGCTTATTATCAAAAGCAAAGCCAGGGATTATGCTTTATCTTTATTATCCAATATTAGCCTCTTTTATTCACTAAAACTTTTTTCATCCTTTCCCCGTAGTTTACCGCCGCTTTTCGTCGACTTTTCTTTGATTTGGTGGTATCAAGTCGATCTTTTGAAGTACTCTCTCTCTCTCTCTCTCTCTCTCTATATATATATATATATATTTGTCTTTTGAGTAATAAACGGAATGAAGATCGCTGTTGTTTTGCCATTACATACGTACTATAAATATCCACTACTGAGTATGATGGTGAAGATCATGAACACAAGGGTCATTCTTCATTACAACTATAATAAAAATAATAATAACAAAATGATTACTACATGCATTTAGGACTTCATTTAAATCGATCTCTTACTATAAGTCCTTCTTTTTAATATTATATATTGGGCAAACTGTTGGATTGGTCCCCAAACTTTTAAGTATGTGAGAGTTTGGTTTCTAAACTTTATTTTTTTTAATAAAAATACCCCCGAACTCTTAAATTGGTGAGAGTTTGGTCCCTAATTTATTTTTTGTCAAAATACCCCTCAACTCTTAAAAAATGGTGTATTTTGATCCTTCCATTAATTTTTTAAAGGAGGGTGGTGTATGACGGTGGAATGACACTGATGGAGGAGGTCGTCTCAGCTCGTAAAAAATGACAAAGGACTTCATTTTTTGAACAAAAGTACTATATTACCCTAAAAATTCAATAAGTTCAAAAAATCCACAACAAAAAATAATCTTTTGTGAATTAAAAAAAAACACCAAATCATAAGTAATCAGAAAAAATTAATTTTCACAAATAGACAAATAAAATATGGTTTTTATTTATTGTCTTTTATTTTAAACTGATGTGTCTCTTCACAATAAACAATATTTTTATCTCTCTTTATCATTTTTTTTCCAGGTTTTTCAAGATTTGTGAGTTTTTTTTTTTTTTTTTTTTTTTTTTCAAATTATAAAGATAGTTTTTATTGGATATTGCTTTGAGCTTATTTATTTTTTAGCGTAACTATTTTACTTTTGTTCAAAAACAAATATTTGTCGTCGTATTCTGCTAGCTGAGGTAACCTCCGCCATCGGTGTCCCGCCATCATCATACCCCCACCTTAGTCCAAAATTTAACATGAGGACCAAAGCACACATTTTTTAAGAGTTTAGGGGTATTTTAATAACAAAAAATAGATTATAAACCAAAATCTCACCTACTTAAAAGTTCATGGGTAGTTTTACCAAAAAATAAAGTTTAGAGACCAAACTCTCACATACTTAAAAGTTCAGGACCAATCTAATAATTAACCCTTATATATATTGTTAGTAAATTTCAGTGTTCCTGGTGAGGCCGATCGCCATTTAATTAATGGTTTCTGATCTGATGGTGAACGTGGGTGGGCTCGCAGCTTGGTGACGATGATCAGGGGCTGATTGTGTGTGTGAAGTGGAGCTGCTATATACATGCCCAAGGCGATAAACACACACATGTAATTACAGTATATATAGAAAGGAGAATGAAGTACTTTTTTGTTCTTTCAACCTAAAATCCAATGATCAAAAAGTTTTTATTTTTTATTTAGGTCAATCCAATAAATTATATTAATCCATGTGTCATATTTTCTTTCTTCACATCTTACTCATTTTTGTCTTTTCTTACAATATAATAAGCAAGATGCTTTAACTTTTTTTTAATCATTTTTTAAATCTTTTTTGTTTACATGGCCATTTAGGCATTAAAAATAATATTGTTTATTTTTTTATTAGTATTTCAAATTTGGCATTTTGAATTATTTCTCAAAGAAACATTTTTTATATATTGAAAATGTTATGTATTTGGTTAGTACTTTTATCAGATAATTAGATAAAAACTCATTATTTATAGTTTGCATGAATTTCTTTTAAAGTTAGTACATTTAATTTTTTTTTTTCCCAATTTATTTGTAAAGTTATTAAGATCGATATTTAAATATGTCCTACAAATTTTAACCCCTTTTGGTTCAAGCTGTTGTTGTGTGCGATCTGTATGTTTTTCACTTTAGTGGTTCTTTTTCGGTTTTATGCATGGACTGCTCGGTTTTGATGAAATAGTTCATCTATATATCGTTTGTATTATGATTGTTTATTCCTCATTAAATGATAAGTATTAACACTACTTTAATTTTACTTGTTAATGAACAGTGAATTATGGAGCTAGAAGAGAAAAAGAGATGTATTTCTTTACTAAAAACAAGCCCAAGCATGAAAACGGAAGTCGTCCTACTCGTAAAGTTCGTGATGGTTTTTGGAGGGCTAGTACTAATATGATCATACAAGATGACAACGGACATAAGATTGGGCGCAAGATGTTGTTGAATTATCGTGTCAATACTGATAAAAAACGAAATACCGACTGGCTCATGTATGAGTATACTATTTCATCAAACTCAGATAAGGTATTTATTTACAAACAATACTTTGTCATTGTGGGTCTATATATTAGACCAAATTACTTTCATAGAGTAATATATATATATAAATTTTTTTTGTAATGGTATAGATGGATCAACACGTATTATGCAAAGTGTATAAAAAAAGCAAGACAGATGAAGAACAAGAGAAACAAGATCCCCAATTTAATGTGGAACCAAATCATGCTGCTAATCTTGAGGAACAAAACCTGGACAAAGAAGATAATCAACGGCAAGATATTTCTGATGATATTCAAGACCTAGTAAGACAAATTGAACAATCCATGGAGGTACAAGATGATCAAAACGGGGAGCCACAACAACAAGATCCTGCTTATGAGTCCGCAAGTGCACATGTCGGTCTCGAGAATCAAGACGTTGAGGAACCAGCTGATTTATTCACTGACGAGGAGTTAGCTATGACAGAAGGAGTGTATGCTGCAACATTGATGGAGGATGAGCTTAACATTCAACCTGATTTCGCTAACTTTGGTGCTGAACTAGACCTAGAGCTAGGAGTCTTTCCATAGTAGTTGTTCAGCCATGAGAATTTGATGGCTGTGGAGTTTATAGATGTATGTTCACAGTGGGAAGCTTCCGCTCAAGATCATGCACTCTTTTTCCTTGTTTGGAATTTTTCCTCACTAGCAATTGAGGTTTTTTCCTTGCAAGGTTTTAACGAGGCGTCCTTTTTAAAAAAGGATTAGATCTTGTGGTTATCCATCCCATGTTTTAGTTTTACTTTATATTTTGAGAAAGAATTTGTTTCATTGCCAAAATGCCATATAAACGAAATAAAGGAAACGGCATTCTCTTAAAAAATTAATGGTAAGATTAAGATATTAATAATTCAAGCGGATCCAAGTACACATTTTTTTTTTTTTTGGGGAAATAGATCCAAGTACAATTAACGTCAGTTAACCAAAGAAAAAAAAAATCATCTTAAAATCAATTGAAGGTCGTCTCACTTTGCATACTACCCCGGATACAAAGATCAAAGAACATTACAATGATAAAAAGAATGTTCTGATAGCAGATACTTCAGAATCCAAAAACTATCATAAACATTCCCTCAGAAATTAAGCCAAAACAAAGATTGGCCTGATTAATTAAGAATCGGATGTTTCATTCAAGTTGTTGTCGGTCCCATGAGTTTCTTTCCAAAGAGCACAAGTTTAGAGGGCAACCTACTTTGATACCCATCACGTTTCGCGGTTAGAGTTAAATGGTTCCGTGAGAAGCAACCTCTCTGGACAAAATTTTCTCTCATTTCCTGTCATAGATGATAAATCATAGTCAAATTTAGTAAGATGTTCAATCATAAATAAGAAACTTGTGAGAAACAGTAATCGAACAAAAGAAAAATTGCAAAATCCTCCCGTGGTTGAAGTGAAATACAATATCTAACGTTGCATTCTCAATAATTACAAAAGTATCCCGTCGTATTCACAACCCCTTAAAAAGTTCACCCTTGGTGTCAGATTCACCCTTATTGCAAAGATTTTAATTCAGACCAAGTAATGAATTTAAGTTTCTTGTAATAAAGGCGGGAAAGTAACAAGAATTAAAGAGCACAAAGTTCTTACCATGTTGCTTCTAGTATGAAGACCGAGGCACAGCCATTCTCACCATGAGAAAGGAATCCAACTATTTATCAATAGCAAAGCCAGGGGTTATACTTGTTATCCAATATTAGCCTCTTTTATTCACTAAACTGTTTTCATCCTTGCCCGCAACACTGCTGACTGGTTTACCGCCGCTTTTCCTTGACTTCTCTTTGTTGGTATCAAGCCGATCTTTGCCAGGGGCAACTGGTTTTCTTATTAACTTCTTTTGTGGGAGTGGAGTATTTTCCGATGAAGGACTTTTGTTAGAGCTGCTAGCTTTGGTTGTGCCATCTTTATCCTTGGCTTGTACAGTCTTTTCTTCCATGTTTCCCTTTGCACCAGTCATCACTTTTTTCGTTGTACCCTCATCACTAGTTTCTTCTGAACTGGATTTATCTGGACTTGTTTCAGGAAGTAGAGCTCGGCGGCTAAGCCGAAGTTGTCCCTTTTCATTTACCTGCAGAACAAGCCATGGGGAGTAATTATAAGATATTTTGCAATAAACTGCTAGCAGCATAAGAAATACTGATAAGAAGAAATGTCGTGTGATAGATGTACACACACACACACACACGTGTGACTTTACCAAAAAGAAACAAATCAAGGAAGAGAAAAGAAACCTCAACCAGGAAACCAAAATTAAAGGCCAAAGGAACTATGCACGTGATAATTAAGAAGGGCCGAATTAATACCTCAATGAGTTTTACATCAATACGGTCTCCGACTCTAAAAGCCTGCAACAGAATAATAAATAAAAACATAAACAAGCATGATCGACAAAGTGAAAATCCAAAAAGTACTAATGTAAATGAGGATCTGCTTACATCTTCCGCCTTTGCCAGCCAATCTGAACTCAACTCGCTGATATGGCAAAGTCCCTAAAAGATGATTGAGAATAAGATAGCAACGTTACTTTCCTACTCACACCACATCGATACGAAGATTGACCGAGTAAAAAGACAGTCTGATAACAATACATATCCATATATTGTGTGTGTGTGCGCATAGAGGAGAAGAGGAAAGTGAAAAAGGATTAAACAAAATTCTCCCACAGTTACTAAAAAATGTGAAAAGGGAAGGTTTTTCCAAGCCTTCAAGATTAAAAAGAAGATATTAATAATTGAGAGAAACGAATTGTACCTCTCTCCCAGGTGCTATCTCAACAAAAACTCCGTAATTTGTTATTGATTTGATCTCGCAGTCCCTGAATAGTAAGTACAAAGGCAAGAAAGTCCCAACACTCGTCAATTTCATTGACAATTGAAAGAGTCCAAAAGGAAAATACCTTTGTTTTAGATAAGCAAGATGCAATGCAAGTACAAACATCGAGGTTACCCTATGCAGACTTATGGTACAGAGTCTGTGTTCAAGGAAATTTAAAGTTAATTTTTAAATGAAGAACGTTACAAGAAAAATAAATAAAGAAATATAAATAATTAAAACAAAAAAGGTCCAAGTTTTCAGAAGGAATAAACCAAGAGCAGTTTATGACAAACCTTTGTTAGGCCACACCTGATATTTAAGACTAGATACTGAAAAGACGTGTTTTTATTTTGCGGGGGGGAAAAAAAAAAGATACAAGAGCACGGAAAGAAAGACATTAAAATTGAAGGGAAAATAAAAAGGGGGGTGGGGGGGAATAGACGAACAAATACCTATAGACATCACCAACACTTGGAACCATTGTCAAATTACTAATAATAGCTTTCGACTTTTCCAAACTCAACAAATCCTTTGCCGTAATTTTGACCTGAAAAGACCATAAATTTAGTATATTATGTTAGTAAAACCGTGCTCCGAAAAACAAAAAGAACCAAAAAATAAATAAAAAAATAAGAGGAGGAGGTTTTCTTTTGATCTTACAATTCCATTGTCTTGTGTGTCGATAGCTTCCACTCCTGTCTCTTCTATTATACTCTTTACCTTTTTCCCACCAGTGCCAATTATTAAATTTACCTTCTCAGGCTTGACCTATGGTCACACAAGATGGTCAACAAGATGGAAAATACAACTAAAGATAGGGTAAAATGGAGAAGAAGGCAAACCTTCATGACATAAATCAGCGGGGCATACTGAGAAAGCCTTCTTGAAGGGGGAGGTGAGCATTTTGACATTTCAGCTGATTTTTTTTTTCCCCAAAAAAAAAAAAAAGAACGAGAAGATATGAAAGTCAATACAAAACTTCACCTTCAAAGTAATAAAACAAAATAAGAAAATGTGAATGTTAAAATCTACAAAATTTAACTGAATCCACCATTCATTTAGAAAGAACTGAAAGGTCAGAGACAAATTCACTGTCCGTCCACGCATTCAAAGCTCAGGATCACAAAAAAAGAAAATCTCAGTGAAATCTAGATTCGTGTTGGTAAAGTTACCGAGAATATGCTTCCGACCATCCTTTGCTTGTAGAAGTGCCTTTCTCATAATAGGCAAAGTAATTCCACCCACCTAGCATGAAATGGCACTGGCTATTTTCACTACCACGAGTACTTAACAGATTGGAAGAATATGAATAAAAATGATATTTAAGTTTGTGTGTGTGTGTGTTTATGCTAACAAAATTCTGAGGAGAATTTGGTTTTCAAAAAAAAAAAAAAGAGACAGAGAGAGAGAGAGAGTTAAGCAGAATAGCATGCTCTTTGCTAGAGGTCTAACACTCGTATATACCTAGTTGGATAAACGGATATAAAAAATTCAAGATTAAGGGGAAAAAGAAAAAGTTTCCAATAGAAAGGATACTACTGACCTTAATGTCCATCTGAAATGCAGTTACACCATCTTCATTTCCTGCAACCTGTAATTGCTCATGTTAGCTTCTCAAGTTTGTAGCAGACTGGCAGTCACATGCAACAACTTTTGTAACTCGTATTATGACTTCCAAGCATTTTCAGATGTACATGAGCGTTACTTACTAACAGACAGGAGTTCAATTGAAAAATCAAGCATTGAACACAAGACCTTAAAGTCCATATCTCCCGAGGCATCTTCGGATCCAGTTATGTCACATAGAATAATCGGGCTACCGTCACCTCCAAATTCCTTGGTGTCCAGAACCATACCCATTGCTATGCCAGCAATGGAGCACTTAATTGGAACCCCAGCATCCTGCAATGCTAAGGAGCCCCCACAAACTGATGCCATACTGTCACAGAAGTTATAAAGTTCAAGAACGTTAATATTGAGTACAGACAGACTAGTTTATTTACATTTCTTCATAGAAATGGCCTATCAATTATAGATTTTTCATAAAGGAATCGAACATGAGGTTAAAACTTAAAAGTTACGCTAAATTACTGGGAAACAAAATATTAATTTAAAATCAGGGATGATAACCTTGAGGAGCCATTGCTCTCAGTGATGGTACTCTCTACACGAACGGTGTAAGGAAAATCATCTTCAGAAGGCAATATTGGCTCAAGAGCTCTCTCTGCAAGCATTCCATGACCAATTTCTCTTCTACTAGGAGCACCAATCCGCCCAACTTCCCCAACACAAGAAGGAGGAAATGAGTACTGAAAAATTAAAAGCAGTGAGTTATAGCTAACCGACTAGGTTCAAAAGGTTTCCAAATGAAATATATTGGGAGACATGAAAGAATATCTAAAGTTCAAATGTAATGGTTTTCTTATTTGTACACTCATTCTAAACTAATAATTTCAAGTCATTCACTTACACAAAAAACAGAAACAAGTATAACTTGACGGGATACCAAAATGTGAAGATTTCAATGAAGCAAGACAGTCAAGATTTCAAACCCCTGGAGTTTTTAAGATTCTACATGCAAAACCAGGTTAAGGGTACTTAAGTTCAAGAGTAACCGCTTCCCCATGGGGTGTGGAGTATTAAGATTCTTGTGCTTTAGCCATTTCAAGAAAACCAAATACGAAGTAAACATTTCTAATGCTAAAATCTGTGTACTCAGTCCATGGAATCCTCTTCTATCGATAAACAAAATTTCATTATTACTCCCTAAACATCCACCAAAGTCTTGTTTCGGTTATTCTTTCTGCCCAACTACTGTAAATTTGTTAACAGAAATGGAAAGAGACATCAACATCCCGTGTTAGGGTAAGATCATAACCGCACAAACAATAGATAAGAAAGAACCAACTTTCAAAAATGTGTCTTTCACGAACACTTGCAGAAATGTTATGTGCCATAAAACCCACTCTTTGGAACTGGAATCCTAAGAGAATCAAATCCCTGATTTTGACGTATCAGGCAAGATCAACAGGTTGCAAAAGGTATTTTCTGAGTTTTTATTCTTTTTCATTATTTTTCCTTTCCTTTCAATTATTTTAATTTCGCTTCTCCATCCAGAGTGCATTATGAGCTCGTGGTGCAATTTGGAAGAGGGGGCATGCGTTGTGGGTTTGTGAGCAGACTTTGCAAAGTGGCGACCTTACCCCTTCATGTCGCATGCCATTTCAGGTAACGAGTTCATAGAAGTTGGGCACAAGAATTAACTAACAAACAAAGGACTTGCACTCATTTCTAAGAGCATTTATGCTTGTCGAAGTGTCCCAATATTTCACCAAAAAAAGAAGGAATCAGCATTGTAAATAATAGATTAAAAAGGAAAGAAAGGCAAAGACCTGGAGATAGAATCTCTTCAACTCATCTACACCCACAAGGTTGTCTACTCTCTGTGCCATCTGCCTATCACCCAGTGTAACAACAGCCAAGGACTGTAAAATAACCAAAAAAGAACATTAATTGTCAAAGGGACAAAACAAGAAGAGGCAAGAGGAAATCACTTACACCGTCCTTCAAAATTTCCAATTTTCCAGCGTTAGTCTAATTGGTAATATCTATTAAGCATTACTCATATACAATGTCAAATGATGCTCCCCTGACCTTAGGGTCGCATGAGTGAGAAATTCGGAGGCATGTTTAGAATAAGAATCATTCTCCATCAAACCTGAGTTTCACCACGCGTAAAAAGAGTACTTCCATGCGCCCTTGGAAGTAGCCCACAGCTTGAGTTAATCGGACGTATCTCTTCTAGGGTCCGACCATCACTTCTTCTTCCATTCTGCAATAACAAAAAAGAGAGCCATCTGAGAAATGGAAATGCTACACAATCCTTGCCAATGCCTCCACTGGCATAAAAGGTTACACCAATTTTACTTTATGGTACACGGATGAATAGATGAATGAATCTATCATGAAAATGGAAAGATTTGTTTTCAGGAATAGCCTGGAAATTATTTCATCCACCACAATACAATTCATATGCTCAAAAGAAATAGCAAAATCTTATATCCGTAATGAACATAGGACCTTAGATGCACACTAGTGAGAACAGAAAAATACTTGGTAAATACTTGGTTGGGACAGAATCCATACCTCTACAATGCACCTCCGCAAATATTTGGATGTAACTTCTTTAAATACTAGCTTCACATCTGTTTCTGAGAACAGCTAAAGGATTGAAGAGGAAAGAAAAAAAGGTCACTGTTATTGCTTGCCCTCAAGAAAACTTATAGAACTTTAAGATATAACAGCCACAGGTCACCCATCATTTCAGAATTTTTGGAACATGAGAAAATAAAAGATTGAAACAGATGACTGCAAGTATGGGGAGTATGATCAACACAATTTATTGTATTGTGTCACCAATACTCCTCTGTTATCTCCGAGGGCAGTTTTAAATTCTCCTCAAGAAATCATTTCATTACCATTTGAATCGGTGGAGAAGACTGCAATTAAACTTTGTTTTGTTTCCTATATGGTACAAACGTTAAAAATGAAGTAGTTTTTCAACTTGATTTTGCACCTTAAAGTTCAATCATTAAACTTTTTTAAAGGAGACAACCACATTAATACACAACACCAATTCGTTGACAAATTTTTTAGAGAAATACATAATTTCAGGCTATTGAAGGCTAGTTATGGATGCATTAAATCTCTATTTATTACTCCTCCAAAGTTCAACAAACCAAATAGATGAAGGCTGAGAAAGAAAATATATAAAGTTGAGCTATACCATGGGAGTGGTTTTTCTTGGCGTGGGCTTTATATGAACATCGCCTTCATCTACTTCACCGTCTACAACAACTTCCTCGTCCTCATCTTCTTCCTCAAGCATGTCAGCTATTGTTTCATTCACTTCCAAAGTTGCATCAAGGCTAACATATCCATTTTCAGTAAGCATAGTTAAAACCTTTTCTTCTAGAGACAAGAGGGCCTTTCTTCTGGGTATTTTTCTCTTAATCTGAAGGACTTGCACCAACTCATCACCAGCAATTTCCTGCACTAACTCATCACCAGCAATTCCGAAGTTGCATCAGAGCTAACATACACTTTTCCAGACAATTTTCGTGCAAGTTAATTACAGTTGTTAATCATATGAAGGAAAAAAAAAAAGTGATGCCTGACATCGGGAGAAGAGAAAGAAAGAAAGAGAGGAATAGAGAGAAAAGGAGAAATTTTAGTGAGAGAGAGAGAGAGAGAGAGAGGAAGAATAATGACAAGAAATCTGAACATTCAACACCATTAGAATTATGCACTTTTGAGACAGAATTAAAAAGAATTAAGTCTTTCATAGCTGTCAAAAATAAACAATAATATTTTTCAGTGAATGTGGAAAAGTACATACTTCAACAAGCTTATATAGCTCCTGCGGAGGAAATTTGACTGCATCAAACATTTTCGGTTTTCCACATGTCTTTACCAAAGCCTCTACCTCATTGCATATAGCTCGTACAGCATCCTAATGAAGTAAAAGCAAAAAAATATTTTACATCTACATGTGTTCTTCTAATAACTAACGAAAGAATAAGATATGGCTACTAAATAAACCTTAATCAAATATACTACATTGAATAGGCCTCCTAGACATGGCAATTCACAATAGTAGTCACTTCAAATGTATTTTACGTACACTAGGGAAAGGTAATATGAATGACAGATTGATAACCACATGACCTAGAATAGTAAATTTAAGAGTTACTCAGATAACGAGACAATCATCTGAAGGAACAAACAAATAACAAATGTTTATCACGAACGGATAGTACCGTAAACTGAACATAGAAAACCTAATACAGGGCAAAGAACAAGACATCCGGTAGGGTTCAGGAAGGAGGAGAAAAGATCTACTAGAATATCACATCAAGCTACCAAGTCCTAGAATCAAAGGGAAAAAAATGGCCTTCCAATTTGGTTTCCTATAGAGAACCTCGGTTCTTGGTTCCAACCAATAAAGCCAAAAATCAACCACATTCTCCTCTCTATTGTTCAATTTCTTCAACTCCTCACAATCCAAATAAACTAAACCAGTGCCAATAACTTCAGCATCAAAGAAACTCAGAGAGTGAGCAAGAGAAAGACTATGCAACTTGAACTACACTTGAAATTTTCTGAAGATTTCGTCATCATCTGAATAGGAAAATATTTGTCAAACTATCTTCCTTCTAGAGTATCAACTAAAACCACATTCGTATGTTAGAAATAATCAAGTGGTACTACAAGCATTAGCCAGAGCATGGAAAAGCTTTATTCCCAGAGAGAGAGAGTGAGAGAGAAAAGATGAGTCAAACGATCTCAGACTAGTGTACAACTACATACTTAAAAGTTAACAACCTGCCCAACTTGTACAGCTTCCAGCAACTTTTCTTCGGAAAGAAAATTACAATAGCCCTGCAACCATTAGTCCGACCAGTGAGTCAGTCTGGAAAAATAACCGTGCAGACATTGAGATTTATAAAGGAAAAGAAAAGGGGAAATTTTTGGAGAAAGAAGATTAAAAATTTTATGGAATTTGATTATGAGTGAAAATTATTGTAGAATTTGTTCCATTTTTCTTCTATTCTACTTATTTATTTGTTCATTTAATGTTATTTTCTTGTGATTACTATTGTTTTTTGTTATAATTATTATCACTGACTTTTTCTAGAAGGCAGAGAACAATATGTGTGTGTGTGTGTGTGTGTAAAATGACATGGCCAGTGTTCTTCATCCTATTATAGAACCAACTAACTTCCAGCGAGAGTCTACCTCTATCATCAGAATTGCACTATCTGTGCCAGCTAACAACAAGTCCAACTCTGACCCTTCCATCTCTTTAGTTGTTGGATTAACTATAAACTTATCACCAACAAGACCAACTCGAACTCCGGCAATAGCCTTTGAATTTGGCAATTCTGATAGAGCCCTGCACAATTTAAAGGATAAGCTTAGACAAAGGTATCTCAAACACCATTTATTTGTCCTACAGCTCTAAAAGAATTGTTGAAGCAAATAAAAATTCATAAGAATTACACTGCTATTCCAGCGGCCGTAACTGCCAATGCATCTGGAGAGTGCAAACCATCATAACTCAGAACCTGCATGCATAAGGAGAAGATGGAAGTTCTGAGCGAGATGACTGATGAAAGACAAACGCTGAATGACAGTCTCAACCCTTAAATTTTGTGAAGAAATTCACTCTAACATACCCAAGATAGTATCTGAGTTTCGTGGTAGAAGCCTTTCGGCATTGTTGGACGCAGAGGCCTATCAATCAATCTACAGATGAGAACCTACATGCAACAGAAAATTAAATATCAAAAAACAGTCCAATACAAACAGGATTGCTAAAATTTTAAAAAATAGTAATAATACCAATATGCAAAATAGATATCCTAAAACATTAACTCCTTAATATCCATATAAAAGAACCACAATAGAATCATAGATGAGGAATACTTTCCCAATTCCAATTTTCTATACTCTCATGCTGGCTAACTTATCTTTAAAGGCATCCACCAAAATATACTCTATGAAGGAAAAAAAAAAAAAAAGGAAGCATAAGCCATCCTTCCTATTGGAAATTGAACTATCTATCACCTATCCAATACTTATGCACAGAAAAAATGAAGTCACAAGAAGGAGAGTGTCCATAGAAATCACATAAACAACAACCGATCAAACACAATTTTCTAAGACGGTTTCAACTGTCATACGAGATTAACTTCTTCTATTAAGTAAAGAATGTATGCTATTTACAAAGAAGCAGATACTAAAACACAAATTGAACAAGTAGATTCTTTTATAAGGATGGAACAAACTAAAAAGAAAAAAATCATTACCTCATTATCTTTGGTCCTCCCTTCTCGTTTGAAAAACCCTCCACTGAAAGAGTAAAAGTTATAAGCACAAAAGGTCTCACACAGTCTTTTTTAAAGATGGAGAGTAAAAGAAAGTCGAATCAGATACCTAGTCCGACCTGCTGCTGAAAAACGCTCTTGATAATTTACAGAAAGGGGGAAAAAGTCCAAAGGTTCACTGGGAGTATCAGCCATACAAACAGAAGTGTATATAATCTGCAAGGATGAATACGCTACAAGGTAAACCATCAAATCCTTTCAATAAAAAAAGAAGTTAACAACGATGTAATCTTTGAAGAATAATCGACAATGGTCACTAAGCAAATTTATCCAAGAACTGTCATTCAATAGTGTATCTTACCAAAATCAGATGAAACTGTAAACGATTATGAACTAACAGAAGATGTATTATTGGACGGGCACACCTTGGATAAATTTGCATAGCAATCAGAGCCATTCCTAAAAGAGACACAACTAATATTTCATCCACGCACACCGCGAACATTCTACTCCAAAGAAAACGTGAAGAACGTTATGGTACATTTGTTCTGAATTGTACTTGGGATTTAAACAAAATAAAACCAAGACTCCAGATTAGATTTATTATTGACCCTAGGATACGTAGAAATATAAAGTCATTCATATCTTACAGTTTCTCCGTCTGTTACTGTAACAGCTGCGCTGGCTTGCCTTCCGATATGGCCGGTCTCGACCAAGATCTGTAAAGCCAGCAATTGCATATCACTACTATTTTCTGAAGTAAAAAAAAAATGAAAATAAATAAAAATCTTATCTTCGATGTGGACTTCTTCAGTAAGGAGTTTAAAGATTTCCCCTTTGCATTTATTTTTTTAAACAGGACAGATTTATCTTCTAGTTTATTTTTCTAAGTAACAATGCCATAGAAGTTTCCTTATAAGTTCCATCACTACCCAAAGAAGCTTCCTCTAATAAACAGGCATAATGAAAAAATAATAATAATAATAATAACAATTTTTATGGCCATGAGAACATAGGAGATTACGAATTCACCAATAATGAAAGGAAAATTCAGTTCCAGATTAAAATTTTTTGCTATTCTAATAGCAGATAGAGGGATAGAAATGCAAAAACTTGTAATAAAAAAACCAGTAATAAAGACAAGCAAATTCGACATTTCATAGTTTATCAGAAGAAGAAGACTATTGAAAATGCGATCTTTTATGTGTGTAAGAATGAAAGGTTGAGAATTGAAGAGAGAAAGACGGGAGAGAGAGAGAGAGACAAGACAGACATGTCGATCGCCGAAGGGGATTTTGACGGAGAAGGGCTGAGGTAGTGAGGGAGGCGACTGAGTGAGAGCTGAGCAGGAGAAGCGGCCGGAGGAGAGAGAGAGGAGGAGAGAGAGCGAACGGAGCTTCGAAGGCGCGGTCAAGCGGAGGGAGGAGGAGGAGCGAGACGGAGAGAGCCGCCATGGCGATGGTGGTGGAAGCTTCTGAAAGAACTGATGAGAGCAGCTGCCTCTGTTACTCACGCTTGGGTTTGCTTGCATTTTCTGCTTCGAAAGCTTCTTCTTCTTCTTCGGCTATGGCTATGGCTACTGTCTGCTCTTCCAGAGAGAGAAGAGAGAGAGGAGAGAGAGAGAGAACTTTTCTTATCCGTTTGGCGCGAGGGTTGCAAAAGAGAAAGAAACGCTATTTTTTTTTTTTTTTTCATTTTAATAAACTCTTTTTTTTTTTTTTTTTCTGGGCAGAAATATTCTTTAGAAAATAAATAAAATGGATTAAATTGAATGGATGACAAAGGAGGGAAGGGGATGAAATATTAAAAAGGCTTATTTAATTTTGTGAATTAGTCACTGATCAATTTGGAAATCTGAATAGAATGTTTAAGAGAAAGGTTGGATTTACACTAAATATCACCTTTCTCCGATAACAAAGGTTTTCATTTTTTCTAATCCTCCAATAATATTGGAGAATAGCAAATTTACTATCTAGAGCTTTTTTTCTCAAAATCAAGGCTCGCGATGGCCGATTAGCTAGGCGGCATTGTACCGAGCCTACTTCACCTAGGGCTTGCAGTATCATTAGGAGTTTTGATTTTCCCTGAGCTCTCCAATGCTTAAAGGTACTCACGCTCGTAAAGTCTGTCGTTGTTGATGGGAGATTGCCTTGATCTAACTAGATACAATGCCAATGTTAGTCAGTGAAGGATGTTGAACGAGATATTTCCTTTCATGTTGTTTGTTTATTTTTTTTAAAGTCTTTTTCAGTAGGTAAATCACTATAAATAAGATGAACTATTGTAAGTAACACAATAGATTATTGGCAGTTACATGTAAGACTACTACTGGTAACACGGTAGTGGTGGAATAACTCTAGTAACACATCAGACAACCTTTAGTAAAAAGATAGGTTATTGTTAGTAACATGGTAGCTTACAATTACAACCGACCACCGGTAACCGAGTATGATATTACAAAACCATATTTATAGCTGCACAAATCAATCCATGCAGTCTGGTTGTAACATTTGTCCAAAACCTCTTCTGAATACAATTTTCAGTAATTTGGTTTAAGCATCTAAACGAATTGGGTAAGGCTCATTAATGATGTTGGTGCTAGAGGAAGCTTCGCAACGCCGGACTAAACCTGACCTTTGAGGCCACGAAATTCCCACCTACATCGACAATCTCAATCAAACGTCGAGCAAAGTATGACCCTTGTCGAGTAAGAAGTTGAGAAACTCAACCACTCTTACCGTGGCTTTCATGGTTCCAAGACACGTTGTTTCCGGTGTGGTCGCCACTGTGATTGGCCTTGCGGACAAGGTGTTTCTTCGAGGCAGGGGGGTATTTGTGAGGAGCCTAGTGTTAGTAGATGAATATGGGTGTTAGAAGCTGAGTACTAGTGTGAGTTGCTGATTAGGATAGTTAGTATAAAAGGTGATAAGATAAGGGCTATTGGGAGGGGGAAATGAGTTTGTCGGTGGTTGTCGAATTCCCTCAGTTATCTTCCTTTATTTTTCCATTATTGTATTTCCATTTTGATTCAATAATATATGTCCACATTTCTGGGTTCCTATCAGAAGAGCAACTAAAAGCTCGTGCATCATTAGTTTTCAACACCATGTAAAAAGAAAAGAAAAATTAAATTAATTACAATGTTAAATGAGTAAATGAGTTTTTGAAATTAGATGGAAAGAATGTATATATTGATCTATCATGTAAGCTGTTTCTTGTTATATAAAATGGGATATCAGTATATATATATACACTGGTAATATTGGTTTCCAAGAATTTTTATTAACACATCTAACTTAAGAAAAAAAATTTGGACATTTGATATACATATTTTAATTAAGATTTTATGATTTAGTACGATAGAATCGTATTTTAACCTTGTACTCAGAACTCTAAGAATAAACTTCAAAATATGAGCAAGAGAAGATTTATATCGAAAACTAGAGAATACTTTTTGGTGCACGAGTTGTTTGCTAATATTTATCATGTGTTGTAATGAGAAAATACTCTTGCAGCTGTGCAGAATTTGAGTTATATAGTTTTAAAAACATATATATAGTAGAATATTAAAAAAAAAATTTAAAAAAAACCAACTCTTCGGTAATTATGGATAATTTGAGAAAGTTTACAGTATCAATTAGAGGTGTTTAGATAAATATTAAACAACACATTTAGACAATATTTATGTAGAAAAAAATTGCTATATATCCCCATTTTTATTCAAAACTTACTCATTTATGATAACACTTATCCGAGCTCCAGTTTTTTTTTTTTTAAATTGAATTTAAAAAAAAAAAGATATGTGCATGTATCCCTCATATACTTCTAAAACAAAATACGCTATTACGACGAAAATGAGCTTCCCTCTCTTGTATTCAAAACAAAAAATTTATGACTCCGTCGTTTGTGACCATTAATACAAAGTGCTTAATAATTATTATCAATTGGCATCTTCACACACATATATATAACCAATTGAACATATTAATAATTTTTGTAACATGCAATTAAAGATTAGTACGTTACTAAGCAAATTGAATTTGTCAAACTAAATTACATGGTAAAGTCAATTTAACTTTTGAATTAGGACTTGTAACTGCTCAAGACATTTATTGAAAAACATAATATCAGTGTGTGTGTGTGTGTGTGTGTGTGTATACATATATATGTATACAGTGAAATCAATTGTTTCATATTTTGAATCCGTTCACATGATATAAATAATAGAAAAAGAAAATATAGCTATGATATTATAATCCAATAAAGAAACAAAACCACTTTAAAAAGAGAGAAAACGCATAAAACAAGAAAAATTTTACAAACAAGAAGAAAGCAAAAAAAATTAACCGCAAGTTTTAGAGAAAATTTTAGGGCATTAGCCGATTCTATGTATATTTGTATGAAATACTCCTACTAATTAATGAATTTTATGATTGCTAACTTCTTTTTTTTTTTTTTTTTTTTGGAAGAGGACAAATCGTTGGAGTCCAATATTGTACAGCAAATCTTGACATCCAAACCGCATTAAAATATATATATATATGTTTTTAAAATAAAAATAAAAATCAGAAACCTGTTTCTCCCCATATAAGTTAGTAGCTTCAAATGAATCTGCCATTCTATTTAGTCCGAACCTTATTATTAAATCCTTCTTCCACATTTATAATTAATTATAGCTTCATACCGATTTCAAGAGAAGAAGAAAAAACAAAAACAAAAACAACTTCCATATCTGTGTGTGTGTGTGTGTGTGTGTCTCCCACTTTTCGTATGACACACGCAATTTACACCACACAATTTACACCACACAAATAGAACAACGAAGCCCAAAATTACCATTTCATTAGTATACCCCACAAACGATTACCTTACATATGCTTAAAAACAGCATATGTACTAACTTCATAATAGTACATATCCTCTGTTGCTCTAGATATTTAACAATATGGAGAGAAAAAAAAAAAGGGTAAAATATATATATATGTATATACATATACAAATATATAGTTAAATAAAACCGACTAATGAAGTAGGGATTTACTACTAGTCTTCTCTTGTGCTAGGACTGGTGCAATCATGTGCTTCTTTCACCGTTAAGATTGTGGGTCCGTGTTTTCTTTTCCACACATCCCTAATCATGTAGAATTTTGATAGGGATCTGCATAGATAAATTACAACAAATCGTAGTTAGAACAAAGCTAAAAATATGTAATTTGACGAATTAGAACTACATACTATCAATGAAACTAATATTTATACCTTTTAGAAAATTCTCTCAAAAATGATGGGCAAGTCGAACAAAACCGATAGGCCCGAGGAGTCTCACAAATAGAAAACAACAATATATGGCCAGGAGCCCGCCCCCAAGTAGGCGATCGAGCCGCATCTTATTCTTGGGTAGCACCACTAGTGCCCAAAGCAACCCTCCCATAAGGAACCCTATCGTCTCGTAAAGCGAGCGGTCCTTCGGGATCACGTACGCCAGCGGATACTCCGACCACGCAGATAGGACCAATGGAAACCCTATCCCGATCACCGTGTTGAACATGGGCCCGGCATAGCAGCCCGCTATGGCTATCTGGGCCCCGTCGGGCCCACCACGCACAGCCATGGCCACGTTGGCGATCAGATCTCCTAGCGAGTTGCCCCACGCGAGGACGGTCAGCCCTAGGACCGAAGGGCTGACCCCAAACACACTTCCCAATGACACCAAAAGGGACACCAACTCCTCAGCCACTATGTAAGTCCACATCACACTCATCATGAACCCACCCACCAACCACGGGAAGAGGCACTGCTTCGGTGGCCCGTACTGGTTGGTGGTGACGTAAGCGAGGTTCCCGAGGACCAATCCAATGAGGACAGCTGTCATGTAGGTTACCAAGGCCGTTCTTGAGTCAACATTCTCTCTTTGTGTGTTGCACAGAAACGACAACAAAATTGGAGCCAAAGTCACCGATATAACTGCGTAGGGTTTTGACCATCGTTCTTCTGTCACCATTGGAATTGTTGCTCTTCTTGGCAAGTAAAGTGGAAGCTCCAACAATTTCATCACCAACTTTAGAAAACTACTAATCTGATTCAACATTTGATGCTCTCGGTACTCATGATCATCATGATCATGATCAAGTTTTATGTAATTATAATTAGTACTGCTATTGATATTATAATTATTGTTATTATTATTACTACTACTACTGTTATTATCATTATCATCAACGTAACCCAACATGGGAACAGCTTGATAATCGTCGTCGGAAGTCGACGTCGATTGGCCCTCGCCGCTGCTGTTTCTGTAGAAGAAGTGCGTGGCGGAGACGGAGCAGACGTAGAGGAAGTAGATGGCGAAGAAGAAGAGGGAGCCGAGGAGATTGATCCTCCCGGCGATGAATATCGCGAGGAGAGAAAACAAAGAGAAAAGGAAGAAAGACGCGTCTCTAATGAAGCTTGTCTTGTCAAGCGAGACGGAATTAGGGTTAGAGCGCGTCGCGATGCATATGACTCCGACGACGGCACTGGAGACGAAGAAGGCGCCGCCGAGGATGCTGTTTAGGCCGACGTCGGCGTCTCCTGACCTGGTGAAAGAGATGATGCTGGCGAAGACGTCGGGGGCGCCGTTGCCGAGGGAGAGGAGAGTGATGCCGGCGATGGTGGGGGAGAGTTTTAGGGTTTTGGACAAGCTTTCGAGGGCGGGACAGAAGAAATCGGCGGCGGTGTTGCCGAGTAAATAAAACAAGATGATGAGCCAGAGGAGGAGGAAGGAGTGGCCGAGGAGATGGGAGTGGCCGAAGTGGCAGTAGAAGAGGATGAGGTAGTTGATGTAGCCCTTGGGGCGGCATCTTTGGTGGGTTTGGACGAAGGAGCACTTGGCGGCGGGGTTGGTGAGGTTGTGGAGGGAGGCGGCGCACGAGTCGGACGACGTGATGGCTGCGAGGAAGTTGGGAGTGGATGTGATTTTGGGGTTGAGGTATTGGATGTTGAGGAGGAAGAGGAGGAAGATGTAGAGGAAGGATGTGTTGAGAAGGAGGAGAGGGAGTTTCTTGGCTATTATTGCTGATGTTGGACTTGCCATTTGGGGGAAAAAAAAAAAAAGTCTTTAATTTGGGAGGGAATTATCGATGAGTGAGGATGTTGATAAATATTTGAAGGATTACGTCCCTGCATGATTTTGATTTTTTTTTTTTTTTTTTGAACAATTTCTTTTCTTTCAAAAGGAAGGGGAAAAAAAAAAGGGGGGCACGACTTGCCCAAATACTTGAGCTAGATTTAGATGGCTCTAATTATTTCATTTCTTCTAGTACGTATAAAATGTGTTGCCATTATAAATAATTACATGGTATCAAATAGTAATAATTATTACACCAGTATAATGATTTATTATGATGTGCAAATACAAGATATCACGTTTCAACAAAAGGATGCATGTATATGTGCATAGGCAACGTACGTTTGTTGGGTAACAACATTTTAGAAAGTAGTTGGAGATGGCTAAAACCAAATCACGATCGACATATATATATATATATATATATTTATGGATATGAACAATTAAGATTCTATTTTTTTTATTCAAACTTATGTATTGGTAAATTATCATTTTTTCAATTTTAATTGATGTGACAATTTTAACCATTATTCAAAAAATAATGGCAACTCACGTATTAAGTGGGTTGTTATTAATAGTCCGTTTGGTAAAACGGTTTGAGTTGAAATTTTTAAGTTTGAGTTGGTTGACTTTTTAAAAATTAGTTATAATTTTTGTTGACTTTTCAGAAAAAGACAAAAACTAAGATGAAAAAATACTGTTTAGTTTAAGTTGAATGGGTTTACCAAACAAATCCTAAGTGTTTCAAAAAAAAAAAAAGTAGGTTGTTATTTAAAAAATGGACTTCAGATTGGGTGCCTCATTGTTCGAAGATATGTATATATGTGTGTGTATATATATATATATGTATATAAATATATATATATATAGCTGTTTTATGTATGTCTTTAGATGATGGCATTGGAATAGAGTAAGTGGTTTGTTCATTGTTTCAAGTTAACTCAGCTAAATGAACTTTCCTTTGCTTTAGAGTTCTATATACATATAAACTGCCATACACATCAAACTTACAATCACTTTTTTGCTTCAAATGTTCACCCATATGATCTATAGTGTACCTTTTAATAAGGACAAGCAACGAAATTTCCTAGCACCAAGCTCTCTTTAAAAGCAAAAGATAAAAAGAGGATAGAGATATGTTGTAGATATAGTGAGGGATCACATTACAAATTTCCAAATGAGTATAACTTGTTGGTGATGTCAAAAGAATAACGTGTGTATATATTTATATATATATATATATATATATTTTATATGTGTGCCTGCGCAGAATACAGCCTACATGTATGATTTCGCCGAGTTCACTAAATTATTGGAAATTTTAGGGTTTGTTTGTTTTGAGGTCCGATTTAGTGGTTTTTTTTTTTTTTTTTTTTTTTTTTTTTTTTTTGGGGAAATTTGTCCGATTTAATGTTAGATGCTACTTAATATATCGTTACTAGAATTTCGGAATAAGGATTTGTTTGTTTCGTGCCAAATTTAAGTTTTGCATGTTTTGTGTGTTTACTATGCACACACCCCTATTAATTAAATTCTATAATTACAAAAAAAAAATTCTCAAACAAATTGACATAAAAGGATAATTATTATAGACTTAATTTAAAATTAAAGTTTTATTAAAAAAAGTCTTACCCTTTTTTTTTTTTTTGGTTTCCATACATCCTCATAATATATACCAAAAAATACACCATATAGTAGTAACAGACATAGCCTACAATAACACTATATTTGACTCCATTTAAAGATTCAAAGTTCGAATCCCTCAATATTAAATTAAAAAAAAAATCCATATAAGTCTTTATTATTTTGAAAGCTATAACAAAATTATAAATTTCACTTTTTAATTATTATTCCAAAAAATTCGTAATCTCTTATTTTTCATTCCTCACTAAAAATTTGTTGTTTTCTGCATTAAATTTCTTCTTTATTCTTTATTCTCTCTTTTTCTTTTCTTTTTTAATAGTATTTTTGACGTTTGTACTTTTATTTTTTTATTAATTTTTTTCCTTATACTGTTTTACTTTTTTATTCCCTCTGTTTCTTTTATCTTTGCTCATGATGTTTACTTTTAATGATTTTTTTTTTAGAAAAAAAAAAAAAAACAGAAAGAAAGAAAGAAAGAAAAATGGTTATATATAAAATTTTGCAATTTTCTTATTGCTTATTAAACTGTAAAATTTTTTTAAATATACGTGTTTGAACATTGAATATAAGGGCAATTCTACCCCCACCGATGGAGTAAAATTTCTCACCACTGGATTTAAATCCAACCGTAAAAAATGGTGAAGGAATACCAAACTAAAATAAGGCATCCCACATATGATTCAACGTGCTTTTCACATTTAAAAAATCAGAATTACTCAGCAAAAAAACTAAGCATTTGTTTGGCTCAACAGTTTGAACTCAAATTTTTGAGTTCAAACTCAGCTAAACTTGTTTGGTGTTGGAGTTTGGTTACAACTTGCCTTTGGACCGTTGCACAGTAAACCAAACTTGGTTTACTGTATGACCAACCCAAGGTAAACTATCCTCTCCGTTTCCTTCTGCTCTCACCCAGGTACGCCCAGAAAATCCTCTCCCCCAATCTCTCAGGTCCGAATCCAATCCACCCAATTCTCTGATCCTTTTTCGAGTGTTCAATTGTTACTGACAAGATTTGAACTCCAAGAAACCGTGAATTCCAACTTCAGAAAGAAATTCGATTTCGATATGAGTCTCGGATCCTCCTGAACCACCTCTCTCAAAGACCAGAAGAACAAGAACTCCTCCTTTTCCTCTTTTCCCTATTCCTCGGCCCAAGCCAAGCCGGCTTGGCAGCTGAAAAAGCCATCCTGGACCCACCAGCCGCCGCCGCCGGCCGTGCCGATCCAGCCGACCTCCATGGTCGGCGACATCTTTGGCAAAAGCTGGTCCTCTTCGGCCCCATCTTCCGGCATTGCGATTGTGGAGAAGAACCCTAATTTGTTTGGCGATTTGGTGAATTCCGCGCTGGGGCAGAACAAGAGTACCTTTTTCCTGAGCAGGAGTTGCAGAAGAAGAGACGGAGCCATTGGAGGCTCTGCCGTTCTCGGCGGCGATGGCGCTAACGGGAACAAGGTTGTGAAGCCTAGAGGAGGACAAGGACGAGGAGGTGGTGGCGGCGGCCATGATGACGGTGTGCCTAACGGTGATGGAGGTGGGGGCGGAGACGGGAGAGAATTTGGAAGGTTGTAGAGAGAGAGAGAGGGAGAGGAGAGAGAAGATGGATGTATAATAGAGATCATATTTAGGATAAAAAAATCTTAAAAATATTATAATAAATATAATTTTGGTGATAAATATTATATTTGAATGTACAATAAAATTTATGTGCATAGAGCATCTAAATCGTTTAAAACAGATCAACGGTCAAAAAATTTACGTAGCCGATTCGGGATACGTGAATAAGGATTATTTTCTTAGCAACTACGTAATTCTTGTTGTATTTTATGACCATGTAAAAAATATTATAAAATTTTGATGTATATTGTTGATGTGTGTTTTTTTTTTTAGTTTATTTTGTTTATTTCATTTTTTTCATTCACAACCTACAATGACATGTTAGCATCCATTTAGTAAGTTAGTTGAAGATTAAATTTTTAAGTTGGAGTTGGTTGACTTTTCAAAAACTAGTTATAATTTTTTTAAACATATAAGAAAAAGACAAAAACTGAGATAAAATTTTGACTTGGAACCTAAGTTACAAACACACCTTTTATCAAGTTAAACTTTTTAACTCAAACTTTTTATATCCAAAAACTCAACTCAAGTTAAACTTTTTAACTCAAACTTTTTACATCCAAACTCTCAATTCAAATTAAGGGCCCGTTTGTTACACAAGTTCAGTTTGAGTTGAGTTGAGATTTTTAAGTTTGCATAGTAAATTTTGTTGACTTTTTCAGAAAAGACAAAAAACTTTTTCAGAAAAGACAAAAAACATGATGAAAAAAGTACAGTTTAGTTTAAAATGAGTTGGTATGCCAAACATACCCTAAACTTTTCAATTCAAACTTTTTACCAAATGCACAACTCTAACTCTCAATTTAACTTATCTTCGACTCAACCTAAAAAGCTTAACTCAACCGTTTTGCCAAACGGAGGCTAAATTAAAAAAAAAAAAAAAAAAAAAAAAAAAAAAAACTGCTTCTTCGCCGTTGCCGTTTGTGAGATTCGTCGAGGCCGGAGGAGCTCGCGCCGCCGTGGGGAGGGGAAGCTAGATTCGTGTCGCTCGCGCTGCGGCACATCTTGCTTGCCGACAGCTATGGTGGCGCGACGGGGGACGATGTTGCTGCGGAAGATTTCTCTCGCTCGCCGGCGGCTGTGGTCTGGCCACCGTTGCGATGACTGTGGGTTCCAGTCGGCGAGGCTCACAAGGTGTAGGTGCGTTGGGCAGCCGAACCCCTTTCCCCTCCTTTAGATCTATTCGACCCCAGTCGCGACCTCGCAACCTCCGACAACCCATCGGCTTGCGATCGCAACTGGTGGCTCGACAATTTGAGAAGAGTTTCAAGGCCATCTCCGTCTCGATCCACGGCTACCAATTGGCCATTTTCACCCCATCGGTGGGTTTCATGGCAACCCACGGCGGAGGGCGATTCGGAGGTCCGGGAGATTCGGCGTGCTCTCGCCGGCATTCGATTCGAAGATCCAGCAAGCCGCCATCCACAAGATCTCGAGCTCACCGCATTGACCAAATCGATCAGCAAGGCGGGCTCAACCTATGTCCTCAGCCCAGAAACAGGCGACCCACCACTGGGCAACGGCAGAGCTCGCGACACCGGTGTCTCTGAGGGCTCTGTGTTCTTGTTTTATTTTTTCGGTTTTTTCTTGTCTTTTCTTTTATTTGTTCACATGTAATCTTATGTTGAAAACCAACACATGTTCTCATGCACCCTTTTAATCCCAGCTGTTCAAAAGTGGTCAATGGACTAAATTTTTTTACCCAATCAAAATAGTAAAGTAATCTTACCCATTGTAGAACTCCCCTTTATATAATAGTAAAATACCCATCTTATTTTATTAAATCGACAAACTTTTATGTATGAAAATAGTTTCATGTCTAAAGTTTCAATAATTTAAAAATGAGAGAGAGCTAGAGAAAAGAGACGATCAAAGTTTTTTTTTTTTTTTTTTTAAATGATGGGTGTGAAAATATATTTTAAGTGATGAAATTGTATTTATTTTTTAAAATAGGTGGAGGTACCTAGGGAATAAAGGGTCGTATAATTTATAAATTTAATCATTTTGAAAATAGTAGGGGTGTACATTTAGAAGAGAGTGTGGAGAGTTAAAAGGAGTTTGTCAATAAAACAACCCTTTGGAAATAGATGCATGATAACAAAAACTTGGCTATACTCTAATATATATATATATATATATATTTATATATATCTACCAAGTATTTAAATTCAATGTGGAAGATTAAAGAATTCCCTCAAAAAAATGTGGAAGATTAAAGAATTGGTTTAAATATAGGGGAAAAAAAAAACATTTAGCCCGAGTATTTTCTTGACATGACTAGTTAAACTCATAATATCAAAGATGGTAGATTTTATGTTATTTAAAAAATAATAATAATAATAACTTAACGATTTTTTAAATGCAAGGTAGATTCTCAGTATTGATTAAATATAGGGAAGGTTGTTCTTATGTCCGGTAAAAATAAAATGTTATTATGCCCTTTTATACTAAGGGATAGACAAGGAACTACCATCAGGTTCAGCTTTTTTTTTTTTTTGGGTGGGGAGGGGTTCGAATTTTAAACATGCATGTCAAAAAGCAAGACTCTTGAAGAGAGGGAGCAAGAGTAAATTGAGGCTTTTTTAATTTGGTAACAAAAAATAGAACTATGTTGTTTGAGTAATTGAGCATTATAATAAATTGCATCATGTTGAAAAGTTTTTACCTACTTATTCCATTAAAAGAAAAGCAAATCCCACTTTGTTCAACAGAAATTTTGACACAAGGGGATACGTTTTAATTTGTTTAGATATATATTTTTCTTCTCTTTTTTCCAATGTACATTTCATATTATTAGTTTAAGAAAATAAATGTCGTGGTAAAATCAAACAGAAAATGGATAAATCAATGAGAAATTAAAATGAGTAATATATCAAAATTTTACAAAAGATAATGTAGCAACTTTTTTTTTTTTTTTTTTTAATTGGCCAAAGTCACTTATAAAAGTCAGATAAACAACCTTTAGAATTTTGCTACTTTTTTTTTTTAAAAACATCAGGGTATTAATTGGCATAATATTAATAAACAGGTGTAGGTCAAGAAGAATGGATATCATTTACACATTTTTACCCTCATCAGTGTATTCGCGCCAAGTTATACAATAGCATAGCATCAACATTTAAAGAACTTATATTCTCTAACCGAAGATCCCCCCCTCCCTGATTTTATTAGTCTGTAACAACCTAGTAAAATGTATTTACGCTAAAATATTAGTACCAACATAATTCTATATACTAGAAATCAACTTGAAATAAATCAAGTTATTTTCAATTAGAGCCAATATTCAAGTCAAAAAGATCATAATGGGTTCATCAACTGTTGTGAGCACATTTTCCATTGTTGTGCTCTAGATTTTAATTAGCACATGCGCATCTCAAGCCATGTCCCGTTCGTCGCATGGAGCATCGTCCCTCGCCGAAAAGCACAGAGAATGGATGCTTCGACACAAACGCCCTTACACGAACGTTGCAGAGACTTACGCGAACATTGCAGAGAAGGAAAAGCGTTTCAAGATATTCACGGATAACGTGAATTTCATCAAACACTTTAACAAGCAAGAAAACAGCACTTACAAGTAGAAGATCGACAAATTCGCAGACTTGACGCATAAAGAATTCCTCGAAGACTTTACAGGATTGAAGACGCATGCCCGCTCGATAAGACCATTGGGCGGAAACAAGCCTTTTAGGTATGAAAGCGTCGCTGATGTTCCAGCTTTCGTCGACTGGAAACAGAAAGGAGCCGTCACTCCAATAAAGAGTCAACAACGTTGTGGTAAGAAAAATACACCAAACATGCGTCATTTATAGCTCGTTTTAATCATAAATTGTATTTGAATATTTTTAGAATTTGAATGTTTGCATTCAAATATATAATTTAATTGTGTATTCAAAGAATTTGAGTTTGAATACTTTTTGCTGAGAGTAACATTTGAATAATATAAATATGAAGATAGGAAAATAAATGTGGTACAAATATCTAAAAAGTGTAAATTCCAATTTAGATTTGAGTTGAATTATTGTGAAATAATTAAATATTTAAAATAATTTAAATACAGCACGGCTCAACCGAACACATATTACATTATTAATATATAATAATTACTATTACAATAGTTCATCAAAACGGAATAGGAATAAACGTGGATAATGTATTTGTTGGCAGCATGTTGTTGGGCATTCGTAGCAATGGGAGCTGTGGAGGGCATAACTCAAATAAAAACAGGAAGGTTGGTCTCGTCGTCGGAGCAACAACTTGTAGATTGCGCTACCTATGGGAATCGGGGTTGCTACGACGGGTGGATGGACAATGCCTTTTGGTACATTTTACAAAATAGGGGCATAACCACCGAAGCAAATTACCCGTACCAAGACGGTCAGAGCTATTGTCAACCTAGACCGTCATATTTTACGGCGGCACAAATCACTGGTTATGAAGACGTGCCTACGAACGACGAGGAGGCGTTACTGAAGGTGGTGTCCCAACAACCGGTCGCTGTGGCTCTTTAGATTCTACTCGTTGGGTATCATAGCGTACAATTGCGGGAATAGTCTCCACCATGCGGTTCTTTATGTTTTTTTTTATTTTTTATTATTATTATATATATATATATTTTAACTTCAAGTGAGGGATTCGAACCCTAATATTTTGATAGCGTCGATTAATATCAATAGATTATGCCTACAATCACTTTTTTACATTGAAGTTTTCGTATTATTATCCTTTTAGAAACACTTGTTATTAGGTTTGGTCGGTAGAAATCTTAGACAAATAAATATATGTGGTTCTGGTTTCTTTAAGTTCTTGAAACAGCATTAATTGCACCTTGAAACTGCTCATTGCTTTTGAATTCCGGCTTAATGTTTTTATTTTTTTATTTTTTTTTATTTTTTTTGCCATTCTGTGTAGTGGAGTTTAGGTGAAAAGGATCTTTTGCCTAAAATATAAGATTTTTCCAAGATCTAATTAATAACAGAATGATTAAAGAAAAAAAGAATAACAGAATTAATGAAGTGTTTGAAATGGATCTGATAACCCATAAGATGTGTAACTGTAATCTAAAGTTTAAACGAAGTGTTTGAAGTTCATAATATATATATATATATATTATGTTTACTTAATTAAATGAAATTTCAGTTTTCTTACAATTCTGAAATTACAAATTTCATTGCGACACATACTTTCCTTTTTTTCCCCCCCTACAAAATTCTATACCATTTGATTAGTTAATTTTTGAAGCCTAAACTTGGACAATTTTGATTTCCACTCAAGTACAAGGAGGAAGAAGAACAAAAGTGGGAAATTGATTCTAATTTGCGGATAGCTTTGTTTAGTTAGCTTAGTCTTATTTCATCAAGTTATGATAACAAACAAAAATTCATATTACGTTAACCACAAAAAAAAAAAAAAAAAGGATAAACTATAGTAAATAGTATTTATACGTAAATAATTGAAGTAAATAAAAAATATTAAAAAAATTGAAGTGAATGACATATTTACAAAAGTAAATAAATCATTTATCTAATAAATTTGTTATCTATTGTTGTATTTTTTTTTTTATATTCCAAGAGAAAAAAAAGCACATTTTTGGAATATTGCTCCATCCATATTGATTTCAAGATTTTTCTATTGCAATGTTAAATAAAAAGTGATCAATAAGACAAAAATCTGAACTAAAAATTAAATGAGACAAATATCCTTAATACGTGTACTGATAAAAGGGTTATTCCCACGGGTTCCTCCATTGTTATTGACTCCAAAAATAGCCAGTTTTGGTTAGGCTATGGATCAAAAAAGACCAATAATATCTGGGCTGAAGAAGGCCAAAATGACATTAAGAGCTACTAATGAACAAATTGGGCTGTCCAAAATGATTGTCTCAGGGCCTGTGGTCATGGGCTTTCTTAAGTAGGTGGGAGCATTTAGTGGGAGAAAGAGGGAAATATCTAAAAAAACATATTTAAATATTTTAAAATAAATATATTCTCACAATAAATAATTCATTTATTAAGTAAATTCCTTATTTTTTAATGAATGATATTTAGTAACGATAATTTCATACTTGACTCCATCATAAGGTGTAAAGTTCGAATCTTTCTACCCCAAAGTAAAAAAAAAAAAAATAATAATAATAATTATCTCACATATACTAATATATATTATTTGTCTTCAATATTTTTAGACTTAATTAACATAAGGGATTGTGGTCATCTCATTTTTCAACCTTGACCTAATGATTATCTTATTAACTTGTTTGACTTTTTGACTTTTTTCAAGGAAGAAATTACACTACATGGCTTGTTATACATACGGAATTGAAATATAGCAAATTTTTAAAAATATTTTAGGAATAGCAAGATTACATAGAAAATCATTATATTGATTTTTAATAGTGATGCTTCATAACTACATACTAATCAATCAATAATATTATTTATTACATATTTAAATTTTTTTGTCATATTTCAATTCTACTTATTAGATTTTGATATATGTCTAAGGTCCCTGAAATGATTTGCTAGCTAGAAAAGAAAGAGAAACACTGTCCCTTCCAAACCAAGGATTTATTGTACCAACATTAAGGGTTTGTTTGGTGTATGAGTTTGAGTTGAAATTAATAAGTTTAAATAGTGATTGATGTGTACTTTTTCAGAAAAGACAAAAAATTTTTTAGAAAAAAGACAAAATTGAGTTAAAATTCATGGGTTTAGACCTGTGGTCCAAACAAAGCTTAAGACATTCGATACGAACGGTGTAGAGAAGAAAAAACGTTTTAGAATATATAAGAATAACAAAAATTTCATTAAACAACTCAAAAAAAAAAAAAAAAAAAACTGCACCAATATGACAAAAATTCAAAAAAAAAATCATTAACTTTAAAAAAAATAAAATTTAATAAAAAAATATAATTTAATTAAAATTAAATTACGTGTCAGAGAAAGTCTAAATTTACAAGGCACATAAAAATTGAGAGGAAAAAAAAATGTGGATAAATAATTTCCAAGTCATATACTGAGTTAGGCAGATGGACCCACTTCCCTGCCAAAAGATCCAAAGCATCTTGGTCCACTCACTTGATTCAAGATAAATAGTCGGTAGTTGTCCCCAACAATGTGGACGATAAATATCATACAATTTTTTTTTTGGTCCAAACTCCAAAGCAATTTTTACCCTTTTTTTTTTTTTTTTTTTTTTTTTTGAAAGGGGATTTATCTTTCTTTTACTGAGGGACTGAAGCAACAAAAAAAAAAAGATTGAGAATTTTCATATGGTTCAAATCACTGAGATAGGATTCGTCATATATGGCATTTCAAGTTAGTAACTGTCAAACAGATATATCCAAAAATGATTTTAATTCTTTTGGGTTCTAGTTTGAGTTTGCAGTTTGTGTTTTTTGTTTTGTTTGTTTTTTCTTCTTTCTTTTCTCAGATTTGTAACGAAGTCGATCAAAATATCACGCTGATGTTGTTACTATATATAAGAAAATTTGAATTTTTTTTTTTAATGATATGAGCTCTTCTTTTACATTATCATTATCGACAAGAAAATTTTTTTTAATTATTCTATTAAATTTTTAATACTCTTATTTATGAGTGTCCATATTAAAAATTTATAATGTGAAAATTATTTTTAATTATAAATTAGATTGTTGAAAAATTACTATGATTAAAACAATAGTTTTTACCACCTTAGACTTCTTTGCTGAAAGTCAGGAAAAAAAAATTTCTTGGGCAAAAGAAATTAAGCAAATAGAAATAGAACCACAGAAAATAATAATAATAATAATAAAGAAGAAACAAAACTATTCTCTCAAAACAAAAAATCCAACAAACTACTCAGATAATTCCAAAAATAAAAACAAGATGATGCCTCAGGACATCAAAACTTTTGTCAACATAGTTGGAATTTTATTGGAATTCTCGTGACCGTAGAAAACGATATAAATTCTCCCATTGTCCATATCTGGAATTCTAATATTAACAATTGAAGAAAACAAAAGGAGATATTGTAGGTGCTCGTCATAATAAATTATCAATACAGATAATGTAGGTTTACATTTAAAAAATAATAAAATAATACTCATAAAAGATAAAATATGATATAGATTTAAGGATTTAAAACAAAATCTCTTTAAGAATTTTTTGTAACTCATCGGAGAATTCGCATCGCATTGTATAATTTCTTAACGAAAAGAAGAAGGAAATACAAAAATAGAAGGCAATAAAGCAGAGCATGCACGTCTCTTATCTCTTCCTTTCATTTTGAATTGAGAGGTTCAAAGGCTTGATCATGTGATATATATATATATATATATATAATGCTTTTGCATGTATGTGGCTGATAATGTGACAATAAATTAGTTGCTGTCACTCTGCCGGGATGCCAATATTGACTGTCGTTTACAACCACACTAAAACAAAAAATACGCGGTCCCATTTGGATTATAGGATGAAGTTGGATCTTTTGATTTTGATTTTTTATTTTTAATGTTTAGAATGTGTGTGTTTGGTTATGTTGCGGAAAACATCCCTAAATTTAAAAACGTAGCAGAAAATTAAATTCAAACATAAACAGAGAAAAGACAAAGATTTAGATAATTCGACAAAATTTTGTCTAGGCCTACGAGAGAAAAAGAATAAATTCTCTAATACATTCAGAATTAGACATTCTTATACCCTTTGCAATCTCTCTCTCCCTTTTTCTCAAAATAGGCACACACTTTTTTTTTTCTTCTGACCACACATCACTCTTAACACATAACACAGGTTAAAATATGAATTGTAAATAAATTAAGATATTTGAATAGTATAAAATTTTAAAATATGTTTGGATGTTGATAATAATATGGATCTTGTTTTGTTTTCCTCTTCATTGTGAGCTTTTAGCCAAAAAATAAATTATTTTAGTTTTGACTTAAAATAAGAAAGTTATGTACTTTTAAAATTAGAGTTTAATGTAAACAAAGAGAGAGGAAAAGAGACGTGAAGTTGTAGTTGAGTTGTGTAATAAAATGAGATTTAGATATCAACATCTAAAAATGATTGTGCCAAAAAAACAATGTCGTATATGAGTATCCATATTTGCTAATATACAAAATAAAATTGATTCACCAAAACTCACAGGGGTTGATGAGTTGGCAAATGGGTGAAAAGCCTTTGCTAGGCTTCCCCTCTTTATCCGTTCGGATTCAATTCACATTACGTCTCCTTAGATTTCGCTCCAGTTTTGACTGTTGAAGCATGATTTGGTGATGATATGGTAGGCCTCGGGTGGATGACTGAGAGAAACTAATATAAGGACACATCTCTGCCATACCTAAAAAAAGGGATTCCTGTTTGTGGGATTGAAAACCTGAAAATGATAGCCCATATCCTTTTATTCACGGAAAAAAAAAAAAAGAAAAAAAAAAAAGGGCTAGAATAGAAAGTGACACTTTGCCTTTCAATCTGCATCACTCATTTTCACCCATCCTAAAAGCAAAGAAGCAGCCCCAATAGATGACAGATCTCATCTCAATTATTCAACTCAATTTCCACCCTCTCTCTCTCTCTCTCTCTCTCTATCTCTAACTTGCACATCTTTTGCTTTTTTTTATTTGTCGACATGTTTTTTGGGTCATACCTAAACAGGATGGACCATTTGCTTTACTCCAATTTTTGTGTATTTTCCCTTATCTAACATCAAGCTAACCATACACACGAACGTCAAATTAATTTAAAATTATACATATAAAAAAGAAAACGATGCATGTTTGTGAACGTCAAATTAATTTAAAATTAATTAAAAAAAACTAATATAACAAGATACAAATTTAACGTTAAAATGATGTATTTTCACACTTATTATATCATATGGTGTTGATCTTGAGCTATAAATTGAACATATCTCCAATTGCTCCAAAGTCGCAGTGCACTGAATTTTGGGTGATGACCTCATTTGAAATTGAATTTTTTTTTTTTAAACTTCCTTTTATGTACTCGGTGCTGAATAGTTGATGATTTATAAGTTTCTCCTAACGAAAAAGATAATAGAAAAAAGCTAGAAAAATCTTGGTCCATTAGATGCAACTGAAATATTTGCATATCCAGAACAAAGTTAACACGTTTGTTTGAACATTTGCACTAGTAGTAACCTCAAAATCAGTACTAACTAGGGGTGGCAATTCGTGTCACGTGTCGTGTTCGTGTCGTGTTAGAGCCGTGTCGATTTTTTTTTCTCCGACCCGCGACACGAACACGACACGAAACCGTGACACGAACACGACACGAACCCGTCATGGGTTGACACGACACGAACCGAAATTGACCCGCGACACGAAACTGACCCGTGACACGAAATTGACACGAAATTGACCCGAAATTGACACGAAATTGACACGAAATTGACACGAAATTGACACGCGACCCGAAAGTGACACGAAATTGACACGAAAAGTGACACGAAATTGACCCGAAATTGACACGAAATTGACACGAAAAGTGACACGAAATTGACACGAAAAAAACGTGTCCAACCCGAACACGACCCGCGACACGAACACGAAACGAAACCGTGACACGAACACGACCCGCCCCCTATTTTTCCTAACCCAAACCCGTGAAATTCGTGTCGTTTTCGAGTCGTGTCGTCGTGTCGCGACCCGTATTGCCACCCCTAGTACTAACATTAATTTCTGATAGACACTTGTTGCCAATATAAATTATTGCACCTCATGTGGGCTAGTGTAGATGACTTGATGTGACACCCTCCTCCTAAACTTGTCTCTTTTTTTTTTTTTTTTGATAAATTCCTAAACTTATCTCTTATTGTATATCTTTAGTTATTTAACCTAATTAAATAATAAAATAGAATTAAAAGAAAATAACAAAAATGTGACACTAAAAGAGATTTGACAAATTACGCATTTGTAAATGAGACTAAACATGTTCTAGCAAAACCTCATATATATATATATATATATATATATATTTACAATTTACAAAATCATAAAGACCAGTGGGAAGACCACCCAAGTGCTGGAAACAAACTCAAAGAGATAGAGACGAGGTAAATGAGCAAAAGGCCACCACCAAAGACCCCATCAAGCCTCATACCTCGCATTGGCAAGACCAGAAGTGCCCAAAAGAGCCCTGCTGCCAATAACCCCGATGTCTGCAACAGATTATGGTCACTTGGGATGACAACAGGTGAAGGGTACTTAGACCAGCAATACCAAATTAATGATAATCCCAGCCCAAACAATGTGTTGAATATGGGACCAGCATAGCACCCTGAGAACGCTATTTGTGCACCCTCCACTCCTCCACTTAGAGCCATTGTCAAATTGGTCACCAAATCTCCAATTGAGTTTCCCCAAGCCAATAATGTGAGCCCCAATATCGAAGGGTCCACCCCAAATATGTACGCCATTGACACCAGCAGCCCCACAAGCTCTTGAGCCGTGATGTAGCTCCATGTCACACTCATCAAGAACCCGCCCACCAGCCATGGCAGGGCGAATTTCGTCGGAGGGCTGTACACGCTCGTCGTGATGTATGCCGCCATGCCGCACGACACCCCTACCACCACCCCCATCCCGTACACCACCAGCCTCAGAAAGCCACCAAAACTCTCAATTTCGTGGCTTCCTAGGATTAGCAATAACATTGGGGCTAGTGTCACGGAACAAACAGCATAGAACTTAGACCACTTCTCTTCACTTATCACAGGAATGGTCAATCTCCTAGGCAAGTAAAGTGGTAACTCAAGTATTGAAAGAACCCCTTTTCCACACTTAACTAATCCCTTTCTCTTGTTGATCTCCTCTTCTTCACCATCCCCAATGGTAGTAGTAATACTATTCCTATTTCTATCATCATTAAGCTCACCCTTTTCCAAATGTTCCAAGATCGGGACGGTCAAATCGCTAACGCGATTGCCCGACCCCAAATCATCTGCGTTATCAATCACAACATTTTTCGAACGCATATGCAGAAGATACACCACGATTACATACGCAATATAGATAGAGAAAAAAGTAATCGCACCCCACAAATCAATCTCTTTTTGGACCAAGATGACAGTGAGGCAGAGAAGCGCCAACAGCAAGAAAAAAACATCCCTAACGAAATCAGCCTTGTTCACAACAACACATCTTTTGTGCATAACAACACTAATAGCTCCAACAACAACTAATGATACAAAAGAAGCACCACCCAGAACAGTGTTCAGCCCAATCTCACAAGCCCCACCTCCCATGAAGGAGACAAGGCTGGAGAACACATCTGGAGCTCCATTCCCCAGGGAGAGAAGAGTCACACCAGCAATTGTTGGGGACAAATTGAACAGATTCGAGAGGCTTTCCAATGAATAACAGAAGTACTCTGAAGCTGTGTTTCCCAGAAGATAGAACAGAACCAACAGCCATAGGAAGAGCAGGGAATAACCCAGAAAGGGAAAGTTCCCAAATTTGCAGTAGAAAATGGAGAGATAGTCAATATAGCCTTGGGTCACACATGGGTCGAGCTTGGATTTTAGATATGAGCACCTGGCTTCGTGGGTTTCTGATCTTTTTAATCCATCACAACCCGGTTGTTCTGTGTTGTTGTTGTTTGTTTTCTTAAAATGGAGGGTATTTTTGAGAAAAATGGATTCTTGAGAGTGAAAATGCAAGATTAAGAAAAGGCAGGAGGCGAAGAGGAAAGAGATGTTCAAGAAAACAATATAGTTCTTCTTGCGTTTGGACATGGAAACAGAGGTGTCGTCCATGGAAGAAAAATAAACCCAAAAAAAAAAAAATAATAATAATAATAATTCAAAGTATCAGAAAAACTAATTCATAAAGGGGGAAAGAAACTGACCTTTTTGATGAAGAGAAAGATTGGTTTTTTAATCTGAGTAATCTGGTGGAAGAAAAGAATATATATATATATATGTATATATTTGGTATGTATAAATAAGGAATCAAAGATTCACGTAAGGATTAAGCAACATGGTGGAGATTTTCTTTTTCTTTTTCTTCTTTTTTCATTTTACTTTACCATGTGAACTGAAAGAAAAAGATAAAGAATTGGTCTACGCATATAAGTAGGGAATGGCCAAAGGGATAAAAAGAGAAAAAGGAAAGAAATAATAAATAAAAAAAACTAATAATTATGAAGAGAGAGAAAGTAATCCAACGGTGGGAAGTCAACAGCAGTTAGTCCACTTGTCGGAGAGGGAGAGAGGTGAAAAAGCAAAAGTAAAGAGAGAAAAAATAATGGGAAAGAACAAGAACCTTTTTATTATTATTATTATTATTATTATTATTTGTGAAAAAAGCTATTTTATAAGATCGTCTTGAGAACTTTTTAAATATAACGATTTAATTTTTAAACTTTTTTGTTAATAATTAATCCTTTAAATTTATAGATTTTGACATTGTTAGTTTTTTTTTTTCTATTTCAAATTGATGAAAATTTTAAATTTTTTTTCCACATGATTTATCCGTTATAATCTCAGGATATGATCATTTTTTACTTCATTTCAATATAAAATTCTTTTTTTTCTAAAATTTAGGTTCAATGTTGATTTTGTTATTAAATAGCTTAAGTTTTTAAATAAATTTATACTAAAACTAGATAAAAATGATCGGTAATATTTTTTTTAGATTATCACGTGGAAGTCAAATATAAAAAACCGTTTACATTTAAAGAATGTAAGTAAAAGGAATTGATAGTTTCAAAACTCATAAGTCGAGAGGTTGATTGTTTTAAAAAAAAAAAAAGAAATTAATTTGTGAAATTTTAAAAGTTTAAGTAGGGTTTGTTTGGTGTATGAATTTGAGTTGAAATTGATAAGTTTAAATAGTGATTGATGTGTACTTTTTCAGAAAAGACAAAAAACTTTTGGGGAAAAAAGACAAAAATTGAGTTAAAATCCATGGGTTTGGACCTGTGGTCGTGTCTATATAAAAAACCAGAGAAGCAATTTCAACAAAAAAGAAAAAAAGAACATAAAAAAAAAAAAAATACTACTGCACAACAACATATTGGGAGGATAATAGGAAAGGAAAAGAAAAGAAATGGCAAAATGGGTAATCTAATTCAATGGTGATGACTCACGCATCACAACCCCAAAAACAAAGGGAAAAGAGAAGAAGATAACAATCACATTTTTTTTTTCTTTTTTTGAGTAAGAGAACAATCACAAATTGATGACCTCGTTCGTTGAAAAGGAGTTCTCCACTTATTTTATTTTATTTATTTATATATTTTAATTTTTTTCTTATTGTATTAAAAATATTTAGGATAAATATTATATTTCTGTTTGATGAGCGGAGATGAAAATTTTAAATTAGAGTTGATTAACTTTTTAAAAATTAGTTATAAATTTTGTTGACTTTTCAAAAAAAGATAAAAATTGAGATGAAAAAATACAATTTAATTTGAGTTAAATTTAAATACCAAACGGAGCATATATTTTTATTCTATATATTGGGATCCGTAAGTTTTTTAAGCAGGGGATTAAACTTTTTTAAAATCTAGGTTCACTTAATATGTGCACCTTATAAATATTTTTAAAAATAGTTCCGATCCCTAAAATTTATTCCGATGAAAAAAAAAGGCTCATTTAATAAGGTAGAGAATATTTGATCATATAGCTACTACTATTCTGCTGTATTTTTTTTTCTTTTTTGTTTTGGGCTTCTACCGTAAAAAAAATACAGCTTCTATTACCACCACTTAGGCTGTTCATAGAATATTATAATAATTTGAGACGTTACCAACTTTTTTTGAACTGCAAGTAGGTGATTCAAACTCAACATATTAAAATTAAGCTTATCATCAAATTTTATCCGTAACCATTTATATTTCATTTTTTTTTAAAAAAAAGAATCACTTTATTAAACGATAGCATCAATAGAAATAGCATTAGAGACTACTGTGGGAGTCTCACTTATCCATACATTAGTACAATTAGAATTGAAACCAAATCTAGCTAGAAGATGAGCAACAAGATTAGCACTCCGACAAACATGATGGATACCAAAACCCCGCAGCTGAGCAAGCAACTGTTTAACATCCTCCAGAATTGGACCTTCCATAGAAAGTTCCCGGTTCTCTACAATAGCAGATACGACATTAATTGCATCAGTTTCCACCTCAAGATTAACACACTCGATTTCCTTTGCAAAACTCAAGCCTTCACGAAGAGCTAAGCACTCAACCAAAAAAGGGGAAAAGGACCCCTCTACTGATTTAGCCACAGCTCCTAGGATTGACCCATTCTCATCACGGATAGCAGCTCCTATACCAATGTGGTCCGAACCCGGAAAGACCGACGCATCGATATTTAGCTTAAGATAACTCGGTTGAGGTGGCAACCAAACGTCTGAACCTACAACTTGTGATTGGGTCGGAGCCCGATTCAAAACCTGCCATTCACCATAACTGGCAATACTCAGATCAAGAATGGCTTGCGGATCTCCACCATCCCCCCCATGAACAACCTTGTTTCTCTCACACTATAATTTCCAAGCAAACCAACACACCAAAGCAAAGTCCTCCATAGGAACATCTGACGGCACAATTCTTAAGAAATCTGCAAATGGAATAGCCCTCATGTTCTCAATCACCTTCCAAAACCGAGACATCTTCCATACCGCTTGCGAAGTCGGGCAATCGAAAATTGCGTGGGAAGTGGATTCCATAACATCTTTGCATCTTGGACAAATGACATCACAATCAATACCTCTATGACGCAAAGAAACCATCGTCGGAAGAATCTCATGGAAACCACGCCATACAAACAAACGGACTTTGGGGGGAATTGGTAAACTCCACATCTTCCTCCACCATGATACGTCCGAGTTGACAATGGAAGAGGACTCACTTCGCTTAGACTCCATAATTGCCCTATACCCATAACGAACCTTATAAAGACCTTTGGAATCAAAGTGCCATGCCCATTTATCACCTCCTACACCATTGCCTAGAGGGATACCTGAAATAATCTCATGGTCAACCGACCAGAGAGTATTCTCAATTTTGCCCTTATCCCAGACACGACTTCCATCCAACATCAAATCAGCAACCATCAACGACTCCCCTCCTACTGGCGTCTTAGTTATCGCACGAAAGGAAGAAGGTCTAGGAAGCCATGGATCACCAAAAACCTGTGTAGAAAGCCCATCACCAATACGACGCCGAAGCCCAAGTTTGATAGCATTCCGTCCCCATAGAATGCTCCTCCATAGGTAGGACGCACCACTTCTCGCTTTTGCCTCAAGAAAATTGACACCTCTGAAATACTTATCTTTTAAAACTTGAGCAACCAAAGAATCTGGGTTTTATAGAATTCTCCACGACTGCTTCGCAACCAATGCTTGATTAAAAGCCGAAACGTCATGAAAACCCAGACCACCTTCCTCCTTCCTCCAACATAATTTCTCCCATCTCCACCAGTGTAGCTTCCTCGACTCAACTTCACTACCCCACCAGAACCTAGCCATCATGGCTTGTAGGTCGTCACACAGAGCTACTGGAAGGCGGAAGACACTCATAGTATAAGTTGGTACCGATTGCGCCACCGATTTGATAAGAAGTTCCCGACCCCCCATAGAGAAAAGTTTCCCGTGCCATAATTGCATTTTACTCCAGACTCTCTCCTTAATCGATCTAAAAGCTTCTCTTTTACTCCTACCAACCAATGTAGGGAGACCCAAATATTTATCGTGAGGTTGAGCTTGTCCCAAACCCAATATACCGAGGATAGAAGTACGCAATTCAGCCTAAACATTCTTACTAAATGTGATAGTAGATTTCTGCATATTAATAAGCTGTCCGGAGGCCTTCTCATAGATAGACAAAATCTCTCTAATATGCAAACACTCACCAAGAGAAGCGCGACATAACATGAGACTATCATCTGCAAAAAAGAGATGACTAACCTTAGGTCCATTACGCGAACAAGAGAACCCCGAGATGGAGGACACCCTTTCCGCAGTCGAAAGAAGACCCGATAAACCTTCCGCACATAAGAGAAAGAGATAAGGAGAAAGAGGGCACCCCTGCCTCAAACCACGGGTAGGTGCAAGGTGGCCATAAGGATCCCCATTAACCAGAAATGAGAGAGTAGAAGTAGTAACACAGTTCATGACCACTCTAATCCACGCATCCGGAAAGCCCATATTCCGCATAACACCGAAAAGAAAAGGCCATTCGACACGATCATATGCTTTGCTCATATCCAACTTCAATGCCATCCAACCCTTCCTACCCAATCGATTCTTACCAAGAGAGTGCATCAATTCAAAAGCAACAATAACATTATCAGTGATTAAACGTCCCGGAACAAATGCACTTTGATTAGCTGAAATCAAAGAGGGTAAAATAGTTTTCAACCGGAAGGTAAGAGCCTTTGTAACAATCTTGTAAATTACATTACAAAGACTAATAGGTCGGAAATCTGTCATTTTCCTAGGGGCCGCCGCCTTAGGTATAAGAGCAACATTAGTACTGTTGAAAGAACGAATCGAGTACTTCCCTTCAAGAATCCCAATGCACACACGAGAAATCTCATTTCCTAACACCGGCCAATTTTTCTGGAAGAAAATGGCGTGGAACCCGTCAGGGCCCGGAGCCTTAGTCGGCCCCAAACTAAATACCGCCCGCCGAATGTCTTCTACCGAATAAGGAGAGAGAAGGAAATCACTCATCGATCTATTAATCTTACCTTCAATACAGTTCAGCACCACCTCAACATCCGAAGACTGAGGATTTGAAGAGGAAAAAATCTCCGAGAAATAATTACAAACCACATCCTTAATCTCCTTATCATCTTCTCTCCAATGGCCCTCCATATCATCCAAACCAAGAATCTCACTCTTTTTCCTCCTAGAGGAGGCTTTAGAATGAAAATATTTGGTATTTCTGTCCCCGTTTTTAAGCCATTTTTCAATTTCACTCTTATAAATATTCTATATATTATAATATCTCAAATAAAATTCTTATATAGGTTACAATAATGTATCGTTATTAAACTTCTAAAATTTTGAAGACTTTAATATGAATATCCACATTTTCATTCAATTTTCGGCCATCTCAGGGCTTATAACATATTCTCTCTCTCTCTCTCCTTCTTCTTCTACTTCCCTTTTTTTTTTTTTTTATAAATAATTTCAGAGATGTCTCAAGTTTTATGGTGTGGATGTAATTAACTAGATTTAAAATTGTATGAAATTACCCTTCAATCAGATTTGTAATACCACATCCTTACAATCAACATCATGACTGTTGAATATGAGAATCTGTAGTCGGATAATTTTTTTCCCTTCTGAAGAGACAGTGGTGTAATTTAAACAAAATATGTCAATTATTTTGGGGATTTGTGAGTGTACGACTTTTCTAAAGATATTTTTTTGATAAATGAGTGAAATTTTATAAAATTAAGAAAATAATCATTTTTTTAAGAAAAAAATGATCAATCAATGATTGATTGATTGACATGTTTAATCTGGGATTGATTATGATTAATCAATGATTAATGATCAATATTAATATATATTTTTTATTTATTGAATGTGATTAATCACCAATTGACTATGATTAATTATTGATTAATTATAATCAATCATTAATTAATGATAATTGTTTTAAATAAAAAAAGATTCAGACTAATTATTTAAATAAGTGTTTAAAATTGTATGTTTCACCTAATATTTTCATTATTTTTAGGAATAGTTTTAGTTTAGAAAATTGAAAAAAGAATAACAAAATTTTTAGACTTTTGATTATTTTTTTCCATTATAAAAATTACAAGAAATGTCACATTCTCAAAAGTGAATAGAGCTGTGTGGACTTGGTTTTTTCAAGTCGTAATCCCCATCCTTAAGTCATCTTCTCTTCTCCCTCCCTTCTCTCTTTGGTGGCGTCCTGACCAGACCATTACATCCCCCCCCCCCCCCCCCCCCCCCCCCACATGCTACCCTTCTCTCTGTCTTTGTAACATCCAAAACTAATAGTAGGAGGTAAAACTATTACGGTTTCAAAGTTGAGGGGTAACAGATATTACGTTTTGAAATCCACAAGGAGTATTACGAGAGCTATACTTGGAGAAAATTTTTTATAATCAATCCTTATTGTTGTTGTTGTTCTTATGAGAAGTTATTGCCAGTATCACGGTCAACTACTGCTGGTAACATGATAGAGTACCATCGGTAAAAAAGAGTGTCCGGATACTTTTGGTAACAACACATACTACTTCAGTATCATGACAATTTTTTTAATTTTTTTAATAATAAAGAAGATTATAAGGGTAGATGTTGGCATGTCCTAATAATTTCAGGGGAGAATGTCTTTCCGCGTGATATAAAAAAGAGTATCTAAATACTTTTGGTAACAACACATACTACTTCAGTATCATGGCAAATTTAAATTTTATTTTTAATAATAAAGAGGATTATAAGGGTAGAGGTTGGTATGTCCAAATAATTTCAGGGGTGGATGTCTTTTCACATGATATATGGATCTTTCATGAAATGGATTGTCCATAAACTCCAACCAACACAGTGATGGCAACTCGAACCCAAGCATTTAGTGAGGAGAATTAATGTCCTAACAACCCACCTTAAGGATGTTGGTGGCAAGCTTTGTTAGTGACATGTTGTACTACCAATGATATAGATAACTTAACAAAGATGACAAAATGTAGATAATAAAAATACGATAACTTCAAAAATATATTACCATTGACACATTAAAAAAATAAATATAACATTGATATATACATTGATTATGGTCTTTATAAGCCACCTCTTACTTCCTAAGTGTATTGTTCAGTAGATTTAGAGTGCTCTGGTATGTGGTCCAGCAAAGTACGATGCAGAAATGTGTCTTAAGAAATAGGTGAGAATGTACTGGACCAAAAAGCTGGAGTAAAAAAGAGAGAAAAGGAAAAAGTGAAAATCTTTATTTTTAGTACTATTATTAGGATTTAACTCTTTTTATATACCATATCTATAAAGCTTAATTTTAAACCGTTCAGATATAATTGAATGACTGAGATGTTGTTTGTGCATGGTAATTATCATACATTTAACCTTACAGTAGTGTTTGATTAAGAAATTAAAAATAAAAAAAAAGAAAATTTTAAAATTTCCGTCATCGGGGTCGGAACAGGGGGCTCGAGCACCGGGGGGGGGGGGGGGGGGGGGGAGTCTGGTTAGCATCGGGAGAGGGGGGGAGGGGGGGTCATTCGGCTTCGAGGGTAGGGGGGCTCGAGCGCGGCGCGGGGGGGGGGGGGGGGGGGGGGGAGGTTTGATTAGCGTCGGGGGTGGGGGGGGGGGGGGGGCCTGGTCTGCTCCGGGGGTGGGGGGAAGAGGGCTCAAGCGCGGGGGTGGGTGGGTCTGGTCGGCGTCGGGGGTTGGGGGGCTTGAGCGCGGGGGAGGGGTGGTCTTGTCGACGCCGGGGGTGGGGGTGGGGGTGGGGGTGGGGGGGGGGGGCGCCGGTGTCTGGGGGAGGCAGATCCGGTCAGAGGGTTCATCACCGACGTCGGCGGGGAAGGGAAGAGGTGGTTTTTTTTTAATTTTTATTTATTAATCTATACTAATATAATGTAAGATGTATGATAATTATGATACACAGGCAACATCTTAATCGTTCGATTATATCTTAACGGTTTAAAAATGAACTCTATCAATAGGGTATTTAAAAGGAGCTTTACCGCATCTTTACCCCTATTATTGTTATTATTATTTTTCTGAAACTAATTATCTCTAAAAGAAGTTGTGGGGCATATACAGCAGTTTAAATTTAAGCGCAAGTAAAAATAATAAAGAAGATATTATAAGTTCATGCATCTAAAATCTCTATCAGGTTACAAATATAATTTAATGATAAATATGTACCTGATTACAATATTAGACGAAAACTTATTTTTCTTCTTCCTTTTTTACTGAAGAAATCAATGAGAACTTATCTTGTTATTAATGGCCCTCAAGATGAAAAGGTATCTTTCTCCAATATATGAAACAAATAGGATTGGTGTGTGAATTATTCATGTTTTTATTAGGGGTACATAAGATAGAAACGATAGAGAGAAAATCAGCCTCATTTTTTAAAGTGGATTTTCTTGGTCTGGTTTATTGTTCATATCACTTACATCACCAAAGAGTTGTGATTTCTCTCTCTGATCCCTTCACTGTAGTCAACCAATTACTTGTTATTTTTACACACCCCTCCCCCACCCAAAAAAAAAAAAAAAAACACTAGCTCTTAATTGATGGTTACAAATATAATCTAAATGTATTATGCATATATATAACTTTATTATATGATTAGAGTTTAAATATTCCAGTCCAAAGTTAAAAAAAAAAAAATGTAAATGATTTTAATTCGAGAAACGATGAGAAATAGGCCTTAATTAAGAACGGACCTGGCCATGCTAATGGAAGAGCTTCTTTCTAGTACTGCCTTATATATAGCTTTTGTTCAAACTCAAACTCTCAACGACAATTGTGAATCTCAAAACTCATAATATATCTAAACGTCTATTTGGATCGTTATTTAGAGTTAAAATTTTTAAGTTAGAGTTAGTTGACTTTTTAAAAATTATTAAAATTTTTGTTTTTTCAAAAAAAGATAAAAATCTAATATAAAAAATACAGTTTAGTTGGAGTTAAACTAATGTGTCAAACAAACCCTAAAACAAAATCTGTTGTGAGGCTTTGATCTTGGTCACCAACGATATCTGCCTCGAGTATCAGAAAAATCTGAGAGACACAAACACTAGATTATATTAGACTTATTTAATTGGATTGACACATACCTTAAAATATCTATCATATCACAAATCAAATCAAAATTATTTGGGCAAGTACCTAAATAACACAAATTTAAAAACTATTATTCCAACATGATTAAAAAAAAGTAACATTAGACAAACATGATACAAAATTAAACTAAAGTAAACTAAAATTTATATTATGTTGGTCAAGATGAGGGAGATTGTGTTATGTTAGTCAACGTATGAAAAAAAAATGTGATTATTTGGATAATTTTCTCAATTTTTCAAAAAAAAATTATTTGTGTGATTAAGCTGAGGTTCAGCCTAAACTCTAAACCCCCAGGAATAAAATCTCAAATCCCAACTAATGTCGGTTTTTTTTTTTTTTTTTTTTTTTTTTTTTTTCGCGCACACACATAAAAACGTCCATCCACATGGATACTTGAGATTCAGTCATATACCTCGTTGTGCTGTGTTTTTTGTGGGCTTTCTACGCTAAAAACTGAATATGTTTACATTCTTCCTTTTTGTGCATATAATAGTTGAAAACGTGTCCACATGAGTATTTAACTTGTTGGATTTCTTATTATGACCAAAATCTTTTTTTTTTTTTTTTTGATGAAGATAAATTAAAAAGTATACGACTTAAGAGTTATATTTGAGAAGATATATATATATTTTTTTTTTTCACAAACCTAGCTAACTACCTTAAGAAAATTATTTAAAGGAGCATTTAGAAGGAAAAAAAGTATTTATGAACATGACTTGATAAGAGAATATCTTAGAGGATTGTACGAAGATATTTAGTGGGGATGTATTAGAGAATTCATTCAATAGGATAAACCAAGACGAAATTATTTCAATTAGATACATTGAAATGTATATAAAATTGTAAACAAATAAGCTAAAAATAGGAGACCAAAACGAACAAGTCGAACTGTTTTGGATAAAATCCCATGAACAGTAGAATTGTAGAAAGCTATTGAGCTTTTTATGTATTATTATATCATTTTTAAATAAAAGCCTCATTTGAGGGGGGGGAAAAAAATATAACACGCAATCATAAAAAATTATCAAGATAACACTAGATAGACAGTATTTTAAGAGTCATAAGAAACATATTTCGGTGGGGATACATTACAATAATCTTACCAATGGAACCAAAAATTGTAAAGCCAAAAAGATAGAAGGACAAAAAAGGAAAAAAAGAAAGTACGTTCAACCAAAAGAATCAAAGTGGAGGTATCTTTTGAAACCTCTATTATATAGTTAGATATGAATTGGACTTTTTTGCCCAACATATGAATTGGGACTCGACACGTATTTTTATTTTTATTTTTTTGGAAAAAATGACAGGTGCCATATACTATTGGATTGCATGTTTTAGAGTTAATTTCAAAGATGTAGATGTGTGTACACTCACACATGTAGAGTCAATATTTGGTGTGATTTTAAATTAAATTTCCTCACGCATGTAATAAAAGATAAATTGAATGGCAGCAATTAGCTAGAAAACACGAATTGCTTGTACTACATATATATGTGCAGCTGTAAAAAGACGTTGATTAATAGAGAGCAGCAATGGAATCCCAACAACAACAACAACAACAACAACAACAACAACAACAACAACTTTTTGCTTGAAATCACTGTGGATTAGCGATAGTTCCGCCTTATTGAAGAGATGCAAAAGGCAAATATTTGGTGAGGGCATAAGATTGCTAATATCCAACGCCTGCCCTATATATGTTCATTTTAAAAATTTACAACGTACGACATTGAACTGTTCTAGTCATTCTTCTTAAAATTCAGGACTCAAGCAAACAAAATAAGAGAAAAAGACGTAAATATTATATTTATCGCAGTTAATAGAAGATAATAAAGTAATTATGAAATTGTTGAAGCAAAGATAATATTTAAGAATAAATAATTAAATAAATTATTTACATTATCATCATCATCTCCTCACTAGTTACTTGTCTCAAAAGGCTGTTTGTTTGGAGATGGTCGAAAATAAAGGATTTGAGTTGGGGTATTCAACATCTCACCTCACTGGAAGAATTGTATCTTAGAAATTGCGAGGAGTTAGAAGAGATGGTGATGGTGAATGGTGGTGATGCGATTATATGGAAATCGCTAACATATTTGTGGTTGGGAGATTTTCAAAAATGGGTGTCTCTTCAACACCTTACCAGCCTCCAACAAATCTTGATGCGTTAATAAATGGAACAACTATTCCAGAGTGGATCGGCAACCTCAGTTCACTCAAGTCACTTGTATTTAGGGAGTACTGCCCCGAATTGACGTCATTACCTCAAGGAATACGAGGCCTCCCTTCTTTGCAATCACTGAGGATTTACGATTGTCCCTTGTTTTTTTTAAGAGATGCAGAACGGAAATAGGCGAGGATTGGCCTCTCATTTCTCATATCCAACACCTGGACTTGAATCAAATAGTCCAAGAAGATAATGATCAGGTACAAAATTAATATAAACCCTTTTTTTTTTTTTTCCTTCTTTTTTCTGCTGGATTTTTCCTTTTTCTATAAAGAGAATGTAACTTAACTTGATCATATTTGCAGAATCCATCAAATAATCAGCAGAAAACAAGCTTAGACAAGAGAAAACGACGGAACTTATTCAAACATTTTGGGCTTTGCAATACCACTGGCACAAGTAGTCTTGAATGAAGAGGTAAAATACACATCATCAATTTATTTATCTGCTTTCGTTCCTTGTTAAGATTTTTGTTAACAATTTCTCGTTCAATAAATTGCTTATGCTTGCTTTATAATAACTGATCTCATGTCATTTTTCCCTCATGCATTGTTGAAATTTAATTTGGGTAATTTTGAAAGGCAAATAACCCAAATTTTGAATTTGTTGATGAGTAGTTGTTTACAAGAAGTGCTTTTCTCTAACATGCTCTCCATCAATGTGACAGTCATGAGGTGAAAAAGATGATTGTCGAGAGACTAGAAAAATTGGTCTATTTCTGCAAACCTGTTTGGCAAGCGATTTCGTCCCATGTCTTTGGTGAAGCAAAGTGGGTGAAGGTAGCTGATCTTGATCCCCAGATCCCAACTAGGATATGAAAAATAAACTTCAGTTTTGCAAGCAATAGCATTGTCGATGTCCATTGTCCATATTTTCAGGCTTAAAAAAAAAAAAAAAAAAAAAGGATCGGCAGGGAATGTGGTTTAACAAGACAAAAGCATGCAATGCATTCAAAAAATTTGTGCTATGCAAAAGCACTAGAACAAGTCATGCAGGAAGAGGTAAATACACATTTATCATCTGCTTCGTTTTCTTTTTAGGATTTCCTTTCTTCATCCTACAACATTTGCTGATAATTCTAAAAATATTTTAGCTTGTACTGAGTGTAAAATCTCGTGTTTTTTTATTTATTGATTTTGGGTTTCTTAATTGCATTTGGGTCCAATTTGCTGCCGAGAAGATCAGGAGCTCTCTGGTTTTTTAGGTACTCAAAACAAGTCAATTGTCAAACAGCAACCATATGGGCAATTCCACAAGTACTGTAAAGAAAAAAAAAAAAAAAAAAAAAAAACCATTAATCGTCTGTTACTATATATTTTTCCCCTTATATACTTTAACTATTGGGATGGTTCTGGTAATTGATGCTAAGAGAATTTAGTATACAAATAGCACAAATAGCAGAGCAAACAATTCAGAAAACAATTTGACATTATACTCCAAATTATGCATGTTTCCAACAAACAGAACATGGAAAATAAATTAAAATAATAGTTAAGATAACATATATAAATTGGAAATTATGGCTGTATATGGACTTTCGATCGACGTACTACTGTAATACCAATTTGAATTCCAAAGAATACGATAGGGATATAGAAGGAACATAAGGCGATGTTGGCGGGGAGTGAAATTCCCTTTTCTCTCAGGACTGCATTCGTGGCTGCGACGAAAGCGAGTACCGAAGAGAAAATGGAGCAGTCAGCTAAGAACACTAGCAATGCGGAAGGATAGCTATAGTTAATATCCCCCAAGATTTTTGAACACAATGGAAATATGAAGTGGATAGACATTGAAGAAGCTGAGAGACCAAAAGCGAGAGAATTAAATGCCAGAAAGTATCTGAAATGCGGTTTTTCGTTTAAGATTGGGATGCCCGTGTTGTCCTTGTACCCACCAGGCATTGTGATGGCTGCAGCAAATGTGATGCTTGCGATGATCGTGGCTACGATTAAGTTCACTTGCGCCAAATTTTTAGTTTGACGAGAACTGTGATTGCTATGCTCCAATTCCAATTCTTGGTCGACGATGGCGGCTGCTAAATATTGGTTTTTCTCATTAGATGTGATTCTTGACGGCCCATGTTTTGCAGCAACTTGTACTTGTAGCTCTGTACTTTGAAATGACATTTCGGGTCCTAGTTGTGATATCCTCTTTTTTCCGAAGATTCTTCTTTCCATGCTTGGTTGAGCTCCTTTTAATTCTAAAATTGATGTCATCACGACCTGTGCAAGTAATATTAATATTAATGTTAAGGGACAATCATGATTCTGCACCTTTTTAAAAAAAAAATAATAATAATTTATAAGTACTAATCTCATATATTTAATGCCTATTGCACAGACTATGATCAAATCAAGTATATTCTTCATCTTGTATATAAAACTAAAAGGAATGATCTCCTGTCCCACAATGGGTCCCTCAGAAGTCTTGTTATCATTGGCTATGGGGCTCCCAAATACGCATTTTCCCTTATTGTAGGGGTTCTATTGATTTTGGAGCTCTTTCTGCTGTTGTCCAACTTAGACATTTTTTTTTTTCCTTATTAGGTTTTTTCCTCTAGATTTTACTAATAAAATTTTTAAGGAGGCCTATTATAATATGCAAATAATTTCCAAACACAAAGTCGTTCCAGATATTCTTTTTGGCGTCGTTTTCACGGTTGGTCAATTTGGGTTTACCATTTAGCTTGTTTTGGCATTTATTTCAGAGGCCTTGTTTAGCCTTTTCTATGGTTCTCCGTTGTTGTTATTATTATTATTATTTTGAACTTATTGTATTCATTTTTTATTTAAAAAATAAAGGTAAGGGATTCGAACTCTATACCTACTTTAGGTGTGGAATTACCGTCGGGTTCTCATTTAATAATATAGAGTTTGGGGCTTGTCATAGGGGGTGCCAACCTAATTGGGATGTGTTCGATCCCTCAGATCTCAATTGCCATTTCTCGCCATTTTTCATGAAAAGACAAATAGAGAAAAGACAAATAGAAGCTTTGAAAGCAAGGAAAAATTGATACTTTGGTTCTTCAAGCTGAAAAAAGCTATTATTCTTAAACACATTCCTGATCTGCTCTCTAAAAATAAAATGCTTATTTAGTAAAAAAAAAAAAAAAATATATATATATATATATATTGATAATTTTTGGATAGTCGTACCTTGTTATATTTATTTAGCTCCGTACTTGATTGAATAATATCAACAGCAGTCATTGCTAAATTATTGATAGTTCCGTTGTCGACTGTTTTGTGTTTTGCCAGCATCTTTAGAATTCCAACGTGACCATGGAGAGCGGCTAAATGCAAAGCAGTGTTTCCTTCATTGTCTTGCTCATTCATAAGATCATCAAAATCCCCAGTTTTCAACAAACTCATTACGACGTCTTCTCTTCCGCTTTCCACCGCAACATGTAGAGCCGTTCGGATGCTATTATCCGATAACTCGCAAACGTCAGGGCATGCCTTCAGTAGTGTTTCTTACGCCAACTTTCCCACTCTTTGAACTGATGTGAAGTGCACTCATTCCTTCTTCGTCCGTAATGTAGGCAAGGGAACTATTGCTCTTCAAGAATAGTTCTACTACTTCGACGTTGCCCGCATACGCAGCGTAATGAAGAGGTATCCACCCGAAGTCATCCTTTTCTTCTAAAATTTGAGGTCCGCATTTTTCCAATACCTTGTTCACAATCTCTGCGAGCTGACATACAGGGTCGGAGCCAAACCTTTTTTTCAGTGGAGCATATATAGATAAATTAAAACGTCAAAGTATAAAAACTAAAAGGTGTATAATTTTTTTTTTGTGAGAAATTTTAATATTTAGTGGGCATGGAAAAAAAAAAAACCATAAAATTTTTGGATAAAATTAATTTTAATGTAGATTGTGTGAGAACTTTTAAGTTTTGCAGGAGCAAAATAGAAAAATTACAAACTTTTTAGAGTATAAATTATAGGAAAAAAAAATTTCAGTTGGGGCTCGTCATCCACTACAGTTGACATAGGTTAATAGCCAATAATTCATACTCTTAATTCCCTCTTATGCTAGTTGCACCCTCTCGTCATTCATTTAAAAAAAAAAAAATTAAAAATCAATGCCCTAATCCTTAGGTTAGTTGGCGTATTGAAGTGTGTGTGTACATATATAGATACATATAATTTGTATATGCAATTTGTAAGAAGGAAATGAATATGAATTGAAGTCATGTGTACTGTGGTTACCTCACCTGTGATTAGGCTTTCATGAGTTTGTTTAAACACCAAGCACCGTAACGTCATACATGAGACCAGGAATTTGAAAACACCGGCAGTACAACTCCACCAATATGGTTTCAGCATTAGATGATTTCCTAATTAATTAAAAACAATTACAAAATTAAACAGTAGTGGCAAAAATATTGCTGAGATTTAGTACTCTATAGAGCTATACACAAAAATATGCTGAAACTAATTCTAGTAATTAAAACGATTTCTAAAGAAAGAAAATAGGTTTAGAAATTAAAAATGTTTATTATTGACGATACGAGACAAATCAACTTCGAATGCTCTTATTCATGTCTAAGGTGTCACGCAAATGGACAGGGTCCAAATGAGTAAGGGAAAAAGTTAAGAGCACTTACTATCTTGCAGGCAAATTACTGCTGCATGCATGCTGTTCATGCCGTTCCTACCTGATGTACAAGGCGGGCAACATTCGGCGGTGAAAGACTCTAAGATACGGAGAGCTATTCCGCTAAATCTTCTCTCCACAGCCATGAACAAAGGGGACTCTCCGGCGTCATTTCTAAATGAAGCCAAGCTTTGATCTTCGTCAATTAGGAAATCGACGATGTCCTTGTGACCATTCTGTACGGCCTCATGAAGTGCCGTATTTTTCCTCATATTCAACGCGTGGAACGGATTTCGTGAAATCCCTGCTTCAGCTACTCCTTGGTCTTTCATGAAACTCCTGAGAAGAAGTTTGGCAACTTCTAGATACCCTAACCTTGCCGCGATGTGTAGTGGTGTGTCGCCTTTCATGTTGGCCTCATACTTAAGCGACGAATGTGAATCGAGGATTATCTCGACGGCCTTCGTGTTTCCATGTTTCACTGCAATATGAAGAATGGTGTTTTTTTGGCATGTCACCTGGAGTTCTGAACCCTCATCAGTACAATTCTGGATTGAACTGTATGTGCCGTTCTTCGCAGCCTTGTAGACAGCCGGATCCATTGCCTATAGGCTATAGCTATAGCTAGCCGGGTTAGGAATTAGATATTATATTTTTCTCTGCCTCTATTGTAAGGAATGATACCGATCTAGGTGATAAAAATATTGGATTTTCTAGCAGGGGTATATTAAAAAGGGAAATTCATGCAAAAGAATAAAGAATTAGACAACTGTAATTAGAACTAGAAGAGAGAAAAACGAGAGGCTAATGACTTGCAGTCAAGGAAAGGAATATATTATGCTTATTACTATTATTTTACTTTTGCTTGCAAGGGAAAAAAAAGTTGTATACACTATACATGGAACCAAATAGGAGCATTATTATTATTATTATTATTATTTTGTGTAATGTTGACTAAAAAAAGAGTATTCTTTGAGTACTGCTTTTTATATTCATTAGGAATAGGAGTAGATTGCCTTATATATTTATTTTCATTATTTGATGTGTAAATTTGACATTGCCTTCGGATGTTGATATGTAAATTTGTTAAAAGTGAGTAGACTTTCTTTAAAAAAAAAAAAAAAAAAGTTTTAATGATTTTTAACAGCACTAAAATATGACATTGCTTTTAAAAATTAAAAAAAAAAAAAAAACTTAGTTCAATAAAGCTATCATATGTAAGAGCTCCGTTGTTGTTGTTGTTTTTTTTTTTTTTTTTTTAATAAAGAAAATTGAGCCTAAAAATTTTATTTTGAAGTTATTCTTTCTTGTCACATATAAGAAAAACAATGGCATATTTAATTGGATGACTTTGGGGGGTCAAAGAGTATTCTATTCCTTAATTATTTCTCACAATTCGAAATAGTTGAAAAGTTTGAACACATTATCCTGGTGAAGAAATGAAAAATTCCAAAAATGTTGTCCCTTGAGAAGTTTCCAGAAGCTTTCTTCTTCAACAAAATGTTAAAATGGTTCAAAATGTTAAATTGAAACATCAACATCAGCAGTTGCAAACGAGTCTCTATATACTTCGTATATGCTGCAAAAAATAAATATCGGTAATATCGATAGTCTAATTTTACGAAAATTTCAAATGTAATATCAATATAGGTAGAAATATCATAAAAATTTACGAAAGTTATGGAAATTTATTTTAAAATATATTTATAACATTTAGGATAGCACAAACAGTAAAAATTAAGATACATAAATGGACAAGTTTTATAGAAGAAACATATGATATCTTACATTTTTTAAAATACCAAAAGGAAGGGTCTGTGAGGACAAACATGGTGATTGAGATGCCATCTTGATTGAAGCAATATCTTGTATCATGACATGTTATTTGAATAGAGTTGAATATAGTTGTGAATATGTTATATGTAGGTTTGTTTATCTCCTCCCAATGCATTTTCATAAATAGGAAATTGTGTGCAAAGTTTGTAGAAGTCTAGGAGAATATATTATCTCAACTTTTAAGTTCTGCCTTTTATTTTATTTTATTTTATCTCTTTTTATAAGATAATTATAGCATGCTAGTTGCTATTTGCAATCTCTCATATTTTATTTTAAATATAAAAGATAAGTATAGTATACAGATAGTAGATGATAGAAGTCAAAATTTCGGAAATTTCCAAATCAAAATTTCCGCTGAAATTTCTAATATTTCTTTGATATTTCATGTTAATTTGTAAAAATTGTACTAAGTTTTATCGATATTGATATGTTTACCAAAATATTTCCCGATATTTTCAAAAATTTCGCCAATTTTTAACGAAAAAATTATTATCCCTAAAAGATATTTCGGTACTTCTCAAATTTGGAAATTTAGGTGAAATTTTCAATAATATCGTGGATGTTTGTCACCATGATATGCTAGGGAATCAATCCATTCTTCAATTACTCCACATTTATTGGCCATCAAATACAGAGACTATTCTTAATATCGTGGATAATTTCATGCTTGATCTGAGTGGACAAACTGGCTTTAAGATCTCCATCCTCTTTGCTTGTTAATGAGTATTCCCTTCTCTCTCGCAATTGGTGATATTGTTACAACAATAAATGTTTGATTAAGTGCCAAATACTTAGCAGTCGAAGACTTTTTAGAGGATTGAAGTTTCAAGATGGTTGTTGAACTTAGCAATCGTTTACTTGCTAAAAAAAAGGATGGAAATTATTCTTTCAGGTTCATGAGAATAACTAATGGAGCTTGGTATTTTGGGAAAAATAATAAACAAGGAACCTGAAAGGGGGAAAAAAAACCTCTTACAGTTTAAGACTCATAAGGAGACGAGTTTTAGATTAAGAAAATCTTAATGATTTATCTTAGGCTACTTTTTGGTTTTGTTTGATTTTGTCATTTTTTTTAGTTAAGTTGTAACTTTTTTTTTTTTTTTTTTTTGGTTAAAGATGTTTTATGTTCTTTTCAATAATACTCTGCTTATTAAGAAAAGCTTATTGAAAAAAGGTGCTAAATATGGTAATAACCATTCACAAATAAAATTTCCGTTTTTTTAGTCTCTGTGTGTGTGTCTAGAATATGAGACATATCAGACATAATCCAAACAACGTAAGAAACGACAAAGAATGGTGAAAACGACAATTAGTCAGAAATACAACAACTAAGAAAAAGTTGTCCCAAAATAACGAATGATTTATGTTATTACTAAACAAAGAAATCTTAAATTTGTTGCTCTTATTCTAGTTGAGCGGACGATAATAATGCAATTAGTTGTGTTTTGTCCTAATTAACAAAGAGATATCTTTTCTATTAAAGAAAACTCAAAATACGTACTATAGTCTAGGGCTGGCAATTCGTATTCGCGGGCCGGGTTCAGGCCAGCCCGATTACAACACGACACGATAAGTATGAACACAAACACGACACGATTAATAAATAGGCTAGGAACCTAAACACGAACACGAACTATTTAATAAACGGGTAGCACGACACGATACGCGAACACGGGTATTAAGCGGGCCACGACGGGTTGGTAAGAAAACAAACTCATTGAAGACCTATTTAACATGAAAAATCAGTTTATGACCCATTTAACATGAAAACCTGTTTACGACCCATTTAACACGAAACTGGTTTCTGACCTATTTAAAACAAAAATTTTGGATAAAAAATTACTTAAAATTCTAAATTCACTAACACTAGAAACTCATCATATTCATATTCATATAAAACTAACAACTAGAATTATCAAATATCCATAATGATTAAGACAAACATATATTAGAATAAAACATAAGTCTAAGTTGTAGTTGGTGTCCATATGCAAATTACCACCAAAACAAGTCTCAAATTGTCACATAATCAAGATTCAAAATACAAAGAGAAACATCAAATGACAACAAAATATTAAAGTAAAAGGAAATGCTTTCTTGCTTGAGAATGATAGCATATTATATAAATGGATTAAATGAATTAACTGTGTTAGTCCATTTTTGGCCCGTTTATTTTCATGTTAAACGTGTCGACCCAATTTCGACCCAATTATTAAACGTGCGGTTCAAACTCATTTATTTCGTGTCGTTCTCGTATCGTGTCCGAAATTGCCGACCCTAACTGTACATGGATGAAAGCTTATTAGAAATTATATATTGATTTTTTTATTCAAAATCCTATTAATTTCTAAACTTTCTCTCATATATTTATTTATCCTTGATTGCACGCAATGGGCATGTTTACCATGGGCCAGAATAAAAAAGTAATGAGTATAATTTAATTATGCATAAAATGTGATACATTACAAATTGCATTTTTGTTTATTACGAAACTTGAGTTCGTACTTGTTAAGCACATCATGTTTGTTCATAATATATGAACTACAGGTGAAAAATTCGTGCTCGAACCTTAGTTGATAGACAGAAAGACTGAGGCGAGATAATGGACACATGAGTAATGGATACCGCTGCAAAAATTTAGTTTCTACATTTAAGAAAAACTCTTTTGTGATTCATGTCGGTTTAAGATTTTTATTTGAGCTTTCGCAAGAAGACCAGACATAAAATGTATTTCCAATAACTTTCATTAAGTTGGTTTGACATGATTGATGTTTTAAAATACGTATCCAATCTTGTGCATTAGTTTATCAAGATTGGATCTTAGAAAAAAATGTTTTAGCGGACTAAGTGTTTTGAAAAATGCATTATCATTCTTAATCTCCTGTATTACAAATAGCAAAAGGATTGTAGATTTGATATAAGCTACAATCGTTAAAACAAATTCTCTAAAATTTTGATAACCAAGTTTAATATCAAAATCAAGTAATTAAGTTTAAAACAAATTAATTAACATCCGTATCTAAGTTGGGTCGTTATATTTAATTTAGTGAACAATACACCGTTCGGCCAAGCAATGCTTGTCTGTCAAATGCCAATCAAAGAAACCAAATCACCTTAAGCACATTTTGCCTCTCCTGCACTACCAACCACATCCCAATGGCTACTTGATTCTGAAACGTTAAATCATATCACTAACATCCTCAAGAATCTTTCTCTTCATTCCAACTATACTCGTTCTCGTAACATCATAATTGGTGATGGAGCCGGTCTCTCCATCAACCCCATTAGATCTACAACCCTCTCCTCCTTCTAAATCATGTCTTTTATGAGTAGATACAACGTACTTCTAGCAATGAACCATTAGTTACATTTTCCTCCACATGTATCCCAATGGCATTTCCGTCTTGGCCATCCCCTACCAAAATTTTCAGTTATCTTGTGTTTTCTTAAATTTTAGAATCATTTTTTTCTCTACCATCTAATTTCTCTTATAATTCCGGTAATTGCAAAAAAAAAAAAAAAAAAAAAGTAAATTAACATTTTATAGTAGCATGTATGGAGAAAACAGTATACAAGTTATATGTATTACTTAACTAAAAAATGTTAAAATTTGCTATTTACTTTTCTCAGCTTCCAAAAAAATCAATATATAATTTCAAAAAAAAAAAAAAAACTATTCATTTTTTTATTTTAATAAATTAGTTTTATTACACGCGCGAAACACATACTTCACACTTGGCTAAATAGACAAGCCAAAAAAAAAAAAAAAGGCCTTTTATATATTGTTAAGAGATTATAAGAGATAACAAGGAAAGCAAAGAAAAAAGAAAAAAAAAAAAAAAAAAAAAAACACATGGCGGCTTATGGAGTCACTGCATACTTGCATAGTAACCAGTAACGTTCGCTATTTATATATTGTTAAGAGATTAGATTAAAAGGTCTCACATCGTTTTTTATTTATTTTTTTTAAAGGATAAATCACCTGCCATTAAGTAATTTCCACTAATTATTGAGCAAAAAAAAAAAAACAAAAGAAGTAATTTCCACTAATTTGCTGTCTACTTCTCACAATTCCCCAAAAGATATATCCCACTTTCCAAATCTCTACCCATCACTCATCTCACAAGTCACACCACACATTAGCTTTTGCTACGTTGTCCAAACTGTGAGCATCGGATACTTCCCGAATTAGTGACCCACCACTCCCTATGGTCCTCCACTCATCAAGCTGCCTCTCATCTCATGACTCACCTATATAATTCGTTTCACACCACATTCTATTTATATATATATATATATATATATAATTTTTTTTCTTTTTATTTATTTATTTATTTATTAGGGACTGACCGAAGAAGACAAGAGCTAGAGGGGGTTAGTTCTTCAAAAGCTGTAGTTTAATTTCGCCTTTTCTTGCAATTGCATTTCTGTAGATTTGGGATTGTTGTCCTCCAAGTGTTGGAGCACTTCATACTTTCCACCATTTCGACTTAAAATCACCCTCAAACCCTAATTCGCAATTATCCAAAAATTTATGTCTTCATGGATGTTGATTAAGAAGTTCAATGTTGTTGTTGTTATTTAATTTTTTTTTTATTTTTTTATTTTCTAACCTCCGAAGGTTTGGCTTTTTTCAACAATTATCTATCAGGTTACTTGATTCAAGAATCTCAGTCTTGCATCTAAAAGCTGACTCCTCACTATCCATAGATGCTCCAAGTATGCAGAATCAGGTACCAAATTTTGTTTATATTATAGACGTTGGATTTTAGTCCATGGGTTGTGTGAATCTATTTTCTTTTGGGTATATTTTCTAGCAGGTAAATGTTATTGTAAATTATGAGTATTTGGTGATTTAATTATTGACATTTTAGGTATTTGGGGTGCACATGCCCCGTCACTGAGAAGGAAGTATTGAGTGTATGTAGATGTTTAAGTCTCAATCTACTTTGTCAACATCCCAACACGTGGATTGGCTATTCATAAAAGGAAATTTTTTTTTTTTTTTGTTCTTTTGGATTGTGATTTTAGCAAGTGGCTACAGAGTTAGAAAAGACTAAAGAGTACACACACAAAAATAAAAAATAAAAAATCCAATTTTCATCCTTTGTCGGCAATAAGAAGTGTTCACGGTTGTGTGTTTAATGCTAAGATAAGATGATCTTGCATCTAATGATACAAGTTCTTCAATGTTCAAGTTTAAGCTCTAACAAATAAAATAAAATTTAGACCTTATGGATTATATGTTACTTTATATTGTAATACTACTGTACCAGGCGTTTGAAATAACGATAATACAAGTTTAGAGTCAATATTTAGAATGCACACCTACATGCCGATGGTGACAGAATTATATAAAAATGAATATCATGGCTCTGTATAATCTGCATTTTAGTTTATTGTTTTCTCAAATACCAGTGGTCAATCTTTTTTTCTTATTATTTTGCTAGAGACCCCTGTTTTTAGCAAATTCTTGGAATGTGGTTAGTGCAATGGCAATTCGCAAGCATTCTTTGTCAGAAAAAGTAACGCTGGTGAATCTTTGTGACTTATTATCTACAAATAAATAAGTTCTTTAAATACTTTTTTTTCTTTTTTTTTTTTGGTAATTTGTCTATTTGACTTATTTATTCATATCCAGTCCATCTTCATTATGTTCTTTTTTTTTTTTTTTTTTTCAGCCGCTGATGGACTCTATGGTTTTAGGATGCTATGAACCAAATCGTCAATCTGCCCAATGGTTGGTCGCTTTTGGTATAACAAGCATTATGAACATGTTTTTATCTCTATATAATTAATTCTATGAGACTTTGGATCTGCGCAAATGCTATATTGCATATATGCAGAGCTTGGCTGTAATGATATCAAGTTTTATGGTACTTGATGATATTTTTATAATATGGTAAGATTTGGTTCACTCCATGGTTCAAAAGAGAGAGAGAGAGAGAGAGAGAGAGAGAGAGATCTTTCGACCACCATGCTCAATGGTCCTTTCCATTTGGATCTAATGTGTTGTTTTTGGATTCTGCTATTTGTATGGAACAATGGAAAAGTTTCGCTCATAAGTTACAAATATCTAAGGATAGACTTGTATTATTTCTTTGATACTTTCATTTTCTTTTGAAGTCGTTCTTCTTGTTCTCCTCTTAATGGAAAAATGACGATTTATTTCATCGTATCAATAAAATCCTTTATTCTAAGTTAGCAGTTATGGAAGGTTTTGCAAGAGGTGAAGTTATTGTAATTCAAGATATGCTTATTAAAGGAAAAAAATTGTATTGTTCTTCATAAAATCCAAGGTGAAAAACAAAGAACATGGAAGAGAAGGTAAAACAACAAAAGGTCATAACACATGTGTTGGTAGGAAACGCATAAACACAAACTTAGTGTTATCTCATCTATTGATCACTCACCTATTAACGTAGGTATGCACTTCCTAAAGTTACTGTTTGAGTGCTCTCTTCTTTATGTTCTTTCCCCTTGTCACATTCATTCGCATTAGTAGGAGTGGCATTACTTCTCAAGTGTTAGTTTTCTGTTGAAACTCGTACATCTATCAGAGAATAACAAGTGATGCAAAGTGGACTGAGACTTTTGGGGGAGGAATACCATAAGAGTTGTAACTATAGAAAGAAAAGGTGATTTTATTACATATAGTCTGGTTTTGGAGAAAATTTGGATTATGCAAAACAATTCATACATCATTTGTCATTGACATATGAAAAAAAGAAAAGAAAGAAAGTCATAGAGACAAATAAATAGGCAAAAGTATATTAGATGTTCAGACGAGTCAATACTAATTCAAAAGCAAGTATCCTCGGTATAATATAGCATTAATATGCTGCCATTATTTGTTTTTTCTTTTCTGTAATATGAAAAGTGATACTCTTCCTCCATATCCTAACTTATTTTTCTTGTAATGTCACGAGCACTAGATTATTCGACGTTTGCAAGTTTACATTTCATTGTGATATGTGTTGTCAAGGTTGATAGATAAATTAGTTGCAATTGCATTACTTCTTCCTTTTTTTTTTTTTTTTTTTTTTTACCCCCACTTTTGTTCTCTTTTATAATAATCAAGTCCAATAGTATATATTTGAAATAAAAGAATACCCTCTTTCATGGCTTTCTGTCCATGGCATTTTGTGGTTAAATTCAAATTTCAATAAATGATCGATCTCTGTTATTTAATTCTATTGTTTTTGCAGAGCAATTAGCTTGTTATCTTAATTGACAGGCCATAATGCAGGACCAAATTTTCAAAGGTTGAATGTAGTTATATAAGTTGTAATTGTATGATGCATCAATTTTGCTGCATCAAATGAAACTTCAATTACTATCCGCTGAATTTTTTCATCAACTTGATCTAAAGAGAGCTTGTCATGAAGCAACTGAAAAATTTGCTTTATACAAAGTTGAAAGTAGGCATTTACATCCTGCTACGTAGGATGCATGTTATTAATTAAAAATTGTATATATCCTACATTTGCCCTTTCAGTTTTTGATAATTTGCTATAAAGTCTAGACAACCATGGAGAATTGTATCTTATTGATAGCATTTCATTATTTTTGAGACTTGTTTTAATTTTTGCATATACATCGACTCTACGAGTAATTACTCTTAATCATAATATATATATATATATATATATACCTATCCTTTTTATTTTTATTTTTTCTCTCTCTCTCTATAAATATGTTTTTTTTTTTTTTCCCCCACTCCAGGATAAAGGAGAAAATAAAAAAGAGAGAGAGAGAGAATAAGGAGAAAATTAAAAAGAGTTTAATCTGCACCAATTTGCTATATGAAAGGAAATAAGAGAAACTCCAAGTTAAGAAGCTTCCAAAGGGATTCATTGAAATTGGCACTTGCTTCCTGCAAATATGAGAAATTCAAACTTGAAATGAGTATTAATATAATTATTCAATATTCACTAAGATAAATTCACTATTTCACAAGAACACATACCTGGCTATAATTTTCTTTGTCCAATTTCCTAGTCTGAAAAGATACAAGAGAAAAGGATAATTTGTAAGAGTTTTGCTTTTACTTTCTTTTCTTTTTTTATTCCTTCGGAAATTTAACCATATCACATACCTGAGATAATAGCCACAATGCACAGACTGCATGTACGGGTACCAATATGTGACGCTTGAAAGCCTTCGAAGAAGAAATAAAAGAACTTTGTCTATCAGCTCTAATTTTCTACACATTAATTACAAGGATGAACTGAAGTTTTAAAAAAATGGAAATACAAGATAAAATTGTTTTTAAAAAAAAATTTTTACGAAAATATTTTCTTTTGTTTTAGGTTTAATTTTGTTTGGTTAATTGATGATTTATTCACATAAATATAGCGTTGTATCTATTTTCTTAAGAGTAATTTATTGGTAATAAATAAATCAATTATTTACGTACTTAACATTTAATAAAAGAAAAGGACATAAAAGCGGGAAGGGGAAAAAAAAAATAATCAGACATTCAAAAAAATCAAAGATGTCAAATATCTTTGCAAATCTTTATTCACGTAAATGTAACTATAATATTGCGAGAAAAATCAATTACCTGAGGCATGTATATAGCAGCCACAATAGCACCAATGTACTTTACCAGAAGCAATCCGGTGCAAATGAACGCACTGTTTCTAGGTCCGAATATTGCTGGAAATGTTCTAATGTTATGCCTGTAACATTGTCCAATATTACTTTAACGATGCTAAACAAAAAGATAAAAACATTATTTTGTGATCTAAACTTAGGGTGATGCAAATGGAAAAAAATGTATATTTTAAATTCAGTAAATACAATGTCAAAGAATATAACTTACTTCATGTCACCTTCGACGTCTGTGAGATCTTTTGCGATGCTAACGGTCACGAAAAATAAAGTCGCAAAGGTAACGATAAAAACAATTGAAGGGCTGCAAAGAAAATTTAAATTCAAACTCGATATTAGATATAAACGAAAAAAAAAAAGAAGAAGAAAAAAAAGAAGAAGAATGTAAAAAAAAATTTCTCTTTCATCCACTCAATGCGTGAAAGTTCTCTAAGATTCTTAATTTTTAATATAGTATGTCAAAACTTGACAGCAAGAAAAATTACAAATAAAAAGTTCTTGGTCAATAAAATTTATGCACACCTCCACGAAAATTGAAGTCCAAGTGAAGCAATAGTAGCATAAAGTATTCCGACATTGTGAATGACACCTGTTGTCTGCATGCATATAATTTGCTTTTGTTATCATCAAATATTATAACAAAGTTTCACTTTAAATAAGTGTGTTTGGTTGGAGAGAAAAGTAAAAGAAAAAAAATGGAGGGGTTAGTGAAAGAATTTTAACATTATAACTGTTTGATGTAAGAGAGAATAGAGGAAATAAGATATTAGAAAAATGACTCAAAATCCTTCAAAACACTATAATTTCAATTTATTTTAAATTAAAGATATTGTTAAAGATAATGAGAAAAAGGATAACTCTTTTTTTTTTTTTAAATCTATTTCCTTCACCTAGACAATCTACCACTCCTTCCTTCTTATTTTCTCTCATCCTTACCAAACACACTTTTAAATTCAGAGGGTGGAAAGAAAATAATTAGAGTAGTACCAAAGGAAGTCCAATAGATGTTGCAAAAGAGCTTCTTTTGAATCTAATGGGAGGAACAGAATAGAAGGTGGCAAAGAAAAGACCAAGGCAATAGAGAGAAGTGGTGATGAGGTCAGCATTCATCAACCGCAAAATCGAAAGGCCGGCAAGTAAATCAAATATCACAAAAAACCATGCTTGTTTTACTGAAATATCCCCTGATGGTATAGGTAAATTAGGCTTGTTCACCCTGAAAATAGAATTATAAAAAAAGGCAAAAATGAGCTAAAAGGCGTGCGAAGTTAACGACGTTATCTCAACGACTACTTATTACCGGTCTTTCTTTTACTTTTTATTCTTTCTTTTACTTTTTATTTCGTGTTGGAAGATTGCTTATTGTCTGCTTCTTTGGTCTTTGAATATTCTTGATGGATTTTTGTACGTTCTCTTTACGCGTATACTTCACAAACCTCTTAAAATGCAGTTCTTTGAAGTGTCAATTAGATTTAGAGCCAGTTCAACCAATTTTTTAATTAATTTTTATAAAGATAATATGATTTATGTTTTTATAAATCAAAACATACCTGTCGATATCGGCATCATAAATCTGATTGATGCCAATAAAATAAGCCCGTGAAAGGACTATAGCAATTAAGCCTGTGAATGCCTTAAGCAGTAGAGACCATTTAAATAACCGAGGATTTTCAACCAACACTCTTGCAAACAAACAACTGTCAAAAAAAAAAAAACACAGAAATAGTGAACATGCGTATATGGATTACGAAACAAATATATGCCCAATTGGGTTTGAGAGAAAGAGAAATTATTTATTGCGCTTTTGTAAACAATTTTTGTTTTCAACTTTTTTGTTTATAATTTTTATTGTAGAAGTTTACTTACACGGCCGATATAGATGCTTGAATCAGTCCATAAGGCCTCAAGAATTTGTAAAAAGCGGATCCAAAACGTGAGACTTTGGATAATACTGCCGGTTCAAAACTAGCAGCTTCATCTTGATCGCTTGCCTAGCATCATTTCAGCCACTTTCTATGTTAAATAGAAAAATCAATTGGACCAACTAACAAAAATAAGAGCATTTTTTTAATAGAGTGCTAAATTGGTATATCAAATGGTTAGTTTTTATATTTGGGTTAAAAAAATACTGTCCAGTAGTAGAGTGTTATATTACCAATTCACTAATATCAAACATACTTTTTTGTACTATCTGACTATGGTCCCTCAGGCTCTCTTTAATCACAAGACCTTCTCTTTTTTGTTTTTTGCCACTGACCTTGTCCCTCCCCAGCTCTCTTTTCTCTTTTTGGATATGGAAAAATAAGGTGATCAATCATAGTGTCTTCGCACCTTTTTCATCTACACCCACAATTATAATCTACAGATATCACAACCCAAGCTAATAGCTTACTCCAACACATCATGGATGGATGATAAAAATTCGAAAAGACATACAATAATTGAACTGAGTTGGGAGCATGTGCAATAGAGATGACAATTTTTCATGTTAACCCTGTGAGGATCTACCTTAAATGGAATAGGAAAATCCCGATTTAAAGGAGTTCATGTAAAAGCTTAACCTTAATGGGATTACGAGACGGATACGGGTTTAGAGGTCCCTAGAGCACCTATTCCCAATTTACTTGTCCCGTTTATTGTATAATATTTTGATAATAAATAAATAAATAATATATATATATTTATGTTGTTTTATAAATATGAAATTTGAATTATAGTCTTCTTTTATTTCAACTTAAAGTCTTATGTATGTACTTATTTATTTTTATATATTGTATGATGAAACTAGGCAATCGGATAAATGAGATGCCTATGAATATCCTGAACTCATGATGGAAAAACCCGCCCTAACATGTCCAATTTAAGGAGTGATTTTTTTTTTTTTTTTTGGGTAAGTTGGTGAGAAGACTATCTCATCCTGTTACCATCTTAATAAAGAGTCTTAGATAGACATCCTCGATCATTAAGGAATGGAGTAGGATTGCTGGTTTTCCTTAAAATATATATATATATATATATATATATATATATATGAAAAAGAAGATTTAGAGCCGAAAGAGTTTTTTTTTTTTTTTTTTTTTTTTTTTTTTTAAATAAAGAAAGGTACCATAATAAAAAATCATTAAGCGATCGTTGATGTGTCAACTAATAATTCTTCAAACAAAGAAATAGGCAGAAGAAGTTAACAAATGATTCGGGTTCCATGAAGATAACAATTAACGAACTTTAAATCAATAATATTCAAATAAATAAAAAAGTAAAATGTCCCATGCTATATATAACATACGTTGAAAAGATATATATATATATATATATATATATATATACATACATACCTGGACGGAGTGACGTTCATAATGTTGACCGTATGATAAGGATTCTGAGAACCTGCCTTGGGTGCCATTAAGCCCCAATGGCATATTGATCAACTTATTGGTGGAGCATTTTGAAGGAAATAATAAGTTGGAGAATTTGATATTTGTGGATGTGAGATATTGATTCATTGGTATAAGCCTATTGTTAATAGATGGGACTCTAAATGACGAGTGAGAGACTATGGAGAGCTCCATTTTGTATGTGAAGAAACTAGAACAAGAACCACCCTTTTATATAGTTGATTTTCAAGAGGCCTCAAGATAAATGCTTCAAGGACTTCAATATTTATAGTTGGATTTTCTTCTATAAATATATATATATATATATATATCATTCTATTCCTTTAGTGGCCGTGACCCTGTCCACAGTACCCTTAGTGATTCTGAGGTCATGCTTTGAGCCACCAGGTGTTACCCACATACCCACATGCGTGTTTTTTTTGTTTGTCAAGTAAAATATAAAGAATTATTTATTTAAAAGATGTCAAGATTAATTTATACACATTTCTACTATATTAAAATTTAAAAAAAAAACCACTATATTAAAATTAAAAAAAGAAAGAAAAGAGCCCTCTCTCCGTTATTGCGTCTGGTTATCACTACCGTCTTCGTCAACACCAACCACCTACCTCATCCTCGTGTTATTAGTGACCAATAGTAGTTTGCTTTGTCCTTTAGTGAATGGTGGCTATAAGCGACTAATATTCACTAGTTAGTATAAAGGGACACAAAATATTTGGTTGGTAAAAACCACGTTTTTTTTGTTTTTTGTTTGTTTGTTTGTTTGCTTGCTTGCTTCTTTCTTCTTTTTTTTTTTTTTTCGGAAGTAGTTGATAAGTTACACATTTGTATAATATGTACATACCCAAAAAAAAAAAAAAAAAAACTGTTCATGAATAATTTAAAAAATTTTGTATCTTAGATTATGTTTGGACACATATTTGAAAAGTTTTTTTTTTCTTAAAAAAAAATCTAAAACATTTCAATTCAACTTAGAATTTATATTGTTTCAAAAAATGCACAATACTTTTGTTGATTTCCAAACACTAAGCCAAAAAGAGTTCACATTTAAATTGAAATATTTTTTAAAACAATTTTTGAAACTTATGTTCCAAAACACAGGCCGTTTAGATGATAATTTCAAAACATATTTATATATAGGTAGTGTTTGGATGATTTTAAACTTTTTATTTTTATTTTTTATATCTATTTCTCTCATAAAAATTTAAAACAATATGAATTTGGACCAAAAAATTCTGTTAAATAAAATTAAAAAAAAAAATTCGGAACCAACAACTCTTGGTGCTTAAAAGATACTAAAAAGCTTGTTTAGAAAATGGCTTTAAACCACAATTTAATTTACTTTCTTTTTATATAGTTTTACTTTTACAAAAAATTGAATTTAACCCCCAAAAAGTAACGCCATCTGGATAGATCATTAAAAAGGTATGCTTGGTGGATGATGTAGAAGAAAGGCTGGCGGAGCAAGAAGAAAACTTTTCACTCAGTTATTGGGTAGTCTAATCATTGCCTAATTTTTTATTATTGAAACTGTTTTAGTTGCTCTTTTATAAAGTTTAAATCTCATATGAAATTACTTATTTCTTCGTAATACTTATTATATATCATTATGATATTTTTTTTAAATGTTGCATGTTATTTTCCCATCTTTATGCTTAGTATATCAATATTATTTTTTTTATTTTATGATAATTAATATATAATTATGATGTGCTTTTTAGGTTTTAAAGTGTTTAATATCTATGTACAATATTTATTCAATTTTCTTTATATATTCATTGGGAATTTTATTTTAATGACCAATTATTTATTATAATGATTGTATTTCATTTACAATGTAACTAATATCTATAATGTTCCCCCTTTTTTTTTTCTCTCTCTTTATAATAAATTAAGTAAAATGATTTTTTTTTCCCTTTTATAAAAGATTTGCTCAATTTGACATTTTTTTTTAGAGATTTTTTCTTTTCTTTCTTTTTTAATCAATTTTTTATTTGTTTATATTCAATTTTTGATGAAAGAAGTATGGTGGTCTTTTGATTTTGAATAGACTCTCTTTCGATTTTTTTTCCCTTCTCTGCTCTCTTGCTCTTTCTCTATATTGTGTTTTTTATTTATTTATTTATTTATTTATTAGGGACTGACCGGAGAAGACAAGAGCTAGAGGGGGTTAGTTCTTCAAAAGCTGTAGTTTAATTTCGTCTTTCATCTTGCAATTGCATTTCTGTAGATTTGGGATTGTTGTCCTCCAAGTGTTGGAGCACTTCATATTTTTCACCATTTCGACTTAAATTCACCCTCAAAACCCTAATTCGCAATTCTCCAAAAATTTATGTCTTCATGGATGTTGATTAAGAAGTTCAATGTTGTTGTCGTTATTTAATTTTTATTTTTATTTTATTTTCTAACCTCCGAAGGTTTGGCTTTTTTCAACAATTATCTATCAGGTTACTTGATTCAAGAATCTCAGTCTTGCATCTAAAAGCTGACTCCTCACTATCCATAGATGCTCCAAGTATGCAGAATCAGGTACCAAATTTTGTTTATATTATAGACGTTGGATTTTAGTCCATGGGTTGTGTGAATCTATTTTCTTTTGGGTATATTTTCTAGCAGGTAAATGTTATTGTAAATTATGAGTATTTTGGTGATTTAATTATTGACATTTTAGGTATTTGGGGTGCACATGCCCTATCAGCAAGGCAACCAGGGTTCTTTATACTGAGAAGGAAGTATTGAGTGTATGCAGATGTTTAAGTCTCAATCTACTTTGTCAACATCCCAACACGTGGATTGGCTATTCATAAAAGGAAAATTTTTTTTTCGTTCTTTTTGGATTGTGATTTTAGCAAGTGGCTACAGAGTTAGAAAAGACTAAAGAGTACACACACAAAAATAAAAAATAAAAAATCCAATTTTCATCCTTTGTCGGCAATAAGAAGTGTTCACGGTTGTGTGTTTAATGCTAAGATTAGATGATCTTGCATCTAATGATACAAGTTCTTCAATGTTCAAGTTTAAGCTCTAACAAATAAAATAAAATTTCGACCTTATGGATTATATGTTACTTTATATTGTAATACTACTGTACCAGGCGTTTGAAATAACGATAATACAAGTTTAGAGTCAATATTTAGAATGCACACCTACATGCCAATGGTGTAGTTTTATACACAAAAGATAATTATATAAAAATGAATATCATAGCTCTGTATAATCTGCATTTTAGTTTACTGTTTTCTCAAATACCAGTGGTCAATCTTTTTTTCTTATTATTTTTGCTAGAGACCCCTGTTTTAACAAATTTTTGGAATGTGGTTAGTGCAATGGCAATTCGCAAGCATTCTTTGTCAGAAAAAGTAATGCTGGTAACTCTTTGTGACTTATTATCTAGAAATAAATAAGTTCTTTACTTGAAGGATACTTTTTTTTTTTTTTTTTTGGGTAATTTGTCTATTTGACTTAGTTATACATATCCAGTCCATCATCATTATGCTTTATTTATTTATTTTTTTTCCGGCCGCTGATGGAATCTATGGTTTTAGGATGGTATAAGGCAAATCGTCAATCTGCCCAATGGTTGGTCGCTTTTGGTATAACAATCATTATTAACATGTTTTTATAGAGTTATCATTGAGAATCAGAATTGGCCGCTTGATCTTCTTTGAAAAAGGGCATGTAGCCAACTTGGCCAAGTCTAGCCATAGGTTAAGGAAAAAAATAATAATAATAAAAATTGGGCAGTGATTTATAGCTCTATTATTGAGCTTGACGTCTATTCATAATATGCATAACAAATAATTGTATTAAAAGTATTTTTATACAAATTAACACTCAAGTAGCATGTGTTCTTATTTGTCAAACCTTGTAATTTTGATCATCTTCTCCATTGCAAATTGTGAACTTAGACGACATGTTTGTATTATAATAATAATAATAATTATTATTATAATAATTATAATAATTATTATAATAATAATTATTATTATTATAAAGTTTTCTTAATTGTACAGCGTGAAGACTGAAATTAAAAGTTTTCCAGTTTTTGTGCAAGCAAAATTTTTTTTTTAAGAATAAATGCCTGGAAAAAAAAAGGAAAAAAAAAAAAGATAAACGGCATGCCATTTGCTTACAGAATCACATGTAGTTTTCATTCAAACAACAACAATTTCATTAAAATTAATGACAATACGTTTTCCATTTTAGGACCACATTTTAAAATATGTCCATTTTTTGATAATAGTACACATATGTCCATTTTTATAAAAATAACTATTTATAATACGCACTTTGTCCTTTTACTAAATTTATATAATCTTCTTTCATCATGAATCATATTTTTTTTCCTTATTTATTCATCAATGTTGTATCTTTATGTTAATGACTAGTTCTTTATTATAGTAATTGCTTATTAGTATAATTTAGGTTTCTTAGAAGCTTATTTTTTAGTATGATTTATGTTCTTTATGATAATTATAACATTATTCTGATAATTTATTTTATTTATTATTATTGAAATTGTTTTAATAGTTCATTTCTAAAGTTTAAATATCATATGAAATTGCTTATTTCTTCATAATAATTATCATATCATTATGATATATTTTTTAAATGTTGTATGCTTTTTTTTCCCCCTCTTTATGCTTACTATATCAAAATGATTTTTTTCTTTTATAATAATTACTATATCATTATGATGTATTTTTTAGGTTTTAAAGAGTTTAATATTTATGTAGAATATCTATTTAATTTTCTTTATATGTTCGTTGGGAATTTTATCTTAATGACCAATTATTTATTATAATGATTGTGTTTCATTACAATCCAACTAATATCTATTATGGTCTTTTTTTTTTTTTTTTTTCTTTCTCTTTATAATAAATCAAGTAAAATGGTTTTTTTTTTTTTTTTCCTCTTGTAAGAGATTTGCTTAGTTTGACATTTTTTTAGAGATTTTTTCTTTCCTTTTTTTTTTTAATCAATTCTTTATTTCAATTCTTGATGAAAGGGTAGTGTGGTCTTTATATGTTCGTAGTTTTGCCCTTGATATGTCCGCTGATATGTGGGGAGGCGCTATGGAAGATACATCTCATGGTCTCTGGTTGTGTCGGGGGCTAGGCGTGTCTGGGAAGTGTCGGCACTTTGGCAGCCTCTTTGTAAGTTCCCTCGAGGTCCTTTTAGCTCTCTTGGTTCTTTTGTTGCAGCAAAATGTTCCAAAGAGCGGATATGCTGAAATCTTTTGTATGATTGCTTTGGGCCTTGTGGTTGGAAATATATATATATATATATATATAGGAATCATATTTTGTTTTTGAGATTGTATCTCGTGCTGGCCGTATTTTAGGAGATTATTTGTCTGTAAGCAAACTTGAGGGAGAGTTTAGTTACAAGAAACCTACACCTAGATATGATGATCACCTAATTGGAAACCTCCAGCAGTGGGCCTTGTAAAAATCAATGTTGATGCTGCAGTCCATGAAGTCCAGAGAGTTAATTGGTTTGGGAGTACTGGCTAGAGATGAGAATGGGATGGTCTTAGGGGCTGTTGCAAGACGAATGCTATTGGGACTTTCTCTCCTTACCTTGGTGAATGCATGGCCGTCAAAGAGGGTGTATGGTTCGCTGGGTTTCTCCTCTTGGATTTTGGAGACGGATGCGCTTAATGTTGTTCATTCAATTGATGATCCCGCTCATAGGTCCGTGGAAGCAAATGTCATTGATGACATCCGTGATGTTTTATTTTCACATAAAGGTTGTAAGGTTTGCTATGGTTCCCACAGTGATAATACCGTAACTCACTTCTTAACTAGTTTTGCTTTTTCTAGCTCTAATTCATTTCTATGGGATGATGATTTTATAGGTGTTTTTGTTAAGGCTAATTTGCTTAGTCGTATTTGAATAAAAGCATCGTTTATTTCCAAAAAAAAAAAAAAAATTTGTTTTTGTTTTTCTTAAAGAATAATATTAATTATGAGCACCAATGTTCAAAATTTTACACACTTTTCCAACCCCAAAAAAAGCAACGTGTTAACAATATTACACACTTTTTCAACCCAAGAAAATAAAAAATAAAAAAAATAAAAAAAAAAGAGAGAAAAAACGATAATATTACACACTTTCAGTACTCTCACTCTCTCTCCACACTCTACTAGTGTAAAGGAAAAAATAAATGATATTAATCTGCACTAATTTGCTACATGAAAGGAAATAAGAGAAACTCCAAGTTAAGAAGCTTCCAAAGGGATCCATTGAAATTTGCACTTGCTTCCTGCATTTATAAAAAAAGAATTAATTAGTTTTCTAAAAAAACAAAACAAAACAAAACAAAACAAATCCCACATCATAGAATTATAAAAGTAATTATAGGCATATAAGTGTTTTGGATCAGCAATCTTTTAAGATGATAATCAAGTCCAATTCTTTAGAAATCTCAAATTTAAGGCCTGTTTAGGGTGCTAGTTTCAGAAGGTATTTTATCATATATAGATTTCAAAATCTCAACTCTACATCAAATTTTCTCTCTTTTTCATTTTCAAAAAACTCAAACTTTAAAAGTTCATAACTTTCTCATTTCAAATCAAAATGAGATCAATTTTATGTCAAAATGCTCGTATCGACGAAACGAATAAGATAAGATTCATTTTGTATATTTTTTTCCGAACACATTTTAAATTTTTGTATTATTTTCTATATCACATAATTTTTTTTCAAAATTTTATCCCCTAAAAACACATTTCCAACTCAACATTCAAAATACCATCTCCAGATGTCCCCCAAAAGAGTCCTTAATATTAATTATACTTTAATATTTATTAGAACAGCATGTACTTGACAGAACCATGCAAATCACCTGGGTATAATTTGCTTTGTCCAATTTTCTAGCCTGAAAGACACAAGAGAATAGGATTTGTAAGAGTCTTTATACTTTTACTTCTGTTTTTATTTTTATTTCTTCTGATATTAATGTATGACAAACCTCGAATAAGAACCACAATGCACAGATTGCATGTACGGGCAACATGATGTGACGCTTGAAAGCCTATAAACAAGGAATAGAAAAGAACTTGTTTATCAGTTGATCCAATTCTCCACATAAATTATAATGTTCATTTGAAGTAATAAAAAAGAGATTAAGAAAATAGGAACTACGTACGATCAAATTCTTTCGGGGAAAAAAAAAATGCTATAGAAATATTTTTCTTTTGTTTTTCTTTGTATTTTATTTGGATAATCAATGACTTTTACTCACTTAAATATATGATTTTGTTTTTTGTTGTATTTTGTTTGAATAATCAATGACTTTTACTCACTTAAATATTTAATTTTTTCAATTTATAAAGAGTACTATATGTTAATTTACATGAAGTAAATCAATTATTTACATTAATAATCAATAAATTATAAAACCAAAACGGACACAACAACTAAAGAAAAAAAAAAAGGCATAAAAAAAGAGTATAAATTGTTGCATGTATAACCTAACGGTAATATCACATTCGACTCCACCTAAAAGTGTAGAGTTCAATCCCCTCACCCGCAAGTTTAAAAAAAAAAAAAAAAGAGTAAATAATATCAAATGCTTATGAAAAATGTTTCTAAAGAAGAAGAACTATACAAGTAAGTTTTCAACAAAGAATGAATTACCTGAGGCATGTAAATTGCAGCCAATATAGCGCCAATATAGTTTATCAGAAGCATTCCGGTGCAAAAGAATGTAGCGCTTTTAGGGCCGAATATCGCTGGAAATGTTCGTATATCATACCTGTGACATTGTCGAATTTTATTTTAAAGATGCTATAAATTATAAAGACCAAAAATATAATTTCATGATGTAAATTTAATTAGAATGGTCGTGATGGAAAGTTTTTAGATTTTAAGTTCAATAAGAAAAAAAAAAAAAAAAGATATATCTTACTTCATGTCACCTTCAATATCAGTAAGATCTTTTGCGACGCTAATGACCACGAAAAACAATGTGGCAAAGCTAATGATAAAAACAATTGAAGGGCTGCAAAGCAAATTTAAATCCAAACATGAGATTATATATATTAAACAAATAAGAAAAATGATCAAATTTGTGTCTCTGTCATCCAATAAAATGAAAGATAGATAATAGGTCAAAACCGACAAAGCCAATAAAAATAATAAACAAAAAAAAATGTTTTTGTTTTATAAAATTGTTACACACCTCCACCAAAATTGAAGTCCAAGAGAAGCTCTGGAAGCGTAAAGTATACCGAGATTGTGGATGATACCAGTAATCTGCGTAATTTGTTTGTTAATTAACAAATATAATGTTTTTATCCTCTTTAGTTTATGTGAAGAGAGAAATTCTGTTTCATCTTCTAAATTTCAGGGGACCACTAAATTACAAGCTACGTATAAATTAGAACACAATTTTCAATTACATTTAGATTCACCAGATATGAAAAGAAAATAAAAGAATAACTAGAGTTGTACCAAAGGGAGCCCAATAGATGTTGCAATAGAATTTCTCTTGAATCTAATGGGAGGAGCAGAATAGATGGTGGCAAAGAAAAGACCAAGACAATAAAGAGAAGTAGTGATTAGATCGGCATTTGTCAGCCATAAAATCGATATGCCAGCAAGTACATCAAAGGTCACCAGCATCCATGCTTGTTTCATTGAAAGCTCCCCAGCTCGTATAGGTAATTCAGGTTTGTTCACTCTGAAAGTATAAAGGCAAAAATAGGCTATAAGGCATTTTTGCAGCAATCATTTAAAAAAAAAATTCCTTCATTTGAAAATCCAAAAACTTTTTCGTGCAGTAAAGAAAACTTAGCAAATCTGCACATCACGAACATAAAATAATAAAAGAAAGGCCTTGAAATTGCATGGCGATTTAAAAGTAAACTTTTAACTAAGAGTCTAATGGATATATTCCGTCTCTTTGTTTAAGAAGTGATGGAGTTTGCGATATATATTTCTAAATGATTATAGCTTACCTGTCAATATCAGCATCGTAAATCTGATTGATGCCAATAGAATAAGCACGTGAAAGCATTATAGCAATTAGGCCTGAAAATGCCTTAAACAGTAAAGACCATCTAAACATATGTGGGTTCTCAACTAATACTCTTGCAAATAAACAACTGCACCAAAAAAATAAAATAAAATGGTGAACATGTATAATAGACCAATTACGTAAACTATTATGCTCAACAGAGAAAGTAAAATTTATTTGATACACACACAAATAAGCAGTTTACTTACACAGTCGATACGGTTGCTTGAATCAGTCCGTAGGGCCTCAAGAATTTATAAAAAGCAGATCCAAAATGTGCGACTTCGGCTACTACCAGATTAGAATCGGGAGCTTCTTCTTTGGCGCTTGCCTAGCATCATTAGTTTCACTTTATAATTAGTTAAATAAAATGACCAATTGGACAAACTTAACAAATTTTATTAATTACCATGTCACGAGTAATTATGGAACTTAATTTCCTCTCAAAAAAGTTTAGAGAACTTCTATTACTATCCCTCCTTCTTTCCCCACATCTTTTCTTAAACCACTCATTTATTAGATCTTGAATTTTATTTGTTACTTATTACACCCCTTTTATTTTCCAAAAAAGTCCCTACAATTGAGTTTTAATTTTTATCCTTTTTAAACCCACCAATCAATAAGTTATCCTTTATTATATCTTTCAAAACAATCTTTTTTTCTTTTTTCAAGTTGTTGTTATTTTTTTCATCATTATCTTTTTTTTATGCTTCAATATTGTAAAACAAAAGAAAAATCATCCTGCAGATGACTCAATTCTATTCTTTGGGGAAGAAAAAAAACAATTAAAATCTGCACGACGGTTTTTAACCTCAAGCATCATAAGGATATTAACAAACAAATAAAATTTAGAAACATCCTTCCATCTTCCTGCAATGCTAATAACCAACTCAATTGGTTCGTTTTCAATAAATTAGACATATAACTACCATGGACGAAAAAAAAAAAAAAAAAAAAAAAAAAAAAAAAAAACCACAAACAAAGATATGATATTTGAAAAAAAAAAAATTATGGTTTTTTGTCCTGAGAAGTCAAAGTCTATTATTTCTTTGATCAATTTTATTTTGATTTTATCTTTAAAAAAATACTGAATTAGATTTTATTGCACCTTTAAGTTGTATTGGATTTAAAGGGTGTGTTTTTATTTTTAACTAGTCAGGTGATGTGACAGTGACGGATTTAGAATTTGAATACAATAGAGACACAAATAAAAAAAAAATTATAGCAAATTAGATATACAACTTTTAACATTTATTAATAATTTTTTTTATATGTATATTCTAAAATAGCATCGCGTTTATGTATATAATTAACCTCTTTTTTAAAATAAAATTACAATTAAATAAGTTCCTAAATCTGGAATTGTTTTACTAAGAAACGTGATTTTACATTTCTCAACATGTTAAACGTGCCTCTTGAAGCTTATAAATTTTGGGAAACAACTAAACTTTGGATCTGAGAGTATGAAGAAAGAAATTGAAAAGAGAAGATAAGATGAAAGGGAAAAAAATTATAGAGACACCATAAATGAAAAGGAAAAGAATAGAGTGAGGGAAAGAAGGGAAAAAAAAAAAAAAAAAAAAAAAAAAAAAAAAACCAAATTTCAAATGAAAAATGAAAAGTAAAATAAAGACTTCAAAACAAAAAATACAAATAAAATAAAACAGGACAGAAGTAGTTATATGAGCAAAATAAATTTTATATAGACATATATGGAGAAATTTTGAACGAAAAAACGAAGATTTCAACGAAAAAACTACAAGAAAAATATGATATGGTAGTAAATTCACTTAAGTGATAAAAGTGGATCTAGAGTTCAATTCCAATCAAAGCCCAAGTACACTGAAAAGTCCAGCACTTAACAGCAGACTTGAGCAATTTGCAGTGGCCCAGTGGGGGCACGTGCTCCCACTGGTCCTTTACTGTACTGGATATGTGTGAATCTATCTTTAAAATCATTTTTGTCATTAAAAGCAAATTTATTTAAGGGTATTTCAGTAATTAAACAAATATATGAAAAAGAGGTGTGTGAAGAGTAAACAGAGGTGTGTGAATAGATATGCCCCAAAAGTTAATGAGACATGTAGAATTACAAATATTATTTGGCTGAAAAACGAGGATATGTATATAAATTTACACACACACAACAATTCACAAAAATTTCATTAATATTCCAATGACTGAAGAGAAAAATTGGATAAAGTTTATATTTTCCCTTTGAACTTTGGACTTTGTCACAAAGTACCATCCAGAACTTTAATTTATAGCATCTATTCCTTTCAAACTTTTTCAAGTTTACCCGTTCTGGTAGTTTTATTACAGAAATTAACACATGGCATCTTGTGATTGGACTAACTTAAAGAACTGATATAAATGACTAATTTACCCTGAAAATTAGTCTTAATAGCAAACGTTAGAGGCTAATTACAAACTTTAAAATCTGAATTATCCCTATTAAAATTAAAGCCTTACTTATTTTAAAAATAAATAAAGAAAGAAAGCTTCTTTTTTTTTTTTTTTTTGGGTCGAGTCTATAAAGAAGAAGAAAGAAAGAAAGCTACTTGAACATAAAAGCGAAAGGTCTCTTAAAATTTTTCTCAGGAAAAAAAGAAACCCTATTACTAGCCTTTACCACGGATAAACTTCATGGATATGTCAACAGCTCCAAGGGCTGAGGTTGGTGGCCCAGACCTCACAAAGGAGGCGATGGCATCCTTGTTGAAAGGGATATATATATATATATATGTATGTATGTATGTATGAGGTCCATTTACGAACATCCCTATATGTGATAGATCTGGGCGAGGGGCCAATGGGCCAATGGGCCCCTGGGGTTGAAGGGTGGGGGTGGGGGTTTCCGACGCTGATCTCCACAGTCCGCGATGTCGAACTCGCGGGGGAAGCACAACGTCCGGGGACTTGCGGGGATGAGAGCCCCCCCTCTCTCTTTTTCTTTAAGAGTCAAAACTCATCACTTTTTTTTTTTTTCTTATTTTTTTTAGATAAATAAAATTAACTGTTTTACCATAATGATGCCCTTTTTTGTTATTGTCATGTTTGTGCTACGTAGATATTCTGTCCACAGAACTAGTAACGGAGGGGAGAAATATGAAAAAGTTTGAAAGTTAAGAGGGATAGATGTTACAAACAGCCACGGACTCACGTTGGCGTAGTGGGGGCACACGTTCCTTCACTGAAGAAACGTAAAAACCCATATACATTTGTGAGTTTTCAGCCTGTGCCTCCATTGATTGGTGGGCATGTTGTCTTTGAACCTTTTACAAGCTAGCTGGGTTTTATTAAAATATATTTGTGAGTTTTCAGTCTATGACTGCTTTTGTCTCTTCTTTTTTTTTTTTTTTTTTTACTGAATATTTTTTATTCGTTTGATTGTAGCAAATCTGTCTCTCCCCCTATTCTCTCTTTTTTCCACTCCCATTCTTTTATTTGTTTCTCTTCCTTCTCATTTTATTTTCTTTTCTTTTTCTATTTTATCTTTACTTTTCAGAGATCAACCCACCGTCATTGTTTATTTATTTATTTATTTATAGATTACCACAATTAATACCTTAAGATATAAACACTTACGCATATGAGTAAAATGTTTGGAAATTTATGAACTTTTAAAGAATTTTATTTTAGGAGATAAGGTTATTTTATTTTATTTTATTTTATTTACTTGCATAATATTGTTTTGAAACATGCATGATACACAAAAAGATATTTGAATTTTTTTTTTTCTGATTTTATATGGTTTTATTCTTTTAGTTTAGGTGTTATTTGTGCCTCCACTAAATTCAAATCATAAATCCGTCACTAGTTACAAATTGAAGTTTATGGGGCATTTTGTAACAAGGGTCAAGATTTGGGGAGAAAATATGAAATATGTGCAGAAAAATATACAAGTAAGTTGAAAAGAAACATAGAGTATACCTTGATAGTGTAATGTTTGACATGTTGGCCGTATGATAAGGATTTTGAGAACCCGCCTTGGCCACAGAGCCCCAATGGAAAATTGATCAATTTTTTGGTACTGAAGCAATTTTTTGAAGGAAAGTTGGAAAATTGGATAGTTTTGGTTGTGAGATGTTTCATCGCGGCCGTATTAGCCTATTATTAGTAGATGAGACTCTAAATGAAGAGAGAGAGATCGAAAGCTCCATTTTGTATTTGTGAAGGAAACAACGACAAGAAAATTAAAGAGGCAGCTGCAGGGAAAGAAGAACCAAAAATGCTTCTATAGTTGATTTTCAAGAGGCCTCTGCAACAAATGCTTCAATACTTATAGCAAGTTTTTTTTTTTTTTTTTATTTATTTTTTTATTTTCCTTCTATAAAGCAGTATTGTTACTATTTTTGGTGGGTAGGAATGTGGGCAATTATTTTACCTGCTGACCGATAAGGACATCACATATTGGTTGATAGAAACACGTTTTTGTAAGTTTTTCCTTTCTTAGCTGACCATCATTTTCGGCCACTCAGTTCTGGAGCCATGTTTTCGATATTTTTACCTACTTAAACAAATAGACAAAAAACAGAAAGTGAGGGCTGCCATTTTGGCCCCAACTCACAGACCACATGTTTCACAGGGAATTCAAATGGGAAGCATGTCATTCTAAATTATCTTTATGTGCCCCACGTTTCCTTATCTCTTGTGGTTGGCACTGACACAACCCTTCAACGTCACTGTGCGTTTTTTTTAGGCACTCTTCTTTTTCTTCCATTTATGAGGAAGGCATTATTATGAACTAAGTAGAGAAGTTCAATGAAATATAATGCAAAAACTAACTGAAATCTGAAAGCTTTTACCCAGTTTCATTCAAAAAAATTATCTATAGCTCTGAGCCATGGGTAATTTGGTATATGTGGTTCTGAATATATATTTCAGGTTACGGGTCACATGCTTTTCTAAAATTAAATTTTGAGCCTTCAAAAAAAATTTTCCTACTTTCATCCATTTTGCCCCTACTATATATCGCACTTTACCATATGTAGTTTTATTTATATATTTTCTTATAAATAATTTTGCTCTTTTCATTCAAAGCGATTAACATATTTTATATATATATATATATATTTTATTTATAAATAAAATAGAAAGTGGCAAATAACATTTTTATAAAAATATTTATGATGAATTATATATATTTTAAAAATATTTGCGATAAGTATTATATTTTAATAAATAATTTATTTATTAGATACATTTACGATAAAATTATCTTGCAAAGATTATCGTAAATAAATTAATAGGTGATTTTCAGGAGGCCTTAAAGCAAATGCTGCAAGAGCTTCAATAGTAATTGGTGATTTTCTTTTATCATTAGTTGTTTCGATTACTAATTTTATGTTAGACAGGGGAAAAAAAAAATGACGTGGGCTTCCTAATTAAACAAGGGAAGAGTGAGCTTAATTCAAATATAAATATTAGGTCAATTTTATAATGAGGTAAGGTCACTCTACTCCACTTTACTCCATTTATAGAGTAAAAATTATAGACCATTAGATGACTTTTTTTTTTTTTTTTTTTTTTTTTTAACAAAACAATCACCAAAAAAAAAAAAAAAAACACTGGCAGCCGTCCTCCCTCCACTGGCAGGCCTTACAACAGACAGGCTAAGGATTTTGAGAACTTGACTTGGTCGCCATAGAGCCCCAATGTAATATTCATGAACTTGTTGGCGCAACATTTTGATGGGAACAAATTGGAGAATTTGATATTTTTGGTTGTAAGCTGGTTCATTGGTCTTAGCCGATTGTTAATAGATGAGACTTAAAATGAAGAGTGAGAAATTATGGAGAGCTCCATTTGTATGTGAAGATGCAACAACAAAGGCAAATTAATAATGAGTGAAAGAGGAACCACCAAAAAAAAAAAAATTAGAGTTTATTCTCAAAAGGCCTTAAAATAAATGCTTCAAGAGCTTCATTATCCATAGATGATTTTCTTCTATCATACTATTCCAGTTGTTTCGATTACTAATTGCATGTTAGACAGAGGGAAAAAAAAAAAAAAAAAAAAAAACCGTGACTTGGGCCTCCTAATTAAATAAGGCGAATTATTTCAGCATGTGTCTTTTGCCCAAAATAAGGGTTTCCACATGCGATGATTCTGGGGTCAATGTTTGCATCCATCCACGATATCTTAAATCCAAACACCTATATATATATATATATATATGTATGTATTTATGTAACTATGACAGTTGTCCTGATTTTTTTCAATACAAATACTCAAAACACCCACTGTAATTGTAAAACCGTTGTTAACGAAGTGATCAACATTTTGAAAATACCAAGATTATATATCTTTCTTGTAATCTACGTTTGTGTTAGCAACCCAAAGCTATTCATCAGATTTTGTTGGATTGGAATATTATCAGTTCCCTATGATATCATTAGCTGGCTTATTTTGACATGATAAGCTTATCTTATATATTTAGAAAGATTATATATATATGTGTGTGTGTGTGTGTGTGTGTTTGGGAATTTGAGATCCAAATTTATAGAAAAAATGTAGAGTAAAAATTGATTGATAAGACAACATGCCATTTACTCAATTAAACGTCAACATACATGTTCAGCCATTAAAAAAAAAAAGGGAAAAAACAACAATACACGTGTTGTTTTCATCCATTAATTAACACCACTATTAATTCAACCATATTTCATTGAAAGCTTCCACATCATCAGCTGCCTCGAACCGATGTGCGCGGCATTTAGGGCTTTTTGGTTGGCAACCAGTGGGCCACTTTCCATGTCTAATTATGATCAGATTTCGAATTTTCTTCTCTCTGTCGTTTACCTCAAACCGCCTTTAAGATGCCATAATTCCGCTAACCAAGTTTTTAACTTAAATTTTTTAATATTTCATATAAATTTAATAATTGGGTATCATTATAAAGATCGAGCTGTTTATTTATATATTGTTTGTTAGTTTGTTTTCGGATTGAAAGGTAGTATTTTTGGATTTTCAGATTACCTAGGTGTCCAAAAGTAAAGCTACAAATGCTGGATTGTGCACGTCATTGCCAATCCCGAATCACCCACGGACAAACATCAACATTAATTTGATTTTGCATTGGGACTGCCTCGCACGTAGAAAGGTAACGATGCAATATTTTTGTGATGGTGGAGAGTTTTTCTAAAATGGCCTCTTTGATTCCTTGCAAGAAGACGACAGATGTAGTTAATAACGCATGCAACTTTTCTTTCGGGAGATTTACAGTCTTCATGGTCGTTCCAAGGACGTTTGTTGTTTCAGATCGAGATACGCGTACGCACTCACTTTGCCATTTTTGGCACTGTTTGAGGAAGATGGTCAATACCAAGTTTGATTTTAGCAGCGCTTATCATTCACAGACTGATGGCCAAAAATTAATGTTACTGTTGCTTCAGATAATGCACAGCTTCGCCGATAATATTTTCAATGACCGATTGGAAAGCACTGATCAACTTCTCTATTAGAATATGATTCAAATTTCCTTTTGTTTCTTTCTTGTGATCAATGGTTTAACCATTGTCTCTTTAGTATATTTCTATGGGATTTATAACAATTATAACTGTAATTTATTTTGAGCACATTTGTTCGAACGAAAAATAAATAAATGACAATGTTCTAAACAATATTACACACTTTAACCCTCTTTATCTCTCCCTCTCCACTCTAGTATCTTAAGGAAACAAAAAATGGACATGAATCTGCACTATTTGCTCAAATGAAAGGAAATAAGAGAAACTCCAAGTTAAGAAGGTTCCAAAGGAAGTTATAGAATTTTGCACTTGACTCCTGCATATATGAAAAAGTAAAATTTATAATTAGTGTCAACATAATTTAATATTTATATATAGTTTAATATTCACTAAAGGACAGCATGTGTTTGACAAGAACGTGGATATCACCTGGGTATAATTTGCCTTGTCCAATTTCTTAGCCTGATAAAGGACACAAGAGAAAACAAGTAATTGTAAGAATTTAGCTTGCACTTCTACTTTTATTAATTATTTTGAAATTTATTCATAATAATTAGACAAACCTGAAATAATAACCATAGTGAAAAGATTGCATGAGCGGGCACCATTAAGTAACTCTTGAAAGCCTATATATATATATAAAGAGATAAAAAAAGAACTTGTTATAATAAATTTTTTAAAAAAAAGGAACAAAATGGACAGGAAAAAGAAGGGAATAGATTTTACAGACATAAAAGTCTATAATATTTATCAAATAGTAATACAGAATTTATTTTTTTTTTTTTTTTTTTTTTTTTTGTCTCTCAAAATAAATATATGTATATATGTGTGTGTGTGTGTGTGTGTGTAATGTCAGTTTTGAAGACGAAGAAATAATTACCTGAGGCATGCAAATGGCAGCCAGTATACCGCCAATATAATTTAGCAGAAGCATCCCGGTGCAGAAAAGTGTAATATTTCTAGGTCCGAATATTGCTGTGAATGTCCTTATGTTATTCCTGTTTTATTTTTTTAATGATGTTAAATATTATAAGCTAGTGCTTCGAGATCCAAAGGATGATAGGAATAAAAAAAATTATAGATTTTAAGATATATATATACTATTATAATGATAAAAAGAAAATTCATCTTACTTCAAGTCTCCTTCAACATCTGTGAGATCTTTTGAGATGCTAATAACCACGAAAAACAATATTGCAAAGGCAACGATAAAAGTAATTGGAGGGCTGCAAAACAAATTGAGATCTAAATATGAGATTATATTGAAAACAAAAAGAATAATGCTAAATTATAGTTCTTCCACCCACACAAGATGAAAGTTCTCCAAAGTTTTCTATTTTTAAGATGGAGTTTCAAGACTTGACAAAGACAAGAGAAACTATAAACAAAAAAATAAAATGGTTTTATAAAATTGTCACACACCTCCATGAAAATTGAAGTCCAAGGGAAGCTATAGTAGAGTAAAGAACACCGACATTGTGAAGGCCACCAGAGGTCTGCACGCATAATTTGCCTTTGTTATGAGATTTGATTCGATAAATTTTCAACGACTCCATTAGCCATATAAATCAAAACATAATTTTTATTGAATACATTTAGATTCAGAGGATAGAAAGAAAATATTATAAGAATAATACCAAAGGAAGCAAAATAGATGTTGCAAGAGAAAATCTCTTGAATCGAATTGGTGGAGCCGAATAGTAGTGGGCAATTAAAAGACCAAGTGAATAGAGAGAAGTAGTGATTATATCGGCATTCATCAATCGCAAAATCGATAGGCCTGCAACTAAATCAAATATCACCAGTATCCATGCTTGTTTTAATGAAAGTTCTCCAGCTGGTATAGGTAAATAAGGCTTGTTCATCCTAAAAACAGAAAGAATATGAAGACAAAAATAAGCTATCGTGCATTTTTTTTCAAGCAATACATCAAAGAAAACTTATTAAAATTAAAAAAATAAAACTCTATGATTTGAAAATAGAAACAATTTTTCATGAAGTGATTTTTAGAAGACTGCTATTTTGATTACAAATGTTGAAAACTACCACTAACTATTTAAGGATTTGTTTTTTTAATTCAATCATGTAAAGATATTGGAATATATATATATATATATACATATACTGTAATTAGATTGTACCTGTCAATATCAACATCATAAATCTGATTGATGCCATTAAAATAAGCATGGGCGACTATTATAGCAAGTACGCCTGGGAATGCCTTAAAAAGTACAGACCATTTAAACAATTGTGGATTCTCCACTAACACTCTTGCAAACAAACAACTGCACATAAAAAGGAAAAAACAAAAAAAAAAAAACAAAAAAAGTTAATATGCATATATGAATTACATTCAGTACTCCTATGCGCAACCGCATTTGAGAGACATAGAAATTTCTTATTTTCACTTACAGGGTCGATATAACTGCTTGTTTCATTGCATAGGGCCTCACAAATTTATAACAAGTGGATCCAAAATGTGCAACATCAGTTATTATCGGATTAAAACCAAAGGCTTCATCGCTAGCGCTTGCCTAGATCAATAGATTCACTTCATTAGTATACAGAAAAACCAATATTTGGAACAACTAATACATAAGTTGAAAACAAATATAATAACTAAACCTTGATAGTGGCACGTTTATAATAATGTTGGCCGTATGATAAGGATTTTGAGAACCTGCCTTGGGCGCCATAGAGCCCTATTGGCATATTCATCAAGTTGTTGGCGGAACATTTTGAAGGAAGTAATAAGTTGGAGAATTTGATATTTTGGGATTTGAGCTGGTTCATTGGTCTCAACCTATTGTTAAGAGATGGGACTCTTAATGAAGTGTGAGAAATTGAGAGCTCCATTTCTATTTGTGAAGAAACAAACAGGGAGGAAAATTAAGAATGAAAGAAGAAGAACCCAAAAAAACAAAAAAGCTTATATTTGATTCTGGCCTTGCAACAAATGCTTCAAGAGCTTCAATATTTATAGGTCATGTTCTGCTATATCACTATATTACTCCAGCTGTTTGGGTAACTAGATTCTTATGTTAGACTTGTATTAAAAAGGAGGCTGACATGACCCACCCAATTAAAAATAAAGGGAATATTTTCAGCATTTTGTGTTGGTGGTCAAGATAAGCAATTGTGTATTCTAGAGCAGCACACAAAGAGAGAGAGAGAGAGAGAATTGTGTACTTTTTTTGTCCTTTTTTTTTTCGTCTTGAAACGACTACTATGTTTTTGTTGGTAAACGATAGTTAGCTTTTGTCCTTTAGCGATGAATTTTCATCTGTGCTAAAGGGACATCGAATTTTGTAGATAAAGGCACGTTTATGTTATATTTTTCAAAACAGAACAGAAACAAAATTTTTCTTGGCTGATTTTTTTGAACATATTGGCGGTCGTCGACGAATCTCGGGTCAAAGTTTGCAAGCATATATCCACGATTTTCTAAATATATTTACGAATTTATGTTACTAAACTTTGATTATTATTATTATTATTATTATTATTGCTGATGTTGTTGTTGTTGTTGTTGTTTGAGGTAGAAATAATAATATTATTGATATTGTTAGCATGTGAGTGAGAGAGGGGAGAGAATAACGTGTGTGTGTGTGAGAGATTTCAAGCCCAAAAAAAAAAAAAAAAAGGTATGTGAGTGAGAGGGAGATTTCTGTTTCAAGGACAATAAGACACGTGTCAATAAATCCTTAGAACGTGTACTTTAGATTCTAAAAATATCCTTTAGAAACTCCAAAATACGATAAAGAGCCAAGCAAGCCAATTACTGGTATATTAACAAAAGCAAAGGGCAAAAATGGCAAAAGAAAGATTGACAAAAAGTGGTTAAACGCCCTAGTATATATAATAGATAAGAGTAGAGAAAAAAGTAGTTCTTCTATTTGGAAAATAAAAAATAAAAAACAAGTAAAGTTAATTTTACCAAAGTTCACTCAAGTGATCTCATAAAATCCTGTAAAAAATAGCTCAAATTTTACTCCCTTCTATAAAGGCGGGCTATTAATGGTCCAGTCGTCCAAAACTGACTATTCAAAACTCCAAAAACAAAAGTTTTTTTTTTTTTTTTTTTTTTTTGATGAATTATAAAAGTCAGATTTGAACCACATGGACTTCCTTACCACTTTCTTGATTAGTTGATAACTCTATTTTTATACAGTTATTTTATATTATAAAACTTATATTTTTGTTATAATCTTATTATTTATTTTGATTTTTTTTCAAAAATAATAATGTTGTTATAAATGTATAAATTAATTATGTTAATGGGAAAAATTAATAATTTGGAGCTTAAATAGAATCAAAACATCAATAAAATGTTAAGAGCAATTCGGATTCAGCTTTCCACCACTCACGAGTAGCCACACGCGCGTTTACACGCCATTTCGACCGTTTGATCAGCGAGAATAAGGCCCAGATCGCAAGTTCTGCACACACTCTCCAGCCTTGCGCGTGATTCATCCGCGTGTCAGCTTTAAAATTAGTAGAACCGCAATTTGTAGAAGAATCAACGGACAAACGACGTGTAGTTTTTACCTAAATGGAAGCAATTTTATTGGTGAGCAACGAAACCTTTTACACAAAAACGACAAAGAGTACTACACTCTTGCTTTTACCGTTTTACGAAAACACTGCAAAATTTTAAAAAGTTGAACGGCACGTCCTATTAGAATTTTAACTTGTCCCATTTTTTAATAATTTTAACCTGTCCAATTACTTGTTTTTTAATACGTCTATCTTAGTCACGAATCCAGAATTTTTTAACTTAGTGTGACACATATATGGATAAAAATTTTAATTAAAGCATATCATTTTTTAAGGATATAAAATTCAAAAATTTTCTTATTTAGTATTGGTCGACATATATATTGCAATTATATATCATACTTTATTAACTAGTAGTATTCTATAAAAATTTTTAAAATTTCATCTCAAATGTTAGGATGATAAATCTAGTTTTAGCACGTTACGGTTTAGAGTAGTACTAAGAACGTCAATTTTAATATTAATTTTTGAATACCAATTCACATGTCATCCATTTATTGGTATAAGTAAATAATTGATATAACAATGTGTTAATCACTTATAAATAAATTAATGACAATTCACATGTCACATATATTGGTACTCAAAAGTCGGGATTAAAGTTGGCATCCCTAGTATTTTTTTACGGTTTTATATACTATGGAGTTTCTTTTTTTTTTTTTTCCTCATAAATATTTTGATACTTTTTTTATTGGTTTTAATTAATGTTTTAAATTGTAGTTAATACAGGGCAGACAGAATAATCTTAGTATTTTCAAAAAGTTAATTTTTAAAGAGATATCTTGTGACCCATTTTGCAAACATGGTGTTTTGAATATTAAATTGCGTTTAACTCGTCGGTTGGAGTTGAAAATTTTAAAATATAATTGATTGATTTTTTATAAATTAATTATAATACTTATTGACTTTTCAGAAAAAAAAAAAAAATACAGTGTATTTAAAGATAAAATGGATAAACAAACAACAATGTGAGTCGTTTGGTTCTGAGAGAGAGAAAGAGATTCTTAAATCAACAGTGAGTCTCCCAAGACGGCGATGTAACCCCCTCCCCTAGGCAGTGTGAGCTTATCCGCACTAATCTCATGTTCATTTTTTTATTTTGTAACTTTGATATTTGTTTATTTAGGATCCGTTTGGTGAATGAGTTTGAGTTAAAAAAATACAGTTTAAGTTAAAAAAATTTGTTGACTTTTCAGAAAAGACAAAAAAAAAATTTCAGAAAAAAATAAAAACTTATTCAAAAAAAGACAAAAACTGAGATAAAAAAATATAATTTGAACTCAAACATCAAATGAGGCCTCATTTATTTATTTTTATAATTAGAGTGATATTAAATTATTAAAAATATTATTATAATAGTTATTTTTATTAATTTTAAGATGAAATCCTTTACTTGTGAAGTATTTTTTTTTTAAAATAAAAAAGTTGACTTTTCTTCTAGGATTTATTCCAGGTGTCGTATCTAATTGGTTGGGATATTTCAGATTTCTTGTGTGTTTATGAAGGTCCATAGATCCATCGCTGGGCTTTTGAAATTAATAAGACTTTTAAAAAATAATTATAATCTAATAATGAAAGAATAAAAAGAAATCAGGCAAAGCAATTTCCTTGTTTATTCTAACTGGAAAAATCAATTAATTATTTGAGCAAGCAAAAATAAATTAAATAAATGAAAAAAATGAATGAGCATATGAACATCGTGATGAGCATGTGGATATATATATATATATATCTTAAAGAGTTTTATTTTGGTCAAAAGACAAATATAGTTCACGACTCTCACGGACGTCCTCAAGTAATCAAGCTTTATTCATAAATTAATAAGAAAGGAATATTAAACACAGCTTGATGATAGACGAGGTTTGTGCGAAAAACACGTGTGAAGGGATAGATGGAGGGAGGGAGGGAGTGGGGTGGAAGGACGGATGCAATCTATTATTTGGTTGGAGGGAAGAGAGCTGGAAGATAAGAGGATGGAGAGCGAGACCCTTCCGGTCCATCAATTGCAGAGGTAGAAGGAGAAGTATAAACCACTATTTGGGTGGAAGAAAGCGAGGAAAGGTGGAGGTAGAGAGCCTGCCTTCGAGTCAACTAAATTGCAATGGAATGACGCAAGCTTGCCTTCCTGTTTGAGTTTGAAGAGACTTTTCTAACCCCCAAAAAAATTACTAATAAAATTTGTAAAATAACAATATAGTAATCAAACAAATAATTAATCCCTAATTTTAAATATTCTCATCTTACCAAACAACATAAATGATACGTACCTATATTCCTCTGCATCCCTCAAACTCTCTTTATCCTTCCTACTAAACGGAGGGAAACCAATAACTATTTTAATTTTAACAAAGGACAATTATGGATTTAAAAAGCGACTGGACTATTTGTGAAAAATCAATTCGGATTGAAAAGGAATTTCCCTAAGGAAAGGGATATATTCAAATTAATTTTTTGATTATGTTGATATTACAACGATGGACTTTAGTACATGCAATCAATCTAGGTCTTTAGTACATGTAATTAATTATGGATTAAAAAGTGACTAGATTATTTGTGAAAAATCAATTCGGATTGAAAAGGAATTTCTCTGAGGAAAGGGATATGTTCAAATCAATTTTTTGAGTCTGTTGATGTTACAATGATGGACTTTAGTACATGCAATCAATCTAGGTCTTCTTAAATATGACAACGTACTTCTAATAGTAGAATGTTCACTTTCAACAACAGTTTAAAAAAAAAAAAAACCGAAGATCTAATTATTTAAAAAAAAAAAAAAAGACAATGCGCACATTAACTTTCATTTAAAAAAAAAAAAAAAAAGGTGGTGGGTTTGGTTTTAGTGTTTTTAATTCTTAAAAAATAAAAAAATAATAATAAATAAAAAAGGACAACGTCTTAATAGTATTACACACATTAACTTTCTGTATTTCACACTCTTCACTTTAGGAAAAGAAAAAAAAGATTAGTTTGCATTAAACATTCTACATGAAGATAAATAAGAGATACTCCAAGTTAATAAGGTTCCACAGACATTGATAGAAATCTGCACTTGCTTCCTGCATATATATGAAAAAAAAAAAAAAAAAAGTCAAAAACTTGTATTATTTAGTACCAATATATAACTAATCAAAATGGGACAACATGTACTTGACAAGAACTTGCATTTAATTACCTGGGAATAATTTTCTTTGTCCAACTTCCTAGCCTGAAAGGACACAAATTAAATTAATAAGGAGTGGGAAGAGTTTTAATTTTTAATTTTTTTTCTAGAAATTAATATGTGTATGACAAACCTGAAAAAGTAACCATAATGCAAGTATTGCATGAACAGGCACCATTAAGTACCACTTAAAAGCCTGTACAAAATTCAAAAAAAAAAAAAAAAAAAAGTATATATCAGCCCTTCTTACCGTCCATATAAATAAGGATTGGTTTAAGTAAAAAACATGAAAGGAAAAAAAAAAAAAAAAAAAGTTTTTCTTCTTTTGTTTTATGTCTATATTCCTATAGCTAAAATACATGATGTTTATTTACTTGGCTAAATCTGTGATTGTATCCAATTTATCTACACTAAGACGTCAAATATTTATGCAAATATTTTCTGAATCATATATAAGTAAGTTTTCAAGATGAAGAACTAGTTACCTGAGGCATGAAAATGCCCGCCATTATAGCGCCAATATAATTTACCAATAAAATCCCAGTGCTAAACAATGTAGCATTTCTACATCCGAACACTGCCGGAAATGTTCGTATGTTATGCCTGTAATATTAATGTTTAATATTATCGTAAATATTGAGGCTAAAGATAAATTAAGGCTAAAAAAATATTTTGAGACCGATAGGATGATCAAAATTTAAATTTTTTTAAATAAAAATAATTTAAGTTCAATAAACGTGATGACTTAAAAAATATAACTTACTTCATGTCACCTTCAATATCTGAGATATCTTTCATGATGCTTATCACAATGAAAAAGAAAGTTGCAAAAGTAGTGATAAAAACAACTGGGGCACTGCACAGTAAATCAAAGTCCAAATTATTAACATGAGATTTATAACATAATTACTAATAATCATTTAAATGACAAAGGGCTTTGTCTGTTTCATTCACTGAACAGAAAAGTTCCCAAAAATTAGTAATATTTTTTTAAATGATAATATGTCGAAACCTAATTTGAAGTACAAAGAGCAAGAAAAGAAATAAGTAAATAAACAAAACGTTTTTGCTCATAAAATTGTTACGCACCTCCAAGAAAATGGCAGTCCAATAGAAGCTCTAGTAGCATAAGTTATACCGATGTTGTTAAGGACAACCGAGATCTGCATAATTTGCATTTGTTATCATATAGTTGTTAAAATAAATTTGAGTAAAATTCATCCTAAAAAGTTAATTTAAGAGAAAAATATGCTTAATTCACATACTAATACCACAATATCCCTAATAATTTAGTGAGGACGTGAGACAAATTGACAATTTATAATACTCTCTCTCATGTTTAACATGTCGTGTAAATAGATCAACATCCAAAAAGAATATCACACAAATAGAAAACTATAATGGTTCGATGAAGAGAGAATTAAAAAATGTCAGAAGGAAATTAGAACGAGAAGTAACTTCACAAGATGCTGATTGACTTCAAACATGTCGTCGTGAAAAAAGACTAACAAAAAATGAAAAGCATCAACACGAGAAATTTGTTAGCACAATGTAACCGTACATATGTCACTTCTGCATATATTTATCATGCTTGGAACATAGAGTACTTCATTTATGTGTCACCTAGTCATAAAATGTCCTGTGATTATCATATACGGAGTTTGACATATGATAACATGTGTGGGTGAACTTTTAAATTATCTAGAAAACAACGTCGCCTTAATAGATTTTAAAAAGATAAATAAAATGAAAGAAAAGGACTAAAGCAGTTAAGAATTCTAGCAGAACCAAGTCTATGGCTACAAATGAAAGAAAAGGGAAAAGGACACGTGTAAGGACGAGACATCTTGGAACAAATAGGTGATTGAGATGAGAGAGTTGCAATAGAATTCCTGACAAACAGTACTATAAACAGGGGTTGGGATATGAAATTGATATGCTTTTACACAGTCCTGAAAATTGTAAAGAGGTTAGAATTGCTCATTTCTCTAGATTCTAAGATCCAGTAAAACCTTATCTACTGTTGTTTGTTATTTGATTAGATTTCCACACAAATAAATATATTTTAATTATATTCTAATTATTTGTTCCAACTTTTATAACTTAGAAGGCAATTACATAACAACATTATTTTTCCAAATCACATATATGTAAAGAACTCATTTTCTTTCTTTTTTGATTTCCTTCCTCGCATATGTATAAGATCAAATCCATTCAATTTCTGAAAAGGATTACTAATCTTTAACTTTTCGAGGAATCCTTCATCAATGGTTGTGAATGACTGATATTTTTCAATCTTTTCGACCTTGGTTCCATAGGAGCAAGTCGGAAAGATTGAGAAATTTTCAAGCCATTTTTAAATATTTATATGACAAATAAATTTTCGATGATAGAAATACATTTAATTTCAAGATTAAGATGAGGAGAAGAGGATTATAAAGATTAATTACCAAAGGAAGCACCATAGCTGTTGCAACAGAATTTGCCTTGAATCTGAAGGGAGGAGCAGAATAGAAGGTGGCAAAGAAAATAGAAAGAAAAGCGAAAGAAGTAGTGATTAAGTCGGCTTTCATCAACCACAAAATCACTAGGCTAGCAATTAATTCAGATATCACCAAAAACCATGCTTGTTTTAATGAAATATCTCCCGCTGGTATAGGTAAATAAGGCTTGTTTATCCTGAAAATATAATATATAGATGAGAATAAACTTGTAGGCTTTTTGCCAGCAATTAGAAAAGAAAATAAATAAACAACACTTTTTAACTTGAAAAATAAAAAACAGTTTTGCATTTAGTAACTTTTTAGAAAATTTGATTACAATTGTTGAGAACTTAGCGGAGGTATGTGACGGAGCTATCATTCGATCGGGAGGGAAGGTCTACAATTTTTACCCTAATTTCCACCCTGGCATTTTTTATTTGCAGTACAAACAGTACAAATAATTTTTAAAACAAAAACTTTTCCTAATTTAACACCTAACATTTTTTAATTGCAACATAGTACATAAAATTTTTGACATTTCAGTTCCTGTACTTTTTATTTAGTTTTGGAAGCTTTCTTTCATTTTTCTTCTGTCTTTATTTTCTTGATTGAATTGTGGGTTGTCTTCACATAATTAACTAACTTATTTTATTTTTCTTTTCCCTTATTTCTTTTACATTTTTAGCTTATTAAAAAAGAGATAATATTTTTAAATATAAAAAGTGACAAATGCACCAAAATGGATATTCGGAAACCTTTTTCATCTGTTGTTCAGAAGTTTGGAGTCAATTTTTGCTGGTTGTTTTCTAACATAACTACAGAAAGTTGTTGAGACATTTCTATACATCTATACTTGGAAAGCATACCTGTCAATATCAGCATCAAAAATTTGATTGAGACCATGACCATAAGAGCGTGCAAGAAATATAGCAATTAAGCCAGGGAATGCCACAATCAGCCGAGACCATGTAAACAATTGTGGATTCTCAACAAATACTCTTGCAAACAAACAACTGTCCAGGAGAAGAGAAAGATGCATCATATATGAATGTGTGTGTGTGTTTATATATATATATATATATATATATTTATTGATTTATTTATTTAATAAAGAGATCTAAGGGTGGCACCCCTTCACTTCTCTGTATTAGAAACATCCCAAGACAAAATAAGGTACTTGAACGTCCTTATCCCACTTTTCTAGTGAGAGTCTAAAAAGCGAATCCACAGTCACTTCGTCCACCTCTTTGGGGCATTTTACATAGGTAGGTTGGTTTGGTATATATATAGCTTTTGGTAAAAATAATGGAGAAAAGGTAACTTTGTTTTTGCATTTTTTTTTTTTTGGAAGTTACCCTTTTTAACTAGTGACTTTTTGCTTCGAATTCAATTTTAAGTAGAAGTAGATCACTTCTTTCAAAAGATAACGACAATCCTAAACTAAGCCAACTAATCTGTAAATAACTCTTACTCTGCCAACTAGCTATGAGAGAATGGAAATTTTATTTCTTGCACTACTAATTATTATTATTTTCTTTATTTTCCTATAAATGTTACTTACATGGCCGATAAAAGTGCTCGATTCATTGAATAGGGCCTTGTGAATGTATAGCAAGCAGATCCAAAGCGTTCAAGTTTAGAAAGTGCCGTATCGGAGTCAGTAGAATCAACTTGAGCGCTTGCCTAGCACATTAATAATTTGTTAACTAATGTTTATAAATAAAATAATAGAAAAATAATAAAGTTAATTGGACCAACTATTTACAAAGGTAATTTACAAAAGTTGAAAGGAGATATAGTAATTATACCTTGATAGTGGCACGTTTATAATAATGTTGGCCGTATGATAGGGATTTAAAGAACTTGCCTTTGTCGCCATAGAGCCCCAATGGCATATAATTCATCAATTTGTTGGTGGAGCATTTTGATGGAAATAATAAGTTGGTGAATTTGATATTGTTTGGTTGTGAGCATTTTTGATATTTTTGGTTCATTAATGGTCTTAGCCTATTGTTAATAGATGAGACCCTAACTGAAGAGTGAGAAATTGAAAGCTCCATTTGTATGTGAAAGAAACAAGAAAAAGAGGGATTAGAAAGAAAGAGAGTACAATTTAAAGGTGTTGAAAACAAATGTCTCAAAAGCTTCGGATTTTATAGGAACATATGGTTTAGAACACAGTTCATGATTTTCCTTTATTTGCCAAGTCTACTTGGCTTCATTAAAAAATATGACTTTTTCTTCTGGTTTTATTCCGGGTGTCGTATCTAATTAGTTGGGATATCGGATTTTTTGTGTGTTGATGAAGGCCAATAGATCCATCGCCGGAAATTAAGACTTTTCAAATATTATAATAATATTAAAAAAAAAATGAATGAATGAATGAAATTAAGAAATAAAGCAAGCAAAGCAATTTCTTGCACAAACTAACAGGAAAAATCAATTAACAAGATTTGAACAGGCAAAATTAAATTTTAAAAAAAGAAAAAAATGAACGACTGAATCAAATAAGAACATCATGATGAGCATGTGGATATATATCTTAGAGTTTGATTTTGGTCAAAAGACAAATATGGTTCACTTTCACGTCCTAAATAATCAAGAATATATTAGTAAGAAAGGAACATTCAACATGGCTTGATAGAAGACGTTAGTGCAAAAGAACACGTTTGGAGGGAGAGGGGGTGGAAGGAGAGTGGTGGGAGGAGACGTTCATTATATTATTTAATTGGAGGGGAAAACGGAGGGAGAGAAGAAGTGGAGGAAGAGAGCCTCCATTATATTAACCAAGGACAATAGACCCATAAAAAATAATTGTAAAACAACTGTATATTTTGATATTAACCAAGGACAATTATGGATCTAAAAAGCGACCATTTGTGAAAAATCAGTTGGGATTGAAAAGGAATTTCCCTTGGAAGGGGATATGTTCAACTCAATGTTCGGATTTTTGTACATGTTTATCGAAATAAAAATCTAAATTAATGGAAAATGTTTGGATTAATTAAATCACAAATAATTTCTCACAAATCACAAAATACCTCAGATTTCTGGAGACTTGATCATTTATTTATAGCCTCCTAAGAGATAACCATTTACAATTATTTGAATTCATATTCATACATTCAACAAAATCAGATGCTTGATACATTTAGCTGACCTGGGCGCCTATCCAATATCAGTCAATCATCAATGATTTGAATATTTGAATTCTTGGCCCTTTTCATCAATGAGAAATATATTGTCTTCCCTTGTACATTTGATGACAATATTATATCTCTTGAGCCTATATATTTCGTGACAATTTGATATCTCTTAAGCTCTTAATAGTGGTACGGGGAATTTTATCAGGTTCTCCCTTACTCAACTTTCTTGGACGACTAGGTTGCTTGTGATATTTATATATTTAAGGGAGAAAATTAGGTGAAGAGTCATATTTTAAGTATTTTTTTTATAATTTTATTCATTCAAACGTTAAAATTGATAATTTTAATACTATAAAATGATAAAATTATCAACTTTTAATATTGTAGTGTGCATAAATATAAGAAAGTGTCAAATTTATGACATTCTTACATGTAATCCTATTTAGGGGAGTCAGGGGGCTTGGACAAAATTGGGCCACTACTTCCTATATGTGTTATAGGGGAACTTTAGAGAAATGCTATAAAATCAAGCCCTAAATTGATTTTTTTTCACCAAAATATATATATATATATATATATTGTAAAAAATATCATAACATAACTTAAGTTATGAATATATACATATTTATTTACTTTAAAATACTGATTACAATTACTAGTTGCTATTTATGATTATACGAATCATCCGATAGTTACCAGTTGATTACCATCCGATATTTATTGTGATACATACCGATAATCATCGTTGTTGGCGAGATACGGGATGGTTGCCAACGTAGTGCTTGCTTTGACTGAGTAACATCTATGAAGAGAAGTTTTATACTTTATTTTTCTTCTTACATTTAATGGGGATTAAGATCATGGTTTGCTTTATGAAATTTGTTTCCTCAGAGACTCTCATAGTGGTTCAGAAACTATGATGCACATGAAAATGAAGCAGAGTGGTGACCACCCCTTTCTTAGCAGAGTTGGAACAACAACGTCTTTTCTTTGTTAACACAGAGCTCCCTCGACCAAAACATTTCCTAACCACAGTTAGAACCTTCATTTCCCGAGATTACGGATGAAGAAATTACCATGAAGCTCTTCCCTAATCATAGTAAAATGAATGTCTCTTTGGTGTTTATTTTCTTGGATATAATTATACAAAGTTGAAACTGAATAATTACAATGGCTTGTATGTTGGTGATAATCCTTGCATCAAAACAGTTGGAAGAAAAGAAGAGTTGCATCACACGAAAATCATACAACACTGCAATCATTGGGAATAACATCTTTCTTAAGATGTTTCATTAAATTTGCTCTTAATCTTTCAATTCAAGACTTGAAGGAGACGGGAAAATTTAAAATTTAAAAATAAAAAATAAAATGTTTAATTGTTTTTTGTGGCTGGACCTGGTTTAAGCCAGGCTGCCTACGTACACAATCAAGGGATCAAGTCACTTGTAGTTCCTTTATACCAAAACCATGTTGAAACATTAGTAGTTCTCATAAACTAAAACTAACTTTTAAAGAACAAACAAAAACACAGATACAAATCTACCAATTCCGCCAACTGACTCCATATACTTGTATCTTCGCAATCTGTACTTTCACAACTACCAAAAAAAAAAAAAAAAAAAGTGTATAAGAAAATTAAATAGAGCATATAAATTTATAAAACTGTGAAATAAAAAAAGAAAATTACTTACATTAGTTAGAACTGGATTTCACGTGTTCTCGATGGTGTCCTTCATAAATATCATTGAGACGAACCTGAAGTTGTTGCTTCCAAGTTGTTTGGCCTTGCTACATGAGTATGAAAAATTAACCAGTTGACTCTTTTTTAGACAAACAACTGACCAAGTAGTGAATGAAGAAAATTTTATAAGGCTTGAGCCATAAAAATTTCTTGGAAATTAAAATAAGGCAAAAAGGTAACTGAGTCAACGGTTTTAAATACTTTTGTGATGTTGAGTTGGCACACAAGCTCAGCAGTAGAAATGTAATACATAGCTCTTAAACTGTGATCAGTTTCTGCAATTCGCTTCTCCGAGGACAAATTAGAGAGAGAAAATTAAACAAAAAAATCAAGCTAATTAAGAACTCATAAAGGAGTTAGTTGATAATGAAATGATGAATAGGAAAGGCAGTTGTTAGGCAGCGACACGCCACATAAGAATCTTGTTTGCTTACCTGAAAAACTAGAGTATTATGAATTATTGCATATTAGACTAAAATGAGATGCTTGGGCTTTGATCAGACGGGACAGTCCTCCTGAGTCTCCAGTTTCTGCAAAGAACTATGAATATTAATATAAAGTCCCCGTCATAAGAAGAAGGGGAAAAAAAAAAAAGAAGGATAAATTCGGAGTAGTCATGAATCTTTACTTCACCTGATTAACAAAAAAGAAGTGGAAAAGGTTGAGCATTATTGATCTTCTCATTTTTCAGAAGCATTCACATATGTCCCTGAATAACCATGAAACCAATCATCTTGCTCTGTAGTCCATAAACAAGTAAGAGTCTTTGGATAATTTTTTCCTTCGAGCGATCGAGGAGTCATTTCCGATGTTTCTTTAAAACCAAGCATGGATTGGTCATTTTAAGGCTTATGTCCTTTGAGTGTTCTAAGCATGATCCATTCCAAACTAAGCCAACTAAGCCGTAAACTACAATGCCCAGTGGGGTTTTACGAGAAAGAGCATTTTAAAGTCTACTTACATAACTGACACCTACAAATACGACTCCTAATGACATTACTCTGCCTGCTACCAAGAAAACAACCACAAACAATACCATATTGCCTTTGTGTTGGGAAGAATAAATATATATATATATATATTTTTTTTTTTTTGAGTAACTAGTCAAGTTTACTTTCTCCACCGACAGGTCCAAACATACAAAAATCAAATTAGAAATTTCGTTGAGACAGAAGCATTTCCACGTGATGACGCAAAAGATAACTATATATGAACCGAATCATCTGGCTTTAGTCTTTACCCTAGTAACAATCATGGACAATCCTTAAAAAACCATGCATTCTTATTCTTCTCTACGGAAAATTGGACTCAAATGCAACTCTTTTTTTTTTTTTTTTTTTTTTTTCCGGATGTTAAAATAAATAAATAAAAAAAAGTTTCGAACAAGCCAACTTTGTATAGCTCAAGTTTGCTTTGTCCTTTAACAGGTCCAGAAATGAAAATTCAACTTAAAACTCCTCATGTTATTTGATCATTCAGTTCATTTCTTTATGATTATTGATAAAATCTGTTTGATGAGAACTTCTATCTACATATCATGCACAATTTTTAGTAAGTGCGTAATCTAAGGATTATGATCTCCATGACTCCATCCATACCTGGTTGGCCATTTCACTAGCAGGCATTACCAGCCGCTGCACAGCCTCGGTGTTGAAATCGTCGGCCTCGTTGACAACGCCTCCAAGCCTCTGGAGACAGTTTTTGAGTTGGTGGTTGTGAATCTGCTTCTCCTCAGCATCAAGAAGCACAGCTTTGATAATTGAAATGGTGTCTTCAAGTTGTTCAATGCAATCTCTTTCACAGCAGCAGATCCCAACTCCCCAATGATCTTATCCGCAATGCGAGACAGGACTAGTTCTGTCATTTTTGACTGCTTAGATTAATTAAACCGGATTAATGAAAGGAAAAGGACTATGAATTCAATCGGGGATTTAGAGTTTTGCAAGTTTACAAGGACCAAAACAGACTGATATTCATGTTTAACCAAATGGACATTTATGCATGAGTCACGGTGTTTTCCGTTATATGGTAAAGCTTAAAAAAGCTTTCTGTCATTTTCAACTTCTCCTTTTTCTAAAGCAAATTCTATGAATAACAAACAACAAATTTTCAAAAAAATAAAAATAAAAAATATCATGCAACAAAAAAAGTTACAGACTTCCATGCCAATTTAGAGAATTGTAAACTTTACGTATGTGGTGTTACGAAATGGAAAATAACGGGTCACCACCAGAGTTTTTTTAGCAAAAAAAAAAAAAAAGGTTAAATTATTAATCCAGAAGATCAAATATATGAGATACTAGTAGGATCCACTAGTTAGCGCTTTAGAATAAAATGTTACAAGCACTATTAGTTTTTTTTATTTTTTATTTTTTATTTTTTTATTTTATATAAATTATAAGCATTATTAATTAGCCGACAGAAAAATGACACGCTGATGACTTACTTTCTTCCGAAAGGAATAAAACATATTGCTTGTAACTTTACTTTTACTTTCAAAAGAACCAAAGAAAAATAAATAAATAAAGTTACAGCTCAATTTCATTTTTATCCTTGAATGGTCAAATGGATCAATTCACACAATTAAAGTGATACTCTAAACGTATATTTGAATGATCAATTTAAAGAAAATGATATAAATATTCTTAAATGATTGGAATATTTTAATTGAAAATTCTTAAAAACTAAAACATTTCACACAATTTAATAATTCCTTTTAAATTTTTAGTTATTACACAATAGAGGATTATCCGTGAATTTTAGAGATATGCGAGAAAAATTATTGAAAAACAAAAATTTATAGATTATTTTACCAATAAAAGTTTAAAAATTAAAGTGATAGAATATTCATGTTTCGTTTGAAACTCATGTTTCAATCCAAAAATTTCAACTCATTTTTTATATCTTTTTTTTAAGTCAACAAATTTTTTAATTAATTTTTAAAACATCAACTAATTCCAACCTAAAAATTTCAACTCAAAAACTAAACAAACAAATTATTATTATTATTATTATTATTTTGTCTCCGTAAGACCGGGAACATTTAAAAAAAAAAACAAAAATAAAATAGAAAAAGAAATAAAGTGAAGAAGTTGGACCAACTTGGGCCTGAAACCGAGATTGCGAGCAGCCCAATTGATGCTCACCGAAGATTACAAGAAAACAGTCGACACACCACCCATTTTAATGTCATCGATTTCTCCAATGCTTCCTAGTTCCTAATTAATTCCGTTCTGTCTCTCTTTCTTCTTCATTTCCCTTTTTCTTCGTTTCGGTTCTGGATTTCTCTTCTTCTATATGAACTGCAAAATTGCTGCTTAATCCTCTCTCTCTCTCTCTCTCTCTCTCTCTCTCTCTCTGTGTATATATATATATATATATTGTTTTTTGCATCGTAATATGAAAATGGCTTGTTCTACTGCTCTGAGTATGGCGTCCCTTATCAAATTCACGCCTCTTTCGTCACCAAATTGCAATTCCAATGGCCAAATCAATTATGGGTTTCATGTGAAAGAAGCCAAGTTCCTCCCCAAACTCTCTGCTCTCTCTCCCAATGGCTCTGTTTCTCGCTCTTGTTCCAATGGGGTTAGTCTTTTTCTTTTTCTTTTTCTTTTTTTTTTCCTCGAAAAAATGAAGACTTTGGTTAAGAATTGGTTGAATTACTTATTTCCTTAATTTGATCTTGTGATGAAAGGAATAAAAGAATCAAATTTATCCTCGATTTTTTGTTTTGTTATCTTTTTTTCTTCCTAGATTATGACTTTAAAGTTTGGCTTTTCAACAATTTGCCAAATTTTAGATCACAATCACCTTTAAAATTGCATAATTTTAGGACCCCAAATGGGATTTTTATAGTTTTACATGGGATTTTGGGATCCCACATGGGATATGCTTATATATATATGTGTGTGTGTGTGTGTGTGTTTGAACGTGTGGAAAGTGATGGTCTTGATGGAAGTTAACAGAAAAGTGGCTGTCTTAATTTTGTGAAAACTAGGAGTGGATTTTGATTTGATGAATAGGAGTAGTTAATAGGATAAATAGTAAAGTACCATAATTTTCTCATGTTTTAATTCTAGGTTGGCTTCAGCTCGTTGAATGCTTTTCTTTAGTAGTTGACCTGTTGTCTGGTGATAAGTGGATAAATGTGAGGTCTTGTATGTTCTTTTGAGCTGCGATAGTTCTAACTGCCAACTTGGAGTCGAGCCGATGTAGTTATTAGCTCTTCTGCATAGAATGGAAAAGATTGTTCTAGAGAACTTAGACTCGTCAAATAAGCAAAATTGTTGAATGAAATCGTGGTTTTGGTGAATCGTGGTGCTATATTGGGTGTTCTTGATGCATAGTCCAATCATCATTCATGGAAATCAGAAAACTTGTATCGTCATATAATTTTCTATAATTTGTGATGCGTTATTGGTTAAGCAGCAGGTTATCTGCTTGATATTCTCTGTTGAGCTTTTTATCTTCTGCTCTACTATTAAGAGCTTCAAGCTCTTATTCTGGTTGCTTTTCGTTGCCCCTATAAGTAAGTTATTTGTGTTTGCAGTTAGTACTGAAGAACTAACAGACCGGAGAGGTCTATTTAACAAGCGTCTCTGCTTTGCATGCACATGCACACTTCTACATGCTTGTTTGCGTATTGAAGATTGATCAAATTTTTGAGTAATGTGACTAATTAAATAAGGAAACGTCTCCTATTGCTTATTTTCTGCATGGAATCTGGTTATGATTTTTCGGTAGGAATTTTGATTGAAACTTTATTCTGTTGCTAATTTGCTGGATGGAATTCGATTTAGCTATTTTTACTAGGAAGTCAGTTTATAAAGAGTAGGCATATAGTAAAGAATTTATGTTGAAGTTACAGGCCTCGAGTTCAGCAGGAGATGTGCATAGACGAAGAAGTAGTCTTGAATCTCTGTTTTGTTATGATAAGGCTATACCAGAAGAAATAATTGAGAAGCCTGTTGGAATATCTTTGGTTGAAAAGCTAATCGGAGATAATCCCCGATGCAATGATTGCCAGGCCAAAGGAGCCGTCCTTTGCACCACTTGCTCTGGTTCAGGCTTGTATGTTGACTCAATATTGGAAAGCCAGGGGATTATTGTCAAAGTCCGGTGCCTAGGTAAATTTCCCTTGTTACAACTTATTGTTGTTCATGTTTTCATCGAGAAGGATCAACGTTGCCAGAGTTCTTGTAATCAAGTAAAGGGCTCTTTTTCTTTTTCCATTTATTTTTTAGTTACATAGAACGCTTGTTTTTATTGTGTAGATAAGCCTGGCCATACTTGGTTGCTCAGTTCCTTTTTTTTTTTTTTTTTTTTTTTTGGTATCTTTTTTATGAAACGAAAATGACTTCTTTTATAACTTTTATGGAATGAAAATCCCCTAATGATTTGTCAAATATTAAAAGAAATTCATAGAATGTCATTGGTGTGTTGGTTTATCATTTTCCATTAGAATCTCACATTTGGGACATTCAAACTTTGGATATTAGAGGGTTTTGAATCCTGAAGATCCGAGTTTTCATGTTCGAATTATTAGACAATATTTTCTAAGTTCAAACATTGCTGATTTTAATTGCGTAGGATGTGGAGGAACCGGTAACATCATGTGCTCAGAATGTGGCGGTCGAGGTCATCTTTGAGTCTTTAACGACTAAAATGACTACTGTGGTTCCCCTCTCTTCTTCTGTTGGATTTTAATTTTTGAGTTGTATACTGTTATTTCTCCTTTTAGTAGAGTCACAATTCATGCAATCTTTGTAGCCTTTTTATAAAATTAAAATGCAAGTATCATTTGTAATCTATTTGAGTACTCCTTCCCTTTTGGCAAATAGTATTTTTCCTTATAACTTTATGCCTTCTTAAGATCTGCTATGTAACAAGCATAAATTTGTGTACGGTATTTGCCTTCTGTAGTGTAGAAATTGAGATTTAGGAAAGGGGTAAACTAATTTTACATCCCTAACAATGGGGATATAATTTTTTTTTTCCAAGCATGTGTGCCCTCTGTTCCTCAATTATTTTTTGCACGATTGATAGATGTTTGGTAGGAGAGAAACGAGGACGGAACGGAGTGGTTGATGGTTTTCTCAGCCCTCAAACATGGAGAGATTAGTGGAGGGAATTCCCATCAAACACAATGAAAAAAAGGTTTTCTGTTTCTATTTATTTTCCTCGCCTAGATTTATGTCTCTCTGTCCTTATTTTCGTTTATCAGTATCACTAATTTCTCAAAGAGAAATTTTAGGGAATTCTAGAACTAATTCAAGGAGTAAATTGTCGAACACTTAAATAAATTTTCAAGGACGAGAGTGCCAAACTAAGAAAAGTTCGAAGGTATAGATGCTAAACATTCAGTCATCCCAATCAAAATTTTAATCTCCACTGAATATTTGAGTTAATCACTTCTATTTTGTAGATCCAAGGACTAAATTGTAACAAAAAAATTTCAAAAAAGAAAAATGTCGAATAAAGGGGGCATAGATACTAAATCCTCTTTTAATTTTGTTAGTTCTTGCACCCTTTTTGTTTTTTTGTTTTTCTTAATAATAAATTCTACATCGTTACAATTTAAGAACGTAATTGGGGAAAAAAGCTATCATTTTAGTACAAGTTCACATGTTCAAAATCTTTACAAGAATTCAACAAGAAATTGAACTTAAAAAAAATAAAAATTAAGTAGCTGCTTCTGGCGTGATAGTTATGACTTTAGGACGTTATTCTTAGCTTGTGATCATCAAACCTGAACTCTCTGAAGCTCTTGAATGCGAGTTGGAATGGTGGAGTCGAACCGCGGGTTCTGTGGGTTCTCTGCATAAGCCACGTAGTAAGCTGTGAGGCATGCCTGTTGCCATGCCATGGCTATCCGGCTCTGCAACAAAAAAACAAACTTTACATCAGAATTACAAGCAGCAGAAGAGAAGTTTATGAAGTTTCTGATTCGGAATTCCTAGTTGAGCTCCTAATTACCATGAAGTAACCGATGAAGAAAGCATAAAGCGAAAGTTCTGTTGTGTAGCTCTTGTGAACCGCTAGTGCCCATGATCCGCTCAGCAGGCTGCAGATTGCACCCACCGCCACTCCGGAAAGGAAACAGAATGAGCCCGTGAGATCTGAGTCAATCAAAATTTCCAACTCGGTCCTCCTGAACATGTTCCATACATCCATTGATGCCTGCATAAAGCCCTTATTGTAGACTCCCACATACACAAAGCCCCATCTATTCCCATACATCACCAGAGTGGACGCAACCCCGGCATAGCAATTGGCGCACGAAAACATAAACTCGTCCGTGTCCCCTGCAACCAAGGATGAAAGTGTTGATACTTTTTTAAGTATAGGGAAAATATCAAGGAACATCAACATAACAAAAAAGTGTTTGATTATGGAAATTTGGTCCTTGCCTGCAATCAATCTCATGGCTCTAGCCGAACCCCAGATGATTCCTAGAACCGGCACGAGCACAGAGCCTATGGACACGCTTCCCATCAAGTGCCTAATTGTGTCACGGAGGGCCACATGTGCATCAATGTCGATCCCATACCCCAAGTACATGTACTTGACACGTGAGATTGAAGCCAGCATTGTGTTCCTCATGACTTGCATAGTCCAAGCCAGGCTTAGCAGGATTATTGTGATGAACAAGGCCGCAAACCTGTCCCATCGGGCCCTTGCCCCTCCGACGCCAGTCACCAATAAGCAAGAGTAAAGAAAACCGACCAGCATTGATAGTAAGATCAAGGAAGTAGCTTTGGGCGGAGGGGAATCAGCAGAGGATATTTTCAAGACCCGAATGGCATATTCGAATCGGGGACTGGCCCAGCAGCCATAGAGCGACAGAACGACCGAGCAGAGGAGCGCAGCTATGCCTACAACCAGGCTTACTGAAGAGCCAATGGTAAGAAGGAACAAAGCTACTGCACATGTCAACAAGGGGCTTAGCCAAAAGGCAGTCTTGAAGGCTTTAGAAGTGCTCAAGTTTATGAGCCATTGCCAGAGCAAAGAAAGAACCGCCGCGCAGGCAGTGGAAGTGAGCAGCGGCGGATACCATTTGACCGTGTGAAAGTGGCCCGATCGGAGGCCTCGCACCGTTACAAAGATTACAAGAGCAGTTATCAGGATTAGGTGCAAAAGGAAAAGAATTCCGAAGAGCCTTCTCATGAGTCGACTCGCGGTTGATGTCGTTGTTGTGGATTCAATTAGGATGCTTGGTTGTTGTACCTGTGACAATTGTGAAACATGTTTGTTATTTTTAATGAGAAAGTCAAATGTGATTACAATAATAACACCACGTTGGTATAGAAAAACTGTTCAAGAAGAGAGAACTTTTAAGAATATTACTTGGAGACCACTTACACACACAGTATTTATTTAATTTATCCAATTTTCTTTTGTCTATTGAGTACAGTGAATGGGAAAAGATTTGTGAAACCCAAAAAAAAAAAAAAAAAAAAAAATTCCTGATTATACAAAGAAGACCAAGCAAGAACAAGAAATAAGCAACAGCAGCTTCAAGAAGATGGACATAATAAGAAAATATAGATGCAAGAAGATGCTCTAGATATATATACACACACACACACACACACACACCCCAAAACCAAAAGAATGTGTTGAAAAAATGAAAAGAAAATGGTACCTTGGTGGGAATTGCAAGAGAGAGAGGAAGTCTATGTTGATGAGGTTGAATGTGCATTTTCTTATTCGTTGTTGAGTCTTCCTTCAAACTCGCCATGTGATTATGCCTACTCACTTCGCTCTATATATATTTATATATATATATATATATAAATATATATATTCTTGGTCTAGTTCACAACTCTTGTGAATTTGGTTCCACTTTCTTGGCCTCCAAGACTCAGCAGAAAAATGGGATGTAAAATTTCCAAGAAACTAGTTATTTTAGTTGTTATTGTTTATAGTCAAACCTCATGACTTGAATTACTTGTCAAGGTCGTCTTAGAAAGTAATCTTTAATAAACAAAGGTTCTTGACTTTATTCCTCTCCCTTTATTCTTTTCACAATTTCCCTTTATTTCTTTCATAACTGTTTTAGCAAAAATTCTTTTGTAAGATACAAAATGATACCCTTCTTGAGCAAGTACTTGGATTCAAAACCGTAAAATATTCATCAAATTTGGATACTATATGTATATATATATATATATATATATATACACACACACATGTATATTTCCGAACCATTGGATACATCACACAATTATACAAAGTTAATAAAACGTGATGAATTATCAAAAGCAAAACAATATAATGACGTACTTTTTTTAATGTCTTAACAAAGAACTTTTATAACTTGTATGATAATTATGTAATGTGATAATATACAATATAGATTTTTTTTAATAATTACATTCATAATCTAGCGGTAATATCACACCTGAATTCAAATCTTCCTAACCTCAAGTTTAAAAATAAAAAAATGAAAAAAGAATTCTCCCACCAATTATTAATTAACTGTGTTTAATGTTTGACTGTTTGAAGGTTTGAGAAATTATTTGGAAATAAGCTGACGTGGAAGAAAAGGACAGGTCAGCAGCGATGTGCTAAGGAAGATCCAGTTGTTTCCAACATGTCTTTCCCCGTGAATTGAATTTGTTTTCTTGCTGTTCGGTGCTTCTCCCGGGAACTCCACTTCTCCTTTTATTTTTATTTTAATTTTCTATTTTTGCTTTTCTGGTAAAAAAGCCTAAGGAAAAAAAAAAAAAAAAAAAAAAAAAAAAAAGTCACTTTCTGCTTAAAACTGATATTTGTGCGTCCATGTATATAAAGTGGATAATTGCGTAATCCTGTTAAGGAATTCTTTTATTTTATAGTCTCCACTTTTTTTTTGTTTTTTTTTGTTTTTTTTTTTTTTTTTTGTTGTAAGCCTATGAAAAATAAACCAAATATTCTTTCGTGATAAATAAATAAAAAAAAAGGCTGAATTGGTTAAATAATATGTAGGTTGAGAGGTAATAATTCCCAGTAATGAAACTTTATATCAAATTATTTATATATTAGTTTTTTTGTTTTTTAGTACATACATGAAAATTGAGAAAGTGGGAGAAAAAAATCGATCAGTCAAATTTATTTTAGCGTTATATCCTTATTCGGCATTGTTTTTACTTTATGTATTACTCAGCAATATTTACTAAAATAAAAAGTACATATCAAGCATGTAAATCTAGATTCTCAAACCCCAATTTAAAAAAGCTCCCTCTTTAAATAAATAAAAAAAAAAAACTGATTTCTCATTTTAAAATAAGAAAAATTTTCATTGTAAAAGCAAACATAAGACCCAAACAGTCCCTAAATGAGGGTCAAAATAGGAAGAATTTTTATTTCAAATACAAAAAATAAAAGCCTTGAGAAGATGGTCATTTAGAGGAAACAAAACAACAAAGCAGAACAATGTGTAGAAATGGAATTTGCCCATAGTTGATTTCATAATATTTGGAGGTAAAACTATTGTTTTCTGTATTTTTCATTTACAAAGCAGAACATTGTGTAGAAGATGGTCATAAGAAATGTTCATTTTCTTTATAGAGAAATTATTATTTTAACTGTCGGATAAATTTTTAAACTATGCACATTGTAATTTTCTAATGTTAGTATTCGTCAAATTAGTAGAAATTTTCATTTTGGTTGCTTAAACTTTCTTTTTTTTTTTCTTTAATCATTTTAGGAAAAAAAAAAAAAAGGTGCATTTTTAATATTTTCAAAAATTAGTCAAAGGCTGTAACTGAAACAACGTTCATTAAAAAAGGTGTTACTCTAATATTGTTAGGGGATGTTTGGTGTGTAAGTTTGAGTTGAAATATTTTAGTTTCAATAGTAATTTTTGTTGACTTTTCAGAAAATATAAAAAAAAATTTTAAAAAAGATAAAAAACTTTTTCAAAAAAAAAATAAAAAAATTACAGTTTCACTTGAGTAAAATGAAAGTGTCAAACACATTAAAACTAAAGCGGCGTAACTCTAATTTTTACATGTTAAAATCCTTTTTTTTATTATTATTTTTTATTTTAACCATTTGCTAGGTCAGAGGTTGCTGCCAATTTCCCGCCAGTTTTCCGCAGCAGAAGAGAACTCTCTCTCTCTCTCTCCACTTTCTCTCTCTAACTTCTGCAGTGAAGCTGAGCTTAATCGAAGAAGAAGAAGAAGATGTTGTGGGTCGACAAGTACCGGCCCAAAACCCTAGACCAAGTCCTCGTACATCAAGACATCGCCCAAAACCTCAAGAAACTCGTAACTCCATTTTCTCTCTCCTCTTCCAATTTTCCATTTTGGTGCTCTGATTTTCGTTCTAGGGTTCCGATTTTGGATTTCTCATTTTTTAATTGGGCAGGTCACCGAGGAGGATTGCCCCCATTTGCTCTTCTATGGCCCCTCAGGCTCCGGCAAGAAAACCCTAATCATGGCACTCCTTCGCCAGATCTTCGGTTCCAGTGCCGAGAAGGTTTTTTTCTCTGTCATTTCTTTTACCGTTTGCTTTGAGTGTATCTTTATGTTTGGTTTCCGAGAAAATGTTGGAAACCGATTAAAAAAATGTATTTTTTCTGGTGGTCTCAGTTAATATTATTTTTTGTTTTTTGTTTGCCCCTAATGATTTGAAAAGGAAAAGAAATTTAAGAAAGCGTTTGAATGTGCATGACCAAATGAATATGTTGTTGTTTCCTTTGACTATAATTTTCTGTTTGGTAATTGGGAAAATGTTGGAAAATGAAAAAACGCACAATTTCTTCCTGTGGCCTTTGGCCCGCTGTCAAGAATTTTTTCAACGGTCTGAAAAAGAAAAGAAATTTGAGAGAGCTTTTGACCGTACATGACGTAACTGGGTATGTTGTTCCTTTTTTATTTGTTTGTTTACAGGTGAATATGTAATAGAACACACACACAAACATATGTATATATATACATAGGTTCTCTAAACAAAAGTATATATACACATATATATTTGTTTTTGGTTCTCGTTTTATTGATTAACTGTACATAATAAAAAGTATAGAATTTTAGCTTAGCTGAGTCTATCAACGAAATGCAGATCGGTGGCTTGATTCTGTTTGTTTTCTTTGGTGTTTTTCTGCTTATGGAATTTTCTACAATGTCTTGGCTTTTGAGGAATTCTCTTCATTTTGGATGCAGGTGAAGGTCGAAAATAAGACATGGAAAGTTGATGTGAGTTTTCCTCTCTTGATTCATCATTTTGGAATTAGTAATACTGGGTTTGATACATTTTTTCGAGCGACCAATAAAATAATTGATGAGTCGTTGGATTTTGGTTGGTTAGTTTTTATACATAAGCAATCAGACTATATGCTTCTTTTTTTGTTCTCAGGCTGGAAGTAGAACTATTGATTTAGAGCTGACCACATTGTCAAGCACCAACCATGTGGAACTGAGTCCCAGCGATGCAGGATTTCAGGACAGATATATTGTTCAAGAGATAATCAAAGAGATGGCCAAAAATAGGCCAATTGACACTAAGGGAAGAAAAGGGTACAGAGGTAGTTATTAGCGGTTTACTTCTTGTCTTTCAGATGTTTACATACTTTTGACAAGGAATTCAGGTGTAAATTTGTTACATATACATTAGTTTTTGAAAGTTATTTGTATCTTTTTCAACAATATGCTGCAGGGTGCTGGTGAATTTAGTCTCAGGAAACGCATATTTGGCTTATGATGCTATATGTATACATATCATCAAAAACACCAACACAAAATAAAACTTATCTATTTGTCTGTGTAAAGCTTATGAAGTGATTTAATACTTGGGATCTGTAATTTTTTTTTTTTTTTTGGGAAAAAAAGTTTGTCCTTGTTACTGATGTTATATTGTCTTCTTTTATTTCAGTCTTGGTGCTCAATGAGGTTGACAAACTTTCAAGAGAAGCACAACATTCTCTTCGGAGAACAATGGAGAAATACAGTGCCTATTGCCGGCTAATATTATGTTGTAACAGTTCTTCAAAAGTTAGTGAAGCCATTAGGTCTCGATGTTTGAATGTGAGAATCAATGCACCAACAGAAGAGCAGGTTGGATAAATTTTCTTGCTTGCTATTCTAGTTTTGTCACATATAGAGGGATTTCTATTGCAAAATCGATAATAATAATAAAATAAAATTACAAAAGAAAACTTATATTTACTTGTTAACTTATTTTTTTTCGTAGAAACTCTTCCTCTCTCTCTCTCTCTTCTTTTTTTTTTTTTTTTTTTTTTTTTTTTTTTTTTTTTTTCTCTTTAATCTTTTTTACCCTTTTTGTTTTGGTACTTCTATGATTTTACCTCATCAGAAACAGAACAATGAAGTGTTTTGCTGACTGAGACTGTTGTTTTTGTGCCCCATGAAAGAAAAGGTTGTTTCTATGTTGTTTTTATGCCTAATGAAAAGACTGCTTGTGATGCATCGTTAAAAATAAAACTGAAGCATATTGAGACTGTTATTATATTCCTTGTAATGAAATATCTTTTATTATATACGCAGATTGTCAAGGTTTTAGAGTTTATTGGGAAAAAAGAAGGGCTACAAATTCCATCTGGATTTACTGCTCGGATAGCAGAAAAATCAAATCGGAGTCTACGGAGAGCTATATTGTCATTTGAGACGTGCCGCGTTCAACAGTAAGTCCTTTGTCTTTCCCATCATTTAGCGGCGTAAAATCATGCATATAGTGCCACCTATTCGTAGACTCATGGTGTTTTTTTTTTTTTTTTTTTTTTCCCCCTCTTGTGCTGTAATTCGTGGATTCAGATATCCTTTTACAAGTAACCAAGCAATACCACCAATGGATTGGGAGGAATACATTTTTGAAATTGCTTCTGATATAATGAAGGAACAGAGCCCAAAAAGGTTGGTTTGTTTATGCTCATTACAATATTATTCTTTAGTTACCTTGTTTCCTAGTATTTAGCTTAATCCGTGAAGATAGACTTGAATGTTCTCCATGTATAATTCGATTGGAGGTTTAGTAGTACATGTGCCTTATTGAAATTTATTTGTTTGGCTTCCTATTGCTTTAATTCTTATTGCCTTGTGTGATAACTTTAACTTGATTTGCACGTCTGAAGTTCTATGGAATATTTAAAAAGAAGCTAATAGGCCTGACAGATAAAAATTAAACATCTTAACTCTGTTTCAACTTTCAAGGGTAGCATTTGAATTTATGGAGTGTCTGAACTTTTTTTTTTTCTTCTCTTTCAACAATGGGCATGCCCTTTTTCATTTTGACAGCGTTTGGTGCTTCTTTTGTTGTCTTGTGACATTCCACTTCAAACTTTCTGACGTTATATTTCTCTGTATGACACCCTATGTTTTAGGCTTTATCAGGTTCGGCAAAAGCTCTATGAGCTACTTGTAAATTGTATACCTCCAGAAATTATCTTAAAGGTACTGTTTCCACATCATGTAGCTTGCTACAGATTTTTTTACCACTTTGATTCAAGGTAATGTATTTATTTATTTATTTATTATTATTATTATTTTGGGTTGGATCAGAGGCTGCTTTATGAATTGTTGAAGAAGTTGGATGCAGAATTGAAGCATGAGGTCTGCCGTTGGGCAGCATATTATGTATGTTCATTCTTTCTCATATCGGCTACTTAATATTTTGTATCGTATTTGGACAAAGTAATCATTAAGGCTTGCATTTTCAAGTTTCCCAACCGGTTTATGTTATTGGGAACTTAGAACTAAATACCGTACTTTTACTTTTGGCCACAAATCAAGATTATATTGTGGGTATTTAATCTATGAAAGATTGGATTACTATATCGGAAAACTTGTTAAATTGTTAAGAAAATAGCATCTTTAAAGAAAAAGCGATAACATAACCAGGTGTTGCTTTGGGGTGGTTGTCTGGAGTTCCTATTATTACTAAGTTAATGATTAGCCTAGTAAGAGTAGGATGCGTTTGCTCATGAATGTCTTCGTTTTCCACAGGAACATAGAATGCGACTTGGACAGAAAGCCATATTCCATATTGAAGGTACTTCCATCTTTCAATTCCATGTATTTTTGTGTTATTTGTTGATCTGCACTTTGAGCTTTACTATCCTGAGTGAGCAAAACCTGTTTCTATAACCGACTCTTATGTTTGTCTTGATCAATCTTAATCTTCATTTGCAGCATTTGTGGCCAAGTTCATGAGCATTTACAAGTCTTTCCTCATTGCAACATTCGGCTGAGCAACCACAGTTTGCACTGTTAGCTACATATATGTGGTCAGATGTGAAATCTTCTTCACTGTCCTTTTTACAATTCCAGTGTATTGAACTTTGTCACCAGACGTATCATGCAAACATGCACCTGTTTTACCAATTAATCTGAATTGGGTGTTGTGTTTTATATCATGTCATGTGAAATAATGGATATCGTGCTCTTTACAATTCCAAAATTGATTTTGTGTTGCTTCTTGTTTTTGCAAAACCAATAATAGCTAAGCAGCATGAGGGAGTCGAATTTGAAGGAACTGACAAATAGTATGAATAATAAATAAAACTTTACAAATTACAAAATCCGTCTCTAAGTTAAAGTAATTAAGACAAACATCCTAACTAAAAACATGGGATGGGATGGATAACCACAAGATCTAATCCTTTTTGAAAAAGATGCCTCGTTAAAATCTTGTATGATAAAAATCCCAATTTTTGGTGAGGACAAATTCCAAACAAAGAAAAAGAGTGCATGATCTTGAGCCAAAGCTTCCCATTTGAGCATACATCTATAAACTCTACAGCCATCAAATTCCGACTGAACCACTACTGTTGACAGACTCCTAGCTCCGTGTCTAGTCCAGCACGAAAGTTAGCAGCATCAGGTTGAATGTTAAGTTCATCCTCCATCAATGTTGCGTTATACACTTCTTCTGTCATAGCTAACTCCTCGGCAGTGAATAAATCATCTTCTACGTCAAAGTTTTTATTCTGGAGACCGACTTGTGCACTTGCGGACTCATAAGCAGGATCTTGTTGTTGAAGACGATCGGTGTAGGTCTCTTTTATCTGTGGCTCCCAGTTTAGATTATCTTCTGCCTCCATGCTTTGATGAACTTGTCTCCGTAGGCTTTGACTATCATAAGCAAGATCTTGTTGTTGACAGCCTTCTGTGTTCAGGTTTTGTTGATGAAGATTAGCGTGTTTGGAAAACTTTGCTATCAGGTAAACCAACTCATCTACTTCCGCCTTTTCCAATTTCATTAATGGGTTGTATTCTTCATCTCCAATCAAAGTTTGAGAGTTCGAATTTTGATGAAGAAGATGCACGTTTTGATCCTCATAAAAATCAGGATCTTGCCGTTGAAGATTAGCGAGATTGGCCTGTGATGGTAGATTAGCGGTAATGTGATTCGCTTGCGGTTGTCATTCCATGTTTTGACGAGGCTCCTCCCCTAGTGGTGCATTAAATTGGACCTCTTGCTTACTGTCTTTGTTGTAAACCTTGCACAAAACATCCACATCCATCTGTAAAATTGAACAAAAAAGTTTAATAGTAATATTAAAACAATTTGGTCTAATTTTAAAATGAATGAATGAATGTATGAGAATAAGTACCTTTTTAGAGTTTGATGGAATGGTGTACTCGTACATGAGCCACTTGGTGTTTCGATTTTTATCAAAATTGATACGATAATTTAGCATCATCTTGTGTCCTATTTCACGTCTATTATCATCTTTTATGGGTATCTTACGAGTACTAGCCCTCCAAAATCCATCACAAGTCCCACAAGTAGGACGATTTCCGTTTTCATACTTGAGCTTGTTTCTTGTGAAGAAATACATCTCCTGTTCTCTTCTAGCTCCATATCCCACTGTTCATTAACAAGTAAAACTCAAGTGTAAATAACGTTAAGTAAAAACACTACCTTATATTTGGAAAACGGACACATAAAGAGAAAAACGACAACTAAACGTGATGAATGGCAAAAACAAAGAAGCAAGCCAAACGGCTGCGTTTCACAAAGAGAATTAATTATATTGGAAATTGTTCTTATTATATTAAAACCAAACAGCTAATTTAGCATGTGGCAAATTAGGAACTGTAACATAAAGACAACTAAAAAATTAGTTAAAAAAATCAATTATTACGCAAATAATAGCCCATGCATGATGAAGAGTCAACAAAATGCTTTCAAGTAATCACGAACATGGTAAGAACTTTGTGCTCTTTAATTCTTGTTACTTTCCCGCCTTTATTACAAGAAACTTAAATTCATTACTTGGTCTGAATTAAAATCTTTGCAATAAGGGTGAATCTGACACCAAGGGTGAACTTTTTAAGGGGTTGTGAATACGACGGGATACTTTTGTAATAATTGAGAATGCAACGTTAGATATTGTATTTCACTTCAACCACGGGAGGATTTTGCAATTTTTCTTTTGTTCGATTGCTGTTTCTCTCAAGTTTCTTAGTTATGATTGAACATCTTACTAAATTTGACTATGATTTATCATCTATGACAGGAAATGAGAGAAAATTTTGTCCAGAGAGGTTGCTTCTTACGGAACCATTTAACTCTAACCGCGAAACGTGATGGGTATCAAATTAGATTGCCCTCTAAACTTGTGCTCTTTGGAAAGAAACTCATGGGACCGACAACAACTTGAATGAAACATCCGATTCTTAATTAATCAGGCCAATCTTTGTTTTGGCTTAATTTCTGAGGGAATGTTTATGATAGTTTTTGGATTCTGAAGAATCTGCTATCAGAACATTCTTTTTATCATTGTAATGTTCTTTGATCTTTGTATCCGGGGTAGTATGCAAAGTGAGACGACCTTCAATTGATTTTAAGATGATTTTTTTTTCTTTGGTTAACTGAAGTTAATTGTACTTGGATCTATTTCCCAAAAAAATAAAAAAATAAAAAATTGTACTTGGATCCGCTTGAATTATTGATATCTTAATCTTACCATTAATTTTGTAAGAGAATGCCGTTTCCTTTATTTCGTTTATATGGCATTTTGGCAATGGTTCTTCGAGAAACTTGGCAAATTTCAAGTTTCACAAACAAAGAATTGAACTTTGAACTTGGGGCTTCATTATAGAGATGGTGCATGTTACGTTTCTTGCCAGTGCTAATATCTTGTACAAGGCCATGTAGGTCATAGATAAGTGCTTAAAAAAATAGTGGAAGGGAACAGGGTACAAAAATTGAATTAAAAAAAAAAAACACAATAAGCATGGTACTAATAATAATATATTTACAATGAAACAAATTCTTTCTCAAAATATAAAGTAAAACTAAAACATGGGATGGATAACCACAAGATCTAATCCTTTTTTGAAAAGGACGCCTCGTTAAAACCTTGCAAGGAAAAAACCCCAATTGCTAGTGAGGAAAAATTCCAAACAAGGAAAAAGAGTGCATGATCTTGAGCGGAAGCTTCCCACTGTGAACATACATCTATAAACTCCACAGCCATCAAATTCTCATGGCTGAACAACTACTATCGAAAGACTCCTAGCTCTATGTCTAGTTCAGCACCAAAGTTACCAAAATCAGGTTGAATGTTAAGCTCATCCTCCATCAATGTTGCAGCATACACTCCTTCTGTCATAGCTAACTCCTCGTCAGTGAATAAATCAGCTGGTTCCTCAACGTCTTGATTCTCGAGACCGACATGTGCACTTGCGGACTCATAAGCAGGATCTTGTTGTTGTGGCTCCCCGTTTTGATCATCTTGTACCTCCATGGATTGTTCAATTTGTCTTACTAGGTCTTGAATATTATCAGAAATATCATGCCGTTGATTATCTTCTTTGTCCAGGTTTTGTTCCTCAAGATTAGCAGCATGATTTGGTTCCACATTAAATTGGGGATCTTGTTTCTCTTGTTCTTCATCTGTCTTGCTTTTTTTATACACTTTGCATAATACGTGTTGATCCATCTATACCATTAAAAAATATATATATATATATATATATTACTCTATGAAAGTAATTTGGTATAATATATAGACCCACAATGACAAAGTATTGTTTGTAAATAAATACCTTATCCGAGTTTGATGAAATAGTATACTCATACATGAGCCAGTCGGTATTTCGTTTTTTATCAGTATTGACACGGTAATTCAACAACATCTTGCGCCCAATCTTATGTCCGTTGTCATCTTGTATGATCATATTAGTACTAGCCCTCCAAAAACCATCACGAACTTTACGAGTAGGACGACTTCCGTTTTCATGCTTGGGCTTGTTTTTAGTAAAGAAATACATCTCTTTTTCTCTTCTAGCTCCATAATTCACTGTTCATTAACAAGTAAAATTAAAGTAGTGTTAATACTTATCATTTAATGAGGAATAAACAATCATAATACAAACGATAGATGAACTATTTCATCAAAACCGAGCAGTCCATGCATAAAACCGAAAAAAGAACTACTAAAGTGAAAAACACACAGATCGCACACAACAACAGCTTGAACCAAAGCCTCTTGAGAAAGAGAAAAAAAAAAAAAAAAAAAAAAAAAAAACACCAGATTAAAGAAATTAACAGCAGCTAAAAAGAAAGAAAGCAAACGACACCTAAAGAGAAAAACGACAGCTAAACATGTGAATTGAAACAACAATAACATATAAAGATTCAGCGATTGAAAACTGTATATTCTTGAATGAAGCCAAACATAAATAGATATTATTCAGCGATTGGACTATTGCAGCATGACATGGATAGCTTATCATCCTATTATCGGAAACTATTAAGCTAAACAGCTAATTAGGATTTGTTAATTCTTGTTTTTTAACATTAATTCAATCGAAAATAGGGGAGTTAATGACAAACACTATCACGTGAAAAAAAAAAAAAAAAAAACTAGGGCGCATTCATTCTGCAGATAAATTAAACCACTCAGACTAACTCAAAAATTCAAATTAATAGCAAAAATTAGAAACTTTAATATAAATTACGTAAATGAAGAACAACGTAAACTATTTATTAAGTGTATGATATATACCTTCAAGTTGCTCAGGTGTGTAGTCATAAATATCAACTTCTTTGATCAACTCTTCAAACCCCCCTCGCAATAACTTCCTCGTCAAGTAGTAAGAGATCAACTCTTCATCCGTCGGCGCAAACCGATATCCTGTCGGAATCTTCATCCAATCTTAGCTTCTTCTACGCCACTAATATTGATTCAAAGATCAAGAAATTCTTGGTCTGTTGTATAGAAAAGAAACGAGTGAGTAAATAATTTGGAGGAAGAGATTTGAGTTTTTTATATGGTATATTGAGATAGATATCGCATGTCCGTCTTAAATTCTGATTCCATTAGGTTTTAAATTTTTTTAACAGCAATACCAAATAGGATTCGGATTCATATTTACCACAAGAATACTTCATTTTCTTTTTCTTGTAAATCAATTTTTGTTTAGAGCTATCTTATCTCTCTTATAAATTCGATTCTTGAATATGATTTTTCTAGTGTGCATTTTTTTTTTTTAACAGGCCGTCATGTATTTACTTGACACATATAATAATATTCAAAATATAATGCAGTAAAAACACACATACTCAAGGTCCCACCCGACATACTCGATATATAATCCCATCATTCAATTTCTCACAAGTAAAGTTCCCCCTTTTATTACAATATTTTTTATCATTTTAAAGCAAAACAAAAAAAATATAAATATATATCGAGCAATTCATTTCACTGTGATCAAACATATATTAATTTCTTGTGTAGATTTATATATAACTCAAAAATTCAGATAAGCAAAAATTAAGAATTCTATCATAATGCAAAACAAAACTACGTACTCTTAGGGGTATTAGGAATTAATACGTACTCTTGGTCTTGGTCTTTGAAAAGAGGGAGGAAATAATGATTTGGAAACAAAAGATATGGGATTTTTAATTATTTATAGATGTTATAGCACTCTAGTATTAATTGGATTAGGATTAGCAATTGAATTCTCGATGCATTAGCCTTTTTATATATTAGTAAAATTTAGGATTTGGAATCATAATAACAAACGAAACATGATATAATATCACACACATATATATTTAATAAGATGGGAAAGTTAAGATTTTCATATTATATATTGATAGGGGGTTGTTATAAGTAAATTTGAGAATTTTTAAAATTAACTGGGTTGTGTGTTTTGAAGGAGATGTGAAGATCTAAAAGTGGTGTATCAATAAAAATCACCCTAATACAATAAATTCAAATACAATCTAATGATAAAGAAAGAATATAACTTCCATAAATAGTACTTGACATGAGAACTCACAAAATAATTCCTACCTACTTAGACTAACTCAAAACTTCAGAATAACGTACAAAAATTAAAAATTCTACCAATTAATGCAAATCAAGTACCTGCTCTTGGTCTTTTTTTGCCGAATACTACTCTTTGGTATCTGAAAAGAGGGCGTACATGATAATTGGAAAAAAGAGTCATGGGCTATTTATAGATTATTATTGCATTCTTAGTATTAATTGGATTAGGACTATTTCGAAAATTGAATTCTAAAATCTGCAACTAGCAAACTCAATCCTAATTTCTTTTTAATGCAAATCCGTATCTCTGTAGGACTTGAGTCTAAACAACGTATCATTCATATATAAATAAATAGTTCACTTTCTTCTCAAAATTTTTTTTTTTCTTCCGATTCATTTCTTCTCTCTTTTTCTCTTTATTCAATTCTCTCTCTATTCTCAATTCTCCTCGTTTCAATTCATTTCTTCTCCATTTTCTTCTTAATTTTCTCTTCGCAGAGACCGAGAATTGCCTTCTTGAATAATTTATATTGTTGATTACTCACTTCAATAGAGGCCGACGACGAAGAAGGTGGTGCAACTGTGCATGGGGACTAGGGGGTTACAAGTGAGCAGGAGTAATGTATCAACCTAAGGAGGTAACGGCCGTCCGACACGATGGCTCGTCCGGTCGGGTTTCGGTTTGTACCGACGGATTAAGAACTGATCATCACTCACTAGGAAGGTGTTGGGGCAGCCTTTTGTCTCTTAACTCATTCCGAGAAGTTGATCTCTATAAATACACCCTCAGGAACTTGAACGTACGTAACTTGTACTTACATTATATTAATTCCCTCTGTGTTTTTTTTTTTTTTTTTTTTTTAGTATAATAATCGGGTATATATATTGTTTCATAAGAATATATGTATATATATATGTGTGCGTGTTTCTGTGATACTATTCTTTGCACAATGAATGTGGTTTTGTGTTTAATTGTTTGTGTGTTCTGTCGATCTGTTCAAGTCCAAGGGTGAAATGATTAATCATTATATAATTAAAAATTCATAATTTTGTATTTAAAAATCCATATGAAATGTTTATTTTTAATTGTATAGTATTTCAAGACGAACGAAACAAGATCCATGTTGACATTTTTTCATTAACAAATTCCGAATTTTTACACTTTTTAACTCTAATAAGCTAAAATCACAATTATAAAACTCAACTCAGCACCAATAATTCAAACTCAAAATTTTCAACTCAAACTGAAGAATCAAAACGCATGCTTAATTCTCAAAAGATAATATTTGTCTAGACTTAGATTCAAGAAAGCACCAAAAAAAAAATTTAGGAGGCAAATAATTTTATTTTACAAGGTAAGAAAAGGGTGATATTCTTCAGTCTATCTATAAATAATTAACATGATCATTTTGATCCTTAAATTTTTAATCTTGATAAAATACTTAAACAGTTTTGATTCATGGCACTAAAATTAAGACATGATAATTGTCGCTAAATTTCAAAACGCTTTCATCTATTCTAGTACCAAGGGCCAAAATTGTAATAAAACAAAACAATATAAAAGTTCAGTTAAATTTGTCAAAATGCTTATAATTTAGAGACTTAAGAACTAAATATATAACGGGTCCGTATTATTAGAGAAACGGAGGAATCATTAGAAATTAAGAAGGCATAATTACATCATGATGTGAAAGATTAGGAAGATTTTATATTAATTATTAGCATAATGTTTATTGTTGTAGTTGTAGATCTCTAGAAGTCCCTTTCATTTCAGTTGGAATCTTGTTCTCTCCATAAACTAAAGTGAAGGCAACACTCTACCCACACCACATATTAATATTTTTATTTTTATTTATTTATTTTATTTTATTTTATTTTTAGATTCTACGGAGTAACTTTTTTTCACCCCATTGATAATGTAAAAAAATTCTTATCATTGGATCAACTTTGAACGATCTAGATTAAAAATGTGCACCAAAACAATTATGTGAACCAAAACACTAGAGGTTCGTTTGGCACATCAGTTCAACTAAAAATAAATTTTATTTTTTCATCTAAGTTTTTGTCTTTTTCTGAAAAATCAACAAAAATTATAACTAGTTTTTAAAAAATCAATCAACTCAAATTTAAAATTTCAACTCAAATCATTTTACCAAACGGACTATAGATTTTATATGAAAAAAGAGAGAGAGAAAAAATCGAAAAAGAAAGGGGACAAAAAAAGGGGGGGCTGAAACTCGCGACGGCCGGGGGCGATCGATGGCCGCGCGGTGTGGAAGGATGGCACGACGGCAGACTGGGCTCGATCGGGAAGGACGACGAAGGAAAGATCTGAAACACAGGCGAGCTCACGATGTCGGCAACGTCACCGGGGTCTGGGGGGTGGGGGGGCTTAGGTCGCGTGGATCTGGCTCGCGGGGTGTCATCACCGGGGCTGGGCACGGTTGGGGAGGGGGGGGGGGCTGGGAAGTTGGGTGAGGTCAGGAGCGGGGGGAGTGGGTTACGCTGGTTGGTGGCCGCCGGGGGGAGGGGGGTCGCGTGGTGGTGGTTCGCCGTCGCCAGGGGTGTTGGGTCACGTAGTCGCCGGCAGGAGTGCTGGGTCGCCATCGTGTGGGGCGCCGGGAAGTTTGACCAGAATCAAAAATGTATCCTCTATGCACCATTCTTCTTGCACCTATCCATCAAGTGGGTCCACTTTTTAATCCCATAATCTTATCTCACCAATGTCAAAAACCTTACATCATTTTAGAATCACCCACAAAATGAAGTTATTTATTGAAGAAGTCCTTTCCTTTCCGTCCCTTTAAAGCAAGGAACCAAACTCCACCTTTTTCTCTAAAAACCATCCCATTCCTCTTCCACATAATTCCCTCTCTCTCTCTCTCTCTCTCTCTCTCTCTCTCCCCCCCTACCATTATCATTACCATTCACTATCTCTCTATCCCCACCTCACTCCAACATTTTCCTCAGCCCTCTCTCTCCCTCTCCCCCTCTCCTTAACCATTACCATTACCATTCACTCTCTCTCTAGCCTCACCTCACTCCAACATTTTCCTCAGCCCCCCCTTTCTCTCTCTCTTTTTTGAGATTAAAAAAAATACCACTCTCTAGAATTCTTTTGCATTTTTTTTTTTCTGGGATATTTGTTTTCCTTGTTGGGTGTCATTAGTAACCATTCATGAGTTATATCAAAGAGTCCATGATCATCTCCAATCTCCAACGTTCCCCTTTCTCTCTCTAAAAATTTATTCCTCTCTCTCTCTCTCTCTATATATATATATATATATATATCAAATTCAGTATGAGCATCAAGCTGCTCATGATCTCCATCCTCGGGGCCTCCCTCCTCTCCTCTCTCCTCTACCTCGAAACTTCCAAATTAACCACACCCATCTCCAATTTCAGACCCATCTTCATCAACAACTTCAACAATTTCATCACCAAGTCCAACGACACCCAGAACCCATACCCAGCCACGTTTGCGTACTTGATCTCCGCCACGAAAGGGGATGTCCCGAGGCTGAGGAGGCTACTTTACGCACTGTACCACCCGGGGAACTACTACCTCCTCCACCTCGACTCCGCTGCACCGGAGAGGGAGCACCGGGAGTTGGCTGACATTGTCGGCAAAGACCCGGTTTTCCTGCAAGTGGGTAATGTTTGGATGGTGGGAAAATCCAACCTCGTCACTTACAGAGGGCCCACAATGTTGTCGACAACTCTCCACGCCATGGCCATTCTCTTGAAGCTCTGCAGTTGGGACTGGTTTATTAACCTCAGTGCCTCTGATTACCCTCTCGTTTCCCAAGATGGTATGGTGAGTGAGAAGTTATTATCATCAAGAAAGTTTCTTTCTTTTTCTTCCTTTTTCTTCCTTTTTTTTTTTTTTTTTTTTTTTGTGTGGTTTGCTTGCAATTTACGATTTGTATTAGACTAAAAAAATTTTGATCTTTTTTTTTTTTAATGTTTTTTTTCATTTATGGGTTTGTTCAGATCTGATTCATGCGTTTTCTGAGCTGCCTCGAGATCTCAATTTCATTCAGCACTCCAGTCGCTTGGGTTGGAAGCTGTAAGTAATTCTTGCCTCTTTTTTTTTTTTTTTTTCAATCATAAATTGTAGTAAGTAGTATTTGTACGAAATTAACAAAAATAAATAGTAAAAAATACTTTAAAATTTACATGTCAAGAAATTGTATCAAATTACTAACATGTGATAAAATCAAAAAATTTTCCTAAAAAAATTAAGAAACAAAAATTTGATAATGTGTATTATTTTTTATATATGTGTATATATGTATGTGTACATAAATATTGGTTGGTGTAATATGTTGGTTAAATAGGAAAAAGAGAGGGAAGCCAATAATAATAGACCCGGGACTCTACAGAGTAAATAAATCAGAAATCTGGTGGGTTATTAAACAGAGAGCTCTCCCAACTGCCTTCAAGCTCTACACAGGTTCTTTTCTTCTTTCTTTTTTTATTGTCAAATATTATCACTTGTTTAGAATAATTATTTATTATTGTTTTTTTTTTTCTTTAATGAAATGTTGAAAAAATTATATTTTGAGTGGAGTTTTGTCGTTGAGATCTTGTGAGGAGTGGGTTGGGGTTGGGTGGCATGTGAACTTCTGAACAGACATGACACGTCTTGTTGAACTTCCCCGTACAAGGTACACTTTGTTAAGTTGGTGATTGACAAAAATAAATAATTTTAAAAAATAAATAAATCAAACCCAGAAAATGAAATAAAATAAAATCAAACCGGGCCATGATTTTCTAAACTTTAAAAATTCCTCACTTTTGGCTTTTAACTTTGCAGATATGCCCTTTTATGTCATCCACCAGATTTGTGGTCCTAATTCCTTAAACATTTAATATAATTGCCATTTGTACCCCAAAATCAAAGTTGTCAAAAAATAAAGCAACAAATATATATACATATTTATATTTATATTTTGATATCATTGTACAATTGGATGGATATTATCTTTAGTAGTTTATTAATAGTTACCTTGTGTTTTACTTGTGGCTATATTTATTAATTTCCTAATATGTTTTGTTGCTGCTATTTTGTTTTGAAGTCATTTGCGTTAAAATAATTTTGGTTTCTTTGAGAGCTAAAAAAAAAAAAAATAGAAAAGTAAATAATTGGGTACCCCTTTCTGTATAAGAATAAAAATTTCATAGTTTGTTTGGTGCAAATTTCACAATATATATATATATATATGTTCATATAAGCCGTTGTGTAAGCAATATATGAACATGAAATGTCCCTTTCCAAATCTCTTTTTTAATTAATTTTAAATGGACATATTAAGTGGTCATCTTGGTGGTTGGTATATGATTAGGATATATGCCATATGTCACATGGATCCCTAAAGTATTAACATTTATGTCCTTTTCATTCTGCCTAACTATAAGGCTTATTGAGATATTAATTATGTAATTATATCCATCACCCACCTTTTTCTTTCTCTTTCTTATATTTTCTTCTTTCCTTAAATATATGTATATTTATCACATGGCAAGGGTTAATGACTTTGGTGTAACTTTTGCACATCTATGACTCACTTTAGGCACTTCCATAGTCTTTAATGATTGGATTCTCATTATCTAAATTTGTATTCATTCTCAGTTATGTTTTATTTATATGTGATCTGACGTTCAGAAATATGGTTAATATATATATATATCCTCGTGAAATGAAATTAATTTTTTATCCCGGAGAAATTATCTCCAAGAAAAAAATCATTTAACTTTATGCATAAAAACAGTGCTATTGGGCTCCGTAAATTTAAAGACTCGCAAGACGCAAGGAATCGAACACAGACCCCACATATAGTAGCGATTGCGTCTTGCGAGCTCAGAGAGAAGGTCATAATCTGGAAAGTGCACGTGCCATGAGACATATATGTCCATGCCTACTTATAATTATATATATATATATATAAATATGAATTATATGGAATGTAACGTGCCTTTCCTGCTCCTGTGGTTGTCTCTCCCACCATTAACTTATTGTGCATGAATGGTGAAAAACGTTCAAACTTGATTGTTGATAAATGGAAGAAACGTAAAGCATTCACTTTCATTTTTCTTGGCAACAAAAAGTACTTTTCCAGGCCCAACACAAATAAAATATAAAAAAAAAATGTAAAATACAAATTAAAGGTAAAAAAACGACAACTCAACTTGTAGCGTTTGTCTTTTTGTAACTATAGTCCCACCATAAATATAATATCTTATCTTAATCATGTAAATGTTAGCACTTGTATCCATTCCATTGGTGACCTTTTGATATCACTAATTAATATATTAATAAATACATGATATCACTAATTAATCTTTTGTTCTATATATTAATAAATTTAGGATCAGCCTGGACATTTTTGTCAAGATCTTTTGCCGAGTATTGCATAGTGGGATGGGACAATCTACCAAGGACCCTCCTTCTCTACTACACCAACTTTGTGTCATCTCCAGAGGGCTACTTCCAAACAGTTGCGTGCAACAACCAAGACTACAAAAACACCACAGTCAATCATGATCTCCACTATATCACTTGGGACACACCCCCAAAACAACACCCTAGGTCCTTGGGACTCAAGGATTTCCGAAAAATGGTTCTCAGCAACCGCCCATTCGCAAGGAAGTTCAAGAAGAACGATCCTGTTCTCAACAAGATCGACCGCGAACTTCTAAAGAGACGTCGCGGCGAATTCTCTTATGGCGGGTGGTGTTCGGGGAGACGGAGGATGCATAGTTCATGCTCGTCTTTGCAGGGTGACAGGTACGGCGTTTTGAAGCCGGGGCCGGGCTCTAGAAGGTTGAAAACTTTGTTATCAAGATCAGTGTTCTCCAAGAATTTCAAGAAGCAGCAATGCAGATGATTCATTTTTTAACTACAATTTACTAATATAAAGTTTCATCCATGTGTAATAAAAGCACTGTCAAATCTTATTCCTATATAGATTCGATTTATAATTAGTGAAAAATATAGTGATTCTTAAGAGTGAGAATTAATGTTTTTACAAATTTTACTTATTGATTAGCTGCATGTGAGTTCAATAAATCTCTTTAGCATGTCTCAAAAGGTCCAACTGATGGTATTAATGTAATTTACACAAGTTTATGAATTATAAAGTACAGAAAATAAACCAATCAAATTACACTTAAGTTTGTGATTATGGATATAATTTAGCGACAAATTCACACACGATTTCTCAGTAAGGCGTAGAGTTTGAATTTCAAAGCAATGAAAGCATAATTCATACCATCCATAAATTAACAAAGTGATGAAAGATGACAAGAGAACTGAAAAAAGACCAGACAGTGAAGCTACTCTTCACAACTAAAGTAATTAGCTAGCACTAACAACAGAATAAAGATGCTTGCTTAATAAAAATGCACCATCCAACAATGCTAAATCACCTCAATTGTTTTGCTTGTCTATTTCATGCGTGCTCCCCAACTGTAAGTATATGAAATGCTAATGATAATGTGATTGTGAATAAGAGAGCTATAAAAAGAAAAGCTCGTCACTCAAAAACCCAAGAAACCATATATCCAAAAACTAAAATTTAGCCATTAAAAAAACTAAAAATTAGTTAGTAAAAGAATTTAAAATTTTACAAAAATTATAAAAATAAAGTAGGGGTACTCACAAGAATTTCGTGGTTTACCACCTTTTTTTTTTTCCCCCTATCTTTTAAGGGATAAAAGGTAATTCACATATGAAAAAAATATATAGGAAAAATCCTCCAATTTCTTTCAAAATAAAACATAGTTCCAATCTAATGGAAGGGTGAGGCTTCTATAATGGTCACCTTCTTTAAACTTTATACAGTTGTAGAGAGATATATATATATATCAACCACCCTAGCTCCTAGTAGTAAATGAATCCTCATTCATCATTCATTAGAGAGAGCTTTTCAACGGTCCTAGAAACAACGGTCACTTTTCTCCACTTTCATGCCGACCAAGAGCAACTTTCTGCCCACTTTCATCTCCTTTATTTCAACTTCATGAATAAATAAATAACCAACCAATATTTGTAACACATAGCTCAAGAAACGAATAATAAATTAAACAAAATACATGAATTACGCAATTGGCACTTCCGCACCATAATTACATAATCTGGTCGGAAAGCGACGGTAGTCGCCGGAAAAAGTTCATCGGAACCGACGGCATGTCGTCGCGAAATCTCGGATGTCGTAAGTAATAGAATCCCAACCCTAACAAAAACGCCTTAAACGGAACCGCATAGAACACTAAAGAAGCCAATAGACAGAAAACGACGAATATTCCCGTTGCCCTCGGGTCCCGCCAATTGAATAGGGCCTCTAAACGCTCTCCTTGGGCCGCCACATCACCTAGTAGGGTTTGGGCCCTCCCGGCTAGGGCCCGCAACCGGTCGTACCGAATACGAACCACGTCAGGTGATCTTGTGGTCGGGAACCCATCGAACTCCTCGTCCAGCTCGTCTGGGCCCACCGCATCCACATGAGAGACTCTCGGGTCCATGTTGGGTGGAACCGAGCGTCGATATCCAAAACGGAATGCGAGGATCAAGAAAGCGTACATGAACACGGTGGGGAGCACCAGATGGGGCCATAACACCACGGCCACGAGGAGCACGTGCATCAGGACGGTGGTGGGTGGGTGGGCCCAAGTGCGGATCTCATCGAGCCAACGGGCCAGTGTGGCCGCCCGCGAGAGGCACCCGACCACCCTGAACCAATTGGCCTTGCTTCGTCGCATGCTCCACACGTGCGTGTCCGAATCCAATAGGAACTGAACCACTTCTTGGCCCAAAGGTGGCTCGGACCGGGCTAATCTGGCCGTGACTATGCGCATGGCAGTGTGGCGCAAAATGTCTTGTTGTGCCGGGCCTAACGGGCGAACATAGTGCATTCTGGGGAGCATTGGGCTGCTATAGGCCTGGATCAGACTAAGCCACGAAGAGCACGAAAATCGAACGGCGATCTCGACTTCTCCCATTTTCTTGGGCCCACCAGGAAGCAACACCATAAGAGAATATGAACTCGTGTACACTCGATTAGTATCCAATGTGGACAATCTTATCCTAATCTTCCCAATCCGAAGATCTTTCCCTGGCTTCCCTGATTCATCACGCTTGTACCTCCCATTATCAAAAACTCCAATAGTTAAAACAGTACAAGGATCATACACATCCCACGTGTACTGCTCATTCCATCGTGGATTAAATCTATCCAGAATTGTTCTCGTCCGGACCCACTTTGGCCCATACTTGGCCACCACGTAAGCATCGGTGGTGCCACGTGTACCGTCCTTCGTCTTCACGGGAAGCAGGTTAGTGGCTCCGCCAATGCCCACTTCGAGCAAGCCGATCGGTGCCTTCGCCAGCTGTTTGGCGGCTGCTCTCACGTCGCTGGTCACGTGTGCCGCCTCGTCGAGCACGTGATACCCTCCCTCCAGGCACACCCGCAAGTGTATTCTCCCAGCGTACGGACGGCTCTCGTCGCCAATGAGATTGAACCACCTGGACTTCGGCTCGGCTCTGTCGTCCGTACGCCTCTCTATCGTCGGCACGTGCAGCTTCACGTGACCCACGGCTTGCGCGTGCGTGGCGTTCTCGACCGTGACAACAAGAAACGGCTCGAACGGCTCGGATGCTATGAACATCAAATCCTCGTTCCAAGCCGAGCTGAGGGTCGTTCGGCTCGTCTTGAAAAGCTGGGCTCCAAGCTGGGCCTTGACGTAGACTTCAGGTTGACTTTGACTCCTAGCCTTAGCTTCGGGAACCGAACCAAGCTGCAAATCTTGGGTCTGGATAACCGTTAGTCTAAGATACCAAAGCTTCGGGGAAAGGTAAACCTTGGCTCGAGTCTCCGGTATCAACCCGCCGGAGTCCGATTGCCAAGCCTCCTGAAACGCCTCATCCGCCTGAGTTCCGAACCAGACTGCGAGCATGACGTCGTTTCCCGGCGACTGCTCCGGCAACTCCAGAGTGTACCACTGCGGAGCCAGGGGACTATCCGGAGGGACTCTCTTCGGCACCTCCTGAAGATCAAATGACACCGTTCCCAAACAGCTCTCGGTAATCTCAACCTTGTCGTTTTCCTTCTTCTCCTCCTCCCTCCAAACGGAAACTTCCAGAGAAGTGGAATTTAATCCTTCCTTGTCGAACGCGAACACCTGGTCCCATTCCTTGTCGTTCGATTGGCTCTTGGTTTTGATACTGTGAGTTCCGATCACAAGCTTGGCGTAGGCGTTTGCTGAAGATGACACGCCGTCTTCGCGCTTGGCCTTCACTACGCGAACGTAGAGGAACGGCATTCGCTCGACGAGATCGCACGCGCCGCCGCTGTGGTGGCCGCCGCCGCTCTTCCTATCGCTCGCTATAGATCGGAGCTCCAACGCCTGATCGGAGCTCGTAGTCTTGGTCTTCTTCTCCTCAGTTGATTTCTCCTTCTGTTCATCTTTTTTTGGATTCTCAGTTTGAGCGACCGGAGGTTTCTCGGCTTCCGCTTCAGCTTTCTCCGGCGGCTTCTGATCCTCTGCTTTAGGCGGTTCTGCTTCCGTTGCCGGCTTTTTCTGATCCTGATCATCTTCCTTCTTTTCCTGATCTTCCTCTTTCTTGGCCTCCTCTTTACTTTCCTCTTCCTTCTTCACATCCTCCGGCGGCTTCTCCTCCGCCGCCGGCGGATCCTCATCAACATAGTAAACTTTCAACCCGATCTCGCCTTTGATCTGCGAGAAAACGCTCCGCTTCTCGAGTGGAAAGTAGACAAGTGATTCCGATCCGGATCTGGCGAAGGTGGAGCCGGAGATCTTGACTTTGCCGAGGAAGGTGCTCCTCTTGCCGTTCTTCTTGTCGTTGTAGAGGTTGATCTCGAGAATCTCGGACGCCATGGACTCCGCGTCGTGGACCAGAAACTCGAGCTTCTCGTCCCACTGAGGATTCAGATCTCTGAACTTCGTCTTGGTCCGTCGTCTCTGGCCGTCAAAGTCGACGATCGCGTAGGCGCTCGCCGTCCCCTGGCCGTCCTTCGGCATCAGGTTCTTCGCGTTGCAGACCTCCACGAAAAGCTTCCGCACAAAAGAAGCGGCCGAGGTTTCCGCCATTAATGGAGATTTTGATTATCAGAGAAGAAGACGATGGGCGATGGTTATGGACTTATGGTTGGTCTAGAGAGAGAAAGAGTGATTGGCGGAGAGAGAGAGAGTGGGGAGTGAGAGAGATTTTTTGAACGTTGTTTGTCTGAAAAAGTGAGTGTGGGGGAAGTTTAAAAATGGGAGGAGAGAGGAGCGGGGGCCACGTCAGCATGACACGTGAGACGATGTGGCCACGTGGAGTGAGCGTCTTGGTGGGCGGGTTTTGTTTGGATGTTATGCGAGAGCAGAGGCACTAGCGTGGACACTACTGAACTTTTAGTTATCAGGTTAGCAGCGTGTCTGCTGCTGCTACAGTCCCCACTTGGAGTAGTATTTTAGGCAACGAGACATGGTTTTTTATTTGATTTTACGAAAGTGCCATTCTTTTTTTCTTTTTCTTTTTTTTGCCCTTTTCGTTATTTTATTTTATTTTGTTGTTTCTTTTGGATTGGGTTTGAACTTTGAAAGAATGAATGGGACAGGACGGAATAGTGGGATAGTTTTCCGTTTTGTGCATAATGAATACTCAATTTTTGGTGTTAAATACTCGGCTTTTTTCCTCCAAAAGAAAAAGAAAATGAAAAGAATAGAACTTGTTTTTGTAGTGTACAATTTGCTTATAATGTTATTGAGTAATACAAAGTATGATTGAATGCCACCTAACGGTAATGGATTATCGAGGTTTGAGTATTGGGCGGACATTTTTAATGTAAATGTCATGTTAATGTCACAAAAAAAAAAAAAAAAAAAAAAAGTTCATGTTAATGTCTTCAGTTTCATATTGCGACAATCAATCATTTACAAAAAGAAAGTAAATAAAAGAACTTCTAAAGTTCTAAACAAATAAAAGGTCATATTATTTATTCCACAGCAAAAATGGCACGAGCATATGATGATTTGTTGAATTGAAATTGAGTAGTGTTTACTCTTGTGTAAAAAACGCTCTTTTTTGATATGCTTAAATGGTAAATAAATACCATTCCTTTTATTAATACATGCCCATGCTAGTTTTACTCAAAGGGCAAAGAGGGCTATATAGTAAATTTATATAGAGATACGGAGATGGGAATCATGACTAGATCTTGCAATGAATATGGTCCAAAATTATTATTAAGTTTTTTTTTTAATTTAAATTTAAATTATTCATAAGAAAAAGGTCTGTAAAAATGAACGTTGCTTTTGTTGTTGTGCTACACAAATGATACGTGGTGGGTGGGTAATTTGAGGACAAAGGAACAAGGACTAAAGAACGTTGTAATTTCTTTACTTTTAACACTAGTTGTTAAATTAATATGATAATCTCTTCCACATGCTCAAATTAAAGTAGTACCAAACTGACAAAGATCTTACTAATTAATATTACATCGTGGCTGCTTTGTCTTGCATTAATTTTTTTTTTTCAACCACAATATTCAAAATGCACATCAAATGTTAATAATTACAATTCAGAGCAAAAAAATTAAATTACAACCAAAAAATCCATAAAATTACAACAAATATAAGAACCAAAATACAAGTCATCGTTATGAACTCATGTTAATTAACAAAAACGGAATTTTTGTGCTTATTATTATTTTTTTTTATCAACATATAAATTCAACATTCTTACATATATACATGCCTCTCTATTCTAAGCTTATTTTTGTTCTTTGTATTTTCTAGTTAATGATATTCTTTCAATTTTATAAATAAGTGTTTTGATTATTTGTCAAACTACGTTAATAAAGTGTTACTTGGAAAAGAAAAACTAAAATAGAAAAATTAAATTAATCAGATAATGAAAATTATAGTAGTACACCACATGATCACATTCAGTAAAAAGTCACCACGTGCATAATATATACATCATTATATGTGTCTCCATATATGCACTTGTTATCTAAAAAATAAATTTGTTTGCATGATGACGTGATTCCATGCAGTTAATTATTATTCATAATTACATAGGAGCGGACATAATATTTTTCAAAATACCAAAAAAAAAAAAAAAAAAATCTCCAACCAATAGCACGAGTATATGATGACCTGTTGAATGAAATTGAAAAGTGCTTACTAAGTTATATATTGCCTTATTTTGTATAACCATCTTATCTGTATATGCACTATATAACTATCTATGTATGTAATTATATACAGGTGCATCGTGTCCAATAACTGAATGATGCTAGGCTATATTTATATATATATATATATATAATATTGATATGTAATGTTGCCTTGTATATAACTATCTATGCTTTCAATCAAATCCGATAATGATCAGATAATTAGAGCAAATGCATAAGTAGTGAAGAGGGTATCATAATAAATTCAAAGCGGAGAATATCTTTTTGGGAACAATAAATTTTTTTTTCTTTTTTTTTTTTTTTCTTTTTAAAGCATTGGAACAAATATGTTACACGTATGAAGATGCTCCTAGAATTCAGTTGTTTTGGGGTTTTTTTTTTTTTTTTTTTTTTTTTTTTTTTTTTTTTTGGGTTTCCTTTTATTTTCTTAATTAGAAAGGTAAGCTGAAGTGAACGTGGCTTTTGTTCTTGTTGTGCTACAAACAGTACTTTCTGATCACTATTTATTATTATTATTATTATTATTATTATTATTATTATTGTTAAAAACTTAAGCACTCAGCACATCAACTGTGATATTCTGTTTCAACGTTCTTGTTATGCATAAGCTTTTTTTATATTAGGTTCTATAAAATTGGGCCTGCACGTGCAACAGCCATAGTTAGATATAAAATTAGCTTTTATTTATTTCTTTCTTTATTTTCCTTGCCTAATTTATTCCTTAAACTGCAAGGAATCTTTATCTTGTAGTCAGCCACCTACGTACAGGTGAGCTTAGAGTTTAACTCCTCTTTTGGATCTACTATTCTCTCTCTCTACAGTCTCATTTTAGCTTATTCATCTAACAGTACAATATATCACCGAATTTAAATTTTTAATAGTTTGATCTATATAACTATTACAGCTTTATATTATACACTATAAATTTTAAAGTGAACAGATCATGCCGTTAAAAATTAATTCAATGATTAAAACTATAGATAGTGTATGAAAAGAGGTCCTAGAGTAGAAAAATCCAACTTATTGAACATGAGAAACAGAAAATTAACCTCTTTTTTTTAACCTTTAATTTTGACTCCGAACTCACATCCTCAGGTGGTTCCCTCTTTAAGCTCTACAAAAAACCTGATCTCTATTAGAAGAAGAACCATTTTTTCTATTGCCTTCAAAAGAGTGATGCATACATGACTTTGCGACTCAGCTCTCTAACTGCCCAAAATACCGGCCTGAAATCGTGGCAAGAATATTCAACATGACAACCTCATCATCGAGCTCGGACTTTCCAGCTAGCAAACTAGCGCTCTTGCGCAGTAGACTTCGAAGCGATGCACAAGTGTCGGCATCTAAAGGGGTGTCAACTACTGCACAAAGCGCAAACAGCCACAAGCAGTCGTTCCTCAACAATGTAGTTTTGCCAATGAAGGAGCTTATCCGCTTCTTTAACATCAACACTCGAGCTACTGAATCCATTTTCAGAATGACAGACAACAGAGGGTAGGCAGTGCAATCTTCAGTCGCAGATGATTTAGGCATCAATTGATCAGGTAACAAGGAGATACTACTGTCTTCATCGGTCGATAAGCTGGATAACTGGTCATTCTCATTTTCTGAACCGGAACAATCATGAGAGAGGTCAACACAGACTTCGGTTTTGGTTTCTTCGAAACTCTCGACAATAAGGCCCGCAGAGGCTTGATGGGAAGAGCCTTTCTCAGGATGAGTAATTTCTGATAGCAGCCCACCATAATTTTTAACTCTGGAGATCTCAAGACAAGAAAGCACCTGCAATCAAAGAGCGGGTTAAATTCACTTTCCTCTTTTAGTCCTATAATTTATGACTAGTATATAGAACTTCTAGAACAGTATAAAATATTTTCAAGGCTACAATTTTTCAAAATTTTTATTCTGCCACAAAAAAAAAAAAAATACAATACAATCATGAGTCATGACTCATTAATGAAAAAATTGGAATGTAGAGAACATAGGCATGCAAACATGACAAAAAAAAAGAAAAAAATGATAGACCAACATAGCTGTTTAACTTCTAACAAAATGTTCTTGTTATCGGGCCAGAAAGATAGTACAACCCGCCTATTCACGAAGTCAGGGGCAAGATCATACCAGTCTTAGCTGTGAAAATTCAGCGAGAAATGCGTCCTCCCACTGCTTTGTGGGCAACAAATGTTGCGGGCACTTGGGAATCTCAGGAATCTTGGGCATATAGTCACTCTGCTCTTTGTTTATTTTACTTCTGTCAAGCTTGGCTACCCTGACTTTTGGAATCTGAGCCGCCTCCCACCTGAGAAACTGAAAGTAACAGCTTTAGTATACAATTATTCCAATTTACAAATCATTCATAAAATAAAAATAAATAAATCAACCTAACAGCAGTAGAAACAGTAGGCATTAGAAATCAAATACCAAACCTAAGGCCAACATTGTTTGCAGCATTTCTTTTTGGATATGGACGACAAAGTGAGATGCCTGATATCTTCATGGGACTCTGCTTAAAGGAGTTCAAAGGTTCTCCTTTCTATTTCAATTAGGAATTCGAGCCCTTTTTTTTTTTTGGATAGTCAACGCAATTGAAATTTGAACAGCTTGTTCTCTAGTATTGTATTTGTTCATGTATTTTTTTTTTCCTTTTCAAGAAAATTTTGTTTCTCATCGAAAAAAGAGAGAGATAAAAGTCAGCATGGATTCTCTTTCTACATCAGATTCACTTCCAAAGTGGAGCACACTTAATCAATGACTATGACAAGAAAATTCCAATGTGGTGAAGCAATAACTAACTATAGATTACAAATTCAGTTTCCTGTATCGATTCAAGATGAATGATAAAGAAGATCATGGTGAGAAATAAGCAAACTATGCTTGAGAGCATTGAAAAGAGTCCAGCACAACAGAGGCAGCCGATTCGCAGCACTTACTAGGAAACAGATCAACCAACTGTCCTAACTAATCAAAGTACATTCATGTGAATAAATGAGATCGTTGCCGGACCTGATCATAACTGTGAAAAACAGGGTTATGGTTGAAGGCCCATGAGCCGAGCAGATGAGAGGAAGTAACAGGAGATGAGGGAAGGGACATAAACAGCAGGCGTAAAAGGGGAACAGTCACAAATCAGACCTGGCACTATTTTCTTTTGATATGAAGTTCTTGACCATTGAAGAATGTAACAAAAAGTTGAGAGTGTAATATATACATAAATACATATATATATACATATGCAGACTAAAGTTCCAATTAAAAAATACACTCTTGACGATTAGCCCACACCAACATCTAATTCTAGCAAGAAGACTATCAAAGTGGCAAGAGGAGTGACATTTCTCCCTCCAATCAGTGTCAGTACCTAAAACACTACGGTAAGACCCCTCCTTGACCTCTATACCTTATTTGGCTAATATACCAGCTATAGTTCATCATTTCACCTCTTTCTTTCCTTGTGGGGGAAAAAAAAAGGCAGAACGTCTATGTATATGTAAGTATGTATATGCAAGTTCTTAAACTACTCTTTATCGCATCATCCCAAGCATCAACAGCATTGATTGCACGAGTATAACAGTTATAGACCCAACATTATGCATTGACAGTAATATGAGTTCTTAGCACAGAATGTTGTGTATCCGACCGATTTCATTTTAAGTTGTCTAATACATTGAAAAGCACTTCTTTTGTATTTATATACTTCATACTTCATGGAATTCAACCTACACATGCACAGCACAATAGTACGAAACAGGGCTTCAAAGCACTTCAAAAGTAAACGTTCTGCAAATAACAGTAGTACTCATTGTAATTTAAAGAAAACTACTTGTAAACCCATGTTTTAAACTTCAATATGCAAGGTTCTAAAAATCATAGACGTTAGACCTACAGCCAGATCAACACATAGAAAGTTCAAAGACAAAGTATTTTTACAATTTATCAGCAGACATTTATCTTATTAACTCATTTGCAACTAGTTCAACGGATTTTCAATGTAGGGCTCTCTAGTTTTCCTCAATGAATAATAGTCTAAACTTCAGGGTACACTACCATCATCAATCAACAATAGCCAGGACAGACTGAGAATTTAAGACGATACCTGACACGCCTAAGATATTCAAGACCGTCTTCTGGAGGCCCAGAATCGAAGTCGGGTTCTCCCTCCACCAAAAAGGCAGGTCTCTGAATGCTAGCGTATTCCTCATCACTGAGATCCTCCTTACCATCCTCACCTTCCACAGCTTCACACTTGTCTTCATCTCCAACTTTTGAACTACAAGCAACATCCAAGGGGCTGGCATCATCGGTTTCACCTTTCACCGTGCCCGATAATCCGTTGTCCACGACTTCTGAACACGGTTCCCCTGAAAGTAATCACGACAATTCTAGGAACATTATCCACATTTAGAATCAAAATTCCACATAATAGCAAAAAATAGTTGGTACTTTGAAAGTTGAGTCTCAAGCACATAAATAGGTTTATGTGTTTCCTTTAATTTCAAGTATTAGTATATACAATATTTACATCTAGATATAAACAAAATTTCATGTGTTCCAATCACACAAGATTCATTGTTTGTTTCGTTTTTTTTTTTTTTTTTTTTTTTTCCCCAACTAAACAGAAAGTTCATTGGGAATAAGTGTTTTCACAGATTGATTTGGTTTATTATTCAATACATAAAGAAAGTCTTTCACTAAATCAATTACTTTAACTATAATAACAGTAAGTTTGCACTATTTTTACACCAAAATCATTAAAAAAACATGAAAAAGATAAGTACCCAAGTTGCAAAACATTACCAAGAACAAGTGGAGTGGAAACATGCTTCTTTCCAGAGGGCTGTCTGTTGCTCTCCTTCTTAAGCTTCGCCGCCGCCGCCGCCGCCGCCGCTGCCAAGCCATCGTACTCCTTCTTGGCGAGCGGACCGAGGCCTTTGCAGACGTTCTTCCACAACTTCCTCTGCTCCGCCATGTTCGAGAATCTCAACGCCTCCATCTCCTCCCTCGAATACTCCATCTTTACACAATTACTTGTTCTGGGCTCATTTCCAGGTGTTGGTGTCATGGCTTCGAGTTGTTCCAATAATTGCTTCTTCTTGTTTTCTACGAGTTCCGCCGAGGATTTTCCAGATGATTCCTTGTTATCGTCGAAAGTAGCGGAACCCATTTCGTCAGCCATGGTTGTGTTGTGTCTTCTCCTTCTCTCTCTGTTTGCACAGAGGCACAGAGAAAGAGAGAAGAGATTAAAGGGGTTCTTCACTTCTTCTATTGGAGTAGACGAAATCACCTGCACTGCACGTGATCTTAGTTTGCTTATTTATTTTTTTGGGCTAATTTCAATTTTGCCTATCAAATTAGTGACCTTTTCTGGTTTTCTTGAACTTTATTCTCTATTATTATTATTATTATATAAAACTCAAGTTTTTACTATTTAAAATTTTGGTTTTTCTATTTTATCTTTTGTGGGTATTTTTAATTTTTTTTTGTTTTTCTGGATGAAATCATTTGATTATTTTTTAGTCTTTAATTCAATAATTCTTTATTATTATTCTTTATCTTTTGAGTTAAAAAGTTTTTACTTATTTTTTTTTATTTTTTACCCCCTTTTTTTTTCATCTTTTGCTCTTCATATTTTCAAAAATATTTTTGATTTGTTCATTTCATTTAAAAATTTTATATTTACACTCATTTTAAATAAAAAAAACTTAAAAATAAATATACATACATATGTAATTATATATGATATTATCATTAAATTATACTTAATGTCATAATTCGGTTGCATTTTCTACAATTCAATAATAAAATAATAAATTTTTAAAGAATTAATCGCAGTATTTTTAAGTTTAGAGACTAATAAAAAATAAAACATAACATCTAATTTGAAGACCAAGATGCAATTAACCCTTTGTTTTAATTTGATTTCTTTGTGAGAAAATAAATAAATAAAAAGTATTCCCACCTTTTTTTTTTTTTTTTGCTAAAATTAAAATTACCTAAATAATCATATTTTTTTCATCTATTAATCAATATGATACAATTTTTCAATTCTTAATCAACATGATATAAATTATAGTTAACTTTAATTTAATTTTATATCATGATAATTTAGTGTTAATTTTTTTTCATATTGATATAATGATCTTTATATTTGTGTCATTTAAGAGCTTTCTCCAAAAGTATTCCCACTTTTTTTTTTTTTTAAAGAAAAAAAAAGTTTTCCCACTTGACTATTATTATGAAATTCCATTATAATAACACTAATAATAATAAATAAATAAAGAAAGAAATAATAAAGAATCCCCGCCCTGTCTGCTCTTCTTCTTCTTGGCCTGCGATGAAACGACATCGAGCAGCGTACGAAACGACATCAAAATGCAATCTCAGCAGCAGAGCGGCGGCGCGGCGGTGCCGGTGAGCGAAGCGTTCTGGTCGTTGGTGCAGAAAGCCGACAAGAAGTTCTCCAAGATCCGACACCTTCCCTACTACCACCGCCACAGGTTCTCTCTTCTCTTCTCTTCTCAATTTTTCTCCCGCCAATTTTCCATTTTCTGTCTTTTTCTTCTAGGGTTCATTGGTTGCTTGCTTGATTGCTTTTATCATCATGAAATTTTTTTCAGATTGATTTAGGGCTAATTCCCTCTGATTTTCCCCCGATCAGAATTCGGGATTTAGGGCTTTATGATCATCAAATTTCAACCTTGTTCAATCAGTGGAAGAAAAAGAAAAAGGATTTGGACCATAATTCTCTTTCACTTTCCCCCATTTTATGATTTTTAAGGTTTTTCTAGGGTTTATCGTCGTCAAATTTCAATCTTAGTCAATCAATGGAGAAAAAGGTTACGATTTTACATCCTAATTCTTTCTCTTTTTTTTCCTGGATTATGATTTAGGATTTAGGGATTTCTAGGGTTTTATGATCAATTTTTAACATGTTAATTTGACCAGTGAAGGAAAAAAAATGTTTGGGGTTTTCTAGTGTTTTATAATTAAATTTCAACTTCAATCAATTAATGGAGAAAAAATTAAATCATATTTTGGTTCAATCCAAGCTTTTAAAGGTTTTATGATCTGATTCAATCAAATTTAGGGAGGAATACGATGCGTACTTCTACAAGGTGTTCAAGGTGTACACGCAGGTGTGGAAGATGCAGCAGGAGAACCGGCAGAAGCTGGTGGAGTCCGGGCTGAGGCGGTCGGAGATCGGCGAGATTGCATCGCGGATTGCTCAACTCTACTTTGGCCAGTACATGAGGACCAGCCAGGCCAGCTACCTCCACGAGGCATTTGTTTTCTATGACGCCGTTTTGAGTCGTGACTACTTCAACAATAAGATCGATGCTGGCGACCTATCCCTTGTGACCAAGCAACTCCGCCTTATCTCCAGGTTCCTCACTGTCTGCTTGCTCTTGAATCGCCGCGAGATGGTCCACCAGCTCCTCAACCAGCTTAGGGTTTTGCTCGATGATTGCAAGAGGACCTTCCCAGTTTGTTTCTTTCTCTTTCTTTGCGATTATATCTTTTACTCTTTTTTTTGGGTTCATTTCGTTTATGCTCCCGAACTACTTCAATCTACAGTGATTGTCTGTGTATGGTTGAATTATGAACGTGATGGGAAGTGACAATTGACAGACTGAGGGATGAATTCTGTTTGAATGTGGTGCATTTAGAGATGAATTGGTATATACAAAAGTGATTGCTTGTGATGAGAGAAGGTGGAAAATGAGATAATTTCCAAGTTTAGGGATTGCAAGTATCATAAATTGGAAGTCGAGAGGCATAAGTGAACTATTTTTTCCTTTCTTTGTTTCTCTTTAGGTTAATTTTACTTATGCTCTGGAACATTCAATTTGTCGTAAATATATCCCACTTTTTAATTTGTCATGAAGCAATGAATTGTGCAAGAAGGTGTAAATCAAGACTAATTTCTAAGTTCTGAAAGTATGGATGTCACAAGTTTAAGTCCAGGGACAAAATGAGACGATGTCCATGATTTTGGCATATAAGTGAAATTATTAATTCTTCTTCTTTGGTTGCTGATAGATCTCAGTATTGACCCTTGTGCAATTTAATTTCACGTAACAGGAAACTGACTTTAAAGAATGGAAGCTGGTGGTTCAAGAATTGCATAGATTTCTGAAGGCTGACACTGCTTTTATGAATATCAGGCCACTCAGGTATAGTCCTGTTCTGGACCCTCATCCAGACTTGCTTCCATCTGCCGCGAAGAGAAGTTTGAGGCTTCATGATGCAGTGCTCAGCAGCTATCATCACAGTGAGGTTAGGTATCGAGGTTTTCCTTGATCACTCTGTGCTCTTGTGTTTACAGTTACTACTTTTACAATTTTCTGTTTACAGTTATTCGAATGAACTCGAGTGTATCTTATATCTGTATAATGCCCTTAGTTATCGTTGTGAGTGTACTTCTGGCACAGGTGAAGTTTTTCGGAGCTCACTCTTGACACCTTCAGGATGCTTCAGTGTCTGGAGTGGGAACCCAGTGGCTCTTTTTACCAGCCAAGTGTTATGAAAAATAGTCAGAATGGGTCTTCTGCATCCAGCCGCTCAAACTACTCCCAAGATATCATCGATCCTACACTGCCACCTAATCCTAGAAAAGCAGTTTTATATCGTCCTTCCATAACACATTTTCTAGCTGTGAGTATGATTGAGAAGCTTGTATTTAGAATTGTTTTGTTATACTGAATTGCGAAGGTTGTTTGTAGGTTCTCAGTATATCACTTCTCTTGAATATTACTCCCCGCGGATAACTAAGTTTATAAAATAGCATATGGAAATCATATAATTATTCTTTAAGCTCATAAACTGGGTTGTGGCATAAAAAAAGAACTTGGTCAGCAGGGATTGAGTGGAGGGTGCAGCTGTATTTTGAGCTGAATGCTCAATATGAATTTATGTTTGCTAATCGAATTAATATGAATGAGGATTTCGCTGAATTAGACATAGTTTTCCTATGTTTTCTGACTTAATGAATTATCTGTTGTACTTAGGATCAGTTGATTACATAAGCCGGTCCGAAATCAGTGTAGTTTCATGCTATCTAGAGATGTTACCTGTCATGATTATGTTTGCTTACATTTTGGAAGATAGTTAACAGTTATTTTCTTTATACAGTATTTATTTGGTATTTGCTTCCTTCTTGAATAACCTTCATAGTAACACTTGCTATGCTGACTTTCAATTAATGTATAAAGTTTAGAACCAGATACCAATGTCTAATCTGAATCATTATTTCTCTGCCAGATGATTTAGAATCATATTTTATCACTTTATATTTTCTAAACACATATAGTTGTGCACTCTTTTGGTAGGTTGTGGCCACAATATGCGAGGAGCTTCCCGCTGATGGACTTCTCTTGATATATTTGTCGGCTTCAGGTTTATTTTTAGTTTGTGTACTTTGTTGCTCATGCTTTCTCTTTCTATTGATTAGGAATTTGATATATTTTCTCTTCATTTAAGTTCAATTTACAAAGAGGAAATAATACTTGTTCTCCTACAGGTGCTGGAGTGAACTCTGATGCAACCTTATCTTCTCCTTTGGGGATTGTGTCTGGAAGACCAAACCCCAATTCTGAACAATCTGAAGAAGAGAGCACGTTTATAGATGCTGGTTGTTTACAGTTTGGTACTCGTGGAAATGGAGGTATTTACTCTTTCTAGAACAAGTTAGCTTGTAATTATCTATTTAATCTACATGCAGCCTCCACTTTGTTGAACTTCTTATTTGTACCATCAACCATTAACACTGAACATATAAATTTCCACATCATGCTGCCCATTTTTTCAACTTGTTGCTGGTATTTCATCACCTCCGGGTCAACGTTTATTTTAAAGTAGTTGATATAAATTTGACTTTATCATGATGTGTATTCTTGAGCATGTTAACACGTAACAGAGTATTGCTTGGTTAGACAAGGATGTTGAATCAGTGTCATACTGTAGGAAGACGAATTATTTCAAATGTGGCTGTACAATCGGTCACCATGGGCATTGTGTCTAGAGAGGAACAAACGTTTCATTGTCAGTTTTCCATTTAGCCTCATCCAACATTCTGTTTCTCCACCATAGTGCAATATGTCGACAAACATAAAAAGTGTTGGTTCTTTTTTCACTTCTTTGACCAAATATAAAAAAGGCTTGCGCTACTTTTTTCTATATGGTGGTGGTTCCAACAGGTTGTCACAGGAAAAGGAAAAAAGGTGTTGGTTCTTTTTCCACTTCTTTGACCAAATATAAAAAAGGCTTGCGCTACTTTTTTCTATATGGTGGTGGTTCCAACAGGTTGTCACAGGAAAAGGAAAATGACCGTGTATCCCTTAATTAAATGTATTATTTTGCAAAATTGAAATTCCAACGCCTTTTTTTTTTTTTTTTTTTTTGGCTTTTACTCAGGCTAAATGTTATCAAATTTGTTTTATATTTAGCTTATGCATTTTATTTAGAAGTTTTCTGACCCGAGACTGCATTCTTCAAAATATGACCTTTTCATGTCTCTTCAAGTTCAATTGTTCTAATGTTCTTTGCAGGACCAAATTGCATTTATCCCAGTGACATAGTTCCATTTACAAGACGACCACTTTTCTTAGTCATTGATGGTGACAGGAATGAAGCATTTGAGGTAAGTATTATCCAACATGTCCATGGACGTCTTTTTATTTAAGCACAGCAGTAGGAAATCGTGATAGAACAGTGTCAGTTTTGAGCCGCTTATTTTTGTGGCTTGTTTCACTGTTGAAATTTTGGATTTTTGAAAGGGGACATTTAGTGACTGTGACTCGTCAAGTGTAGCAATAGTAAATGTGGAAAAGAATGCAAATTGTACTTGACGACATGATGTTTGTTTTAAGGTATGATTCTGTGGACCATAAGCTAGCTATAGCCGTCCACAAACCAACACTTTCTTACTTTGCCTTGTTCTCAAGATTCTCTCTCTCGTTTAATTACTTTTATATTAATAAACATTGTAAGAAATAGTTCAGCATTGCATACATGTAAAGAAACCATTCATGTTCGTTTGTTGTGAATGTTTAATGTAATATATTTTTTAGTTTTTAGAGTCCCAGCGAAATATTTATTATTTTCACCTAAAAAAAGGATTATTCTGGTCATACGTTCAGGCCATAAATGGAGCAGAAAAAGGAGAGGCAGCGGCGGTTCTTCTTTCTGCAAGCACTTCATATCACTACACTAGCACTGATTCACCCCATCATTCAAGTGGAAGTCTGTTCACTCTTTTCCTAACAGCTCCAGTGCAGGCTCTCTGTCTGTTGCTTGGTGTTTCAGGCTCAGATGTTGAAATGGTGTGTAACAGTCAACCCTTCTTCCCGTAGTAGTTATTTAGTTCTTTTTCACGGGACTAATAGAAAGAAACAAAATGCTTCAGGATACATATTTTAAGGCTCAGAATTTGCTTTCCTCTTCCTTAAACGACTGGGGGTCACATTTGGTTGCCTCGGACTCCCTTCATCCTGTTTGGGCACAGGTTTTAGGCGATCCATTCCTAAGGCGACTTGTTTTAAGGTACTCCTTGCTTTCTATTTTCTAATGCAAATTTGCTGTCTGAGACTCTTACTAAACAAATTTCATGTCTGAGGTGGACATGTAAGTACTTGGTATTCTTTGGCTTGGGCCAGTTTGGTATTTCTTTTGGAGGCCTTAAAGTCCTTTGCACATAACACACTGCGAGTAGTGTGTTCGGTAAAAATGTCCACAAGTCATTTGCAAAGACACTGATGCACTTATACAGTTATTTGGAAAAGCTAGGATTTTCGACTTTTGCCTTTTGGTTCTGCTTGTTCCTTTTGCTATAAGTAGATAATTTTTCATAATTACAACAATCCAAAACCAGCCCTTCATGCATTGCAATAGTTTATAGTAGTTGAAGATTTTTTTTTTTTTTGGTTTTTTTTTGTTTTTTTTTGTTTTTTTTTTTGTATAAGCAACATGTATGTATTGTTGTATCTACAGGTTTCTATTCTGCCGGGCAACACTTGCATTATATGCTCCCACCTTCAATAAGAAGGAATTTATTCCAAGGTGTGTGCCAAGTCTCCCGGAGTTTCTATTGCCATCGGCGGTCACATGTCAGACTTTGGTTATGCAGATTGCCAATGTGTTTGGTGCCACCGGCAGATTTAAAATCGTTGAAGAAGCTGTACTTGCTGCTGAAAATACGACGCATGGTGGGGACACAGACTCAATGTCATCCTCTTGATCCATGTCATATCCGTTTGACCCAAATATTATTCAATGGTTTCTGTTTTTGGCTGAATGTTTGTGATAATATTCATTGAATATTTTTCATGTTCTTTTTTGGTTTTCAGAGAAAACTACTCTGGAAGCATGCTTTATTTTTTCTGATTTTATTGTAGGTGTGCCGGCTGAATGATCATTTTTTGAATCCTTCAAAAAAAAAAAAAAAGGGTCATGAATACAGGCATTTGTTGCTAGTTTGTATTTGCAACTTAGGACTTTTTCTTTTGATTTTTGTGTTATATTAAAAGGTGAAACCACATCGACTGATTTCGTTCCACATATATAGCCCAGACAGTATACATTTTATCTTTTTCTTTTTCTTTTTTTTTTTTTTTTGACAAACAAATATACATTTTACCTGTGTGTGGATGCGCGCGCGTGCACACGCACACACACATATGTGTATATATATATATATATATATATATGTAATATCATCCAACACAATAGATCTACTCAATGGAGTGACATTATATTACCTGCAAAATAGGCTCTTTCACTAGGGTAAAAACATTAGAGGTTGATACTTGAATAATTGCAAACTATTAGCAACGAGGACCAACATCACGAGCATGGTGCAGGGCATGAAGAGAAACCAAGATGCGCTACTTATGCTCATATGTGTCTCTGTCGTGAGAATTTAGAGCAGCAGGGAAGGACGAAATAAGCCGGATTCATGGTCATCGTAGTTGTTGTAATTGGAGCATGTAAACGTTGCATGTTTTGGCTCTGGGAAAGAGATTACGATGACCTCGCAGGCCAGAATTTTAATATTTAGAGAACGTGAACAAGAAAATGCCAACCAATATTGCAAGAAAACGTCAGAATTTTGGTAATTCTTCAACTCTCTCATGTACTGTAAGCTTCTTGTGTTCCTTTTAGAGTTGGGTTTTTTTTTTTTTTTTTTTTTTTTTCCCTCTCTCACTAATAATAGTTCAGAATTAGAAACTTCATTATTATTATTTTATTATTACTTTTTTTTGGGGTTAAAGCTAAACTGAGAGTTGGGAGTTTGGACATGGGAATTGGATTGGTTGGGAATTATACAGATAAGAACAAAATTATGCATGAGTTTCGTGGCCCAGTCTTTTTCGTGATAATTTTGTTCTCTATTTAGATTGATGGCGACATGTTCTGTGGATTTATGCCATTGAAGTCTGTGATAAACCCTTATATTTCTGCTTCTCTTATTTGAAAACTTCAAGTGAAGTAGCTAAATTAATTTATTAATACTAATATTCTTTTCATTACTACTATTGTTATTGTTATCGTTATTCACTAGTTTGATAAAACTATTGTCAGTACTATTCATAAGTTTGATAATCCTTTACCATCTGATTTAAATCATAGGGCTGTGCCATTCCAGTAGATGTTCCCTCATAGTAGAAAATTTTAACATTTTATTAATAAGCTTACCAAAAAAAAAAAAACATCTACCAACCGTACATGGTGTCCCATTTATGAGAACCAAAAGCAAAACAAAATAATAATAATAATAATAATAAAATCTGAATTTGAAGGCAAACTAATTCCTAATTTCTAAAGCAAATGTAATTCAAAACTTGAAATCATAAAATAAAAAAATCCTAAGCTAATTAACAAATCATAATCCTAGTAAATAATTCTAAAATATAATGACAATTCCTGAATATATTTCAGTTATGCCACACCATCACATAGAAGTAATCTTCATGCAAAAGATAGGAATTCATGATCCAACTCCATTACATGAAAACTTTTATTTCGAAATCAAAATTTTGAAAAAGAGCTAGCAAAGACACTAATACAAAGGGCCAACCAGATTTCCAAACTTGAAATACATTCGTTTAGCTCAACCAAGACACTTCAGTTGAAACTTGCAGACAGATATTCAGGCATAACCACAAGATCGAGAGGCATTTCGCCAATCCGGATGGCTCTGGTTAACTTGCTCATCTACAACTGAGAAACATCTGTACTCCACAGAAAAAGAAGCATCATCTACACTAAGACAATCAAAGTGAGCCGGTCACTTGAAAGCAACTTGCCAGGAACTTGATTATGCAGTATCAAGGCGAGCCCGTGACTCCAGGGAAGAGTTCTGATATTTTGTTGAAAACATCCATTACCTGAGACAAAAGAGAGAGAAAACAAATCTCATGTAGATTATTGAAAAAAAAAATCAAATCAAATCATAACAAGCATGATAAATCACAAGACTTAAGACATCCAAATATCTTGATAATCCAAATGATGCATTTAAGATTTAATCAGACTGTGTTTTAATCCTAAATCAGACTCGATTTCCAAGCAGAAGGAAAAAGGATAACTGAAGTACAGATCAATGAACTGAAATCGGAAATCAGATAATTTTTGGAATTCCGGATGTTCATGCCACAGAAAATCCACCCACCTCCTTGTCATTTTGATATTTTGCAATGCTTAATGGGTTCTGTGAGCACTGCCGAAGGAAGACAACACCCGGTTAGTATCATAACAAATAATTGAATCTAAACTCTGATAAGACAGAAAATAAAAAAATTCTGGTAAGACATACATCCATGATGGCTTGTTGAACTCTCGGGTTTTGAAATGCCATGGCAACATCAGGATTGGACATAATCTTTGAAATGACCTCTTCAGGTGTAAGCCCAATTTGGTCTGCGAAATATCAGATAAAAAGGAACAGATTTCCAAGTTAAACATGTTATCATGTAGAGGATCCACATCAATGAATTCATGAATTTGTTTACATATGCAACTAAATTTACACACACACAATCTGTTTCATATTTGATGCAGATTTTTTTTTTTTTTTTTTTTTTTTAAATCTATAGACTGAAACAAAAGGAAAGGTAAAAATTCATGTTTCAGTCAAATATTATGGCCAAGTACTTCTTTTTTTTATTTTTTTATTTTTTTTATTTTTTTTTAACTTGAACATGTGTCAATTGCTTAGTTTCCCGAGTTTACTTCTATTCTATATCTATAAACATTCGGTATAATAAGTTGAAGAATTAGAAGATTAGGATGTACTCCCGGGAGTCTTTTAGTTACTTATTTTACTATTTTTTGGGAGAAGAGACTTCTTTTTTACTTTGGAAAATTGGGCATCTGTAACTATAAGCTGAGTTCTAAGGTACCCATAAGAGACCGTTTCTATTATCAAGAGAGAGAATCCCAAAGCATCCATTTTAGTTCAATAACCAAAAGTGACAACGGTAAAATAAATTATTAAATAAGCACCAACTAACAAGCAAGGTGTCGACTTAAATCAGCTAACAAAGTCGCAAGAAATAACTTAAAAATTAATGAAACTTCGATTTTTTTTTTTTTTTTTTCAATGAGACTTTGACTAGTTATTTTCATTTGATTCATAACCAAAGTGATCAGATCAACAAAGGCACCAGAATTTAGAACATACGATTCTGGCAGGATAGAAGTAGAACTACAAAAATTCCAAATTCCTATGCAATGATCAATCAGATTATAATCGAATCCAAACACGTCTAAAAGATGCAAATCTTGCTCAAACAAATTTATCAATGCCACTAGAGTTTCCAGAACATATGCAATATCCTTCATAGAGCAAGATACTTTCAAGCACAAACTTACCAAACTGCTGCTTAACCTCAGGACTGCTAAGATCAAAATTTTTCAAGGAATCCATCACGCGGTTATCCCACTCACCACTTCCACTCATATTCTTTCTGGAGGATATTACATATGAAAGAAATTAGCGATATTCACTAACCAGCCATTACTACATGTTTTATAACGTAAAAACTGCAGACAGCCAGATCAAACAAAATATCTTCCCCTCTTGAAATCAGACCCACCAAAAAAAAGAAGCACCAACCCCTCAATCAAAAAAGAATTTGCACCATTATAAAAATATGATTAGCTTAGCAAAAATATAACAGATAAAACTGAATTAATTTGACTACATATTACTTTAAATGAACATCTGAAAAATGTTCTGGAAACACTTTATTTATTTTTTTACCCCGCTGGGGCTGCTCAACATAGGCCTCGTACCATTAAAAAAAATAATAATAAAAAAGTGTTCAGGAAACAAACAGTAAGTCTGAATTCTACATAAAATATATCACATCCAAGTCTGAAATCATTAGTAACTGGAGAAAATACCAAACAGACTAGAAAGAAATCAAGTTTCAGAATTGCATCCTCATGACGTGCCATGTCTGAAACTAAAAAGAATACAATTGGATATGAATTGACTTAACGGTAGAGAAAAAGTAATTACTATAATGAGAGTGCACATAAACACAAAAAATGTAAGTTAAAAAATAAAAATGAAAACCCTCTTAATTTCAATTCAGAAGTGAAAAAATATTTCTAAGCAGAATTGCATATAAGCTACGTGGAAAAGGAACTTACAACATGTCTTCAAGTTGCTGGCGGTACTGAGGATTTTGTAACATCCCTATTACAAAATACACAAGTTAATCTTAGAGTTCAGTAGATGTATATAGTGGTGTCAGGTTAGTGAATTAATGGTAACATGTTGCATCTGCATCGAACAGATAAGAGGGCAATCAAGAGTATATTTATGATTAACAAGTGCTTCCAAAATAAATTTTGAAAACCAAAAAAAAAAAACAAAAAAAAATAAAAGAGGAAAACAAAAACTGAATTTGTAATTCCTTGTGGAATAAACATTCGTAGGCCTCTATAGGTAGTCCAAGACATTGAGCCGAAGACAATACATTAGAGTTTACTCTGTATTTTCTTTTAAAAAACCACACAACATTCTGAAATTAATCTCCAAGCAATTTCCACGCCAAAGCCTTATTCCTTTGTGTAAGGGGCAAAAAACTGATTAGGACAAAAAAGATATTCATGTACAGAAGCATACTGAAAGAAATAGCCACGTCAAGGATAGACTTACACTTGAAGCTAGTGGGATTCCTCATCTCCTCAGGTAAATAGCTACAAGAAAAATTACGCAATTAATCCTCTTTCCCATAGCAAGGAACTTATGATACTAGATATTTCTCCTTTTAATGTTCGAAGAGTACATGGAAACAGACTAGCCTTTAGTTTTTTTCTGAAAAGAAGACGAGCATTTAGTTAAGAAACAAACTTATTATCATTTTGGAAAAAAAAAAAAAAAATCGCATTATTTGACGTACAAAACATGGAATTTTACAATGAACAGAAAAAAAAAAAAAAAAAAAAAAAAAAGAAAGGAGAAAGTGGAGTTTTTGCATTTACTAACAAAATTACGAACACTGCTTTCCAACTAATCAAGTCAGAAAAAGAAATATCTGTTCTCCCTCTATTCACCACCTCTTTAAACTTCACACACACACATGAAAAGGTGACTTAAAAAAAAAAAAAAAGGAGAAGAAGAAGAAAGAAAGTATGTTACGGGTAAACCATCTTTTGCACAGTTGGATCTTCCATCATCTTCTCCAAAGCTTCTACTGAGATGGTACTTCCTCGCCCTATCCATTGGTAGCATTGACAAAATTAGGATGTCCGCCTAAACTCTATGAAGTGCAATCTTGAAAAATGAACAAAAAATATCTCATGACAATAGAATAGCATACCAGTAATTGGTTAGGACCTCCATTGTCTCCAGTAAGTTATATTAATATACTAAATCACATACAACAACAGGAGCTGACATTTTTTTTAATGTTGTACAAAAATAAAAACACAACGAAATGAGAAAGATATGGACAAAACAAACTTTACAAAGGGAAGGTACACAATCAAAAATGAAAGAAAACTAAGGAATAACAAGAATCATATCAAATCATTCTAGTCATCGAAGTCAAGAACAAAGGAAAGGACTAAAATCCGTCAAAGTAGAAATCCACACACAAAGAAACCCAGTATTTAGTTACGTCCCATAAATATATTTCCCATTCAGAACTGTGCACAGATCCTTTCTGTTCCTCCCCAACCAGAATCATGCAAGTAGTAGCAATTGAATTCTAGACTGCCTCAATTCGAGCATTCAGACAAGTGAAAATTTCCTGTACAAATTAACACACACACACACAAAGAAAGCACCTTTACAACGAGGAACCATTAAAGAGTCTACTTACGTGTAGATTGGGACTCCTGTGAAGCACCAAAGTCCTGCTTAGGCGTAGTTCCATTCTGAGAAACCTTATATAATAAGCATATAGGTTAAACTTCTGATACAGGAACAAGCAAGAAGGATTACAGATAGAGAAAGAGAGAGAAAGGAGAAGAGAGACAAAAGATTGAAGAATTAAAGAATTTACTGAAAGAAAAAGAGAATCAAGAAAGGGAAAATTCTTAGCCTGAAATGAATTCAATCAAAGTCTTCAACGTTTTAACATAAAGAATATTTTATAGATAGGCAATCCTAATTCAACTAGCAAAGTAGAGAACTAAACTAGAAAAAGAGTCTGTAAAAGATAAATTCAAATTTAATGACATAGATAAGTAGTCTTAATTGATAATAATTCAAACCATCTAATATCCCAGACTACATTAGATTCGCAACTAACCACAAGCTCCTAATGAGTCAATTGCAATTACTTACTCCAGCAGTGGGACCTTCTTTGGACGGTGTCTCAGCAGCATCTTCGAAAGGACTCTTTTGTGTAGTTTCTTCTGGAGAGACATCTACAAAAGCTGCAAGTAGAAAGAACTCACGCTAAGATAACACTTAAATGTGGTAATTTACAATTAAGAGCAGCATAGCCAGGACTGATTCAAAATTTAGGATGATGTCCATGTTTTCACCCATTTCAATAATTTAAGACCTCAAAGAAATCTGACTACCACAAACTATTTCATCCTTGATCAAGTATTAACCAAGTATAGGAGCGGAATAATATAACAATATAAGCACTCAATATAGAAGTAAAAAGTAGAAAAACTAAACTTCTTCAAAGGATATTCATAGCAATTCAAAATCAATTAAAGCTTTTACAAAAAAGATTGACAACATTTCCAGCTAAGGCCAAATAACATTAAAATGAATTTGATTAGAAATGATGTTGTAGTAAATTTTTTTTATTTCCGATGGAAATAAGATTTGTTCATCCTAATAAAAGCAACATCTCCTATGGGCAGACCAAATGCAATCAGCATATATTGTGTTGACACACCAAATTGCAAACATGAAACAACAACGACAAAAAAGAAAAAATCTTTATGCAATATAAATCCATAATGTAAGAGAATTTTCTTAGTTACCAAATTTCGTGGGTTCATTCTTTTGTTCTGTTTCGTCTCTAATATCAGTCGCTGGTGTTGCTTCTACTCTAGTTGCAGCCACATCTACTGTCACCTCTGCTTGAGAAGCTGCAGGACGAGGTGAGCTAGCAGGCGCTGACGGTGAAGGTGGTGGTGGTGGTGGAAATGGAAAAGGTGTTCCCGGAGAAAAAGCAGCCTTGTTGAATTGGTTATTTTGAGTATTCATTTGGCCCATTAAACTCTTCATAGCTTGTTGCATTGCATACTTCTGTAAGAAGATAATTTGGAAGAAGCAAAAAATAGGAAAAGTGTGAAACTTTCACTTAAGAAATTTATGAAGTGACAGGAACTTGCATCTGCCAAACGAAATGAAATGAAAACAGCTATTAAACAGACTGAAAAAGCTTGATTAGTGTTCTTATTCTTTTTTCTTGCATTATAGATAGGAAGCGGGAAATTTTATTAGAAAAGAGAACAAGAGAATACGAATTCATAACGACTGTGCCATCAGACTAAGCAACTCTAAACAAATGCTTCCAACTCTACATAATCTGACTTAATGGACTATCCCTAAGCTGTCATAAATCAAATCTGGTAACAAAATATGCCTACTTGTATGGGAGGATAACACTAACCTTTAAGCTTCCAGCCACCTGAAATCAAAATCAACTAGTCAAAAACGCCGCATTTGGAAACATTTCAACAAATTTTAAACTAACACCAAATAAATGATCCTCTCACCCATGTAAATAGTGCCGAAAGCCCAACGCCAACCCCAATCCAAAAAAGAGGTGACCCTCTACCAAAAACAGGAAAAATCTCAAGTTAATGTTTTGCAGAAGCAGAAAGAAAACAGAAACAAAACTTAAAAAATAAAAATAAAAAAAGTTAAAAGGAAATATGATTACATTTGTGATGAAGGGGGAGGCACAGAAACCTGTGGGACACCAACAGATGATGCTTGTTGACCACGTGATGAAGAAGAAATGCTTGCAAAACGTTGCACTTCTAACTTCTCTAGAATTTGACAGCAAAAAATATGAAGCAACTGTCCGTGAAAACTAAAAACGTAGTACAATTTCGTACAACAGAAAAGTAGGAATATTAGATACTAAAACAACAGATGTTATATTAAAGAAAAAGGAGAACAAAAAGTCCTACAGTAAATATAAGAATCAAGTTCTACTACTACAAAGAAATTGAGAAAGAAAAAAAATCTCTAAACCCATTAAAATTCAAAACCCAGAAGTAAAACCAATACCCAGTTCCATCAGAAACTACTAACTCATCGTCAAGCTAAGTTTTTTGAAATTTAAGTTTATATTTCCCACTGAAAACCGTAGAATCTTAGCCAAACCAGGCCAAGTTCAGTACCAACGAATTGATACAACCCAAAAATTTTCTTGAGAACCAAATACTTTTCCAACACACACATATACAAAATATTCTCTTCAGGTCAAAGTTCTTTTCTTTTCCTTTATTTTTTCCATATTTCAAACAGACGAAGAGACAACTGAGCACTCGAAAGGAAGCGCGAAATCGAATAGATCAAGAAACAAGTTCTTAGATAAAACCGCCATAAAAACTTCATCGAATTCAGATTGGAGCAGCACAGAACAGAGAATTCATAGATAAACCATAACCTGGAGGAGAAGAGGATGCAGAAGAAGCAGGAGGCGCGAAAGCGAGAAGGAGAAGGAGAGAAGAGGGCTCTGAAATTGGGGTTGTAGCGGTTGGTGGAGAATCCGAAGGGAGAGAGAGAGGGAGAGGGCTTGCGGGAGGAGGAGGAAGAGGGGAGAGAGGGGGAGAGAGAGTGGGGAAGAGAGAGAGGCATTGTCACCATTTGAGAGCTGCTCTGCTTTCTCTCTCTCTCTCTCTACGACAACGACGGAGGAAGAAGAAGATGGACTGCTCTACTATAAATAGAGCTACTCTGTGTTCAGCTGGTGGGCGGGTTGGGATAGTCAGAGAGACTTTGAAAAGACGAAACTGCCCCTGTTTTGTTGACTTTGTGAATCTTCTTGGTTTCATTTGGTTGGAGGGGTAGAACTGTAATGAAATAGTGCTAATGGTTTTTATTATTTATTTATTTATTTATTTATTTATTTTAAGGAATCATGAATTTGCCACCATTACCAATTCCACCGTAGGACTGCATTGACTAATGCGAATGTTAAAATTTATTACACTTTCTTCATACATTTGAAATCTTTTTTTTTTTTTTTTTTTATAAAATTTATGAAAACAACCCTTTAAATAGACATATTTATGTTTCTTTTACCCTCCTTTGAAATTTGCGCGGATTTTTGACATTATATACTTGTCTAAAGTTCAAAAATATTAAATCTATTTAACTAAAGAAATAATGTAGATATGTGTTTTTGAGAGACAATTCTACCAATCACCCTTATTTCTATGACATAATAAATATTGATCAGATTAAAACAGACTAGTCCAGCCTAAATCTTAAATATGACAAGCGGGTTAGGTCTTAATTGCAATGATGTCTTTTTATTTTTTTACGTAGGGATCAATCCATTTAAGAAACAAATGGGACTCCACGAGCCTCCTCCTCCGTAGAAATAGATGGATGGCAAAGTTTCTCTACATTTGGTCTATTTTCATGCAAGATTGAAAGCTTGCGGTGTCCATAACTCAATTCTGTGTAGTCCATGCAATTAGCTAGGTATCTTCCCTCAAAAAGCACTATGTGATCATTGAGAATAGATGTTCTTATCCATAAATTAATCATCTTTGTTATTAAGCCATATTAACATACAATTAACCTATTTATGTAAATTATGCAATTAATTTTGAATTAACACGTTGGTTCGAAGACCATCCATAAATTATTTGAGTCATACGCACTTGTTTTATCATTTATGTCACATGTGAGTTATGCTAAAAACTGAACGACTCTAATAATAAGAAAGAAAATTAGTTTGGATGACTGGTTTGGATTACTCAATTTAATAGATGGTCGAACTTTTGTTTATTTAGCAAAATAAATGTTTGTCATTTTTTTCGGATTTGATGAATTAGTAATTTGGTGATTTACATTATGGATTTACCATGATCAATCAATAATTGATTAAATTAATGATATTAGATAATCAATCATTAATTTGATCTTTTAAGAAAATTGATTGATGATTTTAGAAAAAATAGTCTTTTAACTAATTTTTAAAAAACTTATTTAACAAAAGTTATTTAGCGCTAAATCCCAAATAACGATACTAGCAATTTGGGTTGAAATATACATATTTTAAAGTGTGTGGGTCTAAACGAGAAGTTCAAAAAGTTCAAGGGCCAACCAAGGACAAAGTGTGAAAGTTAAATTAAAAATTAAAAAGAAAAAGAAATAGATAAATAAGTTTCTATCCCTTATCACAGCCGTAGGATCTCGCAAATTGGCATCCAACGGTCCAACTTGAAAGAAGTGGGATTTACTTGAAGTGGACCCCACCGAAGAAGAAAAAGCACACTAGTTTCGTACATGTATCTTTCGTTAGGGCTTCTTCTTCTACTTCTTTTTCTTCTTCTTCAATCTTCAAAGTTGAGAGCTTTCTGAGAATAGTCGGTAATGGAGTCGGTGGTAGCTGAGAAGAAGCAATCCGAGAGCAACAATGGCGATTCCACGATTATTACTCTCTCAGTTCTCGATTCTTCTTCTTCCCTCCTCTCCGATAACTCTCCGGAAGCCCCAGAATTCCGTGAACGCCAAGCTCGCGACCTCAAAGCCGGTCTCCATCCCCTCAAGGTCCCTCTCTCTCTTTCTCTCTCCCTCTCCCAATCAATGATTGATTGATCGAGATTGGATGATTTCCTAGGTTTTTTGTTTTTTGTTATAGCTTGCTTAATTGGATCGGCTAGGGATTTCGTGTTGGTTCGTTTATTTAGGATTTTTATTTACTTTTTTATTGTAAATTTATAAATTTGACAATTTTCTCTTACGTAACTTTTTGTTGGATATTTTTGCTCTCGAAATTGGAACTGACTGTTGAGAATTTGACTTTGAGTTATTGGTGTAAACAAGAGATCATTTTTGTACCTTTGGTGGACATTGAACCCCAAAAAAGAAACTTAAGGAGAAAGGAAGAAAATATGCAACTTTAGTAGATTGAGGAGAGAAAAATATTGCATCTTTTGAAATCTTTTAGGCATCAACTTTAAAGGGTAACGAGAGGAGTTAATCGTAGGCCTATGTTGAAGTGAAATGGAAAATGTTCTGCCTGTTTATGTATGTGAACTGATCCTGTAAATCGAAGCACGGTTTAGAATGTTGATAGATATTGGTTTTAAGGCATTATGTGTCCTTGCTTGCATTACAATCGGCGATTCGTCATGTTGTAAGGTGTTAATGGATGATAAGACTTCTAATGTTGGCATATGGATATGTACTTGAATGGTTTAGTCTCTCTTTTTTTTTTTTTTTTTTTTCTTTTTTCAGAGGAAAGTACTACATTGCCTGATTCATGATCCTTTATATTTAGATTTTTGTGATTTTGTAATGTGCAAGCACTTACTTTTATGATATTCCTATGAGTAGCACAAGTTTGTATTTTGGTACACTCGCCGGACACCGGGAGTTCGGAGCCAAGCATCATATGAGGACAATATAAAGAAAATTGTGGATTTCAGCACGGTAAGATTATTTACGAGAAGCCTAAAAAGTGCACTGAGCCAAATTCTGTTATTTGCTTCAATATACTTATCTCTGTTGAAAACGTGCGTAACCAGGTTGAAGGCTTTTGGGTCTCCTATTGCCATTTGGCCCGTCCATCTTCTTTGCCAAGCCCAACAGACCTACATCTTTTCAAGGAGGGAATCCGCCCTTTATGGGAGGTAAACATCTAAAACCTGATTGACCATGCGACCCAAGTAAATTTCCCATTTCTAACGATCACTCTACCGTTCCCTATTTTTACTATTCTTTTTTTTAATTGGTCAGGACTCTGCTAACTGTAATGGTGGTAAGTGGATAATACGGTTCAAAAAGATTGTGTCAGGCCGTTTCTGGGAGGATCTGGTAAGGGCAAAGACTGAACTTGTCGAACTGAGTTGTAAACTATTATATTCTGTTATAAGCTGGCACACTTCTTCACAATGTTCTTTGTGTGGAATGATTCCTACTCAATATGTATTAGTCAAGCAATTGTTAGGGACATTTGGTTTTTGACTCATCTCATGGTTTGTTATACAGAAATCCAGTTGTGAAAATATATGTTAGTGGAAATGACTGGCTTGATATGTATAGGAATAGTGTTAACTGTTAAGTAGTTAATTTGAAAATTGTGGAAGTGAAATGATTTCAAAACCTTTTTAACATCTGGTCAAGGAGTAGCCTAAATTTGTGCCACTTTATGGTTTTTTATTTACTGTTTCCAAGTTAATCAGCTCCTTTCCAAAACGAACAGCTGTCGAACATCCCAGTGTATTTACCTACATCGGTTTCTTATGCTTTCTTGTTTGCTGGTTATCTAAAAGCATGGAGATGCTTGTTTCTAAATTGCTCGTCTTTTTGTTGGCCTTGCCAACCTTGCTTCTAAAAAACTTCTGCGCTAAGTTGTTGCATGCTTGTACATATGAATATACACACAAGACATGACGCACGACGAATTTTTTTATTTAAATATTTGGCTACGTTACCTAAATTTGTCATCACTCACCCTTGCATGTGTATGCAGGTTCTCGCATTGGTGGGTGATCAACTTGACTATGGAGATAACATATGTGGGGTGGTGCTGAGCATTCGTTTTAACGAGGATATATTAAGTGTCTGGAATAAAAATGCATCGGACCACCAGGTTGGTAATTAATATCTCTCTTTCTACGCTTTCCATCTCATCAACTACAATATGGTCTTACCTTGCATTGCTTGTTGCAGGCTGTGATGGCTTTAAGAGATTCAATCAAGCGTCACCTTAAACTTCCACACAACTATGTTATGGAGTACAAGGCTCACGATGCTTCATTGCGTGATAACTCGTCCTATAGAAACACATGGTTGAGGGGGTAAGCATGCGCTAGCTTACCATAATGCACCCACCACCCAGATTAGCTGTAGACGGTTCATTAAGTCGACGCTACTGATAGCTTTGGAGCATCACTTACTATCATGTTATGTACACACTTTTCTGGGGTTCTGTAGATTGACTATTAGAAAACTAGATTCTTACTGGAAAATCAATGATGGTTTATCAACGGATTTCGCCTTTGACCCATGAAATATCGTGCTTTGAGTTACTGCAGAAAACTCATTGCGTGTTGGAACACCAACTTGAGCCATCCAACACTTGTTGGATTATACACATTTTTACAAAAGTAAAGTAACACATTGAGAAGTCACTAGGAAAATTAGAAAGGAGACTTGCTCATTTCCCTCTTTTGTTGGGATACTTGATAGTGCCAAATACTTTACCTGAAATTACTCTTTTTTTTTTTTTTTTGTTCTTTTCTTTTTTCCTTTTAATATAACTAAATCATGTTTATATACCACAAACTAGTCGCATAAATTTCACGTAAAATTGGATTGACGCATGTCATTTACTCCTTTCTCTAATATGTTCAGTCCCGTTTGGAAAAATAGTATGAAAGGCTAGTATGTTAAAACAATGAAAAATGCTTGGGGCCCACCAATGGTGCAAAACACCATGACAAACAAACGGTAGGTCCTATTTATGGATCCTATAATTTAGGACTCATCTTTGTTAGTGAGTGTTACTCAACGGTGTTTTTTAACATTGTTTTAGAACAATATCGGTTTTCCTAAAATAATGTTAAAAGACATCAGTGGTATTGAACACCACGCATTAATTAAGAGTGGATCTCAAAATATCGGATTCAACTAGGATTCACTCTCGGTTAATAGTGATGTTTACCGCACCTCGAAGTATTTTTTATTTTCGTAGTATCCTAGGTTTGTCTATAAAGAGCATATCTAATTAATAATAGAAGATTCAATGGGGTTTCTTTGAAAAGTGTTGCAAGAGCTTGTCCATTGAAACATTCTTGTAAACAAATTCCGAATAAAGATTAAATGAGTACTGTCATGTAGTGGGCGACATGGACATTAGACACGAGGAGTCATTAAATATTTGGGGATAAAAAATCCATCCAATTAGTGTTCACATATACTTATCCCTTAAATAAAAATGCATGTCACGTCACTCTTTTTTCTTTATGACAGAAAATCAACAAAACAAAGATCTCATGTTGAACTTAGTTAGAACTTAAGAGGAATTTTACAATCAGTATAAAGTGATCTGAAAAAAACTCACAATAATACAAATCGATTTTTACAAGTATAAAGCAGGACTCGAATATTTTGAGGCCTGCAATAAGATACAAATTACACCAAAGATATGTGTTACAGTGTCGAATCTTTGAGGAAAGTATATACACAACGGTTAATTTGCCGGGTTCTTGTTGATTGAAGCCGACTCATATAGAAATGAGCAAATCAATGATTCAATATAGATTGAATGAAGCGAATGTAAAACTAAAACTTGGATTCCCTCCTGACACGTTTGGTGGATTTCAACAGATCCACCAACGAGGGAAGAGGTTGCGGAATAGGAACGTTAATCGACCGGTATAGTTTTCTCAAGTGTTCACTGAAAATCTTTGAAGACCCAATTGAAGATTGGCTACTATCCTTTAGAACTTCTGATTGTTTCTCTTTGGGTTTCTCTTTTCGTAGTTCGCTCACTTTTTCTACTGATGGTCTGCTTCACATCTGAAGTTTCTTCGTCTAGATGTGAGGAATCCCGTTTTAATTTATTGTCAACTGCTTGAGAAGGTTCACCATTATCTTTATTTGTTATTTTCTTTTGTTCCCGCTGTGGACATTCTAGGATACCAAGTCTGGCTCTTCCGAATAACGTGATAGGCGGTCTTTTCCTTGGAGGAGACAGATTGATGTGTGCTTTTTGAGAATTTACAATCTTTTTTGGCTGAAGCTGAGAATCATTACATCTTTGAGACAGCTCTTCAAGCACTATAGAACAGTTCACACTTTTCTCCGGTACCTCTTCAACTGAAGAAGCATCTACAGTAATGTCGAGAAGCTTCCAAAGAGGATCATTAGGAGACATTCGAGCGGTAAAACAGTGCTTCTTTACGTAATCGAGCTCCATAGCCATGCAACTTGGGGTTGTTGAAATAACCCATTTAGGAGCAAGAAGTTGCAATGCCCATTCCAATTCTTCTCTGGAAGAGTGCATAGAGTAACAGACATGCCAAACACCAAATTGGTCCCTTATTGCCTCTTTCATTCTCGGTTTTATTCGTCTGTCATTCTCCGAACCTTCACCCTCACATGCATGCCACTGAGCAGAAGGGCGGATTATGAGGGGTTCTGGCTTCGAGTTCGCTTGGGCCTCAACAAGCATTGCGTATGCTCTTTCATACAGTTTAGGAAACCCAGCAAACAGATGGAAGCGGGAAGATGGATCTTGGGAGAGAATTTCAGGAACTAGAAGTGTCAACGCATGGAAACACCCGGGATTAGCATCTTTGTCGACGTATATCTTGGATCCAAATGTCCTGGACACAGCAGCCAATATGTCTTCCTGTCCAAGCAGATCACAAGTTAAATAAACCACAGCAGCATCGGGATGCTTCCATATGCAATTGATAACCTGCATCAAGATGGGAAGTTCCCAGATTATTCTTGGCTACAAAATGAACGTAATTATCTGCAATTTTTTGCAGACCAACAAAACTAGGAGCGATTAAAAACAGAAAAGAAGGATTAATTAAATTAGCTAAATTAAAAATAAATCTGGGAAAAGAATGATTCTTCTGTAAATGCGCATCCACGGTTCCGTTTACGCAGATCAATATCATGCAAAAGGTATCAAATTCAGTGCCAAAATCTATTGGAAACAATCTCACGCTCCAAAATACTAAAGTTTAAGATTAAAGGACTATAAGGACATACGGAGAAACTTTATGTGATCGCATCATACGTTAGTGAATGCGACCTTCAGATGTTTTATTAAATTTTAATTGAAATGATTAAGAACATCAACAAAATAGCGTAAAGAGGAGCTAGCTTTTGTATCTTAATATAAACATTCCATTCGTCAAACCGATCAAAGACAAAATGTAAAAGCATGTCAATTGAAGATTTGATGGCTATGTGCTTATGGTCCCAGGAACTTATCCATATTCATGATCAAATATTTGTATATGAAAACAACCGATTCAATAAAATCCAAGGCAACCAAAATCACATCACAAAAATCCGAAGGAATAGAAAAACACAACATAGCGGAAACCAAAACCAAAGAGTACCTGTCGAATAGCCGCGTGCTTACTGGGCATCATTCTAGAGAATTTCCCAAACGTGCAATCTAGAAAAACATAATCAAGAGGACACCCGGGTTTTCCTCCTTTCTTGCCCAGATACTTCTCTGGCAGATTTTGCAAACACTCCGGTGTGAGTCTGCAATCTCCGGTATGCAGAATGTTACCAAAGCCTCCTTCAAACAAGAACATTACAGCTCCTGAAGTTCACATAAATCCATGCCACACAAGAGAATTTCTGTTAATAAAAACAAGTTTAATTTACCGGGAGGGGGGGGGGCGCTCGGTTGGGGAAGAAGGAAAATAAAGCCTGAAGTTAAAAATTTCAAGTTTTTTTTTTTTTTTTTTTTTCTCTTTCTCCTTTTTACGAATGAAAACACACGATTAATGGTTACATAAAAACCAAATTACAACGAATTAAATGGGGAAAGAAAAGAAGATGTTTATACAAATAAAAATTCATTGTTTCAAACAAACTGAAATTTGATTCTTCAAAGAGAATATTCAAATAGAAAGAACCAAATACCAGGGCAATGATTCGCGTCGAAAGCCGTAACCTTGAAGGATCCATCGGGGTCGTCAACGATCACCGACTCTCCAACCTCAATTCTCACGAACAAGGACTCATCAAGCTGTATATGTATATACACATACATAGACAGAGCAAATTAACAACAAACGAACCATAAAAAGGAAAAATCGGAACCAAAAAACTCGATGGACGGAGAATTACCTGGGGGAATTGTTGGAGGAGGAGGGAAATGGTGAGGGCGGTGGAGTAAATGGGGAAGGAGAAGTGGGAGGCGATGCCGGAGGAGTGATCACGGTGGGCGTGGGTCAAGAAATGGTGGCGCTTCTTCGTCTTCGATGACGGACTCCATGTGTCCACCGAGAATGGAAGCCCTTTCGGCATTTCGATTGGCATCTTCTCTCTCTCTCTCTCTCTGTTTCTGTTTCTCTCTCTATATCTATAGGTGGAAGTTATATGTATACATCGAGTTGGAAAGCTTCCCGGGGAAGGAACACGAGGGAAAATTTTGGAAAGGGAGGGAACGTTTTTGTCTTCGTGCGAGTATGTATAAATTATAGGGGACAAAATTACTTATATATCCTTTCTCAAAATAAAGATAAATAAAGAAGCTATAACTAAATGAATTATAATAAACAATTTCTCTAATATTAAAGTAAGGAAAAAAAAATGGATAAAAATATAATGAAAAAATTAATTTGAGAATTTTTTTTATTTGAGAAATTTTTTTGGTTTATGCTCTTATAATTACTTGAGAATAAAAAAATAAAAAATTTAAAGGATTCTATTTTACGTAAATCGTTTTATATAATCATTTTCTTATCCTATTAAGTGTATAAGCTTTGCTAGTTATTGTTTGAATATTTGACATTTTTGTCATCTGATTTTCTTGCGAATTGACAAGTTGCTTCTTGAATTTATAATTTTCAAAATATCTCTTTCATCTTCTTAATACAATATTGTAAAATGAGTGTCAAATTAATTATTGGTAAAATTTACATAAAAATACCATTGTGCATGTAATATGAACTCGTTTAAAGGACAGAAACTAGATTTCAAATCATAGACACGCCAAATCTATTAATTACTCGACACTTATTTTTCCTTTTGAATAAAAGGATCATAATCAGTCAATAGAGTTGAAAGAATCCGTCCAATTCTACTCAAACAATAAATCATAATTTTCATGATGACAATTGACAACCGCATGCCGAACGTCGCATCGCCCATTGATGATGGGGGCACTAGAGTATCAAACCATAGCCACACTTGAAGAGACAAAAAGGAATGACATCTGACCGCTGCACCACTCAACACTCGGTTATTTTCTCCTCCTCTATTGTTTTGTTAAAAATAAAAAAATAAAAAATAAAAAGCTATAAATTCTATACCTTCGCAAACTCTTAACTTCCATAGCTCTAAAGACCCATGAGCAATTGCAAAAATGTAAAACCCTTGAAGAATTCTCAAAAAGCAGCAGCAATTATTCAATTATCAATTATTAAAAGAAGGGCTAAAATTAGAAGGAAAGGATCAAACTTGATCTGGATTCTGCTTACTTCTATGGCTCACTCAGAAGCAACAAAAACACAGATAAAAACTAGAAAAGAAACAAGAAAAGCACTTTTTCGCTTCCGTTTTGTTCTGCATGATCCATGGTATTGACAAACCAAGCCATTGGAAAGTGTCCCAGGATCACGGATAGCAAGGCATCAATCAATGCTTTGCATCTTCTTCTTCGCAAAACTTGGAGTATTGATCGGCATCCATCAAGCTGTTCACCTCACCTGCGTCGCTCACCTCAACCTTCATTATCCATCCACTCTCATACGGCCTTGAGTTGACCTGGATCCGAAACCAAAACATAACAAAAAAACAAAGTGGCTTAAGCATAATTATGTTCCACCGTGTATCGCAATGTGAAAAATCATGAACTGAAAGAAACCAGCTAGAACTTGCTGAGGTTGAACAAACAAGCAACTACTTTAAGTCTTGGTGAAATTAGGAACAAAAAGACTTTCTTGTTTTCTGTTTGCTAAACTCTTTTGCTCCGGATAATCACCACAAGAAGGGTTCTTATTTAGTCTTTACCATTCAAGTTGGGGTGTGAAGTTAGCAACATGGAATATTTCATTTCATCATCGAACAACATAGCAGAAGAGAGCCGCAAAGCAGTCACCTCGATGATAACACTACTCAACTTCCACTGTCTATGATGCACGAATTTTATTTGCTGAGATTAGGGTAAATTATGGCTCTAGTCCCGAACCTTTTAAAAGCATTGCACTTAGGTCTCCAACTGTTAAAATGTGTCACATGGACCCCCAAAGTAACAAAAACAGTGCATGCGGTGTCCTTTCTTCCAAGTCTCTGAAATTTGACCGTCATATATTGTTATTTTTCTATCCAAGTTAGTGCTCATGGATCCCCAAAGTAACGAAAACAATCCACGGACTTGAATCCTTCGTGCAATGCTTTCTTTACTGCAAGGACCCACGTGGCACATATTAGTTTAGAACTAATTGCAACACTTTCAAGAAGTTGGGAAACGGGAACAACAAACTACCCCTGAGATCAAATAATGCAAACGTATTGTATTGGCTTCAAAGCTTTCGGAAAAGAATATAAAAGGTGAATAAATCAGGCCGGAACACCGCTGTCCCACAAGTGGCCTAAACTAGCAACTCAATAAAGACAAATAAGAAAAAGCATCCAGTTTCTAATTCTTATATTCTCCCATACTTCAATATTCATATTAATGTTAGTTTAAAATTAAAAATACTTAATTTGAAAGTTTGAAATCCAATACATTTGTCATATGTATTAACCACCCATTACAAGTCTATAACTGTTGTTTCCAAATATCTAAAGACACACCTGCACCCTAAAGATGTTGGAAAACGAAAAGGATATTTATATTGTGTAAATCCTTCAAAAGAGATTAAGGGTAATCAGCAAATCTTGTATGACTTCTCGACGATAAAACAGATACCTTTTTCTCATGCTAAATCAAATTCCTGCATTTATGAAACCATGACATTCTAAAAAAAAAATTTCAGATGCAGCATGCAATAGAGGTAATAATGAGCTACTTGACTTAATAACTTTATCAATCATGACCAGGACAATTTTGCCACAAGGGGGAGGGAGAGTATAACTGCTTGCAAGATTACTCACAATCAAGGACAAAACAATGATGGAGAGAATAAAGAGCTCAATAAGATTTTCATTTTTAAATTAAAATTTCAAATATTTTTTAATCGGAAACCTTTAGAATGGACATCAAAATTTCCAGAACTTTAGCCTAGTTTTACATTAACAAAGGATTCATGCTACATAAGGTACCACATCCATATCAAAAGAAAAGGTTTTGTAAACTCTTTACCAACAAACAATTCTCACTTTTTTCTTTCTCAAACTAATGATAATTTAAACTACGACAACCTACCTTGCTCCTTTTTGAAATAATGACAATATATGTATTTAATAAAAGAAAAAAACTAGTCAAGGGGTACAGAATATAAATTTATGCAATCACTTCGTCGTGCAATTCTCACAATCAACAAAATGTAAAGAGTGTACTCACCAAGCCAGGTGAGCTGTTAAGCTCCTCATTGACTTCAACCACCGTTCCTGACACGGGAGAGTAAACATCACTTGTCGCCTTGACACTTTCGACGGCACCAAAACTGTCACCCTTGGCTACAGATTTCCCCACTTCTGGCAATTCAACATACACAACATCACCTAAGTGATCTTGAGCATGATCAGTTATGCCAACAGTTGCTGAATTTCCCTCCAATTTCACCCATTCGTGGGAGTCGGCATACTTTAAATCCTTCACAACTGCAGGATCATTAATAGAGTAATCAAACCAAAAGAAACAGAATTCCCTAGACACTATAAACAATTCTATGTCCATCACAAGAATAAAAATTGCTTAACTTCTACAACATCAATATTCCTCCATCATACTATCAAATATTTTGTGATCCTTTCTTTAACTTTCTCTTCATCACTGGAAATGACAAACAAAAACAACTCTGAAACTAATCCTATATCTTTACAGATATCTCCATACAACAAAAATGGTAAAATCTCAATGAAGAAAGGATGATATTTGTTTTACCCAAGTAAAATATCAAGGAAAAAATTAAAAAGCATTTCCCTTTCAAGATATTTACATAAAGAGAGAAATTTCTGGCATTGTAAATGGCAATCAAATGAATCCAATATGCAATATGTACTTGAAAATATAAAGAAATTATAAAAAAAAAAAAAAAAAAACAATTTGAATTAAAGAAATAATAAGAGAACGATGAACAAAAGAAAAACGATGCAAGAACCAATTTATGTCAAGGAAAAATGAATAAGAATAAGCTCCGCTCGTATCAAACCCATTTGAAGGAACGAAAAGAAAAGTAATGAAACGAATCGAATTCCATTAACAAAAACTAGATCTTTTATTTCAAGAAGAAGAAAAAAAAGGAAAAAAAAAGTAAAACAGATCCACTCCACAACATTATTGATAGAGCAAAACTATGTCGTAAGCAAATCATCTTCTTAACGATCAGATCTTAATCTTCATGATCTACATATAACACATATATGTATATACGTATATATCTATACCAGAAGAAAAGGCTCTGGTGAACACAGAGATTCTGAGGTGTGAAGCAGCTCTTGAAGCCCACAACAATCTTGACGCCATTCTTGGTGCCAAAAAGATTGCTTCTTTTTCTTCCTTTCTTTCCTTTTTCTTACCACTGAGCTCTCTCTCTCTCTCTTTCTCTAACCTGCCTTTTCTCTTTCCAAGACACACAACTTTCTCTTTCCACTTAGGTTGATATATTGGAGGGTTGGTGGGTGTTTTATTTATTTATTTTTCCTCCCTCTCTCTCTCTCACTCTCTCTCTCTCTCTCTCTATAATTATTTTTCTCATTTTCCGTTCGGTGGTGACTGTATTGCACTACAGTTTTTTAACCATACTGAGAAAGAAAATAAGGAAAATACGTGATAAAACTCTTCATAAATATATATATATATATATGCTGAGTTTATTTTTAAACCATATAAATATAATCTAATGATTAAGATTTTATTAGTATATTATAATTATTTTGGACCTTACCTAACAATAATATAGATTAAGAAATTAAAAACAAAACAAAAAAAGATAAAAAAAATCTGGTCCTCCCGAGGGTTCGACGTGGGTGGGGGAGGTCGCCGAGGTCAGGGAGGGAGGGCTTGTCACCCGGGAGGGGCAGGGGGGTCGTCGCCGGGGTCTCGGCACGCGGCGGGGGCTCGACGTCAGGGGGGCCCGGGTTACGAGGATCTAGCTTGCGAGGGGTCGTCGCCAGTTTTTGCATCTGGCATGGGGGTGGGGCTTCATCGATGTCGTGGCAGGGGAGGCGTAGATATGGTCCTGGGATCTAGTGTGGAGGGGGAGGGCGGTGGGGTTTGTCGGTGTCGAGGGGGGGGGGACTAGGTTGCCGGCATCGTGGGGGTAGATCTAGTCGCTGGGGGAGGGGGATGGGGCTTCGTCGGCATCTGGGGGGCGGGTGGGGGGGGGATCTAGGGTGGGGGGCGGCAAGGCTTCATCGGCGTCAGGGGGCAGGGATTTGTCTAAATCGGGGGGCGGGTGCCGCCGGCGTCCGGGGGGAAGGGGGGCTAGGTTGCCAGCGTGTAATCTAAGGGTTGGGTTTTTTTTTTTGGTTAATTTCAAAACTAGCACATGTGGGAAAAGTATTATTAAAATTGATATCAATTTTGTTTCCTTTCATTCCTAGCACTATCACGTCGTCATCATCAATTAAGATGGATGTAAAAAGTTAAAAATGCCCTCAGGCAAGCCTAAACCTTATTTTTTCTCACTTTCCCGTCTAGCCCCCCCACCCAGTTTGAAACCCAAATCTTCATATAATATCCTAACTTGATTCAAAACTATTTTCACTATTTTAGAGAGAGAAACTTCCATCTAGAGAGTGAAACTCTCACCGTCGGAAATCACTCCAAAAATCACTCGGAAACTGTCAGAAACCACTATCAACGCCCTCTATAAAGTTTTTTCGAACTCTATAATAGCTGGATAATACTCTAAAACCACCCAAAACCAGTTGAAATTTTTTGAGTCTCCCATATCCAAATCCAAGAAGTTGGCGGAGAAAAATATTACTCCCGAAAAGAGGAATGTTCGGCTGATGGCTTCGGTAGAGAAAATGCCATCGGCGGAGAAAAATCCTAAAAAACCGGAACCAGAGAAAAAAAGAAGGGCGCTCGAGAAATTGTCGAAGAAAAATAAGGGGAAATCTATATTGCTAGTTGACTTTCTGAAGAAAAAAAATTTGCAAAAAAATTATAATATTTGTATTTTTATTTGATTTTGTGACATAAACTAAATGTTTGTTAGTTGGGTATTTGGATTTTGAGAGGAAAATTTAGTGTATTGGTTTATATAAATTTTTATACTATATTAAATATTATTATTGTTGGTGTCATTTACAGGGTTGGTCATTTACATAATGACCGGGTGATAATTTTTTTAATGACCTTATTTTTGTCTGTGTAAATGGCCAAAAATGTTAGATTTTTATTTTTTATTTTTTTTAGACCCGGTCATAACTGTTATGACCTTTACTGGAAAATGGTCAAAAATGTTATATTTTTTTAATTTTTTTTTTTAAACATATGGCATAACTGTTATAACCGGGTGGTCATGATAGGAATGACCTTTACTAGAAAATGACCAAAAATGTTAGAATTTTATTTTTTATTTTTTTTAGACATAAGCCATAACTGTTATGACCGAGTGGTCATAACAGGAATGACCTTTATTGGAAAATGGCCAAAAATGTTAGATTTTTTAAATTTTTTTTTAGACATAGGTCATAACTGTTATGACCGGGTGGTCATAACTGGTCCAGTAAATGTCACTCCTGTTATGACCACCTGGTCATAACAGTTATGACCTATATCTAAAAAAAATAAAAATAAAAATAAAAATTCTAACATTTTTGGTCATTTTTCAGTAAAGGTCATTCATGTTATAACCACTCGGTCATAACAGTTATGACTTATGTTTTAAAAAAAATAAAAATAAAAAATCTAACATTTTTGACCATTTTCCAGTAAATGTCATTTCTGTTATGACCACCCGATCATAACAGTTATGATCTATGTCTAAAAAAAATAAAAATAAAAATTTTAACATTTTTGACAATTTTTCACTAAAGATCATTCATGTTATGACTACCCGATCATAACAGTTATGACCTATGTCTAATAAAAATAAAAATAAAAATCTAACATTTTTGGCCATTTCCAGTAAAGATCATTCATGTTATGACCACCCGGTCATGACAGTTATGACCAATGTCTAAAAAAAATAAAAATAAAAAATCTAACAGTTTTGACAATTTTCTAGTAATAGTCATTCCTGTTATGACCGGGTGGTCATAACAGTTATGACTTATGTCTAAAAAAAATAAAAATAAAAATTCTAAAATTTTTGGCCATTTACACAGACAAAAATAAGGTCATTAAAAAAATTACCACCCGGTTACTATGTAAATGACCAACTCTTGTAAATGACACCAACAGTAATAATATTTAATATAGTATAAAAATTTATATAAACCAATACACTAAATTTTCTTCTCAAAATCCAAATACCCAACTAACAAACATTTAGTTTATGTCACAAAATCAAATAAAAATGCAAACATTATAATTTTTATGCAATTTTTTTTTCTTCAGAAAATCAACTAGCAATACAGATTTCTCCCTTATTTTTCTTCGACAATTTCTCGGACACCCTTCTTTTTTTCTCTGGTTCCGGTTTTTCTCTGCCGATGGCCTTTTCTCTACCGAAGCCATTAGCCGAACATTCCTCTTTTTCGGAAGTAATGTTTTTCTCCGCCAATTTCTTGGGATTGGATATGAGAAACTCAAGAAATTTCAACTGGTTTTTTGGTGGTTTTAGAATATTCTCCAGCTATTACAGAGTTCGAAAAAGCTTTATAGAGGGCGTTGATGGTGGTTTCCGACAGTTTTCGAACGGTTTTTGGAGTGATTTTCGACGGTGAGAGTTTCTCTCTCTAGATGGAAGTTTCTCTCTCTAAAATAGTGAAAATAGTTTTGACTCAAGTTAGGATATTATATGAAGATTTGGGTTTCAAAATGGGTGGGGGTTAGGCGGGAAAGTGAGAAAAAATAAGGTTTAAGCTTGCCTGAGGGCATTTTTGACTTTTTACATCCATTTTAATTGATGGTGATGACGTGTCAGTGCTATGAATGAGAGGAAACAAAAGTGATATCAGTTTTAATTATATTTTTCCCACAGGTGTTAGTTTTGAAATTAACCCTTTTTTTTTCCCTTTGCTTTGAAATTTTTTTTTTAATTTCTTAGATTATAATCTTATGAGTAAGGTCTATTATAAATACTATATATAATTACATCTCAGTCATTTGATAGGGTATATAAAATAAAAAAAAAAAAATTTAAAAATGGGGAGAGTTTATTCCAAAGTAACTATTAACAATATCCCATCTGATTGTTAGAATGACCTTATGACTAACGTTAAATTGACAATAGGTTGGGTTTCACCAAACCATATCCCAACAAATTAAAATTCCATAGATTTAAGGCTAGTTTTGTCTTTTTATAGCCAAATCTTTTTACTCTTAAAGAGGATAAAATCTCACACATCTGGAGTTGATTCTTTGTGCTTCAACGGTTATAGACAGAAACTTTTGTGAAATAAATTTTATGAAATGAAATCTTATTAAACATCTTTAACTCTCAGAAGAGGAAAAACTTCATTCAGAAAAAAGAGACCGATCAAACTATAAGCCTAATTTTCCTACATTCTCTAACTTCTACGAACCAATCTTTCAAATGGGTACATTCCTTCAAAAACCCATATGAAACTCCTTGATATAATGTAAATTAATTTGTACTTCTGTTTTTAGTTCTGGATCAATTTTCATGCCTCAACTTTCAGAGAAAGCTTTGATATTTTGAATTTTTTTGGAAAATGGGTATGGTTTTGTTGGCATTGTGGTTTTCGGAGTTATATGGGTATGGGATTTTTTTTTTTTTTTTTTTGGGCTAGAATAATGGGTTCTATATTCACCATTCATCAATTTTAGGATCAAATCAAGGTTAAACTCATGCACAAACATGATCTTGAAATTCACAAAATTTTCCCACACTTTCTCACAAACCAAACACCGGATTTCACAGCAAATCAAGGTTGAACTCGATGTACAAACACGATTTTACAAAAAAAATTTCTCACACTTTCTCACAAGCCCAACACCTGATTTGCATCAACGACACAAATCAAATCGAGAAAGAGATCGGAAATGCGAACCTCCGACGGAGTTGGAGAAAAGGGGTTATGTGGGGGTTATATCTGTGTTGCCGATGGTCTGAGGATACGGAACTCTGAAGATGGCACAAAAGAGACAGTGTGAGCATTGGAATGTTGCATGATCGATTGTCGTCGGCGCCGAAGTGGTTAGCTGGGCAACATCTTTGGAGAAGTTGGAGACGATAAAAAAAAAAATGTTTTTCTTTTTTTTTAATCATAAATAAACAATATCTTTGGATGAAAAAAAAAATTAATAATAATCCTATACGGAAATCTACATCTACCATTTTGTGAAACTGGTCACTTAATTACCATTCGATTTTGATCGTATGGGTCAAAAAATAAATTTTATAGTGCCTCTCAACGAGATTTTACTGCAAACGTTCTTCAAAGAAATAGTTTTTTTATTCCTTGTGTTTTGTTTATTTATTTATTTTTTCCCTTTTCCTCGTCACCAAAAGTGTAATATTATTATTATGCCTCGGGGAATTTAAGGATAAGAAGAAAATGCCATTCAAGGTTTGGGAAAATAAAAGGGGTGTTTGTTGCAAAAGGAAAAATGATAATAACAAATAAATAAAGAAAGAAGAGAGCGACACTCAAACTCAAACTCAAGGTGGTGGGTCAATTTGTCAACAAACACATACAACAGAAGTTGGTGAGGGGCGGATTTGTCAAATGAGTCAATTTGTCAACTGAATGATACTAGTCGTTGTCGGATTCCCAGCAAACAAATATACATTTACACATATACAGTGGTGGAGCTAGGTTGGTATTAGGGGCTACTGCCTCCATTGAAATTTTTTATTATTTTAAATTTATCTTAAAAAATTTTGTAATTTTTATAATTTATCTGCATTAAAAATAAAAAAAAAATTCATATAAACCTCACTTTATCCTCATTAAAAATAAAATGATGATCACATGAACCCGATTAAAATTAAATAAGTGTTTATAATTTTATTATTTTGTCTCACTAAAATAAAAAAATTTCATATAAACCCACTTAAATTAAATATTCATACATAATCTTCTCTAAAATTTATTTTATCATGAAAAAAATTTTGATGTACGCCTTTTTGTACGCTGCAACAGCAACTTACGTTATGTTTTCTTTAAATTTCTTATTTTTATGAATTGGAAAAAAAAAAGATTAGTGATGTCTTTGCATCCGAATAGTGTCACAATAAGATATATTGATACTATATGTGGAGTGTTAATGAATTTGATGTCACAATTTAGGGTCCAAAACATACTCCAAAATATATTATGAAAGGCAAGCACTCGATGAGACGAGCAAGAATCGACTCATCCACTTTCAACTGTGGCGAGTACTCAATAAGACCGGTAAAAATCGAACTTGAATTAGGAGCATAAGGAGTTTTAAATGGAAATCTTTCGACTGCTATATTACCACACTAGAGGTAATTTGTTTATGTCTTTCTAATTGAGACTGTCTAGACACCTCTTTCAACTGAAACCCTTCAAGTTGTCTGGACACCACTTTTCTCATTCGGTACCAAGAAACGCTAGATGTTTATTTATTTATTTATTTTTTGATGTGATGCTTTAATTGTCATATTTTTCCCATGTGATAAATTAATTGACATGTCGTAGATTTATTAGCTTCTTCCTAGACACTTTTGCAACATTTTGCAATCAATCTTGAGCGTGTTTCTAACATTATCAGTAAACTTCCAAATTATCTCCAAATCAGATGAATTTTTTTCAATAATTTTAACACTAATGCTCCCTCTAATTGCCTGTTGAATTTGGAATTCACAAGAATTTCATTCCGTTGTTGACGGAAAAAAAAAAAAAACCAAAAACCAAAAACCAGAAATAGTGAAAGTCCTTTACTTGTTTTGGGAGGGTTAAAAATGGTTGAAACAATTCCAGCTAAACAATTTTGCAACCTGAAAGAGCCTAAGCAAAAGTAAAACTCAAATTAAAACAATTTTAGAAAAGTACAGTTCTTGTACCAGAGAACAAATTTAACTTAAAACTCTCTCTCACTCTATGAATCACAATAATCGAGGTACAATAATCGAGGTTCAATTCTTTCTATAAGTAGTGCACCCGAACACCAAAAGAAAGAGGAGTTGCAACGGCCAGCAAACTTAACGAATGTGGCAGCTCAATCTACTCGACTTCGGCTAAGTAGTCATCGATTTCGGCTGGAGTAAGCACCCTGCAAGATGAGTGGAGCGTAAAAAGAACATGATTAGTAAATTGTCTAGGAATAAGAAATTCATAATAGAATTCGTGAAGCCATATTTACAACATTTTCTAGTAATATTTTAGATTATTGCCGGACGAGACAAAACTAATAAACAATCTAACCAAACATCTGCAAGATGTAACCGCAGACTTCATTAGGTAGAAAAGATAAATCTTGCCTGAATTTTCTGTCCGTTCCAATTATCCCAATCTCGATGTTTTTGCCTGAGATCTGCCCTTCAAATCTGCAAATGTAGACCAAGCAACTAACGTTAGGCAAAGTGGACAGATGCAACATTTGTTAAAAAAATAATCCTCATCGAGTCTAATTTGATGAACGATGCAAAAGTCTAGATTAATAAATTTCAAAAGCACCACTTGTATGAGTTCATATTTCACGGGGAAGTGCACTAATTAAGTAGATTATAGTAATTCTAGAAAATTTACCCTCTGTTTGGATGGAGTGTCCAATTCCGAAATAGAAAATTTTTTGCAAAAAAGTGTTTTTCCCAACTTTTTCCAACTTTCTTCTCATTTTGAAAAAGAAAAATCATCTCATTTTCAAACATATTTTGTACAGTATCATTTTGGAAAGAGAAAAGAATTTTTTTGAAATCTTCTCACAATGCACTACTCCCAACACCATTTCTTAATTTTTTACACATCCAAACACCATCTTATTCTCAAAATGAGAAGACTTTTTCATTTAAAATATGAAAATTTTCTTTTCGAAAACGGACACACAATCCAAACGTTACCATCTTCTTTTCACTTAAAACAGCCATTTCATTATTCAAACTACACATATACGTGAATGGAAATTCACCAAACTCTCGTGCACAAGCCATGGTTCAATAAATTTCAAAGGAAAACTAAACCTAGTCTAACAATATATCAAGGTGGGCCAGTGTTGCCGGGCATCCATTTTGCCAGCAGCTCCTTTAAAAAATCCAGGGTATAGCATTGATGAACAAAATTGTGTGTAGTAGTCGATTAAGATTAAGTTAACTGCATAGCTTGATAGATGGTAGTAATAACCAATATGTCAGCATGCATGCCACAGACATCAAGATCAAGAAGGATGACCATTTTTAAGTTCATTAGCAGTTTCGACTTTGTAGGTTTAACAGTTACATACCCTTCCTTCAGAGTCAAAATAGCCGTGTGCACAGCATCATCGAGCTCCATATTATCAGTATACCTAAGAGAAAAGGAGAACATCGTGAAGAAATGAAAAGAAAAGGAGAGAGAGTGAGAGAGAGAGAGAGTTGTGGTAAATGAGTAAGGCTGAGTGTTGACATATGTCCAAATGTCATGTTTGTCTATTTCCAAAAAGTTTATGAAGTTGCTTTGTCCTGTTGTCATATCCTATGAAATCTTTTGATGTTTTTGCAACAGGGGCATGTTATAACCGCATAAATCATAAATGGCATAATATAGTAGTCAATCTACGGCCTTATGTTCAAACTATCTTTTTCGTTTCAGCAACAAAAAACAATTTAGTTAGTATATGACAGTTTTTGACCATATTCTGTCTCAAATACCTCTTCTCAAGGAATGTTTTTGCATTTGAAACATTCTTTCCCATTGCAGAGGCCTTCCATGAGAAATATGAACCTGACGGATCAACCTAGAGAAAACAAAAGTAAGCATTAAAATGGTTAGAGTGTCTGTTAATATCACTGAGAAAGTAAGAAATGCTGAGTTCCATTCAAGCTGATAAAGTAAATATCACTGCCAGGACTTGAGGAAGATGCAAATATCTCTGAATAGTCAGATCCAAATAAAGCTGATACAAAATAATAATAATAATAATAATAAAAATACATATACGGTAAAAAATCAAAGCTAACAAGGATAAGAAAAAGAATCTTTTTTCGGAACTAATCCAAACAAACAAAAAGATGAATGTGATTCGAATTACAAAGCGACTTGACTAACCCTAAAGACTTTTTCATCTGAGTGTAGGCAGTAATTCCTTTATGCAAGAAACAGCAATCAATTGAGATAACATTCATTGCCTCGAGGAATGAAAGTTACCTGGTACAGTTGAGGACCATTGTCATCAAACCCAGCAACAAGTAAAGAAACTCCAAAAGGCCTGACACCACTATCCAAAAGGAAAGAAAGATCCATCAGAACTCAGCAATGGATAAACGTGGAGTTAAGAGGGATCATTTACACAAAATTGGTTTCAAAAAAAAGAAAGTAACCTAATGAATATGACCAAGAACTTCTAAAATTTCTCAATTCATTTCTAGAAATATCAAAATTGCCACATACATCAGATTCAGGCTAGTTACAGCAATCAGTTGACTTGTCTCTTTCACCATAATTCAGCAAGAAGAAGAAGAAGAAGAAGAAAATGATGATGATGATGATGATGACTAATAAAATAGCAGTAGTCTTTCATTACCCAGATTGAGTGAACTCCTGCATCACAGCTGCTGTTTCCCTAACAAGTTGAGTAACAGGGATTGGTTCCTTCAAACAAGATATTTGAATAAGAACTTCTTAATACGACTTGCAACAGGAATAAAAAATATTAGCCGCACCCCATGCTGGACAAAAAGAAATACTGTAATAAGAAACCCAAAAAAAAAAAAAAAGGTACCTTGTATAATCTATGATATTGTTCTGCCTGCTTCCTACTTTTCCGGACCAGGACTCTAAAATCAGGACCCATACCACTGTGGTAGAGAAAAGCATGAAATAAAAAGTGGGAAGATAGAAAGAATGAAAATATGAAGAAGAAATAAATATAAAAAATAAGTAAATATATATATATATATATATATATATATCTAGAAGGCCACAAACTCCCACCAAATGGAGTCAAGTAAAGATGTTTGCATGCTGGTATTGGTGGAAACCAAATGTGTATTATCTCCACATGTAATTCATGGCACACAGTGCCCTCTGCTCTTCCTGATTGACAACAACTGAATATACATCTGAAAGTTTGCACACCCAGCAGAAGTACCAAATATAACCAACTTATTTGGGTGCCAGACATGTACATTTTAACTTTTTAAGTGAAAATAAAAAACTGCAAAAGATATTTAGGTTATTCTCCTGTTGGTACAAACTAAACAAGTCGTCAACATCCCAGAATATTATCAATAGGCCGATAGTGCATGATGTCGCTAATCCGCACAATGGTTCGGCACTATGCTAGAGTAGATATTTTGCAAACATAATAAGTTTCTGATTCATAAGCTATCAATTAGGTACACGGAAAGCTGGTTTGGTCTAGTGAAACCAAAAGTAACAACTCTACCAGTGAGACCTTTTTGTCATAAACCTATAGTCTTATAATGCTTCTCAAATCAAGAAATTCAGTTGAGCTAATAGACAACCATAATTCTTACAATATTTTCAAACATAGTTTTTGTAAATTTAAAGCCACAAAAACAAACCTGTAAACAACTCCAATATTTGGTGTCAAACATTGTATTTTCTGAACCTGCGTGAAATTAGAAATCGTATTTCATAAATTTTTGGAGGTATGGACGAAGTGGAGTGTCTCAAAAAATATAGTACATATTTCATTATTCTTTTCATGTATGAAGCAGATATTTTAAAGTTAACTATAATACAGAAGACACGAAAAAATCAGGTAAGAGATAATTTTATTTTACAATTTTTTTGATCATCATACGAAACACATTAAATCAATCTAGAATATGTGATCAAGAAAATGAAATTAAGAATGAAGCAACAATAATAGCCATAGAAAATACTTGGTTGATGCAAACAATTGCAAATCGTTTCTTCTTTTTTGTCTTCCCCATCATAGGAAGCAACAATTCATCATCAACAAGAGAAGGACTAAGATTGTCAGGATAGGAATTCCTCAAAAAACAAAATAAATAAATAAATAAACAAACAAACAGAACCACAAATTTTAAGAACAACAAATTCCCAACATCGTCCAGCTCAAATTAATTTGGAGAAACAAAATATTCTAATTTCCTAAGAAAGAGAGGCCGGAAGGATGCCAATCCTTTCTCTTTCTCGTATTTGGACACAAACTGTCTCAATACTACCATAAACCGATCGGTACCAACATATCTGTGCATACCTGATAAAAAGATCCAAAAGATGCTTTCACATTAGTATCATTTTTTTGTTGTATTAAGGAAAATTCTTTTGAAACTTTTTACAAGAAACTGAAAGGCTAAGGAACAATGTTGTTAGAATTGTTACAAGAATCCTAATTTTGATTGTAATAATTCGAAATGGAATAGATTTTACTATCATATCTGAAGATTCAATATCTAGGCATTTGAGTTTATATTGTGTTTTATCAATAAAAGAGTTAAGAGACAATTCATCAGTCCTCTAATCCTCATCATCCTTACCTATAAGGCTTTGTCTTGAGCTAGTGTTGGTTAAAAATTATAAAAGACGTTAGTTATATGCAATTCTGTCCTTCACCCAGTATGCATCAAATACTCTTATCAGGAAAAAAAGGAAGCCTTTTCAAAGGCTATTTACAAAGACAAAAGAAAAAGGAAAGAGCATAGATTCTCCTCAACAAAGAACAAGAAGAGAAGGAAATATTAACAAAATCTGAGAACATAAAAGAAAACCCACCAAAGATGCAACCGAAAAGATAAAGCTCAAAAGAATATAACATAAAGAGGAAATCCTCAAACACATTGATACAGCAAACATACCACTTAATGGGCATAAATATAACATTGTGCATGATCAAGTCCAAAAGTTCCAAACCAACAACATTCATTATACCAACCATTCAAAGTGATAACACAATAACATAAAAAAGATTGTTAAAAACATGTTTTGGTGCCAAGGATTTAGCTTCAATCTTAGTAAAACCCAGTTACTACCGTCCCTAATGCATTGCAATATCACAACTTAAGTTAAGTCGCGGTGAAATTGGAAATGGGTCATTCTCAAAATAAGTATCGAAGGTACTTACAGATGTCTCATCAACCAAGATTGAAGGCAGCTTCTTCTCAGTCGCAATAACAACACCATTAGCAGCTGCAATTACCCAGAAAATCAAAAACATCAATCAAATCAAAAACTTTTTACCATCTTTCCACTAAGTCCGACCAAATCCAACACCAAAATCGCCTATTTCCACATTTCAATTAGGGATCGCCTCCTCAAATTTCATCATCTCGATTCAACAAACCCTAGAAAAGCAATTGTGTAGAAGTAATTTTTTTTTTTTTGGTTACCTTTGATTCCGAGAGAGGTTTGGCCGGAGCCAACAGCCGTCAAGGCGTGCTCGATCTGGACCAACTTTCCCGAAGGACTGCTCAAGAAGCAAGCACAGACATGTCAATGGGGGAGGGGGGAGGGTGGGGGTGGGAGGGAAGAAAACCTAATTGTAATTTAAAAAAAAAAAAAAAAAAAAAACGAAGAAGAGAGAGAGAGTCTTGCCTGAAAGTGGTGAGAGAAAACGAATACTGACTGTCTCCCATGGCGACAGGAGGGATGAAGAGAAATCGAAGCTTTTAGAGAGAGAGAGAGAGAGAGAGAGAGAGAGCGAGCAAGCGAGAGGGATTCAGGTTTTGGGCGAGTGAACAAGTATAAAAAGAATGGGGCTTTTTCTGCTTTCTTGTTCATGAAGAAGGTTTTTTTTTTTTTTTTTTTTTGTGATTAATTTTATGAATATCCCTGTACTATGTATCATATTTTATTTTACCCCTTAAATTATTAAAACAGTTCATTATGGGTTCGTTTGGTTCACTCTCTTAAACTCAATTTTTCAACTCAAATTTTATCTTTTTCCTCAAAAGTCTTTGTCTTTTTCCCAAAAAGTTTTTTGTCTTTTCTGAAAAATCAATAAAATTTACTATTTCAACTTCAAAAACACAACTCAAACTAACGAACCAAACGAACCATATGTTTCTTGAATTATATAAAATTATTCAATTTATTCCTTTTATCTATTTCTGTTTATTTATTTAATGGAATACTGAGGTGACATGTAATTAAAAAATAAACAAAAATATTTTAGAATATAAGGGTCTGTTTGACAATACACTTATTTTAAATTAAATTATACTTTTTTTATCATGATTTTTATTTTTTTCTGAAAAAAAATTTTATCTTTTCTGAAATTTTTTTTGTCTTTTCTGAAAAATTACTATTGAAACTTAAAAATCTTAAACTAAACTTATTCACCAAACACCCCCTAAATCTTTATTATAAAAAAACAAGTTTGAATTTTTAATAAAAGAAAAAACAAGTATGAATTTTTAATAAAAGAAAACATATAACTTTTATATAAATAATATTTTTTCTTTCTCGTTCTTTATACTATAAATCTCCGTCCTAACCCTTTGTAGTTAGCTTCTTAATTGTAATTTCCTCCGCTTGTGGGCGAAAGGAAGAGATTAATAAAGGAGAATTGATCGGAAAAAGCGGTTATGACAGTGATTTCAGGTGGGGGGGAGAGAAAGAAGAGAAAAAGACAGTTAGAGGAGAGAGAGGAGAGAGATGGGAGTGCTGTGGGGTTGTGGAGAGAGAGAGAGGCAGAGAGAGAGAGAGAGAGAGTGGAGTTGGGAAACTTTGATTTTTTTTTTTCCTAATTAGGAATTAATCTTTATCTCATAATAAAGATTTATATTTTAAAATAGATTGTTTAATATTTAAATTGTGTCACATCAACATTCTGTTAAATAAATAAGTAGAATGGGACAGAAAGGACAAATTGAATGATTTTATATAATTCAAGAAGAATAATGAACGTTTTTAATAATTCAGGGGGTAAGATAAATTAGGGTACATAGTCCAGGGGGTATTTATAAAATTAATCCTTTTTTTATGAACTTTCTTGAATCTCGAAACTTTCAATTTTGATAAATACACCTAAGCATCCATCGCCCAAATCTGCACTGCAAATCCATATCTCTGTTGTCGATCTTCATCGCTTCCCTACCCTGTTTGGTGTTTTTTTTTTTTTAAAAAGTCAACAAACTTCAACTTAAAATTTTCATCTCTAACCGACGAACCAAATGCAAGCTAAAAATACATTTCTTCTTTTCCATTAAAAAAAATTCAATGGAGATGAAGCTTGCGTTTGGTTCGCCAGTTGAAAATGAAATTTTTAAGTTGGAATTGGTTGAATTTTAAAAAACTAGTTATAATTTTTGTTGACTTTTCAGGAAAAAAAATAAAAACTAATATGAAAAATTACAGTTTAGTTAGAGTTGAGTTGAAATGTTAAACGAAATAAAAACAATGACTGCACATGGCACGCAATTGGAGGCAAAAGGACAATTTGAAGATTGCAAAAGCCCATGTTTGGTGCAAGGGTTTTAACCTTAAAATTACAATCTAATTTTTATTGTTTTCCCACAATTTCACTACTCACAGTTAACATTCACAATTTTCTAATCCAAACTTAAAAGCCCATAACTTTCCATATATAAATCCAAATAAAATGATTTTTTTTAAATTACATATAATTTTGAGATGAACGAAACAAGTTCCATGTTGATTTTTTTTTTCCGAATATATTTTAAATTTTTATACTTTTTAACTCCAGTAATTCAAACAACACACCAAATGAACAATTCAATTCAAACCCAAATTCTACAATCCAAACACTTGTACCAAACGCATATCTGTTGGATTTTTTTTTTCCTTTTTAATCAAAGAGTTTTTGCATAGGTCTTTTACGTCAATTGATTAGCGGTCGGTTTTCTTGTTTGGATAAAATCCAAGTTTCATATGCAATTGGCCGAGAATGATGTCATTGAAAACAAAGGTAAATTATTGGATCGGACCCTAAACTTTGGTCTCTATCCTTTTTTTCGTAGTTAGAATTAGGGGTGGACAAAAATCCAGTCATCCAATCAAACTGATCTCATCCATCCAAAAAAACTTTTAGATATCCAAACATTATTGAATTAGACTTAAATGATAATTTGACTCATCCAATTGGATTGGATTGAATTTTGGATTTGAATTTTGAAAATCCTCCGGTTCATATACTTATATTTTATATAAATTTTTTTTATAATATATATTATTATCTTTTTTTACAGGTTGATGTTTTCTTTTTTGCCTTTCTCGCTTAACCCCTTTTTTGGGCTTTAAAAAAAATCATCACCTTATATTCTTTAAAATTCAAAGAATCAAATCTCATTTTCAAAAAAAAATAATAATTATAAATAATGATAATAATAATGGTAAATTAGCCTAAAATTAACATAATAACAAATCCCATAACAAAATATATGATCACATAAAGATACAATATTCATCCTTCTTCCTCTTTTCTCTCTCACTCCTTTTCTCTTTTTTCTATATCTAACATGAAATTATACGCATAAATTTATATAAAAAATTAACTGTAAACCGTTATTTTCTAAAAAATCTAAGGATTTACCAGAATATACAAGTATTTTCCTAAAGATATTGTAACGACCCGAATAATTAATTAAGGGCTTAGGACAATTAATTTGAGATTAGCGGTGTAATATTGAATTAATCAAATATCAATAAGTATAATTTCTCAAAAATTTGGTATATTCTCAAAAATTATAGGTTAACCTATAAATATTAAGAAATTATAAGATGGCACCAAATGTGGAGAATTTCAGAAGAGATATAATTTATGAAATTCTAAGTAAGGGTGTTCACTGAACACTAAGTCCATTTAATCTGCTCAATCCAGTCCAATCCAATGGATTTGATTGGGTTAAGAGACTAACGGATTGTGATTTTCCTAATCAAATGTTACGAATTAGGTTACGGATTGAGAATTTATCAATCTACCCAATTAGTAAATCTGAATTACTTATATGTAACTTTTTTTAAAATAAATATGTATATATTTTTTTCACTCAAAAATTTTTAATAAATATATACATATATGTTGAAGTTTTAGATGCTAGAATTTAGTTTATGAATATCGAAGACTTGAAGTTAATTGAGTTGTAATTATATTGAATTATTTTACGTTTAAGTATTTCATTATAGTTCTTAGACTCTATGGATTGAATATATGAATCCAATCCGTGTAATCTTATGTTTACAGATTGGATTAGAAGTCTTACGAATTGATAACGAATTGGGATTTTCTCAATTCAAGTGTCACCAATTAGATTATGGATTGAGGTCTAATCCATGTAATCTGATCCGTGAACATCCTTAATTCTAAGTATCGGAATGCAATAATTTATTTGTGAATGTTGAAAAAAAAAAAAAACACAGAGAGAGAGAAAATTTCACTCTTAATCACCATTGCGCACAAGTTTTTATTTTTTACCACTATTGAGTAATCTTGCACTTTTTAAACACTATAGGGATTCTCTTGAACATGATAGAAAAGTGATCAGACAATAAATATATAGTGGCATTAATGTCCAATAGGTGTCATAAAAGTGTCATTTGTGTTCTTCTAAAAAAAAAACAATATTAATAATAACAAAGTATTTAATTAAGAAATATTGGATAATCAAATAGGTTACCAAACTAGGTACTAATAGGAAACCCAATAGTTGTATTTTGGCCCAAAGAGTCTTGCCCACACCCAATTTCCTATTTTTTATTTTTCTACTTTCCCCCTCCACCTCACATGCTCTCCCTCCCTTCCACTTTTTCTTATTCCCGCTAGGGGAATTTGGCATCTGCTGAAAATATATTTAGCACAATGCAGAACAGGGATGGAGTTTCGTATAACTGGCTCATATCCAGTGAAGCTCAGCGTGGATTCAGCATTAAAGCTATGGATTAAAGCTATGGAATAATTCGAGAAAAAGCAGCTTGACCGTTTAAAACCGGATTGCGTCACAGGTGCCAGTATTTGGAGCGCCTACGCTTCTGTGGGGGCAATCGAGAAAGGAAAACAACTTCACTCGTACGTGATGAAATCAGGAATGGCTTCAGATGTTTTCCTCGAAGGTTCTCTGCTCGATCTTTATGTGAAGTGTTCTGATTTGCAAACAGCACCCAAATTTTTCCTTGCAACAAAGAAAGAAAACATGGTTCTATGGAATGTGATGCTAGTTGCCTAGGGACAATTTGAGAATCTCAGTAAATCATTCTGGATATTTACGCAGATGCTGATAGAGGGTATCGTTCCTAATGATTTCACTTACCCAAGTATTCTGAGGACTTGTACTGCTGCTGGAGAACTTGATCTTGGAAAACAGATTCATACTCAAGTAATAAAAACTGGCGCCTATGTTTGTAGTATACTTATTGACATGTTTGCTAAGCATGGAAAACTAGATGTTGCCCTGGGAATTCTCAGACGACTTACGGAGGACGACGTCGTCTCGTGGACCGCTATGGTTGCAGGGTACACACAGCATGCATGATATGTATGTTGAAGCTTGGGAACTTTTTGAAGAATTGGAATATCGAGGGATTCGACCCGACAACATTGGACTCGCAAGTGCAATCATTGCTTGTGCCGGTATTAAAGCACTAAATCAGGGAAGACAAATCCATGGAGAGTGGAAGGACTGACGATGCCAAGAGGGAATTTAACGAAATGCCAGAGAAGAATGAGGTCTCCTGGAATGCCATGATCACTGCTTTTTCTCAGCATGGACTCGGTATTGAAGCGCTAGATCTTTGAACAGATGCAACGACATTATCTGACGCCGAGCCATATCACCTTTGTTGGGTCTTTGTCAGCTTGTAGTCATGTCGGGTTGGTAAATGAAGGGCTTGGCTATTTTGATTCCATGAGCAAAGAGTATGGCCTACTGCCTAGCCTGAACATTATGTTTGTGTTGTCGATCTTCTCGGCCGAGCTGGTTTGCTTAGTGATGCAAAAGAGTTTGTAAAGAAAATATGCCCATAAAACCAGATGCAATGGTCTGGAGGACCTTATTGAGTGGTTGTAGAGAAATTGGAGAGTCTGCCGCTCGTCTTCTCCTGGAGTTGGAACGTGAAGATTCGGCTACTTATGTTCTTCTATCAAACATGTATGCAGTGGCAGGGAAATGGGACTTTCGGGATCAGACAAGAAGATTGATGAGAGAAAGGGGAGTGAAAAAAGAGCCCGGTCAGAGCTGGGTTTGAGGTTAAGAACTTGTTTCACGCCTTCTTCGTTGGCGATCGGCTTCACCCAATTGCGGATATCATTTACGAGTTTTTAGCAGATTTGAACACTCGGGCAGCTGAAATCGGGTATGTTCAGGAACGTTATAGCCTGTTAAACGACGAAAAGCAAGAGCAGGACCCTATTTTGTATAGTCACGGCGAGAAACTTGCAATAGCTTTTGGGCTACTTAGCAAAATCCATAGTAATAATAAGCGTCCTATACACGTGACTGGTACAAAAATGGTAAGACATATCATACAAGTATGTAATTGAAAGTAATTATTCATATGTTTATTTCTTAGGGGCCGTTTTGGGTTACTTTTGGAAATAATACTTCCAAATGGTTTTTTTTTTTTTTTAATTTATTATTTTCCTCCAACTTTAATTTTTATTTTTTTAAATATTTTTTAAAAATTCAAATTTTAAAAGTTCATAACTTTATCAATTTAAAATAAGATGATTTTTTTTTTATTACATATAATTTTGAGATGAACGAAATAAAATCCATATTATTAATTTTTTTTCAAACACATTTCAAATTTTTATATTTTCATTCCAAGCAGTTTATTTTCATTAAACGTACATTTCGTTTTCAAAACTCAAGTCATATACAACTTCCTAAACATCTCTAAAAGTGACCATAATTGGACTGTTAACTTGATATTCTCTAGTATGTCGCCACTTAACTTGTCACCCAATTTCAATCATAAAAAAAATGTTTGGATTTTCATCCAAATGAACCTTTAATAAGAAAAAACAAAATCGATTTGGGACTATGTCAAGTTCATTTTCTTAATTAGGTTTTAATATGTACAAAAAATACAATAAATGCTACTAGATAATGTAAATAAGACAAATGATTCAAAAATTGAAATAAAACTTTTTACCGTCTTTATATCAAACATTATAACTGAATTGACGACCTTATGATCACTCAAATATCAAGCCCACCTTGAAACTTTTTTTATTTTATTTTTTTTGCTTGCAAATTTGAAAAAGAAAAGGAAAAAAAAAGTTCTTCAACCTTGTTACATAGAACCTTTGAAGAGGAAAATATAACCATTGACCATTTCAAATTTATTTGTTAAGTTTCAATATGTGCAAGAACATAATATATATTATCAGAGATGATAAATAATAAAAATACGTGTATAAATCAATGATACTACATGTCAATTTTTAGACTTAAATTCAATTTTGTGCTGATATGATACCAAAGCGTCAATGCAACCATTTTTTCGTTCTTCTCAATCCCTCATCTTCCTATTCTCCTTATTTTGTAGCCCTACTTCCCATATTTAGAAACCATTCTTTGAAATTCTTTACTATTATCATCTGAAATTGTTAGAACTTAAAACAGTCTAAACAAAAAATCTACTCTAGTAATAGAAAGTAAGTCCTATACATGAGTCCTATGCTGTAGGTTTCATCTTCAATAAATATATAGTGTCCTGCTCGTAATATTGTTTTAGAAAAATATATTTAAAAAAATTCTTAAGAGTGCAGTTGATAATTAAGTACCACATAATTGTTGAACCAAATCACCAAAACTCCATAATTTCTATTTGGATAAAAAAATCTTATCAATTTGAACAAAGAGCTTAACTATATATATAAAAAAAACAAAAAAAAACAAAAAAAAAACTCTTCCTCCTCTTATTATTTTAAAATTTAAGAGGATAACTGAAAAATATTAGAGAACAATATCCTAGCTAGTTTACGATGAACCTTAAACATGGCTAAAATTTCTTCAATTGGTCATGGAATCGGTCATGGACTCTTCTTCTTTAATGTTAGCGGCTCTAAAGATGGGAAGAAACTTGAAATGAATCACTAATGAAGAAATGAGACTACGTCTAAAACTACTCGTTAAGAAACTGCATCTCCCTCATAATTTTATCAGAAACAAGAACTATATTTATGAGGGAGATCCAATTTCAATGAACAAAAATTGTGTTGTTCAGTGTCAAAATATTAGCATCGATTTGGATGAAATATTTATGTTAAATTTGATTGACTTTTCAAAAATTAGTTATAATTTTTATTGATTAAAAAAAAAAAGGCAAAAATAACCTAAGAAAAAGGTTGGACCTTACTATTAAAAAGAAATATTGTTTATGAAATGTCAAAAGAACATAAGTACTTATATAGAGCCATTGAAGAGTAAAATCTTTATTCTTATTCGACGTGGGACTATGTCAAGTTCACTTTCTTAATTAAGTTTTAACATGTATAAAAATACAATAAATACTACTAGATAACGCAAATAAAACAAATATTCGACAACAATTAAAATCAAACTTTTTACTGTCCATCAAACATTATAAGTGAATGGACGACCTTGTGATCACTCAAATGTCAAGCCCACCTTGAAAAAACTTTTTTTTTTTTTTTTTTTTTTTGCTTGTAAATTAAAAAAAAAAAAGGTTCTCAACGTTGTAATACAGAGCCTTTAAAGAGGAAAATCTAACTCTTGATCATTTTAAGTTTATTTGTTAGGTTTCAACACGTGCAAGAACATCATATATATTATTAGAGATCATAAATAATAGAAATACGTGTATAAATCAATGATATTAGTGACATGTCAATTTGGAGACTTAAGATTCAAGCCTTAAGATTCAGTTTTGTGCTAATATGACACCAAATTATCAATGCATTCTCGGGCATTTTCCATTCTTCTCAATCTCCTATCTTCCCATTCTCCTTATTTTGTAGCCCTAGTTCCCATATTTGGAAACCATGCTTTGAAATTCTTTACGATTATCATAAGAAATTATTAGAACTTAGAACAATCTAGACAAAAAAAATTATACTCTAGTAATAGAAAGTAAGCCCACGTTTGGAGAACAAGTTTAACTCCAACTAAACTGTACTTTTTCATCTCAATTTTTATATTTTTCTGAAAAGTCAACAAAAATTTATAATTAATTTTTAAAAAAGTTAACTAACTCAAACTTAAAAATTTCATCTCATCTCAAACTCAACCCAAACACCAAACGAACTTTAAGTCTTACACATGAGTCTTATCCTATAAGTTTCATTATAGCGTCCTGCTTGTAATATTGTTTTAAAAAATATATTAAAAAAAAATTCATAAGAGTGTACTTGATAATTCATTACCACATAATTATTGAACCAAACCATCAAAACTCCATAATTTCTATTTTGATTATAAAAAAAAATCTTATCAAATTGAAAAAGGGCTTAACTTTAAATGTAAAAAAAAAAAATAAAAAAAAAAATAAAAAAAACTCTTCAATCCTCCTCCTCCTATTAGTTTTAAATTTTTAACTGAAAAATATGAGTTGGGCCTTTACTACCAAAAAACAAAAAAAGAAAAAGAAAAATATCATAGAAATGAAAAATATGAGTTGCGCCTTTACTACCAAAAAATAAAAAAATAAAAAGAAAAATATCATAGAAAAATATCCCAACTAGTTTATGATCAAAGACAACTGGAATTTCTTCAACTGACGAAGATCGACGGCTCTAAAGATGAGAAGAAAATAAATCACTGATGAAAATGATGATGAATCTACGTCTAAAATTGTCTTCTTCTCCGCTCAAACAACTCAATCTTCATTGTCATGACCGAGTTCTGCAAAACTCTCCGAGTTGTTTACCCACTTCTCGTGATCACTTTCCGATTCACCATGACTATGATTTCTTGCATTTCATGGAACAACGCGGCGTTCGCGCCAATTCCCAGACTTATCTATGCCTTTTGGAAGCCTTTATCGCTTCTCGCTCCTTCGTAAATGTCTCGAAGCTTCATTGCAGGATTCTGAAACTGGGTTTTGATGGGGAAGCTGTACTGCGTGACAGACTTTTGGAAGCTTATGTTGCTTTTGGAGCTTTGGGTGGTGCGGTTAAGGTGTTCGACGAAATGCTTGCGAGAAGTTTAACTTCGTGGAATAGAATAATTCATGGGTTCCTAGCTAGTGCAATGGCTGTTCATGTATTGGGTCTACATCAGAAAATGGTTATGGAAAATACACAGCCAAATGAAATCACGTTTGCTGGGATTCTGAAGGCCAGCGCTAGTTGTGATGTCAATATACGCCATGTCGAACAGATTCACACCAGAATTGTTCGTCACGGATTCGGTGCTTCTCTGCTCGTATGTAATCCCTTGATTGATTTGTATTCGAAAAGGGGTTGCGTAGATTCAGCTAAAAAGGTCTTCCTTAACTTGCATTTGAGGGACAGTGTTTCTTGGGTGGCAATGATTTCCGGGTTGTCCCAAAACGGACGCGAAGAAGAAGCCGTTTTGCTCTTCTGCCAAATGCACACATCAGGAACTCCCGCTACTCCGTACGTGTTCTCGAGTGTTTTAAGTGCTTGTACAAAAGTGGAGCTGTTTAGCATGGGACACCAAATACATGGCCTTGTCTTTAAGGGTGGATTCGCTTTGGAAACCTACGTGTGCAATGCGCTTGTAACGCTTTATTCCCGCTCGGGGAATTTGGTATCTGCTGAAAATATATTTAGCACAATGCAGAACAGGGATGGAGTTTCGTATAACTCGCTCATATCCGGTCTAGCTCAGCGTGGATTCAGCATTAAAGCCTTGGAATTGTTCGAGAAAATGCAGCTCGACCATTTAAAACCGGATTGCGTCACGGTAGCCAGTCTTTTGAGCGCCTGCGCTTCTGTGGGGGCACTCGAGAAAGGAAAACAACTTCACTCGTACGCGATAAAATCAGGAATGTCTTCAGATATTATCCTCGAAGGTTCTCTGCTCGATCTTTACATGAAGTGTTCTGATTTGCAAACTGCACACAAATTTTTCCTCACAACAAAGAAAGAAAATGTGGTTCTATGGAATGTCATGCTAGTTGCCTACGGACAATTGGAGAATCTCAGCAAGTCGTTCCGGATTTTTAGGCAGATGCTGATAAAGGGTATTGTTCCTAACGATTTCACTTACCCAAGTATTCTGAGGACTTGTACTGCTGTTGGAGAACTCGATCTAGGAGAACAGATTCACACTCAAGTAATAAAAACTGGCTTTCAGTTTAATGCCTATGTTTGTAGTGTACTTATTGACATGTATGCTAAGCATGGAAAACTAGATGTTGCCCTGGGAATTCTCAGAAGACTTACGGAGGACGACGTCGTCTCGTGGACTGCTATGGTTGCAGGGTACACACAGCATGATATGTATGTTGAAGCTTTGAAACTTTTTGAAGAATTGGAATATCGAGGGATTCGACCTGACAACATTGGACTTGCAAGTGCAATCACTGCTTGTGCTGGTATTAAAACGCTATATCAGGGAAGACAGATCCACGCACAGTCGTGTGTCTTGGGCTATACAAATGATGTTTCGATCAGCAATGCGCTTGTTAGTCTTTATGCGAGATGTGGTAGGATACAAGAAGCTTACCTAGCATTTGAAAAGAACGATGCTAAAGATAATATATCCTGGAATGCATTAGTATCTGGCTTTGCGCAGAGCGGGTTCTGTGAGGAAGCATTGCAGGTATATTCTAGAATGAACAGTCTTGGAGTTACGGCTAACTTATTCACATTTGGTTCTGCTGTTAGTGCTTCTGCTAATTTAGCAAATATAAAGCAAGGGAAACAAATTCATGCTGTGATTATAAAAACTGGATATGATTCAGAAACCGAGGCTTCTAACGTTCTAATCACATTATATGCAAAATGTGGAAGGATTGATGATGCCAAGAGGGAATTTAATGAAATGCCAGAGAAGAACGAGGTCTCATGGAATGCCATGATCACTGCCTTTTCTCAGCACGGACTCGGTATTGAAGCGCTAGATCTCTTTGAACAGATGAAACAGCATGACCTGACGCCGAGCCATATCACGTTTGTTGGCGTCTTGTCAGCTTGTAGTCATGTGGGGTTCGTAAATGAAGGGCTTGGCTATTTTGATTCCATGAGCAAAGAGTATGGTCTAGTGCCTAAGCCTGAGCATTATGTTTGTGTGGTCGATCTTCTCGGCCGAGCAGGTTTGCTTAGTGATGCAAAAGAGTTTGTAGAGAAAATGCCTATAAAACCAGATGCAATGGTCTGGAGGACCTTATTAAGTGCTTGTACAGTTCACAAAAACACAGAAATTGGAGAGTTTGCTGCTTGTCATCTCCTAGAATTGGAACCTGATGATTCGGCTACTTATGTTCTTCTATCAAATATGTATGCAGTGGCAGGGAAATGGGATTTTCGGGATCAGACAAGAAGATTGATGAGAGAAAGGGGTGTGAAAAAAGAGCCTGGTCAGAGCTGGATCGAGGTTAAGAACTCGTTTCACGCCTTCTTTGTTGGTGATCGGCTTCACCCACTTGCAGATAAGATTTATGAGTTTTTAGCAGATTTGAACACTCGGGCAGCTGAAATCGGGTATGTTCAAGAACGTTATAGCCTGCTAAACAACGAAGAGCAAGAGCAGAAGGACCCTAGTGTGTATGTTCACAGCGAGAAACTTGCAATATCTTTTGGGCTACTTAGCTTAATTGACAGTAATAATAGGCATCCTATACACGTGATTAAGAATCTCCGAATTTGTAGAGATTGCCATAATTGGGTTAAGCATGTATCGAGAATATGTAATCGGGGTATTGTAGTACGCGATGCGTATCGTTTTCATCATTTTGAAGGCGGTTTCTGTTCGTGTAGAGATTATTGGTAAGTAATTTTTATTTCAAACTTTGTATACATGAGATATAGAAGACCTTTCTATTAATACGTTCTCTATAGTTGTATCTGATAGGCTCTCGAAATCCTATTGAAACTGTAATCAATTCCTACTTTCGATTCAATTCAAGAAATCCATTCTTTCATTCATTTATTTTTTGCATTTTCTCCACTATGAGTTCTCTGAATATTTATTTCAAACTAGTGCTGAAGAGCTGTAGCAGAGTGCCCGCTTAATCTTGGAAAAGTAGTGGCGTAGCGGCTCATGGCTCATAACCTTTAAAACACTAGTTTGTAAATATGAAATTTGTTAATCATCAACAATGATTGTAAATATGAAATTTGTTAATCATCAACAATGATGATGATTATCACCGCCGATTAGCATTCTAAGTAGAGACAGAGCCAAAAAAAAATTTTTCAGAGGGGGCCTGAGTTGCGCCGTCCCTGCATGTTGGACTGTGTAGGCCGTTGCGTCCTAATGTGAAAAAATAAAGTTGACATGTGAATTTGTGATTGGTTAATCACAAATAATTATATCTTGCATAGATTGATTTTCCTTAGAGAGAAAATATGCAATGAGTAATTTTTAACTCTTTCATCCAAACGAACATGATTGGTTAGACATTGTGGAGATCAAAAGAACTAGAAAACTCTGTAACGAAAAAATAAATTTAAAATTTAAAAGTAAAAGTAAAAGAAAATCCTTCATAGGCTTGACCTTTACATTATGATTTGTTCTTAGCGTACACTTTCATCAAACAAATTTCAGAACAAGTGAAAACAACTAAAATTCCCAGCATTATACACCATTAATATATTAAACCAGTTCTAAACCCTACACTAATCTTGATTTAAATATGGAGTAACAAGACGAGAAAGAAAGCTGAGGGGATTTAATAAATATCATTATTAGCAAAACAATGAACACAAAGGAGGAAGATCCCACAGAGCTTCAGCAGGATCATGAACGGTTTCCATGTATTCCTGCACACCATTCATCGCGTAGAGGGACGCCGAAATCTGTCTTTCAACTTTCATCCTCTCGAACTCCAGAAACTCCGAGTGGTCAGCTGTCTCTGCAGGCACATCATGAACCTGATCATGATCATGATCATTCTTTGACAAATCCAACACTAGCTGATTAGTACCAGCGAAGGGAAACCGATCAAACGTGGCTCCGCCAAAACCCCACGAGAGATTGGCCGAGTAATGCGAATCGTTGCAGTTGCTTAAATCTGGCTTGTATGCATCATCAAACAACTGGTCAATAGTAGTACTATCTTGGAATATCTCACTAGAAGAATTAAAACTAGCACTACTACTAGTACTAGTACTACAACTAGTGACAGTACTAACGCAAGTACTAGTTTTTGAAACTGAATTCTTCTTTGTAGAGGAATCAAAACCCTCCGGCTGTGCTTTCCCTCCTTTCTTGTTGTTAAGGAGGTTCCGAATCCGAGAGGCGAGAGGTGAATCCGCAGAGACATGCGTGATGAAGTTGGTTCGGGTGTTGGAACCGCGGAGAAGGCAAGCGGCTTCATCATAAGCTCTTGCAGCCTCTTCCGCGGTCTCGAAAGTGCCGAGCCACATCCTAATCTTCTGTGTCGTGTCTTTGATCTCAGCCACCCATCTCCCAGAAGGCCTTTGTCTAACCCAACAAACTTGTTGGTGTTATTGTTGTTGATATTTTTGTTGTTGTTGTTTCTACTTCTTCCCTTGAACTTGCCTTTTTTGCCTTTGCTAGTCCCTATTGCAGACTTGAAATGTGGGTTTTGTTGCTGAAAATGGATCTCCATTTTTTGCAAAGAAAACAAAAAATTTGTCTTTGGGATTTAAAGGAAATTTTGAATTAGAGATTGACAAAAAAGAAAGAAGAAACTGGTTTTGGTTTTATAAGATGGTTTGCTAGTGATGGGGATTTATATATGTTTTATAAGATTTCTGAGTTTTCTATAAGCAAGTGGGGAAATAAAATAATATAAATGCAAGGGACATTTGCTGTTGTTTTCTCTTTGATATTTTATGATCTGTTCCCTTGTTTAATCTAATTAAATAATATCTTCCAATTGTGATATCTTTCTACTTTCCCCAAAAAAAAAAAATAGTAATAATAAAAAATGGTACTTCTTTCTCTCAAATGTAGCCTTTTGGCTTGTGCAAAATGACATGTTGAACCTCATGATGTATATGTTAGGAGTAATTTGTGAATCCGTTTAATTCGCTCAATCCAATATAATCCAATTGAATTGGGAGTCTCATAAATTGATAACAAATCAGGTTTTTGGATTATCAAATTAGGTTTTTCTTAATCCAAAGGCTATGGATTGAACCAAAGATTAAACTTCCGTGAATACTCCTTCTACAAGTCATTGGCATCCACAGGACAAGAAAAAGTTGGAAGGGTAGTGGTTGTCAATTTAAGGGACGAGAAGGACTTTTGCACAAAGGAGGTCACTATGTCGTTCTAAGAGGGACAAAATAAAAAAAAAATTTAAATAATATACACACACATATGTGTGTGTGTGTGTTTATATATATATATATATAGATATATCTATATATATCTTTCTCTCTCTATACTTTAAGTGAAACATTCTGGAGAGGAAAGTCATGAAGGCGCACCAAGGGCTGCCACTTGGAGGCACCGGAATATGGCTGAGGATGAGCCAAACACAAAAGGTCTAAACACTTTATAAAAAGATTGGCCCTTGAAAAATGAGGTCATATGACTGAGTCATATAAACAATATTAATATTAATACTAGGGGTTGTTACATTTTAGACAAAGTCATTTTCTCAATCAAAACATCTTTGTTCTAATCTCCAAATTGCATCACCAAACAAAACCTGTTGTTTTATGTGTTTTAGTTCCATTCCTAGATTCTCTTTCTTGTTTTTGCTCTTTAACTTTTATGCTCTAAACCAAACTATCCTTTTTGTTTTTTATTTTTCCCTTTGAGTAAAATGAAACACATAAGAGACTGTGAATTATGATTCTTTTTTATTTAAGTCACATGAATTTAAGATTACTCTCACTTTATCCTTTAAAAAATGATCACTGTGTCTCTCTAAACTTTAAATTTAGGGTGTGTTTGGACCACAGGTCCAAACCCATAGATTTTAACTCAATTTTTATCTTTTTCCTCAAAAGTTTTTTGTCTTTTTTGAAAAAGTACACATCAATCACTATTTAAACTTATCAATTTCAACTCAAACTCATACACCAAACAAACCCTTAACCTTATTTTATCTCTTATATCAGAATTTTAGTTAAGAACAAACATAAAAAAGTGAGTTAAGTACAATCATGTGGTCTTTTTTTTTTTTTTTTTTACGATAAATCCTAACAGAATATGCTTAGCAAGAATAATTCTCATATTTTTTTCTTATGTTTTTAACTGAAAATCTGATGGAAAAGATAAAGTGGAGTTAAATTCAAAATTCAAGAAATAAAGGTTCCGAGACCAAAGTAGGAATGATCCTAAAATTCAAGGTACATAAATGAAAATCTATCCTTTTTTTTTTTCCCTTCTATCCATTATGTTACTTGTTTTTCCTTGGTTACCAAAAAATTGTTTAGCTTTTCGTATTATAGTACTGAGAAAGATAAGCAACATGTCGTTTTACCACATATAATTGGTGGAATACCATATAAAACAGCGACATGTCGTTTGAACAGAAACTTTAATTGACATGTCATTTGTAAAGTTTGTCCTTTTACTGTCGTTTGCTTATCAAGGAAAAAGTTTGATGTTTTCACCGAAAAAAAGGACGGTATTTATATTATTTCAAGTTTCTTGCTGTTCCTTCATAAATTGCAGTTTGTCTACAAAACGACATGCACAAAAGCGTTTGCAACGCATACAATGGATTAAGCATTTTTTCCGTCGTTCAATGCGAAAGCCAACAAATCATTTGTTGTCTACGACTAAAATTTTTAAGTCGTTTAAGTAAAAGAAACTACATCTAGTTAATGCTTTAGTTATCCTTCTTCCTTATCGTCGTTTATTCAGAAAATTGATAAATCTATCATCGTCTAAAAAGTTTTATGAAAGAAACGACGTGTAGTTTTGGCTTCAAATTTGGTTGTCGTTTGCAAGCATGTTTCAAACTTTGTTGCGGTTTAACCACGTCATTCGTTTCGTATTCAGTCATTTTCCATACTACATGTCATTTTTGTTCAGCAGTGCTTGTTAAAGTTACATACAGCATTTCCTTTTATGTTAAATTTTAGTTTCAAGTTCCTAAAAAATAATAATAATAATAATAAATAAATAAAATTTAGTTTCATTTCTTAACGACATGTCGTTTTGTTTCTAAGTTGTGCTCTAATTTTCCTATTTCTAAACGACATGACGTTTACTTCTAATTTAAAGAACAAAGGCAACATACAGCTTTTATTATTAGCCAAATTAAAACATCAGTCCTTTCCTCTAAAAAAATAATAAAGAAAGAGAAAAAAGTATTATTTGTCGTTTAAATTGTGTGTGTGTTTTTTTTAATTAAGTATGCTTATTAGAAAAGTTAACATTTGTGATTGTAGGTCTAGTCTAATGATAATTTTATAATTGACTTTATCAAAAAATGCACAAATTCAGATCCCTTCAGACGAAAAAGAGATTAATTTTTTGTATAGAAGTATATATTTTTTCTTATTAAAAATTCTTTAATTTTTGGATATTTGATAAGATTGAGCAACTTACCTAATTATATAATTATAGTTTATATTACGTGAAGCTCCATTAATAGTACTGCCCACAAGTGAATTTTTTCTTTCCGAGACGAAGGCATAATTTTCTAACCACATTAAATAAATCAGTATTTTAACTTTGTCAGAGAAGAGATGTTCATGTATCGAAATCCATGTCAATTTAATCACAGGTAAGTAGTAGAACAAACACAAACATATATATATATTTATATCATATGTATACCACACAAATAACAAATACCAAATACCAAAACTTAGGAACTAAATTACTTTTTGGATATTCACAGGTTGTGCATGTTAATGAAAAGTCATTATTTTGGTTTCTTGTATAGCTTTCGTTGAAATATTAAGAATTGCTTGTATTTCAAGTATGTATTAACAAGATGAAATGGTTAAACAATAAGGATATTCTATTAGCTAGGTCATGAAATAATGGAAGGGCCGTCGACTGAATTTCTCTCACATTTTAAACGGTTAAAATATTACCTATAATAGAATTTATTAAGGTGTAAAATTCCAACAAACAATTTTATAACTATACAAAAAATTGGGGGGAAAAAAGAGATAAGACAACTAAGAACGGAATGGTAAAATGTTTGAAAGCATGGGTAAAATATCCTTTCTGTATATTGAACAATTAGATATGGGCTATGTTTTAATATATATTATTAGGCGTGTATATGCATACATAATATAATAAACATAACAAATGTATATATGTAAAATATATCAATGCGTTCTGTATAATATATACACATATATATGTGCAAACACTCACATATATTACATAGTTGTCCACAAATGCGTGTATAGATTAATTTCATTCAATTCAGAAAGGGGGAAAAGTATTCTAAATCTTAATTTGAACTTACTAATTGTCATGCTTACTGTATTTATCCTTTTTGCAATTGTTGGTGAGTTCATGCTCTATATTATTACTTACATACTAATTGAACAAATTTACCATACTCATAATTTTACATATATCCCGCTATATTCAGTTTTTTTTTTTTTTCAAACATTGTTTTTTATCAGGTTTAACAAAGCATATTTATAATAATCAGAAACCTACACGATGCTTGACAGATAACATTTGTCAGTCTATTAAGACTTGTCTTTGTAACACAACAATCTGTTCTTATATGTCGCATGTTTACTTATCAGAATCATTATTAAAAGGATAAGTGACGACTATATTATTTTATAATCTTAGTCCAATATTGCAAGTTCTACTATTACGAACTCCATTAATTAATGAAATAGATGTTAGAATTAATGAACTTATGATAAATATATATGTTTTGCACTGGCACAGAATTAGTTGAAAAACAAGAAGACAATAATAAGCTAAGATGTGGGAAGAGAAGCAAAACATGGAGTGGACCATGCCTTCCATTACATTGTAATGATAAATGCAAGAAGTTGGAGAATGCTGTCTATATAAGGAGATTGTTTCGTCTTTGCATGCAATTGTCATTTTGCAACTGACCATCTAATTAATACTTTTGTAGTTTTTTGTTATATATGTGTGTGTGTGTGTGTGTGTAGCAATTTGTAGTATTTGAGTTTGCCAAAATAATGGCCTATTTCACCCTTAATGATTTTGTGTTAATAAAAGAGAAAATTTGATACAATTAGATTTATGTGGGTTCTACCAATGTGTCTACTTCACAATTTTTTTAAATACTTATGCTTTGTTTGGAACACCATTTCATTTCAAACTAAAATGTACTTTTTTATCTCAATTTTTGTCTTTTTCTGAAAAAGTTTTTGTCTTTTTTGAAAATTCAACAAAAATTTTCAACTCAAATTCAAAATTTTTAACTCAAACTCATTCACCAAACAGACCCTTAAAATTACAGGTTCATGAATAGCATAATTTAATCTAAACCCCCCCCCCCCCCCCCCCCTCCTTCCCAAAACAGCCACCCATCCCCGCCAAAAAAAAAAAAAAAAAAAAAACCACTAACGAATGTTTAGCTAGGGTAAGGTTTTTGGTATTCCAAATATTCCACCACAGAACGTAGCTTTCATCTTTGTTTTGCATGTCCAAAAAGAAATCTTGCCGCCACAATCTTTGTTTTTGTTTTTGTTTTTATGTATTTTGTGTTGATTTTTGTTGTTGTTGTAGAACTAACAATTTTTGTTTTTAGAATATTTTAACTAATTGCGCACTCTTGCTAACTTTGGCAGATTTATAGCATTTATGTGCCCCTATCGAACAGAATAAACTATATTACGTAAAGCCATAACCAACTAGCAACGGCCCACCCTATCAAAATATCCAACATAATATCATCTCTAATGTCATGTCAAACTCTTGCGTCATTAAATTTAATGTCACTTCAAATTCCTGCATTAATACTAAGGGGGTGTTTGGTGTGTAAGTTTGAGTTGAAATATTTTAGTTTCAATAGTAATTTTTATTGACTTTTCAGAAAAGATAAAAAACTTGTTCAGAAAAAGACAAAAAACAATACAGCTTCACTTGAGTGAAACGAAAGTGTCAAACATGACTTAAATTTAACATTAGGAGTAGGAAAATCACTCTCTAATGTAATGCTACTTCAAAAGCTAAAAGTACTCCGTGGTAAATTTAATTTTTTTTTTGTTCCCATTTTCTTGTAGTATCTAGAACAAAAACAACAGAAAGCAAATGCCGTAGCACAACTGGGGAATAAAAAAAGAATAGAAAAAGAAAAAGCACTGTAGCAGAACAAGCTTTTCAAATTTTCCCAGTAGAGAGAGAAAGTTGCCTCTTGAAAAAGTAAAGCATTTTTTTCCTACTAACCTTCTCCCTTCAATTTTTCTAGCCGAAAGGAGAAATACACTTTCCTTTAATATCAGTTTTCCGTCTTCCATTATCCATCTTTTTGTTTGGAGTTCTCTTTCTCGTCACATCGCCCTATAACTATAACTATATATATATATATACATATATATTGGTCAAAAGAGGAGGGCAAAGTATATTGGCCACATCCCGTGCAAGTTGGAGAACTTAGAAACCATCTGTCATAATCCCATTGGTTTACAAATCTTCCTTTCCCAATTTCACTACTTAACAAATTAGATAAACATATCTATATAATATATATATATATATCAATAATACTTTATTAGACATAAAATTATAACTAATAATAGAGTCAAAAATATAATTATTATCTGATTATTAACATATTTAATATTAAGGTTATATATCATCTTCGTAATTACAGTTAAATTATGCATGCAATCACTTTAAAAGTACACATAAGTAATTATATATAGTTATTTTAATACCCTATTATAAAGTTATAAACATATATAACAATAATACTACCTATTTTCTTAATCTTAATACGTCTTGGTAGAACATAATAGTATAACAATTTAATCACTAGCTAGTTCCCATCATCGTCATCCAAATGAACCTTCAAAGCTTTCCCTTTATACTTATCCACATAAACACAGTGAATTAACCAGAAACCAATCCATAGAGAAGAGTAAAAAAAAAAATCAGAGAGAGAATATCAGATCATGAGGAACCCATCTTCATCATCTTCTCAAAATTATTCGAAAAGCAGCAACCAGAAAAGCAAAATTACCCCATGTTGCGGGAAAGTAGGGATCAAGAAGGGTCCATGGACGCCCGAAGAAGATGCGATTTTAGCCGACTACATCAAACGAAACGGAGAAGGGCAGTGGCGTACCCTTCCGCAGCACGCCGGTTTGCTTCGCTGCGGCAAGAGCTGCCGCCTCCGCTGGGTGAACTATCTCCGCCCCTCCGTCAAGCGCGGCCCCATCGCGCCTGATGAGGAGGATCTCATACTTCGCCTTCACCGCCTCCTTGGAAATAGGTTTGTTTGCTGTTAACCTCCATTAGTTCATCATACAACTACATGTATGATTTTTTTTTTTTTTTTTCGGTTTTCATGAAATCCCTAATTCGATCAGTTTATCGAATGAAGGTGGTCTTTGATAGCTGGGAGAATTCCAGGACGTACTGATAATGAGATCAAGAATTTCTGGAATACCCATCTCAGCAAGAAGCTCATAAACAAAGGAATAGATCCGAGGACTCATAAGCCCTTTGATATTGCAAACCCTAAACCTAATTCTAACGAGCACCCTAGTTGGTCAGTACTTCCTCATAATCCAAACCCAAACCCTAACCATCATTCTTGCTTTGAGGAAAGAAGCGAAAGCCAAAAACATGAGTGCAACTCTCAAACTCCTCCCGCAGAAGACATCGATGATCGCCTTGGGAATGCTAGGGTTAATTCCTCTGAAGGTTTGAAAGAGAAATCTGATCATGATGATCAAAATCAGGAAAACATTAATGAGATAGATCCCATGAATATTAATAGTTGTAATGAGGATGCAATCTTCTCTTCGTTTCTCGATTCTTTGATCGATGAAAACAATGAGTTTGCCAACCAGGTTCAAATGCTGCAATCTAATGTTGTCGTTGATGATCATGATCAACCAGCAGTTTTACCTTTTTCGTCAACGTCGACACTTTGGGATGATGAACTTGCATATGCAATGGAAACTCTAAGTCATGCTGAAGAAAACATGGCAATAGTCTTTGATAATCACCCATTAGTTTGATCCTGAAGTGTATGAATTAATGAAATATTTCTTTTTTTGAATTTGAGGTGTAGATCTGAACTCCACACCTTACAATATAGTCAAGTAATTAGTATTAGGAGAAATCTACAACCACGTTTGTTTCTATATATAAGAAATTTTGTACTACCATTCTATGTATTGCAGTGTGATATTGAAACCTTAATTTTAATTAGTTACTGTGTATTGTATGGTTTGATTTTTCATAGAATCTGCAGTGATGATATATATATATATATATATATATATGAGATCTTGTGTTCTTTTCGACACCAATGCGTACACATTCTTAATATTGTAGTGCGAGTTTATTATAAATCATGTTCTATATTGTTTATTTTGATTCTTTCCTTCTAGTTTCTGCTAGAAACTTAATTAAAAGACAAATTACATATTCATACTTAATTAAAAGGGACATTATATGTGTGTGTGTGTGTGTGTGTGTGTGTATGGTATTTTTAAGCTTCCAAGTATTGTGTGGATTCTATTCCTTTCTAGAATTTGCAAGCAAAAAGAAATTATGATGCTAAAAATTTAGTTCCTAAATATATCTAATAAATAATAAAATGATATGTGTGCTTAATGGAAGTAATCTCTCAATAGACCAAGATCTACCTACATAATTAAGTAATTACATGCAGTGAGAGTTAAGAGATCGAGGGGATTCAAAATCACGGAAAGTGATTTGTGATGTCTTCATGTTTCGTTTGAAGATGAGAGGGAATGGGATCGGATCTTAGGAGAAAGAAGGTGGCGCTGTTGATTTCAATGATCGTTGCTACCTCAAGTTTAGGTCCATAGCCTCCTTCCGCAAGGGATGGAGAAATAAGAATGGGAGATGTTTAGGGAAGTTTACGTGAGCAAAGGGTCTCTGTTGACATCAATACCAAACCCTCTTGGCGAGTGCGGATTTAAAGTTAAAAAAGCCTCCAGGTTTTTGCTTTTTATCTCCACCACAAACTCTACAAAATATTGGGTTTTTTTTTTTTTTTTTTGGAAAATTAAGCCTTTGTTTAGTAAGTTAGTTGGAGATGAAATTTTTAAGTTGGAATTGGTTGACTTTTCAAAAACTAGTTATAAAATTTGTTGACTTTTCAGAAAAAGACAAAAATTAAGATGAAAAAGTTCAATTTAATTGAAGTTAAACTAACTTACTAAACGGAGCATAAATGTATAGTACTTTTTAATCATGATATAAACTTCAAATTTTGATAGCTTATACTTTCTTCATACATGAGAAGAATTGCTAAATTATAAACTAGTCAACTTTTTTTTCTTTTTTTAGGATCCGTGAACAAATTTTCCTCAAACTAAAGAATTTTAAAAGTTGAAGAGCATTAGATTTTGATGCCAACTAATTTTCATAACTTTTTCTCAAGGAATTAAAGCAATTTTATTTCTTAAACTTCTTATTTCTTTCTTAAAAAAAGCATATCGACATTTTATTTTGAGCATGCATGCGTGTGAAGAGATGCAAAATGGGATATATATTCATATATAAGCATATCTTACTCATAGCATATTTAGTTCTTATTTTATTTTATTTTATTTTTCTTAAGATGATCATATGGAGAAAATAAACTAACCTTGTGGAGATGAAAATTGAAGCTCCTACACTTTGTATTACGTATGGCAAGAAAATAAATAAGTACACAATATTGCTAAGGCATATATATGTATTTGGTTTAACATGCATGAGATCAAAAAGAGTAGTGGAATAAGGCTTTTGTAGAATCGCACGTGCATTTGGGACTAGTTGGTATATATATCTTGATGATAGGTTAGTAGAGTTAGTTTTACATGTGTCACGTGATATAGCCACTCATTATATATAACCAACATTTTTGGTAGATATATCTACACACACACACACACACACACACACGCTCACACACATACATACATACATACATACATATATATATATATATATATATAAAACAGACATGACATGAGTTTCATGACAGTAAATATGGTAGACTTAGCTACCTTTCTTTCCGACATGAATGAGTGTTTGTGTTTGTGTGCACTAGTTATAACTAAAATTCTTCCTCTGCGTGCAAACTTTATGCATAGAAATATGTAGCTGTTTTCCTTTCTACCTAAAAGCATTTATATTCTTTGTCGTTTTTCTTAAAGAAGTATATAATTACGTAGTTATTTTTCTAAATAAAGTCTTTGAGAGCTTTTTCTAGTGGTAGCTCTGGGGGCTTAGCTATCGCAACTCTCCTTTTCTTTTTCTTTTGGCTAAATTTAGAAGAAGAAAAAAAAGGGAAAAAGAAAACGATGCTCAAACAAATTGTTGCTCTACATGTATTGTAAGTTGATAATTTCTTAATTGGACTTTTGTCCCATTTTTTTTTTTCCCCTCAAAATAACTAGATGTACTAAGAGTCCGTTCGGAGGACATCTAAAGATGGTGTTTTGAAGATTTGGTTGTAAATGTGTATTTGGAGAGAAAACTTTTAAAAAAATTATGTACTATAGAAGATAGTACAAAAATTTGAAATGTGTTCAGAAAAAAATATGGAAAATGAATCTTATCTTATTCATCTCGTCGTTACGAGTATTTCGACATAAAAATTATCTCATTTGGATTTGAAATGAGAAAATTATAGACTTTTAAAGTTTGAGTTTTTTAAAAATGAAAAAGAAAAAAGTTTAATTTAGAGTTGAAATTTTGAAATCCAGATCTTGAGATATGACACCCCAAACGGACCTTATATATATATATATATATATTTTTTTTTTTTTTTTGTAAAAACCTGAAGTAACAATTTCCTTTTTTTTTTTTTCGAACAATGAAATGGGACTTCTGAAGTATATATCATCATCATCATCATCTGCGTCAATAATTAATGGTTCGATGTTCATAAGAGTATTCGTCCTCAAATTCGGCCTAATTAAGATTGTTTTGTCACCATGGCGAACATCCGATTGATAACAGGTAACTCCAGCCACATACAGTAATTCAAGGCTCTGTCGTCTTGTTTTCAAATATTATTGTTGCCTTCTTCTTTTCATGCTTTTACGTAAGTCACTAATAATTAAGGTGAACCCCACCTTGATCATCAGCATATATATATATATATATATATATATATATATCGAGATACTTAATCCCTCTAATTCCTAGAAGCAACCGAACTGATCATCTCCTTGCACGTATTTGATTAAAGAATATGTACTGCCTCAAAAGGACCCCGTAGTAATTTGACTTGGGCAGGCAATTATCATTGGGCCCTATATTTCTGTGAATATTTTATCCTTAATTTTGAACAACAGTTGAACCCGAACCCTTGTCTATATTGAACTGCAATATTATCGTTATTTTTTTTAAATGGAGAGAGAACTAAAAGTTTTTGCTCGAATTTATTAAAAGAAAAAAAATTAAAGAAAAGGAAAATAAAAATATGAAAATAAAATCTAGGACTTGTTTGGTAATGAAGTCCATTTCAAACTAAAATGTACTTTTTTATCTTAATTTTTATCTTTTTCTGAAATTTTTTTTGTTTTTTTCTGAAATTTTTTTGTATTTTCTGAAAATTCAATAAAAATTTTCAACTCTAACTTAAAATTTTCAAACTCAACTCATTCACCAAACGAATCCCTAGTCTCAATGGCAAACCAAACGAAAACAAGAACAAAAGAATCAACTCACTATAAATGACAAACAAATCCAAACTAAATTTAAAAATCACCTATATATATCTTGAAAAGAATACAAAATGTCTTTTAATTTGCATGTTATTAATGTTATCGTTAATTCTTGAATCCAAGTTTTATGTGTCAAAATTATTGCTGCAGTTAAACACCAAAAGCATATATAATACATATTAGACAAGCTATATACTAATATACATCTACATTTTTTTGGGCTATGTAATAAGGGTGAGTTTGGATGTCAAACTCAAACTCATAGATTTAAACTCAATTTTTGTTTTTTTCTAAAAAAGTTTTTTGTCTTTTCTGAAAAAGTCAACAAAAATTACTATTGAAACTTGAAAATCTTAACTCAAACTCATACACCAAACAGGCCCTAAATGCGTACATATATTTATGCATCCTGAAATTTTGGCAACAATTCAAGTCGACATTCATCGTCACCTCAGCCAGCTGGTACCCATCCACCAAATTGACATAATCCTGTTCGTATCGTTGTTATAACTATTAGAATAATTTTTTAATGACATAATTATTAATTATCTATGATTTGAAATGTTCTATCCTAAGTGAGTTTGATTCACCAACTTAAACTCAAATTTTTTAACTTAATTTTTGTCTTTTTTTGAAAAAATTTTTGTCTTTTCTGAAAAAGTTAACAAAAATTACTATTAAAACTTAAAAATCTTAACTCAAACTTAAACACCAAACACCCCCTAAATTATGACTCATCATTCTCTCTTTCATACTAAATTATATTTTTACTAATTAGTTGATTAGAATAGAGAATTGACATTTTCAAATCAAGTACTAATTAAATGTCAAGTGTTTAATGGAGTAGTGATAGGTCATGTTAACACAATGACGTGATGATACATCCAATCTGTTGTGTAAAAATATAGATGGTATATTTGATGAATAAATCTAATTAAATACATATCTTCATATCTAAATTCCCATACTATTTTGATTCTTTTTTATAATTGATTTTATTATTTCCTGGCTTAAAAATATTTCCATTTCGCTATAATATTTCAGTTTTAATTATAATTATATATTATAACGGTTTAATTTCTCTGGTAGAAAAGTTTTATATTTCTTTTATTTCACTTATTCCTATGTTAAAATTTTGAACTTTAAATCAAATTCAACGATATAATAAACTTATAAGATATACCCAACAATATTTAAAATGTTTTCTTTCATTTTTCTATGGGAAATAATAATTCCGCTCAGTTTTGTTAGTTTATGTTACCGTTCTATATAGTATTGTTACACATACATATTACTAGTTATTGTACAAATTTTCACATTTATGTAAACAACAAATTGGCCAGTCAATTGAAGTACAGGCTGATAAGTACTAGGCTCTCACTCCAAGAAAAACATGTTTTTGTAACAAAATTGGTGAGTTAGTATAACTTCAATAAAAATGTTATTTTGCACAAGAAAAAGACGTTTTGGTGACAACTGACAACTGATTTAATTATATTTTAATTGTAATAAGTTAAAAACTCCTGTTAATTTACCATCTTCTTTTTTATGTCAGTTAATTTATTTGCCAATGACCATACCAGGACAAACCTCTATAAATTTTTTTATAATATTTGTAATTTTTAAGTGCTAGGCTCGATACATTGAATGTAAAATTACCATGTGTTTTTCATGTCATATTAATATTTAGAAATTATAGATGATAACATTAATATATTGATGATTCACTGACCTGACAAAATATTGATGATTAATCTTAATCAAATCAGCATATAAGATTAAAAAAAAAAAAAAAAAAAGCAAAAATACTAGCTGTGACAATACAATGTATGTGCTGGTAGTGAGTTATTAAGGTATCACCATTAACTACTAAAAAAGAGTTAATTAAATCCTGAAAATTTTTTTCCCAAAAAAAAAAAAAAAGGAAACTAATCCTTTTGTAGTAAGAAACTAACTGCGAGTTACAAGCTTATTTTTGCCGTAATTTGATACATGACTAAAATCATGAATCTAAATTAGTTCATATCATGTCTAATATTTTTTTCTCAAAGGCAAGTGGATGTTTTTTTTGTTATTCATAAAAGAAATTAAAATGATCGGTGGTACTCTCAAATCTCACTCACACTAATTAATATAACAGTATTATTCCTTCACTCTTCTTTTCCCATTAAAAAGGATTTTATTAAGTAAAAGGAGAAATCAGGGAGTAGAATATAGGATTTAACTTGAGAAGTAAGGGTGTACCGCTGTCGGTTATTAGACGGCTTGTTTGGCAGGCGGTTTGGGTGCGATATGTTTGGACTGTTTGATATTTGTACCTATCATTTTATATATGTTCACAAAAATTTCAAAGTATTTAACATAAGAAAGAAAATCAAACATGACTATTGATAAATAATTATCACAAACACAATTTGAGAAGTATGTCAATGCAAAACAAAAGTTTAAAATTATACCATAGTTCAAAAGTACAATATCCCTTACATAATCCTACATCCAAATGTCCACTAATAATGAAGCATCCATATTTCAAAATCCATTGTCCAAATTTTATCAAGGAAACACTCAAATATCAAAATTCAATGTCCAAATGCTATTAAAAAAAAACGTTAAAAATCCAAACTTTAAGTTCGTAAAGATAAAGAACAATATCTAGTTAGCAATACTGGAATAAAAAAAAAAAAAAAAAAGATTGCAAACAGCAATGTCATGTTATTATATTACTATATCGACACACCAAATTGAAAACAAAATTAAATAGAGCATTTAAATTATTAGGAAAAAAAAAAAGTAGCTACTATTATGAATAAAGTGTAGATACAGATATTTTCTATTTTATATATATGTAAAAATATATACATAATATTCAGGTGGGCGGACAGTTTTAAACTACCTTCTCAAAATTCAATCCGCAACTATCCATAAAAAATGACAGATTGAAACCATCTCATCTGTTTGAAGAGTAGTTTTACGTACACCCACTTATAGAGGGATGGACGAAGCGTAACGGAGCGGGCAGATAGATGGATTACAAATAATTTTATGCTCCCCTATTGAGAAGGATACTTTCAAAAAAAAAAAAAAAAAAAAAGAAAGCCACATGACTCATCATTGTTTTTTTTTTTTTTTAACATATAATTAAATCATTCTAGAGGCTTCTAGAAGGACGGCTCTCACTCTATCCGATTCAATATAATGTTATATTGGCTTTAAAATGATGCATCAAATCTATTTCATTAATGTAGAAAATCCAATTTAGATTGAATTGGATTAGATCGGACCTCGAGTTTGAGTTTTCTTATTCAATTACAATTTAAGATCAGATTCAATTCAAATTATTCATAAACCAAATTTTTAATAAACTGTCTTACAAAGTATTTTCAACAATATATAAGCGTTGAATCATCAAGTACAAATTCAAATGTATGATATAAAATTATATAAAAAAAAAAATAATACAAATAAATCTATCTATTTTTAAGTAGGGATACATACATAAAACCATAATTCCAGGAGGGAGAAATTTGTAAGACTAATTATATATATTTAACGTCCAATAATAATTCTTCACGACAAAAAAAAAAAAGTTGTTAAACCAAAGTTAGGATCAGTTAATAAGAAATTAAAATTTTGAAAGCGATCTTTCAAGACTAAGCAAGTTGTGTAAGAGAATTAAAACGTGAAACATACATATTCTAGGTAAGAAAAACAACACTCATATCTAATGAATGTCTCATGACATGATACAGTTTGAGAATCTCTATCTATATATACACATATACATGTAGCTCAAAAATATACACAGCTCAAAAAAAACCAAAGAATACCAAAAACAATATGGAGAAAGTAAGAAGCTTTGGGCATGATTTTGACGTGAATGCCACTCATGAGCTAGTAAAAGCTCAAACCCACGTTTGGAACCATCTCTTCAGCTTCATAAACTCCATGTCCCTAAAATGTGCCATTCAATTAGGTATACCAGATATTATCCATTCTCATGGCAAGCCCATGACTCTTTCCCAACTCATAGCTTCATTGCCAATCCACCAAAGCAAAACCACCCCTAATTCTCAAGTCTACCGCCTTATGCGCATTTTGGTCAACTCCGGCTTCTTTGCCCTCCAAGAAGTCGTCGTTGACTGTGAAACCGACCTATTAGAAGAAGGTTATGTACTTACAAATTCTTCCAAATTGCTTCTTAGAGACAATCCCTTAAGTGTCACACCCTTCTTGCTTGCTATGCTTGACCCCATTATGACCAAACCATGGCATTCCATTAGCACTTGGCTCCAAAGTGACGACCCTACACCGTTTGCCGCGACACATGGGATGGAATTTTGGGACTATAATGAGTATGATCCTAGGTTGGGAGGCTTGTTCAATGATGCCATGGCCAGTGACGCGCGGTTGGTCATGAGCGTGGTGATCGATAAGTGCAAGTCGGTGTTCGAGGGATTGGAGTCCTTGGTAGATCTTGCAGGAGGGACAGGGACGGTGGCCAAGGCCATTGCGGATGCATTTCCTCATGTTGAGTGCACTGTGCTTGATCTGCCTCATGTCATCGCTAATTTGAAAGGAAGTGAGAACTTGAAATTTGTTGGTGGCGACATGTTTGAGGAAATTCCTCCAGCAGATGCAATTTTCATGAAGGTAATTTAATTAGTTTTTGCCTAATTTTTCTTTCTAGCTAAATATATTGATTTTGATAATGTTTTTAATCGTCCATATGTCTTTTTCTTTTTTTTCTTTTTTTTGGCTCTGAATTCGATTTATTTTTCTTTGTCATTCATTATAAGCCCTTACCCAATTTTTGTCTTTCTAAGACGAAGAAACATACCCTTTTGTATTGTTGAAGTAGTTTACTAATATTCATGGCTCGTTTATCATAATAATAATGTTATTAATATATATTAGCATTACTATTTTTGTTAATTTTCTGATGAAAAATGAGAGAGAGTCAGAGACACCATGAGTTATGCCCTTTTGTTACCGGTAATGCAAGCAAAATAATTTAAAAAATTAACCGGCACATCATATATATATATATATATATATATATATATATTCATTATGTAACTCTTGGTGACATGTGGTATTTTTCATCTACAGAAATAGCTATAGGCTTTTAAGAAAATAATTAATTGTACTTCATCAGGAATGGCTGAATGCTACAAATATAATTCTAATCAATTTTACCTAAATCTATGAATATTGTTTCTTTATTTAAAAAGCATGAATTTTCATAATCCTAAAATTATATATGCACCAACATAGCCTCGGTTCGGGGTGGCCAAGTAATTTATTTTATTATTAATTTTTTTTTTCATGTTGAAGTATAATTTATTTAAATGTTTGTGTGAGTCCTCAATATACATAAATAAATTTATAAAAAATTTTACAGTAAAAATTGTACTTTCACTTAATATAATGTTATTTTAACTGTTAAATTAAAATTTTAATAATCTGATTTAAAATTAGGAGTTGTTTTGTGTGTCACGATGTAAATTACTTACATGAGCACTAATTACATATAAGATCGTTGGAAAGTTAATCTAATGACTAAAATAATAATACCTATTGGTAAAATAAAATTACAGCTTCTATATACCATAATTTCTTTTCTAAATAATTCTAACGAAAGCCAATAGATCATTCTCTTGTTTATGTTTGTTTATTTACTCTTTAATTGACGATTAATTTCTGCTTAATTAACAAAGCAGTGGATAATGCATGACTGGAATGATGAAGATTGTGTGAAATTACTTGAGCGATGCAAAGAGGCAATTACATCCAATGGCAACAAAAAAGGGAACAAGGTGATTATAGTAGACATGGTTGTGGAGGACCAAAAGAAGGCCGATGATCATGATAATAAGCCATATGAAACTCAACTCTTCTTTGACATGTTGATAATGGTGTTGCTCCCTGGCCGTGAGAGGCAAGAGAAAGAATGGGCTAAGCTCTTTTCTGATGCTGGTTTTAGTAACTATAAGATCACTCCTATTTTGGGTGTAAGATCTCTCATTGAAGTTTTCCCATAAATTAAAAAAAAATCAAATCAAATCAAATATTAGTCCGTCCAAATATATCATGTCAATAAACTTTATACTGTTAGTGAATCGTGTTTCACGACTCAAAACACTTATCAGTAAGATTTATATTACGAGTTCATCGTGTCTCATAAGTCACAACTCGGGACGCGTATCAGTAATGTTATGAATTTTTTTTTTTTTTTTTAAATATAAAATAAGTGATGGCCGACAAGTAGAGCTAGGATTTGACCCATAAACTGGATCTTTCCCACGGTGGCAATTGGTACGGAGGCTTTTTGTCAAATTTGTGGACCTACTTTTAGTTGTTGTAATCTATATCGAACGTCTGTACTGCTCAAGTATTTAATTACGAGTTAGAGAAAAATAAATCGTTATTGTATTCAATAAATATTGTGTTGTTTTTTCTTCTTTTAATTGTTTCAAAGTCAGGGACGTCACTGAAAATGATCTGACAATTATATATGTTGTTTGAGTCAAAATTGATTAGTGTTTTCTTCAAAAGCCCTGCCTTGCAAAATTCGTGAATAAGATAGTTAGAAATAGTTTTTTTTTTTTACCCCTTTTTTGGGGCTAATTATACAGAGAATTGAGAAAGAATTAAAGAAAATTTGTCAAAAATCAGATATAAAGAAAGAAAGTTTCACCAAATATATATATATATATATATATATATAAAGAAAGAAAGAATGAGAATAAAGGTTCTAAAGTTTGGCATAAAAACACTGAAGTGTTGCTTCATGCTTATACGACAATTGAAATACCATAAACTTTATTCCAACTACACTTGTTAATTTTACTTTAAAAAAAAAAAATCTTAATACATATTTTTTAAAATTTCAGAGTGAAATCGTCATTTCATGCCTAAATCTTGACTTACAATACTGTTGGCAGGCGAGTTACTTGCAAAAAAAACTAAACTATATGCCATTGAACAGAAATTTCCTCTATTAAAAAGTCTGAAATTTCAACAAATAAAAGGCTATTTTGTTTTTTTTTTTTGGGGGGGGGGGGGGGGTGGGGGGGGGGGGGGGGGGGGGGGGGGGGGGGGGGGGGGGGGGGGGGGGGGGGGGGGGGGGGGGGGGGGGGGGGGGGGGGGGGGGGGGGCGGGGGGGGGGGGGGGGGGGGGGGTGAACGATTATGAGAAATGGCTGTATAAAGTTAGGTGGTTTCAAAAAGAGCAATTGTGAGTTAGCAAGTCACAAACCAAAAGGTTACTTGTGGAAAACAATTGAAAATAGAGGTAATGGTTTTTTGCGATTAGGTGTGTTTCAAAAGGGCAGTTTTGAGTTTTACTTAGATCAATTTTCGTACGATGAATTTCTAATAAATCAGTAAATTGCTCTTAAGCTTTTAACTTTTATATATTGACCTCCTACTTAAATAAAATGTTACAAAGCCCCATTTAGATTTTTGTATGGTGATTGTTTGTGATATTATTTATATAAAAAAAAAATTTATATAGTGTTCTCGCTCACAAAAATTTAAATAGTAGTTTATTATTCATATTTATTTGAAGACGGTTTAAGATATAATTTTTAAAAAATTGTAATTTTCTCTTATGAAAAAATTTGAATAGCAATTTATTATTCAAATTCATTATTCAAACATATTCAAGCAAACTGAAATTACCTCGTATCAATTAGAATTGTTAAAGTCTGAACGTAATTATCCTGATGTACATAATTAGCATGCTTGAAGGACAAATGGTGGATTTCGGGTATGGAGAAGGCCAAGTAACATGAATAGTCGTATTTTCATTCGACTTTTAACTATTGGCATCGATTTTGTATACTTTGTAAACCTTTTTAAATTCAAAACGACTTTGTTAAATTTTGTTTTTCTAAAATATAAAAAATAAAAAAGGAAAAACGTATGGATCTTTTAAAGGTTCAAAAAGAACTAATGGAAGGTGTTGTGTAAAACTAATTCAAAATTTAAATTAGTGCATATTCAATAATAATTATTTTTTAAAAAATGCACCTTGTTATGTGGCGGGGAAAAAGAGAATAGAATAGGAAAAATCCTTCCTTCAAAAATTTTAAGAATAAGAGGAAAAATCCAATTATTTGTTTATCCTCCGTATTATTATATATACTAACGGAGTGTAACATTTTACTGTTCAGTATTTATTTTTATTTTTTTTTACTTTTGCTGCTTTGCTACAGTAAAAAGATGTAATATTTCGTTGTTTAATAAACAGTGATTTTTGTTTAATTTTTGTTGTTTTTGTTGTACATTTTTTTCCCTACAGTAATGCACAGTAGTTACTTTTTCTACATTAAACTGCCGATTTTATCCTTATCCTATGTGCTGATTTTGGCTTATCTACAGTGGAAGGACGGTTTTGTCCTCACATATTTTATTGTTTTGTCTACAGTGTAGAGACTTTTTTGCCTCTCTGATTTAGTTAGTTTTCCTTCATCTACAGTGAGTTGACATTTTTATCCCTATTATGTAGAAATTGACGGCTGCCCACAAAGTATAATTACCGTTTCACGTCTCTTTTTTAGTTCCTTTTTCTTTTTCCTACAATGTATTGTCGGTTTTAACCCTATTTAGAGTTTTTTTTTCTTAATATTATTTTTGTCTTTTTTTTTACGCTAAATTTCAGACATTAGATTATGATCTATTGTTGTATTGTGTTTTTGCTCACTTTACCTTTTTTTTTTAAATGATTTTTTACTTTAAATTTTTTTATCTTTATTTCGAATTTTTTTTTTTGTGTCTTTTTTGTTTCTTTTGTTCTATTTTTAAAGATCTTTTTTTTTTTTTAAGATTCTGCATGCAAGTTTTTTTTTTTTCTTTTTTGTTTGTTTTGTTTTATATTTTAAAATTCATTTTTTTTTTTAGTTTTTTGCATTTATATAACCTGATAAAAAATTTTATTATTTTTTTAAACAGTAAAAAAAGAGAAGATGTGATATATATTTTATTTTGTTATAATGCTTTTGTTAGGGTTAGTTTTTTCCGGTTCTTTTGAGTTTAAAGATTTTTGTTCTTTTTTTTTTCTGCTTTATTTTTGTTTTAATTTTTTTTCTTTAAATGAATATAACTACATAATTTTTTTTTCTTTTTTGCTTTTCTTTTCGTTTTTATTAATAATAATAATATTGTCATTTTGATTTTGCATCTTCACTGTTATGAGAGATTTTGAGAAAAAGTATACTTATTATAATTATAATATTTATCTTAACCAATTGTTTTATCATATAATATTCAATTTTTTTATTTCTTTTTTCTTCCTTCCCGTACATTGCATGGGTATTAAACTCGTTATCCCTAAATAAAAGTCGGTCTCCGTTTTTTTTCCTCCTTTTTTTTTTTTAAATGAAGTCATTTAAAATTATTTATAAAATTATCGTTAAATTACATTTACAAACGTAAAAATAATTATCTTTTAAAAAAATTATTTTTTTCCCTCAAATAACATTAATTGTTTATTAAAAACTGTTTGGTGAATGAGTTTGAGTTAAAATTTATAAGTTTAAATAGTGATTTTGGTTGACTTTTTCAGAAAAGACAAAAAAAATTTAGGAAAAAAGACAAAAATTAAGTTGATGGTGATTAATTTAAACTCATCACCCAACACCCCCTAAACATGAAAAATTACCCAAAAAATTTACTAAAAAATAAACAAACAGAAAAAACTTCTCGAAAGAAAAAAAAAATACAAAAAGGAAAAAAGGGAAAAAAAAATACAAAACTGAGACACAGAGAGAAAAGAGAAAGAGAAAGAGGAAGGAAGAAGGAATAGGAGAGAATAGAGAGAGAGACAGACGTTAGAAATAGAAACACCAACCCACCAACTCCTTTACCATATTCAACCCCAGTTATTTTCTCTCTCTCTTTTTTTTTTTTTCCTTTTTTTGTTTTTGATTATATATATATATATTTAGGCGTTTGCACAATTTTTTCTCGTCCCGGTTTTGCCCCTTTCGATCCTCTGTATTCTCTCTTTCTACCCTTCTCCTCCGCCGCCACCGCCGCCGCTGTCGTCGTCGTCGTCCATGGCTGCCTTCCTTCTCTTCCTCTGTATCGCCACCGTTTCTCTACAATCGGTTTCGCCGTCGGCCGTCTGCAGTTTGGAGGACTCGGGTTCTTGGTTCCTCGACGGGCTCCAATCCCGATGCCCGCTCTGGATCTCCCCCAATTCCCCTCTCCAGGTACGTTTTCCGATTCTAGGGTTCTTCGATTTCTTGCTTAATTTCTTTTTAATCTGAATTAGATGCTTATTTTGTTGATTGGTGTGACTGTTGAATTTTCCCCCTTTTTTCTGGATGTTTCTAAATTTGAGCTTTTGTTGGGATGCCATGGATTTTTAAGTAGTTGCAAAATCGGAGGATTAGAGTGCGATGTGATACAACTTAGTTTGGGGAAATTGAGAGGGAAAGCGATTTTTTTTTTTTTTTTTGGTAAATACTTCTGATGTTGAGATAGAAATTGGAGTCCTGTGGCGGATTTTGAATCCCTCCCAATCCATTCCCTTCCACTTTTCCCACCTACCAAACAAGGCCTAAAGGTTGTATATTGATTGAGAGAAAGAGGGGAAAGGATATTGGTTTGATGTCATTTTGGTCTTTGGTTGTGGAAGTTAGAGTCTTGTGCATTTTTCTGATGCCATCTCATGGAAGAGCAGAGAAAAAAGTAGAGAGAGAGAGAGAGAGAGGGACGGAGACCTGTTAGGTGGATTTTCGATTTTGTTTTATAGTTGTGTGGCCATTTGTGTTAGTACTTGTTAATTAGACCGTTCCGGACCTATGTGTGGTTGCGAATGTATCTTATCCGGCATGTTACTTAGAGTTAGGAACTGCTAATGGGGCATGAGATAGGTGCTTTTAAGCCTCCATATGTTTTGCTCAAAGTGCAGTTTGCTGAAAAAGTCGTCTTGGAGACTCTTGCACTGTATTCATATGTGAGAGAACCTAGACGTGCTCTTGGGTGGCAACATTTTTAGATTGTTCAGATCATTCGTTCATCTCTATGTTATTTGTTGGCACTATCTTTGATTAACTCATTTGATTTGAGTTCTGAGAACTAATGGAGATCATATGGTCTTAAATGCCCGGCTGCTTATGATTGTGTTGGCTTTCTTTATGTTTGAAGGTTAACTTGTTAATTAGGTGGAATAAGCTTATTGGTGATTTTAGGAATTCATTGTTTGCTTTGACTTACCCGTCGGATTAGGAGTTGTTTTGCTATTACATTGAATAGGCATTTTTTCTTTTTGACTTCAGAGACTTGAATATTGAAGATTTCTGCATATTAGAAACTTTCTTCCTCTTTGTTCTCTTGCTCTTCTCTCCTCTTCTTCCCTTATGCTTTTCCTGTTCTTTTCTTTGTTCTTCTATCGCCTTCTGTCTCTCTCTGGTTCTACATCATTATTTATGCAATCTGCATAATCCTTTTGTTTCCACCCTGTTTTTCATGAAGAAACGATGCTATTCATACTCGTTCCACAGTATGCTACTGAACAGTTAATTAATTTATGTTCCTGGTTCTTACATGTAGTAAACATCTGCTATTTTATCCTTATTGGAGTTTTCTTGGTGTAGACGCCATTTTATTTGTTTGGTACCATCCTTTCTTTTATTTCATAATTTCAAAGAAGATTGATATGACTCAGTATTCTTCTCCTCTATATGCAGTCCTATATGATATCTGTGTTACTTTTTTTAATTTTTAATTTTTAGTTCTGACAACGTTAACTGCTTGATTTCTTAGAGAAAAACAAGTGCTAAACGATCGGTGCTTAGTTACGCAAATGCTGAGGGCATTCCTTGTTCTATTTTCTTTTTGTTTCTGGTACCAATGGATATGCAACTGAATTGGTCAAGGATGGTTATTTATTTGTACGCTATTTATGTATTTAACTAGGATCCAATGATAGATGAAGGAAAATATTCTGATTTAGAACATATGCCTTAAGTAACTTCTTTGTGTGTATTATGGTTTTTTGTTTTGAATATCTTTCTCTTCAATCACATTTTTCTTTTCTGATGGAGAATTTCATGGGTTATGGTGGGACTGCGATGGATAGTTTTTTTTGGACGTGTCTGTTGTTAGCTTATTTCTAATTTGATTGATGGAAAGGGGAGACTTTGAAAATGGTGTCGAAATTTATTTTTCATTTGTTCGCTTTTAACTTAAGTGTAGCCTTTTTCATCATGCCAGTGGATTTGGAGTGATGTGGCATAATTGAGTGTGATCTGTTATGAAGTTTGTTAGACAGTCTGAGGTGTTGTTCTGTATCAGTTATAGCTGTTAATAGTTGTTGGAAAGGAATTAGCAGTTAGTGAGGGTTTATGGTCAGATTTGTGGGAATTGGAGAGACCCTTAGGGAGAGTTTAAAATATATTTTAGTTGAAGAACAGCGAAGAACTTTTCCATTCTGCTTTGCAATGGTTTTCTATATGTTTATATAGCGTCTATGTTTTAGTTCAACTTTTTTCTACATTCATCGACTTGCCATAAGCAAAAGTTAGTAGTATCATAGGAGTGTGTTGAAGTCCCTAACTTGGATGAGGTGCACTGTCCAATTATTATGCTTATGTTTTTCAGGTTTCATTACCCGATTAGTGTTCGAATCAGAGTCGTAGGAGCTGCTTTTGTAAGCTTAATTAGAGCCATCATGTTGAAGGGGGACAATGGGTTTTGTGAAGGAATAGACAGATTTTGCACTAGTATAGTGGTTGCAGACTTGGCCTAGTAGTAAATCCACACCGACCTTAAAGTTTAGGTCTTGAGCTTGAATGTCCCATCCCAAGTTTACCCAAAAAAAAAAAGAAACTGTTTCTGGAAATTGTTTATATTTGTCTTTGAGATATTGATTGCCACTTTAACGGACACGCTTTCTCAATATCAATGTATATCCATGCAAACTGTGTAGATTGGATGTTGCTAAGTTTGTGTGGATGTCTGTAGAAAATTATGATGCTTCCTTGAAGTGAAAAATGGATAGTTTTTGGCATCTACATGTCCAAGCATATTAAGAATCCATGTTTCCCAACCACACAAATGAAAAAACAGCACATTTTTTTAGCTCATTAATATATATATTTTTTCTCTCCAGGTGACTGGAAGCTTCCTTGACAAAGCTCTGGCATCTAATCCGAGAACTGGATATACCTCTGTCCTCTTTTATGCTTCCTGGTGTACTTTCTCGAGCAAGATATATCCAAAATTTGAAGCCCTCAGCTCCATGTTCCCCCAAATAGAACATTTGGCAATTGAACAATCTTCTGCCATGCCAAGGTGTGAAGCTGCTAACTTGACTTGCTTCTTACTTTGTGATGATTTCTTGGCGAAAGATTAAGTAATCACTTCTACTTTTGGTTTAGATAAGCAAATAGGGAGAAATACATGTTAAAAACTGGTTTCGAAGAATGACCGATTGTGCATTCGTTGCACTTTCTTTCATGTTTTTTTAAAAAAATCGATCCCTAAAACTATCTAATTAATAGTTGTTTCTGTGATATTTTAGTTAAAATCTCTTTATCTTGTGCTCCAGCTTCTTCTCTGTTAAAAATAATGAGTTGTCTCGTTACCAGTATGTAACTTCCACTTTAGCAAATTGATGTCTTCGGATAAATCCATGAATCAAATTTCTGAAAATTGATACGGTCTTGTAGCTAAACTTATTTAGCAAGGTTAGAGTTTTGTTGTTGTGTGTTTTTGAAGCTGCATCATTGTAGTAATGCCTACTTCTCTACATTGCATTTGTTGCAGTGTGTTTTCAAGGTACGGAATCCATAGTGTGCCGTCAATATTAATGGTGAATCAGACATCAAGGGTGCGATATTATGGTCCGAAAGATCTTCCCTCCCTCATCCAATTTTATGAAAAAACCACAGGTATGATTCTCCTGAATTTGGTAGATTTGTTGTTTTGTGTTTGTTTTGCCAAGATGAAATGGTAGATATCCTAAATGCCGTGTCCACTTTCTCCTTTAGCTTTCTGATTGATGTCGTTTAGTAATTTATTTTGTTCTTCTAACCATATGTTAGTTTCATTTTGTCAACCGTATATATTTTTAACCAAGAAAGGAAAACAAGAAATCCTCATTGGATCACATGTTATATATTCTCAATTAGTTTACTCACAACCGAAGGAAGAAAAAATCTATCCGATTCCTTTGTTGTTGTATTATATGCATGTACATTTGCCAATAATTTATTGACAATTCATCCAAAACAATTATTTGTTAATGACTGAGAAATTAAAGTGGCTGACGGATGAAATGTCATGGGAATCAGAAAAATGTTTGGCCCCTAATCTGTTCATTTTATCATTTAGGTTTGTTGTGATGGGAAACTTTGAAAGTTGTTAATTATATGCACAGAGGCATTATTAAAATAGTTGACCAAAGCAAATATTAGATGACGAATATGGTGATTACTATCTAAATTGTTTCTTTAAAGGACAAGTTTAATTCAATTCAATCTGATTTGAGGGCATCCCAATGAGTAGGCCTCGTATAGATCCTGAACAGGAGGGGACAACAAAATTGTCAAAAATATTTCACATCATGGTCAAAGTGGCCCCATCGGGATTGCATTGCCTGAATTAGGACCTTTCTCATTTATGTTAATTTAAAAGCTAACCCACTCTTAGCTTAACCTATTTCGTATCTGTATTCGGATAAGGTTAGGTTGTGATGTGCATTAGGTGTTCACATTTTCATCCGTGTTTCAGGACTTGAACCAGTACAATATCTCGACGAGGATCAAACAATAGGCTCAGAAAGTGGTGTAAATCCACAATTCAGTCAATGAATGGTTCAGCTCTAAAAGTGTTTGTCGAAGAGGGACCCCTACTTGGTTTTCTCTATATTGTTCCTCTGCTTGAGGGCACTTGTATCCGTACTCCCAAAGGTGCTATCACGCCTCAAAGCCTTCTGGGTCTCGTATATTCCTCATCTGAACTTGGGGATATTCGGAGAGACAAGCCAGATAATGGGGCGTGTAAGCCACATGATAGATGTTAGAGGTTTTTGGACGAAGCTGAGATTATGCAAGACAAGGAATTTGCGGGAGGGCGCTAGGAGTGCAAGGGTTTGGGCTTCTTCTCTGGCGTCTGTATCTTTGGGTGAATCTTCGTCAGCGATATCGTCACATTAGGGCAGGGGAACTGTAGTGTTGGCGTTGTACAAGGCAGGCAGTTGAGGGTGGTAGATGAGATGAGAGAGCTCATTAATCAGGTTGTAGTAAAGAACTGCAGTGCTGTTGAGCAGATGGTCTCCCTCTTTCTTGTTCTTTCTCTCGCTCTCTCTAAAAATTCTTATTGTGTATTTTGATGACAATAGCCGAAGTTGTTGTCCTTGTTTGAGTTTGTTTTTTGGGATACAAAACAAAACAATCATGTAAATTTGGAAACAAATTTTTTCTCTCTTTTTTTGTAAATTATTTTTGCCTTCTGGTGAACATCTTCCACTTGACATAAGTCTAATGTAAGCATATCAACTGCTCTCTCTTTCTCCATCTCAATCTCTGAGCATATTATTCATTTGACAATGCTTATTGAACAAACCTTTGACAGACACAACGTCAACAAAATACGACAAGTGGTGCTAAAACTGAAAAAACGACATGTCGTTAAAGTGGAAAAACCACAATGTGAACGAAGACGGTGTCTCGTTTTTTCGAAAGAACTACATGTCTACTTTAACGACATGTCGTTTTTTCTAGTAAGAACCAGACGTCGTTTAAAACTTGAACTACATGTCGTTTTTCATTCATTAATCCAAGTCTCCTAATAAGGCCTTTTTACAGACAATATACTATGCATTCCTGTCCACATTCTTTGACTTCTCTCAAAAATTGAAGTAAAATACTTTTATTTTTTCATTTTTGTGACTCCCCATTAAATCTTCTTTTTCATTTCTGTCTCAAATTAAACGAAAATTAAATAATTTTGACGGTTCTACGGCTGTTGTTAAGCTTTTCTTTTGGTCTTTTCTCTCATTTCTGCGTTTTGTGAGATATTCACTTTCCCTTTTGCCAAAAAAAAAAAAACCAGAAATCAAACAACTTACGCAAGAAAATTCCAGAACAATCACCACTAAATCTAAATGTATCATCATTACATTATACCTAACCCCAAAAACAAGACTTTTCAACAATAAACCGATCAGCAGATCAAAAGAATCAAAACTCCGATTCTTCCGAAACCGATCGCAAAAGAAGAATGAAAATCAATCAATCAACCGAATCAAGAGCTAGTAAACTTGGTGACGGCCTTGGTTCCTTCGGAGACGGCGTGCTTGGCCAACTCACCGGGCAAGACCAATCGGACGGCGGTCTGGATCTCCCGCGAGGTGATGGTCGGCTTCTTGTTGTACCTGGCCAATCGCGAAGACTCCTGAGCAAGCTTCTCGAAGATGTCGTTGATAAAGCTGTTCATGATCCCCATCGCCTTGCCGGAGATTCCGATGTCCGGATGGACCTGCTTCAGGACCTTGAAGATGTAGATCTTGTATGTCTCGATGCTCTTCTTCGCCTTCTTCTTCTTCTTCTCGGCGCCGGCGACGCCGTCCTTCGCAATCTTCTTCTCCGCCGTCGGAGGCTTCTTCTCCGCCACCGGCTTCTTCTCCGCCGCCGGGCGCTTCTCGGCCTTGGTTGCTGGCGCCATTGACAAGATGAGCAACAAAGTTCTAGAGAGAGAAAATTTTAGAGAGAGAATGTGGAGGGAATTCGGAAATGAGGAACGCGAGTGAGTTCGAGTTTGGGAGCGATTTGTTTATATAGAGAGGAGAGGCCGGCTGTGATTGGTCGATTGGGCTTCGGCGCGGATCGTTGACGTGGTGATTCCCCATGACGTTGGATTAGATAAGGGATAGTTGGACGGTTGAGATTTCATAATATGAGAGTTTTTAGTCGCGGGGATTGGGTGTTGGGTTGGTTGGTGGGGTCGCTTTTAAGCATAGAAATTACTTCATTCAAAACGTAACCTGGCTGTTCTTCAGCCGTCGGATTTAAGTTTATCTTTGCCCAATATATTTTTCATTTACAATAGAAAATGTTTTTTTTTTTTTTTTTTTTTTACTTGAAAAAATAATTTTCCAATTCTCTATAACCATGTGGTTGGGTGTTATGATCCTTTCACAGGTTAGAGGTTCAAGGTCTGTAAAGTTGGCCAATGAAGATAAAAAAAGAAAAAAAAATTTATTAATCTTTTAATTAAAAAGAAAAATATCAAATCCTATTTTACTATGTAGCAATTCTATGTATTTATCACGTTAATTAAAAACTTTTATGGTAGGAATTCCTTACCTGAATGTCAAGAACGTCATTTTCTGTGTTTTTTCCCAACTATTCATAATCAAGAAATGGGAAAATTAACTTGAATACGCCATTAAGGTCTCCCTTTTTTTTTTTTTTAACTCTCCCAGAAAAAAAAAAAAAAATGTCCCACTTGAGCCCTGAAGCCACAAAAGAAATAAAATAAAATAGGACGTTCCAACAATATGTTTGGTTGAAAATTATGAACGTCACATTTATTAAGCTTTGAGGCTATGCCAAGGTATATTGAAAAGATAAAATATATATATATATATATATATATAGAGAGAAAAATATGAACCATGGACCCCTCGAGCTTAAGCAAAAGGCCAAAAGAGAGGTGTTGTGATAAAATGGTGAAGCAGGCAAGCAGGCAGCCACTGGAATGGAAATAATAAAAGTAGCAGATCATAACAAGAAAGGACAAATTAAAGTACAGGGCATTGTCCTTTTTGCCAAAATTAAAACCTGAAAACTATGTAATAACCAGCCAAACCAAATCCATAGTACATGACTCATGTGGCCAATATGTTATTCCCCTTTTTTCCACTGATAAAATTGATAGATGGTTCTCCTCTCAACTAAACCCTGCAACACAAAATGACCAAAATATTATGTTATGATACCGATCTCGAGTGTCAAGACTTAAAAAATTTTGAAAACAAAGAGTTGCATGATACCGATCCGTATCTTGACCGAAAAACAGAAAGATTTAGGTTTGGTTAGAGTACATGAAAATGACAGTTTAAAATCTAAAAATCAATAATCAGCACTACACCAACTAAATTTTATCCTATTATTCAATCATTGTAGATCCGTGACATTGAAAAATTAGGATGGTATTGAAATAGCTAACGCAGCCGCGATTTATTCTAGAATTCATCAACCTCATGGAGTAACTTTGATCCACATCGAAACACAGACATGAGCATACTTGGAGTTAGCGAGACTGGAGAGGAAAAATTCCAAAGAACATGTAACTTATAGACAAGCTTTATCTGCAAATAATAGACTATGAAAGTTGACAAAAGCAGGGGCGGAGCCAGAAATATATTCTAGTGGGGGAGTTCACAAATTTTTTTTTTTCATGATAAAATAAATTTTAGTGGGAGCTCCGCGTGTGTGTGTAACTCATCTTGAAGCAAGGTCATGTGATTGCAAACAAGTTTTGTATTTCCAAAGAGAACTATAAACATAGTCAATAGTCAGACCATGAGTTTCTAAATGCCAAATGGGATACAAAGCACTACATAGGTTAGGAAAATAGAGAGAAAAGGTTCTCCTTCTCTTATTGTGTTTGTGTTTGGTCTCTCTGTCAATCTTTTCGGGAATTAAACTGGAGTCTTGTGGAGGATTTAAACTCCTCAACCAATCCATTCTCTCCTATCATCCCCTATACCGAAAAAACCATAAATCTTAAAATCCATCTACTAATCCTCCACCCCTCCTTCCTACCAAACACGGCCTAAGTCAATGATCTCCTTCATTTTCTGAGAAAACGTACTTTGTTTGTTAAAGTGTTCGATTTCACGCACTAATATAGTTTATTGGGAGTAAAAGTTGTCCGACTGCCTAAATCAATGATCAAGTTTCATTGATTCTTGTCGGCATAACCACCAGCCATCGTGCGTTACATTGCTGACTTCAACAGATAAAGAGATTCTGTAATTGTATTATGACAAAAACATGATGGAGATCATAATCCTAGATCACGCACTTACGTTAGACGTAATTACATAGTGTTAACAGTTCATTTCCATTTCTCGTTCTTCTTGACTATTGATTTATTTTATCTTGTTATTAAGGCTTTTTCGACTATTAACGGACCAAATGATTGTATTTTCACTAATTAAACACACAAATCTCCAGCTTCTTGTTCTCTCTAATCTCAATTTCTCACTTCTTTTCTCTCTATTTCTTTTGCCTATCTTTGTCCAACACCACAACATAAACACAACAATCAGAGTTTTCAACCTATCATAACGCATCAGAATCATATCAAATCAAGAAAAGCACGGTAATTTAACGGAACTTGATCGAATTCGATTTCATACAAACCTCGAAGAAGAACCGGCATTGATGTTGCGATGAAGAACCCGAGTCCGACCCAGATCACCATCTCCGCCATCAATCAGTTCCCTAAGCCCCAAATTCCCCACCACCTTCTCCTTCTCCTCATCGTCGCCATCTCTCGTACAAGCCCTAGACTTATTGATACTACCACTACCAGTACTACTATTATTATTTGGTAATTGGATTCTCTCAAAGTAATTTCCATAGATATACTCAGGAGTGTATCCATTATCGTCATCAAAGAGCATGATATGGCCGTGCCACTCCCAAACGCGGTACTCCGACCCTTTCTCCTCGTGAAACCCGACGCAGACATGGTGGTCGCCGACGGCGACGGCCTGGCCGGAGTTGGGGCGGAGCTGGGCCGATTTGCCGGCGAGGATGAGGCGGACGATCTCCTTCTCGAGGCGGGACTCCTCCTTGGCGAGGAGGGTTTTGTCGTTGTCGTTTTGGTTGTCGTCGTCGTCGTTTTCTTCGTCGTCGGAGGAGGAGGAGAAGAGGAGGAGGTCGTCGAGGGATTTGTGGGGGAGGAAGTTTTGGGGGCGAATCTGGAGCCTGCCCATCAAAGCTTGGAGGAGGAGATTGTCAAGGTTGGTGCTGGAGTTGCCGTTGGCAAAGGAGCTCATCGTGATTTTGGCGGCGGCGGCGGCGGCGGCGGCGGCGGCGGCGGCGGCGGTGGTGGTGGTGGTGGTGGTGGTGGTGGTGGTGGTGGAGGGGTTTTTATTTGGTTGTTTGTGCTGGGGGGGGGGGGGCGGGGGGTGTTGGGGGTTAAACGATGAGGGTTTTAGCTTGAGAGGCAAAAAGGGAAGGGAACAGGAAAATGGGGTTTTGTTGTGCGGAATGTTTTCACTTAATATATATATATATATAGGATTAAAATATCTGTTTATACAAGAGGGACTAGATATTTGGCTATTTGCTACTTTCTTTCTTTATCTTTTTATTTTCATATTTTTATCATTTTTTTTGTAAGTTATTTTTATCATATTCTATTATACGATAATATCTAGTGTAGGAATTACATTTTGTACTGTCGATGAGAAATGTTTTAATAATTAAAACAGTATAATCTCTAAGTGTTCATATTAAAAATATGTAGCTAGTATAGAAATGCTCTAATTATAAATGAAACTTTTAAAAAATTAATTTAACATGTAAAATAACACTTTATCAATAATATAAAATAGAAAATCTTACTTATAAAATAAATAAATAAAACTCCTATATATCATATAAAATTAGATAAAAATTTAGAATATGACATTCGAAGCTCTGTCAAGATGAATCTTTAGAAAATTCTCGTCACCCCGGGAGAGAGTTTGGCCATGAGAGATTGGGCGTATTGTGTCCTGGCGTAAGGTTTTAAGAATTAAGTGGTGGAGTCTGATATTCTGAATATGGTTTCTAATCTCTTGCAGATCGAGCTCCTGAGGCTAATATTGTGGTGAATATCAGGGAAATTATTCACACAGATATAGGAAATATGCCCCATCAATTTCCATCTTTGCTTTTGTTCCTCCTAATAAGATATACGTGCTTTTAATTTGATTTTAAAAGAAGAATTGTGGGTCATTTGAGTATAAGAAATAAAATAAATCTTTTTGCCTCACCCTAAAGGGCATTTCTCTAATTATCCCATATTATAATTAGAAACTAGTTACAACTATGTTTAGAGATGGTAATTGGATCAGGCCGTTTAATAAGTTTTAGGACCATTTATGTGCATAATGATCGGTAACAAGTTAGGATTAATAAAACCAACAAACAATAATGATTTTAATATGTGTTACTTTTCTGACTAGTTTTCCTTTTGACAGTGCACATCTCTTTATTACAAAAACGAATTTCTGTAATTCAAAAAAAATTAAAGGGAAAAAACAAAAAAACACAAAAACAAAAACAAAACAATCCATTGCAACTTGCTAGTACTTCATTACATCGAATTATACATTACCAAAACAAAAACAAAAACAAAACAAAAAAAACAAAACATTTTTCTTCCTTTAATCAGAAATAAAATAGAAGAAAACACTGAATTTATATAAATCACAGGAAATTTGAAAGACAAGGCCAGTTTCAAAACCCAAGCAGTTCCTCTTGCCTGGCCCTCCCAAAAAAAAAAAACAAGAAAAAGATCACAAACCAAGGGAAAAACAATATTTAAAAGAATAAAAAAATGAGAGCCTTTTAAACATTCTTTGCTATATCATTTAGTACTCATAAGCAACTTCCATCTAGTAAATTGTACAAGTATTACCACCAAGGATCTATACGACAGTGTTTTCCTTCTTTGTTTCTATTACAATAAACGACAACATATGTAATATCCTCCGACAGAAATTGAGGATAGAGCACCCCCAGAATATCTCATCTCTTGCCCCAAGTCCCCGACTACCGCCTCAGGCTCTCCACAATGTAGTCTGCGTACAGATTCCTTCACAAACAAACAATTCATGAGCTTCAAACCAAAACCAATGCGAATAAAATGTAAATGATGATGCTACTACTAGGCCTTGTGAGGACGTTACAAGGAAAATCACTTACATGGAATGCTGGATAGCTTCGTAGGCAGTAGAGGCGGGTAGAAAGTCGTTGACTGCAACTTCCTTGTTCTCATTTTTCTTGTCTGTTTTGTTTGGTCAAGGAAAACATTTTTGATTCCATCATGGAACACAAACTTGTTTCAAGATATCACATTGTACTAATGTTGCTGAAAGCTCTAATTAAGGATACAGTCTTCAAAGAAGCGACGGATCTCAGTCAAACGATGAGGTGGCAGCTCCTTGATGTCATTGTAGTGACGGTACTCAGGATCATCAGCACAAACAGCAATTATCTTGTCATCTTTCTCACCCTGTATTAATTAAAGTTCAAGGCAATTGTTTTACACTAATTAAAAGAATTCTTCCCGTCTAAAAATGCACCTGATCAATCATAGGCATCAGGCCAATAGCTTAGCCCGAAGAAAGCATCCTGGAAGAACTGGCTCCTGTCAATATTTGCGGGGGGGGGAAAAAAAAAGCACACATCAAATCGACACCCACATGTCAAAAAACCGAAAACAAACTCAAATCAAACCATGGTATGTTATCAATCGTGTCTCAAAACATACTAGTAAGGCATGTGAATATATGTGCCTACTTGATAGATCACAGACACATGCATGATGTCGACCAACATCATGAATGACGTATTGGGTGTACAGTGTTAGCAGGTTTGCATGCTTCGAACAAAAGAAATTGCAAGCATGATAAATAATCCTTGACAACAATTGAAAAAATGCGAAATTTACAACAAAAGTGGCCATCAAACCTACCTGCATGATGATGAGTACATCCATGGGGTCATTATCCTCGCAAAGAGTACGAGGGATGAAGCCATAGTTGTGAGGGTATACAACTGACGAGTAAAGAATACGATCAACCTGCACAGACATGCACCTTAGCAATCCATGTTTAAAATGATGACCTATATAGTCTATAGAGAAGATTGTCTTGAGAACACTGAGTACCTTAATCAAACCAGTTTTCTTGTCGAGTTCATATTTGACTTTGCTTCCCTTTCCAATTTCAACAACCTGCATGATTTTTCCAATTTTCCATGATAGCTATGGTCAAATAGAATGCAGAATGTATCATGGGACATGGATATTTAAGCTTTCAGAATCTACTAATTCTTAAAGAAAATTCACAAATGAGTCATGGGATCAAATGATAGTGTATATCCTTACACAGTTGAAAATTGCTGGAGCACCAGGACCTGCATTGTGGGAACAGATAGGTAATACAGTAGGTTACTACACCACTCATTGCAAAAGGGGAGAAAATTACTGAAGTCACAAGTACAAGAACTAAGACTATGAATCAATCATATAGCGTACCTATCTCGAGATCATGCCAAGGGTGTGCAGCAACAGATCTCCTGGACATGGATGAAAGAATCCTCTCATTTAGAGGTGGATGCGAGGCTTGCTTGGGACCAGCAGTCTTGTGGGGAGTCTCAATGGGTGGGACCATAACTGCAAGCTAAAACACATCACACATGAAGCAATCAAATTCGGATCATCTGGAGCTGATTTTTTTCAGGTGAAATGGTATCACATTCCCATACATTTTGCTTAGAACAAGATGTCTAAAAGAATCTGTCTCGGAGGCATCAAATACAAATCGTGGATACCAGATTTATTTTCTGTTTGGAAACACATTGCCAAGGGCAGTTTAGTCATTTTGAAAAAACAAAAAATCTTGTCAACTGAGTAGTGGTTTTTACTAGGATTTGTAGAACACAAGATAAACACAGCATTCCAGAAAACACAATATCTAACAGCCTTTCAAAAAGCAAAAAAGTCACAGGAAGTTTATGTTATTAGCCCTTCCTTTTTTTTTTTTCCTTCCCTCAAGATCCTATCTTGAAAATGCACCGTAAATCATTACAATCGCAGTCAGCTATTAGATCCAGATGAAAAATTTAGACTTCACATAAACTCCACAGACAATAATACAGTAAAACCAAGAAATTTAAAAAAAAAAAATTTTAAAAAAAAACACACATTTTGTACTACCTAATGCAAAGGTCTCAAACAGCTTTAAGTTTTGTTCCAAAAACAAATTTTTATTTTTAATCCAGAACTTAGATAATCTTATTACAAAAAATCTCCAGAAAATAAATTAAAAAAAAAAAAAAAAAAACTGTATCTCGACTTAAACAATATTTTATTACACAAGCAAAATCTGATATTTCCTCTCCGAAACAAACAAACACACTTCAAAAGGTATCAGGACAATAACCTAAAACAAAATCCGAACAAACGCAAACAGCGATTATAAACCTAAAACCAAAATCCGAACAAATCAAAACAGTACGGACATCAAATATTCCCCAAGAACATCGGAAAAATCCGCCGACAAAGAGAAATTGGAATCTTAGAAAACGCAAAGTACCGGAGAAACAACCAGATCCACAAAATGCAAGAAGCAGCAGAAACACCGGCCAAAAACCGAACAAGGAATACAAAAACCAAAAAAAAAGCTACGATCTTGGAGACAAGAAGAGAAAGCTGAAGAGCTTGTTACCTGGTGGTGATGAGGAAGAAACGAGGAGTTCGCCAGCGAAGCTTCGAGAAGAAGAGAGAGAGACGCAGATCTCGAACTGAAGAGAGAGAAAGAAGAGAGAGAGATAGAGGAAAGAGAGAATGAAGTGGTCGAAGAGCAGAGAGCAAGGCAATGTAGGTACGCCTTCCCGCTCTCTTTCCTCCTTCCCATTTAAAGGAGGAGCACCACCAAATTAATTATTTTTTTTTATTATTTTAAAAAAGATTATTTTATTAGGACAAGAAATTTTTTTTTTTTTTTAAGGAATGTTTAGACAAGAATTACCCATTTAGCATAGAAGGACCGTAAAAAAAAATTAAAAAAATTAAAAAAAATAAAAAACGGTTTTTATAAGTTTTAAAACTTTTTTAGATAATTTAATGATGAAAGTTAATTGTTTGTTTAGTATTCCAATTGTAACTCAAATTTTTCAATTAATTAAAAATTAACAAAAATTATAACTAATTTAAAAGTTAATCAATTTTAACTTAAAATTTTCATTTTCAACTGATGAATTAAACGGAGACTAATTCACATTTGATTTTAAAGTTCTTTTCTAAATTTCTTCTCTTTCAGTTATATTATTACAAAAAAAATCGTTTATTAAGTAAGTCATGTCAGTGGAAGAATAATAGAACAAGCAATAAGAAACAAGAAATAAGGCAACACTTTTTAAGTTCTTTTTAATTCTAATTGTTAATAAGGTTGTGAAAAAGATTAATGAGAAATATTATTTGTGAAGTCAATGCCTAATTATCAACGAAAATTAAAGTCAGAGAGAGAGAGAGATTTTAACGTTCCAAATTCCAATTTAATAGGATAGTGTAATGTGAATTTTATGCCGAAGGAATCCGCATATTCCGGAGGAGCAGATATAGCGTGGCTCCAGCTGTATACATGGGGGACACATGTTTAGTGGTGATTGGGTGGTTGGGGAATGATTGTCAAAATGTGGGGCCAGAGAGGGGAGATTCCTAACGGTCGTGTGGCGCAGTTGCCGTGAATCGGACGGTGAGGAGTCTCTTTTACGTTTTTGAGTTCTTTTTAAGACCAAAAAAAAAAAGAGATATTCTAGCATCTCCCAAATACATGCCCTTCCACCGGGCCGGTGGGTGATTGAGTGTGAAGCGGACCACACTCGATTCCTTGCGCGTTCCACCTCATCACTTGATCCCGCCCAAATATTCCTTCTTCTTTTTTTCTAGGGATTTTTTTTTTTCTTTTTAAACTATGTAGTAAACTGACAAGAAAACAAAAAATTGTGTAGTAAATTCGAATATTAACCCTGATTACAACTAAAGTCTAACATAATATCACACTTGACTCTATTTAAAGGTACAGAGATCGAATCTCCCTATCCCCAAATTCAAAAAAAAAAAAAAAAAAAAACTAGCCTTCAACATTGGAGATATAGGTAGGGCCGGCAATTTCGGACACGACACGGTGACACGACACGAGAACGACACGCAATAAATGGGTTTGAACCGCACGTTTAATAATTGGGTCGAAATTGGGTCGACACGTTTAACACGAAAATAAATGGGCCGAAAATAGGCTAACACGGTTAACACGTTTATGTTAGAATTTTCAAACTATTCTAAAGATCTTTTATAACAAGGCCGACAATTTCGGACACGACACGGTGACACGACACAAGAACGACACGTAATAAATGGGTTTGGACCGCACGTTTAATAATTGGATCGAAATTGGGTTGACACGTTTAACACGAAAATAAATGGGCTGGAAATGGGCTAACACGATTAACACATTTAACACAATTGCCAAGCCTAGATATAGGTGTATATTTATCTTTTGAGGTTGTTTATGGGACATTTGAAGACAAAATTTTAAAGATATTTTAATTATAATTGAGTTGAGTTTTGAAAATGTATGTTTGGTTGAACAAAAAATGTTTGGAATGAGAAAGTATAAAAACTTGAAATGTGTTGGGAAAAAATATCAATGTGGATCTTGTTTCGTTTTCTTAAAATTTATTTTGACTTAAAATAACAAAGTTATGAACGTTTAAAATTTGAGTTTACTGTAGACTTCTACAAAAGTTTTATTAGAAACCCGAAACTCTCCCAAATGCACGTTTGGAAACCAGACGGCAAAACATCGTTGGAGACATTCGTCAACACCCCCTAGACTAAGCCTTTGTTTGGCGTTAAGGTTCAGTTCAATCCAAATCTAAAAAATTTAATTTATTTTTGTCTTTTTCTAAAAGTCAACCTCAATTTTACTATTTACAGTTTTTGTAACTCAAACTTCAAAGTTCATATCTTTTGATATACATGTTCAAATTGGATGAATTTTTTTTTTTTAATTACATAGAATTTCGAGACGAATAAAACAAGCTCTATAGTGATACATTTTTCCCAAACACATTTCAAGTTTTTACACTTTTTAGTTCGATAATTCAAATGTCTCACCAAACGCATATTTCAATTCAATTCAATTCAACATAAAAAATTCAGTTTCAACTTGTTTGGTATGTCAATAATAACAAATATTGTTTTATTTTGTAAAAGATAAAGAATAAAAGTACGGAGGAAAAAATATAAGAGTAAAAATACTTTTATGATATGACAAGCAAATAAGTACTTCATAATCGCTTTATTAGATTTTCTTACGAATGTTTGTGTAAAAAATTATATAAATAATGTAATTCATTTTTGTCTTTTTTCTAAAAAGTCAACCTCAATTTTACTATTTACAGTTTTTGTAACTCAAACTTCAAAAGTTCATATCTTTGGATATACATGTTCAAATTGGATGAATTTTTTTAAAAAAAATTACATAAAATTTCGAGACGAATAAATCAAACTCTACAGTGATACTTTTTTCCCAAACACATTTCAAGTTTTTACACTTTTTAGTTTCAACAATTCAAATGTCTCACCAAACGCATATTCAATTCAATTCAATTCATTCCAACATAAAAATTCAGTTTAAACCTATTTGGTATGTCAATAATAACAATATTGTTTTATTTTGTAAAAAGATAAAGAATAAAAGTACGGAGGAAAAAATATAAGAGTAAAAATACTTTATAATATGACAAGCAAACAAGTTACTTCAATCGCTCTATTAGATTTCTTACGAATGTTTGTGTAAAAAAATTATATAAATATACGCACTTGTAATTCAATTCTTAAAATCTAGTACAAAAGTTAAAAATAGGATTAAAAATTAGCGTATCCTTCTATAGAAGGTACTAAAAAAATTGTTGACATAATGAAATGCGAGTTACATATTCACGTATTATAAACGCGTAAGAAAATCTACGAGGCCAAGCATGTGCCACGCAATCTGCGTAAGAGCTGCGTAGGAATAAATGAGAATGTCTATCCACATCTCTCCTTTCTTTCTTCCTTTTACTTTTGTTTGTTTGACTATTCGATTGGCATAACCAACCAGTCTTCTTTATAACTTGAATAAATTCTCTCAACAAATAACGCCTATAATGCAGGAGAATGCTTTAATAAGGACCCGTTTGTTTTTCTAACTCATTTTAAATTAAATTATATTTTTTTATCATGTTTTTTATCTTTTTGAAAAAAAAAAAAAAATTATCTTTTCTGAAAAAGTCAACAAAAATTACTATTCAAACTTAAAAATTTCAACTCAACTCAAACACAACTACTACACTAAACAGGCCCTAAATATATATATAAATATATATATTGGTGGTGGTGGTGATATTAATACACTTAAGAATCTTAATATGCATTTGGAACACAGGTTTGAGAGGTAAATTTTAGGTTGAAATTGGTTGACTTTTCAATAACTAGTTATATTTTTTGTTGATTTTTCAGAAAAAACACAAAAATTGATATGAAAACCTTAACTTCCCACCTGATAACCAAACAAACCATTAGAGTCGAGATCTGTTATCCTCGAATTTCTTGTATCATCGACTATTTCCCAATGATGTTATTTCATATAATTAAATTTAAAAATTTAATCACATAAAAATTATTAAATACTAAAAAATTTAAGCAAATTTATGAGTTATCAAAATAATATTGAGAGAAAACCATTAAAACGGGAAGATGAGGCAGCAGATTTGAACTAGGATTCTTTATAAAATTCTCAAGCCACGCTCAAGTGCATGATGATAGAACACTTTAACACCTGGTTATTTACTCTGACAGAGTTTGTGAGTCAGTTCATTCTGTATTTGTGACATGTGGATTGTTAAGTTAAATATCACACCATTCAATTTGTGATCCTAATAAATGCTTAATATAATGTTGGGTGGGAAGCGTGAGAACACCACCGATTCAAAAATTTTTTTTTTTCATATTAATATTAGACAATTTTGATATAAGACGGCAATTAATACATATATTGTAATACCATCGGGGATTTCCTAAGAATGCCTCACTTAATTTATGGTTGATTGAGATACGAGGAAAATTGATAATTGCTATTTCCATCAGGAACGCGTTTTTGCATTTTTTTTGACAGTGAGATAGATTTGGTCTGGTCTTAGGCTGGTGGAGTTGGAGGTGGAGGGCCGGTTTCAAATTAGTCGTGGAGATTGACTTGGCATTTCTTCACAATGGCTTGAACTAGTCCCACTTCCACCATTAAAACAACGTGTAACTCTCTCGTTTCATGGACTTTTCTTAAGGACTTATTCAATTACGATGTTTCATTTCATGTTCCTTTTTGTCACCATTTCCTTCACTTTCGGTCGCCGGTGGCACATATGTGTTGAAAACATTGCAACTCTTTTCTAATCTTTTCTTTCTCTCTTCTAATTGCTTTCTCATGGTAAACCATGTACTGTCCAAGTTGATCGACTCAAAGCATCCAATACTAATACTATATCAACAAGATATCTATATATATATATATATATACACACACACATATATATTAATAACACATATATATTAAATATCCCATAAAAGAATTCACCAAATTATAAGTACGGATATTCTTCGAATTCTCTCATTCTATTATTTTTAATATGATCATTGTTTCAACGTGACCATCACAAAAAAAAAAAAAAAAAAAAAAAATTGAAGAAGAATTCTTCATCGATTGTGATTTCTATACCCTTTCTTTTATTAGAGTTCAAGTTTTAGTATGGATTGTGATTCTCCATGCCCTTTAATTTATTCTATTCATGTTTTTTTTTTTCCTCAAAGACTTTATTTTTTTTAAGACGCAAAATGTCAGAGAGTTTAATAAAAAACAAATCCACACTTAAATTTATATAACATATTGTTATTCACAAACTTGAAGCTTGCTACCAAAATTAAAATCTTGAATTGAAAATTAAATATGTGCCCGGCTAGCTAATTTCCCAATTCATATTTGATTCCACCATGGAAACAAACTTGTTCTGAACACATTTATCCTTTGTCACGTATTCTCCAAATGCGTATGCCAACAAGAGTGAAACTTCTGCCATAAAGGGCGGAAGAGGCATACATATATATATATAAATATATATACATATATTTATTGCCATGGAATAGGAATCCTACTTTTTGAAATATCCTAGTGCTTGTCCTGTTGTTGGAAAAGCCTAGTATATTTTATTGAGAGAGAGAGAGAGAGAGCCTAAGATACTTGTAAAATTGTAATGACATACCTTATTCAATTAAGTGGCTACAGGTCAGGGATGCGTAATAACAACTAATTTGAAGTTGGGCCGACACAGCAAATTTTGAGCTGATTATATGGTAGGAAATATGATGCTGCCTTATCATCCACCATATATATCTCCTATAAATATATATATATATATATATGTAATTTATTTGACATAACTTCTATATATTTCTTTTTTATTTTTGGCTAAAAAAAAACTTTCACGAATGTTTAGATTAAATATTATAAAAGAACGTTAGTAGCTGGAACTTGGAAGCTCTCTCGAAATTCATAAATTCCGTTCTGAAAATCTATAAATATAAATATATAAATTTTATTTGACAGAACTTTTATGTATTAATTTATAAGTTTTCGGTTAAAAAAAAATTAACTTTCAGAAATGTTTAGATGATATAAAAGAATTTTTAGTAGTTGGACTCAAAATTACTTTTTAAAATACTTAATAAATATTTTAATTTATATTTTACCTTTTTTATTTATAAGCGATAAAAAAAAATTCCCATGATAGATCTCGCTTAAATATTCTAAAGGCAAAATCATATTTGCATCCAACCACCTTAATATTCTATCGTTAAGGCATTATAAAACACAAACGTGTTAATGTATCTTTATTGCCAACAACAACCTATGAAATATTATTTAATTCGGCTCAACAATATAAAGTATTAATACCTATGGACTATATTTGCACCCCGTAACTAGGACCTATACAGATCAACAATAAGTTTTTTTGTTTAATCAAAATTCTATTTTAGTGTGTTCCCCAAAAAAAAAAAAAAAAAAAAAAAAAAAAAATTATAGAATGGTTACTATGTCCATGGTCTAGTAACTAATTCCATTTGACACCTTCCATAAGCATGCAAAACGTGTTTAGTTTTGTTTATTCTTGGCCAATTCTAGATATAGTAAAACCTAAACCAATTGGTTAATATTTCAACTATATTTTGAACTTCTTGTTTTTTTTCCCTCCAATGTACGAAACAATCTAAAGTAGTTTTTCAGTTAAGTTACGACATTAAATACTCAAAAAGCTTTGAAGAAAGAATTTGTCAATAAAAAGAAGAAGAAGAAGAAGAAAAAAGGATGAAGCTTAGTAATACAAAATTTAGGGTTGTTTGACACAATATTTTTTTAGTTAATAGAAGGAGAAAAAATGAAACTATTTTTCGGTAAATATTTAGACCCCCATTTGTTAAAAGTTTATTGGGTCAATACGACATCTAAATTTTCTAGTAAGTTATAATTACTTATTGACACTTTGATATAAGTTTTAAAATATATTAGAATTAGTTTTATTTAGAAGCCACACTTTGTATTTTGACTAAGAGCTCTTCTGAAGAGCTAAAATCTATTTGACAGATTATATAAACACTTTCAGAAAACAATTTTTGGATCCAAAAAATCCAAACAATTTCAGAAAAGGCTCTTCCAAACATACCCTTGGAATGAAGCTTAGCTGGCTTCATCATGGAAGTTGATGTTTAATATATTCGTAAAATAGGAAACAAAAAAAGTTAAAGGAAAAAAAAAAAAAAAACGAAAAAGGAGTTTTTTTTTTTTTTTTGATGAGAAAATTAGGTGCATGTCACAATTTTAATATTTTAAACTATGTAACCAAAATTACAAAGGAGATGTCTTCTTGAAAATTTATCTTTTAGATTTAAAAAAAAAAAAAAAAAACGAGGTGTTCGGTTTATGTTGGCAAAATACTACTATGGTTTTGACTTTTGAAGACGGGTCCATAACTTGAATATGTTAAATGAATTTTCTTACAACTTTTCTATGATTTGTCGTCGTTTATCAAATATTGTCGTTTTTTGTTTTTTTATGTCGTATAATCACAATATTACCATCTTCAATTCATACCTCTATTTTAACATAGCTTTTGCACCAAAATAGAGCACTTTTTGCAGCAAACTTAGAGTTCATCTTCAACCTATCTACTTCAAATTCTAAAAGAATATTCCCGACATATTCCTTTTTATTCTATTTACAAAAACAATTTTCTTTCATCAACTAAATACTAATATAATTATTAGCATATTAGTAACAATAAAAATGTTTAATTAAATATTTATCCAACTCTTGCAAATCTAAATTGTTTATTTATTTGTATGACATAAGTAAAAATAAATTTTTTTGTGTAACTTTTATAATGATATTGATTAAAATAATTAAGTTAAATAAATTTTAAATTATTTTTTTAAAAAGGATGTCATTTTGTAAAAAAAATATACAATTGGGGCAAAACATAAACGTCTAATATCTTTTAAGAATTTAATAAAAAAAACATGTTTTTAAGAATTTATTATTATTAAATTTATTTTTAAAAAAAGGAAAAAGTTGCGCTATCCCTGCTGCGCCAACAATGTGCAACACTGTTCATTGCCTCCATTTTAGCGCAGAGTTTGGCACAGCGTTGGAGAAGAAACTCCACGCCATCCTGGCGTTCTGCATCAACTTGGAGCTCGATTGGAGATGGCCTGAAAGGTCGTTGTTGTGAAAATTAGAGACAAGAAGAGGAATTTTAGAATGTTACGGGATAGAGCATCCATCTTAAAATGTTAATATGTAAAGTGAAGTGGCTCAATACCCTTATATGTTTATTATTATTATTGTATTTTCATGATGTGAGACTCGGGTATCTTATTACCTTTAACAGTTGTTTCGTGTAACGCTGTTGTTGTTAAAAAATAAAAAAATAAAAAAACATGTTGTTTGTAAAGCTGTTTTCGTTTTATGTCGTTTTCATAGATGTTATTGTGTAAATAGCTGTCCTTTCTTACATGTTGTTTTATTACTTGGTCGTTTTAAAATAATACATATATATTTTTATTTTGACAACACTTTTTTAAATGATTTTTAGTTTTGGAAACTGTTGTAGGTTTTAACCACTTGTCGTTTTTTCAAGTTCATTGTAGAAAAACTAAATGTCGCTTTGTAAAATGTTTGTCGTTTTTCATGGTGTGTCGTTTGAAACTTTTGTCGCCGCCAAAGCTGTTGTTTTCCTTATCAGCACGTCGTTTTTATTTGACGCTTGTAGTTTTAAACAAGTATCTCCCCTCCCGCAATTCTGTTGACTAATTCCAATGACGTATGTTGTTGAAAGGACGCAGATCTCATGATGTTTTTTTATAAGAATCGAACGGTCAAGAGGCGTCTTCTGAAACATTATGCTTGAGCCTTGAATATACTTCTTTCTTTCTTTCTTTCTTTTTTCCCCTGATAAATTGCATTTTAACCACCTTACTTTGGTGTCTTTGGCACTTGACTCCCTACACAAAAAGCTTTGTCACATTATTCCCTCTACTTTTCAATCTTTTGCAGTATCAACCATTTGCTAATTTTATATATATATAAAAAACCATTGCTAGTTTAAATATTTTTTAACATTAATAATAAAAGATAACAATACATAAATGCTAAATAAATTCATATGAAATGTTGGAATTAAAATTGGATCCTTAAATAGTTGAGTATGAGTGTAATTCTAACTTAATTGTAAATTCATATAAAATTCCACTATAAGATATAAAGTTTAAATTCTATAAATAAAATTTAAATGTATATATATATATCAAAAGTGAAAGAAACCAGAGCTTACCAGAAATTCATATATATAGTTATGTGACAAATTTTTAACAAGTGAATTAAAAAAAAAAAAAAAGTCTTTAAAGGGGACAACATGTCAAATTAGTTTTGGTTTGAGGTGGAGATGAAATTTTTAAATTGAAATTGATTGTCTTTTTAAAAATTAATTATAAATTTTATTAATTTTTTAAAAAATTAATATAAAAAATTCAATTTAATTGAAGTTACCTTTAAATACCAAATAAATCAAAGACACCATAATTGAGGGGGTTAAACTAAAATTTACCAAAAACATAGATCTTTTTTTTTTTTTTTTTTTTTTTTCAACAATCATGAATGAACCGGTTGGGTTTGAGTTGTGTTTGGGTTTTCTCTTTAGCTTTTTCTTGCTTGCTCTCGCTTTACGAAATTTCAACGGCTGAAATAAAAACTCTACAAAATTCCCTCCCGTTCCTTTTCCTTAGATCTCACTCTTCCTCTTCCTGATCTGGTATTTTCTCTTGTCTCCTTTTCTCTCTCTTTCAAACCAAACTCCCCCCCCCCCCCCCCCCCCCCCCTCTTTTTTTTTTATAGTTAATTTATTTTTCTGAAAAAAAAAAATTCATTTATTTTTATTTTTAATTTTGGGGCGATTAAGCGAGAATTTGGCGATGGCTGCTCCGCCGGTTAGAGCTCGGGCCGATTACGACTGCCTCATAAAGCTCCTCCTCATCGGCGACAGTGGTACGATTTTACTTTTCTGTCCTTGCCCTTTCTTTCTTTTGCTCTTTTATGCTCAAAAAATGTGATCTTGTTCTTGTTTAATAATCCTTCATTCTGACTGGGATTTTCCCTTGTTTGATGGTAAATTAATTCTCGCGCGTAATGGGTTTTTTTTTTTTTTTTCCAATTTTTCATTTAGCTTGAATGTTGTTGATTTGCTATTTCTTAATTTTATTCAGATTATATTTGTTCTGAAGTCTGCTTTAGAAATGCTGTTTTATTGATGTAGAAAAATGCTATATTTATTTTATACGCGTTACTTGTCACAATTGTATTATAGTGCCACAAAATGTTGATGAAGAGCTGAATAGCCGTGCTTTCTAATGAATGTCTGTAGCTCTCTCGTTACCAAGATTATGTTTTTGTTGAAATGGGATTTTCGTGGATGATAGACTCGACGGCATCTCTTACTATAGTGTCTTAAATTTATATAAATGTTTGTTTCCGGCCACCGTGCTTCTCGACTATGTTAGCAAGTTATTTTGGTGCATCATGCCATATTTTTGTGTGAATTTTTGTTCATTAGGTTTCCATCTCTTCATAAAATTCAAAGTGTTATTCAATGTGTGTGTAGGCATGCTTGTTTGTTGTCGCAAATGTATAGTCCGCCCACATATAGGGCCAGTTGGATATTGCTTTTAGAGGCCCTAAATATTCTTTGCACAATTATACGCTACTAGTTATACATTTGGTAAAAGTGCAAAAAAAGAACAATTATTTGGCGAAGCTAGATTTTAAGAACACTGCTATTACACGTCTACATTTTATAAGCTAAAACACTTCATTTTAGAGAACTGGAGACAAATGTCAACTTAAGAGGAGTAGGTTTTGCTTAGGGATGAGGTTACGTTGCATTTCTGGTTGAAATTAACTTTTGACATCTATTTAAAACATCTCGTCCTTAAACGAAAGTAGAATCTTCCAAGAGCACAACAATCCCAAACTAAGCCATAGGAAGCTCCTTTATAGTTGTTAAATGGGGCTGAAGTCCGAAGTCTGAACTGGTGGAGTCGTAGTGTTGGGAGGATATTCCTATAGGGGAGTAGAAAGTGATATGGTATCATTGTTTAAAATTGCGCAATTTGAGGCGTGCAATGAGGCGCACCTCAGGGAATTGCTGAAAAAAATAGTAATGAGGCCTAAGCCTCAATCACCCTCTAAACTGCGTACGCCTCTATGAATTGAGGCGTACTCAGAAACGCACACAATTGTGCAATATTGAGGCTGTAGCCTCAATTTTTCTGAAGTTTTTTCCGGTCCAAAGAAAATCGCTTGGCTACCATAAAGATGAACACATTGGTTTACATAACGTTCAAACAAGAGGCTGAAAGATAGACATTTGAAGAAAAAAAATTTTGATATTATGTTATGATTTCTACCTACTATATGATTTTTCATATTTTTCGACTTTTTTATGGTTTCATTTGAGGCTTACGCCTCAAACCGCATTAAGGCTTACGCCTTAACTCGCAAACAGAAAACGCCTTAATACCCGATTGCGCAATTTTAAACCTTGAAGGGTATAGAGATACATGTGTTTATCTATTCTCTATCTGTACGAATTTTGTTTTGAAATCAGTTAATTTGTCTTCATTTGGGTTGTGACTTTGCAGGTGTGGGTAGAGTTGCCTTCTTTTGCGTTTCTCAGATGGGTCCTTTACGACTAGTTTTTATCACAACCATAGGGTAGGTATTTCCTAGACTCTTCTACTTCTTTGCAAACTGCTTCAGGTCTCACCAAGTTGAATCTCGTTTACAGCATTGATTTCAAGATAAGGACCATAGAGCTTGATGGGAAACGTATTAAATTGCAAATCTGGGATACGGCTGGGCAAGAGCGGTTTCGAACAATTACAACTGGTTAGTATCAGTCTTCTAAACATGAACTTGATTAAGTTAGCTTCTTCTGTTGGCCTCCTGAGATCTGGTCCTTTGTAGAATCTTTTCCTTTGCAATCTTTTAATGTTTCGGATCTTTTCTTTAGACTTTTTTCCCCTCATTTGCAGCTTATACCGTGGAGCCATGGGTATTTTGCTCGTGTATGACGTCACCGATGAGTCGTCTTTTAACAGTAATCTCTTTGTTCTCTGTTTCCTGCTTAATGCTTTATGGTTCTTATTCTTTAATGCCGCTGAATCTATGAAATGAAAAGATTTTCTGGTTTAACTTTACATGGAGACACGGTGTTCTTAATTATTCACAATACTGTGATGCTACGTTTGTTACTTTGGCTGTGCTTTCATCTGTCGATGGTGAATTGTCTCAATCATCTTTTTTCTTAGAAATGGTTGTGGAACTGATTTCTTTTGGGATCCAGACATCAGGAATTGGATACGCAACATTGAACACATTGCCTCTGATAATGTCAACAAGATCCTTGTGGGTAACAAGGCTGATATGGACGAAAGCAAACGGGTTTGTTCTCCTCTTTAAAAGTCTGTGCTATGTGATGAGTTGCTTCTCTTGATGTTGTCTTGACAAGTAACTCTATTTCAGGCTGTCCCCACCTCGAAAGGCCAAGCTCTTGCTGACGAGTACGGCATTAAGTTCTTCGAGACTGTGAGTTCTTACCTATGGTGGAATTAGTTTCGAAATTGTTCCTTTTCCAAATATGTTGAAGCCTGAAACTATTCTTGTTTATTACAGAGTGCAAAGACGAATTTAAACGTGGAGGAGGTTTTTTTTCAATAGCAAGGGATATCAAGCAAGACTCGCTGATACTGATTCAAGGCTGAGGTACGACTTACGAGTTTGTTGCAAATATCAGCTTGCTAGTTGTTGCATCCTTTCCTCTAATGCAGGAATGTGTTTTATCTATGACCAAGTAATCTTGCTTCCATTAGAAAATTTCTTTAATTTGTTATGTTTAAAGATAGGGGAAAGCACCTAAATGACGCAAATTTAAAGACCATTATACCAACATGACACAAAAAATTAATACTAGGCTAACATGACACAAATTTAAACTAAAGTTAACTAAAATTTGTGTCACGTTGGTTATAGATGAAAAAAAGATGGTTATTAGGTAATTTTCTCTAAAAAAAATATGGCCATATTCTTTCCACGTCCCTGATATACATGCAAGACCTGCTTTTTAGATTAAGTCTGTCTGTAAATGCGTCTCAGCAGTTCTACCAAAAAAAAAAAAAAAAAAAAACGGAGCTTAGTGGGTCGTTCGTGCTTGAGAGAGGATATCTTTGTTTTAGAGAGTAGTGCCGAATCAGCATGCGGGTGCGGCCCACTTGTCCTTTGTAGTTAGTCAGATGTTGAGCTTTACTTTGTTGGATGTTTGCAGCCTCAGACAATCAAGATTAACCAACCGGACCAGGCAGCAGGGTCGGCTCAAGCAGGTCAGAGATCAGCATGTTGTGGTTCTTAAGCAAAGCTGCATTGAAGACGAGATGGTGGGTAACTTTTCAAAGCAACCATCCTGGTGGGGAAAAACTGATTTGCTATAACTATGTCAGTGATGCTTGTATTTTTCTCTTATCATTATTATTCACATTTACTTTTGGGTGTGAAAGGTAGACCTCCAATTCTGAGAAGTTAACTATATATTAGTCGTTTTCCTCTGAAGTTTTACCTTTACAGCTTGAAAATGACAACCCTTGGTCTATACTTTATTCATTCTTGGTACTCCTACTTTGAATGCATAGTTTGCTTAGATTGTCTGTTGGTGATTGTTTCCGTTGTTTTCCCTAGTAGGGGCCAAATAATTGGTTTTTGCATGGTGGTTTGGTGCCTATCGAGTTCTGAACTTTTAAAAAAGTGACAGTTTCTTCTTTAAACTTGACGATACACTAGAAAAATTTAACGACGGTCGATGGCTTACAGTTATTGGATCTGGGGGGGTCCTGAACTTCTCCATGAGTCCTTCACACGTAGTGCAAGGAATCTTATCACAAAAGGATCTATGCATTATTGAAGTACTTGAAGTACGTTGTGAGTGCCAATCGGCTGCAGCTGCTGGACGTAACACAATTTAGCTAAAACAAGCCAATCGGCTGCAGCTTGCTGGACGTAACACATTTAGCTAAAACAAGCAAAAAGGCTCAGCATCCATATGTTCGAGTTAGCAATAGGCTAGCAACCTTTGGAAAAACGAGTAGCAACAAACGGAGGTTTGAACAAGAAGTTGAAGGTTGCTGTTGCTCATTGTGGAAGTTGATTCTTAGTGATTGTGGATTCGGTGGTTCACGAAACGTCACCGAAAACTATGAATTATCCTAATAGGTTAGGAGCCTGACTTGTTGTCAGTGGAGTGCTCAAAGTGGATTAGTTTTTATGAGGGATTTTCGCACCGATTTAAGCTCGAAAAAAGAAAAAATGTACGTCCATTGAACAAGAGAACAGAACAAGGGCTAGAAAAAGCAATGATGACTCGACCAATAAGAAAAAGGAACAGAAAGAAAACAAGAAGACAGCAAATCCTAACAAATCAAAAAAAGAGAGAACAACTTTAGACCATCTTTGATGCAATTTGATACTTGATTGATTATCCTATATAGAAAGGGCGTCAACAAAGGTCTTTTTTTGCTCGATCAAATGGGAATGATGAGTGTTATTCCTTCTTCTCTAATCGCCTTTTTGTCTTTATAATAACTTTATCAACGAAGCTTAAACGGCTCAAACCAATTCTACTCGAACACTCAATTTTCAATCTCACCGCTACAAGTCCGACACTTCAAAGTCTAATTGGTTCAAGTAGGGTCCTTAGAATGAGTTTAAGGATTCGAACATTAGGTGTAATCTTGTAATGGGAAGAAGAAGAAAGACATTCTAAAAAATAATTTCGCTGTTGTGGTAAACCACACTGTGGATGGACTAACTCATGGCCGTGGCGCTTCGAACCAAAAAAAAAAAAAAAAAACACACACCACACACACAGAGAATAAACAAAAGAGAGAAAAAGGTCGGTCAAAGCTTAAAGGTGAATGGTGAGGCAGATTGTCCTTTAAAATGCCTACTAAGTATCCATCCATTAACAGCCTGAAACCCCACCTTAAAAAAGAGGCATAAAAACAAAATAATAAAAGAAAGAAAGAAGAAAGGACCAATAAAATAAGAAAGAAGAAGGAGGACCTCAATTAATGCAATTCTATTGGTTTGCTAACAAAATTGGTGTATGGACCTAATTCAACCTCCAATATCATTAGGTGACTTAGAAATACGTCAATAAACTCACAAAAATCTTAAAGCAGGAACTTTATTGTGCTCTACCTATAAGTACAACTGTTTTAGTTATTGTAGTAACTTTTCAGTGATATGATGTGTTAGTATTTATACTAAAATTTTACAGTGCTGACGCATAACGACTCTCAAATATAGATCAAATTATTACAAAATTAATCTAAGAACTAAAACAACTTGAGTATTTGTTGATAGAGTAAAAATACAGTTCTTACCGTAAATGTTTCCAACTTACCTTTTTTTTAGATGAACTCTTTTTTTAAGACTCCATGAATTGTTACAAGTAATGTCATAGTGCAAAAATGTTTTGTATTTTACAATTAGGTCATAGGAATTTCTATCACTTAAACATTTTGGGAATTTTCAGCCACACTAGGAAAAAGAAAAATCTTCCCCCATTTATACAAAAGTGGAGAAAGAGGTAGATCATCATGAATTGGAGGGTAGTAGTGCATAAAAAGTTTGCTAAAGCTGGAAAGGAGAAAAATGAAAAGAGCAATTAATATGGGGCCATGTGATAGCATTTGGAAAATAGTATTGTTTTTGGAATGAAAAATAAAAAAATTTCGATATTGATTGGTAGTATTTCCAAAAACCTTTTTTTTTTTTTTTTTCCTCCATATTTCACGAGGTGGGTGTTTTATGACTTGAACGGAGACAAACAATATAATGAAGATGAACATTCTCAAACACATCTAGAAATGCGAGAGAATGCTTATGGAATTACCAAATAATCTCGAAAGCTATAATTTAACGTTATTCAAAAGACAACTCCACAATTATAAAAATCTATACTATAGGTATTTGGTTGGTTCTCCAGAATACATAATTTTGTTTAACTTGTATATTCTTTTTAACTGATGTAATTATCAAATCAAATCAAACGTTTAGAAACATGTAATATTGACAAAGAATACCTATCTCTCCATTCATGCAGAGCCTACACACTCACTTTCACGCAATCAAATTTTGCAAAAGCCAGAAGGCAATTTTTTTTTTTTTTTTTTTTTTTGTTGTCCCCCACTTCTTTTTCCCCAAAATAATTCACATTTGGAACAGTGGGAAATCTTTTCTGAGTTGAGTCTGTCACCAAAATTAATGCAAAAGCTTTCTAAGTTATCAAGAAATGGTATCTATGTCGCTGTTGTTTCTTTCAGCAGTATTCTTGTTGGAGGTTTTAATCCTCATTAAATCATCCTTTCATCTTTTTATTCTATTTGAACTTTTTATTTTTAATTAATTAATTAATTAATTAATTAATTAATTTTTTTTTTTTTTTTTTGCAGAATTAAACTTAAATTAATGAATAGATATCAATAATGAGGGAAGAGGCAATTTGTGATGATGTTAAAATTGGTCTTGGTCCGGGACATTAAGAGATTTGTCTTTAAATTAAGCACAAAAGGGAATCGACATAAATATCATGGTATGAGAAAAGTAATGAACTAAAGATATATAGCCCCACGATAGAAAAATGCTTTTGCACCCTTACTAGTTTTAAACCAGTTAGAAACTGATAGGCAAATTAATCAAGAGATTTCGGAAATTAATAAGTAAATCTCAAAATTGCTTGAAAAGGTACAGTGATAATTACGATGGAGGGGTGAAATGTAACATCGGTGTATTATTTTATAATCTCTCATAGAAATAGACCTTTGTGGAACGTTGTAATGGCATTGGCACATACCTTTGTTCTATAGGCTGTCATTCAGCACTGAGAGCTATTTAGAAACTAAATATTAATCAAGTTTTAATCCACAACAACCCACCTCATCTTTTTCATGGAGCATTTGCCAAAGTGGTCATTACACTACATGTGAAGTTTTTACAATAAAATATTATATTTTGCATTATCAGTAGTTTTAAATTTTTAGGTTAGTCTTTCCTACATTTGATTTGATTTATAACAAAAACAATATTATATATATCGTATGTTACAGATTTAAAAAAAAAAAAATTGATATTAATAGATTATATATTGTTAAAAATTTAATACAATGATTAAAAATTATTTTCGATCCATAATATATATTTATAAGAGGTCATACTATCCTTTATTTTCAACCACCTCCACAAATCCTGAAAAGGAGACAGACGCATCAAGGGCCATATCTATGATTGTCCCACCTCTCACCCTCATGCATATTATCTGGTGGTTCAATAATGAAATATAGTGGTTTCTTCTCTTTTTTACTAGACAATGGTAAATGTTTGACGCGTCACCAATCACTTCCTTTATACATATCAATTTGGAATCCTCTTCCCTTTTTATTTTTATTTTTATTTTATATGACTTCTTTTGTTGTGGATAATTGCCATTAATTTTTTTCTCTGCCCTTTTTTAAGCTCAACACTCATGTTGATACCCACTTTCTTTCTTGATTCCCCATCTTTTCAATTCATTTGGTCCTCGTGTTCATATCTATGTGAACATATGCGACTTCTGGATTCCCAATTCTGTGGATTCTTTGGTACACTGGTTATTTATATACAATTAAATATTTCTTATTAGTTCCAAACAAACATACATACCTATATCATCACATAAATTCAATGTCTAACTAATTCTTATGTTACGTATAGTTAGTGACAATATAAGTATAACGGGCATATATACCTAACAAAAGTGAACTACGTAGCACAAAAGTGAGTTTCATATTGATTCGGTTTTAGCCTAACAAATATATAACAATAACACGACTTATTATCGTTGGTGATGTAATAACAACATAAATGATAGAAAATTCAATAACTTTTAATTTTATAATTTGTTTTATTATATATGTCATAGTTCTTTTTTTTTTTTTTTTATGATCACACATGTAATGATACATAATCATGTAAGTATCCGATATATGATATAAAGTTGCCCATTATTGATAGATTAGTAATAATTTAATGGATCCACATCATAGAATTAAGAATGGATTCTCCATAGGATTTGGGATAGCCAAATGGGACTGCATACACACACACACACACACACACACACAGACACATATATGATAAAGCTGTTACTGATCAGGGTCATTCCTGCTCTTGGTCTGGAGAGCAAAGGAGGCCATTGTTCATCCCACTTGGCCAGAAGGCTACAAAAAATAGAAAAATATTCGGAAAATCATCATAACTAAATATCACTATTAATAAAAGGTGACTCTTATTTGTGAGCTCATCTTCTATTGTTAGGTGGTGCTCAACATTATCGGTGTTTTTTACATTATTTCAAAAATCCTAAGTTGAAACAGTTTCATCATAACTCAAATCTACCTAGATGTGAACTATATTAGAGATAGTGGGGTTTGGGCGCTCAGCTTGGATTTGACCCTAATTAAATTTTGTTGATCCAACCTCATTAATTATGTCACCTTCACAAACTAAGAGCTTTGGTGGAATTGAGAATAAAGGTGAGAGTAGGCTAATGAAATCAAATTCCTCAAAAGAAGCTCAATTTTGATCCCCCTCATTCTCCAATTCAATAGATGTAACAAATTTAATTAAATATAATATGAGTTCCAAATTATTATATTACCCCCAATTTTATTGATGCAACCAAGATCAGGATATAATGATAATTTGTACCAACACACACACATATATATATGTGACACACACACACATATGTGTGTGTGTGTGTGCGTGTTTCTTTCCGTTTTTCTTGTACTTTTATACTAAACAATTTTTGTTTTCTTTCCTTGTTTTCAGACGGGACAACTCATTCAACGTGATACTGGTGCGGTTTGGTTTGATTATCTAGTTAATATTTTGACCGTTTTTTCACCAAGCTTGTTTAACATCACTTAATATCGTTTGGTGAATATACTTTACATAAATAACCGTCCAAACTGCACTGCACACACCCCTAATTTTAAGCATCTTTCAAAATTTTCACACAAAAAAGCATGAAAAAATATCACAAAACCCACGTACATTCATGAAAACTCACTATTTTTGTTAATTATCCTTAAACAATGTTTTCATGCGTATTGAAGGACGTACAATTGTCGGTCTCTCTTCATTGTTTTCTAACTTTATAGTGAGAATATATATATATATATATATATATATATTATAAACACATATATATATCTAATATGTTAGAACACTAACTCTAATATTAACTTTTGAATACCACTTTATGTGACACGTAAGTTGTTATTCTTTATTGATATGATTGCCACATCAGTTAAGAACGTCTACAATTAAAAAAAAAAGAAGAAGATAATTTATTGCTACACGAGTTGATACTCAAGGGGTGTGGTTTCTATATGGCCAATAGTATAATTAAGCAATTATCTTAATCAACGTCTTAAGAATCAACTAAAGTGTGATTCCACTGAACCAAGCAAATTAAAAGCCAAGGAATATAATTAAATGGGGGCACTATCATCAAACACTTTGTGAAAAAGAGGAAAACTGAAAGCAATAATACTGGCGACTTTAGTTTGGCCCAAATGACGACACTCCCATGAATGTGCCTTAATCCCATGCATATATATATTATATATATTAACAATTATTGACAATAAATTCTTACTTTTAAGCTTAATCCTCAAGTAATTATTGAGACTAATTAAAAGGCAAATTGTTTCTTTTATTTGTAGTTGTAATACAAAAGCCTCTATATAAATAGGAGTACCACACTTCCCCATCCCACAAGCCCACAACAAGGCATAGCAATATATATACATATATTTGAATATTTATAGTTTTTTGAGGTTGTTTATGTAGTTCAATAGTGGGGAAGAGAACTTTTAGGAAGAGGACGATGAAGAAGCTTGAGATGCAAAGACGGTTTCAGAAAGCAAAGCCATTCCTTGGTGTGGTGTTCTTGCAATTCGGGTTTGCGGGGATGGACGTTCTGTCCAAGGCCGCGCTAAACCACGGGATGAGCAACTACGTGCTCGTTTGTCTACCGCCATGCTGTCGCCACCGCTGTCATTGCTCCTTTTGCCGTCATTCTAGACAAGTCGGTTCACAATCTCTCTCTCTTTTCTTATCACCCACACTACACATACACATACACATACACATACACATACACATGCATACCGGAGATTGCTCTATATTTATCGCCATACGATGCATAAAGTAATCACTAACAAGGATTTTTTTTTTTTTTTTTTTTTTTTTTTTTTGTCATACCAAATTTTGATGTTGGACAGGAAAGTAAGGCCAAAGATGACACTTCCAATTTTCCTATAGATAGTAGCCCTGAGCTTACTAGAGTAATTTTCTAGACTTCTATGCCAAGTTTTGTTCTACTTTTCTTTTGCTGTTAATTTTTTAATTCTAATTTGATCCAATTAATTATTTCGTAACTCTTTGTCTCTTGTTTGGCAGGCCAGTAATTGACCAGAACTTGTATTTCTTGGGAATGAAGTACACAACAGCAACCTTTGCAGCTGCTATGACAAATATTCTTCCTGCCATTACGTTTGTAATGGCTTGCATCCTTAGGTAGTAGCTATATAGCATGTGGAAAATTGACATGGAATGCATATATATTTATGGTGTCATGAATATGTGTTATGGATTCCTAGGCTTGAGAAGGTAAAAATCAAGAGCATAAGGTCCCAAGCAAAGGTGATTGGGACCATAGCGACGGTTGCAGGCGCGATGGTGATGACGGTGATGAAAGGCCCTATTTTGGAGTTGTTCTGGACCAAAGCAACAGGTGCACACCAAGCGCAATCGGGCGGGGTAAGTCTAGCGCATTCTGTAAAGGGCGCCTTGATGATCACGGTTGGCTGCTTCAGCTGGGCCTCTTTCATGATCCTGCAGGTAGCTAATTTTTTCCCACTATTTCTAAATTAAAAGATCTCGTTTGTTATTCAAACTATGTCTCACTGGAAAATCATCTGACTCCGCCGTTTGATGAAGGCAATCACTCTAAAAACGTACCCCGCCGAGCTCTCCCTGACAGCTTGGATATGCCTGCTGGGCACGCTGGAGGGCACCGCGGTGGCGCTGGTCATGGAGAGGGGAAATGCTTCCGTCTGGTCTCTCCACTGGGACACTAAATTGATGGCGGCTTTTTACAACGTACGGCAAACTAATAATTACTCAATCAAACAACTACTGGTTTACACAATTATAAACATCAGATCAGATCACGTCAACATCATGATCAAAATACCAAAAAAAAAAAAAAAAATTACATATATAACGAAACTTAATGAAAATCTGAGAATCCAAAACTTAACGGATGTAATGTAAATTTATAATGATGTAATGTGCAGGCATAATGTGCTCGGGACTAGCATATTATATCCAAGGAGTAATAATGAAAGACAGAGGCCCTGTATTTGTGACAGCTTTTAGTCCACTGTGCATGGTTATTGTTGCCATCATGGGTTCCTTCATTTTGGGCGAGCAACTTTACCTTGGCGGGTCTCTATTTCTTATTCCCTATCTCATTTTTTAATTTTTTACAATATTATATATACTTTTTATATATATAATTTATATAAAGGCATAACTTTCTATAGCTAAAATTTCAGAAAGTTTACATATATAAATTAGTAATTTAGAATCTGTGTGAAAACATTCTGCAACTCCAGTTACTTCACAAAAGACATATATATGTGTGTGTGTGTGTGTGTGGATATGATACATGTGAATATAAGTGATAAATTTGATTATGTTACAGGGTGATTGGAGCTACAATAATATTAGTGGGACTGTATCTAGTGGTGTGGGGTAAAAGCAAGGACCACAAATCCTCAACGTCAACTCTGGATGAGCCAATACCACAGGAGTCTAAACAGATATCAGACCCAGATTCCAATCATCAAGTGGTCACTATTAATCCATCTGCCCATCCTGTTGAACCTAAATAGAATCATCACCACCTTCTTCCGTCAATTTGACAGTTTTTTAAGTTTATCTTAAATCTAAACTAATTAACGTATCATATCTAAACCAAACAAAGTCGGTACTTATTGCTATGAAAAAAAAAAAAAAAAAAAAAAAAAGAAAAGAAGAAGAAGAAGATGAAAGCCAGTGCCTGCTTGTTTGGACTTTGTTATGTCGTACTTAAGTGTTTTTAATCTAAAATAGGTGCTTTTTTGAAATGAGTTTTGGTTTCTAGATTAAACCCATTTGACCATTTTCTATCAATTTCATATTTGCATTCCCATTTACTTGAACAAATTATTACAAATTGTCACAAACTAATATCGACTACTAAAATTTGGACAGAAGCTCCTTCTACTTGAGCATGTTTCAAGAATATACCGAAATTTTGAAGACAATAAAGCACATCGTATCACGTGGAACGATACTTTTGTTCAAATTCTATAATCTTCATCGATTTGGGACACTTTAAAATACTTTCATGACAAGAGAGGAAGATATAAAAGGATAAAAAAAAAAAAAAAGTTTCATTCCAATATCAAGGAGAGATCATAAATTTCCTTTCCCTTCAAATATAACTAGGAACTATGACCCTGCCATCATACAACAAAATAACCAGACAAGATGTCCTGATCCTATGTGTAAGGTTGACCTCGTACTAATTCCGTTATACCTCGGTTCATAACCACAGAACAGACGTGTACCAAAAGCCGTCGAGAGGGTAGTTTCTATCCCCATCAATAGGTACAAGGTATAGCCAAAAAACAGACATGAACTCCTATGCACAAAATAAAGACGATCCCACCTTGTCAATTCGCATAAACTCGCTCACGACGGTTGCTTCCCCTCATCAGTAGCACCATATATGCGCTGAAGTTCACGAGTTGCAGCCAAAAAGGATTCTGTAAAGAGAAAACACAACCACAAAAATTTAGAACAAGATACACAAGCACTAAGTTTGACAGCTTAAGATTATTTGGATCACCTTTCCAAGTTCGGAAGGACTTCTGATTGATAGGCGAACCGGTGATGGTCTGAAGAGCGTCGAACAACATATTCTGGGGTGTGCTTCTGAGCTCTTGTACTATCCCATAGATGGTTCTTCCATTCTCACAATAAATGTGATTATTCGGATGCTTTGTCTTGCAACTGGCGTGGCGCTCAAACTCGAATGCGTTGATCACCTACAAAATCAGTGGCTCCACAGCATGGGCCCAAAACTTCCCTCGATAAACAAAACTAAATGAAACTAAACGAAACGAAACTTACCTTGGAGAAATTACATGATTGACAGCCACACAAATATCCCGAACCTTTTATTATTCCACGAAGCTCCTTCTAACATAAAGAGGAAGCAGAACAAAACATGTCATCAAAACATAAGCTAATTTGCGACACGAATTCATAAGAATTAAGGATTTTTATTTTATTTTATTTATTTATTATTATTATTTTTTTATTTACCTCCCTCGACCATGCAATGTATTTCACAGGTACTCCATCCAGCATTCCAGTCGATAGCAAACTCCGGACATTCGGAGGGAAGGTGTTTGGTTGAGCCTTCTTAGAGACTTTATGATCGTCTTTCTTCTTGCAGAAACTCTTGGTTGCAGAAGCGGTTGCTCCACGAGGTGAAGCATTCACAAGAGCATCGGGATTCAAAGAGTTAATTAGCTCTTTCTCATGTGCTTCCTCTGTCTTTAGAACCGATGTCTTACCCATCAGCATTTCATATGTGGACATGAGCCTTTCCGACGCAGTCGCATCATCACCATAGTCATCATCATACCCTCCAAACGATATGATGGTACTCTCTCCCTTGTTATAGGAGTGACCGTTTGATATGACATTGTTGTCACCCTTGTTTATGGCATAATTTGTTGACATGTTACTCTCTTGAACCTTACCGTAGAATAAACCACAAGCAGTTGACATGCTACCGGTACCACCGATATCGCCCTTACTGAATGTCTGATCAGCTGATATGGTATTGCTACTCTTCTTAAATGTTTGATCTATCGATATGTTTTCATCGCCCTTGATAAAGGGTTGTCCTTGTCCCATTGATATAAAATTGTTATCTGCCCTCTCATAAGTGTCGCCCCCTAAAATCGATATCGAATTGTCATTGCCTCTGCTATAAGCATGTTCCATAGACACAGGCATACGATTCTCGGAGTCCTTAACCTCGCTCACTTTGACCTTTCTAAACCCTACACCGTGACTAAGACCCGATCTATTAGGATCTTCGAGAACATGACACATAGACAAACCAAATGAGGAATTGTTCCCGTACGGATCCTCATTAACTTTTCCCCCCAAATTCATCTTCGGCACGGGTATGGACGACATGTTTCTCTCATCAAAACCCACAGTCCTCGCTGCATCAGATTCAAACAACCGTTCGGCAATGTGGCCAGGATACGAGGGGAAATTGGGAGCAGGTGCGCCACCCCATGGAGAAGCATTGGAGCCCAACATCCCTGGAAATAGATTGTTATTCGGAACCTCTACCACTGCCTGCTTCTTGTTGGGAAATAGCTCAACCTCGGGACCATCCGCAAACCATTGATGAGATCGCTTTGGCTCGATTCTTGATGAGTTATTATCATATGTTACCTCTCCATCATTCAAATAACCACTACCCTTTGCCATCCAAAAGCCCTGATTCTGGAAAGAAAAATGAAAAAAAATTTAAAAAAATCTTAGAACGATACATAAAAACAAGTTTATAGTAAAGACTAGCTAATCTAATAACAGTAATTACAAAAACTTAAACAAATAATCAGCTAATAACAATATAAACATACAAATGTATACATTTACAAAGCTGAAACAAATATATTAAGATCTGGAACCAATTTCTCTAGATTAGCATGTAAGACTATGACCACATAAAAGCATTGTTTACTCAAAAACTTCCTCCAAAAACTTTGAAATTTGATATCATATGTATATATATAAGCCGCATAAATGCCACATTTCAATCAGAGATGAGAAAAGGTACCATTTTTACTGCTTTTAGTTACTGCAAATCAATATCTCCCAAAGGCATAGTAAAAACCAGAGCAAGCCCTTCTCAGATTGTTAAGTTAAGCTCACCTGGAAACACTTAAAAAAAAAAAAAAAACACACACTATAGTTATATACAAATGCATACACATATACAATATATACATGTTTGTGTGTATCAATCTCAAACAGCAATAAACTACTTTAAACAAAAAAAAAAAAAATTATATGCAATGACAGTCCTTCACAGTTCAAAAAAGATTATATCTTTTCTTCTTCTTCTTTCTTTTTTTTTTTTTTTTTTTTTATCTTAAAAACCAAAACTTGTTTTCGTTTCCAGGAAACCAAAAGGACAATGAGCAACTGAAGAGAAACAATGCCAGAAAGAGGGAACAGAACCCTAACTGAAAAGAACAACCTTTGTAGAAGCAAAAAAAAGAAGCACCTTTAAGATCTGTTGATGTGGGTTTGGTTGAGGAAGTTGAGAAAGTAGTGTTCTTTTTTTTTTCCTCCGGTTGCTAGTACGTCGGAGGTTGTACGGAAGGGAAAAAAAAAACAGAGAGAACTGGGTTTGAGAGATCTAATCAAAATGGAGTTGGATTCTCAGAGTACTTTCGCTTTTTTGCCCTTTTAATTTATTTTCTTTTTATTTTTTTTATAAATATTGATGATGAGAGAGGGGAAGTTCAAAGTGTGAGATTAGAGATGGTGGCTTGCACGATTATAGTTGATGGATTCACATCAGAGCCGTACACGTGGACACTTTTGAGTAAAGTTGGTCCCACTTGTACAATATATTATATTATATTGGATAAAATTTTAAGTGAATTCCGTAATAATTATACGCATTTTTTCATTATCATTTTCGTATAGCGTAATAGATTTGTGGTGTGAATGAGGATGAAAAAAATACACTCCTAATAGAGTTCTTTCTCTTTCATGTCTTATTCAGAATTTCTTCAAAGTTTATTATGAAATTTATATATGCATCAAAATTTTATAAATTCAACATACTAAAATTATAATTTATTCATTCAAGTTATTTATTTTAATTTCAAGTGAATAGTAAAAATAAAGGGTTGTAATTTAGTTAGGGTGAGCTAACTCCAAAAAAATGACGCTCGAATTATTATTTATCATCGGTCAGCTAAATAGTGGTAAATTCGTTTTCAAACCTTATATATACTGTACATCACATTAGTTAATCATGTCTAAAGTCATTACCTTAATCATAAAAAGAAACTGTATTTTTCTCATGATATCTATAATTTTTCTTTAGTTGTCTTTATACAAGTTATTGACTGCTCTCTCTCTATCTCCTCTTGTTTTTTTTTTTTTTTTTTTTTGTTGGTCCAACCCTAACCGAGTGATGTGAGAGAACAAGGCACCTGAAAATTGACTTTTGAGCTCTTTTTATGACTTTTTTTTTTTTTTTTGGACTTTAGTTGTGAATTTTCCTTCCCCCATAATATTATTGTTTTGATTTGAAACATGTTCTCCACCCACACCCAAAAAAGAAGACAACAAGTATAGGATGAATTGTTAAGGATTTTATTTTGAATGAGAAGCATCTAGATGGTCCATTCTCCAACCTAAAACATTTAGTTTTAGATCAAGTCATAATAGGTTTTCTTTTTAAGAAATATTATAGGTTTTCTTTTTTAGAAGGAAAAAGTCTCTAGATTTTTAGAATATTATACAAACACTAGTCAACTCAAAAAAAGAAAAAAAGAAAAAGAAAAAAGACACAGAGAATATTATAAACATAGGGCCCGTTTGGTTGGTAAGTTCCATTCAAATTAAACTGTACTTTTTTTATCATGTTTTTTATTTTTTCTGAAAAATTTTTTTGTCTTTTCTGAAGAAGTCAATAAAAATTACTATTTAAACTTAAAAATTTCAACTCAACTCAAACTGAACTTGTGCACCAAACACCCATAGTTTTGGCAAATATCAATCGAAAGAGAAGTCTTGTGTGAGTACCTGATGCGGTCCTCACCATCTTTTTAATTTATTCTCTTCTTTTGTTGGTCCATCTTATCTTATTTGGTACTAATAATAATTTTTTTTATAACTGTCACCTACTACATGTTTTCAAGATTTTCAGCGGAAAAAATCTCTTTTATTGATAATGTGTTAAGTTGATGACATTTGTAGTATTATTATTTATCATTATTAATTATGTAATATCATCGATCACAAATTTCAATACTCTTGTTCACTTACATGGACTAGGAGTACCGAAAATGTTATTGCTCAGAACCATAGTTGATAGCACTTTTTGATGTTCTCTCTTTTTAGTAGACTAGGATTTTTTTAATTTTTTTAATTTTTATTTATTTTTATTTTTTAGTCTTTTTAAACGTAAACAATTTTTCTTCAGACTTTCAAAAACTCTAGTCAGTTATATAAATATTGAAGTTTTAGGAGTTGAGAGAAAACTGTGAAAACAATCATTAAAATAAGCATGTTTATGCTTTTTATCCTCTTACTTAGATTTTTGATAATTTATACGAGAAAAAAAAAAAAATGAAAACTGGAACAATAATCTAGGGACGTCCATTTTTAGGGACAATCCTAAAAACCAGCCTTGGTTGCGACAAGATGACACAAGGTTTCAATCCATGGGCCAAAAGAAAGAAGCCCATCTTGTCTAAGTTTTTTGGGCCCGTGCTCTGACTATGCTGACATCTGGATAACAGGCCCGTTAGGATTTCAAATTTTGGTGGCCTGTCTTCATTCAAGCACTCTTCAAGTTTCTGGGGCTCCAAAGTTTTTTTTTTATTTAATTTTTAATTTTCTAATGGAACTTCTACACTAGACCCACCCTTCATTTTCACCTTTTTTATGAACACAATAATCGGTCTCTTAACTCTTATGATGTGTCCCCACACCACCATAAAAATTAGAATACAGAAACGATAACATATTCATATTTATAAATATACAAAAAGATCCTCATATGATGAGAGTATCCATACCAACACTATATGCCTCTTAACTTCAGATCATATTAAAATCAAATGAGATCAGAAAAAAATACAAAAAGCTGATAAAATCCAATATGCTTTATGTTAAAAACAGCTTACCTATTGATAGTAATTACATTTACAGTTGATCTATATATCCACGTCCCCACCACCAAAAGGGCAAAAACCAACCAAAAAAAAAAAATATATATATATATATATGAACAAACATGCTGAGCTGACTCAGTTTAAAAATAAAGAAGCCAGAGATGCAGCCATTTTGCCTCCTATTTCACAACCCAACCCAACACCATCATCATCATCATCAATCAAGCATGTTTGATGGGTCTCTTCCTACATTTCAAGATTTTAAAAAAATAATAATAATAAAGAACGAGAGGCTAAAGGGTTTAGGGAAAGGCTGTGTTGTCGTGTTAGTTGGTTCAGTTCGGTTCGGTTCGGTTTTTGGTGGTTTCAAAGGTTTGTCTTTCTTTCTGTCTGTCCGGCCGTCTATTTGTGTCATGAGAAGTTGGTGATGTTCGGTGGTAAAAGCTCCTCAGCCTGCACTTTTGGGGCGTGCTTTAGTCCTGGCATGTAATTGGTCTTGTTTCTAACCACAACAGAATTTCTATTACAATTATTATTACTACATTCATTAGAGCCAGAGGAGGAGTCTATTTCGACTTGAAATAGTGAGTAAACCGGTCTGTGGTCCGAGAACTTGGACTCTCCTCTCACGTACCACATTTGCTTCATCCCTTCTCCCTTCCACAATATCCTGTCACACCTGCAGTGTCACAGTGTTTTATTTTTTATTATTTTTTATTTGTAATAAGGTATGAAAAAATACAAGTTTATAGATATTAGATTATTCGTTCACATGTAATTATGAGCACGCAGATTTAGACAAGCATGCATATAGCGTAAAACGAGGCATACCACAAGAACAAGACACATGCTTTTCTCCACTAATTAGCTGATAATAGATACTCCATTAACCGTATAATTGCATGTTAAAAAATAAGTCATGACCCACATATTAATTGGTCGGCCTGTTCACGTTCTCTCCTTTGTCAGTTATTTTTATTTTTGTTTCTCAATTCCAAGTAATTCGAATGATTATATTTTATTTTATCGGTTCTCTTATATTAACATTATCTACGGACTTCGTTACATTTATAATTGATGAACGTTGATTTAATAATCAAAAACAACAAAAAATACAAACTAAAGAACAGTGTCTTTCTTTCTGGTTTCCTCTTGGTGCCCTTTCTCTTTGTCTCTTTCTCCACTTCATTTTTCAATTCATCAAATTAATGATAGGTTTCACATGCAATGTCTACAATTTTTTGATTATATATCATATATAATATATATGTATATCCATTTTCTTTTTTCTAACAAAGCAAGAAATAGCATGTAGTCAACTCCTCAGTATATACAATCCCATTCTTATGTATAAACATTTATATATAGGAGTTGCAATAGTAACGAGGAAACATGATTAAACCCCTTCTTAACTAGTGTATAGGTTGTAAAGTTCGACTTTGGGTTAGCCTTGAAAAAATAATAGTTAAACAATAAATAATTTATAAAATAAAATAAAAAAGAGTAACGAGGGTTGTTAAGGTGTCATGAACAAATGGAGCCAGAAAACGGCAAAGAAAAAACTGTAGCACTAATTATATAAAAATAATTTATTAATACCTAATCAACCATTATGGAACAGAGAGATAATGATGAAGACCACCACTAGTTAACAATTTCAATAACCTCATTGGAAACACCCATGAATCTACATGAACATATACACATATATATATATATATATATTCCTCTCTCAATTATTAGAAAAACGTGATCAAGGGCAAAAAGAAATTGAAAAAAAAAAAAAAAAAAAAAACTTAGGAACTTACCAGGCAGGAGTTCGTTGCTTCTCTCTAGATTTGGAGAGTTGTGCAACATAATGATCGGAATTGGCTAGGTACTTGTATGTTGGTGCAAAATGTATGGTTCCTTCTTCCCATCCTTTGAATACCCTTCCTGCTCTTTGCTCTATCCTTAGCTGCATTCAAGACATAACCATCACAATTTAAAAACTGGGTCCCGCTCTGTTACATGACAGTTTTAATATACGATCATTCGTATGATATATATAAAATTGCATCATCAATAATGACAAATGAACGTCGAGATAGATGTCACACCTGATCCTTTTCTAAAAGTGCCTGCCAATCATGCTTCTTTAGTAGCTCATGCGTGTCACCACTCGCATTTGCAAGCCGGTAGTTCAAATCACCAAGCCAAATCACCTTGCTGAAATTATATATCATCACCACCAAAAGAATACATGTTAATATATATATATATATATACATATGTGAGTGTGTATGTATGTATATATTTGTAAAACAATTGCAAATTGAGAGGAGGCCTCACTCATGGTCCAAGATGGTAAGAGGGGGCGGTTGACCAGAATTAGGTCTACAAGAATGAGAAAACCTCGTCCTCTTTAGAATCTCCATGACGTCTGAATTCCTTCTCACCTCATCTCCTTCTCTCTCCCCGGATGTCAGGTGAGTGCACACAAAGCAAAAACTTGTCTGCCACAATGTCATGCTTATTGATATTGAACCCTAAAATATATACATACACATATATATATATATATATATTATTAGTGATGCAATTATAATATATACAACGTTATATCACAACTGTTACATAACAATGTGAGACCTGATAATTTTTATTTTTTGTGTCATGTGACAAACATCGAGTGATACATACTAACCTTGTTTCCTAGGTATCCCATGATGCCCCTACCAACACAAGAGACCTTTAAGTTGGTGACGTGGGGGAAAAGCTCCGATCGAACCCACACGCATAAGAAGATTCCACCATTTGCTTGCTGGCTGCCAGCCTATATCGCGGCTGCGTCCAAAAGGCTGAGCTTGGCGAGGACTCTCCGCTAGAGCACACGGTCGAGTTGTTCAAGTTGAGTAGTCTCTTGAAATCCTCTCCACCGAGCTCGTTTTCTAAGGAAAGTAAGTCCGAGAAGCTCACCCTAGACTTGGGGCTATTGTCACGGTGTGAAAGTCCGACGTTGTCGTCATTGTTGTCGTTGTTTAAGGCTTCGCGAATGAGGGCGAGCCAGTTGGAAGCAGGGCCATTGTCCTCCGCACCTAATACGTTACCGGCATTAAGAGGCACGATTTCTTGGAACCTAATCATCAATCATGCAAATAATACGATAGTTAAGAACAAATAAAATTTGTACGAAACCATTTATCAAGAGTAACAAAACAAAAATGTAGAGAGAGAGAGAGAGAGACGAATTACCCAAGAACATAGATGTCAGCAGGGGCAGGGGAATTGAGCCACTCTCTTAAGTTCAAGCCATCATGGGGAGGCTTCCCTCCAACATTCCATGTTCCAACAAACATCCTATATTTGAAATCAATACCCATGTTATTTTCCTCTAAAATTAAAAATTAAAAAGAAAAGAAAAAATTAGTCACTAAAAAAAGCAAAAAAGAAACTTTGTTACCACCTAAATTCATTATATTCAACTTGCAACCTTAGAAAGTCTAAGCAATTTCTCCCATGCCAAACTAATTCCATTTGCAACGCCGAACCAATTGAATTTGTAACCCAGATTAAAAAATAACAATAAATAACTTTAGATCTCAATATTAGAAATAATTAACTACAACAACATCAAATTCTACACGTTTTTGTTTTAATTAGGTAAAAATAAATAAAAAATGAAAAAATTAGATCTTAGGATCAAAGTCAAATAAGGATTACCGCGAGGGTCAAAGCCGAGATTATTACCTTAGGTTTTTCTGATCATCAACATCAATTGTTGGTGGCTCCATCAACAAACCCTCTTTTGAAAAAACTGTAAAAATTCCCAAATAAAAAACAAAGAGATAACGATAGACATGAAAACACTAGTGATTTCCGTTATCACAATAAAATAAAATAAAATAAAATAAATCAAAGATACTAATTGAAATCAAATAAGTAATTAGCCTAGTCTAATTTAAGCCTAAACATTTTCTTGTAAATCAATAATTAGAATTTAGAATTTCTACTTCATTGACTAACACACTATTTTTTTTTATTTTTTTTTTATTTTTTTTTTGTAAATCCCACTATTTTTCATTTCACTTCCTCTAATCTAATGTCAAATCATGATCCATCTTACGGCCCACATCTGCCGACCTCCGCGTTCAGATTACAGATGTACGGTCCACATCCTGGCTAGTACTAATCGACATTAACTACTGTGCTTGGCAAAACTGTACAAAATAAATAATAATTAATTTCTGATTGTTTACCTGAAAAATCCCCAGGAACGACGGCGTAACAGTTCTCGTCCGAGCAACTCTTCCTCCTCTCTGTTTTATCTTTAATATCTGAAAAAAAAATTAAAAATAACTATTTTATAACAAAAACTCAAAAATTAAGCAAAATAAATAACCAAATAAGTAAACAATCTTACTTTTTACTGAGTAGTCGGAATAAAACTCATCAGCTTGTATGTTAAGCCATTTTCTCACTAACCTCGGCCAAGAAGCCTGCTATAGTAAGGTTTAAAATGAAAAAAAAAAAATTTAAAAACAGATTAATTATGGGTTTAAACATGATTAGAGAAGGTTAATAAATTTTAATTAAGATGGGTTTTTGGATTTTACCTTGGAGATCTTTCCACGCTCAGTTCTCATTGTGAATGAAGCTATGAAATCAACAATCTGCTCTTAATTAATAACAGATTAAATAGTTTAATTAGTTTTTTCAAAAGGGAATCCGAATCTAATAACTGAAGATTATTTCATATGTAATGACGAGATTAGAAAATGGGATTAGAAAGTGTAAGTCTTCAAGAACCAACAAAATAAGCATATAAAATGGCAAGAGGGTTTTTTTTAATAAAAATAAAATGTTGATTTAATTAACAAGTGTTAAAATTGATCATTTAATTTCAACGCTCCAATATTAATACACCCAAGTTGCAGGGAAAATGGAGACAATATTAAGTCATTAAAAATCATCTTTGGAGAAACCGTAGACGAAAAGAAATATATTGTTGTTAATAAAAAATAAAGAAAATAATTATTTTTAAAAAAACAAGAAATGAAATTGTATGTTGGTTCTTAACGAAAACAACAGTGAGAACAAGAACAGAAACAGAAGAGAGTGTCCGACCAGGGAAAAAGAAAAAGAAAAAGAAAAAGAAAAGACAAGACAAGACCATTTTAGATCCTTAAAACGACATTAAGTTTCCTTGTTTGAGATTATTTATTTGGAATAGAAAAACTTTGGTACTAGATTTAGTTCTGAGATCAAGTGAAGAAATGGAAGAAAACAGAGGAGTAACAAACGACATGTTTAATACACGGGCAAAAACGACAATAAAAAAAAAGGAAACGGAATAAGAGCAGCTCCTTGTTTTAAGGCAAATGAAAAGGAAGAGAAGGACTTACATGAATCAGGAGACAGCAAATGAGATTTCCGTGTGCGCGTGAAAAAGAAGGGAGACCTTTTAATCTTGTTATCGTTGTCGTTTTCAAGGAGCTTTTTTCCTTTTTAGTTGTCGTTGCGATCAGAAAGAGAAGAGAAGAGCTTTGCGTTTGTGTTGCCAGTTTTGGTAAGAAGACAGGATGCTGAAGAAGAAGAAGAAGCCTGGAGAGAGAGAGAGAGAAGAGAGAGAGAGAGAGAACGCCGGGCCAATGTTTGAGGGAGGGGGGACTTTTTTCTTCTTTCCTCGTGAAAGCAAAAAGGCCAGATTTTTTGATTCTCAAATTTATAAACTCTTTGATGTAGAGAGACAGAGAGAGAGACAGACAGACAGGAGAAAATGAAGAAGAATAATATATGTGAAAGTTGAGAATAGAACTACAACCATGGTACATACTACACAAACACACACACACACACACATATATTTTAATATATTTGTTAGGGATGATATTTTTGCTTGTGAGCACAGGTATTCATCCCACCTGGGACGGGATGTGGATAATATATAAGTGCGGAGGTAGATGTATGAATTTAGAGGGTGTTTGATGTGTAAGTTTGAGTTGAAATATTTTAGTTTTAATAATAAATTTTTTTGAATTTTCAGAAAAAATCAAAAACTTTTTGGGAAAAGATAAAAACTTTTTGAGAAAAAGATAAAACTGAGTTGAAATATTTTAATTTGAGTGAAAGTGCCAAACAAGTCTTAAAATTAATCACCTATACGGATACGAGGTGGGGGTGAGGGAAGCTCCTCATATCCACACCCACCCCGCATCATTCCCTTATAATAGAAGAAAAAGAATAAAGTTAGTATTTTAATGTTTTAGTTTGTTTTATAAATTTAGTTTTATGGATTTATGAAGTTTTGATATGTTTTTAATATTTCAATTTCATTTTCAAATATAAATATGTTATTAAAATTTATAAAAACTTTAATAGAAGTTATTTTAATTTTTTTTAATAATTCTTGATGGGTAAATGGATAAAGTATATGTATAGCACCCCCAATAAATATTACCCGTCCCCGCATTAAATTAGACAGATATGAGAACGGATATGAGGGGGACGCACGTATAGGGGTGGGGGAGTCATACCCATACCCATCCCGTTCCATCGCCATCCTTAAGTTTTGTAATAGAAAAATTTATTGAACTACTATCATCTTGAAAGAGGTGTCTAGTCTTTGGCCAAAAATATGTTTACATACATCAATGATGAAAATATCAACAACTTTGTCAATATTTCCCTGAAATTATCCGTAAATGAGGATTCACGATACAGATACATGGAGTAAAGATAATTCTTATTAGAATATCCGTCTGATATCGATAATTTCCTGAAAATTTTTGTAACATATCAATATCCATTGTCTTCCTACACAATTTTACCGGTAATATCTAGATACATATAGATATTCTCTGGATATTTCAATAGATATATTCTTCAAATATCTACCAATTTCCATGCATATGAAAATGAAGAAAACAACTTTAAAAATAAATAAAAGGAAATTTTTTTTCTCTTCAAATGAATTGTTTGCTTTTGACAATTGACAATTTCTAGCCATGAATTAAACTACATAACCAAATTATAGTCAGGAGTCCTGTTTTAAAAAAGAAAAAAAAATATGTCAGGAATCTAAGCAATGTGAAAAGAAATCAATGTGAAAAAACGGATTTCTTATTATTCACACGTCAAGTTATATCACACTAGAATCTTCAATAGAAACTTATATTAAAAAAAAAAATCTTATAACTACAATTTTTTATTTTTACCCTGTTAAAAAATTCTCTCATTTTTTTAAAACAAATTGTACACAAAATTTTCTATAAAACACTTTTGTGCAGTATCATATGTATTACACGATAATAATCATATCAAAGCAATCTATTATATATGCATGTTGAATTTAAGTAACTAAAAGTTAAACAAAATGGGCACCAATTTTTCACTGACCGTTGGAAAAAAAGTTTAAATAGTTACTTCAATACTTATTTGAGTGCTGAATTTCAATGGATTTTCTTAATCAGTGAAAATGGTCGTTATGGATTTTTCATGTTTTATTCTTGTAAAGTTAGGTACGAAAAAAGAAGGGGAAAAAACATGCAAGATTCGGGGGTGTTTGGTGAATGAGTTTAGTTTAAGAATTTTTAGTTTTAATAGTAATTTTTGTTGACTTTTCAGAAAAGACAAAAAATATTTTCAGAAAAGACGAAATTTTTTTTCAGAAAAAGACAAAAATTATGATGAAAAAAGTACAATTTAGTTTAAAATAAACTTTGAGCCAAACAAGGCCATAGACTTTAAGTTCAGCCACAAATTAGCAATGATAATTTTTTTTTTTTTTGTAAGGTTTTCAACCTAGTAAAAAATCCAAACTTAAGGGTCCGTTTGATGAATGAGTTTGAGTTGGAAAATTTAAATTTAAATAATAATTTTTGTTGACTTTTCAGAAAAGATAAAAAAAATTTCAGAAAAAGATAAAAATTAAGATAAAAATTTTGAGTTTGAATTCGCGAACTAAACGAGTCCTAAATCTTGGATCGGCTTTGTCATATCCATATGACAATCATTTTTTATTTTTTATTTTTTCAAATCTGTTATTTTCAATGGGGTCTTTCTTTTCATGAAGACACAACAGTATCAATGAAGTCATAATGTTCTATATTTTTGGACACATGGCTTGGGTTTGACTTTCACGAGCCAAGCAAAGTTTATTTTAGTCCTATAATTATTCATTAAGCCAGCAAATCTAAACAAATAGTCGTCGGATTAAATTAATTTCCCTCTCTAAAAAAAAAGCCAAGGAAAGCATTTTTCCATATTCAAATATAAAAAAGAAAAAGAAAAAAAAAAGGGGAGAGAAATGGTTAAATGTATATAAGGGCCTGTTTGGTGCACAAGTTCAGTTTGAATTGAGTTTAAAATTTTTAAGTTTGAATAGTAATTTTTGTTGATTTTTTCAGAAAAGATAAAAAAAAATTTTAGAAAAAATAAAAAATATGATGAAAAAAATACAGTTTAGTTTAAATTGAGTTAACGAACCAAACGGACCTTAAGTTGGTCAAATTGGTTAGGATGCGAAAATCTGCATTGACTTGACTACCCTCTTCGTTTAACTCAAATCATGACAATTGCACCATTTAATGTGTTGTTTGGCACGACTAATGGTAGCAGAATAATGTTCGTGAATGTAATTTTCAGATCCCCCCAATCTCAACACAAAATCGTTCGATCTCATTGTCCCCGAAATCCAAGCAGCATCATTATTTGTGAGAATTATAGATCACGATGAACTTGATAACTCTTGGATGAACCTGCTAACGAGAAACTGAGTAAAAAAAATAAAAAAATAAATTTAATATGATTTTGGATGAGAGAATCATATATATTCTACCCGTACTGTATAATAATAAAATTATCACTCCGTTAGTGAGAATTCTTTATCATATGTACCTCCTACTAGAAAATATCCTCTTAAATATGTACATATTTGATATTATTAATTATTTATAAATGAATATGAAAAATAATTAATGCGTGGCTGTTGGATAATGCTGTGGCGGCGCTTGTAAAAAATCTATGGAGTCTGAGAAGCAGCTGCTTCTCAGACGCGAGACATTTTGGACGGTTGAGATCAGATCTAAAAAAGTAGCTAAGAAGAGGTACAGAACAAACGAGAAAGATCACATTATATAGTCAGATACAAACGAGTCCAGTTAGAGAATAATGAACAGTAATAGTAGTAGTAGTACTACCATTACTTTCCAGCTGATATTAATTTTTTCATTTTGCACCAATCATTGAATGCGACTTTAAAAGAAGCCGTCTAGTCTCTTTACTTTTGGCTGTTCCGATTCGCCATTTCACTTGATTTGATATGACGGGTTTTTTGAGCCACTGTTACTAAGTTGACCACAGACTACGGTCATCTAGCGATAGTGAGTTATCTCAATGAATCCATAGTCAAATATTTAAGGATATTTTTGAAGGAGATATTAAAGGTTGAATTTTAGAGATATTTAAATTATGGGTTTGTTTGATTTAAAGTTTGATTTAAATTAAATTATTTTTTTTTCATTTTTATCTTTTTTTAAAAATTTTTTTTGTCTTTTTTGAAATTTTTTTTATCTTTTCTAAAAAATTAGTATTGAAATTTAAAATCTTAAACTGAACTTATTCAATAAACACCCCCGTAATTTAGGTGAGTTTTAAAAATATATTTGATTGAAAAAACTATTTAGAAAAATATATTTTAATAAAAATCAATCTGGATCTCCTTTTATTTCTCTAAAAATTCTATATAAATTTTAAAAATAATAATATTATTTGGATTTAAATAATAAAATTATAAATTTTTAAAATTTAAATTTATTATAGACATTTGAAGATATATATAATGAAAATTAATTTTGAGTGAAAGAAAAATATAAAAAAAGAAATTTACTGGAAAGGTGGTTTTCAAAACCACTACCAAAAGACCTTCGTGTGTCGAGTGGTTCTTTTAAGCTTTGTTTGGTGAAACGGTTTGAATTGAAATTTTAAGTTTGAGTTGATGACTTTTTAAAATTAATTATAATTTTTATTGACTTTTTAAAAAAAGATAAAAATTTAGATAAAAAATTTAAATTTAAATTATATTACCAAACAAAGCATTAGAATCTAAAATATGAAAACTTGTCTCATGTCAACTTAATACTTGGTTTAAAATACCTATCATTGACATAAATTATAAGGACAAAGTGACCCGTTACTCATTAAGAGATAGGTTTTATTTGTAAAATCTTCGGTGAGCATTTTAACTTCTATGATAATTCTTAGAGGGATATAAAAACATTGGTTGACCACTTTTTAGACCTTTTATTATTAAGAAAAATTAGTTGGGATGAGTTTGAAAAAACTAGATATACCAATTATCCTTTCTGTCATTCTGTAAAAATAAAAAAAATTAGGATTAATTTGGAGTGTAAGTTTGAGTTAAGATTTTTAAATTTTAATAGTAATTTTATTGATTTTTTTAAAAAAGATAAAAAAAAAATTAAAAAAAAAGATAAAAATTAAGTTGATAGATTTGAATTTAAGCTTGACCACAAAACTAATCCTTAATAAGTAATCGTCTTTTGTCAAATCAGAAAGCTAGTAGTCTAGCACGTATCTGCTGAGTTGTTAATCAAGTTTGGAAGTCAGAAACATGACTTTAATGGTAGACAGTGAATGATTATAGATATTAATTAGCTGGTAGAAAAGAAAAGTAGTAGATCTACTTTCTTGAATATTAATTACACTCTAAATTCTCTTATCATATTATATTTATATTAATTCACATGATATATATTGCAGAACTTTGAGTAATATATATATATATATTTATAATAATATACCCGTATATATATATATTTGAACCGCAAGCATGCATGCACATGCTTGCGACATGCCGACATTGAACTTTTATAAAACCGTGCAATATGCTATATTGATCCCTATTATAATTTAAGAGGAGTTTTTTTTTTTTCTATTAATTTTTGCAGGAAAGATCAAAGTGAAATGTGGTATTGCAATATTTTTTAAGGTACTCCATATGGATTTTGTGTGTTTCTAAAAAGTAGATTTGTCAAAATCACATCAAAATGAAAAAAAAAATTGATAGTTTTGCATACAAAATATGATAAATTTTCAATACATAATGATATTAAAAGGGATAAAAAGTATAATTAATTATATAGTTCGAATTTAGGATATCTCCGTTTTGATATCATATTAATTTTATAAAGCCACCTCAAAATTTAAACTATTATGAAGTTAATCAACAATATTTTCATATTCTAACACTGTTGATATAGTTTTTAAATCCCTATTGTAGATTCTCTACATTCTGAATTAATGAGAAGGATAGCAATTAATCTAAGACCTTGGATCTTCCTAGAAATGAAAACAAAAATGTACAATCTTTGTCCTCAATCAATTATTGTATATATTTTAAATCATTGGTACAAAAAAAAAAAAAAAAAAAAAAAGCTCCGTTACTGTATATATGACCGTAGAAATCCTCTATAATTGTATAGGTAACATTGTAGATAGGTGTGCAACATGCGTGGATGATCATGTAGTATTATTATTATTATTATTATTTTCATTTTTTTGGTTGATCATGTTGTTGCCATCCAGCTACTTATAAGATATTATTAATTACAAAGCCGCGTAGTGTATTGATGCCTAGCTATACCGGCAAGTCAATAGTGAAACACTCCAAGCTAAGAAGGGATTAGGAAAAAGAACCATATACATATACATATACATAGCTCTCGTCTCTATACTGTCCTTTTCACTTTTTATTGCTCTTTTCGTTCATTTTTTCTAACATTTCTAATATCAACTAATTCATTTGGGACGAGACATCTTGGTTCAACTCCATTTGTGATCCTTTCTCGTATGTGGGACTCTCTATCTTCTTGGGTAGATAATCGATCGTCTTTCTATATATATATATATATATATATATATACACACACACACACACACACGAGCCAATTGATGATCAGAAGGGAAATGGGGGATATATTTTGGCTGCATTGGAAAGTGGTCCTGAGGTTATATATAGACCTCTCATCTGTACATACATCTAGCTAGGCTAGCTGCAACATTTTTGATTTGACACTAACTTAAAATGATAACTATTCTGCCGCCAAGGGAAAGCATGATCAGCTAGCCCAAATTTGCGGTCTAGCCAAAAAAATAAAAATAAATAATAATAAATAAATAAAAAGCTAGCTTTTTGCTGTTCATCCTCCCCTAACCCCCAACCCAAAGATCCAGACATTATGCTAGTTAATCTTTCTAGTTAGAGAGTTTCGGTAAGGAGTTGTTAGATATCTTAACGTATTAATTATATAAAACGTATAAAATAAACAAACAAAACAACACAGAGACAAAAAAAAAAAAAAAAGTTAAGTGACAAGATTTATAACTTGTCACATGATAAGTGATGGACAATCACATTACGATAACTAGATTGTCACCTAATAATTCGAGAACAATGATCAAAAATACTATTCATGTATTATTGATTCTTTATAAAATATAAATATATGTATATTAAAAAGATTTACTGATTTATTTTCTCATCATTTATTTATTTCAAAGAAAAAGTTAGGGTAATTTGGAGATAAAATTCTCAAAGATATTTCTATTGATATTTTCTTAAAACTAAGTAATAAGACCCATATACATATGTCAAAGGCTTAAATGTTAAAAAAGATGAAGATTTTTTTTATTATTTAAATTTGTTTTATACTAGTTACATTTTAAATGAAGATTTTAATAGGTATTTCTATGGGTAATCCATGTCTTTTAACTTTAAGCCTCGTCAAAGTCAAGTCAAATTTTTTTTAAAACTATGCAAAATTAATAGAATCAGAAGTAAATGTGACGATTAAATATACGAACTTTAATGAAAAGGATATTTTTAATTGAAAATTTCTACGATGTCTATCATTATTTTTCATTATTAATAGAAACTGTTGTTTAATGGTTTAATTTGATCCATGATTAAGAACAATCTTGTGTTGTGGGTTATAATTTTTCATGCGTATAAATCCTGCTGTTAAAAACGTAATTCCTACCGACAGTAAAAATAGAATATTGATCAAAATTTTTATTATCTTTAATGACTCCGCATGTTCACAAATACTATATTATTTTTCATCTTTTGATTGAGCTTAGAGTTCTACTCCTGACTCCATGTGATCCGGCATTGATAGCATAAGAAGCCACTAAACCGGACACCAAAAGTAGCTGGAGGGTGGTCATTCCCAATCGAGCTCATTTGGGCAGCCAACAATGACCACACAATTGGGCCCCACTTCCTAATTACTTCCAAATTAGAGTGGGGTCCTCATCAATTAGTGTCTAGTTGGGTTTAGTTATTATGTAATAAAAGTGCTAATTAATTAATTAGAATGTGATTAGTACGTTTTTGTTGCTTTTCTAAACCCTGTTTTGACTAAAGAACTTTTAACCTGTCCTTTGGCAAAATCTATTCATGATCATGTTCTTCGCCTAAAACCAAGCCACGTGTAGAGTGGCATTACATCTTCTTCCATTAGTTTAATGCCTTCATAAACACGTGCCTCGTCTCTAATTAAATCACGTTAATCGGTCAATAGAGTTAATCAAATACTTAGTTATAATAATTACTAATTCTCTCTTTTAGCAAGCTAGCTAGCTAGAGATCATGATCATGGAGAATTGGTAAAGAATATATATATATATATATATTAGCCTAAAGAATAAGAATATCGTTGATATGTAATCAAATTTTAATTAGTTTATTGCCCTTTCGTATAAATTTTAATTTTCAATGACTCGATCAGGCTGAGGCAATCCTGTTCCCTCCAAGATACACAAAAGATGAGTTTTATAAGTCCTTTTGAGAAATTGTTTATGTATATTTGTATATCATGTTTGACAATACTTAGAGACTCGAGAGAGAGGACCAATGCCGAAGAGCAAAGTGTCATGCCGGAGCCGCCGTCGAGGACGTGTGTCTTGAGTCCCCTGGTCAACAAGATTCTACCAAATCATGCCTAAAAAACCTAATCCAATATTATTCTCGGCTAGGTTTTCTACTACACATTTTTGCATATATATTTGATTTAAAATGAAAAGGATTGAGATCTTGGATTAGTAGATTTACACCTTGAGGGGAAGCAATTGCTTCCGTCACACTTTGGAACTTCTCTGCATATGTATTGACTATGATGTACATTTATAATTTATACGCACTCTCTCGTACATACATACAAATACACACACACACACTAGTTAATCAAAGATTTTGCCACATAATTAAAGCTAAGGATATGAATATAGGGAGAGAAATTAAAAAAAGGAAAAGAAAAGTAAACGGAAGGTAACACTTTTGATTGCATCATCAAAATGGCACATCCCCCCCCCCCCCCCCCCCCCCCCCCCCAACTTTGTTTTTCTTTTTTTCTTTTTTTAATCCAAAGGGTATAGTATGTAGACATCAAGCTATAAGTTTGTGCCAAACAGCTAATATCATAAGATAAGTTTCTTACTTTATATTTCCTTAATTTTGAAGGATTAATTATCATCTTGTATAAATGTATATAGTAAATTAATTGGCTAGTCACCTAAAACATAGGACTGGCAATTCGTATTCGTGAACCAGGTTCGGACCAGTCCAATTACAGCATGACATGATAAGCACGAATACGAATACGAATACGACATGATTATTAAACGAGTTAGGAACCTAAACACGAACACAAACCGTTTAATATACGGGTAGCACGGCACGACACGCGAACACGATTACTAAATGGACTACGACGGGTTGGTACGAAAACAAACTCGTTTATGACCCATTTAATACGAAAAACCCCTTTACGGCCCATTTAACACGAAAATTTTGGATAAAAAATCACTTAAAATTTCGAATTTACTAACACAAGAAACTCATCATATTCATATAAAATAAAAACTAACAACTAGAATTATCAAATTCATTGGTATTATCATATTCAATTAAATAAACGGGGTTAACCGTGTTAGCCCGTTTATTTTCGTATTAAACGTGTCGATCCAATTTCAACCCAATTATTAAATGTGCGGTCCAAACTCATTTATTTCGTATTGTTCTCGTGTCGTATCCGAAATTACCGGCCCTACTAAAACAATCCCATATAATCCTCACAATTGATATGCAAATCCAAGAGTATATTTTCTTCTAACATCAAAGGAATGTACATTCATATACATATACATATACATATACATATACATATAATATATATACATATATTTATTTATATGTATATATCATACTAATGATATTATTAGATATCCTATAACAAACTGAAAATACCTATACCCTTATTGCTCCACTAACAGAAATTGTCTCTCATGATAACTCCAATTTACATGTGCTTTAGGTAATTAAAAATTTTAAAAAAGCGGATCTAAGCCATGAAAAAAATATCTCTATTGCTTTTCGTGTCATCAAATCAGAAGAAATCTCTAATAAACTATATGAAAATTATTCGAATGTTTAAAATATTGTTAATGACATGGACACGTGTACACTGCTCTGCCATGCAGTGCCGATTATGATCTTCATTTGCTTGAACTTTGAAAACCCTTTTGACGAGCGCATTAACAACTATGAGTCGTTTGGTTGAAAGCTGCCAAATTCATTAAAGGAATAATTAAAAAATATATATATTCATAGATGGAGCCTCTCATATGCAATATGTATGTATATATGTGTGTGTGTGTGTGTATGGGCGGTCCAATATGCATCAATGGAACCTTATGTATATGTAATATGTGTGTGTGTGTATGGGCGGTCCAATAATATGCATCAATGGAACCTTATGTATATGTATATATGTGTGTGTGTGAGTGTGTGTATAGGCGGTCCAATATGCATCAATGGAACCTTCCATGCCGTCGCGTTATCTTGGTTAATTTACTTTGCCAGCCAGGCCTATTCATTATCAACAAACTGAAAATGTAAAAATTAAGGGAATAATCATACTGATCACATGCTTTTATTGTCCTTGATTTGCATGCTTCATCCTATACGATACATATGCATTATCTGTATGTATATACAGATATATATGCACATGAATATATACACACTACAGACATATTTTTAATTACATGTGAGTACAATTACACATTTACTATGTCCTCCTGAACTTTAGAAAATTTCTCTTTGACTTTCTAAATTCTGAAAATTCTTATGGTTCTTTATAGTTTCCCCTTAATAACAAAATATTTACACAATTTTATCATTTATTTGCTTCCCTAATTTTTTTTTAATTATTTCATTTGCATAATATTTTTTTTTATAAAAAAAATCTTACAATTTTAACCTAAGTTTTAATTTGTATGTACTCATATCTGAAATATAATATCTTAAAGAAATAAGAAATTAATCAAACTATATTACCGTCTAAATTCACAAATTTTTAATCTCTAAATTTTAAAGTTATGGCAAGCTCTATTATTAGCTTATTTCATTTAGGAAAACAAATTATCAAATATACAAATAAATTAATAATAATGATAAAAAAATTTTGAATTGTATTTTAGTTCAAACTTTGACTTCATGCCCCTTGAAAAAAATGGCTCAGCCACTGTTTATAAAAGGTGATTAAACAAATTTAAAAAAAAAAAAAAAGAATTAAACTAGGGTATTATAATAGGCATTTTATAATCAAGAACAAACTGGAAAGAACGGAGAGAAAACCAATAATGCTTATTGTAGGTATGCATGTTGTGTTCTAATAAGGCGACTGCAACGGTTTGAATAGAATGGACGGCGGTTGAGGAAAGTACTGCACATGCTCATGTATTATATAATTTACAAATATATATGTTTGTGTGTGTTATATGCTTAAGAAGAAGGAAGCCAAAGACAACAATATATAGTCTTGGCCAATTAAACAATAATTTGATCCTTAGAATGTTCTTTTAATATTATCATTATTGGAAAACGATAACAGAGGAATTGTTTTTCTCTTTTCGTTTGATAAAATAACAAAACGGTATTGTTGGAATGTCAGATTATAAACAAAACGTATCTGATCATATTTGCTCGTCCAAAGTAATATATTGGTACAAATTGTCAAACTACATCTCTCTTCCATATATAATTAAATACACAATATTTATGATGTATGCTGTAAAGAATTTGGTTTATTTCGTTTTGGTGAAATGAATATGGTCTATATATTGTCCTTTGGGTGTCCCTCATATTTAATATTGGTCACTCATCTTGGTTTTTGTTTGCGGTGGCAATACATAGGACATTCCATATATATTTAGCCATATTATATATGTGTGTGTATTTATATGCATACTTAGGGCCTAGGTTATTAATTGAGAGCACTAATATAGTGATCACCAAGTTATATATATATGATAAGAAAAAGTCTATGATTTCCAAAAGGCTATTGTGTTTTTGTGCCCCGTTGAAGCTTTAATCAACGGATGTCAACTAGATCTCAATTATCTTTAGGAAAGGTAGAATGTTGGGTAGAGTTGGAACTCACTTTATATACATATATGTGTGTGTGTATATATATATGTGTGTGTATATATATATATATATATATATACCTGTAAAAGAGTGGATTAGTTAAATGGAAAAGGTGAACAATGCTTTATAGCCAACCAATTATTCGGGTTAGTAGAAGCATGATTAGGGGTTAGGTGCCCTAATCATGAAGCCCATATACATGAAGTTAATATATCTGAATTTATTCTTCATAAATTAATTTACTAATTGTAGCGAATCAATGTAATGATTTTGAGTTTGGAGATATGTTAATAATATTAATGTATAGCTTTTGAGAAATTTCATTGGCTAATTACGTTGAGGATGCTCCTATGCGCCACATCCCTAATTAATTTATAAACCAATCCACATCACCTATATATAAGTATAGATACACACACACATTTATATACTATTTTAACCAATAGTATGTCGAACATATGATGGCCTCCTATTAAGTTATTAACTAATAATGTGTGTGTGTGAGGGTAAAATTGATTGTAGTTTTAAAGAAGGACTAGTCTCTGAACAGAGACATGAAGGAAGATAACATTTTTTTTTTTTAAGGTAACTTTTGTTACAACGTAACAATTAGTAAGGATTTTCCCCGTTTTGTTCTTCATAAATTTCTTTGAGCCATCAGATTAACTTTATTTCATTTAGAAGGTTGATATTACCAGAGGAACCGATTCCTTTATTATGGGATTATTACCGCTCTTCCGAAGATGAAAAGTCTAAAAATAAAAATACAACGATTAATAGTTATATCTTGTTTAGAAAAAGATGGAAATTGTTGTTTTAGCTTAAGATACGGGGGGAAAAAAGAAGAACATATAATATGAGAAGAAAGACATCTTACCACTTCGTACGTGCTTGTAAAGGTAAGTGTTTTAAAGTGAAAATTCTTGAGAATTTTCTCTTTGGTTCTTATTTTTTTGGTGTTTTATTTCTTGTTTAGTTTGCTTTAATTTGGTTGTTTTAAAACTCCTAATGCTTTAGACTTACAAGCTATTTCTCTATTATTTTTAATAAATTTTGCTTATTAAAAAAATAAACCCTTGGCGCATATATATATATATATATAATACATGTATATTTGTTTTTTTTTTTATTTAATTTTTATAAGAATCAGAAATATAGGAGGTGACCAGTGTTAGTATATTTACTTTTTTTTTTTTTTGGTTACTAAAGCGGTTGCTTTAGATTTTTACATTGATAAGTTAAAATCACGCATGACAAATTCTACATCTCAAATGAAAAGCATGTCACCTATATTTCATGTATCTTAATCTTATTGAATGTGTTAGAGCGGTCAAGATACGTGATATAATATCAAGTATTTTTAAATTTAACGTACTAAAATGAAAGAAAACAAACATTTAGTCTAAAACATATAAAAGGACCATCCAATATTCAAATCTTTAATCACAAACTCACTCGCACCGCACTCTGGGTTGCATGAATGTGTATTCAGCTTTTAGCTAGGAATAATTATTAGAGCTGGTGCCTATATATAGCTAGGAAGCATTATTTATTATGAATATAAAAAAAAGAGATGAAGAATTCGAGTAGGCATATTCTTGGTGATCGTTTGTTAGAGGGTGTGCTTCCCTAAGACGTGGAGTTAGACCACGACCAATAACCCACAACTTCAAATTAAATGGGAGCGTTCTATTATAATATTAATATGCGTGTGGTCACCTAATAATATATTCCTTCACTGGCCTTAGCACTATATACATATATTTATATATATACACATATAATCATCACAGTTCCAACTAAATTAACTGTGTTTATATTAAACTACTGTATATACAAATCATGGAATTCCCGGAAGTTCTCTGTTTGATAGCATATATATATAGTATCTGTAGGAAAATTATAGTATTTATATACATATACATTGTGACATGACGACCAGTTAATATTAAATGATCATGTTGCATCACATGGTTCCAAAACTACATATATAATTAGTATCTCCACCATGATAATAAATTTTCGTCAAAAGGTCTTTGATCGTGACAAACGTAAGTGCGAACGTATCATTATAAGGGTATTTCTAATCTACGTGAAGGACCAAACACTACATCGTTTGAAGACATTGGCTAAGCAATGACGTTAGCATACATATATATATTTGTATGAATTTTTATTTGTTTATTGAATATATATATATATATATGTATGTAAATTAGTATTATGTATATGTATGTATGTGTCGATGAAGGTAGGGCTAACTGCAGAAACATGATTCACGAAGTCGCAATATGAACAAATTAAAGTTTGTTTAGTGAGGAAACTAATAGTACAAAATTTTGACCTCCCCACTAAAAGTAGTTAGCTATCAAGAATTGACTTCAACAACCAATGTTAGAAAATGAAATTAAGTAGTTTAGTTTTTTTAAAATATTAATTAGGAAAAATGAAATCAAAAATTGTTGAGCTATCTTACTAAGTTATTAATCAATTCTATACAGGTTTTAGATATATATATATATATATATATATATATAATTGCATCGGCAACAACAATATTGTTTCAAAATATATACAAACATATTGTTTTCATCTTGCAGTATAATTCTCTATTAAGCTAGCTATGTAGTGTAAAACTTTATTTAATTGGTTGTTTGATGGAGCACTAATCAAGCAATTTGAACTTTGAAATCAACTAATTAATCCTATCGATGAACGCATATTTAACATGCGAAATTTGTAATGTCAGATCTAATCATAACCATATTAAAATAAAAGAAATATACAAACTTAACAAAACTCCAAACTTTTGAAATAAACTAACATAGTGATTTTCATATCTTATATCATTCTCTTATTTAAATGGTCAATTTTTCTTTTCCTTGATGCAAAATGAGTTATAGAGACAATAAATTATGTCGTATTAAGATAATTTGAGAGAAATAGTGTAGCCTCCGTATAATATATAAGGATCAAAGAAAATATCACGATTATCAGGCGGATTCCAACTTCATTTCTCAATTTCTTGCATGAAGGACAAGTGGCCTTATCACCCTCTCGAAGTGTTCAATGCGGCTCGTTCTTTCTTTTTATCGACTGAATATTTAACAAAAAAAATATTGAAAGAACATTAATTATAAAAAAAAAAAAAAAAAAAAAAGAGAAAAGAATATCAAAGGAATAATAATGTAATAAGGTTGACTTTTCGGGCTAACAAAAAATCAACGTGAGAGACTAATCGTGTGGTTTGTGGTTATAGAGACGTACAAAGTGGTTCACATGATATCAGTATTAAACAGTTCTACTGCTAAGCTTTCTAGGAGTTTATTCTTCTCATTTAGTCAACCAATTTCTCAACTTGATTGGTTATGAATCTCTAGCAAGTCAATCTGTATTTCACCAAAAAAAAAAAAAAGTATTATATTTCAGAAAAAGAGAGAGAGAGAGAGAGAGGGCAAAATCAGAAATCTTGTGGGTAGGGGAATTGAGTTCAAGATGATTGACAGGTTGGCTTCCTTGTAATCCGACTCAAATGAGTGACTCCAAAGTCAGATATTGGTATGTGGAATATTGATATTATTAATAAAAATATAGTAAACATATATGTATATATATTTATTCAATGAAAGGATATTTAGATTTGGTCATGTTTATTCCTGGCCACATAGAAATTATTATTAGAAAAAAATGTAATTAAGGTATGGTATGTAGTGTGAGTAAAGGCCATAGTCAAATCACATAAAATGATACAACTCCTAAATTTGGGACTTTTGATATGTGCTATTCACAAGATAGTTTGGTGGGTCATCGAGAAATAGGAGGCCAAAACATCTCCCAACTTCCCAACCCTTAATGTTGAGCACTTTGCTGATGATAATGTTGAGCACTATCAAAAATGAAAATTTCAAATTTAAAGAAAAACTCTAAACATCCCGAATGTGAAGGGTTGAGCCTTACATGTCTATCGACTCACCTCTATATCATATCTTCTTTTATCCATGGAATCAAATCATTTAAAATTATTTATTTAAAAGACCCTTTGACTAGAGCTTGTTAAAAGTTATTGACTTAATTCCATAAGATCAAGAATACTACATTCACTTAAGAAAATATATAATCACAAAACATGTAAATTTTTGTACAAGTTTCTCTTCACGTAAGATTATATCTTATTTTAGCTGATGTCAAGAAATTTACAAGAGTAACCCTCAAAACTCTATACGTGTTTCTTTCTCTAACCTCTCTATAAATCCCTAATTACGGCACCCCTTATTTGTAAAAAAAAATTAGAACAACTAAAACTATAAGTGTAAAATCACCAAAATATCTTTTATAATATCATATCAATATTATAAACCTTTTGGGGTCCACACGAAAGAGTCTCCCTTCAAACCCCTACGATGACCTTACCGTGAAGGTTAATCTGCTTATCATTTGCACGCAAGGCATTTTTTTGTTGGATATTAACTACGTTTTATAACGTAATAACGTTATTTTAAGGGATCCTATCTCTAGAAAAAGAAAAAGAAAAAAAAAAAACTGTTATAGTAAAAAAAAAAAAAAAAAACTCAATATATGTAATGTGATAATTTTGATATACCATTTTTATATGTAGTAATTGATAAATAATATTTTTTTAATGTAAGGTTAGTAAGCCCTTTTTTTTTTTTTTTTTTTTTTTTCCCTCCTTTTCTTTTCTAAAGAAAATTGATTATATTCCTGGCAATGCTTGTAAGTGTCCCGGTAGTAATAAGTGAGCTTTTGCCTTTGCCCATGAGCCAACATCGCATCATTTTTCTTTTTTTGCTACATTTATATTTTAGGAGATGTCCTAATCATGTGTGATGTGTCCCACAATAATAACACCAACATTCATCTGAACTCATCTTTTTTTATTATGATGGGTCGTTTTATTAGTTGCAACTGGTTTTGATTTTTTATTTTTTTTACATTTAGGGCCACTCAAATTTAAAATTAAAAAAAAAAAAACAATTATATTATTCAAGCTATTTTTGATGTTGCTTTTTCTTCTTTCTTCTTCTTTTTTATATTCCGTTTTGCAATGATTTGCAGGACAATGCAATGAATGCTATCTTAAGCACGTATGTGATACGACTAGATCTCTCTAAGACGGTTTATAACTTGACAAGACATATATGAAAATTAATCAAACCTACTTAATTTGACTAATAATTGAATTAATCATTCTAGCTAGGATTTGAAAAAGAAACATTAATTAAGCAATATCTTTGGCATTATGGCCACCCAAAAAAAAAAAAAAAAAAAAGTCTACTTGATTTGCATAGAATTATATTAGTCATTTGATCATACGTTGCTTTTCCTTCTAAATATCTAATTTGAGTCAGTTTTTTTTTTTTTTTTTGGTAATCAAGTGGTCTCAGGATATTTGATTATACTGATATCTTCTGTTTAATTTATATTTATCTTAAAAAATCTTTTTTTTTTTTTTTTAATTTACGTGATGACGATTACAACATAACGAGTACTAAAAAATAAACAGAGAAATTAACATGAATAATTGAGGTTGGTTTGGACTCTAAATCATAAGTTGAAATCCATAATTTAAAAATGCTATAAAAAATTCATAATTTAAATGATAAATTGGAATTTTTGTAAGAGACAAATAATGTGAAATTGAAAAAAAAAAAAAAAAAAACCAAAAAGATTTGAAACAGAATATCAAATGGGAACTTGATCATTTCCACATATTACTATTTCTAGATTCTTCAACGACGACTTTTGGCCCCCTCAGCATTGGGGACTATTAATATAAATCTATTTATATATTTTTTCATTATCTGTATATTATATACATTGTACATGTATAAGCATATGCTAATTAAAATACTTAATTAAATAGTATCTCTTGAAAAGCACCTATATATGTTTTTCCCTCCTTTTCTTCGGACAAATTGGCCGGTGGATATAAATAAAGCAATGAGAAGTTTGAGCGTAATATCTTGTCTCTTTGCTCCAAACAATTTAAAAACAAGATTGGACCGAATTGACATGGGAAACATGATTCACGTATAACGTATACCTTAGTTAACATTGACTGGTTAAATATATATACATATATATATACAAGTTTTTCTAACGAAAGTATATATATGCATATTTAAAAACAAAAAAGGAAAGTATGTGTGTGTATATATACACGTCCTATCTAAACACTTATATATATACACACATATGTAATCTCCGAAATTGACTTCGTACTGCATTATGATGCAGCTTAATTATTAATTAACTAATTAATTATAGAGTTGTCTAAATGCTTTCTTAGGTAAATGAGAAGCTAGCTAGAAACAATTTGTTCCATATAAACCTATATTACTTAATTAATTGTCGCCTAAAAAAGAAGAAGATGTTTATCAAAACCTCAATACGTAGAGCTAGAACTTTGGTTGAAATATTTCGCATGGATTTTAGAGAGTACTACTATATATATATATATATATATATATATCAATCAAGAAGTACTGTCTCACCTAATTAATTAATTAATTAGCCCTATTTCGTATTTCAAATGCCAAGGATATATATGTCGTTTGGTAGATATTCTTCCGTGCCAACTTGTATCAATGGATTTTCTTCTACGTATATATATTAAGCATATGTAAATATATGTCCTATAATTCATCGGGGCAGCTTTTAAAATAATTATGTCACTTTAATTTATGGATTTAAGTCAATGTCATAGCCGGCAGTATTGCACATTTGCACTGATGAACCCACCAAAAAAAAAACCATAAAAAAAAAGATAAATAAATAATTATTTGTGACGGTGAAGTTTACACACACACACACACACACATATATATATATATATATCAAAAGAAAAAAAAAAGGGTTGGACTTTAAGAGCTAGCTCCGGAATTTCGTCAATAATTCATCTTTATTATTATTATTATTATTTTAATTTAAGGGTGGGGGATTCGAACTCTATAACTTTTAGGTAGAGTATTGTAAAATATTACCGTTAGACAATGTCTGTAACCATAATTATTAATTTTTATGATACATGAATCAAGGTGGTTTTCCTAATTAGTATATTAAAAAATAGTTAGTTCTGAATATTAATTAATTAATATCTAAAAAAAAAGAACATTAATTAATTAAGGAATCGCGTATCAACATAATTCCTAGGCTTCTATTAGAATTTAGATACATGTTTATTTATTCTTGTAAGCTTTTTCTTAAACTTTTAATACTATAATCAATGGATAATCTAACGACTTCGCCCATTATTTATGGCTTTAGAATATTGAAGAATTGAAAATCATTACCAAAAAAAAAAAAAAAGTCTGCATGGAGGATATTCTTAGTTTTTAATTAGAAACCATGATAATAAGAACTATGTGAACAGCATGTAGAAATCCAAAAACTAAAAAAACTAAAAGAAACTTAGACACTAAAAGATAAAAATATTGTCAACTCACGAACAATCTATGTAATTGTGTTGTTGTTGTTGTTGTTTTTTTTTTTCTTGAGGACAGAAATCTGGAGGTCCTTTAATAAAGTAGAAAAGATTTGATATAATTTTTTTAAAACAACGGATTTAATTTTGCTTACATCACTATGAGTTCAACACTGCATGGCTCATTGGCCGGGTAAATCCTTTAATTTCGCTCACATCACTATGAATTCAACACTGCATGGCTCATTCGCCGAAGTCCTTTAGTTGGAACAACTGAATATCCAAACCTACATGCATCGTGAGGAAAATTCCTTATTGTGACAAGTAGTTTTGGACACTCAGTCCTCAATAAATATTAAACCACTTGTCGAACTATATATTTGTATTTCTAGAATATTGAACTTTCAATGTGGGAGACATTATCTGAAAAAGAAAGAGTAATTGAAGAAATAAATGGGATAATACTCTTAATTAAATCTCTTTTATCAACCTAAGTACCATGATAATGCCCTAAGAAAGATGATTATAAGGATTTTTTTTTTTTGGTTGTTATGCACCCATGTACCCCTTCTATCCCACTATTACTCTATTAGTAATATTATGCGCATGCTTAGAATCGAACTTGAGACTAAGGGGGTGTTTGGTGTGTAAGTTTGAGTTAAGATTTTTAAGTTTAGTTTGAGTTAAATTAAGTTTAGGTTGCGTTTGGAACACCAGTTCAAACTCAACTTTTCAACTCAAATTTTGTCTTTTTCCTCAAAAGTCTTTGTCTTTTTCCCAAAAATTTTTTTGTCTTTTCTGAAAAGTCAATAAAATTTACTATTTCAACTTCAAAAACACAACTCAAACTAACGAACCAAACGAACCCTAGTTTAAAAGGTGAGTGTTTGGTAAAAAGTTTGAAATAAAAAGTTTAGTTTGAGTTGATTGTTTGGTATAAAAAGTTTGAGTTAAAAAGTTTAAAAAAAACAAGGGCCCTATTTGGATGTTTAAAAATTGAGTTAACCAATTTTTTTGCCTTTTGTGTTTGGTAACTTATCTTAACTCCAACTAAATGGAATTTTTTCACCTCAACTTCTATCTTTTTTCAAAAAATCAACAAAATTTATTTATTTTATTGGAGAAAAATTATAATCAAACTACTCAGAATTGAAAATTTTCATTTATCCTCAATTTAACATTCCATTATAGGTTCTATTAACGTAAAATGTCACGATTAACAATTTTAATCTATAACACCAATCAACTTACGTCATCGAAATATTTTGTGAAATTACGTAAATAGCCGTAAAATACACCCACCATCAGTATGTAGTAGGTCAGTGAACTTTATGTTAAAATATTTTATTAAGCATTACAGTCATAATGTTGCCAACAGTGACAAAACGACGCCGACTATCACGTGGTTTTATACCACGGGGCTGATTGAAATCTGTCCCACATATCATCAGCCATCATATCTCTCACCCGATTCATGGCATCCATCCTCGTGTAATGTTGCTGCGGTCCTGTACTGGGGCCAGTACCAGAGGCTATGTCGTCAAATACATAATCTGCGTTCACATCGACATTTCCACTTACAGGCATACAATCTCCGGCGTAATTTTCGTGTAAGGGATCTCCAACCTGCACCATCCGTATGAAATTATGCAGAACCGCACAAGCCACATGGATCATAGCTTGTTTGTCCATCGGGTAGCTATTGATGCCTTTTAGTATTTTGAATCTTGCCTTCCAGACACCAAATGTCCGCTCAATACAGTTTCGCAGCGATGAATGTGTGTAGTTAAACACCTCTCTTCGGTTGCCGAGCCCGCCGCGCCTTCTTCGATATTCAGGTAAATGATATGTCTCTCGGCGATATGGGATTAGGAAACAATCCTTGTTAGCGTAGCCTGAATCGGCTAAGTAAAATTTACCTACAAAATAAATACCACAATATGAATGGTAAGTCCAATTTTCTATTTCAATAAAAGTGGAATATGAATAATTTACTGACATAACAAGGCCAACTCTTTTTACCTGGAGGAGGTATTGGGAAACCCTTGAATGCAATTGCCTCTTCCAACATTCGAGCATCATGACACGATCCCTCATACCCGGCCAACATATAAGTGAATTTCATGTCAACAGGCCGCTAATATATTCTGTGAGTGAAACCCTTTTCGATTAATCCAGCCGTCCGCATTTTCAGAGGGAGGCACACATGGGATGTGTGTGTCGTCTATCGCCCCAATACAACCCTGCAAAATATTCAAACTATTTAAATGTTAACATCCAATCAACTTACATCTAATTTTCTATTAAAGTAGTGCCATACGATGATATCAGTAATTTTTAATGGATAACGTACATCAAACCACGGTCGATATTTGTACCCGTGCTCTTGAATCAACAGTTGAACCACTGTGTAGTCGGGTGGCCTGATGAACTCGTCTTTCAGCGAACAAATGGCCAATAACACTGCATAGAACCACCGCGATGTTGTTTCTTTCGAGTGTTGGAATAAGTACGAGGTTTGTTGGATTGTGGCGCCTTGGGCACAAATATATAAAAAAATGAACAACTGCTCGTCCACAGTCATGTTTTTAGTTGGCGATAATAATGCCCGACTGCTTAATAGGTCAGTTAGCACTCTGAATGTGCCGGCTTCCATACTTATTATTCCTTGAATTATTTGTGAGTGGCCATTTAGTATCTCGTTCACCCGCATCCTACCAGTTAAGCTTGAATTATGCATTGGTACAGAATCCCTGCACCTTTTACGCCGCCATGTACAGGTCGCAAACACTGCCATTGCAGCCATAGCGTCAACGTCGCGTTGGCCGTTTTCAGCCCCATGGTTGTCATCTTCATGGTGGTGGGCGAGACCATGGTCGTTCATGTTCATATTGCCGTGCTGCACTATACTTGCTTTAGAATTCCTGTTATACATTAACGTACGTCAAAAAAAATGTTGCATTAGTTGGAAATCCGTTACACAGTTGTGTAATTTTGGCAACTGCCCACATAACATAACGTAATTAAATTCATTCAGCGCACATTTAACCTAAAAGTAAATTTACTTAACAAGATAATTTAGCGTTAATTGTTACACAAAATAAATGCATCACGCACTAATAATTTAACTTAAAAAAATATTTAAAAAAATAGTCTCAATGTTGCCGAAAAGAGCCATGAAAAAATGAAACAAACATGGAAAAACACATAAACACTCATATAGCTGACGGCGGCTGGGGGTTGATGACGGAGCCAATAATGGCTTTTCGAAGGTCGTCGTCAACCTGGCAGAATGGACCCATAAGATGTGGGTGAGAATCAAAGTAGTGCCACATCATCATCTGATGATGTGTTGAGAAACTCATCCCCTTCATTATGTTCATGCACTGCACAAGGCCACCGTTTTGGACTGATTGCTCACTGCCACCGCCAGTTTGCGATCTGCCTCGGGAGTAGTCTTGGACTTCCTGCATAGCCGAGTACGCCATCTCATCGGTTGCATCCATTTGCTTTCTCTTACCCAGGCTTCCACTACGTCGGGACGAACCGGCTACGTCGGGCCCTTGTCGCGTGTCGGCCTGCCGCCCACCGGCGGTCGGGGTTAGGTCCTCCTCTAAGCACGGGTGTGTTTCAGAGTTGGCGAAGTTGAACTCGTAGTCTACGGATGGAGTACTGTCGTCCCCCATCGTAACTGATCCATACCCGTAGGCGCCAGCCGCATGAGTTTTCTCGAACACGATGTACTGCAACTCCTTATGGCGAAGGCCCTCGTAACGGAGATGCCTGCACTCTGGATGCACCTGCAAATGGGATATGCCACATCATCCGCCACATCATCCGTCTCTACTACTCAAGTGGTTAATAAATATAATAAGCATGACTTATATTAGAAAATTAATATTACTTTGATGAAACTCTGCCACGCCTCATCTGAGCAAACAACTCTATCGGCTACAGGATCGTACCCTAGGCCGGTCTGGGCTTGCAAGAACTTCCAACCCTAATAAATTTTTTTCATGCGCTCTTTTTTTTGGTATAAAGTAACGCCGTGAGCGGGAACGCCACCAAACTCGGTGTTAAACTCATTGGCCCATAAGTCATATATCTGCATGCCAGGCTGTCGATCGGGATTAGATGAGTAGAAGTCATCCAATTTTTCCAGTAACCGTTTTTTCTTGACGAGGTTCCAAACAAACGTCTCACTCGAAGATTTACGGGGCATTTCCTTAATATAGCGAATACAAGGGAAAAAAAAAGAAGCAATAATTTATACGTGTACGATACGGATACGAGTTTTGGGTATGAAAAGTGTAAACTCAACTTGAACATCGAAATTCAACACATGACAATAAACGGAAAACCAAACATTTCTGAGTTTTAGCATCGCAACAAATTTAGCACAAATTACTAACAACCCGAGCGTGAAATCATGAAACTCAACATTCCCACAAATTAACAATTACTCGACAAGTTTAAGAAAGCCTACCAGGTTAACCGAGTTCGAGCCGGAAGAAGAATAAACGGTGGAGGCCGGCGGATCAGGGCAGGAAGCAATGGGTCGCACCAATGCTTTCCTAACGCGAGAATAGTGGGTAATCAAGCCTTTTGTCCGATTCTGCTTCGCGGACCTCAATCTACGACGCATGTGCCACCGACGATACCGAATCCGAAAGTAGGACCTAAAAAATAAGAGTAAGAAGACAAATAAAAAGATAGCGTAAAGAGGAAAATAATGTTGATAAACAAATGTTGGAGTCCAAGAGAATGTTAAAAGTTTTGTGGCATCATATCAAAAAAATCTCTCAATTTAATTTTTTTAAATAAAAAATAATTAATTTGGAGACACTAGCCGTAACACTCGATATTTTTTTTCCATAAAAATATAGTGAATACAAGGGCTTTCAGTTTTGTGGCTTTTATGATTACTTCACTAATTACAGGGCCTCCCCTCCAACATAAGTCCAATCTCTTTTCTTTTCTTTTTTATTTCTTTATAAAAAAAAAAAAAGAATTAACCCCCCCCCCCCAAAAAAAAAAGACCGAAACTGATCCCCATCAAAATCTAACCAAGAACCCACAAATATTGTAAACAAATACAATATAAAACCATTAACCTCTGAAAACTCAAGCGTCCCTATGAAAGGAAACCCAAAAAAAAAAAAAAAAAAAGGAAAAAATTCCCCCTTGGCTTTCTACCAACTTCTGTCTTCTGCGTTCTCATCTTTCATCTCTCATCTCTCTCTCTCTCTCTCAAATTTTTGCCTTCATGCACTCTGAGTCCGATGGCTCTCTCTCTCTCTCACTCTCTCTCTCTCTTGCTGTCGTGTACACCAGGCAGACCGAAAATAAAAGAGAATCGGGGACGACGCCGGTAACTCCCCCCTTTGTCGACGGCGCCGTCACCCTACCGCCGTCAGGTAAGTGGAGCCCAGGCGGAGCACCACCACCTCCCATCACCAATGGGCCTCTCTCGCTCTCTCTCTGCGGCCAAACCACCCCTGAATCGGTTCACAATCACCAGAAAGGACCTCAAATTTTTTGTAATTGTTAATATTGCAGAATAGAAATCGAACCCAAACCGAAAACCCAGGACAGGTGCGGAGAAGCTGAAAACGGATTGTGGTGGGTAGGGAAGATGAACTAGAGAGAGAAACAGGAGAGGGAAACTAGAGAGAGAAAGCAAAAAATTATAACTCACAAATGGGGTTGGTAGCCGATTGTTCTACGGGCACCGTCGATTGGCTGACTGGATGGAGGACTTGCCGACGGTTAGGGCTCAGGAGTCGTCGATGGGTAGGGGGCGGATTTGTTCGCCAGATGGGCTGAGGAAAGAGAATGGGTTTTTGAGAAGGAGAGAGCAGATGGTTAAAGGTGGGGAGAGATAAAAAAAAAAAAAAAAAAACCTAAAGCCAGCTACCTTGAAGGAGAAGGCGTGGAACCTGCTCAGAGCTGCCTTCTTCAGTGCCCTGCATCGTCACAGAGGAGCTGCCTTCTTCTCTATGTCTCTCGGCGAACGAGGTGTGGAATCTCACCACGTGGGTGTCAACTCGCAACAGTGCAATATGTTCAGGGCACTGCATAACGGTTCAGTGACAAGTTCAAGCTGAACTAAGTCACCAAACTGAACAAGTTTAGTTTGAACTGAAAACCATCAGTTCAAACTCATGCCCCAAACTCAGCCTAAGCATCCTAAATCCTTAACCCACCTCTTCCTCACCACTAGGCTAGCCCTAATGGCTTGAAAGATGATTATAAGTTACACAATCTGTTAATTACTAAATTATAATGGATCGAGTCCTAGTATTGTAGTTTCTATAGTAGTTTCAGAGTTTGTTTCTTCGAAGTCGTCATTTTACTCTTTTGATCGATGTCGTTCAGAAAATAATTTCCTATTTTTTCCCCTTTTTTTTGTTGTTGTCGTTTTACCTAATTCTAGACATTTTACGACGTTGCCAGTTTTAGATCATTCATGTTAGTATCATATATAGGTCATTTTCCTAGTTTGCAGTCGTTGTTTTTCACTATACATCGTTTCTTCATGAGCAGTTAGAGTTCTTCATGTTATTTTTTTCTTAATATGTGTCGTCATTTTCTCTCGTCATTATTTTTATTTTTTGAGCTTGTTGTCGTTTTAAAGTCACACAGAAATATCAATCTACATCCGGGAAAGCTCTAAATGATAAAAATTTAAAGACTATTGCACTAACATGACACAAAAACTTAACACTAGACTAATATGACACTAAATTAAATTAAAATTAACTTCAATTTGTGTCATATTGATCAAGAATTGAAAATTTGTGTTGTGCTCGTGGATGAAATTTTTTTTACTTAGGGCAACTTGAATATGGGTTTTAGGCTTTTGTTTGGGCCTGAATTTCCACTTGGATCTTGGTGACCCAGACTGGTCGTCCAACTCCAACTTGTCCGTTCAATTAAAACAGAATGAGAATCAGACGAAGTTTTAGTTGATTGTGAGATTCTTTCTTTCTTTTTCTTTTTTTTTCTTTCTTTTTTTCGAAATTGATTATTAATATTCAGTTCATAAAATTGTTATAATAAGCTGGTTGCAGATGTAGTAACTTCAAAAAGTATAGAGTTTGAATCCCTCATCTCTAATTTTAAAAAAAAAATGTTATAACAAGAAGTTTGAATGAATAGTTAGTTGAGCAAAAGGAGGGAAAAAAAAGGGGGGGGGGGGGGGGGGGGGGGGGGGTGGTGGTGTGGGGAGGATTTGAATGAGAAAAAGGGGGGGGGGGGGGGGGGGGGGGGGGGGTGGTGGTGGTGGTGGTGTGGGGAGGATTTGAATGAGAAGAGGTTTTGTCAAAGATTCAAAAGTTGAGTCAAAAACCTTGCAACGAAATTGTTTTCTGCTGGTGATTACATGTTCATAGTTTTTTCAACTTAAAAAAAAAAAAAAAAGAAAGAAGAAGAAGGAAAGAAAGAAAGTGCTTTTCTGTCCACAAAAATAATTGTTGGTATTGGCCAACTTTGAAAGGTCAACAATTATACCCAAAAAAAAAAAAAATCTTTAATTAATGAACACAATTGTACATCAAATGAATGAATGAATGAATTTCAATGTCAGAAAGAAAGAAAAAAAAAATACTACAAAAAAAAAAAAAGAAGGGTGTGATCCTATCACAAAATCAATTGTGATTATTATGAACTGCTAAATTAAATAGAAGGATCAACTCTTGGAGGCATGTTCCCAAACAAGATCTTCAAGTCATTCTCCAGAGGCGTGAGGTTCAAGTCCAACCATGAAACCTTGCAACTACTATTAGACCTCTTCAGCACTACCGGTGCCTTCGACACGGCGACGTCGGGATGGTAACTTGGCATGACATCGGAAAACCCTTGCATCTCCATGACGGCTCTGTGGCGGCGCATGTGGCCGCCGAGGGCTTGCCCCATGCTGAACACCAACCCACATATGCTGCATTCATGCTTCTTTGGTAACAAGCTCTTGGCGGGACCAGTTTTAGCCGATTCATGATGATCCTCACCCGTCAATTTAGGCTTCTTGTGGCTGGCCCTGTGGCCTCCGAGTGCTTGGAACGACGAGAAGCGGCGGTTGCATGTCTTGCACTCGAAAACATCGGCAGATGGCGGGCGATACTGCCTAAGGGGCTGGACAGGCAATGCCGTGGTGAGTAGCATTAGGCATTTCGCCATGTCCAGCCCGCTGTTTTCCTCATCTTCTTCTCTCATTCTCTTCATGACGGACTAGTTTTTAACCGGAAGAAAAATCGGATTGTTTGGGGAAAAATAATAATAATAATAATAATAATAATCGGAACGTAAAAGTACTTTTAGGATTTTTATTGTTGTTGATGCTGCGAGGCTTATGACCTGTGGGAACTAGATAGGAATGTTTCTCGGGATGAAACTACTGTCCGGTATTTATAGGGGGATTGTAACTTTTCAATATTTGACTTTTTGACTTGACCAAATTACAAGATTACCCCTCCCCGAGTTTGAATTTCTCCGTGCTAAAGTATGGGCAAATTTGTAGTTTCAAGCAAAATAGAAGACTTTGACCTTTTCTTTTGACTAGTTTGAAGTTGCCATTTACGTAGTTGTTTGTGTAATAAATTAGGCACGAGAAATATTTATATATTTTTCCCCACGTGCAACCGGCACAGACGACTTAGCTATATTTTTATTTTGTTCAGGTGTACGCGGTTGACAACGAGACTAGTTTACATACAAACCATATATAATGATTGTCGGCTGTACTTTATAAAATGACATTTTTAATTTTTTTTTACATGTCACCGTGATTAGTTTATTTTAATATAATACTATTTTTTTTTAAATATTAATAGCTTTAAACTGTTGTAATCTTCTAAATAAAAAAATTAAATGTAAATCAATTAATAATTATAATATTTTAAATAAAATATTTTAATTAGCGGATAAGTCTGACTTTTATATTTGAGATATAATATATATATATATATATACACACACACACATGCATGTAAATGTTATTGAAAGATGTTAAGTAAAGGCAGTCGTTTGTGGCAACTCGGGGCAAGCTAAACTTTAGAGAGCATCGTTGTTGCTTCCTCATCTGCTAGTGGGTGTTCTAGAAATGTTCTAATGATTTTTGTAAAGTACGGTAAAAAAAAGCACTCTATTGATTGTTTTATAATCAGCGTCGGATTTTTGGGAATTAAGGGCTGGGGTTTTGGAATAATAAATGCCTCGACTTTTCTCGTATTTGATAGGGACTTCTTTTTCTATACATTTATGGTAGGAATTACTTTTAATTGTTAGGATTAATAATTTAAAAGTTTTGATATGTAAGTATTCGTGTTAAAAATTGGTAGTGTTTAATTATAGATCAAATCATTAAAAAAGTAATTTAAAGATTAAAATAACAGGTCCTGTTAATAGTGTAAAATATGAAGTCCCATAATTGAAACTCATGTTTTTCTTCAATAATTTAGTTCATAAACTTTCAAACTGATACCAAATGTGTCCGATCGTTAGTTGAAGCTAAATTGTAGAGGATTATTTACTAATATACGTAGACTGAATTATCAAAAAATTCCAAGGACGAAAGTGCAAACAAACCATTAGAAGTTCAAGGCGAGTAATTAAGTGCTAAAATATTATAATTACTCTGTCGAAAGTTTAACTCTGCTGAAGGATTGAAGTTCATTTCCAGGGTTTTAGTAGAACCTCATGTTCGTAATACAGATCTCATGATTTAAAAATAAAACTCTTATCCATATTATATATATATATATATATATATTTTCACGTCCTATGATAAAAATCTCCGAATTTAGATATTTGAAGATTATATTGTTAAAAAATTAAAGATATAAATAAGAACAAATTTCGACAAACTCAGAGGATACCCGTGCTCAAAACCTTTCCAAGACTAGATGTGGCGTACAGTTGTTGATGATGATAATTGTTGACCACAAAATTTGATTCTTATCTAATAATCCGCCCACGGCAGAAGAGACGAAAAGTGCATTTTGAAAATTTGTACTTCTAATTCACGGTCAGCTATGACTTTTCGGCTTTCACACTTTGATCTCTGTATTTTACTATTATTACAAAGTTCACCTTCCCATTACATACTTCTGCCCATTTCATATCCAATTACCTCCATAATATATATATATATATATATATATATATATATATAAAACAAGAGCAACTTCCAGGTGATTCTTCGGGAACATTTAAAAATAAGCAATAGTTAAGAATTTATTCTAATGAGATTTCACACCAGGGAGAGGAAAGGTCTGAAAAGAAGAGCTTGGAAGTTCTGTAATAACTCTTTTATCTTTCAAAGAATTATGTAGTAGAATATGAAAAAACGTCTAGTCTGAAAAAAAGAGTTTGGAAATTTCATAACAACTCTTTTATCTATCTATCTATCTATTGGAGAATCCTTTAATAAAGTATGAAAAAACATCTTATCAATACGACGTAGTTGTAACTGTTAGATCTTTATTTATGATATGACTTCGACTGATAAAAACCAAGTCCAACTCGTACTCTGCAGAAGTCTTGTGAAACAATTTGTAGAGCACACAGTTAGTACAGTTGGACAGAAAATGGAAGAACTCTTTAAGAAACATTAAAGTTGTTACAAATTATTGTCACTAGAAGTTGTTACACCAACTACGAGTTCTAATAAGTGAAAATGCCGGACGAGGGATTTTGCCTTCTGCATGGCAGTATTTATTTCTTTCTCCGCGGTTCACAGCTTGACATTGAGACTAGTAGAAAAACAATATATATATATATATATATGCACATTAATATATTCTCTTATCTTTATACATAATTTTAGTAATTAATTAATTTCGTTGTAATATTTTTTAATGATACTTGTCTTTTAAATAAACAATTGCTAGATAATTTCATGTTATATGTAATCTTATATAAAGTTATAACTAAGTCAATTGAATATTATAAATTGCTTATTAGAAAGTTATAATTATCGGACATTTTTAGGTGTCGGGTAGAAGAGTATTCATATATATGTGTGTGTATGGACAAATGTATATGTCAATGAAGATGTCAAGTAAAGGAAGTCGTTTGTGGCAACTGGGGCAAGCTATAAAGAGCATCGTTGTTGCAGCTTCCTCATCCGCTGGTTATTTTTCTTGGAATGTTCTAATGATTTTTGTAAAGTACATATATTAATTAGGTAAAAAAAAAAAAAGTAGCAGCACTCTATTGTCTGTTTTAAGCATGGCTTTTTTTTTTTTTTTCTTTTTCTTTGTTTGACTTTTCTCATATTTGACAAACATATTGATTTGGATTATTTAGTCCCTACACTTTCAAAAGAATAACAAATGTGTCCAATCATTAGTGGAAGCTTAATTTTTACAGGATTGGAAGACTAAGACATAATAATGAATCATCAAAAGATTTTTTTTTTATCCAAGGACGAGAGTGCAAACAAACCATCAGAACTTCAATATGCAAAGTGTTATAAAATTATTAGTGTGTATGGCACACCATTTTGAATGGACGAAATTCAAATATATTTTCATGTTTTTTTGGGTGCACACTACATTCAATTTTCTTTCACGGTGATGGTGATGACGACGACGACGACGACGACGACGATGATGAATCGATGATTGTTGACTACAAAATTTGAATCTTATCTAATAATTCGCCCACAGCAGAAAATAAGAGGAGAGAAGTTAGGAAGAACAATTGAAAATTTGTACCTATTATTCACGGTCAGTGCTGACTTTTTAGCTTTCACACTTTGATCTCTCTATTTTATTATTATTACCAAATTCACCTACGCTACGTACATTAATTTAAGTCTTTCAAATAGACTAACTACTATTTGATTACTTCTTTTGCACGTTTCATATCCAATGAACAGTTCAAAAAAACAACTCTCTCTCTCTCTCTCTCTCTCCCTCTCTACAAGCAAGAGCAACTTGTAGGTGATTCTTTTGGAACATTTCAAAAATAAGCAACGGTTTTTACTATAATTCTATCGAGATTTCCCGTCAAAGAGAGTAAAGGTCTGAAAAAAGAAAAGAGCTTAGAAGTTTCCTAACAAACTCTTTATCCATTAGAAAATTCTTTGGTAGAATATGAAAATATATCTTATTAATTAGATACAGTTTTAAGTGTTAGATATTTTATTATCATATGACTCAATTGATAAAAACAGTGTCTTGCTGAAAAGGAGTTTGGAAATTTCGTTACAACTTTTTATTTATCACGGAATTCTTTGATAGGATATGAAAAAAATACCTTACCTTATCAATATGACAGTTTTAATTGCCATATCCTTATTGTGATATGACTTCCAACTGATAAAAACCGTGTCCTTGCCAATTAATTCACCTTGTCTCATGACACAGAATTCTTCCAATTAAGAAAAATCAAAGTTGTTACAAATTATTGTCACTACAAGTTGCTACACTAACTACAAATTTACTACAACTTACTACTACTCGTAACTCATCAGGTGATGAGTGTGACTCCTATTTTTTCATGTTCTTGGGGGTTAATTGACATCAGTAAAAGGAGTTCTAATCGGTGAAAAAGATGGACGAGGGATCTTGCTATCTGCATGGCCGTGGCTCCATGTTGATTTCTTTTCAGCAATATTTTCAAAGGCGGGGCATCTCATCTCCTCGATCGATGACATGCTTAGCACGCTTAAAATACGCTTCTTAGGTGTGTCATTAGTATGCTGATCAACCTGTATAGAGAATTTTACATCAGTCATATGTAACTCAGCTAATAAGATCAAAGCGATACGCTAGTTGCGCTTTTAAGTATAATGTACCAAGTAATCTTTTATGAAACACTTCTCTGCTTGGCTTCTGATGTCTGATATGCTTCTACCATGCTTCTCTTGTATTAACTTGAGCTGATCTAAGCACAAGGCAGTCATGAAGTCCATTTCCTTCTTATTTTCCTGGTCTTGAGTTAGTGAATCTGCCGTTTTTCATTTCAGTTAGTTACTGGAGAAGACAATTTTTTATTTATTTATTATTTTATTTTTTTTTCAGAAGGTAAAAAACACTTAAAGATTACTCGGAAAAAAACGGAATGGCTGTCAAGGTGTGTGTATAAAAAAAATACAGAGAGAATTGAATTACCATTAATGGCTGTCAAGGTGTCGGATGCTCTAGCACTAAAGTTGGCGTCTGCCTTCAGAGATACGGAAACAAATTCTTCATTTGCAACGTGATTTGCGGAGATATTTTCCCTGTTAGGAGGAGGCATAAGAAAGCTAAGAAACATGTAACAATAAGACAAGGAGATACTTTGATGAGTAAGGGAACAACGACTCACTTGACTGTGGACTGTGTCTCCGCAACACTCTTCTTATTAAGATTGTTTAAGGATGTCTCGGCATTTCTCCACTGTTGCCTTGAATAATCCACCCTCTGTGAGCTGCATACAAACCATTTGAAAACGTTGACACTTAGAATGCGCGTTTTAGTGTGTCAAAATTGCGTAGATATCAAAAGCCATATGTAAATGGTTACCACTGATGTAAGAAACTCTCCATAAAGGTCCTATTTTCAGCTATCGAGAATGTATCTTCCATGAAATGATTTTCTGTCTTTTCCATAAATTCTCTCAACTCCGTCTTAGCGTCAATAGTAACTTGTTGGATGTTCGACATCTCTCGCAGCAATCTCTTATTCTCTTGCTTACTTGAGTCCAAGATGTTCCGAGATGCCTCCGACACCTGAGTACATATTTTTTCAAGTCAAGAATAGATAAACTTGTGATCTTCAAATCAAGAAGAGAGATGACGATAACGAAAAGCTGTATTTCTAGACCCTTACCATGGCAATTTTCTTCGATGTTACAGTTGCCAATATGGCTGCAATGTTCTCTAAAGCTGCTCTCTCCTCTCTTGCAGCCTCTTCCTGTTTCATTGTGGTGATCAACTAAGAGTCGCGTTTAATTTATCCTACTGGAAAAATTATCGACAATTGTGCAGCTGGGTATACCTTGAACATCTTCTTAAAGGTTCCTAATTGGTTGGATCTCTCATTCTGGCTTTCTTCTAGAATTTTACCAACTTGAGAAGCTTTATCGTTGAGGTCATTGAAAAACTTCATAGTTGCACTTGAAATCATTTGTGCCGCAATTAAACTTCGTTTCAGTCCCTGCAATTTTTTTCACAATTATTTAAGTTTTCTTTTAGCTCATCTCCTTTACAATTAACTTGACACTCTAAAGAAAAGACAACTTACTTCCTCTTGTTGTTTGGTGGAGAAATCCAAAAATTGTTTTTGCTCATTGAGAGAGCTTTGAATGTGGCCGATTACCTCCTCAGCATCCGTAACCATTGTGGCAAGAAACTGCAAGTGAACATTGCATAATGACAAGCAAATTTTGAAACAAAAATAACAATACTGGTGCAAAACAACAACAACGACATACGTTCTCAACAGTGATCGCCTGTGACGAGATTGCGGCATTCATCCGCTCTAGGTCAGATGATGCTTTGTTTCGTAACATGTTAGCAAGCTCCTTCAAGTCTGATAATCCTGAGAAATAAGTCTCTCTCATTTTATTAACCCGCGACTCCAATGCTTGACTCACCTGTAATTAAAAGTAGTATCATCATTAAATAGATAAAAAATAGAGAAATTTCTAATTATTATATATCAGCAAGATGGTTTCCTACATCGCATTTACTCGCGAGATTTGTGCGAAAATGTTCTTCCATAGTTCTTATTTGCTGTGTTTGTTGAGAAACAGATCCTAGGATGGTCTTATGGAGGTCCTTTAAACTCTGATCAAGCCGAGACCCGAATGTCAAAACCATGTTCTGATTTTCTGCCTCCATCTTGTCTTTATAATCTACAAACAGTACAACGTCTTAAGTTAGAAATTTTCCAAATGCTATAGTATAATTTTTTTTTTCTTCTTCCTCATTTTATTCACTATATCCAGTGTGCAATATTACAAGCCGAAAGGATTCATGAAGAACAACAGTAATTGCATGAAATCGAATAACATGAATTATACATGCAGTCAAGGGAAATGAACAGTTCATTTACATACCTAATTTTGTAAATAATGAATTTATGTCATCTGATGCATACTGCAGATCATTACACAACCCCTTCGCACATTCAACTAAAGAATTTTCTGCTCATGCACAAAAATTCGAAATTATTTGTTAGCAGCAACCAACAATACTAAAAAGAAATATATATATATATATATTTTCCCACCTGAGCATAGCAAGTTTGAGATGATTAACTCCTTCTCTTTTAGAGTTGACGTTGCCACTCTGTAATTTGCTTGGAGATCAAGCAATGCCTTGTTACTAGTTTCCAGACTTATCTGTGAACAGAAAAGTCTCAATACTGGATTCATATTCATAAATTAAAGAAACTAAATAAGCAATAATTCCAAATTTTATGGTACACACCTTACAATCTCTGAGCTCACTTTGTAGATCCAGCTTCTCTTCTTGCTCACTGAGATAGAGCTCGCGAAAACTATCCACTTGCTGCAGAAAGAAGTTTAGTAACTACAATTGGTATTTAACAGAAAGAATATGAAAACTCAAGAAAGAGTATCTTTACCTTCTCTGCGAGGCTGAGATCATTCTCCAATTGCTCTATCTTCTCATTCCTAGCCTGCAAGGGTTTTTAATTCAAAACCAGTGAGCTACATAACAAAAGGGATTTACAGTTTAAAAGTACAGTTAAAAAGAAGAAATATACCTTCTTTTCAGCTTCATCCTGGGCAAATCTTTCGTGCGGAACATAAACACCATTCTTTTCCCTTGCTGCTCTAACGTCTGTTTGAATTTTATGTATATAATAAGTTATTCAAGTCATTTTGTCACAAGAACAATCTATAGATAAAAGGACATTATTCACCGTCTTTCATTTTCTCAATCTCTAAGTACAAATCCTTAAGCAATATAGCCTTGGACATTTTCTGGTTTGCCTGAAAAGATGTTCACTTCATTGTTAGCACAAGAAGCACGGGAGTAGAAAATTTCGTAGAGAATATTGTCTAGAAAAAATGCATACACACAAACCTCGGGTTTGTTTTTAATATTTTTGGCGCGATAGGCATAGTCTAGAGTGCTTAAGGTTTCTTCCAAACTATGAGCGGATGGAGATATTGTAGCAATGATGCAAGTTTTCGTTTTCCCTCCCAAAGAATCTCTTAATAACCGTGTGAGCTTGCTGTCCCTGCATAGAGAATTCAAAACATATTAAAACAAATGTTTGAACAACCAAAGCAAAATTAAAATGGTAAAAATATGTTGTGAGATGAACCTGTAAGGTATGTGACTGGAATGTTCCACCAGTGCATTGATGACACGACCTAACGTGAGTAAGCTCTTATTTATCTCCCCCGCTTCTCTTGCACGGTTCTAAAAGAAGTACAAGATTTAATAAAAAAAAATATTAATATCAAATCAACAACAATGTTAGCAATCGTGTGAAATTCTTCAAGGAAAAGAATAAAGAAGAACAAACTACTGGACCGAGCTTGCTCAAGTAACATCCTATAGCATGAAACAAAAATACCATACCTCACGTGCACCAGAGCGAGAGATGTTCTCTGATCCTGCGAGATCAACAAGATTAAGTTTTCCACATTTGATTAACTCCTCATCACCAACAGCTGCTTCTTTGATGTGCAATGTAATGGAAAAGACCGAATGCGAGCGGCTGCAACATAAAAAGAACATTAAGTTAGTCATGGTTTTTCCTTCTAGACTCCGATTTTGTATCAAATGGGGAAAAGAATACCTGCTGCGCTTGTTTAACAAGGTGTCCGCCGTACGCCTTTTCGCAGCCCCTCGTTCCAAGAGAGTATAAATCTCATTCACACTATACACTGCTTCTTCTTCTAGGCCCCTTAACACCACACAGCCCTTTCCATCCTCCATTAGCGAAATAGGTTTCTTTTGCTTATCTTCGACAGCTGCAGATCTTGAATTGTCATCAGGAGCCAGTAAGTCTGTTATTTCTTCATTGTAAAGCTCCAAGAATGTCACTTTCATGCTGTAGTCGGCGCTTTGTGCTTCGAGGGTATCAAATATTTGACGAACTGCTCGTGGGATGACACCGGCCTCAGCAGACAAGTCACCACCCTAAAAAAAACACGATAACATGAATTAAGTTGGTGTCATGTGCAAAATATGTGAATGCTTGCTACGGTAGTGAATGAAACTAGTATCAGTTTTCTAATCCAAGCAGTTCCCAACATCAAGTTTAACTGTTTAACAATAGAAAGATGAGTACCTTATTTCTCATACCACCTTCCATTGTGTATGTTTTACCGGTACCCGTCTGCCCGTAAGCAAAGACTGTACAGTTGAAGCCCTCAAGAACTTCATTAACAATCGGGGAAATTGCTTGGTCGTATATAGATCTTTGTTGTGATTTTGGCCCAAAAACCTTGTAAATAATGTAAACCAGGCAAATAAATAAACGAAAAAAATCATAAAAATTTGTTAAAATGCAAATAAATCAAGAAGAAGAAAGTCATAATTATAGTACTACCTTGTCAAAGGTGAAAACTCTATCTATTTGCTTGTTAGCCACGCTCTGCAACACAGTGACCTCTCTTTTATGTTCATTGCATGAGATCCCCTTCTGCACATTGGATCTTTGCTCTTCATCGCTCAATGGCCTGACCAGCGTCGTTAAATCGTTAATCACAACACGTTATCCCCGTTTAAAAAAAAAAAAGATCATCGCGTATCAATTTTTCAATAATTATTCTAGAAAAGCATGTTTAATTGCTTTTTTTTTTATAAAAAAAAAAAAAAAAAAAAAAGTATCGGGTGACATGACCAAAAAACGATATACATTTCTAAAACCCCTTCACTTTTAAGGAAACAAGAAGCATCATCAAGCCTCTTTCCTTTCCATTTTCTTTCCTTTTCATGTAAAAAATTTAAAATTTTCAAATAAAAGTACAAGAGGCGAAACAAACTTTTTTCATCTTCTTTTGAAAAGATATACATTTTTGTATAGTAAAAGCCATAAAGCATAAAAGAAAACAATCAAATTATGAGAACTCAAAATTTTCCATTTGTTCACTTTCATCACTTATTTGTCTTCATTCAAGCTGATGAATTCAAGATTAAGCACTAAAATTCAAAAACCTTCAAAACCCAGAAATTTAAACTAGATATTTAAGTGAAATTTTTACCTGCATCGCAGGAGAACTTGGACATTGACCTCTTTATCTCTGTCCTGCAGACGAGTAGAGGACCAGTTATCGGTGGCGCGGCGCCTTTCGGGGCGAGGCGTGAGGAAAGGGGACGGAGACGGTGCGATCCCCATTCCAACTTTTCTAACAAGATCAGGAGTCGCTGACATGCTTGCTTTCTTCTTCCTATTCAAATCAGAAGAAGAAAAAGAAGAAGTTCAATCAAACAACATTAGTAAACACTTCTTTTTTTTTTTGTTTTTTTTTTCCTTTGAATTGAGAAAAGAGAAAAGGGGAAATGGAATTACGGAGATGTTGGTGAAGATCAGAAAGAGAAAGGGGCTGTTTTTGAGGAATTTGGATTCAGGAATCTAGAGAGAGAGAGAGAGAGAGAGAGAGATGTTTATCGAAGAGGAGTGGGGGTGATTTTGAATGAAATGATTTTCGTGTTCTACTTCTAAAGAAGGCTGAAATTGTGTAACGGCTAGTTGTTGTTGTTGCTGTTGTTTTTGTAGTGGAATTTTTCTTTTCAAAAAGTGGGTCCCACCTGGGATTTATTTTTCAAACGAAGACGCTCACCAACTGTTACTTCACGGCTTATTTGGTCGTTTCTATTTGGGGTTATTTCATGAATGACCCTAAAGTACTATAATTTCAATTTTATGTTAGTCCCGGATTTTTTGGTTTTAAACCTCAAATTATTTCAAACTTTATGTTGTTAGGTCAATGATCGTTCTGTACATTATCTGTTCAAAATTGGATAAAAAAACATCACACGAGGATGATTTTGAAATCTTTTTTTAGGATCATTTAAAAAGGAAAAAATAAACATTTTTGAAAAACAACCTCTTTTTCAAGTAGCGGAAGCCTTACCACTAATAGCCGTACTTGGCGGCGATGATGAACCAGTGGAGACAAGTAGTTTTCATAATTTTTTTTTTTTTTAAATGATTTCAAAGTCATCTTGTTATAGTACTTTTCTATTCAATTTTTAACGGAGTATTGTGAGGAAGACCATTTGCGTAACGACATAAGATTGGGTAAAAATTCATGAATTGTATATGAAAATAATTCCTTTCAATATTTTGGAGCATTTATGGTAAGATATGAAAAACTACCGTATAGATAAGACTATTTATTAACAGTTCATATTCATTTCAGGTTATTAAAAAAAGAAACCTATTGAATCATAAGTGCAGTTGATATCTTAATGACAATGGTGAAAACACAAGGCCTGAAAGTAGTTTTTATGCATTTTATTCGATTTTTTTTTTTTTTTGTTGGGGGGGGGGGGGGGGGGGGGGGGGAGGGGGGGCTCGGAGTGTCTCATTCCTCATTATTGCAATGTTGACGCTCGTTGCTAAAGCAAATAGACCATTTCTTTCTTTCTTATATGTATGGTTAGCAGTTGAACAAAAGTAAGATTTCGTTCTTGTTCGTATTGCCCATCTCGAGTTTGAATGATACTTTCGATAATTCTAAGAAGAAAACAAACACAACGCCGGAACCTTTGAAGCCTACTAGACGGTCTTCGCTCTCCACGCTCAACAATCTTCGCCTCTTTTTTTAACCCTTAGGGCATATGCTACAGTCATACAGCTAAACGGAACATTGTCTAATCGCTGATATGCACTGACAAGGAAAACGCAAGACACCCCAATATCTCCACATCTTCCTTTCGAGCTTGCACTTTTACAACCTTATGGTGAATCTAAAAACAACAAAATCCGCTCTTCATGAATTCCAACTTAAACACACAACATGGTCTTCGCGAGACATGTCAAAGGCGAACGGATCCATAGAACACCACTTCAGCAGGGCCCGTCATGTACACATGATTGTCTTGCTCCCTCCATTCAATTTGCAGTGGCCCTCCTGGTAGATCCACCGTGCAATTCTATGTCCGGTAGGGAAAACAAAAAGAAAATGAATGGTAAGAGGAAAAAAAAAAAAAAATAGAGGCCCAGCAGAAATCTAGCGTACAAGAATACATTACTAAGCAATAACATAACTTACCCTCCCGGCATGACCCTCGAGAACTGCTGCAACAACTACGGCACAAGCACCGGTCCCGCAGGCCAATGTCGCTCCTACAATAACAATAACCCAACAACTTGGATTAGCTTTTGAGTCAAAGGGCCAGTATTTTTGGTAAATATCATGATTGTATAATCTTTGAATCAGTACAAACCTGCACCGCGCTCCCAAACACGCATTTTAACATGTGACGGGGAGAACACTTGCACGAATTCTGCGAATCAAAACATGAGATCAGCCAACAGGCAACCATTCTCCACGACTATTTTCCCTATCCCCATTTAAACAAGCTTATACAGCATTTCCAACTATCCAATGGATAAAGCAACTACCATAAACCGACAGTAGCAAATTTTTGGTACTAACAAGTAAACTAATGGATTATAATTAGAATTGAAAAATAGTACTATAGAAAGACTAATCCTAACCTGTGTTAGTCCGAGCTGGAAACACCTCGTGATGCTCAAATTTGGGTCCAATTTCAGCCAAGTTTAATTCATCAACCTGCAGATTCTGCAAAATCACAACGAAAAAATCAGATTATATTAGCAATGATGAGTGATAAATGCATGTATGCATTGTTCGTCACGTTTCTCTATTATGGCAAAGGTGTCTTGCTATTCTGAGAAAATTGGCTGTTTTCAAGGAATCAAAATGTCAAGTGTTTTCAACTATCAGAAAAAAGAGGAAAAAAAAAAAAAGCCTTGGTTTACACCTTGTTCTTTAATTTTTTTATCCTCCTTTTAAATTATCAAACCTGAAGAAAATACCACCCACTAAATATACACAGTCCGGTCAGAAAAGATAAAACGAAAAATATGCATATACCAGGACGTTTAGTATTAATAGCCTTAAGGTTTTAGGATTTAGGTGTTATTGGAATTTCAAACATTTGTTTGGAACACAGAAGAAAATTTTCACACATTTGCCTCCTCCTATTGTGCATTCTAAAATATTTGGAACATGGGCAAAACAAGAGAGCCACCAAATAGAATTCCAAGAAATTCCTAAACTACTCTGCCCAAGTTACACTTATACCTCGCCTCCTTTTGTACCAAAAGTTACGCAGTGCGGATTTCCCATACTAACACAGGTCACATTCCAGGTTATTCCATTAACATTTAGCTCCGACTTCACAGCGGATTGATCCTTGTTTGCAGGCAATCTTGTGGGAACATCTGATGCTTTAAGTATTGGTTCACCCATATCAACCTTAACCTGAAATCATAATGAGCAGTCTTTCTTTAGTGAAGACGAAAATTAAATAATCGAAATGCAGTAATGTAGAGCCACCAATGACCGTTTCTATCACTGTAAGGTTGTAATTTCCGACATTGAGTTCGGAAGAATATACCTGACCATCATCTTGTATCTCTGGAACAATTAAACCAGCACCAGTATGCACAGTGAAACTGCAATTACGAAAAAATACAGGCGATGCCGGATAAAACTTAAATAGGTCTTCCTAATAACTAGTAATTTTGAAATTCAGAAAGAGTAAATATATTTTCTCAAAACTTGCTCATCCTATTCACAGTTATTCAGACCTTTGCTTTCCTTGCAAATTCTCAAGCTCGGCAATAAACCGGGCAAAGCACCGCACTCCATTACCGCACATCTACAAGACAAATCGAATGTCTAAAACAAGAAACAAACTAAGTTCCCAGCAAGAAATCCTCATTGTATTTAAATTACCTCGGGCTCGCTTCCATCGGAATTGAATATCCTCATGGTATAATCGGTGCCATTGATGCCCGGCATCGCAAATATGATTCCATCAGCTCCTATTCCGAAGTTCCGATTACAAAGCTTCACCGCTTGCTCTGGAGTCACCCTAGGCTCCGAAGAATCCCTGTTATCCACCTACATTCCATTCCAAATACAAACAAAAATGAAAAAAAAAAAAAAAAAAGTTATGCGCAAAAAAAAATGTCCCAAGTTTACTAAATTCAATAAATGTACTTTCCTAAAAATTAAAGAATCAATAATATACATAACAGAAAATCGACAAATTAAACATTAGCAAACTAATCATTAATTAATCACTAATTTACCAACATTAACATAGAAGAAACGATTAAATAAACATAAATTGTTACTTAAAATAGGTTGTAAAAGGAAATTAACCACCGAAGTTTAAAAAAAAAAAAAAAAAAAAGATCAAAAATTTTTCTTTTTTCAACGGACAAATGAAGGTTTTTTTTTTTTTTTTTTTTTGGGTTACCAAGATGAAGTCGTTGCCGAGGCCGTGGTACTTGACGAAGTGGAGGAAGCCGGTCTCACGACGGTCCAAGAAGGCAACCGTCGAGGCCTTCTCGGCGGCGGCTCCGAGGGTCATGGAAGAAGAAGACGATGACGCTGAGACATAGAGGCAAGAGCTAGGGCTCGTTGAGCCGCTAGTTCTGGCTCTCAGAAAGCTCGGTTGCCGGAGAGGACTGAAGGAGGAGAATGACCGGCGAGCCGCAGGAGACGGAGATGACATAGGAGCTGAAATGGCGGCGGCTATAGCCATGACTGTTTGACTTTCTCGTCTGTCTTTGTTCTAATGGAAACAGAGCCAACGTGGTGGTTGTTGTTCTTGTTGTTTGCTCCACTGAAAATGATTTTCTAGGCTTTTTTGTGTCATTGGGTTTAAGCGTCGTGAATGATCTGGGCCCAAAATGTGATGTGAAGCCCAATTTCATTTGGGCCTCGGCTTTTTTTGTCACAGGTCTGTTTGGCAATCCTTCTTGAAAGCTGCTTTTTTAGCAAGGGACCGTTTTGTATCAACTTCGGAGCCTGCTTTTGGAGTCTTAAAGAATCCACAGAGGGATGTTTAATAAAAGCATATATTTACTCAAAAAGATTTTAAAAATAGTGCTGACAAGTGACAACTAGAGAGGTCCTGACATGACAACCCCACATAGGGGGGGGGGGAAGATCTCCTATGTTGAACATGGCAATGGACAACAACCACGGTTATCCCGGATATGGTGTTTTATATTTGCAGGTTTAACCTACTTGTATTTTTACATTTATCTTCGATCTCGAGGGTTAGAAGTTGAAATAACTTTGATAGGTTAGATAGGAATTGTTAATGTCTAGAAGAAAAATGTTGGAACCAAGCACCATGATGATTAAAATATGGACTTCATACAGTGACCGGATCCATGATTTTCACTCAGTGGCACAATAATTCCAAAATTGATATGCTAAAATATTATAAAAATCTTGAAAATTTTATTCTAAGGGGCAACACACTATGAAAAGAGAGAAGATTAATAGAAGAAGAAAAAATGATTTTGGAAGCCGAAGCAAAATGAAAAGAGAGAGATGGAAAGAAAAAAAAAAAAAAAAAGAAGGAAACAAGAACAGTAAACGAATTAAATATGTTCATATATATATATATATATATATATTATAAATGTGTGTATGAAAGATTGACTATCTTAGTTACCGTGCTGACCAAATAAAGCCCAAACACATGTAGTCCAAGAAGTGGGGGCACAATACAAATGAAGCCCAACATATGTAGTGTGGGCACATCTTAAAAATACTATACACAAATATATATATATATTTGATAATCGGTCCTGTTTAAACTTTTTTTTTTGTCTTTTTCCCCAAAAGTTTTTGTCTTTTTCTCAAAAGTTTTTTGTTTTTTCTGAAAAGTCAACAAAATTTACTATTTAAACTTATCAATTTCAACTCAAACTTACACACCTAAACACCCCCATAATCTCAGCATTCTCATCTTCTCAGTAGGGACACATGTCGCCCCTACTGATCCTGTTGTGCGTCCGTGTCTGACTCCATAAATAAGTGGTTGATTTTGTCTTTGGACTCCATTTTAGTTGTTCTAAAAAATGTGGAAAATATATATATTATTCACCTTTAATAAATTCCAATACCACAACAAATGAAAAATAGTTAGCGTGAACGTTTATATGATATATCGATTTTAATATGTAATACTTAGATCACTTTTCTCTCATATTTGTACTTGGGATTGAGGTTATAACTATAGCTACAAATATAAAATGCAATGATAACCTTCTAGATTGTCTTCTTTGTCACAAAATTAGCTTACGTGCCATACATGTCAAATACATGAAAAGGCTTCCTTTTTCATCAATTTCTCATGGAATTAAAGGGCTCTTTTTTTTTTTTTTTTTTGGGGTGCTAGAAACTACTCTTTGGAAATTGATGTCTTGTCCAAATACAGAGTGTGAAATTGGCTAAGACTTTTGCAATAAAGTAAAGGCCATTTTCCTAAAGATTGTCTCATATAAACATATTCGTTAGGGAAGACTAAATGGATCACCAACCCACTTGCCTGGTCAAAGCTGAACATATATCTATTGAAATATTGGATTTTGTACACGTTTTTCTTGCAAAAATTAATTTTAAATAGATGATATTGAAAAGGAATTTGAAAAAAAAAAAATTACTTACCCTTTTCTTTTCTCCCTTTGAAAATCAGATTTGCTTAATGTCATGTGTTTGCTCTAATCTTCAAACGTTCCCTAATACAGCCGACGTACATTACCGACATTCTTTTGGTGAATGAAATTTATAATTTATTTGCTTTAGAAAAGAAGCCAATACTGACTTTTTCAGAGAAGTTTGTACGGAATAGTTTATTTGTTAGTTATCCTCTAATCCAAAATCTAACGATGACGTCTTAAAAAACAAAAAGAAATGATCATATCATATAGGGTTGATATCGTCTAAACAAGATAAACAAAACAATAAACGCAACATCGAAAATTTAAACGGGATGTAAGACCACTTGTTTTCCATGTAAGAAGTTGTGGATTCGGGCTTCTAGTTTAGATTGTCTAAGTAGTCGGGATATATAGACAATTTGAGAGAGATTCATATATCAATTGGGAACTTCTTCAAATTCCGAAGAAACAAAAAAGTGAAAAAAAGAATAGATAGAGGGTTCAGAACAGAGTGGCTATTTCATTTCCACTATCCAAATTTCTTTGTTTTCTCAGCGATGCATATAGAGTTAGTTCATACTATTAATATGGAATGTAACATTTTTTTTTTAATTTAAATAATAACCGGGCTATGTTACAGTCATTGACTCAAGGACCACAGATTCTTGAGCAATAGTTCCATTAGGAGCAGTTCGTCTTCTTCGCCCGAGAAACCCGATAACTCGAACGTCTTTAGGTGTTGAAGTTGTGAGGTATTGGATTTCACCATTTCATAGTCCATCCAAAGATGAGGCTCATGCCAATGTTGGTGGAAAAATGGGCAGGGAATGGCGCTAAATCTGTCATCTATCTGCACACAAGAATATCAATTTTCAATCGAAGATTAGTAAGTAAAACATGAACTATTAATTAAAGGAAACCGAAACTCATTAGCGAAAATCGTCATACTTTAAACACGTATTTTCTCATAATATCCATGATAAAATTTTCAATGACATGTATCATTACCCGTCATTGAGAAAAATGTGATAATTGTACTTACTTGAACAAAGAGTTTCTCCAATAAAGGACACATATTTAAGAAGCAAGCCAAGGAATCCCTCTTAGCTCTGTCCATGGAAGAACCAAACCAATATAGTTCCCTTAACTTGTTGAATTGAAACTCAAGCCTTCCAAATATTACTCCTGCCGTACACATCCACTTTTTTTTTTTTTTTAAATGGAATCATTTAAAAAAATAATAAAAAATATCAATATTGTATCCCAAGAAAGAAAAAAAAAAAAAAATACTTCGTATGTACTAACTAGATATTATAAGGAAATAAAAAAAGTGAAAACATAAAAAAGTAATAGTTTCATTACCTCAAGAAGCCATCCACTAATGGTGAGAATTTGAACTTCCTTGAGAGAAGCAAGAAGGCAAAGAACATCCTCACAATCGAATTCGTTACCGCCAACGCCAATTCTAAGATCAAGATCGGCGTCAACCAAATCCGAAGTGCTTTCCAGTCGCATCCGAGGAAGAGCACCGCGGTACGAGAATGATTCGAGGTTTGGTGCACAAACCGTGATGCTAACAAAGTCCTCACAATCCAAGATTTCCAAACTTTGGAGAGAGTCACACCCTTCTACATTAAGGTCCTCTAGCCCCTCGCACTTTTCGAGCTTCAAATTCTCAAGACGACGAAAACACGCGAACAAATCGGAGACCAAGCTTACCACCTGTCGATTGACAGATCTAAGATGGAGAGTCTTCAAAGAAGAAAAGCTAGAACGGCTTTGAACACTCTCTAGACTAACTACACTTTGTTGCAACTTCAAAACAAATCCATGACTAGTTGTCTTCTTTTTACCCGATTTTTCGAGGAAATGGAGATGAAGTTCCTTTTCCACACCCTTTGTGGCCATGACAACAACACCAACATCCTCTTTCGCCGAGCAATCTTCCTCGGTCTCGCCGGCGAGAAACGAGAGCTTCCATCTCTCGGGACTAATGTAGGAGCTCAAGAATTTGCCAAGAACTTGTTGAAAAATTGCTCGTCTCGAATTCCAAGTGAACAGTTGTGGTGCCAAAAGTTGCCTCCACAAAGTTGAAAGACTGCTAGTACTCCTAACAGCCTCTTTCAATGGAAGAAAAGAGATGATGTGAGTGAGAATCTCAAAAGGAAGATCACTGATCAAATCAAGCTTATTATTCTCCATAAAAATACTCTCAAATTTGTTTGAATATTTTAGAGAAAATGTTTTTTTTTTTGAATGAACAATAATTTGGTGCTGAGATATTTATTTTGATATTAAAAAGTAGGTCGGCGGCCGTGTTTAAAAAGTGTTTTCTATGGATATCAACGAAGGACTTTGTCACTTTTCAGACAACACTATTATCAATTTGCAATGTGATGTGAAACCACTAAACAACTCTGTGGCCCACATCTGGCCTGTGGGATTTAAAATTTAAAAAAAAAAAAAAAAAAAAAAAAAAAAAAACTTTAGGGTAAGTAATGAGTTCATTCTTATTCTTTAACCGTCACAAATTATATATGCTAATTAAAGAAACTAGTTATCAAATATATGCAATGTACGTAGAGTAGTTTTTATAATATATAATATAAATAATGTTATGAAAAATAAAAAATAAAAATTTAATTCAAAAATAAAATATAATAATTATTATCTAAATTTAAAATTACATTTTCATCATAAAATCATGATGACTTAATGTTTATCGCATAAAACACATAATAATATTGTTTATTTTATTCTTTCACAATATTTATAATATCCATTATATTATCTAAAATCAAAATTTTATACCATTATGTTGCAAATTATTATTTAAAATAACAGTAATCTCAGGGTTAGTTTGGTTGTCAAGCTTAAACCCAAATCTATCAACTCAATTTTTGTCTTTTTCTGAAAAAGTTTTTTGTCTTTTCTGAAAAATCAACAAAAATTACTATTGAAACTTAAAATCTTAACTCAAACTTACACCCTAAACTAACCCTCATAATATGTTTTTGAAGACTCGCCACAACCAATAAAGGATATTAGAGTTACCAATGAGAAAGCTGATATAATACAGACTCTAAGAGAGAAAATTTGGGACATTGAGCTTCTAATAAGGAGAAAAAAAAAATAAAAAAAATAAAAAAGTTGCAACAGGAAGTATAAAAAAAAATTTGAAAAAAGACAAGCCATAAATTTAAAAAAAATGATGAAATATAAGTAAAACAAAATAGAAAGGGGATAAGAAAAAGTTAACGATAGAAAAGCAAAATATGGAAAAATAACATGAAGAACCAAATAGTTTCATAAAATAAAATAATTATTAAAAAAAAAACAAAAACAAAAAAGCACTAATAAGGTGCATATTTTACAACCAAATTTGTTATTATGTTAAATGTTAAGGAAATATAATGAAATGAAAATTAATTTTCATGCCAAAAAAAGTAAAATAATCACATAAATATTATCTAAAGTAATAAAGTAGAAAGTTGAGAATCTCCTTTAATCCATCGTGAAAACTCTTTAAAAAAACACACACACAAGTTTGATCATGTAACGAAGAAAAGAAAACTTATCACAATTAGGTTTAATTCTAGTTAAGAAAATTAAAATTTTGAGTGAAAAAGTTAAGATAGTGATTAGAAAAGAATATTTAAGAGAGAAAGTGATAGAATCTTGAGCTTTCAATAAAGAAATTAAAGGAAAAAAAAAAAAAAAAAACAAAGTTCTACTGAAAATGTATGAGTAGCAATTTAGGAAAAAATAAGTAAAAATTTGAAAAATTAATAACAACAACAACTATAATAATAATAATAATGATATTGATGATGATGATGATAAAGCAAAGTAGAAGAAGGTTGGAAGAAAAAAAAAAACTTAAAAAGAAAAAAGTAAAATAAAAAGAAAACATAAGCACCAAAAGTTTTTTTAAAAAGAAAAAAACATAAACATAAACGGTTCTCCATGAAAAAAAAAACGGTGCGTTTTTAATTATCAAAATGAACAATAGATTTTATCAACTCTTTTATATATATAGGATATACTTATTTACATATATATATATATATATATGCATATAAATTTTAAAAGATATGTGAAATCATTGGGGCAGTGGCACGTATTTAAGTTAAAATTATGGTTTCCAAAACTGTAACGGTTATGATGTTTTTTCTTGTGAGCTCAAGATTTGATACTTATTTTAAGGTCTTTTTCGCTTAATATATAGGTTGGCTCATAACGGTGGAAGTGAAAATGAGTCTATTTTTAAGTAAATTGAGTTTTTTTTTTTTTTTTCATTTTATTGGTTATAATTCTATTACCAATTTGAGGTTTTTCAAGCATAATAGGTAGTAGAATGTGTTGGAATCCGATATTATTTCCAAATTTGGAAGATTTATTTGATCGAAATAAGGTTGTATATCCATAGATTTGATTGCTAATTAGCTTCCTAATTTTCTGATAATTAGGGTATGTTTGGTGAATGAGTTTGAATTGAAAAAGTACAGTTTGAGATGAAAATTTTTGTTGATTTTTCAGAAAAGACAAAAAAATTTTAGAAAAAGAAAAAAACTGAGATGAAAAAGTATAATTTGAACTCGTTCACTAAACGAGACCTTAGTTTCTTTATTTTTTTATATAATTAGTTTCCTAAGAGGAATTGGCCTGTGTACTTAACTTTTATATTTCCTTAACGATGAATAATAAAAAAGGATGTAGTGTAATTTTCCTATTTGTTGACAAAGTCGGGCATGTTAGGCTTGTGATAATGGAAATGAAACTGAGTTTTTTATTTTTATTTTTAAACAGAATTGGTTCAAATCGTTTGTGTTCTATATATATATATATATATATATATATATATTTTTTTTTTTTTTTCTATGCTGGATTTGTATAAGAATAATTGACTCAAACAGTCCATAAACTCAATAGATGATAATTTGATTTTTTTTAAAGGAGACAATTCTAAATTTTCTAAATATTAATCTTTATAATTATTTATATTCAATTTCATTCCATTTCTAATAAAATATTACTCAAGTAATCATTTTATAGTAAAAAATCAAAATACCCTTTAATTTTCTTTTTCTCTTAAATATTCCCAAAATTCCCTCTCTCTCTCTCCCCCTTTCTCTCTCGACCTTTGCAGATTCGGCCACAGCCTCCTTCTCTGGCGACGGCTTCCATCTCCGGCGACGCCAGCTTCCCCCCTCTCTCTTCCCCATTGGCGAACTCAACCCCCACTCCCAAACAAGTTTTTTTTTTTTTTTTTTTGGAATAAAGAGGTCAGAAAACCCAGCCCCCCTCGTCGCCGCCGCGCCAGATTCGGACCCCGACCACCACCTGCCGACGAACCCTGCCCCCTCCCCCCCCCCCCTCTCCCCGGGTCAACGAACCCAGCTCCCCCACCCCAGCCCATAAACCCAGCTTTCCCCCATCTCGGAGTCGCGCCCCGACCTCAGGCAACCCCCCCTCCCCCAAAAAAAAAAAATTAAGGGTTCCGCTGCCACCTGGCGCGAACCCAGATGTGGGTTCTGCCCTCCCTCTCCGGCGATATGGATCCGCTTGCCCCCACCCCCCGAATCTGGGTTTGCTATTTGGAGAGAGAGCGAGAGAGAGAATTTTAATTTCTTTATGATTTTTTAAATTAATTATTATTAAATTATTAAAATATCATCTCAAATTAGATCACATATATAGCTAATCTTATTAAAAATTTAAAAAAATTAAATAAAAATAACTACAATAATTAATATTTAAAGAATTTAAGGATCGTCTCGTTAAAAAAATAATAATAATAAAATAAGAATTATATCGTTATCTTTTAAAAAATTTAAGGATTATTTTTCATCCATTACTCTTTGTATAAATGCAAATCCTACCTGGAGTCAAAATTGCTTTTGTATAAACAACCGCCAGTGGGGGAGGGCAAAAAAAATTTTTTTTTCGTTTTGTTTTTTTGTTGGATAAGAAAGCATTCAACAAACTTAGTGAATGACCTTGAGAATTCATCTAGCCCTTTAAGGCTGAATTTAAATAATCTTTTAAAAATACCCTTAGAAAAAAATCATCTTTGAAAAATAAATTCCAAACTCGTGATTAGATTGTCATCTTTAATAGTTACTGCCGTCCATGGTGTCAATATGTCCTTTTAAAATAAAAGAAAATAAAGGATGAATAATAATTGTCATTTTTTTATAAAAAATTTAGGGATGAGAAATTTAAATTTTACATAATATGATAAAATCAGGTATTAAATTACTTCTAAAACATGTTTGTAATCATCTATCATTTGTTTTTTGTTTTTTCAAGAATGAGGAAATTCAAACTATTTATATTATAATAAAATTATATGTAAAATTATCGGTAAATTATTTATTTTCGTAAACACAGACTTTTTTTTATACCTACCTACTCAAGGTATTATGATCTTCTGTTAACATATATAGTACGTGTTGGGTGAACTTTCAAAAGTCTTGCTTCTACAAAATATATTCCGAGTCAAGTATTAGTTACAAAATGGAAGTTGTTGTCCGACTCTTGGAATTTAATCAAATGAAGAATATACATGTAATTGGTTAAGGAAGAAGACTAATATTATATGTCTAATATAATTTAATAATAATTTTATACTTATTATCAATATAAGGCGTAGAATTTGAATATGTTATTCTAAAGTTTAAAAAAAAAAATAAGTGAACATATATGATGGATTTATGAATTACGTGCCTCCTTCACAAAGCAGCCAACCTAAAATACATTCGAACTGTCAATAGGTGCAAGTCGGTGAATTACACAATACCGAAATGGGACTTTGCTATATATCAATTTAAATAGCAATATTAATGTGAATAAATAGTAACTTAATATCATAATTGACACAATAATCAAATAACAATATAGTAATATAGATGACATATTATTTAATTCTTTTTCTTTAATGTAATGCTGTTTTAAATGTTATGTTCACATTTCTTTGTAGAATTTAAACTTATTTTCAAAGGAAATTTTATAATTTAAACAAAAAATCAGAAATCTCCAACCTTTATTTAAAATGATGGATGATGGAATTGGTTCATACTCAAACTTCCGCCACACGGCATTGCTCTTTTTCCTTTTTTGAATTTTTTTTTGAATTTTTTTTATTCCCTTCCTACATACATTATATGTATAGTATGTTATATCATTATATAATGTATAATTCTTTTTTTTTTTTTTTTCATTCTATTCCGCACACGTTTTCGTGCGTAGTACTTACAATTTATTTATTTTTTCCGCTTGCACTTACGCATATTATGTAACTAGTTATTAAATAAAAAGATCAATACATAAACATCAAAAATCAAATTTTGACATGTGTTATGTACCCTTTTATTAAGGAATGATTTTCTTAGTCAAATGTCAAATACTAGTACGGGCATAGGAATTTAGCAATATTAATTTTGTATTAGAGATGAACTAAGCAAGTTGGTGGCTAATTTGAACAAGTTAACATGCGATGATAATTTTCAGAGAAATTAGATAATCAAATGATAATTTTGGACACTAATGTATAAAAAAGAAAAAAGCCGAATCTTTCTCTCTCTGGTTTTTTTTTTTTTTTTTTTGGGGGGGGGGGGGGGGGGGGGGGGGAACATAGATCTGGTGAATCATTTGATTGATCATCTATCAACTGATTAATCATATTTTTTTTTATAAGATCAAAACTTGAAACATTTATGATGTTAAAAAAAAAAAAACTAAAAACTTAGCATGTTAATTATTTTTAAAAAAAATTTAAGGCTATTTCCCTGTGTATTCCTATATTTTATGGTACTTATGCATTGAGAATGCAATTGGAGCACAATATGGGGCAATATAAGGCAATTATTCAAAGCTTAAAGAGAAGTTTTTGTATCTTATTCTTAAGCTGAGAGATAGCTCAAAGTATCGTTATTCTTGGTGTGAAAACCAACCCAATATTGAATTGTTTATAATTTTGTCCGTTTTGAAGTCTTCGTCGTTTTCAAAATCTGTGTCTTTTTTTGTTGTCGTTGTAATGCTTTTGAAGATCTTATGTAAATATTGTGGTTAGTTATCTATAGCGTGTTCATTGAAATCTGTCCTCTCTCAATAATTGCTGTTTTTGTCTAAGAAAGTGTAGTTTTTGTAGATTACTTTGTTTCTTATCCATCGTCATTCCAAAAATAAATTGTCGTTTTTCCTTGTCCATGTCTTTTTTTTTTTTTTGTCCGTAGTTGTTTTCAAAGTCATTGACGTATCATCGATCCTTGTTGTTTTTATTTTATTTATGTTTTCCAACTTCTTCTTGTTTTTTTTAGTATGCCACTATTTATTTTTCTTAGTTATTATGTAACCATCCTTTCAAAAAAAAAATATATATATATTTAAACAAGAACAGAAGATGGCGTATTTAGGGGGTGTTTGGTGTGTAAGTTTGAGTTGAAATATTTTAGTTTCAATAGTAATTTTTGTTGACTTTTCAGAAAAGACAAAAAAATTTTTCGGAAAAAGACAAAAAAAAGTACAGTTTCACTTGAGTGAAACGAACCAACCAAACAGGCCCTTAGATAAACACAAAGTGAAGTGTAGTCCCTGTATAGTATATGATTACATATATCCTATCACCACTACCACGGTTATGACTAGTTTTAATTTCAGATCTTGTTAAGATGAATGATTAGCCCTGCCATCACACCTAGGTCCTTGTTGGTGTTTCTCGATACTTTTTTTGTTTTTATACATTGTTGTTTCTAATGTATTGCCATATGAGTTATTGTAATTTTGTTTTTGATTCGTGTCATTATCACTTGTATAACCATAGATATAGATATAGATGCATACACACATAGGCATATACTTGTGTGTCCTTTCCACACTAGTGTCATATTTTTTTTTTCCCCTATCAATTGTCGTTTCAAGATCGTTCTCATTCTTATTATCTTCGTCGTTTGCAATTTTCAATGTCGTTCTTCTTGGTGTTGTATTTTCTAATCCTCCATTGTTAAATCTGTCGTTTGAATTGACTGCTAATTCTTAGTAAATGTTGTTTTCAATTGGGTTTCTTTTTTTTTTTTTTTTTCCCCTTCAATGTAGTGGTCATTTTTAGAAAACTAGAGTAGTTTAATCGTCACTCTTCATCTCACTGTTGTTCTTATTGATTGATTGATGTCGTTTTAATTCCGATGTCTGTTATTCCGAATTCGTCGTTTTCTGCAAACTGATGTCGATTTTGTTCCAATGTCGTTTCTTAGGAAGTTGTCGTCTTTGCGATTGATGTCGTTTCATGAGTCGTTGTTTTGAATAATTTGTCGTTTTCCAAGTCCTTTTTCCCTTTCTTATGGAGAACAGTCCTCGTCCCTTTCTCAGTTATTGTTCCATTGTCGTTTTTAATCTTGTAGTTTTTGAAAACAGGTTGTCGCCTGTATTAGTTTTTGTCGTTTCTCATACTTTGTCGTTTTTCAAATAAATTTTGTTTGATCTCAGACATTACAGTTATCCTCATCAATTGACAGCATCCTGAATCCCTTCCGTTATAAATGGAAATATTAAGGTTGTGTTTAGAACATAGGTTTGAAAAATTAATTTTTTAAATAAATTTAACTTCCATTTAGAATCTTTTTTAGGTTGGTATTTGAAAAAGAAAAAGAAATAAAATATGACAAGGATTTCGAAATAGTGAATTTTTTTAATTTTAAATAGAATTACTTCAGAAAAACTTTTCAAGCCTATGTTTAAAACATAGGCTAAGAATCATGTCATATTTTTAATGGTGTCTTCTTTTATTTTATTTTTTAAAATATTGTCCCTATTTAAAAGATTAATGATCTAAAAAATATCACTTTTAAAAATTTGGAATTTAAATGTAACACTTTAGTAGAAAATTTAAGTTTTGGTTTTCATATCAAATTAATATAAATAAATTATCAGCGTTCAAAAATGATATACAACCTCATTAACGCATTTCAGAAAAGTTGATATTCTAACATATTTTTCCTTAATTTTAAGACGTTCTCCATTAGGCTCCCTTGTTTCCTACTTTCCCGGTTTCTTTTGACTCAAAATTACAAACATGAATATAGTTTTAAAATTAAAAAAGTCTCTCTTTCTCTCCCTAAACTTTTCTCTCTGCCCTAGGTTTTTGTAGTCTTGCCTCTCCTTGTTTGGGGCTGGAGTTCGATGGTGCATCCGGCTGGCCTTCGAATTCTCGGCCTGTATGGAGGAGATCTCATCACTATAGGTAAGATCTGGGGTGCGGCATCGCTTTTCAAAGTCATTTTGGGATGGATATGGTGTGTAGAAGATGGGAATTTGTTGGGTGCTTGGTCTTTTAGCGGCAAATTTCTTCTCAATGACTTTGTTTGGTTTGGTTTGGTCTAATTGGTGGGTGCAGAGGCCGAGTTGCTTCCAATGATTGTATCTGTGGTGGTGAGATTTTCCTAATTTATTGTAGGATTTTAATTTTAATACTAGTTTCTTTGTCTTCGCCTTTTAAGTTTAATGCTTTGATGTTTTATTTATGTTATAGTTTGTAATAAAGGTGGTGGTTTCCCAACCTTCCGAATTGGTTTGTTACACGCCAGATCTAAGTCTGTGCGGTGTTTTAGTTCCGTTAGATATGAATCTAGACGGATTTAGTAGTGGCCTTAGTGCTATAGTTGGTAGTCTCTCAATTGATCCGGAGTTTCTATTGATTGTAGAGAAATTGTTGAAAAGAGCCTTATGTGTACTCGATGATGGTATGTTGAGGTATTATCCCGTTTTCGGACTTCAGACATCCGTTTTTCCCTTTATGCATCATCAGAATATACCGATAGTATTGATTTTTGTTAAGGGTTTTATCTTTGTAACATGGGGTCAATCTTATACATTTTTAATTTCTATTCTGAATTGAATGCAATTTTTTCTTAAAAAAAAAAAAAAAAACTAAACATGAATATTGTATGAATATTATTAGGAATATCAACTCTAATATTATTTTTTAAGTACTAATTTATAGGTATGTGAATGTAATTCTTTTATTGATAAATTTTTAAATAATTATCATGCCAATCAAAATTTTGCATCTACCAATAAAAATGTGATAACTCACCATAACATGAGTTGTTATTCAAAAATTAGATTTAGAAAATGTCATCTTAATTAGTTTTTGACTTGTTTCATATACATGGAAGGAAAGGATTCTCAATGGAAAAACCTTATACGCTTATATATCCTGGAGATTCTAGTTCCCTAATTGTTTATTTTGGAAATAAATCTCATCGCTTCTTTATATAGATATATATATATATATATAATCTTTTCGTAGATGATATAAGTGAAAGGTTTAGATTACTTGAGTAGCACACATGAATAACTGTGACAAACTTCAAGAGTGTTGTTATTTATATCTATATCATCACTATGTATATTATCATGTTTACTAGTGGAATAAAACTATATCTAGTAAAAATAAAAAAAAAATTTAAATCCTCCATTATCTTAGATAGTTTTTGACACATATATGTAGCTATCTAAATTGACGACGATTCGCGAAATGAGAGAGAAAAAAAAATGTAATAATATATTCGAATCACAATTCAAATATTTACGTGTTCAAATTTCGATTTAAATAGTTCAAATTATTTATATTTGAAAATGCGTAATAAACGGGACTGCAATAAATCATGAGCCTTTCTTTCAAATGTCATAATCAATAGATGGTGATAAATACCGTGTTGATCAATAACACTTGAACTACAATACAAACATGTAAAGAAAAAATGTATAATTTCTACTGTTCCATGCCATTAAAATACTCAAATAATTCTCTTTAAAAAAAAAAATACTCCAATAATTTTTGTTTGTATTATCCGAATACAGACGAAGAAATTTTTTGCCTTTCATATCACGGTTTAGCTTTTGGAAGGAACAAATCGTATATGACTACGAAAGGTTTGTGTTTTTGGCGTCAGAAAATACAAGGACTTAATAGCATATGAATACATACATAAATATATATATATGTTTGTGATAGCTACGGAAATCCTCATAATATATTCTAAATACATATAATAACCTATTATTAATATGGATGTCTCACATGCATGAATATTGTTTGCGCATTTGTAGGCTCGGTGTCTATAAAATAATGGGCAAATATCACGTCTTTTATTAGGATTTAGATAGAATTATTTATATATACATATATACAAAGATTTTTCTGAAATACTTAATTGAAATATCTTTTTATTTAAGCATTAGAAGACTTGGAAAATATAGCTATCATGATTAAGTGTTTAGCTTACGTTTAGATAGATCATATCCCCACACGTCATTATGTGGCATTAGGAACCATATATAAATAGCTAATTATTCAAATTATGTTATATACAATATGAAATGCAATCATTATATATATGTAACAGCATATAAAATTCGTCACGCAATTGTTTTATTTTTTCTCGTATATAAACGCACATGTGATGATGCATAATCAATAATTAAAAAAGAAAGACGAGTATTATTTTGGTGGAGACAAAATCTCTCCATGCATGGAGGATAGATCTCTTAGAGATTTTCAGACAAGGATATAGAGATGTAAGCTGCCTTATATACATACATACATACATATATATATATATATGGTTGAAATCATCTGTTGAAGTTTCTCTCTCTCTCTCTCTCTCTCTTCCCTCTTGACATTCCTTGTACTCTTCCATTTTTGGTTTAATATGTAGTAGTAATAATTATGGAAGCTTTTACAGAAGTCAACACCCTTTTGGTACTTACCCTTTTTATGATGATTATCAATATTTCAGTCCTCTTAAATTCTAAGTTTTGTGCCCTAATCTCTTTTACCACTTTGTATTACCTTCTTTTTTTTTTTCCTTCTCGAGAGAAAAACAGAAACAAAACAAAAGGAGAGAATAAAAGGATGTCTAATTGCTTGTGGAGTACTAATAATTATGATATGGAGGTCGGTTTCTTTTCCTTTTAATCCTCTTTTCTTTTTAGTTTCTTCTTCGAATGGCATGTCATTTTGTTTTGCATAATTTATTGTGGCATCCTTTTGTAATTCTTCAATATACATACATATCTATATGTATATATGTGTATGTGTGTATGTTCTGGTATTGTTCGATATGTTTTCGAATTTGTTTGTTTGTTTTAGTAATTTACTCCTATTGTAATGCGTTTCTTTTTTTAAAAAAAAACCCTGTTCAAGTTAGATTATTAAATTCGTACCACCAAAAAAATGACATAGACTAGAATTTATCTTCTTATCAACCAAAGAATATATATATATATAAGAGGTTCTGGTTATATATATATATATATATTTGGTTTCTATTTATCCTTCTGTGATTGTTTTTGGTCCAGTATTACTGTAAACTGTTCTTGAATGAAAATGTATAAATATGAATGATATAAAGGCAAGACATAGTTTCCGTCTTAATGTAAGAATATAATTATTTTATGGATTTTGGAGTTAAAAATTTATGTTGCCAAAATATCATCGTTCTAAAATCATTGCATGAAATATATATATATATATATATATATAATATACATACATACATAATGGTTCAATGAGTTTAAAAAAAAAAAAAGTGAAGATATGATATATGCAGCTTCTACTATTGTGGATGTCTAATGTCTATTGAGATTGTTGATGTCATGTCCTTTTATCTAGAATGAGTTACATTTATATTTATAGAAATACTCTCATGTATAACAACTGGATAGGTCTAACAATTGTAACTTTCTAATAGACAATTTGTAACAACTAGTTAACTTATTTATAATTCTTAATATAAAAGATAATTATTATTGAAAAATGCTACAAGAAATCAACAAAATCGTTACAATAACATAAATACTAAAAAAAAAAAAAAAAAAATTTACAATTCCTGCAGTCGACAAGAGAATATGGTTTAATATATGTAAGCATGTACGTATATGTTGTCTATATATTGATTATAACGTACTTAGATATAATATCAGAGCATAGACGAACTGAGAAACAAGCTTTATTACACCAACATGGAACTAGAATCAACAAGAGATTTAGTGATGCAAGAGAGGATCAAAAGCCATGAGACTGTGAAACACCTTCTTAGTCTGCTCAGAACTGCCTGGCAAGAAAGAGATGAAGCTCTCAAGGAAAGAGATGAAGCTAGAAATGACCTACAGGCTCTCTTGAACAAGATCTTGTCACTCAAACCAATTACATCTGATCATCATCATCATGGTCATCATACCCCGAATCTTCCCGATTTCACAAACTTTTACCCGCCATTACTAGTTGAGGAACCCGAAAACATATCCGACACATATTGCTTGCCTAACATGATCAAGAACAAAGTTCAAGAACTTTCTGATTCTCCCATGATTTCTTTGGCGGCGGGGGCGGATCATAACACTCAGTACCGCGCTTCCTTTCCTACGTCGGTTGTGATGGACAGGCTTGTCGGTAAAGGGAAGGCGCTGCCCGAGAAAGGGAGGCTGCTGCAGGCTGTGGTGGAGGCAGGGCCATTGCTTCACACACTTCTTCTTGCACCTATTCCTCAGTGGAAAAACCAGCCCCCGCCCCCGCCCCCGCCCCCGCCCCTGCCCCTGCCCCTGCCTTCGCCTTCGCCTTCGCCTTTGCCTAATAGTTGTTCCCTCCAAATTAGTCATTCGAATTTCCTCAATTCGCCTACGGCGTTCAATCATGTTTCTCAAATGCCGCCATCGTCGTGTTTGGACATCGCTGAACAGATGATCAACCCGGGTTCGGGACCTAATCTCAAATCTCAATTGGCCGGGTATGAAGAAGGTTTGGCTAGTACTTGTACCGACTATGTGCTCAGTCACAACTATGAAAATTGACAGGATTTTCTACATGTGTCCTAACTTTAATTTGTATACACCTAAATGGAATTTTAGTTTCTGATTTGTAAGCAAAAACCACTGCATTCTTGTTTAATTGGTTTTCTTTTGGAAGACTTTGGCCTGGATTATTTCATTTTCTACAATTTGGAGAGAGAAAAAAAAAGCAGCAACTATTTATCCCATTTTAATTACCTAGAAGAACCTCTCTCTTTCTTAATTGAGTGATTTACTGATTGAAATTTTGCCTTATTTTCTTACTTTTTATTGTCGCTTTTAAATACAATTGCTTGAAGAATGTGCATTTTTTTTTTTTTTTTGTGGACTAAGAATGTGTTAAGTTGTAAAGTCTGATTATCCTGGCATGAAACCGTCTTTGCAAGAGTAGGGAGCTCAAATCAAAATTATTTTTGGAATTTCACGCTCGTTCTTTTTTGTTGTTTAACTTTTGTATAACGCGACGTCGATTTTAGGATTATTATGAAATATTTGAGAAAAAGAATAGAGAGATTGTTAGGTTTACGATTTTCTTTTATAGGCTTCTTCGTCATTGTGATTGAAAATAATTATAGCTCTATATTAAAGGTGAAACACTATTTTATTGGTTTATTTTTTCTGTGATTTTATTGCTTTTAATTATCTAAAATCAATGTTTATAATTCTTACTAGAAGAAGTATTGTGACATTATCTTGCTACCAAAAACAAAAGTATTGTGACACCATATGCAAATATCCTTATACTTGTCATCATCTTAAAAAAAGCACCTTTTTGTTTGGATAACATTAACACTGTAACTCTACTATACAGGATAAGATTGAACGAGGCTCTTTTGGAGTAATACTCTATTATTTGAGATCTTTTAGGGACAAAAAATGTCCATTTTGCTATTTTAACTCTTTGTATTAAATTTTTTTTTTTTTGGAGGAAAAAAAACGAAAATGTTTGGGGATTGATCACCCATGGCTACAAAAACTATCTTTCAGAATGACCGTACTTACCATATAAACTCAATATTTGCTTAATAACAAAAAAATGATATTTATTGAATGTAAATTCGATTTTTTTCACTTTTTTTTATTCTAGAAAAAGAATCAATTGATGTCATTATTTTCCTTATATTTTTCATCAATTTGAAAATCCCAAAAGTTATCTATGAAATAGAAAACACCTAATTCAATTTTATTTAAAACATAAATCCAATTTTCAATTACGCCACCACACACCCAACCTCACGTAGTCTATTTGCCATATGAAAGTCTTAAAATGGGGTTCCAAGTATTGATACAGGAGTAAAAATCTTTTTAGGGTAAATAAAAGAAATAAATGCATTATTACCCAACAACATATTTTCAAGATCAGTGATCAGGTCATCTTTATTAGAAAAATTTTCATCTAGTGGCCTTATTGTTTAACATTTTTTTTTATTTGCCATCGTTATGAAAATCTCATTAAAATATCCTGTTATTTGAGAAATGTCATTCATGTGTCCTGGGGTTCAGTCTCAAATTTTAGACATAAAATAACAATTCTAACATTTCAATTTAAGAACTTATTAAGAAAATGTTAAATTCTAAAAGAAATAAATAAATAAAACATGCGTTTAGTGTATGGATTGGAATTGAGCTTTTTTAAATTGGATTTGAGTTGAATTGAGTTGTACGCTTGGTGATGTATTCGAATTGATAGAGTTAAAAAGTGTAAAAACTTAAAATGTATTTGGGAAAAAAAGTTCTTTTTTGATATTCTATGCAATTCAAAAAAAAAAAATCAATTGAATTTATATATGTAAATTATATACTTTTAAAATTTAAGTTATAAAATTATAATAGTAACTGTGAGGTTGATTATTTGGGAAAAGATAAAAAAATTTATGATTCAAATTGAATTAAATTTATGTATCAAACATGTGCTAAAATTTCATTTGGTTTAAATCTATTTATTCTGTTTCTTTATTTTTTATGAGGAAAATGCAAGACATAACATATTTTAATAACGACGAGGAAATAAATAACATATTTTTTAATACATAGCATATTTCAATTTTTTTTATGTCTTTTTTACAATTTATCATTGTCTCTCTCAGTTTTTACAGATCCTTTTAGCTTTTACAAATCCTCTCTTCTCCCTCTTTTCCCTGTGTGTCTCTCTCTCCCGTCACTCGTCACCGAAGGACAACTCGTCGGTTACGGAGAAGATGCTGCGACGGTGGCTGTCGCGATCTGCTTCGCCATCCGCGATTAGCTTCGGCGCCGTCGTCCGACCATGCCTTCTGGGATTGTTTGTTTGTATTATTATTATTTTTTTCCTGCAGGGGAACTACCAGCGCCAGCGAGATCGGTACGAGATCGCGATCATCGACCGTCGGAGAAAGCGACCATGGGGAGGACCCGAGATGCAGCACCAACAGCGACAAGAACAGACAGGGAGCGGAGCAATCTGATTTGAATCGCGATTTGCCTCGCGATTCTCGAATCCTCCGATGATCTGGCTTGCGATGGTCGCCGTCCGTTTGCCGTCGTTGTACACAGATCATGAGCATTCCAAAGGTTGCCGTCGGAGAGGACGATGATGTTGGTGACGTACGAGAAGATCTAGATTTACTATTCTAAAATATTTTATTGAAAATCCAATATTTTCTAGGAAATCTTGGATATTCAAGAAAATACTGACGATGTCATGAGTCCAGGGGAGCCTCCTTAGCTACACATCTGAGCTTCGTCGGAGATCTGTCAACCTTGCCATTAACGGCCGCCACAACTCACGGTCCCTTATCTTCCGCCGTAGCCAAAGAAGGAAGAAACGAGGGGAGGACGCCGGAGATCGGGGTCGCGGTCGGGAGTTACGGCGGAGGTTGCGTCTTCTGGTGACGGATCTAGCGAAGTATAGTGTGACGACATTGGCTGCAACATCGATGGTGCGGGTGACGGCGACGCGATGATGCTGGTGACTGCGACAACGGAAGGTTGCCTTCAACGGCGACGGTGATGACAGTGAACTTGGGCTGGGATGGGAATAAGGGGTAGTTTGGGGATTTTTGATCTTTTTGACAGTATTATGTTATTTTCTTCAATGTTCAAAAAATTATGCTATTATTTTCCATATCACCTATAATTATGCTATTTCCCTCTTTCTCCCTTTTTTATGAGATTTCTTAGAAAAATGTATATTTTTTCTTCAAAAGGAATTAAACTGGAAGATAAAACTGTTGTTTCATGTCCAATCATTAAGCATGCGTTTGGTGTACGAGTTTGAATTAAGTTTTTTTAGGTTGAATTTGAGTTGAATTTTTATGCATTTAGTACACGGATTTGAATGGATTGAGCTAAAAAGTATAAAAACTTGAAATATTTTCAGAAAGTTATGAATTTTTAAAATTTAATTAGAAAGTTTTTACAGTAAACTGTAAATAATTGAAATTGTAAAAGAAATATTGCATTTGAATGCAACTGATATACCAAACGCAAGTGGAAAAAAAAAAAACGCATATTCCAATATTAACTTTTTTAAATCAAAGTATTTCCAAAATTCTAACTACATTCAGTTAAAAAAAAAATGCTTTGTGGGAATGAAAACAGGAAAAGACTACGGTAAAGACTCTTTTATATACCCTTTCGTAGAGCTCATTTTAAAACCATTAAAATATAATCAAACGACTGAAATGCTGCTTGTGTATGATAGCTATAATACACCTTATCATATTAGTATAAACTTAAATATTAAAAAATAATATATAAAAATATAAATTAAAAAAAACTGGCGACCCCCCACCCAATGTCGAGTACCCGCCATCCCCCCCCCCCCTCACCCCTTGCTGTCGAGACCTGTCTAGATTCCCCCCTCCCAGACCCATCAACGGCCCTACACGGGTCGTGACAGATCAGCACAACTCAGCCCCCTGCGACATCGAGTCCCCTTAAACCCCCTCCCCCCCAAAAAAAAAAAAAACCCTGCACCAGATCCGCGTTATCCCCCAACATCCAACAGCCCCTCTCAGACAATGAAACCCCCCCACCCCAGTCGCCTGCACGCCCACCCAAAAACCGACCACGAGTCCCCCGCCCCCTCCCCCCTTTCTGATGTCGAGCCTTAGGGGGAGCAAGTTGATTTTTGTTTTTCAATTTTTATTTATTTTATTTTTTAATTTCTTAATTTACACTATTATGAGGTAAGGTACATTATGATTAGTATACACAAATAACATCACAGTTGTTTGATTGTATCTTAACCGTTTAAAAATTAACTTTACTGATAGAGTATATAAAATGGATTATACCACAAATTTACCCATGAAAACGTGTCAACAAATTAAACAGACAGCCAAACTTAGCTACGGGCTTTTCCTCCTTCCAATGTCAAACAAACAATTTATTCTTTTTTTCAACAAAAAAATTAAAAATGAAAAAAAGAAAAAGTAGGACCCACTCTTCACTCTCTCTTTCCCTAACCCATGCTTAACCATGGTTAGAAACGCGCCTTTCTCTTTGCGGTTAAGTTCTAACCAGGGTTAGCTTAGCTCCTCCTCCGCCGTTGCCTTTACCCTCTCCTTCTCCTCCTCCTCCTTCTCCTTCTCCTTCTTCTTCTTCCCAGATCTCGCTTGCTCCGAGATTAGGGCTTGCCAGTTGCTTCTCTTCTCAGCTCAGCTCCTAAAATTTTTCATTTTTCTCGTCAAGGATTCTCCTTTTCTCGTCAATTTTCCATTCTCAAAAGCTCAATTTGGCTCTCGAATTCTCTGAAATTTTCTCGGAAAATAAGCTAAAATAGAGAGAATGGAGACGCAGAGGATAATGGAATTCCCTCACAAGAACATGGACAAGCGTCCGAGGAAGAGACCTCGTCTCACTTGGGACATGCCTCCTCCTCTCCCCCCTCCCAAGGTTTTACTCTCTCTCTCTCTCTGCATGCAATCCTATAATTTTGATTTGTTTTTCCTGGTTAATTTCCTGAATTTCATCTTTTATACGTTTCTGAAAAAATAAAAATTGAAACATTGTTTCCGAAGAAAACACATTGATGATATTAGTTTGTGATTTCGAAACGGAACCTTAAGTGAAAATCTGAAGGAAATGATCTGAAATTTACAGAAAATTTTATATTTTATGAACTGTGTAATTCTTTTTAGTTATTTATCCTCAATTTCATATCTTGAGATTCATGTAGTCATTTGTAATATGTTTCTGATGAATAAAAATTAGATCTTTACTGAATTAGTACAAAACTTTTATTCAATATGTGTTGTTATTTTTATTATGGATTTTGAGAATTTTAACTCAGAGAGGAGTTGAAAATGAATTAAAGCTTTAGGATTGATCTGAAATTTATGGGAGATTTGAATAGTAGTTGGAGTGTGTAACAATACAAAAACATTAATCCAGGTCCTTCCGGTGATATACTGCGGGCAAGAGTTTGGGAATGGAACGATGCCGAATTACACGTATTCATCGATGTTTTACAGGGAAATGCCTCGTAATGGTTCCCCTCCTTGGCGTCCTGATGATAAAGATGGTCATTATGTGTTCGCCATTGGAGAAAATTTGACCCCACGTTGTAAGTTTTTCTACAATTTCGGACTTTAGTTCATTTCTTTATGTGTAAATACATATATGTATATATATATATATATATATATATATTGTTTCTTTATCTGTCTGATTGTGATACTCATGATTTGTTTGATGTTCCGTTTTTCTGTCATACTTGCAGACAGGATTCTCAGCAAAATGGGAGAAGGTTAGTATTTTTATGCATCTGCGGTGGAAATATCCTTTAATGTCAAAAGGGGTTCTTTCTTTTATGTTGACATTTCAATGTACTGGTGTTTCAATGGATAAAATTGGGTAATCTAGATTAATTGCAGTTTCTTGGATGGAACTTTTACAGGGACTTTTGGGCAAGTGCTGGAATGTCTTGACAATGAAAAGAAAGAGGTTGTTGCTATTAAAATTGTTCGTTCCATACATAAGTATCGCGAAGCGGCCATGATTGAAATTGATGTCCTGCAAAGGCTCGCTAGACATGATGTTGGTGGCACTCGGTAAGCACGCTTTATTCTCTTTGTTTTCACTTGTTGGTTGTAATTTATAGTCGATGTTGGGATAAGCGGTTTTATTCTTTGCAGTTGTGTGCAAATACGGAATTGGTTTGACTATCGTAATCATATTTGTATTGTAAGTATCTGTTGGTACTTCTGATTTGATTCATTTGAGGGGGATGTTCTACGTACCCTCATGCCTGAATATTCTGGAAGTAAAAAAAAAACTTGCGGATGAATTTAAATGGTTTCAACAGGTATTTGAGAAGCTTGGACCAAGCTTATACGATTTTCTTCGCAAAAACAGCTATCGTTCTTTTCCCATTGATCTTGTTCGGGAGCTTGCAAGGCAAATTTTGGAGTCTGTAGCATGTGTGTGGACAATTCTTGCACCATCATTTCTAAATTCTTTCAAATTAGTACTTATGATAAGCACAATAATTTAGGAAAACCTATTTTCTGCTTGTTGCTCAAACAACTTAAAAGAAAGCTGAGCATGGATATGTGTTTTATTTCCATACCAGTTGTTTCTCCAATTCTAAAATACAACATTTACACAAATTCAGCTTTAAATGCAATTTAAATTTTTGTTTCTACAAGCTTGTATTGCTAATGGCAATGAAAATTAATTCGATTTTCTGACTTGTTGAGTCGTTTTCCTTCTCAGTTATGCATGATTTACGCCTCATTCACACTGATTTGAAGCCAGAAAATATTCTTCTAGTTTCTGCAGAGTACATAAAGGTGCCTGACTATAAGGTACAATTTTTTCCCCCCTTTTTCTTCCACTTCTTCTACTGGCATATTATCATACTCATGTCATACATTTAAATGTCTAAGATCTAGTACATTTGTCATTTTTTTTATTTTATTTTATGATTTATCATGTATCCTTGTTGGTAACCGGTAGGACTATGAGAGTTATAGGAATCTTTTAATGTTTCGTGTAGGTAAAATTTAAAATGTTGATGTTTTCTATTTCCTGTTCTGTTTTGATTGCAATGAAGTTTCTATCGAGGTCCAATAAAGATGGTTCCTATTTCAAGAATTTGCCAAAGTCAAGCGCCATAAAACTTATTGATTTTGGGAGTACAACATTTGAACATCAGGATCATAGCTATGTAGTGTCCACGCGTCACTACCGTGCTCCTGAGGTTATATTGGGTAAGTATTGTTTCAGTCCGTAAAACTCCTGTTCGGGTATATATACAAGTCTCATCTCATGAAGTGCAACTTTTTTATGTATTCTGTAGGCCTTGGATGGAACTATCCCTGTGATTTATGGAGCGTGGGTTGCATACTTGTTGAGCTTTGCTCTGTGAGTATTCGGTCCCAATGATCTACAACTGATTTCTTCACATATCGAATTTCTGTTGTTATTTACTGTTTTGATTGTAAAAAACGAAGACCAAGTTTAGTTGAATGTCCACCGATTCAATATAAACATTCACCTTTAATGACACAGACGAATATTGCTATAAAGGATTTAAGCTTAAACAAATTTACAAGTTTTAGTGCGGAATTTCAATTATTTGCACCCATCTGTTAGGTCTCCCTGATTGACACGGAATATGGGTTAATGATTAATTTCTTCTATTTTGAACAGGGAGAGGCCCTTTTTCAGACACACGAAAACCTGGAACATCTTGCCATGATGGAGAGGGTTTTGGGGCTGCTACCCCAACACATGGTGCTCAGGGCCGAGTAAGAGCACTTCTTGCTTGTACTCTTTTAATTTTGGCTGCTTCCGTTTTTCATAAGAGGTTCTTTATGTGGAGCGCTTGAACTTGACCTTGCTATTGCAGCCGCCATGCTGAGAAATATTTCAGGAGAGGCTCACGGTTGGATTGGCCTGACGGTGCAACTTCAAGAGAGAGCATGAGGGCAGTCTGGAAATTGCCTCGTCTACCAGTAATTCCATTTAAATTTCACGTCCTTCATTCTGTCGTTCACCATAGCACCAGTGAAAGTCTCGTTAACTTTAAAACTTCCTGTTGCAGAACCTAATAATGCAGCATGTGGATCATTCTGCCGGCGACTTGATTGATCTCGTGCAAGGGCTACTTCGGTACGATCCGGCGGAGCGACTCAAGGCAAGGGAGGCACTGAGACATCCCTTTTTCACGCGAGACATGAGAAGAGGTGGTTACCACCTCTAAACGAGAATACTGAGATCAAAGCATTAGCTACCCACTAAAGTGGGAAAGTAAATTATGGGTTTTGCGGTTTCTCGTGCATGCACCAATATATTTCATTCCAAGTATAAGATGGCTTCTGTATAGTAATTATACATACATACAGACATATATATATATATATATATCTCCACCAACTCTCTCATTTTGCTCTTCTAGTTTCCATGCCCTTGGGATTGGGAGGAATCATCCAAGTTGTATTAGTCATAATTTCTTATTCATTTTGTGAGATGAGAGGAAAGAAAATTGGATCATCTGTAATGGTGTGTGATAGAAAATTCCCCGAGAAATATCAACTTTCATTTGTTTTTTTTTTTTTTTTTTTTTTGCCCTTTGTTTCTTTTTTCTGAAGGGTGTTGTGGGTATTTAGCGATAATTCAATGCATGATTACATAACGAGTTCGAATCCATTCACCGTCAAAGTTTAATAGGGAAAGCTGCCGGTTGGAGTCCTCTCAATCAACTCGCAAGATCGTATGGCCTCACAAACGATAAAAAATGTTGATATGGGGATGAGATGCCAAAAATAAGAAAAGTGCCTTTACGAATGATTTTTGTCTTGTTTATAGCAAATAAGTAGGACAATCACATGGCTACATAGGGTAGTGCAAGGTGTGTCTGGTATTTTGGCTAGAAAACAGACAAAATGAGGAGGGATTTTCAAGTTACTATTGAGGAGATATATCCTTCCTCTTAGTAACCCTTTAGATGCAAATAATAATAATAAATAAATAAATAAATAAGAGAAACAAAATAATCAAAAAGAAAGTGGAAGAAGATTGTAGTGCAATTAGGATGGGATAAGAGTCGGATGAGAATCATGACATACACGCTGGCACGCAACAATATCAAGCTTTTTATTTTTCAATGAAAATAATAATGTCAAGGTAATTACTTAATTATAAGTGGTGGTTAATTAGTTTGAAAAGGAAATTTCACTAAAAAAAAAAGAAAAAAAAAAAAAGATGAAAAGGAACTACTTTGAAAGCATTACGGCTGAGATCCTGAGAGAGAAAAACGGATAAGAACTTAAACAAGATCAAGTTAATTTTTTTTATAAAATAATCTATATATTATATATATAATATATAAGATCCAAGAATATGATCAAATCAAATGGTAGTAAGTGATAATGTCCCTAGAAACAATGGATCGTGTCATCGTCATACTTATACATCGAATTATTGCACTAAATAATGTTACAATATTCTAGGGAGGAAAAAAATAAATAAATAAACACGCACACACAGAGTAACGAAAAGTTAAGTTTTTCATTTTTTCAGGCAGGGCTTTATGCAATTAACTATGTATATACTCGTATATATGCATAGCATGGGTAAACAAGGAGGAAAAAAAGATTGAAAGGGGGATTAAGTCATATCTAATGACGTGACGAAACCAGAAATTTTAATCTTAAAAATTATAATTACAATAAATATTTGATCGATTTTAAAAATTGTCAAAATACTATTATAGTTTTCAATAGGTTTTAATGCCTTAAAAATATTCATAAAATAATTTAGTTATCACGATTCTTGAGGAATCTTTTTCGATAAGTAAAACTAAATAGACATTTATCCATTGGTTTCCAATTTGATTGCATAGTCTATTCTTCAAAAAAAAAAAAAAAATCCCATCCACATTAATAGTACCAACATGTATAATTGATGCCAATTTCATAAGTCGATAAACTAATAGATATGTATTATTCTTACCTCGACAACTTTTTTTTACCTCAACATAATCAATATACTTTTCGATCAAATTTAATTTTTATCTTATCCAATCTCTAGTATGTTAGATAAGATTAATGTCTTCTCCTTTTTGAATATCTATCGTGGATTCAATGAATTGCCATCTAAATATTAAAGGAAAAAAAAATCTATATCTTTGTTTTGAAAACAAAGCAATCATAATAGAATGACAAACGGAAATAAGAGGAATGACAGGTTGTAGTACAGATATATGATCACTATGTATTTTTAATTTACTTACTTAATTAGGACACTCAATTCTTCCTATCTCAAATATTATGATGCAAACATACTTTTTATGTTCTTCCCTAAAAACTAATTTGTGCACTTTTTTTTTTTTCTTGGAAGAGAAAATATACACTAGTGAGAAAAAAATCAGGAAATAACAGGGAACAAATAAGTATGCTTACTTTAGAAAACAATCCAAGCAATTATTAGGAAAAAATATCCTTGTTGTGTGCATGTCGGGGAAATTTTGATTTATTATATATATCACATTAGAATAATAAAAAAATATCAATAACAATCCAGAGTTATAGGGTGTTCATTGGCATCCATACTACGAAATTCCAATTTATCATATCACAGTAATAAGTTTAATTTTAGCTAGCTAGTCCGTTTACACAGTTTGTCCATTTTTTTAAATATCTCTACAGAGAATTCTCCATATATAATTAAATATAATATTATGTTCAATTTTTCTTAATGGAGGGTTATGAAAGCCAGAGAATCCAGTATTTTACCTATATTTAGGTTAAATAATTGATTTTTTTTTTTGTGCTGGCACATGTGGCTTGTTACCTGTTTTATATTATGTTGATTGATTGATATTCAACCATACAGTTTGGGAAACGAGGACATTTTTCTTCCAAATAAATCCAACTTACTTGCCCCAAACTGATCCGGAATCTATACACACACAAATGTTTATGTATATTTTTTACTATACCAATAATAAAAACTGATATAATAATTGCATGCATAATCTAGTAATAATATTATATCTAACTCTATCATAAAATGTTAAATTTGAATCCTCACCTTTATGTAAAAAAAAAAATATATATATATATATATATAGTTAAAAATTAAATAAATATATACAATGTATTTCCTTTTATTATTTAAAGTACTGTTGAAGGTATTTTCCTTTACTTTGTTGCCACAATCGTGACGCCAAAAAGAGAGAGAGAGAGAGAGAGGAAGGTACACATGCGTTGTAACTAATGAGAGTTGAATAATAAGACCAAAATATTTGAGCAAGTGGACTTCTACTTGCTACTATGTGTGTACGACTTTGGGTTACTAGGGGATGCACCGTTTATATATATGACTGTTTAGGCATTCCGATTCCTTATCCAATCATCCTTTAAGAGCCGCAATTTAAAGAGTAACATTATTTTTAACATGACGGTTATTCAACATAATATTGACATTGAGGTTAAACGGACGTAAAATCAATAAAATTAGTTATCACATGTTATTATTACATATTTTCAATCCATTGCTGACATTTGGAATGGTATAACAGGAAAAAAAAAAAAATGTAGTTATCTTGGACTATAATAATAGTTGTGTCGGTTTTTAAATGAATGCAGTATCACATATTAAGTGAAAATGTTATTCAGATTGATGTTATTACAATCAATATAAATTTAACCGATCGAGATAATTTCATATCAACTCTGTACTCAGCTATTTGAGTCAAGTAATTTGAATCAAGTTTTCCATGCTATAAATATTCGAATCACCACAAATTCCAATTTCCACATTTTCCTTGAAGACATCTCTCCAATTGACTTCATGAAGCACTGCAGGGAGAAGTTGGCAATTCTTTGTTGCTGACATCATACCCAAGCAATCAACACCTCTGGCATTTCCGCTTGGCTTGACACCGTAAACTCTTAATGACTTAACACCTTCAGAATGTCTTGCCCCTGAAAGTGGATAAACTTAATGCTTTATTTGGATCAGCCCTTCATTTTCATTAAGATTTAATGTTCATTTGATTATTCAAAATATAATGTTTGAATCACGTTTTTCATGTCATAAATATTCGAATCACAACCATCACTAATGTATCTGACACGAGCAAAACACAGAGCACCGAGACAACATACTCATGAACTAGAATAAGATTGATCATGAAATTGACCGTATCAAGACAGGCAAAAATGACGCACACAGTTACTAAAATAGAACTTACTAGCTTGGTAGGTCATCAGTTCAATCAAACACATGAATAAAGGGAATCAATCTAGTACAGTTTTTGGCTTTTTTTTTTTTTTTTTGGCTGGAGAAGAGGAAAACAAAAAAACAAACAGGAATGAGAAAAGGTAAATAAACTGTGTTGAGGGAAATGGATTAAGTGGGAGAGGTCTTTTGCTATATATTATGGCGTTTGGTATGAAAGAAAGAAAGATATAAGAAAAAATCAATTCTCTTATTTTGTTGAGAGATGTAATTTGTAAGAGGAATGAGAGGAATAATTGTAGATGTACAATGACTTCGCTTCCTTCAATAATTCGGAATGATAGAGTAGTTTAATTAACACCTTAGTCTAATTGAGTGGATAACTCCCATATACCAAAGATAAATTAAAACATTTGCGATTTTCGAGCCTGAGAGCGTTGAGCTATTCCTAGCTAGTGGGGTTCAAATTGAACGTTCAAAATTAAAGTTCGTTGAGAAATATTCAACTCGAGAGTTCAAAAATAGAGTTTTTTGAGTAATTTTGAACCTAACATCTAATATATGGCCTCCTTTAACCTTTCCTACTAAATAAATGAAACAATCTTTTCTGATAACGGCACTATACCTTAGTATAGTATCTATCTACCTTCCAGATTATATAAAACTGTTGATGGTATAATTTCTCTGACGACGGAAGACCACCTGTTAACCAAGAAACTAGGTGTGCAAGAGCAAATGGACCATTTTCACGCCCAATGAAGAAGATCCGCTGACCGAAATATATCCGACCATATCAGGAATGTCAGTTGCCGAGGATTCTTCCCAGAGCACCCATTTGATCTACCAACGCATCTGATGTACTGCTGGTCCTCATGATGGCTGTCCGTCATAGATCCCGAGCAGATCATCGTCAGGGCCCGTGGTACTGTTCAGGGAAAGACTTCCTCGACCACAACTAGACCCTAGCCTGTGCTGTTGGTCCCGTACTGTCCTTGCCATGCCGTCTTGTACCGGCTGACAACAGTACCATGACACAGCACACCCGCCACCCTGCACCACCTGACACCTGACATCCACTACCTATTATTGTACTTGTTCTTGTCCATGTCTTGCAGCCGGCTTTCGCCGTCTGACCGGACTGACACAGTACTCACCATCTATACCAGCATTAATCCGTACTTGTGTCCCCCGTCACCAGAACGGGGGGCACGTGGCACTCGCCTAATGGAGGTCCGGTGTCCTTACGTTCGAAGCATGTCTACTCGCCGAGACCACTTGGAGTACAACCCATCAAGGTCATCCGAATACCCGGACCTATAGGGAACGCCTATAAATAGAGGATTAGCTCGCCCATTCAGGTATGAACAATTTTTCATTGCCAAAGCTATGCTTCTCTGCTTGCTCATCAGTGACATTACTGACTTAAGTATCGGAGTGCCCTTAGCAGACATTCTACTAGTGTCCCCCTTACTCCGAGGTGCTTCTCTTTTATAGGCAACCAGACAGAGAGCGATTGCTTAAAGCGGATCATGTCAAGTCATCCCATCGGATGTTGGGCTAAAGGTTTTTGGCATCAACAAAAACGTTGTTACCAGAAATATGCATATCTAGTGTTTCCCGTGAGGAAAAGGCAAGTTTGGCATCGGTTCTCTCGAGTCTTGTAAGTTAGTTTCCACGCCATTCTACTGGTACTTGTCTAATAACAAACTTTCACTTGAACTGCTTAATCTCTTGAACCTTGTTTTTCTTTCTCTATAATTTAAGAGCTTAAAAAGTTGACCACAAGCCAATGGTAATGAGTTGACCAAAACCCAAAAGAGAAATGAGAGAGTGGAGGTCACGGCAGTTCAAGAGGCGGTTGGTTAATTGATCCAACTAGTTTGGATGCATATGTCCTACGTGGTAGTGGGCCCTAGGTTGCTGTTGAAAGAGGGTGTGGGTGGCTCTGTCTCAAGGGGCACGGCTCTTTAAAAATATTGTTTCCAATTTTATGTCTTATTTAATTATTATTCTTTGCTGTATTTATATGACTTTCGTTGTTATATCTTTTCTGGAGGACTATGCTTATAATGAACAAGATAAATATAATATTATATTATATTTAATGTAACATCAATATTGAGAGTCTATAATAATAATACGGGGTGATTAAATTTTTTGATGTTATATTCTTCTAACATTAATATTTTAAAGATTTACGTTTCTCACTTTTATATTTTACATTGTTTTACATGTAGTCCTTTTAAAATGACCATAAAATTAGACTACATCTGTAGATTATAATTGAGTAATGTTTTTTTTTTTTTTTTTTTTTTTTTTTTTTTTTTGGGTATAGAATACAAAATAAGAGGCATATCTAACTTTACCGTAATGAAAGGGATTTGTCTATGATCCTCTTAAGAAGGACCATTCTATAATATATTAAATTGAGAAATGTAACATTTATTTATTCATTCATGCAGTTGGGAGAAGAAACCAAAAAGAAAAAGAAAAAAGAAAGGAATATTTATAGATTACAAAATAAAATAAAGAGGTACTAAAAAAATAATTAGATTTTTAGTGTATATTACTAAACTAATTTAGTTCATTATTTGACTTAACTCAAGCCCCTCTAAAACATTTTTTGGTTTCATTCCTAATGTTAGAAGTAGGTTTCCGAAAGGATCATAGAAAAAAAAGCATATATATAGGGTTTTCTACCGTCCCTTCGATTTCAGGTCCCATCGATGGGACATAGGATGTCTCTAATATAACATTAAGTGAGTTATTCACAACAATAACATTAGAACAAAATGAACTTAAAAGTTATGTTATGTGTTGTAATGTCTAAAAATATAGTTTTTCACTAATAATACATATCTTTCATGTTTATCATATATTATTACTCCGTTTGATAGATTAGTTTAACTCTAATTAAATTATACTTTTTCATCTTAGGCTTCGTTTGGTTCACCCATTCAAACCACTCAACTCAAACTTTTTTTTGTCTTTTTCCCAAAAAGTTTTTGTCTTTTTCCCAAAATTTTTTTGTCTTTTCTGAAAATTCAAAAAAATTTACTATGCAAACTTAAAAATCTCAACTCAAACTGGTGAACCAAACGGACCCTTAATTTTTATCTTTTTATAAAAAAATTAATAAAATTTATAATTAATTTTTAAAAAATCAATCAATTTTAATTTAAAAGTTTAATATCTAACTAATATATCAAATAGAGGCTGTATATTTTGGATTTCTTAAAATAATATATCGTTTTATTCATTGATTAAAGACACTATATATTATGTTGAAATGATCTCACGTCGGAGGGACAAAAGAAAACTCCGTACATGAAAAATGACGAAAGAGAGAGTGGGGAGGGTGGAGCCCACACTTCACGTGGAGAGTGGCACAGTGGCCACGTAGGACACAGACAAGGGCTGCTTAAAGAATCTCCTCTAATCCCCTCCTAACCAATCATCGTCCTCCTCCCACGTGGGATACTGGACCCCACCCCCCCACCCCACTCCGTGACATAACATACAATCGCCTGCCCCTCTCTCTCCTATTTATTTATTAATTAATTTCCAAAATACCCCATATCACAATGTTGGGGTTGGTGGTACATTGGCCTTTATTATTCTGCAAGAATAATTACACACAGTCAATTTAACTTCAATTTTTAAACATTAATTTTTATAATAATAAGTTATTTTTTTTATTATTTAATACAATCAAACGACATAATAATACATTAAATAATTATTTATAAAAAAATATTAAAAACTCATATATTATTAAAATTAAAAATAAAATAAATTAATATTAAAATTGATGTCGTTGTTAGTTTTATTTATTTATTTTAACAACTCTATATGTATTTATATATTTATATATATACCCTCCTTTTTGACTGATTCACTTAACGCCTTTTTGGCACTCTCTCGCTCTCTTTCTTGATCTTCCTACTTTCTTCTGTTCTACTTTCCTCTCTCTTTGCCCTCTTCTTTGATCTTTTCCTATAATTCCTTTGATTTGATCTTCAAATCTTCTGGCTACTCCTCCTTTTGCTACCATATAACAAAATCACCCACCCACTCACACACACACATAAAGTGATCTAGTACACACACACATATATATATACACATATACACAGAGACTGTATATAATATAAAACATGGGGGACTCATCTGCTTCTTATATTCACCTGGTAAGCTAGCTCTATATATAGCTCCAATTTCTTGTGTGTGTGTGTGTGTGTGTAGTGATCATCAAAGAGTTAACTTTGGCTTGATATTCGTCAAGTAATTTTTGTTATAAATTATGATATTCATGATCAAGTACTAAATACCATGATTTTGTTGTATACACACACACACACACACATATATATATATATAAATATAAAAATATATGTTGTGAAGGTGCACCACCTGATAGAAGAGTGCATGGTGTTCAACATGAGCAAGGAAGAGTGCATGGAAGCCCTCTCTAAGCATGCAAATATTAAACCCGTCATTACCTCCACAGGTCCATCTCTCATCTCTCCTTCTCTTCTCTTCTACATGCATGCTTATACATGTGTGCTCTATAGCTATATATACATATAGATTTACATATGATGTGGTCGAAATTAAATATGTATATATATATATATAGGCGTGGCCGGTGATCATATATATCACTTGTTTCTTTATTTTCACTTAATATATATAGGCGTGGTGATCTATGCAAGCAATATAGCTAGGAAAAAGGCTAAAATCCAAATTAAATTCTTAATATATTGGGCAAATTATTGTTTTATATATATGTGTAACAAAATTCTGTATATATATATATATATATATATATCTAAATATAAAACAAAACAGTGTGGAAGGAGCTAGAGAAGGAGAACAAGGAGTTCTTTGAAGCGTACGCGTTGAGAAGGAAGGACAAATCTGCAGATGCTACTTCTTCCACCCAAACAACAGACGCAAATAACAAGCCAAATTAGCCTCCACAACTTTCTAATTCTATATTTAAAAAATTAAAAAATATATTTAAATAAAAACCATCATTTAAACAGCAAATCAGATCACCCCCAATCACGATCAAGAAGCTAGCTGCAGCTACCCAATCATCTTTATGATATAATTTGTAATTTATTCCTCACCAACCAAGTATGCTTATGGAAAATAACGTAGCATTATAGATTTTTATTAAATTATCTAATTTTAATATTTACGAATATCGAAGAATTAATTTGAATATTGATGATGGTGATTGGATCATCGAGGTCGGGTTGGGAAGTGTGACGAGGAATGGTTACGTGTGGGAATGGGGCTCATGCATGGGAACACGTGGCGAACACGTGGCAGGCCCCCTTTGTATTCCTCTTTTATTATTGCAACTGCTCATATATATTCGTATTTACAAATTTTGCCATCTATCATTTTCTTTTAATTCTTTTTATGAGATTTTATTCTTATCGATCGAACTTGACAATTCTTTGTTTTTTTTTGGGCTTTAATTTTAGTTTTATTTGGCTAGTCATAAATGGAGATGATTGAAAAATTTAAAGGGAAACAAGTAGCAAGCAAATAAACGGGGACCGTTTTGAATTGTCTCCGTCTAGCACTTTTAGCTAAGTACATGTTGGGTCTACTTTCGGTTTACTTGGATACTATGTTCTTTATAACAACCAATTTCATGTATATTATTGCGCCATAATTATTTATAATTTCTAATTAAGAAAGGTTTATTATAAGACATGAAATAATCAATTAAAAGATGAAGCACTAGAACATCATAAGAGTTTTGTGTTTTTAGGTAATTTTACACTCAGTTTGATTATAAGAAAGAGAGAGAAAGAATGGAAAGAAAATATGTTAGAAATAAATTTTTTATATTAGAATAATTAAAATTTTGTTAGTTTTTCATCAAGTTGTTTAGTAGATTGAAAGAAAGAAAACGAGAGCTTCTTCTTCTTCTTCTTCTTCTTCTTTTCCTTTTGCCCATTCTTGAAAATAGTAATTTTATTCTCATATTATTTTGCTTGAAAATAAGGATTAAAATAAAATTTGTCTTTGTATTTAGTTTAAAATTTTTCACTCAAAATTCCGTCGGTTGATAATTAAAATTTTCTTATCCACTTTCTATTTCTTTCTCCTTTTATCCTTAATATTCTCACCAAGTTAATATAAATATTGTCATTTTACCATTTTCTATACATCAAAACTGGATCCCTAATTCCAACTTTCTTTCTCTTTTCCATCGTTCTAAGATTTTTTTAACAATATGGAATCTTGACTCTCACTTATTAAAAATAAGAGTAATATATGAAAACCCTTTTCAGATTTTGAATCTGGAAACTTATACCCAAACTCCCTCCCCTTACATCTGTTTAGCTAGTCCTGACAATGTTTCTATCCTTTTAAACATTGATTAGTTACCGCACACAACCAAAAAAAAAAAAAAAAAAAATCAATTTACTACTAAAAATTCTTTCATCTTTTGCTCCAAAGCATATATTGTGAACAATTGGTTAATTAACTTTGTCTCTAAACAAGATAAAAACCCAAAGAGACATACAATTGTGAAAAATATTACCTCCATCAACTTGACTTAGAGCTAAGTATAGTAGCTCCATCTGTGTTGACTTTTCACACAAATACAGAGATGAAGATACCAACAAATTGAACATATATATATATATATATATATAATCCAATTATTAAAACTTTATTCAACTTCCATGGCCTCCAATCTATTTGACAAAAAAAAAATTCTATCCCAAATACGTAATGGAAAGCTAATTCATTAAATTCTACAAGAAAACTGCATTAATTAAAGGATTGAATGCCCCATAGATTCCTCATGATTGATAAGTTAAAGTTGGCAAATAGAGTGTAAAGAAAACTCTCTTCTTTAACAATAATATTCAACCGAGTAGTTACAAATTTGGTGTAGCAATAATTTCACACTTTTTAATAATGAGATCTTTAAATTCAAATCTCTCTACTGTCAAATTAAAAAAAAAAAAAAAAGTCAGAATAAAATAAATTCAATCTAGAGAGCACTATATCTCAAAACTTTCCAAAAAAAAAAAAAAAAAAAACAAAAGATTCTAGCAAGAATGAAGCACTATTCTCATTATCTCATAGTCATTATATATAGATTATGATAGTAATTTTAATAAAAATCTTACTCCACAAAATGTCAATAAATTTGAGCCAAACTCTCGTGACATAGTTTCATCTCAAATGCCGAATGTGGAAAAGTATGTGTGTATTGAAAATAGCCTTGAAAATTGTTCAAAATATTGAAAAAATATGTAATTCAATAATGCCTTGTAATGCTAAGTGTATTACTTTTAACCAACAAAATATGAAGTTGATATAATTTCAAAGTTGTAGAAAAAAGGATGATACAAAGTGAAATTTGGGGTTTATAAAATTTATTTAACTAATAACTCCATTTTGTTTCAATTGTGGATTCTCAGTTTCAAATCATACCTATAAGTTTCTAAATTAGATTAAATAATGGTCGACTAACAAGATAATGATATATTTTTCATTTTATTTTTGTTTTATAACGTACCATGTATATGTGAGAAGAAAATGAAAAAGAAAAATGCCAAAATCTTTTCAACTCTCTTTTCTCCTTTTTATTATATTTAAAAAAAAAAAGGGCTTTCTTTTCATAGATCAAGTCCGATAATTGTAGAAGCAAAAAAAAAAAAAGTCATATTATTGTTCTGATATTATTTTCAATTTCTTTTTTCTTCTTCCTCTCCCGTTGAAAGTATGTACAATAATTACACACCCTGACCACTTGGAGGTAGAAATCAAATGACCCAAGTATGTCTTAATACAACATGGCAGGATTCTACGCTGCCTGTGATGTTTCTTCATCCATACCCCTTCCACACACACACGCACACACACATATATGTATGTATGTATATATATATATATATATATGTATATATATGTATATATCACATTGTTTTTATATATCACAAACAACAGCATGCAATTGAAAGTCTACGCATAATTTTAAAACATTTTAAACACCAAAAAAAAAAAAAAAAAAGAGAGTACGAAACTAAATCAGACGCAGGAAAATGAAAAATAACATATTTTGAAAGTTTTTCCTCAAAATTTAAGCTTTGTTAAGATTTGTCTTTAGAATTGCAAATTTTGCTAACAGCAATAAACAAGTTTGATTTTAATTAAGAGAGAGAGAGAAAGAATATGCCCCTCTAATGAAAGGTTTATATCTATGTTTAAATATTCTTAGAATCATATTAGGGATGACATTCTTATTCACACTACTTGTCCCGTCTTGAATAAAGCTAGTATGGAGATGTTATATTAGGATGAAGGTGGGAATGATGGCCAAACTTACACCTATGCTGGGGATGAGGCCAGTGATATATCCAAAAATTTCTCTTAGTGAGGGTACATATAAGGGAAATTTTTTTAAAATTAATAACTTTATAAGATAAAAGTTTAATATAAAATTAAATTTAGTATTATAGGGCACATTTGAGAAAAAAAAAAAAAACTTTTGAGTGGGGGCACGTTTGAAAATCCGTTCTTAGATGAGACGGGTGTATGTACTCTTATTCATGCTTACTTGTTTCATTTTAAGCTTAAATGAAGAACGACAAAAATTCAAAGATGTGAGTAAAAGGTGAATGTTTCCTCAAATATAATTAAGTAAAATTAGCTTGTATAACATCGAGATCCGCTGCGTGAGCAACCCGACTGTGCGTTACATGTGCTCTACAGGCCGAACTCCTTCTTCCCAACAAGCCTATTTATCTTTTGATTTGGAAGACGGGCGTTGCGTTCGGTTCGAAAGGCAACTTTTATATGTCTTTAAATTTATGACACACTTAATTTGTGTTTAAGACTTCTCTAACGTTGACCAAGTCCATATGTATGAAGAATTCTTACGTTTTAAAATCCATGAGAGAAATATTATTAAAAAAAAAAAAAATTACTCATTGAAAAAAAAAATGGTTTGGTTTAGAGAGAAATAGGGATGGTAATATTTCAAATGGGTCCCGCGGGGCTTCAAATTTGAATTGAACGAGGATGGGGGAATAATATAAAAGGATGTAACGAATTCATTTCGCTGAATTGGAAGCGGGTAGGGATGGGGAAGTACCTCACACTCGTCTTCGCTCCGATATACATGTATTATATATAATTTAATTAGATTGTTTAGTTAAAAAAAGGTAATTACTAATTATGTTTTCTAACTAAAAATAAATAAAAAGTTGATTGTTAATTAGTAACCTTGATTGGCTTATGCTAGTTGTTAGTACGTGTTTTTTATATTTTATTTTTTTTTCCGAAGTTTTCGTACCTTTTTCATATGAAAATTGTGTGGCTTCAACAGATATAGTATGTATTTGTTTAGAATTTAATTTAAATTTTGTGAAACTTTTTTATTTTTGTCTAATTTGTAGTGAATTTGTAATTTATATTAAATGGGCAATAGGATGGGGAAATCTCCGCCCACGACCCTGACAGTTCTAAGATGGGGATGGTTTTAAGAGCTGGGGACGGGGATGAGAAGGCAATCCCTGCCCCCCGCCTTTCCCTGTCTGTAGGCATCCCTTTCAATGATGATAAAGCATAGAAGGCCCAGCTCATAAGGTAACTCTTGGCCCAAAATTTATCCAAGTCCATAGTAATTGATTGGGCCGGGCCGGGCCTTGGCCAAACGGATAGAAACGGCATATTCTCGTGATATTTGAAGTTTTCTCTTCCCCCTTCTACTCTTCACTGTAACTGTAACTCCCCCAAAACCCTCCCTCTCTCTCTCTCTAAAACCCTCCCTCTCTCTCTCTAGAGATGGAGTCGCTTGCTCAGCTTAAACTACACCACCCTCATCAACCCCTCCACCTCTCGCTCAATCCCCACCGTCCGTCTTTCCCCAAACCCATCATTTCCCCTCTCCGGGCCCCACCGCCTCTCAAGCCCTCTCCATCAAAGCCACCTCCAGTTCCGAACCCCCCAAACCCTCGCTCCTTAAAACCGCCGCCGTCGCCGTTGCCACCACCGCCTTCTTCCTCTCCCGCTTCCACCGCATGTCCGCTATCGCCGCCCCGCCGCTGGCGTCCACGGCGGAGGAGCGCGTCGAAGAATCGTCGTCGTCATCGACATCGTCCGAGAACGCCGACGATCAGGAGAGACTCTCGGAGGAGCAAGTGAGCCGCGATCCCGACGATGTCGAAGCGCTCCGGTCACTCATGGAGGCCAAGATCAAGGCGAACAAGCTGGACGAGGCGGTCCGGGTGCTGGACCGGCTCATTGAGGTCGAGCCAGAGGAGTACGAATGGTCGCTGCTGAAGGCCAACATCCATAGCTACAGCGGTGAGCTGGAGCTCGCGAGGCGCGTGTTCGAGGCGATTCTCGAGAAGGATCCTCTCCGCGTGGAGGCGTATCACGGCCTGGTAATGGCGACGTCGCAGTCGGGGGAGAATCTCAAGGATGTGGTGAAGAGAGTCGAGGAGGCGATGAAGATGTGCGAGAAGCAGAGGAACAAGTCGGAAGTTAGGGATTTCAAGCTCCTGATCGCGCAAATTAGGGTTATGGAGTCGAATTACTCCGATGCGCTGAAGCTTTACCAGGAGCTCGCCAAGGACGAGCCGAGGGATTTCAGGCCGTACTTGTGCCAAGGAATCATCTACACTCTGTTGAGGAAGAACAACGAGGCCGAGAAGCAGTTCGACAAGTTCAGGAGGCTTGTGCCGAAGAATCATCCGTACAGAGAGTACTTCGACGACAACATGTTTGCGACGAAGCTCTTCGCGCAGAAGGTGGATAGGGAGAAGAGTGGCGTCTGAAGTTTCTTGATGAAGTTGTAAAACTGGTTGGTTCTCCATTAAAGTTTTGAGCTTTTTGTTTCCTTCAATTCTTACTTACTTTCTTCTGTGTTTTGGTTTAGTGGTTTTGATTACATTGTAGGTAAACTACAATAAGATATATATATATATATATATATATATATATATGTAATAGTTCTTGGTAGTGTTTAGTTTGTAAGGTGAGTATAATTTGTGAAATGTCGTTTAGTTGAATTGCTGTTTTGGTAACAACAATTTGAATAAAAGATGGAAAATGGGAAAGTAGATTTTGATGCAGAAAAAAGTTTCGATTTTTTGCCACACTCTTATGTGAGGTAAATGAATTTTTTAAAATTAATCTGTGATGGTTGCATTTTTTTTTTCTTTAATCTCCTAGCAATTTGTAGTTCATTCAAAATTTGGAAGATGGGTAGTCCTTGAACGTCGACTTTCAGTTAGTTGTTTATGTAAACTTGGTTTGGCATGTTGTTTCGTGTAAGCGCGAACCAAAACCAAATGTATGTTCAGATACATTGCTAAACATGAGTGATGTTTTAGTTGATGAATGATGTAGTTACATACCAAGTTGTTGTAATGTTTGTGAATATATCTGTCCACTGTACAGACCAAAATTATCATGTTTTGGAGCAGCACCGATGGAGGTACTATGTCTCGTGCTGAAGATAAAATTTAGCATGTAAACAATGTTTTGCTCATTTGCTCTCCGATGATATGCTAAATGTAGAAAAAATTTTGTCCACTCAATCTTTGGTCTCAAATTTTGAAAGAACGAACTCAAAATTATAGCGTATGGCTAAAATTTCAATTTTGCAAGTAGAAACTATTTGCTTAAGAAATTGAAATATCTTTTGTTGAGATGTATAGCATTGGAACACGGCATAAAACTAGTATGCTAAATTTAGCATTTTGGCATCATAGCATGCTAAATATGGCATTAGCACGATTATGCGCATTGGTGATGATCCTACTTTCATGTCCATTGTTCTTTATGTTACATGGGATTACCTTTGTTGTTCTTTCCCTGATTTGATATCTTTAGCTGTTTTCAAGTTCTGGTTGCTTGGCTCTAGCTTGATGGTTGCCATGCACCAAAGCTAGAGCAACAAGACGGTCAGCCGCATGCAGAATTTCTATTGCAAGGAAGTTCATCATGGCATAAGTTATAACTTGGACTTGGATTTGTAGGGTGAATGACTATTCTATTAGATTTAACTTGTAATATTACATTACCATTCTTGATAGTTTACGATCTCCATCAGCCCCAGGCCAATAGTATGTATCGGTTAACATGCTGAAACCAGCAATTGGTTGAAGTACCAAGAGGGAGCTCAAAGTTCTGGCAAAGACACAAGATATCGCGAATTCAGACTTTCAGCTCTTGCAAGGGTTTCTCAAATTGGAATTTGTCAGATCTTTGGGGTGCGATTTTTTTTTTTCTTCTATTATTATTATCTTTAATGGAAGAGTGCGAAGAGAAGATTCTATGTAACACGCTGAAACCAGCGATGAGTTGAAGTACCAAGAGCGAGCTCAAAGTTTGGGCAAAGATGCAGTGAAACACACAAAACATTGCGAATTCAGAGCAGCTCTGGCAAAGGTTTCTGGAATTGGAATTTGTCAATCCTTGGGGCGCGGATGTTTTATCTTTGAAGAAAGAGTGCAAAGAGAAGGATCTATTAAAATGTATAGGATTGAGAAACAGTCTGTGAGGTGGCAGTGGAACTTTGATGAGTAGAAGTCTGCTGCTTTCAATTGATCATTGGCAAATTCTCCCGCAACTAGGAGTCTGGGATGGACATATTCTTGTCATCTCCTTCTAGTTGATGACCTCTCCTTTCTCCATGGATCGATAATCGTTGTTTTGTGGAAGGCATTGGTGGAGCGCGTTGAGAGACTATTTTACTGGTAAACTGTTTGGCTAAGAAGGTGTCAATACATGCCAGATCAAGTGCCACAGTTTAAGTGAAATGGTTTAGAAACTATATTCTTCGACCCACTTGAGAAAATCCAGTTCAAAGGCTGTACATTTTTTTTTTAATTTTTTTGCAAAAGCGTGGCCTTGACATATCTCTTTAGTCTTTGCAGGCAAAAACAATAAAAATTAAAATAAAAAATAGTATCACATGATAACATCACGGAGCTCTGCTCTTAGGTGGTGAGCTATGAAGGAAGCTTCACCACACTAGAGTTGCTCTAAGAAATGTCAAGTGGGCCTCAAACTTTGTCTACTCCTAGTGGATTCTATACCATTAGTTTTTAAGTTTTCGAGCAATTATTTGGGGGAAATTTCCCTAGAGAAGAATTCTCTCTCTCCCTCTCTCTCTCTCTAAGTTGTGCTAAAATTCAATACTTTTTTAGTTTTATGATGATTCTTGTTGACAACGCTTCCCGTGAATAGACACACGTTTACTTTATTTAATGAGCAAAAAAGGAGCACAAGAAAATAGATGCTATGAGAAAACTGAGATCTTTTTAATGTGGTTTGCCTCAAATGAAGATCTTCATCCGCTAGTCAAAATCATATAATTATGAAAGATTACAAATTTCTCTATGGGATTTCTCTCCTTTCTCTGTCCAAGTGTCTTTGCCCAAAACCCCTCAACTCGTTTACATGGTTTTTTCTCCCCTTGAACTTGCGATGATGGATTTGAATTTTAAGTTTTATAATATGAATGACTAGTGGAAATGAGCCTTAGTAGCCCAATAATCCAAGAAAGAAAACCCACTTAAGAGTATACACTTAGGTGAAATGGGGAAAAGTAGGCGAGTAATGTTGTAGCTTAGCAGCTTTTGCTATGCGCGTGCTCGTAATTACAACAATGCATCTCACACGGCATGGGGAAACCCTCATGCTATCATTTAGTGCGAGATGCTACTAAGTCTATCCCGTGTTGGCCTCAGAGAACTCCTTTTGACCTTCTAATTCCCAAAGATGGTTCTTCTAAGTAAAGTGGGGTTCTCCCACATTATGTTTTTCTTACCTGGCATGACTTATCCGAAGCTCGTATAATAGTTTAGATATGATTTGATGATCTAAAATTATATAGTACAATTATGACGTTTTCTTTAATAGCCTCGTCTTAAAAGTAATCCAAACTTGTTTTAGATTATTAATCTACTTATGAATGCATTTGTGCCTAACCATTTGACTTCATGAAATAGACTTTCATCATCCTTCTATAAAACCTTTTCTAGTACACGTTTAGATGTTTGACTTCCCTCTCCGTATATTAGGAAATTGAACAAAACTTCTTTATTTTTATTTTAATTTTTCGGTCAAAAGAAAAGCAATTTATCTTGCTGTCAATAATCTTTATGTGTAGGTACCAAATCACTCTATGTCCACCTCCTATTAGCCCAAGGAACCAAAAAGCTTGGGGTTCTAGAACAAGGCTGGCACAAACAAGAGAGAATGTTTTGGCTGTATCAAAATGTAAAGCAAAAAATTATTTTTAAAAAAAAATTTGTAAGGAAAACTGATTGTTGAAGGTTTGACTTCCTTGAATGACCCAACTTTTGAGCCTTGACATTACCAAATACAATTGCATAAACGTCTTCTTTTTGACAGCAAAGCTTCTGTAAAAGTAGGATTTGCATAACAGTATTCTTCAATCATACGTGCCTAAGCATTCTTTGCTACATAACTTCGTACCATTTCTGTGTCGCTTTTGACCATCGTATTTTTATAAGATTTTATCATATTTACGTATTTTTTTCTTGTTCGGATTATTTTGATGTGATATGATGGTTCATAATTACATACTGTGTAATACATAAACAAATTGTAATTTTAGAATGATAACCGATGTTCTAAGCAACATTTTGTGGTCTTAAACTAAGGCAACATTTCATTTGTTTGTCAAAAAGGCAATTCAGATAATCACGGGCATCCAAAAGCCATGATTATCGATATTGGACCTAAATTTTTACTTTAAGGTCAAGATGGTTTGCCTTTTTTTTTTTTTTTTTTTTTTGTGTGACCTTTTTCTTTTCTATTATTATTGAAGACCGCTCTAGCAAACTCCATCCTTTCTAGGAAAAAAAAACACTTTTCTCTTTCTCTTTTACTTTTCTTTTAGTGTCACTTCTTCAAAAAAAAAAAAAAAAAAAAAAAACTAGTCCATGAAACATATAAAAATATGTCTATGTTGGTTTTATTACTACGTGTCAAATAGTTCACCAGATATTTTTACTCCCCAAGTGAATTCTCCAATTAACAAGAAACAATACCGAACTTCATGTTCTTGTCTACCAAAGAGACAAACAGAAAAAGGACAACCAGATATATGCATGCATATTTCCACAAGTTTTAGGGCCCGTTTGGGTGGTGAGTTTAAACTCACCACCATCAACTCAATTTTTATCTTTTTCCCCAAAAATTTTTTGTCTTTCTGAAAAAGTCAACCAAAATCACTATTTAAACTTATAAATCTTAACTCAAACTCAAACACCAAACACCCAATATCCAAGTCTTCTTTGTTCCATACGTGTGCCTCGAGAATTTAATGACAAAAGAGATAGAATGAGAGACATAATGACACTAATAATAAAATTGTTCAAAATCAATATGTATATTTTTTTATAGAAAAATTGATATACATATATATGTACGTATTTGTTTTATATGTTATTATAACAATCAGTTAATTTTATTGTAATATTTTTCAGTTATTCATTTTTTATATCAATAGTTGTTAAATAGAAATACATATACATAATTTTACATAAGATTACAGATAAATAAATTAGTTATTATAAATTGTATAGAAAAAAGTTACAACTGCTGTACTTGTCCGGCTGTCATACAAGAGAATATTCTAATAATATATAATTTTTTTAGCATGGTTTTTATTTCACAGAATGGTGACAAACCAATATTGGACTTTGGACAAAACCCATATCTTCAACTATATCTCCCTCTTTTTCAGGGATGGCAGGGGCATGGAGCCAAGTGCTACTAATGCCATAAAAAATGAAGGGCCGATTCCCATGCTTTTGAGTCTTATTATTAATTATGACCCACCTTATTATTAAAGGAAACCGTCGAAACTATACATATACATATACATATGCATATACATATATATATATATATATATATATACATGCAGTAAAATATGTCTCCTGTCTGCAATCTGTATTATCTGGTCCCGGTGAAAATAAGGCCCTTTGAAAGAGACAAATGGTTGACAATATTACAAAACAAAATACATAATAGTTGTTTGGGTCCCTTTTGTAGCTAATTCCTTTTTTGCAATACAGCATCGAGCCAACATCATTACAATTTACAAACCCAAATTCTATCTTACCTTATTCCACGTTGTTTGACCAAATTCTATCGCAAACTCCAAATTATTATAATTTTTTTAAAAAAAAAATGGAATCCTCTTTTTATGAATTATGACCATTGAGTTTGGAACCCTAAACAAATCGTGGAAGATAAGTAGAGGAAGGTAAGGGTGACATTAAGTCATCATACCCTTATGTCCTAGGTGACACGTGCTATAATGATCGGGATAAAGAGTCGTGATCCTACGAAGATTAGCTCACTCCAAAACACGAGCTAGTTTGGATTGCTGGCTGCAAGAATTGATAATTATCATCGATCAGTCATACCCCTTGTGCCCTACACGATACACGTGCTATAATGATTGGGACAAAGGGTTAGTGATCTCCAAAAACTCGTACTCAGTTCGGATTGTAGGTTGCAACTAACTTGTATAAAATCAAAACCGTTAACAATTGCCAATCAGTCATTATATAGTGAATTCATTCATTTTCAGATCTTGAATAACCCGGCCGACGGTCATCCGTGATAAAAATTGAGAAATTATCGGTCACTAGACATGGATGTAGTCCCTTGTATGAAATTTACGATAGGTAACAAATTAAAACGTTACATAATAAAACCTAGGCATTTGCTCTCCAATTTTTATTTATTTCTTTTTTCTTTTTTCTGTAAGATTAACTTTTGTTCAATATAAACGGTCATGTATGACTTCAAGAATTGTTGGTCCTCTAAGGAGCTAGAGTTTTGGCCATTTAGTCACATATCATGAAATTGAAGACATGATTATCTGGTTGGTGGGCCTAAAAGGGTGCTTCTTCTTACTTTCACATGCTTCTATGGAAAAACCATTTTAAGCCATTTAATTGAAAAGCAACTAAAGAGCATGACAAAATTAAACTTGGAAAAAAAAAAAAAAAAAAAAAAAAAAAAACAAACAAACATTTGCATCATTGTGATGCAATAGACATGTGTATATATATAGTTGTATGAGCTTTTATGGTGGGGACAGGGGACAGGGCATTAATATATATATATATATATGTGTGTGTGTGTGTGTGTGTGTCTATATAACAATGCTATGATTCCCCTTCTTTGACGCTATATACACAGAAATTAAGGTTCTCAACAAAAGAATACATGCACACATTGCACAATGCACATCATATCAAGTACACTTTAGATTGGACATTAGACAACCTTGTCTTGTTACATTTTACTGTTACTAAAATGCTATTCATCGATAGCTTTTTTTTGTTTTGTTTTGTTTTGGTGGAAAAGATTCATCAATAGCTTGTAACTATGGTAGGAGCGGTAAATTTTGAACGCGTCGTGTAAATTTTTAGGTATTAGACTATAGTCAAATTATATCTTATCGTTGAAAGTTAAGTTTGACTTAATAAAAACAACTTAAATTTCAGCTATCTAAATCAATTTCTCCATTATAAAATACTTGAGATATTAATCAAGCGATATAATAAAAAAAATAATAGTCATTTTAAATGGAATTGGTAATCTATCAACTATATATCTATTTAGCATTGTACAGGAGACTATGACGGTTTCTTTTTAATAATAATATGAATAAGAATACTCTTTAATTGTTATATATATACTACTCCCACAAAAATTATGGCCAATGAACATAAACTTGGGATTCCTTTATTCTTCTAATTTTTATTTTTATTTTTATTTAATACATCAAAATAAACTATCTAGGATTCCAACCGCATGAAAGAGAGAGAGAGAACTAGGATTGGCAACTTGATTATGAAAAGAAGAATCATCACCAAACAAATAGAAGAAGTAATGGCCAATTATGGGGTTGGAGCTAGCTTTGCTTCATTTACAAACTTGGGAAAAGAAAAATCAAAAGTGTGTGTAATGAGAAATTTGAGTATTTGATTGCGCCTGAAATTGAAAGCTATCAAATCAAGACTCCAAAATCACGGACAGGAGCCTTCTGTTTGTTTGTTATATGTGTTAAGACTCCAACTATATTTACTCAAGAGCGCTTGTTTCCTCCCATTTTACTATTTATACCCCCTATCCCCTTTTTCTTTTCTTTTTTCTTCTTTCCTTAAAAAAAAAATAAAAATAAAAATTACCAGGTGCCATTTAACCAAATTTGTTTATATTTAGCCACGATGACAAATCAATCGTTTTCATATCATATGTATAGTTGCATCAAAATTACTGCATAAAATGACCTGACCAAAATCCGTTCAAATAATAGGAGGTTTAGTTTTCACTCTTGTCACTACACACCGATTAATCTTTAAATGTATTAATTATTATGTTATTCAAACATTTTTGAAAGATGCTATTACTTCACCAATTTCATCTCCCTTTCCCAATGTCACTACAATATACACCAAAAAATAGTACTCTAAAATGAGGGACAAATGAATCCCAATTAATCTTTCTTCCTTCTTATTTCTTTCCTTCCTCCAAAGGAAACAAAAAGGACACGTCAACTTCACATTTCCACTAGAGAACAAAACAAAACAAAACAAAACAAAGACTCGTATTAAGATTTTGCCTAGATCCCCGTCAGCCCCTTGTTGTTAGCTGAAATCTTTCAAAATTTAAAGATTCTTCACTTTGTTTGGTCTGCGTCACTGTCTTATCTTAGGGGGGTGTAGAAAATTTTGGTCTTGCTTTGCTCTCCACTCCAAATGGCAACAAACTGCCAGAGTTTCAAAGTCTCATTAAATTAATAACAATAATAATAACTACAACGCAAAATGTAAGAGAAGTTTAGGATAATATACAAGAAAATAACCTACCGACTCACAAATTTTAAAAAATAATAATAATAATTAAAGAAAATAACCTACCGGCAGGGTTTGTTTTAAACGTTTATTTGTATAAATAATTGATTGTTGTGTGTATTTTTTAATTTTGATGTGTTTGTGATTGTATCTAATAGTAAAAAACTAGTCTTACCGGTAGGGAATATTTTTTTTTTGGAAAGACCTCACATAATAAGGGAGAACTTTACGATGTATTATGAAAAAATATTTTATTGATATTGTGCTATTTTTAATCGGTAGATCACATTGACTCGTAATTAATGCTTACGTTCGGAACATCAGTTTAACATAATTTTTTTTTATTAAAGTTGATTGATTTTGTAATAACTAGTTTTAATTTTTTTAACTTTAAAAAATAAAAATAAAAACTGATATGAAAAATTTAAATCTAAACATGAAAGTCAAGCGGACCCTAAAACTTACGTACCCTATCATACCATGTATAAATATATAATATTACTTGTTCCCAAATTAACGCAACAGAAAAAAAAAAAAAAAAAAACTATATATATATATTTTTTGAGTTAAAAAAAAAAACTATTTTTAATGTGCATAGAGATTGAAACAGCAGATATATATATATATATATAAATATATGTATGTATGTATATATGTACATTAACCACCTTGACACTCAAGTCCTTGACAGTAACCTACATAACAAAATATATATATATATATATATATATTTTGAAGGTGACATATTAATGCCAGACAAGTTGAATAAGACAGCCAGCACATATATACGCCATAACCTTTTAGAATAAATGTGAGTTTGATGTATGGTTCAAACCATCTAATTAAAATTTTTTTTATCTTTTTTTTTATAAAAATTTTGCCTTTTTTTTTAAAAAATTCTAAAAATTTAAAAAAATTTACTATTAAAATTTAAAAATCCTAACTCAAACTATTTCATCAAATACTTTATAAATTTATTATTAGTCACATTTTACACATAAATCCGTCTACTAAGACAAATATCTAAAGAAAGCTAAGGTAAAGAAATTTTGCTCAGAGTACTTTTCTGTGTTTTGCAGTCTAGGCAGCTTTTTTGTTCTTTTTTGCTCTAACACACTATCGTGTAACATATATGTATATTAATTGGTTTCTCGCTATCAATTTCGGGGTATTGTTTGTTTGTTTTTTTTTTTTTTTTTCCTGAAATAATTAGCCATGGGAAAAAAAAACTTTATAACACAGCAAAATTTATTCATGTTAATATATTGCAGAATGAAAGCATAAAATTAAGTGAAATTTGATGAAAATTTAATTGAATTTAATATTGTGCAACAAAATAGTATAAAATAACTTTTTTTTTTTTTTGGGGTACCTTGTCAACACCTTTTTTTTTTTTTTCTTGCTGTCAAACTTTATCTGCTTCTACTGCCAGAACAATGCTTAAAAAAAAAAAAAAAATTATTGGTGGTGATATTGGGAAAGGGAGATGAGATTGGTAAAGTAAAAGCATCTTTCAAAAATGTTTGAATAACATAATAATTAATTCATTTGAATTACCACTAGGAAGGAACAGTCGAAAACATAAGTAAGACTATCGGTATACTAAGCGCAGTCATAATAATATTATATATAATGTGGTAGAGTCATGGGGCCCAACCCCATAACCTAATATACAGTGTTTGTCTCAAACTATAGTACTATTAGCTCACTAATATTAAATTAGAGGGAAAGTAGCTAGTTTTGCTCTTTCAAATTTTTTTCATAGAAGGTCCTCAAGTCAATTATGGTTGTACATTATGTGATCTCATTCAAAGGACTGGTAATTGAATTTTGGATGACGATCGAACATGAGGTTTGTTTACGGTGAAAATTCGTTAACAAGAAAGAATGTTCACATTATTCGTTGAACAATAAATTAAATTCACAAAAAGTAAAATTAACTTAGAGATTTTGAAAGATTCATTTGTAATGGGAAGATTACGTTCATTATGATAATTAAGGGAGATTTATTAAATAGTGATTAGGGCTTTTTGTGGGATCTTATCTCTATTTATATTCTCTTAAAAAGATAAGTACAATAATTTGAATATCTAGTATCTCTAGTTCCCCTTGACCCACTTTCTTTCTAATTCACATATCAATATTTAGTAATTGCATCACTTGATTTCAAGGTTTTTGGTAATTTCAAAATCCATTTAACTTACCTTTATTATCTTGACATTGCGCGGGAATCTGAATACGTTCTGTGCAACTGTGCTCTTGAGGTGTGAGAAATACTGATCATCACTAAACATGTTAAAGCTCGATGTCGAAACGAACATCATGTTATGTGCATGAGAACATTTTCCTTTTAACTTCAATCAATTTAGGATATTTTATGACACATATTATATATTTAGGGGACAAAAATGCTAAAAAAATTGAAGCAAAATATAGGAAGGCAAAATGTACAAGAGGGCACTTGTGCAGATGATTTAAAAAAAAAAAATTTATTAATTTTTTAATTATTGTCACATGAGAAGTTTGAGAGACCAGACTATAGACGTAAGGTTAATAGACAACACACTAGAATTAATAAGTCGTCCCACACCCCAACTTGCCCGCCCGCGCAGAGAAGAGAAGAGGAGAGAGAGAGAGAGAGAAAGGAGAGTGTAGAGAGAGAAAGTTTCCATTTTTGAATGTTCAAAAAAACACCCAAGACCAAACCCACACCCAAAACCGACCCTCTCTACTCTTCTCTTCTCTTCTCTTCAGCTCCTCTGTATTTATCTCTCTCTCTCTCTCTCTCTCTCTCTCTCTCTCTCTCTCTTGGTTCTCTCTCTAAGTTTTCTAAGCTTAAGCAGCAGCAGCTGAAATTCCCCCACTGCTCCCTTTAGCTCTCTCTCTATCTCTATATTTTCAAGATCCGATTTTTCTCCATTTTCCGACCTCAAAGCTTTCACCTTTGAGGCTTCTTTCTTTATTATCATCTTTCTGTGATCTTTTTCATGAGTGAAAATGGAAAGGTTTCGGCCGAACAGGTCCAAGATCGCCGGCATTCCTGATCGGAGCTCAGCCGATTTCTTTCTCTCCAACGAACAAGCTTTCGCACAAGGTCGCTCTCTTCTTCTTTTTTTTTTTTGAATTGTTAAATCCTTGCCTGTTTGGTTCTCGAGAAAACGAAGGGGGAAAAACAGAAAGAAACGAGGAGTTAAAAGCTACATTTTCAGTTTCAAATTTTATTTGGCAATTTATGGCTCAGTTGAGCTGAATATTGGAGTCAGTTATAGCTCAGTATGAAACGAAAGTTTCGGATTTTGATAATTGCATTTTCGTTTCCTCGCATTTTCCCAGCTACCAAACGGAGCCAATTGCTCCTTTTTTTTTTTTTTTTTTTTTTTTTTTTTTTTTTTTCTTGTTTTTAAAGAAGAACATTGGATAAATTCGCTTCTTTTTATATTTTTTTTTGTTTTTAATTTCCAAGAACATTAAAAAAAAAACCTGATTTACGCGCAATTAATGAAAATTGGCATTGTTAAATCGTGATATTATTGTGCTTTTTTGCTAAAGTAGAAGATTGGAATTGCTTTATGACCTTTTTTTTTTTATTATTTAAATCTGCAGTGGTGTTGACATGATTTCTTCTGTTTCCATCACTAATTCTTCATGATGAGAGACATAATTATTGCATTCTCTCTTTTAGGTTTGGTTGATCTTTTTCTTTGCTCTTCAATCACCCAGAAAAAAAAAGAAAAAAGAAGAGAGAGAACATTTTCTTTGTATTCTTTAGAATATTGTGTTTCCTCTTTTGCTTTAGAAAGTTTAGTTAAACAACAGGAAAAATAGTTCTTTTTTATTGTGAGCTAACGATACATTCAGGTTTCAAAATAAAGTTAATAGAATTCTTTCATTTTTTCTTTTACGTCGTTTTGCCGTCATTTTCGGGCATAATTCAAGTTAAATTTGTGTTTGGATCAAATTTTCCTGTTTAGAAATTTCTCACTTTTATCTGCTTTTTGAAGGATCATCCGTCCTAATGTTGTTTTAGGAACTCATTATGCAGGAAATAGGCATGTCCAGAACCCGAGAAATTTTCCAAAATTGGCATCGGATTCTAGTTCTTGCAGTAGTGATACCGCAGACGATGACTCGGTGAGCTCGTTTTGTACTCTTTTTTTTTTGGTCTTATTTAGCTACATGATTTGATTTCTTTTGATTAAGAAATAAACTTTATGGAAGTATTAGTATCTTGAGTTAATCACAAACCACAACATAGTTTCTTGAAAATCTTCGTCTTTAGTTTTCAAACGGTTGTAACCGGAACGTGTTTGATCTTTGCAGTTCACATTTGAGTTGGGGTTGAGATCTTCAAAACGGGGTGTTGGAACTCCAATGAAGAAGTTATTAGCTAAGGAGATGTCCAAAGAAACTGAGTCCAAAAGGAGGTCGCCTAGTGTTATTGCCAAATTGATGGGGCTTGACGGTTTGCCTACTCAGCAGCCTACTTATAAAGAAGAAAAGGGCGTATCAGAAAACTTTCTTCAGACCTCAGGATCTGTAGAGAAAATTCAGAGAAGCAGCTGTCGATATGACTATAGATCTTCTAGTAGGAGAAGCTCAAAGGATGAGCAAGAATTTAAGGATGTCTTTGAGGTTCTGGAAACGTCAAAGGTTGGGAGTTGTAGTTACCCTTCTCAAGGGACTGCTAAATCGAATCTCACTGATGCCGAGATGGCATTCATTCGGCAGAAATTCATGGATGCTAAACGTCTTTCAACTGATGAAAAGCTTCAGAGTTCGAAGGAGTTCCGGGACGCCCTTGAGATCCTTGACTCTAACAAGGATCTTCTGCTGAAGTTTCTTCAGCAACCAGACTCGCTGTTCACAAAGCATCTGCATGATCTGCAAGGCGCCGCACCCCAGCCTCTTTGTGGTCGCATAGCAGCTATGAAGTCATCAGAAGCTCAGATGTATGAGAACACACATCTAGACGGTAAATCAGCACGGCAACTTCTTCACAAGAATTGCAATACGGCTTCTCAAAAGCACCATGATTGGCATTCCGGCCACTCTGACTGCTACATGGCTCAAAGTTCTCTTAAGGAAGCAAATAGTAAGTTAGAAGGAAAGGATGAATCTTCCGTTCTCCCTACAAGAATTGTTGTTCTCAAACCAAATCTTGGGAAGGTGCTAAACTCGACGGATGCTGTTTCTTCTCCCTGTTCTTCACGGCCTTCTGTATCCGATTTTAGGAAAGACATAGAAATCCCGATTATAAAAAATAGAGATGTAGAATTGTTGGGAAGGAGAAGCTTTCATCGTGATGGCGGGACTTCTGGGCACAAGGCTAGAGAATCTAGAGAACTTGCTAAGGAAATTACTAGGCAAATGAGAACTAGTTTCGGCAATAATTCCGTGAGGTTCTCGTCCTCTGCATTTAAGGGATATGCTGGGGACGAGAGTTCATGTAGCATGTCAGGGAATGAATCTGGAAATGAAGCAGAGGTTATGTCAATGAATTCCAAAAATTCCTTTGACTTGAGCAATCAATCTAGACCTTCGTCGTCCCGTTCTACTGAACCATCTGTGAGTCGGGAAGCCAAGAAAAGACTCTCGGAGAGGTGGAGACTGAATCACAGATCTCTAGATATGGGATTGGGTGGTAGAGGTAGCACTCTTGCAGAAATGCTTGCTGTCCCTGATAACGAGAGTAGGCCAGTGCATTTTGATAACACAACCGGCGAAAAAGGATTTAAGAACAAATTTGCTTCAGATGATAGACCAACTGGGTGGGTTGAACCTTTAGGTATAAGCAGTAGGGATGGCTGGAAAGATGGATGTATTAAAAAGCTACCGAGATCAAGATCTCTTCCGTCTTCCTCTACTGTGTTTGGCAGTGCAAAGTCAATCATGCGTCGTGAACCCATACGTGATGACAGGTACATAATACCCAAAGAGGCCTTAATGCGAGAAAGGAATAAGTCACCAAAGCACTATTTGGATGACAAAAGCATCATCAGAAATTCAAGATCCAGAAGCACGAGATCATATCTTTCTCACTACACAATTAGGGAAAGTAGTGATACATCGCCCGATACTCATACGAGCCAGAATCAAGTCAAGATTAAGTTTCAAGTAAATAGTCCACTGGAACAGAAACTTGATGAGATCGAGTCAGTAGCCGGTGATGTGAAAGATGTGAGTACAGCTCCCGAAACTTTGGAGGAGGTGGAACGTGAGGTGGAATGTGAGATAACCTTGTCTTCCGAGCCTCTTGATAATTTTGTCCCCGAATTATCAACCCACGCAGTGGTACCTGATGTTTCCAATACCGGTGTCCAAGAGGATTTAAATCTTCAGGTTCGTCATTAGATTTTCTAATTGGTCTATAAATTTTAAATGCTTGTGTTGTAACGTAGTTACCGTATAATGATCTTTTTAAACCTATATAACCTTAAACCACGCCATGAACTAGTATCAATTTAATTGAATATGATACAAAGACTTTGTGATTTTCATGGATGGCACTATTTTAGTTTTAGGCCGTGTATTATTATAGACTGATCAGAAGATTTTTATTATTCTTTATCATGATATTCCACATTTTCAGTTATTTGCTTCCTCGAACTTAAAAAGTGTGACGAAATGCCTTTTGCGTGCACTTTTCTTTATATATTCCGCCAAGTTCTCTAATTTGCTTTAACCAACAATGTAGTTTTCTTAATATTATTTCACAATATTTTAGGAACCACCAATTGAGCCACGTGAAGAAAGTTCATTACCTGCTAACCAATCCATTCCTGGATTAGAATCTCCTGCGAGGTCTAAGGATGCCGAGCAGCCAAGTCCGGTTTCAGTTCTGGAAGTTCCTTTTACAGACGATTTGTCAACTTGTTCTGAATGCTTTGAGAGCCTTAGTGCTGATTTACAAGGTAGTTTACAAGCCCATTAATTTCTTAGTTTTTGGTAGTACTTGGAAACGTGTTGGGTCAAAATTACTGCCCCTCACGGTTCAGAATTCTGGCTGATACGAGTTATCCTGCTTTCGCTAGGTCTTCGTATGCAACTTCAGCTACTCAAATTGGAGTCAGAATCATATGAAGAAGGGCCCATGCTCATCTCGAGTGACGAAGATGCTGTAGAAGGGCCAACCGGATTTTCGGATGCGACTGGATTGTGTAGATCTCAACAGAGTTGGGAGTTTGGCTACATGATTGATGTCTTGAGCCATTCCGGTCTAAGTGATGCAGACCCTGATGTGTTCTTGGCAGCGTGGGACTCTCTAGATAGTCCTGTTAGTCCTTCGGTATTTGAAGAATTAGAGAAGTACTATGACCAGACATCTGCGCCAAAGTCCGACAGGAAGCTACTCTTCGACCGAATAAATTCTGGGATCTTGGAGATGTATCAGCAATTTGTCGATCCACATCCGTGGGTTAAGTCTGAAGTGATGACGTCAAATCCGAGGTGGTCTGAGAATGAGCTGCAGGATGGCTTGCATTGGTTGCTCACAAGCCAAGAGAAGGACGCGAAGAAATGTACAACAGAGAAAGTGCTAGGAAAGGAATCGCGGTGGTTGGACGTCGGAGACGACATTGATGCAATAGGTAGGGGGATTGGGAAATTGTTGTTGAATGATCTAGTAGAAGAGTTGGTGGCAATGTAACGAAAGAGGTTTTTTACTAAAAATATTTTTTAGTCTTAGGAAACTTTTATAATTGATACTCTTGTGTAAATGAAGAGGCCATGAAATGGTTATTTCATGAGAAGAATAAGGAAAAGGTCCGAAATCTTTACACCCCAGATGAAAATTAGAACACAATTAAGTATAAGAGGGAATGTGAAAGAAGAGGACTTGAATTTGTCTACGTTTGGTTAGTTGACTTATTAAAGTATCTAATTGTAAGTTTAATCATAATTCATGATTTATGATATAACAAAGATAATCATAGCTGGAGAGAGTAGAGTGAAGCTAACTTGACTGCAAAAGCCTAAAAGTCGGCCTTAAAGTCGTATAAATTTTTGTAGTTGAGTGATGCACACATGTTAAAACAAGCAGAAGCACAATCGAGAGCATGATTTTTCGCATGCAAGAAATTTTCAGGCATGGCCAACCATTGGCAAGGGAACACCAAAAACGGTACGTATTTGAATAACCGCATGAAAGACGGAGAGTATAGGGGGTGTGCATTGTGACGACTATGAAATTTGGCATTCATAAGCTTCAATTAGAGTTGTGCAACATTATCGTAACCCACGTATCATAGGCTAGCTAGCTGTAGGTACTTAAATTTGCATGACTAGTTGGAGTGAGGTCTAACAATGCATCATCATCCATCTCCATTGGCGGTTTCAATTTATCGGTCGAAATGGCATCGGAGGAGAGTGTCGTCTGCTAGGCCCGGATGGAGGAATGAACATTTCCTTTGGCAATGTAGCAAAGCTGAATCTCTTACCCTGTCCTGCAATCTCTCTGGCTTCTGTTAACTCTGCTATGAACACAAAGGCAACATATAGTAGTCTTTGGAAGAGCCATAACTGACTGAGATTTGGTTCTTGTGGGAGATTCGTTCTCTATGCACGTTAAATAACAATTAAATGATCCTTTTTTAGGAAATAAATTTCAGTTTTTATTGGAATTCTCATCTAATATGTGTTTAGCATTCATTTGTTTCCCTTTGCAGCAACGAACGACGCATTGGAGTTTTCCATTTGCAGCTTATTCAATTAAGAATGAATGACAAATTATTCAATAGACTAGGACGGTGTAGCACATCATCATATTTACATCATACACCTGTATAACGTATTTAGTTACAGCTTAGAATCATATTGGATGGTATAGCATGTCACCATGTTTATATGATATACCCATCCAATGTGTTTAGTTACAGCTGTATGTGAGTCCACTCGATGTCAAATTAATTGGTGAAATGTTTATTTCTTATAAAACTTCCATTCCAATTTTTTTTTTTTTTTTTTTTTGGTGAAATGGGACCTGTGAGTTTGGTGGGTGTGGTTGCTGTTTCTTTTCTCTATTATGTTTTTGATGAGTTAATGGGATCTGCTGACCCAACCTGACCTCTGTCCCCACTGGCCTTCTTCCATTGATGCTTTGGAAGGTCGAAAGGCTGGCTTATCTTTCTTTCATGCATTGCTTTTTGGAAAATGGCATCTATCACATCATATGGTATTCGTTTCTGAATGTTAGATCTTGTCAAAATTATATTAAATAAAAATTATGTAAATTTAAACTTTCTAGCTCTAATCGTTAAAAACAGATCACTACTGGTTTTTTTTTTTTTTTTTTTTTTTCATACTTTATCACAGAATTCTCCTTATCACATTTGATAATGTAATCACTACATTAGCCTTCTTTTGTTGATATTTTGGAAGGTCTAAAAGTAGGCTTATCTCTTTTTTGTGCGTAATCTCTATTTATTTAGTAGTAGATTACAACTGCCACGTAAACGAGTAAGATCCATTTTTCCCCTTATTACAAGAGAAAACTTGTAGTTCTCTTTAAGTGACACATGTGTGACGATACGTCACCAAACGGTGGTGATGGATAACGGTGCTGTGGTTCAAATCTTTTGTGAGAACAAAACTTTTCATTTTGCCTAAAGCAGAGAGAATGTGATGCTTCTATAAAAAAGGGGTAAAGACACAAATGTGAAGGTTTTTCTTTTTTGAAGTGAAGCCAACTTTCTTACCCCTTTCATTTTCAGTGTATAAGAAAACTCTTTTACCTTTTTGTTGAAGGAGAAAAAGTAAGACTAGTTATATACGCCTCTGATGAATTTTCCTCAGTGGAGATGTGGTCCAATTCTCCCTTTTCCATATACGACATATACTATACAGATATGCCCTCATCTTCATATTGTATATGCAATTGCACTTTATGTAGTTATATCAATATCACATTTAGTTAAATAAATGACCGAAAATTTTTCTATTTTAGAAATGATCATTAATTGATTATTGACTAATTGAACTTTTTTTAAAAACCGCTATTTGTTAATTTTAAAAAACTTCGGCTGTTTATTAATAAACTTCTTTAAAAAAAAAAAAAGAGATTATTTATCCACGTATTCTATATTTTTCTCTCCTTAACATTTTTTTGAACTTAGACGTTGGGAGATTTGACCTCTACATCTTGTGGTGAAGTTAGATGTGAAATTACTATCAGGCTATGTCTGCTATCACCTCTTCTTAACATTTTGATAAAATACTCATCATTGAAATTATTATTTTTGAATTTGAGATTGAGGGCTTATGTCATTAGGATGGAGATAAGTGTAGAATTATTACTCCTAGACCAAATCTGTAACCATAAATAAGTATGTTGTTCCATTTTATTCGAGAAATATCACGCGAACTCATGTTATTTTTCTCTTCTTCCAATTAAGTTTCCAAAGTTAAATGGTTTTCTACTTAAATTGAGGACGTGCTCAAGAATCAAGAATATGGTCCTTGAGCCAACAATTAGGATAGTTACGTTTTCCAAAACATTATCTTTTGAGAATAATTGTGGCAAAATACCCAAAAAAAAAAAAAGTTTGGGAAGCACAAAACCTTGGCCACATTGCAACAAAGTTATGGGGAATTGACGACACCATAATGGGCATGCATTTTTTGTTAGGAATGCTTAAAAGACTTCCATTTTTTTTTTTTTAAATCAGTACAAAACAAGAGTCCCAAACACAAAGCATAACTAGAAAAGAGAACCACGAGAGTTTTTTTTTTTTTTTAGTTTACTTTCTACTAAGCAATTGAGATTCTAAAGGTTCATCCACCCATATGCTTAAAAACATCATTTACACCAAAAGGGGGAAAAAACATCTTTCTCACGGAGAATTCTGTAGTAAGACATGAAAAAACACCCCATCCATATAACACATTTTTCACTGGCAGATCATTTTATAAGGTATGATGATTTAACAGAATCTAAAAAAGATTGATGGTTCATAATTGTGTCTTAAGGTAGGGTACCTTTTTTGTACCTTGCTACAGAATTTTTCCGAACTCACATCGAAACTCTCTCTGTCTCTTCTAGTGTTTTTTGGTGTCTAAGATGGTGAGAGAAGAGTTGGCCGGCGGTGGTGCTGGGGAAAAGGACACAACTTCTTTGGTCCAAAATTGAGCATTCTTAACCTTTGATATACTGGCTAAGACACTCAGTGGAGTCACATCTCCTACCACTGTCACCTTCTTTGCTGCAAAGTCTATGTTGAAAGACGTCACTCCTGCACTCCACACACACCCACAAAGAAATCCTTATAAAAAATTTTGTCTACTAAATTTCTCATTCATATTTGCATCATTTTATATTTTCATTACAGTCCGACATTATTATTGTTATTATTATTTGATATGGTACTACAAATTTCTCTTTAAAATTTTGACGGTTTACAGAAAGAGATATATGTATGTATATATAATATATTATATTGGATATACAAGATATATGTGCGTACGTATACCTTCCATTCTGGATAAATGTTTCCTAACTTTTCCTTCACAACCTCTGCAGTGCAGAGACACCCTCAGGACCACAACCTGCAAATCCAAACTCCATTAGTACCACCACCCATCACTATTGTTCACATTTTATAATGATCAACACGAAGAACATAATAAACAAAAAAAAAAAAAAAAATTTTGGTTGAAGAAGTTGTTACCAATGAATAACATGTTCGTTTTGTTACAAAAAATAAAAAATAAAAAACTGTTGTTGGCCTGCTTCTTAATAGCTGTTTAAGCTTTTAGGAGAACTGGTAAACTGAAACAGAATAGATTAGCACGAGCCGAACCTGGTTGGAAGAAGGTGGTTTCGAGTGATGAGAAGAGGAAGAGTCTTTTGTAGCAGTTGATTGATCTTGCTTCTCTGCAGCGGCAGCAGCAGCAGCAGTAGTAGCAGCTGACTGGTTTCTTTTGTTTCCGACCGGGACCAATGCCAGAACAGGATCATAATCCGACAAACCCTCAAGAAACGCAGTGTCACCGAGAAGGTATCTGGAGGAGCCAGGAGGAGTGACCAAATCAGCAGCTTTAGTAGCCCCCCAGCTCCACCTACCAACAGCATCTTTAGGCACAGATATAGAAGAAGAAGAAGAAGAGAGAGAAGAAGAAGAAGAAGAGCGGGTTTTGATAAAGTCGCCAAGCTTTGCTTGAGAACTAGTACTAGTATTAGCACTAGTACTCTTTTTCTTTTGGTCATTGTGTTTAGAGGAAGTGGAGCTTTTCTTAGGCTTTTGGAGTTGGTGGTAGGATTTGGGATTGATGGGGGGCTGAGAGGAGCAAGGGGCGGCTCTTCTTCCCTCGCGGATGATGGGGTTGTGGCGATCGATGGCTCGGCCACCAAGTTGAATAGCGGAGGAAGAGGAAGAAGACGAAGCTTCAATGTCCATGCTCAAACATATAGCAGTAGAAGCTTGGGATGCACAGAATAAATCAATGCCTTTCATCTTTTGCTTGATATAACGATGAAGGCGAGACCGGACTAGTGGGATCAGAGAATCTGCATAAATGTTAGCTGTGTGTGTAATTGAAGGAGAGAGAGTGAGAGAGAGAGAGAGAGAGATGACGTGGGGAAGAGTTTCTTTGCAAAATTCCTTGTTCTGCTTTTTTTAGCTTCAAAATCACTCATAGTTTTGAAAAGTCTATGTTATCATTACAGAATAAAAATGGTGGTGTTGTTTTTGTATTTTGATATTGGACTTATCCCCACTTTATGGCCTACATCATGCATAGGGGAATTTTTTACTGTGTGTTAAATGAACCTCTTAGAACTCATTCCAAAAATTAATTCAACGTGATTACCGCAACAACATAATATCTTAGCAATACAGGATATATTAGCAATCTAATACTCTCATTCACTTCTAGCTTGTCATGTGAATAGGTTGGAGTCCAAACCGATCAAAATTTGATTCTAATATCATGCTAAATAGACTTTGGGTAAAATTTATTTACAAAAGCTAACTAGATGAGAAAGGATGCACAATTCTCGTATAAGTACCACAACAATCCAGTAACTTAATAATGAGAGATAAATTCACAATCTAACACTACAATATATATACAAGCGGTATTGATACTGTATAATATTGAACCGTCAGAACTCATACCTTCTCAGTTTTTGACATGATTTTAATATGATTTGACGATCCTAAACACGCAATATTAATAACCCATTTATGATAGCCAATGACAATTTTACCCGTTTATCCTTGCTAAATTTTGGACATGCATTGGCATCACTTTCAAGGTCCTATTTTCACTATAGAGACAAACTCTAGCTAAAAATAGAGGACAATGAAAAAATTGAAAAGAAACAGAGGAGGATTTACGTTTATTTACTAGAAGAGTGGTCACAAGAAAAATGATTTATGAGATACAACTAACTTTTTCTATTGTTTTTAATGGATGAAAATGATGTACAGTAAGTGCCTTGTTTTTTTTCTTATGAATCTTATTTTCCAAGTTGTTTTTTTGCTTTACTTTTACCTTCTGTAGTTTTAGTCTAGCTCAGTTATATACTAATATATATATATATATATATATATTTTATATTTATCAGAAAAGCACTTGCAATAATATAGTAAGTTTAAGGCATATTTTGAAAGTTTCATGGGACAGAATCATTCTGTTTAATCTGCAGAAACTGAGCATTTTTTTTTTTGCTAAAAGTGTTTCAAGCCTCACCAGCAAAAGCACCGACTCCAATATATTTTAGAACTCTTATTTAAACCTCAGACTTGTATACCTATATCTTAATAACATATTCCTATACACACACACACACACACACACACATATACATATATATATATAATCAGTAGAAATCTATACCAGGTAGGTTTAGTGTGATTTTAACTATATCTTGTTTTTAGATATATATTACTCATATGACTATCTTATAGTAGAAAACTCTAAAAATATATATTAGATTTGGAAATCAAGAACCCAACAGAAATACACTTTTGTTTATTGTTTTGATGTGGGAAATCTTTTATGAACAGAACAGAGATTTTTGTTTGGATTAGTGTGAAGTACCCGTGACATTTCCATAGAATGCGTTGTCGTTTATTATATAACTTTTACGATGTGTTTATTATATAATTTTTGGCTTAGTCACATTTTCATTTGATAATATTAATAATAATTAATAATTATGATAACAATAAAAGCATTACCTGGGGTAGTATTAATTAATGCTTGTTCTGTTGGCCTGCTGAGGTATGTCCTACATGATATTTATATATATATATATGTATGTATGTATGTATGTATATATTGCTTACTGAAAACATCTTACACAGCAATATTGCAAGCTGTCCAAAATTTGATTTTTGAAATAGAAACACATGGTCAGATGAGCCAGACCAACGGTTAAATCTTGTTCAGCCACATTCACACCTTGCTCTCTTCTAATGTTTTATTCAAAAAGGGTAAATGTTGTCAACACCATTTTTGTACGACATAGAGTCATTTCAGGATTATTAATGTCGACCAAATTACTCGTACATTGTGTTAAACTGTAAAAGTCTAGTTAATGTTTAGATGTAAAGATAAAATGCAGGTAGATCTTTGTGGTAAATAATTTGAGAATTTCACACTTGTAAATTTGATTGTCCTAATTTTTTTCTTTATAATAAATGGATACTGTCCTTAGGATTGATAATTAATGAGGTCACAGGAAAAAAACATAGAGAGTTTGAGCTGTGTGATTTTTCTTATTTGTTTTCTTGATCATCATAGTGATTTAATGAAAGTAGACGTGACTCTTAAGTTGAGACAAATCATTATAAATCCTGCATGACTTAGCTTGCATTTGGTGTATAGATTTGAAATGAAATTTTTAGGTCAAAATTGGTTTGACTTTTCAAAAACTAATTATAATTTTTATTGACTTTTCAGAAAAAAGATAAAAACTAAGATGAAAACTTTAAGTTTAAACCTTGAAACCAAACGCACCCTTAGTTTATTTTCTTTGTGATTCTCAATTTCAATTCTTTAATAAGGAGGCAGGACTAACATAGGATTTTAAATTTTACTTCAGTCATTTTGCATACATCATAACTCTAATGCAACCTTGTCCACCTCCAATGAAAAATCTGGGACATAATTATTGATTTTATGGCCATTCACTGCTAGATTTTCACAGAATAAATAACTAAACAAATGAGCATGTAAGTGCACACTTTAAAAATTGATCATAGCTTATTATTTTCTGCTCCCTCACCTTAAATGAAAATTCAGATGGTAGTTGAAGTTAAAAATCAGACTAAATGTGGTCCCAAACAACCAATTAAAAAAGATGGATCTACACAGTACACATTTGTTTTCTTTTTTTTTTTTTCCTCCTCTAAAGAGAACATAAAATTGATAGAAACATCAATTATAATTCCAACTTTTAAGCACCAATCTATATTCTTAGCATAAAAAAAAATCCTATTTATATCGTATGTGAGTTCTCATTCTCATCAATTTGACTATATTCATCGTCAATTACATTGATACTCAAAAATTAATATTAAAATCTGTATTTTAACACTGATCGGGGAAAATATTAGTATAACTAAAAGTTACGGATTGACATGACCAGTCATACCAACAATAAAACAAAGATATACAGAAGACCTTTCTAGAGGTTTTTTTTTTTTTTTTTTTGGTGTGGAGCATATTATTTAGATTCCAATGGAACAAATGCTGCCAGATAATAAACAATTTGGAATTTTTTTTCTTTTGCTGTTGATAATGGATGAGACATAAAGTCACTCATCTCTTTCTCTACTCACTCACTTAGCCCAACTCTCGTGAAAAATTCTCCTTCACAAATCTATTGGAATCAGATGCTCATTATGATTTGGTTTTCTTAACCTTTTTTTTCCTTTCTTTCTTTGCATTTCCAAGCTTCCTATCCCCTTTTTTTTCGTTTTTTTTGTTTTTTGTTTTTTTTAAGCTTCCTACCGAATTTACCAACTAGGAGTCCCAACCCAAAAGGATTCCTTATAATTTACTTTTTGTGCATGTATCTCTCTCCATGGTCATGTGTTATGGTGATTTTTAAGTGCCCAACTCATTGTTATATGACACTGTAAAGTATGCTCTCTTTGAAGGAGATTTCTACAGTAGAACCAGAAAGACAAATTACTGATGGGATAGTTTTTCAATCGTCATATTTATATGTGTCAAAAACTATTTCATTTGTTATATATTATTTATATTAATGTGATCTTAACCAGATCCAATGGTTAGTGTTTGTGTTAAAATCGGATCAAATGATAAAAAAAAGATAAAAAGCTTAATTGGATTCCTAAGAACAAGAGAAATCTATCCTAATCTCTCTACAAGTTTCAGGTCTCTCCCAAAAGCGTACAAATTTCATATCCCCTATTTATAGTCTCCCTTCGTGAGGAATTCTATCACTATTACAAAGTCTCATATTCTTGCTCTTAACTTGACACGTGTCCTTAATCTTTACTTTCCAATAATGCTTGTTGATGTGGCACATTTTTGGTGTTGTTATGCTTTCCGACCATTTTAGTCCTACTTCTGCTTAACTCCTTCAAGCACCGCTGTTTCACTTATTTTCCTTCAAGTCTCTTAAACGTGATGTCGTTTTCTGAGCCATCTAAAATTCTCCCCCACAATCAAAAACATGCATTATTGGTATGAAACTCTACTGTAGAAAGACCTCTCTTTGTAAGGCTTTTGTCTCTCTCTCTCTCTCTCTCTCTCTCTCTTTCTTTTTGTTATTCTTTTCCTTCTCTTTTGCTTCTTTTATAGATCATGATGCTGATTGTTATGCCCATTGTTTGTACAACTTCAATATGTCGGCAGGTTTTTCTTTCATAGAATGACTTTTAGTTTACAGCCAAAATCAAAGATAGGAAAAACAAAAGTTAAAACTATGAACAAATGATTTTTTAATAGTGATTACAAACATTGATTTATGTCCAATATATTAAACTATTATGTATTGCTACTTTCTGTAGTGGTCCATATACAGTATTGGCTCACATTATATTCAGAACTGTAAAGTTAAAAAACTATTATTATAGTTTATAATTCAGAATTCTACATGTGATGAATGGAAGGTTTCTGATAATAAGATAATGGGCTTCTGCACTTCTCCTTTGCTGCCTTGGTCCCAGACCGGGAATTTCCACAATCTTTCACTTTCGATGGTAATTATTGTTTTAGTCGTATCGTAATGAGAGCAGTCTACATTGCGGTCTACAAATTCTCATTGTGGACATAAATTGACCTGTTTAAAAATAATCCATACTTTACATATTTTTTACCGATGGTGAAAATAGTTCCAACGGTAGAAATTTTTTTGGTGAATTCTTAATGCTAATTCTACCAAAAGAAATATATATATATATATATATGAAAATACTAATATCAACTTTTAAATATCAACCTATATGATATATAAATTGTCAGTTTTTTATCGGTAAATATTTAAAATATTATAACATCAATTGATTGTATTTACTAATAAAAATATAACACATGAATTGATACTCAAAAATTAACATTACTCTATATACACACACTAAAAGCTCTTGTTTAATAAAATGATGTAATGGTAAGCAAGAAACAAGAACTAACCATTTCATACGGAACTATAGTGCCCATAACCACATTTTTCTATGGAGATGTCTTTTTTATAATATAATAATATCCCAAAAGACACTATAAAAAATTAAAATGAATATACGCACAGCTTTTACCACTGGTGCAGTACAAAAAGGGTGTATAATAATGTCAGCCTATCTTTGGCTGGAGAAAAAAATAAACAAAATGTATTTTAGGGCTAATGAAGCACAAAATGAAGATAACTAACGGATATAAATTTCCTACTGAGGGATTTTGAGAGAATTTTCCGGGAAAGTAGATCGACAATGACGATAATGAAGAGATTTATAAGATACAGCCTTGACACTATACATATGTATACTTTACTTCCTTTTCTTATTTCCGCGCTTTGCCTTCATCTTCGTTCAAAATGCGGTTTCTGAAATCGCGCACCATAAGAGGCAGACCCTTCCTTAGTGGGATTTTTGGTTGCCAGTTCAGCAGCTCCTTTGCTTTGCTGATATCAGGTTTCCTTTTATGCGGATCATCGGCGGTGTTTGGTCTGAATTCTATGGTTGCACTTGAATCTATCGTTTCTTTGACAACCTGAGTATTCAGCAAAGAAGATAAGCAAGACACTAAACTTCTCTCTCTCTCTCTCTCTCTCTCGTCCCGCAATAAGGGAAAATCAAGAAGACAACAACATGTTTGCAAGCAATGTGCGAGTCCACTAGGGGACCAGGACGATATATGTTGGCAAGTGAAAAATTAAAAAGGAAAAGACAAACCTCGGCAAGCTCTAGCATGGTGAACTCTCCAGGATTACCGAGGTTGAAAGGACCCACGTGTTCACCATCCATCAACGCCACCAATCCATCAACCTGTCAATGGAAAAAAAAAAATTAGGTTTCCCCCTCACTACACTTTATCAGTTACAATTAAAGCTTGTCTATATGTTGAACCAAGTTTACAGATATTCCAACTAATGGGCAATGTAATTATGGCTAGGATCCGATGGACTTTGTTTGCACCCTCCCTATACATGATTAGCTAGATGGTTCATATAAACCATCAGACGCATACAACCACGCAATATTGCTTTTCTCAGAATTGTCGTAAATTATTCAACTAGTGTTTTGAGCTGGCTAGTATTGACATGGAAGATGAATGAAGGTAACTCTGATACTATACCAAGTCAGAGACGTATTGGAAACTTCGTGTTTGTTTGCCATCACCATAAACAGTCAATGGTTCTTTGCGGATGGCCTGCAAAACACCCATCCTATAGTTAGCCAATCTTACCTATGATAAATATCTTGTAAATGACCCTTACTTGAGTAATGAGCCAAGAATAAGGAAAGAAATTAGAGCAAGGTAATTACCTGAGCAACAAAATTGCTGACAACACGTCCATCATCTAAGCACATACGAGGACCATATGTGTTAAAGATGCGAGCAATGCGCACCTGTCAACAGCAAGCATCATAATAAGTCTCGCATGGGACCTAATGTGTAAAATCATATATTACTTTGATCTTCATCAGTTACAACTACTGTTTGGCAGAAATACCTTGAAAAGCATGCAGATTTGACAGGAATTGGATAAGAATAAAACAATGAGACAATATAACATAACTTCAGGAAACTATTTATTAGAATGTGACAGATGATATTGACAAAACTAAAAAAAGACATTTCCATTTGGAAACCCTCATATTATAGAATTCCCAAGTTATTTTCATCCTGGTTGAGTATCCTAAATGACAAAGAGGCATAGAAGTGACCTTCTAGGGTTCCACGAAGCATATGGGTGTGAATCTATTTTGGTGTTTACAAATAGTTCAAAGTCATCTTTTCTATCCCATTAAAGCACGAGGATCCTCACCTCTCAACATAATCTATTTTATAGTATTGCCATATAAGCTTGCCACATTGCATTCAATTCATCCATTTATAGACCAAATTATGCAAGCAAATAACATAAACAAAGAAAAAGTTACCAACCAAACAAAGTATGATGCTATGAGTCTAATAAAAACACGTAAGACCTGACCTTAGCCCTTTCATGTAAGTCTACCATTCCCACAGTACAATATGTCGATTGCTTTACGTGAAATTTCATTATTCATTCCCATTTCATCCATTAAAAGTTGACCTCTTTTGGCAATACAATAATTGCATAATCGGATCTTGTATAGGCAGAAATTAGCATACATCAAATGCAACTATGTGAAAGAACATTCTAAAAAATGAAACGTTTACCCAGTCATTTTTCTGATACGGACATTTTAGACCATTTATCAGCTTCAAATTCCAGATATAGCTCACATCAACAAGTGTTACCTCTAATGCCTTACCACTAAAATAAAATAAAAGGCAACAAAAACTGTTACCTCAACATCTGCACCTCGATGGTAATCCATAGTCAACGTTTCTGCCGTCCGCTTTCCTTCATCATAGCAGCTTCTCTCACCTATCCATTTTCATGTTTAATATCAAAAACCCATCAAAGGACATTAACGAACAGACCAAAAGGACACAAACTTTTAGCTAGAACCCTTACCAATTGGATTAACATTTCCCCAATAAGTCTCTTTCTGTGGATGCTCAAGCGGATCACCATAAACCTCACTTGTACTGGTGAGCAAAAACCTGGCCCCGATTCTCTTCGCAAGCCCCAGCATGTTTAGCGTACCCATCACATTTGTCTTGTGATCAAATCATCACAGTTAAGGAATAATAACTTAAATAAGGAGGGAAAAAAAAAAAAAAGGCCAAATCCAATAAAATAAATCACATCAAATCACCAAATATAAATAAGTACACCACCTTGCACCAATATTAATGAATGATAACAACATAATAATTGAAAAATCCCAAACCCCAAATGCCAAATCCAATCAAACGTCACATTAAATCACCAAAAGCCAATGAAATTAAACACCACCCTGTTATTATTATTATTTTAATAAATACACCAACTTACACTTATGGAATCAAAAGATTTAGAGAATCAACTAAAGAAGTGATATTGTACGTATGTATACAAGGATGTATATATCTATGTGTACATCTACTGTGTGTATGTATACATAAATGTAAACAATAATAGTTCAACAAACATGATAACCATATTATCTTCAAAAAAGAAACAAATCCCACATTCCAAATCCAATAAATAAGTTAATTGATTAAAAGAAACACTAGAATCTAGATGATCAAAAAGCAACAAAGCTAAGAAAAAGGATATAATTGTCTTGACAGGATTGTACTTGTAATGCACAGGGGAGGCAGGGCAAGCCAAGTGATAGATCTGATCCACCTCCAAGAGTATTGGTTCAACCACATCGTGACGAATGAGCTCGAACCGCGGATTCCCAAAGTGGTGAACCACATTCTCCTTCCTTCCCGTGAAGAAATTATCGATCACGATAACGTCGTTTCCTCGAGCCATGAGCTTATCCACCAAATGACTCCCGACAAATCCAGCCCCGCCGGTGACCACGATCCTCAACCTCCGCTGCCGGAGCGCCGACGGGACGCGGCCGACGTTGAAAAACGACGACGTCGAAAACGAGACCTGCTCGCGCTGCGTCGCGATCGAACCGGAACCGCCATTGAAGGAGGACCGAGCTAAGGTGGAATTGGGGTCGGAGGTGCTGATTCGAGAGAGGGAGGGCTGGAGGATGAAGAACGTGGAACCGATCACGATTCCGACGAGGATGAAGAGGAGCCGCTGCTCTTTGAAGAGGTAGTTGATGGATCTGGGGAGAGATCTGGTGGTGTGCTTAAGGGTTTTAGGTGAGTACGGCGAGGTCGTCCCCGTCGCCGCGATCTCCTCGTCGCGTCGTTGGATGACGGTGGTCGATTGCTTGTGTAATTGCTTCATGATTTGGGGAAATTCCTGTGACCTAGAATTTGGGTCTTCTGAGAGAGATTTTAAAGAACACCAATGAAGCAGAGACTTCGAGCTCGGTTTCGAAATCAGCCAATTTCGTTACTTACTTCTCCATAACCATGCTAGAGAGAGAGGGAGAGAGAGGGAGAGAGTTTTGGGATTTCACAGAGAAGAAGAAGAAGAAGAAGCTTCAATGGCGAATCGGGATCTGAGAATTGGAGTAACCAGGAAGACATTTTCATTTTCACCAAACATGTCTTTTCTTGCTCTCTCTCTCTCAATTTTTGGGTTATTTAATTTTATACCCTTTATTTTGACTTAATACAAAAATATATATATATATATTATTTAAACTTTCGTTTGAGGATGAAATTTTTAAATTGAAGTTGGTTGATTTTATAAAAATTAATTATAAATTTTATTTATTTTTAAAAAAATAAAAAATAAGATAAAAAGGTATAATTTAATTGAAATTAAACTAATTTTTTAAACGAAGCATGAGAAAACATATAAATTTGTATTTTAAAATGACTTAAGATTATAGTTTAATTTATAGTATAAGTTTGAATTGATAGTAAATATGATCCTTCTGAGTCAAGATCTGATCGATTTTGACCTTTTAATTGAAAATTTTACGTTTTTTTCTAGTAATGGATAATTTTGTAAACAAATATAAAATTATATTTTCAAAAAAAATATAAGTATATATATTGAAAATTAGCCTTCATTTGATTCATCATTCTAAACCAAAATATTCCACTTCAGTTTTTTCTTCTACTAAAAAATCAACAAGTTTTTTTTTAAAAAAAAAAAAAAAAGAACGTAGGAATAAGGAAAGAAAAGAAAAGGGGAGAGAGAGGGAGTAAAGGGAGATGGATTAAGAAGCATAAGAAAAAAAGGAGACAAGTAAGGAGAAGCGAGGGGAAAAGATTCAATTTTGGTAAGTTTTTCTAATAAATTTGTTGTGTGATTTCTTTCTATTTTGTAGAAACCGGGGTTATCGAACTTATATCTCCTTGCCGTAGGTAAAAGGAAAATTGAATCTATCTTTGCTCTTATAGAGTACGAGTACCTGAGCCTTACATATTAGAATTAAATTCATCTGGTCTACTGATTGCGTTCCTGCAGAGCTTAGTGCTTGAAAACGCATGCAATTTCCTCATTGGTGTCCCTTGAGAGTTTCTTCCCATATAAGACACGTGCTTAATTGTATACTTGAAACGCTACTATGTACTAAATTATTTGCATGAGAAGTACTTTTCTAGAATCTGTTGATTGTGATTGCTTATTCTGGAATAAATTCCAACCTACACAGTTGAATGCCTAGCTAGTTTGCCAGTCCTTTTGAACTCCTGCCACAGAACCTTATTTGGTATGCTTATGTCGAGCAACTGGGTATGTTGCTGGCAAAGGAGTCCCTGAGACTGTGAAGTTGGCCAAAGGATGCAGATGTTCGATTAAGATTTTGTAATCGTTTTTCTAATTATTCATGTCTGCTATGTTCGATTACGGTTTATCTAACATTCATCAAGTATCCTAAAGTTTTTTCAGCCAAAAGGAGAACTAAGGATATATAGGACGCCTGGGCTTAGATTTTTAATCAATCATTGTTCTTGATAGTTTTACAGTTCTTATACATCTCATTTTACTTTGATCTGTATATATTCTTGCAGGGATCCATTGAGGAATCAATGATGCTACTGTTTCATTTACTTAGAGACTCTCCTAAAGTGGAGAGATAGAGTCGCTGAAAAGAAGCAATTTTTATCCAAAATCAAGAGGTATCTCTAAGTTTCATGGTCACTGAAAGTTTTTTTCCTTTTCCTTTTCTTTACTCTGTGTGCTTGAAATACATGGCATGTATTTTATATGGCTGGATATATTTTCTTATACTGCAGGCTGCTCTAGACTAAGAGGATAAAGCACGTACCATCTTGGGCTTGGACTTGGTGAAACACAGGGCTGTGGTTAAGTTATGCTTTATATTAAATTATTTTTCTTTATGGTTTGGTATCCAGGCTTGTGTTATATGCTCCAAGGGATAACTGTCTTCTTTTTTAGTCATTAAATTGTTTCAGGGATGGATTTTCCAAGTAATAGTTGCAGTGGTGTTCTTTTAGTTCATGTTGGAGCTTTCCGGCTAGACTGGAAGATTGTTGCTGCTTGTTATTGGGAGACATCAATCCAGGTTTGAAACCGATCTTGTAATTATAATTCTCTTTAAAAAGCTTTGCTGCTTGTAAAATATTTCTGCGGCAAGGGTTTATATGTTTCTTTTGCCTGTCATGTAGACTAGTAACATTGGAGGTTCAAGTTAAGATAAGCATTCTTGATGAGAATGGTCCTCTCTAGATTCTTCAGAGTTTATTTAATCACAATGAAGGAGACTTTTTTCTTGCTCTTGATGTGCTCCTTCGAGAGCTAGGTACGTGCCTAGATTATGCAGACTTGTGAGATTTTCATATTCAACCTTTTAATTTGTTGAGATAACCATTCAAAGGATTCCTAATTTTTTTCATTAAATTACATCAGCAGGAAGATGATGTTTGGTTTTCCAACTCCATAACATGTCTGTTAGGCAAGTGAGAGATTGGTTTTGGTTATTCGACCATGGAAAAGAAATAAAGATGATGAAGGTATGATTTTCCTTGAGATGTCTCGCAAAATGTGTCTCATAACTCCTTTCACAATAGGAAATGTAGCTGAACTGTCCCTTATAACGTACTTTGTAGACTTAGTGGATGGGAGACATTGCTGATTGGCATAAGCACATATATCAGAGAGCTAGGCTACTTGTGGAGCAATGTAAAGTGAGAAAAGGGAGTTCATTTTTATGCCTGTTGGAAGGGCCTAATGACAGGCATACATGGTTTATATACTTTAAATTTTTCTTCATTATATGTGAAATCTCTAAACCTTAATGGCCTTGGACAGTGGCAAAATTGCATTATCAGCCACAGATGGTGGTCACTGGTGCCTTTAGATGTCAAGATAGTAAGCTCCTATCCATTTCTTTCTTTCTTTCTTTCTTTTACTTGTTTATTGCTTGAACATATCTTTATTGATAATAGATTTCTACCTTCCCTTTTACCCATTTCAAATTTTTTTAAAAATTTTTTGGATTTGATAGGTCTCAACTGAGTCAATGATTGGTCTTCTTCACACCACAAATGTGTGCAAATCGTCAAGGTTTTGCGAACTCCTGGGTCTTGCGTCTCTGGTAGATATTGTGATTAGTACTAATTACTCTCCAAGTTGGGAATAGTTACCTTTGTTTACTTGCATTACATAGTTTTCATGTATCATGAGCTAATAACAATTGGTGTGTCAGTTTTGTATTCAAACTTGAGCAGTTTGCTGTCTGGAGTTCATCAGCCTGCTATATGTTGCTATTGGAGATTAGGTATAGCTTCTAATATTTGCAGAAATCCTTTAAATCAGCATGTTATGCTGGAAGCAACTTTGGAAACTTTTTTTTTTTTTTTTTTTTTTGAGTTAATTGGAAAAATAATGTTTGCATGGACTTTTAGGTTTCAATTAAAGAGGCCATGGAGCAACAGAAGAACACCGGCATCAAAGAGCATGATACAAGCCCCCTCGAATTTTGGAGCATCAATGTTTGCCGCTTCCTGCCAACCTCACAGCAGCACGCTAGGACCCCTATATGGTAAACTTAGCTTTAAACTTGTTCTTAAAGCCTTGTTAACTGTTTTGCAGTTTTTTGAATTTTTCTTTTCTTCCACTTCAAGTTATAGCTGGTTTCATCTGACTTTTTGAAATACTTTTGCTAGATTTAGAAGGTGATCTGGTACGATGCAGTAGTATATTTCTGAAGTCAGGCTTCTGATTATTGTTTGCTGAAGTTGGGCTTCTGATTATGGTATAATCATTTCCCTACAATGTCACCCCTACCGCTATTATGCTATTGTGCAGTAGATATTGAGGACTACTTGGAAACGTTGGTCTGATTTTATTTTTCAATCAATAAGGACAAGTAGGAAAAGAGAGATAGTGCATATGAATGCTTTGATTTGATTAATTTCGTTTTTACTGACCTGTGTTCTTTTAAATTCTGCCAGCCTCCTTTTACTGGAGACGAGTGTTGAGCTCCTTTTTTGCTGAAGACAAGTTTTGCCTATCAAACAGAGCAAACATCTTGGTGAGACTGTTTTTAAATCGAGAATGTTGTTAAACGATTATGTATTGAACAATGTACTCAATATTCAGTTAGGTATATTGGAAGCATTGGTCTGATTTTATTTTCAAATATTGAGGACAAGTAGGAAAAGAGAAAGAATGCATATGAATGTTAATGATTTGGTCAATTTTTCAGTTACTAATTCTATTTTTCAAATTATTCCAGCCTCTTTTTCCTGGAGACAAGTGTTGAGCTCCTCTTCTTTTGTATGTGACATTGGTCATTCAAACAGAGCAAACATCTTGGTGAGCACCGTGTTTAAGTCGAGTATGTTGGTACTTGTTTATATATTGTTAATATATTGGATATTATACTCAACTATTATTTTATTGTTAATAAAAGGAAGGATAAGATGATTACCAATCAGGAATACGTGTTCAAGGAGAGGCAGCCTAACTAAGAAGTACACCTATGTGGTGGTAGTTACATCCAATTTAGAGTACCAGAACAGACCTTCAAGTCTCATTTTGCGTGAATGCTTTTCTGAAGGGGTAAAGGGATTATATCTGTGGATGTTGCAGTTGCTTTCATAATGAAAATTGACTTTCAATTCATTGTTCTTGATATTTTTACACTTCTTATGCAGCTCATTTTGCTTTGATCTGTATATATTCTTGCAGGGATCCATCGGGCTGTCCATCGATCCTACTGTTTCATTTACTTGGGACTTCTTACTGGGGTGATAGAGTTGCTGAAAAGAAAGCATTCTTTTATTCAAAATCAATCGGTATCTCTAAGTTTCTTGGTCACTGAAATATTTTTCTTTATCTTATTATTTAGTTTGTGTGCTTGAAAGAAATGACAGCTATTTTACACGGCTGGATATGTTTTCTTATACTGCACGCTGCTCTATTCTAGATTGGTAAAGAGATAACTACCTTAGGTGTAACTAGGGAAAAGAGGATAAAGTACGTACCGCCTTGGGTTTGGACTTGGTGCTTTAGGACTGTGGTTAAGGTAAGCAACAATGTTTCTTTATTGTTTGTTTGGTATCCAGGCTTGTGTTTTTATGCTCCAAGAGATAAATGTATCCCATTGTAGTTAATAAATTTTTTCAGGGATGGACCTTCCAAGTAACAGTTGCAGAGTTTCTGGTGCTCTTTTAGTGCATTGTTGGAGATTTTTGGCTAGTCTAGAAGATTGTTGCTCCTTGTTGGTAGAGATCAATCCAAGTTTGCTGCTGCTTAGATTGCATTTTTAAAACGGATCATATAGTCTCTTTTATTGGTTTGCTGTTTTGTGAAATATTTCCGAAGCAAGCATCTTTAGTTGTTTCTTTTCCCTGTCATGCAGAGGAGGACGTTTGGAGGTTCAAGTAAAGAAAGCCTTCTTGATGTGGTATAAGTAAAGGTTCAGTAAGACACTTAAATCTCACAAACGTAAATTAACATTTTTCTTTTATCATCATAAACATCATCATAAACATAAACATCATTTAAATACTTTTTAACTTTTAAAAACCATCATATATTTTACCCGGTGTTATACCATCAATAGCCCGCTAGTCATGGAAGGAGTGAGGTAGCAAATCCCAAACTAACGGTGACAAAAAGTCCGCTTACCAGACAACATCATCATTATCATCATCAAGAGTGTACAATGTCATTTTAAAACATAAAAATACATATACATATAATTATATACTTTTCATCAAAACGTATTATTTAAGAAGTATTATTTAAGAACATCATATCATCATCAACATCAAAACATATACTTCTCAAATCTTTAATTCATGTTGCAAGTGAGATTGTACTTACATAAACATCTTACTTAACATATTCAAATCTTTTGATGGTGACGCGCGATTGAGGTCTCGGGTGCTCGCCTTTAAAACCGCTCATGCTATGAATAATAAATATAATAAAATCGACAAAAGATCACAATGATTCATCAAACACATCCACCGTATCATAACAGCACCCAATAGGCCTATTTCATCATTCAATAACATCAAAACACAAAAATCGAATAATTTCACAAAATTACAAAACTTTACAAAAACTGACAGTCAGATTTCTATCCCTTCCAAAATTCATAAAACTTCGTATATGAATCTAAATGATTTGAAACCAATTGAAAACAATAGTAGACACCAAATATTTTTAACGGTACCTAATTCATTAAAAATGGAGACCGATTGGACCGTCAAAAATAGTTTTGAATATGATTACTAAAGTTTTATAGAAACTGACAGCCGAACCTCTGCCTATTTGAAAAATCATAAAAATTCACATATATCTCCAAATGATCTGAAATGATTCCAAATGAAAGTAGACATCAATAGTTTTCTAACAATATTAAATTTGTTAAAAATGGAGACCATTTGGATCCTCAAAAACAGTTTTGAAAAACTGATCGCTAAAATTTTACAGAATCTGGTAGCCGGATCTCTGCCTCTTTGAAAGATCATAATAATTCACATTTATCTCCAAACGATATGAAACTAATTTAAAATAAAAATAGACATCCAGGGCTTTCCAACAAGACTAAATTCGTTAAAAATGGAGTCCGTTTTCGTCCTCAAAAATAGTTTGAAAAACTTATCATAAAATCTAGAAATTTCTAATAGCAGTGGTCAAATCCAAAAATTCATTAAAAATTTAAAAACTATCACCATGACATACATGATTCACACACACACACACATACGAAACAACCCTAAGATATGTTTCTAACGTATAAAATTATTAAATCACTATACCAATAAAATCATGAATCAAGAAATCAAAAACTCTAAAATCGTCTTGTTTACAAAATCAACCAAGCTTGTGCGTGTGAGAGGAATAGAGAGAGTGAGAGAATGAGAATGATAGTACATAGGAGAGAGAGATTAGGGAAGTGAGAGAGAAAGAGCATATAAAAAGGGAAATTTTGAATATTATAAAATAAATTATGAGTAATTTAATCCCAATCAATTTTGGGATTAATTGAGATTCAATTTCTGGTTTAATTGTCTCTTAATAGGTGGGGAATGATTGTTATGAGGGTGTGAAAATGTGTGGGAGAAAAAGGAAAAAATTTGGTCAATTTTTAGAATTTTTGGACTATAATGGCACATAGGGTATTTAATTAGGGGCGAGTCTGTTGACACCCTCTACTCTACTCTTCACACACTCTATTTCAATTAATTTTTTTATTACTAAATTAATCATTAATACAATTACTTTTAATGATCCACTTCTCGTTTATGATCTCTCTTGTGTTTTTGGAGCCACAAATTTTGGACTACTATTTTGGGATCATGAAATTAGGTTTTGAAAATGTATTTAGGAATAGCATCTGGTGGTGTCTTGGACATTTTAATTATATGTATATAACTTATTTCATTTAGTTTTTTTAATTATTTTAATTACATAAAATATTAGGTTCGTGGATTGCTCTACTAGAATTTTATATTTTTCATTTTCGGTATCTAAAAAATAGCCCGGCTTGACAAAAATGAAATGTAAAGTCTTGTCCATCATTTTTTTTTTTTTTTTTTTGGCTTGTCAAAACGGAGATCATGTCATCTCATCCTATGCCTATCATCTATATTAGAAGAAATCTCAATACTAATTAACATTAAAAATAAAAAAATAAATAAATAAAAACTGATCTAAAGCCAGTCTTATCTTGTCTCAATGTGTTTAAGTACTTTTCAAAATCGTAATAATTAAAACAACCCAAATTTAAGATCATTTTTCTTCAAATTTTTCCATGCATTAATTGTTATATGTCGTATGGTAGTTATGCTTTCACTTCACCCCTCCTTGATTTTTGGTGAAAGCGGAAATTAAGAAAATATTAAGCTTTCGTATGATATTACAACTCTAACTCAAATTTTTCATCTCAGTTTTTGTTTTTTTTTTTTTTGAAAAATCAACAGAAATTATAATTAGTTTTTAAAAAGTCAACAAACTCTAACTTAAAAATTTTATCTCCAACCAGCAAACCAAATGCACCCTAAATTTCGCCATTGGATTTTTCTATGTTTCAACGATAAATAGAAATCTTGAATAATTATCATAAGCTCAAGTTGGCTAATTAGACATTATTACAAGTTTCTTCCCTCTTGTAGATAAATGGAGGTCTAAGTTTCATATGTGGCAAAGTGTCATCCTGCTAAATTTGGCTTACCAAAAAGATATATATAGTTAATAAAATTTTAGAGTGTATTACTAATAAAGAAAAATTAGACCTTCCCTTGCTTTCACAATTAATTGAAAAAAAAAAAATGTGGACCATAAAAGATTAAACTAAGTAGCGTAGGTATCCATATTCCAGTTCATATATATCCCAAAATGAGGTGGGCATCATGATACGCCAAACTCAATATATATAGCTACTTCAACATATCAATCCCTAAAGTATACCAATATTATTAAATATTGTCCTTTCTATTTGATAAGAAACTATTCCCTTTTTCGGTTTGCAGACCACTAATTTTGATCTTAATAAGAAATTATTCAATAGTCCAGGTATATAAAAAAAAAATCACTAATATTCCTCCTCGCACTTGAGATTTAATCTCCTTTACCCAATCAATTAATTTTTCTAATATTCCCTCTTAACCATAGATATTTTAATCCGCGCACTTTTTGACACAAGCAGTTAGTTTTTGTTTTGTTTTTTTTTTTTTTTTTTTTGGCTGAAATGTGTAAAGCTATAGTTTCGACTGCAATAAATGATTTATTTTACGTGTGGGGTTTGAAAACTCATGTAGTCGTCAATAATCTCTCAAGTCATAAATAATTAATTTGTGTGGACATCAAAAGTCATGTTATTTTGAACCGATCAACTGAAATTGTAAATTCATCATCACATCAAAAGTCAATGTTTGACATCGCCATCAACCTATATATCTAGCTTATAATAATTTTGCATAGTACGTACTTCTTCATTTTACTTTGTACGTACGGAATTTAAGCAACTTAATTTAATAATTAAGAAAGATATGTGTTGAAAAAAATGTAAAAAAGATGGTAAATTTAGAAACAAACAAGGGATAAAAAAATAAAAAATAAAAAAAGTCCAAAATGTCAATGCCAATGATGCAGATATGATGTGGAAAGATAACCAGCCGTAATTATAAGTTTTGATATTTTATTTTCTGATATGGCTGCAGCCGAATGTGGTCCTTTCAAAGAGACCCAAAAAAAGGGTTCACCCACCACACAATGGGACATGATCACAGCAGAGAGCGCCACCACATTTGTATAAGATTTTGCAATTTCAAATAGAATTTCAAAAATAAGCCACCACATCTGTATAAGATTTGATACTTGTTACATGACATTTTTCCCCATATATATATATATATATAAATAAATATTCCTTTTCATCCATATATATAGTCTAAAGGTTCCCCGTGCATGCACATTCTTTTATATATCTCACATATATACATATGCAGATGGATATGTATATCCAAAATTTTTTTATATACAGATTTGCAATTTCAGAATTTCAAAAATAAGTACGAAAATGATACTTGTTATATTTAACATGACATTTCTCTCCATACATACATACATACATATATATATATATATATATATATTCCTTTTCATCCATATATATAATCTAAAGGTCTCCCGTGCATGCACGTGGCTCTTTTATATATGTTGATGCCGAAAATGACTCCGACAGTAACACTCAATGTGGTCGGGTCCGATCGGGACTGGCCAGTCATTCCGCCATCGGTCACCTACAAAAGGGAAGCACCTAGAAATGATGGGGACACCGGTGTAATGTCTGCCGTGGGCACTCCGATATTTAAGTCAATTGGGGAACTGATGAGCGAAGGGAGAGGCAGGGCTTTGGCAAGGAAAAATGATCATACCTGAATTTATGGATTCATTCCCTATTTATAGGTGTATCTCGCGGGTCCGGGTGCTCGGGGCTACCCAGCCGGGTTGGCTACATAGGGCACCCGGGAGATGATTAGGTCTTAGGCCTGCAAATACAATCGGACTAATGGACCGGCGTCACGTGCCCCTGACCCGGTACAGGAGACAATAGAGTTGTTGTTGCCGGCGCCTGCAGGGGCAGACCCTGTCAGAGTGGGTGGCGGCGGGTGGCGATGTGATGTGCTGCAGTAGTACGTGGGCGGCGCCTGTAGCTGATGGGTATAGTGACAGGACTTGTGTCAGATGTTAGGTGGTAAGTAGAACGTGGGCCCTGGAAACTCCTGTCAGTCCTGGATATACCTCCCAGGGCAGGGTGCTCGGAGCACAAGCTAGCCCGGTACGCCGTTCACCCTGGTGAGACGGCAGGATCTAGTCGGGTACCCCTATTCTCCGAGGACGGCATAAAGTCGGGTTGCCAGCACCTAGTCCGGGTAGTCAGAATTAGCTTTCATGTCCCCGGAGCACAGTCGGAAGTGGTATTTCAGGGTCAGAGCAGGTCACGACATCAACAATATATCTCACATATATACATATGTAGAGAGATATGTATATCCAAAATTTTTTTTTGGTAGAAATGTATATCCATATTATACATATTAGGAAAAGTTATTATTTTTCATATAATTATTAATATCATAAACTTTTAATTGATTTATAATTATTGTAATTTAAAATATGTATTGATTTCAATAGATTTGTTATATTAGACAATATATCTAATTTTGTAATATCATTGTGTATGGTTCACCCACCACACAATGGGACATGATCACAGCAGAGAGCGGCATCACATCTGTATAAGATTTTGCAGTCGATAGATATGTATATCCAAAAAAAATTATATACGGATTTGCAATAAGTATGAAAATGATACCTGTTATATATAACATGACATTTTCCCCCACATATATATATATATATATATATATTCCTTTTCATCCATATATATAGTTTAAAGGTCCCCGTGCATGCACGTGGCTCTTTTATATATCTCACATATATATACATATGTAGACAGATAGTATATCCGAAATTTTTTTTTGGTGGAAATGTATATCCATATTATACATATTAGGAAAAGTTATTATTTTTCATATAATTATTATTATCAGAAACTTTTAATTGATTTATAATTATTGTAATTTAAAATATGTATTAATTTTAATAAATTTGTTATGTTAGACAATATATCTAATTTTGTAATATCATTTTGTTTTGTTCTCTTATTTCTTTGATTATTTTCTTATTTAATTTCAATAATATATATCGATATTTATGTTGTTTTCTCTGGTCAAGTATAAACATAGCTAAACGTACGTCTCAAATGGTGTCGTCCAAACACTTGGCAGTTGTATAGGTAATGTTTGGGAAATTTCTTCATCAATGCAGGTTGATGTGACATTGGGAGATGAAAATGGCAGATTTCAATTTCAAGTTAAAAAAATGACAAAAACGGTTGGTGATACTTTGGTACAGGCCTTCATAAAAAGTCAGACCACCACCACCCAAAAAAAGATCTAGCAATCTTACTTCAAAAAAGAAATAATCTAGCAACCAGATATGTAACACCCCAACATTTGACGGAAAGTGAGGATTTTAAATGGTAGTACTGCACCAATAATTAATTACCTATTTCATATAGTGTAAGAAGGATATTAGGATCTGCTTAGATAAATAAATTCAAAAAATATTGTAAATTTTTTTAAAAAAAGGTTTAAAACGTGATGTCAAATGAGTAAAATATATACGAATGAAAAATATGACCTTTCTTTACTGATCTACACATATTTATCTCAAAGAGTAAAATATATACCAACAAACAGACATGATCACTGATTTAAAAAGAAAATTGTGTGTGTGTGTGTATATATATATAATAAACTAAATTTGCTGTTTGTTTGTTTTTTTTTTTTTTTTTTTTCTCTTTTAATTTTATAAATCTGAGTGGGGGTTTTTTCTTCCTTTTCATTTATTAAATAAATAGAATATACGACCTAGCTAAATTATATTGATTAGGCAAATCATGAACTAGCAACTGTAATATTAGCTAGGTATTATATTATGAACTAGCAACGTAAATGTGATGAAACCATATTGGGAAACAAGTCAGGTTGAAATTGGAAAGCATATTTTTTTTTTACTCAAGGACAATTATTAGAATTAAAAGTTAATTAGTAATTTTCTTAGGTAAAAAAAAAAAAAAAAGTTTGTTTCTCGTTTTATTATTTTTATTTTATTTTCGGAATTATTTTTTTCTAATTATATTTTTAGTTTCCTGTTTTTATTTGGGACAGTTTAGCATATAAATATGTTAGTCTATTATAGGTGGAGATATAATCAGTTTTTGAGTGAAATTTTGAGTTTTACTATTCAGTCTCTAATTTTCGGTGTCTTTTAAATTAACGAATTTTGATGCCAATTTCCGGTATTCTGTGTGAATCAATGGAATTTGAAAAGTGTGTGAATTAATATGTTGATCAATCTATTCTATTTGGTAAAAACTTGATGCCCTAAAACAACAGTTTGCTACATTGGCCGCCGCATCCCATTATGTTTCCGATTACATGTCTAATGATAGCTGTAAGGGAATATTCGATCCAATATTTGACGAAAGCGATGATGAGGGAGAAGGTAAAAAGATTAATTTTGATTCAATCTTTGATCCAATATATGACAAATATGTTGTAGAAGAGGAAGATCAAATTGTCAATTTTTCTCCAATCTTTGACGAAAATGATGGGGAAGAAGAAGAAGAAGACCAACTTTCTTTTGATCCAATTTTTAGGAAATTGAACGAGAAGATGAATGTCCAATATTTAATGAAGATAATGAAGAAAAAGATCAAGTATTCGAATTTATCATGATGTTCATTGAAGAAAATTTTCCATTAAAGATTGAGTTGGATTCTAGAGGATCTAATATCGAAGAAGATTATTCATCGGTTGATTTTCGTGAGTTTGACAAGCCATTTAGTTCAAAGATCGATGGGTCATTACTAATTCATCATGATTGTTCTTCACACTTATCAATTGAAGCTACTCCGAATTTGAGGACGAATTCTCTCCAACCTAGGGAGAATGATGAAGTGATGTTGGGAAACAATTCGTGTCGAAATTGAAAAGCATATTTTTTACTCGAAGACAATTATTATAAAAGAAAATCAATTAGCAATTTCACAATTAGGAAAGTTAGGTTTAATTTTGGTTTAATTCTTAGGTAAAAAAAATAAGTTAGTTTTTCATTTTATTATCTTTATTTTTATTTTGGAATTATTTATTTTTCTAGTTATATTTTTAGTTTCCTATTTTCATTTGGGACAGTTTAGCCTATAAATATGTTAGTCCATCATATGTGGAGATACAATCAGTTTTTGAATGAAATTTTAAATTTTACTCTTCTCTCTCCAATTTTTGGTGTTGTTTTGATTCAATGAATTTTGATGCCAATTTTCTTTATATTTTGTGTGAATCAACGGAATTTTGAAGGGTTTTACTGACATTCTGTGTGAATCAACATGTTAACTATTCTATCCGACTCCTTTATGTTTATTGTTTTACTTTTCTAACATACGCTACGGCTGCATCAAAATGTTAATTAGGTATATTAATTACATTAAATGACTAGGCTTTCAGCACATGATTTTCTAAATTTCAACGCAGTTAATTTTCCTTTTCTTCGGAAGAAGGTCAAGGAAAAAGTTCCTTTTTCTACTTTTAATGTCACAAAGCCGTCTAAAAAGACCAAATAAATCTCCAAAAATTCAACATCAGTATAGATCAACAGATGAGTAAGATATGACGAAGTCACTACACATACGACATCTAAAATTTGACAAAATTGATTTTTCTTACAACGGAAAACACAATTATATTCTGCAAAATATTTTATGCTGAATCCAGTTACGGGTTCACATATGCAATTTTAAAAATTTAAAAGAAATACATATTCATACAAATATATATATATATATATATATATTATATGACCATATGCTGAATCCAGTTACGGGTTCACATAAGCAATTTTAAAATTTTTAAAGCAATACATATTCATGAGACTATATCTTAGCTAATTATTTAAGTCTCACTCATACGTACGCACGTACCCAGCACAATCACAAGTCCATGTTGGTAATAAACACCGAAAACACTCTCCTTTTTCAAACCTGAAAATTAAACATTTTTCTTCTCATCCGTTGAACTAGCTTTAACTAGCGGGGTAATAATACAATTAGTTTATTTGGAAGGGCACAACATAATTATTGAAAAAAAGAGTCTTGAACCTATTATGAAACCATAGAAGATAAAAACCTAAGAGCTTATGAAGAAATACAATTTTAATGATCTACTTATTCTTAAAGTTCTAGCTAGACGAATTAAATCACAATTTGCATATATCCTAGATTAAAAAAAAAAAAAATCTAACAACCATTTTTTTTAATAAACAAGCAAAAACTATCAAAACCAAAAAAAAAAAAAAAAAAAATCTAGAAAAGTCAACCATGTAGGATACGAAAAACAACTTTCCAAAGAGTGACAACACAGGAATAACTTTTAATTCAACACACAAACCCGAAATAAATACCATATATTTTCATATCTTTACGAGCAATTATGTAATTTTTGACTGTATTATCGACTTCATCATGACTACAAACTTCTGACTTCTGTTAGGGTTTGTTCAAACAGCAACCATCTATAGAATAGCTCAACAAGTACTGCAAAGAGGGCTTGAATAACATCATCAATATTACGTTCTTTGTCAACTTGTTAACTTTTTCATTTCTCAACGTGCTCATTGGTTATAAAAAACGTTATATACGTGTGGGTATAAATGTTATATATATATATATATATATATAAAAGAGTTTTCAATGGTTACTCTAATATTTACTCATCCAGGATTATTATTATTTTAGTCACATGATATGGATGGTTATAACAATTAGAGTAATTGATAAAAAAAATTCAATGGAAATTAATGAATATGAGCTAATTAAATGTAATTTGGATAAATAACTTGTTGGTAACTTGCTGACATGACCTTTTTTTTTTCAACTATTTTTAACATTAACAATAATTTTTTCTTTGAAAGGAACATTAACAATAATTTGAAGAAATTCATTTCTAGTTTTTAATCTTATCTCTAATTAGTATATTTTTATTTTTTAAATTAAAAAAAATTATTTACAATTTTTGCTTCTCTCTCCTCATTCTCCCTCTTCCCTTCTGTCTATCTAATTGCTCTCTCTTTCTCTACGACGAAGGACGACGGCCGCGAGATCCCGGCGAGGTAGTTCATTGCCAAACGACGCCGCGCCGGTGATGGAGTGATCTGGTTTTCTCTGCAGATCTTGTCGTCGCGACAGGGAAGAGCGTGACATTACGACGATCTTGACGGCCACGACTGGGAAGGAATCGCAACCGCACTTGGGACAGAATTGCGACAGCGACTGGGACCTATACTCGACGACAATGAGACGGCGACGTTCCTCGCCGTTTGGAGGTTGCGTTTTCCATCAATGAGTGCTTGTGAAAGTGCCGCGCCGGTGAGACCGTCGCGATCTCCGGCAACGTTCGTGAGATCCCGAAGCCGGCGATGAGATCACGGAGCTGTTATTGTGAGCAACGAACCACGAACCTCGCACCTCGCCTCTCTCGTCGATCTTCTCCGGTGACGGCAACAACTGTGGCGCAGCATCTGGGTTTTGAGTTGATTTGGTTGAGTTTGAGGTCTAATTGTTTTTTGTGGTCTAATTTAGGATATGGAGATTTTGGTGGCTTTTTTAATTTTTGTTAATTTAGGGTCTTTTATTCAAATTATAGATATCAATTGCTCATATCTAAAATTTAAAAAAGAAAAATAAAAATATTTTAATTATATTTAAGAGTAATTAGCTTAAATAGTCTTTAAACTCTTGCAAAGGTAACGGTTGGTTCCTGTTTTTTTTTTTTTTTTGGCTAAAATGACCCTAAACTCTTATTTTTTTTACTGTTATGGTCCTTTCCATTAGAATCTGTTAAATTTTTAATGGAATATTATTAAAATGATTATTTTTATAATAAATTACTAAAATACCCTCTTATCTCTCTCTCTGTTTCGCCCACCCCTCCCCCCCTTCTCTTTCTCTCTGTCTGGCCCCCTAAACCCCACCCCCCCTCCCGACACCATCTGCCCCCACCCCCCATCCTCTCTCTCTATCTCGGTCTGGCCCCCGAACCCCCATCCCCCTTCTCGACACCACTCGGTCCCCACCCCCCTTCCTCCTCTCTCTCTCTCTCTCTTGGTCTGGCCCCCCTTCCTGTCGCTGTTCGCTGCGATCCCCCACTCCCCCACTGGAACCTAGATCAGAGTTGCCCCTATTCGTCTTTGCCATTGTCGAGCCTCCCTCCCACTGTCTTCGCCCTCGTCGAGCTCGACTCAAAACCCAAAATTGAATTGGCTCCCCCCCCCCCCCCACCCCGCCGCTACCCGAGCACTCTAATCTGGTTTCCTCCCCCTGTCGCTAAGCTTGCCCCACCCCCGAATCTTGGGCCCAGATCTGGGCTTGGTTTCGAAGATAGAGAGAGATCGAGGAGGAAGGGAGGGAGAGAGATCGAGGAAGGAAGAATGGAGAGAGAGAGAGACTTCGATCTGGTTTCCTCCCCCCCCCCCCCCCCCCCTCCCGCCGAGCTTGCCCCGCTTTCGGATCTTGGCTCCAGATCTGGGCTACTTTGGTTTTGAGGAGAGAGAGAGATCGAGGAGGGAGGGAGGGAGAAATAGAGAGATAGAGTGAGTGAGTGAGTGGCTTTGGTTTAGAAGGGAGAGAGAGAAGAGTGATATTCAGTTTTTAAATTTTTTTAAAATAATTATTAATAAATTACTAAAATACCCTCTCATTCTGTTTTAAATTAACGGATTTTGATAAAAATGACTATAGCGGCTAAAAAATAAAAGTTTATGGTCATCTCGACAAAAAAAATTTTTTTTGATAAAACCGTCACATTTACAAAAGTTTATGGACTATTTAGGCTAATTACTCTATATCTAAAAGGTTAGCAGGTTGCTTAACCTGTAATAGTAAGCTATATAAAATGTCACATCATCAAATGTAATTAAAGAAGACACTTCTTATTATAGTTTTGTCTGTAACCATCCATGATTAAGAAAAAAGAGTAACAATTGAAACCATATATATATATATATAAATCTATATATTATGTGCTTGCAAAAGTGTACATGTGGTAAATGTGCAATAATTCTGACAATACTGTATATGCGAACCGCTATATAGTCAAGAATTGATATTGCTATGTCTCCTGCATTGGATCACGAATCAAACTGAATCAAGGACGCAAAGTTGGCATGGCACTTATCTTCAACGTAAATATGCTTGAGGAACAACAATCTTAATGAAGACAGAATCTTCAATAATTTCCATAACTCCTACCATGCCACTAACGGTTCGGTTGAACGATAAAAATGTCTTTTACATTTTTCCTTGTCTTCAAGTTCGATATTTGATAGACTTGATAAATCTTGTTTGATTAATATATTGTGTGACAATATTAATCTTCAAATAAAATTAGCGGTCAAATCCTTTTTGTTTTTTAGTGGGTTTTAAAATTTATTTTATAAACAATAAGAATGGAGTATGATGACATCAACAATCTTATTTTAATCTGAAACATAAAAATAAAAGATCTCAACAAAAACATATACATATAGACACATATATAAAACATATATATATATATATATATATTTGTAATTTCTTCTTAAAAAAATCATTGACCCTACTAATTACAATATGAATTTATATCAATATATACGTCATGGCCGCGAATGTACAAACTACAACATTATATGTTTGATCTTCAAAATTTAGACAGGTTATTAGAATATTATTTTGATATTGTGACTATAGTATTGATATTGATATGATACACGCACTATACCATCATCATATACGTGCTTAGATTAGTCCAACGTTTCTGTTATTATTTCTTTTGTTGGAATTCATTGGTAACGACGAAAATTCCAATTGTACTTCCCTTTTTCCATTTGTTACATGTTACTTATTCCGCCGTAATTTGAGAAATTTAAACCTACTAATTAAATTCTTTATTGGTAGGTTTTCAATATATTTGACTGCAGAGAAATCAAAGTGGTATCTAGAGAGAGAAAGTTTCAACTTGGGGAAATCATTTGCTTTTAAGAAATGAGTAATACTAAGGAAATTAATTTCATTCTTAACTTTTGAGTACCAACTCATGTGTTTTATTTTCATTGAAAAATATAATTAATTAATATGACAATACTTAAATAAAAATATGACAACTCATATATCACATAAGTTAATACTCAAAAGTTGGAATTAGAGTTAGTGTTACTGGAATTGTTTTTAGAAAATTAGAAGCAAGAGAGGCAAAAAAAAAAATGACAAGGGCACATTTTAATCAGTTTTCAATCAAAATTTTTTTACTACTATTCTATATATATCTAGAACGTCTAAATTATCATTAATTGATATTCACATCCGTGTATATATATAAATCTGTATAAATGTGATTATATATGTAAATTTGCAAAGGTTTATACAAAAGGGCAAAAAATTTATTGATTACTGTTGATTTTAGGTTTTTCCATATATATATATGTATGTAATTATATATACACCCTATTATTGCCATCCATCTACATTTGAATAACTAATGTGATAAATACATAACTTGAATGGAGATTAATATCGACAAAGACTAGTCACCTTAATCTCTTTAAGTGCGCTTAATCACGGCAAGCGGTACCTATTTTTGAACAAGTTTTTCCAAGGCAGAAATTCTTCAAAGGTTTCTGGCCACTAAGACGGAAATATTAAGCATGTTAATTACAATATTAGTACAAACCGACCTTTTCTCTTTTTCTCTTTTTTTTTTTAATAAAAAAAAAGAAAGAAAAAGTACATATAGACTTGGGCAAAGCCTAGCCAGCTGTAATATCTATCTTTAATATTATTAATTAATATCATATTATTTTTTTATTATTTTTAGTTAATTAACTAGCTTCATTATTAATATTTATATTATGGACCACAACCAACTTGCAATCGTGTTTAATTTAATTACGTTATCTAGTTTATCTTATTTCAGTATTGAAACTCGGTTATCTATATATCTAATATAGATTCCTAAAATATATATATATATATATATATATATACGCACACATATATATTATATATAGTATATCTAATATAGAAAGCTCAAAGTGCACAACTGTGCATTTAAGTTTCGTCTAAAATGGTTCATTTTAGACGGAAAGCTTTTATAGTTTTTTGGTCTTCCGTTTTTTTACAATTTTTTTAATTCTTTTTTTCTTTTTTTGTATTGATCATTTGATCTTCTTTTCATGCATCTTTTCGTTTTAGATCCTTTATTATTTCTTACATATTTTTTGTATGTTTCTTTTTACTTATTATTTTAATTTTCTCCTATTTACATAAATCTTTTAAAATATGTCAACATATGTATTGCACGTGTTTTACTTTTAGACTAATATATATATATATATATATAAATATATATATATATAACTATAGATCTGTGAAGTCCTACCCAGCAGTTATTATGTTCCATAAGTTGAAAAGGTGAAGTCCGATGGCGGTTAAATAATGAGATAAAACAGAGTTGAACTTTTGAGGGGGTTTTTTCAAAAGCAAAAATGAGACTAGACGTTACATCATAGTTATTTGACGGTTAGCAACCCCATTGAGCTTTAAAAATAGGTTGCACATAATTTCTTTTTCTTTTTTGGGTAAAAAATTAGACAATATTATATGTGTCACAGTACACGATTCGAACTTAAACACTCTCTAAATAGATTTTTTATTTTTATTTTTATTTTTTATTTTTGCTATAACACCATCACAATCGTTGGAAACATTGAAGAGAAAAGGGAGACACCGATAAGTAGGACTTCTTCAGTGTTTCTATAGCACTCAAAAGATTTATAATGGACCCATAAATTAACCAGGTCATGTTAGTTAATAAGGTAACAAAAGTCCTATTTATTCATTGACTGATATTATTTTTACTAGGAAGATAATAATTGTGGTAATTAAGATGATTAAGTAAAGTTCAATAAACGTTATTTAATTGACTAATTTTATTTTTACTTCATAATTTGGTCTTGAAGCGTGGTAAAGAAGTCTGGAATACTCATATAATATGCTCATGAATCTTCTTTTCTCCGTAAATTATTCTAAAATATGCAAACAAATGTGGAAAAGTATATATACAAGGTTTACGTCATTGCCTATTAATTCCATTGGAGAAGTATAGGTACATGCTTACGTCCTTATACTTCCCCCTATATAGGTGATAATGATATCAATATATATATATATATATATGGCCCCTATATATATAAACTTTTACTTTTCAACATGTTCGGGTCAGCCAAACCAAGAAAAAGTAAAAGCCAAATGAAGGTCTCAAAGGAAATTAAAATTATTAAGTTAAAATAATTAGTATAATTTATTATACCACGTTTAAAATGGAAGAGATCATTAAGCATCCGGGTTTGAAAAAACCTCCAGTTTTCAAATGGTATTTTCTAAAGTTTTTTATACCCCTTTTATTTGAAAAAGTTTTTATTTCGATTTTATATAGAAAAATCTCACAGATATACCCAAAAGAAAAAAAAAAAAAAAAAAAAACTAAAACATACGTTGTCATTATTTTTACTCCACACACGTCTAATTTAATAGGAGCACGGAAGATTTATATTATATAATAGTTAACTCTAAATTTGAGGATTATATTAATTTTTAACCAACATAATAATTCACTATAATGATTTAGAAGTTTATGATAAAAAAACTACTCAGCTTCTTCATCTTTTAAGTTTAGTCTCAAACTTCTCTAACAAAACTTTAAAAATGACGCTCTCGTATAAAAAGATAATTAATGTACTGAATTTGTAAATTTAGAATCGTATTTCTGTGATGACTCTGTGTCAACATAATAATATGCCACAAGACTTGAAAATAAACATACATGCACCAAAAAAAAATAAAAAAATGTGAATGTGAAAATAGGTACCTAGCATTATCGTCTACCCACGGGAGCGAGGATGCCGCGTCGATGACCACCTCGACGACTGTCGTTTTCCAGGGTAAGAAAAAATTATTATGTACTAATTGTTTTTTTATTTTTCTTTTTTCCTCCTTTGGCCTCACGAAATTCAGTCAAACGACCGCCACGTACATCGTGCGTTTTGGGGTCAACGACCACGGTTTAATCTTGTGCGTGTGTGTGACATAAAAGTCAAATCTTCATTTTTCTTTTTCCCCACACAAAAAAAAAAAAAAAAACCCTCCATTTTTCTTCATCCACATGTGTTATTAAATTCACCTCCAATATTAGCCATTAATCCTACATACCAACGTCGTCGTTCCATCGTCTTGTCTTTTCTATTTTCTAGTTTTTGCATCCCTAACCCTTGAACTTATCGTGATTACGCACTTTCGTTTTTGATTTTTTTCCGAACCTATATTTAGTCCTAAAATTTCCTCATAGTAGGGGTGTAAAAAAAAAAAAAAAACAATCCTCTTAGTAGTAACTCCAATTGATTTTTTTTTTAAACATATATGTCTCCTAAACTTTTCATGTTTCAACACTTTAATTAAATCTTAATTTTTAATAACTTAGTCTTAAAAAAAGAAACACATTACAAAAATAATGGTTTAATAAACACATTACAAAAAAATTGGAGACAAAATTGTCAAACTACGAAAAAAAAAAAAAAAAAAAAAAACTCATGAACAAGAATATGTAGGGATAGATGAGTTGGTAGGGGATGTAATCTTAGAATCTCATCATTCGGAAGATCAAAGATTTAAATCCCCAATCAACTCAGGGAAGTGTTATTGTCTACGTGAACTTAAAAAATTGATCATCACTAGATTTTTTTTTTTTTTTAAGGGAAGGGAGGAAGAGAAAAAAAAAAATGATGGGGTCACCATTATATATTTTTTTTTAGAGAGAGAGAGAGAGAGAGAGAGACAACTCATGAACAATGATGGTTCTATAGCCGAAGCTATAAATACCCCCCCTCCCCCCACCAATTCACGAAGCAAACTAGCAACTCATTTACTCTTTCATTCCCAAGATCTCTCAACTCTCTCTCTCTCTCTCCTTCTCACCGCAAAATTGTTGAATACAAATTTAGAGGAAATTTCAAATAAAAGCCATGCCAAGAAAGGGAATGAGGGCCTTGTGCTTCCACGCCAAAACGCCGTCGTTTTCCGTCGGCTCATCCTCGTCGCCGTCGTCGACACCGCGGCGAAGGATGATGATCACTGCCACTCCTGCCTCGACGCCTCCACGGGGAAGCGTCTCGGAGACGATGATCGACCAGATAATCGAGTCCGCCGCGGTTTTGGTCATGAAATGGGACCCGGAGTCGTCATCCTACGCCAAGGTCACTTCCCTCTTCTACGAAAGCAAGGCCGAGGCTCACCAATTCATCAAGTGCGTCGGCGATCTCCAAAAGGCCATGCATTTCATGGTCTCCGACGAGTCTTTCTCTTCCTCCGACAAGCTCGTTTTGGCTCAGAGTCTCATGCAAATCGCCATGAAGAGGCTTCAGAAGGAGTTTTACCAGATTCTCTCCATGAATCGGGCCTATTTAGACCCCGAATCGATGTCGACTCGCTCGTCGCGAGCCTCCGCGAGATCGAGCGTTTCGGAGTTTGAAGACGACGGAGGCACCACCACCGACGACGATATCCGAGTCGCCGGAGATTCGATCTCCGAAGTTGAACAAGTCTCGATCACCGCCATGGAAGAGCTTAGATCCATTGCCGAGTGTATGATCTCGGCTGGTTATGCAAAAGAATGCATAAACATCTACAAGATTATCCGAAAATCGATAATTGATGAGGGGATTTACAGAATGGGAGTAGAGAAGATGAGCAATTCGCAGATCAACAAGTCGAATTGGCAAGTCCTCGAGATTCGGATCAAGAACTGGTTGGAAGCTGTGAAGATTGCGATGAGGACGCTCTTCAATGGCGAGCGGATTCTCTGCGATCATGTCTTCTCGTCGTCGGACTCCATTAGAGAGTCTTGCTTCGCTGACATATCGCGAGAAGGCGCTCTCCTCCTCTTCGGATTCCCGGAGCTCGTTGCGAAGAGCAAGCGGTTGCCGGAGAAGATGTTCGCCGTCCTAGATATGTACTCGGCGATCTTCGAGAACTGGCCGGAGATCGAGTCCATTTTCGCCTTCGAATCCACCTCCGCCGTCCGTTCCACCGCCTACAACTCGCTAGTCCGACTCGCCGACTTCGTCCGCGACACTCTCTCCGACTTCGAATCCTCCATCCACAAGGATCATCTTCACCTTCACGATCGCGAACATCACCATTCGTGGAAGAAGTCTCCTCCCGGCGGCGGAGTCCACCGGATGACCGTCCACGTCATGAACCGCCTCTCTCTCCTCGCCGACTACGGCGAAATCCTCGTCGACATCTTCCGCGACTGGCCTCCGCCAGCGAAGTACTCCATCTCACTCCCCGGCTCATTCTTCGACAACACGAGCTCCGCCGACTCCTCCGACGAGTCTCAATTTCCGGCGCCGCCGTTGCCGTCTCCGTCTCCGTCTCCATCCCCGCCGCTGGCGATCTCCCTCCGTCTGGCCTGGCTCATCCTCGTCCTCCTCTGCAAACTCGACGGGAAATCCAAAAAATACGACGACGTCTCGATCTCGTACCTCTTCCTGGCCAACAACCTCAACCACGTCGTCTCCAAGGTCCGGACCTCGAACCTCCAGTACCTCCTCGGCGACGAGTGGGTCGCTAGGCACGAGGCGAAGCTCCGGCAGTTCACGGCGAGCTACGAGCGGCTGGCGTGGGGGAAGGTGTTGGCCTCGCTGCCAGAGAATCCGGCTGCGGCGATGTCGCCTGAGGAGGCGAAGACGGCGTTCAAGAACTTCAATTCCAGCTTCGAGGAAGCTTCTCGGAAGCAGAGGTCGAGCTCGGTGCCGGACTCGAAGCTTCGCGACGAGATCCAGAGGTCGGTTACTAGAAGGATCGTGACGGTTTACAGGGAGTTTTATGGTGCGCACAGGATCACGGTAGGGAACAGTGAGAGGCAGGTGAGGGCTACCGTCAAGTTTACCCCCGAAGATGTCGGAAATTACTTGTCGGACCTGTTCTTTGTTACGTCGGAGTCGGAGAGGTTCTCGTCGTCGTGTTCCTCCTCGCCGTCGGAGTCGACTCACCGCCGCCATTGGCGGATCCGGTGAAGAGGTTTATGTGAGAAAAAAATCGGCGATTTTTTAGTTTAATCGCCGTGGTTTCTCCCGATTTTTTTGGAGGTGTATATGTATTTTAAGTCCTTTTTCGTGTAAAAATAAAAAGAAATTCCAAAAAAAAAATATAAATAAATAAATATATATATATATATATATATATATATATATATATATACACATACACCGCAGACGGTTCCAATAAAGGGACAGTCATGTAACGAATTTTGGGTTATAATTCCCCGGGAAATTTTGTAAGTAATTTTATATAAAAAACGCAGCCTTTTTTTTTTTAATAATAAAGATGCCTTTTTAATTTTATTTTTTGGTGAATAGAGAAGGATTTGGGGTTAATTTCATTATTTTCAGGTTTTCAACCCTATGGGTAGAAATTCATTTTTTTTATACTAGTTTCTTTTAGTCGGTCATCTGAGATCTATTCTGTCATCATCAAGCCAATACTTCAACAGATGTCTTTTTTATTTTTTTATTTTTTTATTCTATTCATATAAACTTTTAATAGAATATGATGTATTTGTTTATTTATTATTGGATAAAGCCATTTTTTCGTTTATCAGAAACAAATATGACAAATAACCGATTTACTTATTACCAGCTTATTTATTTTAGAAGAAATAAATTCCCAGCGTAATTGAAAGAACGTGAGCTTATTTCAAACATTTTGATAATGAGATGCTAATATCAAAATAATAGAGCTTCTAAAAGCTTCAAATTTCAAATCATCCGAAAGCCACCAACAACAAATTTTATTTAATAACCTATTCAACCAGAAAACAAATATTTATATTTAACTAAAGAGGCAAGAAGGAAGATTATATTTTATATATATATATATATATATATAAGTCTCTTGCCTAGTAGTCATACGCATCTGGCAAGAGAGAGGAGAGGAGAGAGAGAAAGAGATGATACAATCTAAAATGTTGTATTCTTGTCCATCTTTTTTTTTCATCATCTCCATCTATTTTCGCATCCAACGGTCTACAACACCCACCGTACGTGTCTAAAAAAAAAAGACTGCCGGACACGAGAGTTGACGTATATGTGTGTGTGCATTTATATATATATATTAGTTTTTGAAAGTGTGGAGTCCTGCAATTACCTAGAACTACAAGTCAGAACTCATAACCACAAAATCCGTGAAAAGACACAAGTGATGCGGAGTTATTTTGAATATGAGGTTCAAAGTTAGTTCCGCTGTGTTGGGGTGTTTGGTGTGTGATATTTTTCTGATGGAGAAATTTCTTTCCTTTCTCCAAAGATTTGATGGTTAAGGGGGTGTTTAGCCCATTAGTTTAAACTCATCGATATCAATTTAATTTTTGTCTTTTTTCTCAAAAGTTTTTTGTCTTTTCTGAAAAAGTCAACCAAAATCACTATTTAAACTTATAAATCTTAACTCAAACTCATACACCAAACAAACCCTTAAGTCAAATTACAGCTGCTCACCATACAACAAAATAACTATAATATTCTAATAATTTAGTTTGTTTTCAAACCATACGTGTTGTTTCCAATGTTTACAGAATCCAAATGTTTGAGATTCTCAAGCCACAGTAACATGTCATTTTGAAAACTTGGAACAGGGATTCGAACTCAAACACATTATAATAGTCTGGTGTGAAATTATTATTAAATTATTTTCAAGTTAGTCTTATCATAAGAATTTTTATTTTTTTTAACACAATTAAATTAACTTTTTAAGAATATAATACGAGAGAAAAAAAACTATCCTATCAAATTGCAAAACTTGAGAATATCATATCAAATCAAGAAAATTAATACCAGTTCTTGTTAAATTCTTTAACTTGAAAAAAAAAAAAAAAAAAAAAAAATCATTTCTTGCATCAACTAGTGACTTCTTAAGTATGGCGTCTCAAACAACATTCTCTATAGTCGAGCAGATGTAGGGTGGGCGTCGCAAGCCTCCAACTCTGCTAGTCGAATAGATGTAGGAGGCATTGCGAGCCTCCAACTATGCACTTAATAAGTGGTGGGCCCCACGGAGCCCCGCCGGGCCCCAACCCCCTCCCCGGGGAGAATTTCTGTTGTCAATATCTGAACCATTCAGCCATTAGGTGGGAATGCTATTTCAACACAGCCATTTTCTTCCAGAACTTTCCCACCTGTGGTAACTCTCCCACCTTTGGAACATAATTTCAAACACTTTTATTTGTTGCTTCCTTCTTAACACAAACTTGTGTGGACAGAACAAGGTCAAAAATTGGGACCATAAAGACAATCTTTTACATTATCTTAAATGGTCCATGAAGCCAATCCTCCATTATAATGACCCTTCATTAGGCATTAAACGATTGACAAAAAAGATCATACAACTCTTAACGACTAGAATAAAGGAATTCATTGACATGGTATGCTACTTACGTAATTAATCAAGAATATACTGTAACTCGAATCTGATATAAACCGTCAGAACTACATCAAATTCTGTCAGTCTTACATATTGTTTCTTTTATTATTATTATTATTTTAATTTAATATGATTTTGATCAGAAATTATACGAGTTTAACTGCCAACTATGAAATGTACCAGGAAGGTGATTGAATACCAAAATAAATTAAGTAGACATATATGAATGGTGAAAGTATTATACATCAATGAAATACTGGGAGAGGGCATTTCACAAACTGTTTATTCTTCTTGACGTTATAGTCTAATAGGTACAAGCCAATATGTATGACATAAATTTAAAGTCGAAAACTCGGTTACTCCGGCATTTATTTTATACTAGTATAGATCGGTGGCTACTTCGTATCGCATTTCTGATCAGCTGGCCGTGGAACAGATTGCCATCCAGTACAGTGTTTAAGGAGATGTTTGAGGGCATCTGTGGCCGGAGCAACAGTCCATGTCAGGTAGAATTCACTAGGATGAAATACACCATGTCCGCCGCTCTCAGCCATCAGGCCATGTTGAGTTCCACATACAAATAGGTCCCCTTCTGATCTTATGCAGCCAGTTGCTGCTACCCTCCTTGTCAGCTGCCTGCAGAGCCATCAAAACCACCAAAAACTTGTTCTTATAACCAATTTGTGGTGATATAAGAGCTTGTTTTTCACTACACAAATCATGAGTTCGATGAAAAACTGCACTCTGCAAAATCTTCTTAAAACCTGGATAGTTGTCACTAAAGGTGCATCTATCACCCGCATTGTTCCCTATTTTTAGATTGCATACAAATAATCAGCTAGACAATTCCAAGCCATTTTCCCCCTAACTTCACAACCTTTTTGCTGGTTTGCAAAGAAAAATCTACGACTTGCACGAAAGGAAATTGACAGACAAGGAAACTCTGAAGCATACACTCTTAACAATGTACAGTGATCATATAGTGTCAATACCAAAGGATAATTCTATAGTGTCAATACCAAAGGATAATTCTAATTGGGAAAACCTTAATGCAAACGAATACATTTTTCTATGCAATTATCTTCAATTAAATCACAATTCAATAGTGAATCAATCTAGCATTTTCTGGAGTGTTTAGGAGTGTATTCTTATAACCTTTGAAGCATACACTTTAAATAATGTCAAAAATTTTATCCATGAAGCTCGAGAGTTGGAAGTCATGAAAGTTCTAGATATGTTTTGTGTTTTGTGTTTTGTGTGAACGAATGGAAAGAAAAGCGAAATACCTTCTCCGTGTAATACTTAAACGCTACTTTCTTCTGTCCTGCTTCGTATATGTTGCATTGGGAGTATATCTGGTGTATAAGAAAATTTCAAAGAATCAAATCAAGTTATATAGCATAAATCCCTGAAGCCGACGTAGAAATGTAAATCAAAGAATCAATCTTACCTGGGATTCTACACTGGCACAAACAGCATATATGCCCCAGTTTCTGGTGTAGTTGTTGTATAGATGCACTTTTCCATACCTCACTCGTGGATGCCGCTGTCGGGTCCCATCAAAGAAACAGTGGTGAATCGTTACCCGAATGCACCTATCCCCGACATGAGAGGGGTCAGCTCCAATGAGCATTGTCTTGTCATGCTTCACGAAGTGACACCTGCAGCCAGTGGCCCAAGAGAAAAGTTTAGAACTTGAAATCAGACTTGTAAAATTCCGAAACCCCAGGAGGGTCGGGTGGAGGGGTGTTCAACCACCTAGAGATGGTGATATCCGTGCTTTCTCGGGTTATGTCTATAAGTCCATCATCATAATCGCGAAGGCTGCATCGGTCAATCCAAATGTGCTGCGACTTGGGCTTTATCTGAATGCCATCGACATCAGGTCCTCTACCACCTTCGAACTCCAAATTGCATATGATAACATGTTCACATTCCTTCAACCTCAAGCCTTTCCCTGTAATTTTTATCCTTTGACCTCGTCCATCAACAGTCTTATAGGATGACACGCTCAAGTAAGACGAGAGATGAATGGTGCCCGACACCTCAAACACAATCCAAAGGGGCTCTTTCTTTCGACATCTTCTCGAAGTGATCCGGGCCCATCCTCTTCAAGTACACCAATATGCAAACACATTAAAACTTTTAGTCAGTAGTGAGTCACGTTATCAACTTAAGTTCAATACCCTTTCAGCAGCCAGAAAAGAAAAAAAGTCCAATTTTCAAATCTACAAAAACTTATGCAAGACAATTACCAAAAATTTTGGCCAAAAAAAAAGACCAAAACAGTAAAATCACAATAATTCTCTCTCCATTTTCTTCCCACACACTTAAAAGCAAAAAAATTTTCAGCAGCCGAAACAGAATAAAGTCCAATTCTAAATGGACAAAAAACTCAGGCAACACAATTGTCAAAAAAAAAAAAAAAAAAAAAAAAAGTAGGAAGAAAATCATTTAATGGCCCGTTTGATCCATAGATTTGAACAGTTAATTTCAATGGAAATTTTAAATTTTTGTGCAAGAAAACACGGTGTAAAAAAGTTTGAATTGTGAATTTGAACCTCGAAGAGCTAAAACATTTAAAAGTTTAATATCCCTTTATCCATTATCTTCTCACATACTAAAAAAAAAGAAGCAGATATTGCTTGCTAATAAAGGAATAATTTTTTAATCTAGCAAAATTCTGATAAAAAAGATCTCAACTTTGAAGTCCCAAAACAATCAAAATTAAGTGAATTCACAAAATAAACAAATTTCAGCAAATGCAGCTACATCACCCCCAAAAAAAAACCAAAAAAACAAAAAAAAAAAAAAACAGCTTTCCAAGGTCCAATTGAGTAGATATTATAAACATATATATATATATATATATATGTATATATTACCGGCTAAAGTGGTGACGTGATAAATGGAGCCGTGGAGGCCACCGACGGCGAAGCGGCCAAAGCCCTGGGCCTGGGAGGCGAGGGCTCGGAGGCTGGAGTCTACATGGGCGTAGGGCAAGCTGAGTTCCTCCATGTGGGTCCCGCTGGCTGAGCTCTGAGCTTGATCCATTTGATCGGACAGTCCTCGTATTTAAAGGCCAATGGTCGCGGATTACTCGCGGCGTTTCCAAATCTACGGTGGCTGTGGCCGTGGCCGTTTCCATTCTTTTTTTTCAGTTTATTTATTTATGGCTCCTCTTTTGCGTTTCTATTACGTTTCGTTTCTGTTTTCAATTCGTTTCGGTTTTGTTTTGTAGGGCCTGGGTATACTCAAACTGAAACACTGAAAGCCAGAAAGCTGAAACCGACAAAGATACGACAAACTACTGTTTTGTTTTGGTTTAATTTCTTTTATTATCCCCTAATTGCAATTGAAATCTCACTTTGGTCCTTGACTTTTTAAAAATATTTCGGAATGAGTTTTCAATTTATAAGTTGTCCAAATAATAGAAACGCAAATACTTGATAAAAGGGGTTTCATCTGTGATATAGTTGAAGTTAATTTTTAATTTTAATAATTTTTATAGTTCAATTTAATGGGTTTTGTGGTGTACGTGATAAATTTTTAATGCAAATACTATTATTGCTATATTACAAATTAATTTTTATTCTTTTAATAAATTATTAATAGATTAAAACAGTAAAAATGAAATTAGGTTCTTGGAAGCCTTTAAGTAATCTTTGGTTTCGTTCTTCATCGAGTTAACATAAAAAGTTGCTTTCTTATCTGACAATTAAATGAACTTCTTGAATTTAAAGAAACGACAAGAAGTAATCTTTTTTCTTTTTTCTTTTTTTGGATAGGAAAGTACACAAAAAGTCCTCTTTATTTATTTATTTATTTTTGATAAAAACGAAAAAAAGGGTCATCTATGTTGAAAACAACATCTTCATTAGAAAATACGTGACTTTTCAATTATTAAAAAAAAAAAAAGAAGGCAAAAGTGATTATAAAAAATAATAATAATATTCTTTCAAGTAAATTAATACAAATTAATACAAATACGTATTTAATCCCCTCGTTTTCAATATGTTTCTAATACAAATTCTAACATAAGAAGTAAACTAGTACTAATTCAAAACTTAAGAAGCCAAGTAAGAGAGAAGTATAGTTCAAGACAAACTAAGAGTGAATATGCCTTTAAATAAATAAAATAAATAAATAAAAAAAGAAAAGAAAAGAAAAGAGAGTAAGAGTGATCCTAAAGTTGAAGTGCAAACCTGTAAAAATAATCTTAAAAATAATGTAAATGTAGTAACAAAAATTTTAGAGGAATTTTTGGCAAAAGTTAAATAAACATCTGAATTTGTGCCTTGCTCTTAGTTGACATTTATAATACAAATACAACATGCTACTTAGGATCACAACATAGGCATCATGGTTTAATAACACAACATACTCCTACATAAGTCTTTTACATATTAGAAAAAGTCCCAAATAATTAAAACCATTACAAGTAAACATACGACAAGTTAGTTGCGTGGTGGGGGTGGTGGTCGCAACATTAGAGAGGAAACCCATCCTCTTCTCATCATCCATTGACAAAAACAAGCCACACCAGTTAGGCTTGTTCACCATGACGTCCAATGCCTGAAATAAAGGTCGATATCAATGTCCATCGAGTCGAGAGAATTTTTTGGCATTCCATCAACTGTGTCAAGTCGTTTGGGGGTCGAGTCACAACATTTTCGAGGAAACTCATCCTCCTCTTGTCCTTCATTAACAGGAACAATTCACACCAGTCGGGCGAGTTCACCATGACGTTCAATGCCCTCACATTAAGATCCGTGTCAATGTCCATTAAATCAAGAATTTTTTGGCATTCCTTCAACTGCCGGTTGGCATTCCTAGAACTAGTGCCTTGGCTTGAGAGAGTCTTTTTAACTATAGCCTGCAAGGACGAACAATAGCACAGGCTTGAAATAGTCCTCACGCGTCTTTACATAAGATGATTTGAAAAAAAAAAAAAAAAAAAAACAAAAAATACAATGTATTTTTCTGTTCAATACAACTATATCATGTAAACATCTTTATCAAGATATCATTTTTTATCGAGGGGTTAATAGTCCATTGGTAATCACATTTGCTTCTAATACAAAGGTCGTTGTCCAAACTATTATAATAGGAAAAACAGAGGAGCTATATCAAAATGTTGCTTTCTTATAACACAAAATAATTACAATAATGAAGTTTAAATCTTATATTTAAATTTTCTATAAACAATAATCATGTTATAATGACGTTTTAAACTATTAAACTCTTATTTGAACTTTGGTACAAGATTTAAAGTCTTATTAGAAGAGCTTTTTGAGAAGCCACAAAATGTAGCTTTGACTGGAAGCTCTTCTGGAGGGCCAAAGCTCTGCTAAAAAGTTGTCCAAGCATATTCAAAGCAGCTTTTGGACCAAGAAGCAATGGAAAACAGAGTTTTGGCACTTGAAAATCACTTCGCAAGAATTTTAGGCCCAATTTGTGTTTGATAACAAATTTTGTAAAGCAATTCGACAGCTAAAAGAAGTAAGCCAAGTGCTGGTAGATACCTCTTTAAGCTGGTGAACTTCTGACCGCAGCTCAGCCTCTATTTTTTTCCACTCAGCTTCTTTTTTATTCCAAACAACTCTCTACACACGAAATTAGAGAATACGTTACCAATATCAAACAACTATTCTCGGAAAATAATCAAAAGGGTGAGCTACTTAACAAATTCTATAGTGATAAAATTGCAAGAAAAATCTATACTATTTCTCGTAGAGTAGATCCATACCTTTATCTCAAGAGAGGCACATTTACTCTCAAGTGATTGAATTCTCTGCAAATAAGAAGACCCATCAATTCAATCAAGTTTCTCATTCTTTCTTGCACTTCTTGGTAATTAAAAGTATGATTTTACGGATATAAAAATAACCTTTTGTGCTTCATCATCAATAGCAACAACCCGTGACGCAAAAAGCCTTCTAACATTTTTCAATATGCATCTCTTTTTGCATTGAGGACACTAGGAGGGGGGGATCCCAAAACAAAGAAAGATAGAAGAAAAGTATAACCATATTAGACATCTCCAATGCAAATACTAACGACAATGCTATATTTTGGGACAAAAAAAAAAAAAAAAAGTGTGGAAATGACATATTTGATAAGACATCAACCAAAAAGCATAATGTCAAATTTATAACCAAAAATAGCCCTTCATTAATGTCACAACTTGCAATTGAAACATTACTTTGGCTTTGCATTTTGCAATAGAGATACGCTCTCACTCCAAAATAATAATTATTGATAATAACACTAATTTAAATATAAAAAAATCACAAGTAGTGAAGGAAAAAAAATTACCTTCCCTCGGTTTTGAAACCTTTCAAACCACGTCTGTATGCAAGACATCCCATATACATGTCCACATGGAAGACAACTATATCACCAAAAATAAAAAAATAAAAAAATAAAAAATAAAAAATTGACAAAAAGAAGAGAAGTTGTGATACGGGAAAAAAGTTATAAATTGGTACCAGATAGAGTGATCGCCGTCAGTAGTCCAAGGTTGAATGCAAATAGGGCAAAAAAGGCCGTCGATTTGGGCGGCGCTCCACTCATTCCCTTCGGAATCACCCTCTTCTCCCGACGACCAAGATTCGTCTTCCTCTTCAGCTTCGACTTCTTCATCTTCATTGTCGTCTTCTTCGTCTCCATCTGAAACCAGTTCACCTACCGACGTATGATCTCCGTCGTCTTCCGATGGCACATGTCCCTCTTCTTCGCCTTCGTTTTCCTGGTTTTGAAGGAAAACCGGCTCTGCCTCATTGAGTTCTTCGTTCTGGTTTTGGGGCAATCCGGTGCCGGAAGGCGGCCGCTCCGCCATTGCAGCCTGGTTTCGAGCTTCCCTTCTGATCTCTCTCTCTCTCTCTCTCTCTCTCCCGCCGAAATTAGTGCCCCTTTTCTTTCTGTTTTTTTTTTTTTTTTTTTTTAAGAGATTAGGGGAAGAAGAAACGACAGGCCGTTTTAGGATGTGAACAAAAGCTAAAGTTCGCCTATAAACTACACGTCGTTTTTCGTTTTCTGTGAAGGGCGTCGTGTCGTTTTTCCTGGGTTGCAGTACATATATATATATATGTATATATTTTTTTTTTTTTTGGGTAATTATAATTGCTAAAAGGATATAATGTAGCAGTGACTTAAAAGAATTAATCAAAAATTAGTATTATACCTTTTTTTTTTAAGAGAAAAACTAGTATTAATACTTAAATGACTTTTATTTTAGTGTAATAGAAAAAAAAATTAAAAAACAAATATGAGTATTTTAATTATTTTAGTTGAAACTTGAAAGTGACCTTTGAACCTAGTTTTCCCAAGGGATGACGGGGTAATATTAGGACGCATGCTTATTTTTTCCCCCCTAAACTTTGTTATAAAATAGTAATGTACGCATGGTTTTTGTAACATACATGTTTATTTATATATTTTGCAATTTAATGTTCATATTCGAAAATTAAGTTTTTTTGACATTTAAAAAACAAAAAAAACAAAAAAGAAAACTTGTTTGGCATGAAATCTTTGTATACATCAGTCTAAATTCTTTACTCACTATTAAAGTTAATTACTAACCTTTTAAAAATCCATAGACTAATAAATTAGTAAAAATAAATCATGGACAAAATATGGCAGAAGTACCAAGTACTAACGAAGTTCAATCAGTAGCTTTTAAGGATTCGTTTGGTGTTCGAGTTGAGTTTAAGATGAAATAAAATTTTTAAGTTGAAATTAGTTAACTTTTTCAAAATTAGTATAATTTTTGTTGACGTTTTTCAGAAGAAGATAAAAAATCAGCCGTAAAGTACAGTTGAGTTTAAACTCAACTGTATAGGCTAATGGCCCGTTTGGCGTATGAGTTTAAACTCATCACCATCAATTCAGTTTTGTCTTTTTCCCCAAAAGTTTTTGTCTTTCTAAAAAAGTCAACCAAAATCACTATTTAAGTAATCTTCGGTTCATTTCTTCATCTGATTAACATTAGACCATATACACTTGTTCGTTGCAAGGACAACGACATTCATTTGTATCTCATAAACGACAACATCTAAAAGTGAAACCGGTCGTAAGCCTATACACATCTGGTCAGGCCAACTCATTCGTGAAGTGAACCATTTTTCATAGATTAATACTAGAATATATGTGTGTGTGTGTGTGTGTAATAAGAGGGGATTGAATCGAAAGAGAAGCCAATGCGCCCGGGAGCAGCTTAAGTCCTGCCAAAATATAAATTGTAAAAACAACCACTTAAATAGACATGGTTATGTTTACTTGATGCTTACTTGGATATTTTGTGGTTCTAGAGTTCGATGAGATCTAAAACAAAATATTTAATTCACAAACCTTCTTTTAAGTGAGCAAACCGCCAAGTGGACATCACTATGTGCTCCATGCGTACAAAAATCCTAAGCAAGATAAAATTTACACAAGAATCAAGCACACAAACACTAACAATATTTACTTCAAGAGCTATATTCAGGTCAATCAAGTGCTCATCATCGGCTTTGATCATCAAAACTTAATCAATACTCAAGCCAAAATAAAACCCCTAACCCCAAGCCAAAAAATAAATTAGAAACATAAAACCAAAAGTAAGAAAAATACAACCCCTACCCCAAAAATTAAAACTTAAAACTTAAAATCAAAATTGTCCTCAATGTAGAGAAAAGAAAGAAAAGAGAGGGTAACGAAACACTTCCCTGATCAATGGAGGTGATGAATCACGCCTCTTCCTCATCTCCTCCCTCATCTTTCACGTTGCCCTCAGGTGGCCGAGGAGGCAAACTCGAAGCACCAGGATAAGGTGGCAGAGTAGGGAACTGCGCTATGTCCACACCCATGTGAGTAGCAAACATCCTTATCATCTGCTCCATCCATCTGCGAAAATTAGCCAGGTATGTCCGAAAATCATCCTCATATGTAGCCTGCTGAGTGAACCACTGACGTAGAGCTTGTAGATCCCTTTCATTTTGTGCAAACCTATTGTCAACCTATCAAACATAGTCAAATTCTAAGAAAGCACAGGTAGCTGTGGTCCAGAAGGGCTAGCACATGAAGTAAGTGAAATGCTGCTAGATACCTCTTTAAGCTGTTGAACTTCCAATCGCAGCGCAGCCTCTATTTTCTCCACTTAGCTTCTTTTTTACTCCAAACAACTCTCTACACACGAAATTAGAGAATGTGTTACCAACATGCTGACTATTATTTTTATTGAAAAAGATTCAAAAGAGTGAGCTACTTAAGAAATTCTATACTATTCCTCGTAGAATAGATTCATACCTTCCTCTCAAGAGAGCCACATTTACTATCAAGTGATTGAATTCTCAGCAAACAAGAAGACCCATCATTTCAATCAAGTTTGTCATTTTTTTCCGCTTCTCGGTATTAAAAGTACGAGTTTGACTATATTAAAAATAACCTTTTGTGCTTCATCATCAATAGCAACAACCCGCGATGCAAAAAGCTTCCTAACATTTTTCAGTGTGCATCTGCTTTTACATTGAGGACACTTTAAAAGAACAGAAAAAGAAGAAAGTATAACTATATCAGACATCTCCAATGCAAATAGCATATTTAAAATGACAATATTTTGTGGTTTCGACGCATAATGCTATTTCACATGTCATATAATTGTCATAAAGTATAAGCCTTGAAACTTTTAAAACTTTACAAATGACAATATGTAGTTTATTCTTCCCTCGATTTGAAACCTTTCAAACCACGCCTGTATGCAAGACATCCCATATATATGCCCACATGGAAGACAACTATATCACCAAAAATAAAATAAAAAATAAAAAATAAATTAAAAACTGACAAAACAAGATAATTGTAATATGCGAAAAAAGTTACAAATTTGGAACCAGATATAATGATCGCCGTCAGTAGTCCAAGGACGAAAGCAAATAGGGCAAAAAAGGCCGTCGATTTGGGCGGCACTCCACTCATTCCCTTAGGAACCACCCTCTTCTCCCGATGAGCAAGATTCCTCTCCATCTCCATCTCCATCTTCGTCTTCGATTTCTTGATCTTCATTTAGTCATCTTCGTCTCCGTATGAAACCAGTTCGCCCTACCGACGTATGAACTCCGTCGTCTTCCGATGGCACAGAATTCCTCGTCATCGTCTTCTTCTTCCTGGCTTTGAAGGAAAACGGGCTTGCCTCGTCGAGTTCTTCGTTCTGGTTTTGGGGCAAATCGGTGCCGGAAGGGGACTGGTCGCCATTGGAGCTTGGTTTTCGAGCTTCCCTTCTGATCTCTCTCTCTCTCTCTCTCTCTTTCTCCCGCCAAAATGTGCCCTTCTTTTCAGTTCCTTCGTTTTTTTTAAAGAAATTTGGGGAAAAAAGGGAAAACGACAAGCCGTTTTAAGGATGTGAAAAAAAAAGAAGCTGAAGTTCACCTATAAACTACACATCGTTTTTCTTTTTTTCTTTTAAGGGCGTCTAGGCCCCCCCCCCCCCCCCTCTTTTTTTGTTTTGTTGCTTGGAGGGCGTCGCTTTTTCCTTGATTCGTTAATTTTATTTTTTTTTAGTAATTACAATTACTAAAAGGATGTAATGTAGAACTTAAAAAAAAAAAAAGATGTATTGTATGTAGCACTGATTTAACTCAAAATTAATACTATACTCAAGATTTTGTTATGAATTTACTTAAATGACTATTTTATTTTAGTTTTATAAGGGATCAAAAAAAGTAAATGACCATTTATTTAGAGTTATAGATAAAAATTACCCATAATTGGGAAAAAAAAAAAAAGAGTATTTTAATTATTCGGATTATTCTCATTTAATCCTTGAACTTAACGTTATTCTCATTTTTGTTATATAAACTTAAAAAAACTCTCACTATGTTCTAGTGAATTTTAATTCATCCCATTAAGCCCTTTTACAAAAATTTGGTAAATAATGGACAACAAAATTGCAAGTAACGCCTTTCTTTCCCGTGTGTGACGGAATTACGGAAGAAATCAAAGCTCAGAGGGTGAAGTAGGAGTTTGTAAAATTTAGGGTAACGTAAGAGTTTGCAAAGTTTACCCCATAATGTGGAATTCTTAACCTGCTCCAAAAGTAATTGCTCCGGAAGTTGAACCTTCTTTTGATCTTAATTGATGATTGTAGTACAATTACAGTATCCTACAAGGAAGGATCACAATATACCTCTCATGAGGCAAAAAAGTTTTAAGAGCATAACCTATTCTATTCCTACACAAGTCATTTACACATTAAAAAGTCCTAATAATTAAAATCACAACAAAAACATAAGACAATTAGTTGCGTGGTGGAGGTGGTGGGATTGGAGTCGCAATATTCGAGAGGAAACCCATCCTCTTCTCATCATCAATAGACAGAAACAAATCGCACAGCTAGGCTTCTCCAACATGACCATTGTTGCCCTTACGGTAAGATGCGTCTCAATGCCCATTGTCTTAAGAATTTTATAGCATTCCACCATCTTTGGAGACTCGCTTTCGGGTTGAGCCACAATACGATTGAGGAAACACATCCTCCCTTTAACATTTTTATGTTAAAACCAAACACGCCACTCGGGTTGGTTCACCAGGACGCTCATTGCTCTTACATTGAGATCCATGTCAATGTCCATTGCATCAAAAGTTTTTGGCATTCCTTCAACCGCAGGTTGGCATTGCTAGAACTAGTGCCATCACTGGAAGAAATGTCAGCGATAGTCTGCGAGGCCGAACAATATTTGATCAAAATACAGCCTGTGTTATCCACTTCTATAAGAATTTCAAACCCAAACTGTGTCTAAATTTAAAAAGCGATTCTACAGCTAAAAAGAGTAAGCCAAATGCTGCTGGATACCTCTTTAAGCTGTCAAATTTCCAATCGTAGCTCAGCCTTTGTTTTTCTCCACTTAGCTTCTTTTTCACTCCAACCAGCTCTCTTCACACGAAAATTGAAGAATATGTCAGAACTACCAACTTCAAAGACTAATCTACCAAAAATGATTTGAGAGCGAGCTACTTTGGAAATTCAATAGTGATCGAATTGCAAGAAAAATATGAACTATTTCTTGTAGAATAGATCCATACCTTCCTCTCAAGAGAGCCACATTTACTCTCAAGGGATTGAATTCTCTGCAAACAAGAAGACCCTTCAATTCAATCAAGTTTCTTTTCTTCTTTTTCTGCTTCTTGGTATTAAAAGTATGAGCCTCATGACATTAAAAATAACCTTTTGTGCTTCATCATCAATAGCAACAACCTGCGACGCCAAAAGCTTCCTAACAGTTTTCAGTGTGCATCTCCTTTTGCATTGAGGACACTATTTAAAATAATAATAATAATAATAATAAGAAAGAAAAGTATAACTATATCGGAAATCACCAATGCAAATACCAAAGGACAATGCTATAATTGGGACCAAAAAGTTTGAAAATGGCATATTTGATAACAGAGCGACCAATAACTACTAAATGCCCAAATTTGACACCGAGTAAAAATATATGTCAAAATTTTCACCAAAAATAGCACTTCATTTATGTCACAACTTGGTATTGAAACATTACTTTGGCTTTGCATTTTGCAATGGAGATATGCTCTCACCCCAAAATAATAATCACACACAAGTAGTGGGGGAAAAAAAAAAAAACACACACACACACAAGTAGTGGAAAAAGCCCTCTATTTTGAAACCTTTCAAACCACGTCTGTATGCAAGACATCCCGTAAATATGCCCACATGGAAGACAACCACATCACCCAAAAAAAATTTAATTTTTTTATTAAATAAATGACAAAAACAAGAGAAATTGTAATATGAAAAAAAAAAGGGGCTGTAAATTGGAACCAGATATAATGATCGCCGTCAGTGGTCCAAGGATGAAAGCAAATAGGGCAAAAAAGGCCGTCGATTTGGGCGGCGCTCCACTCATTCCCTTCGGAACCACCCTCTTCTCCCGACGACCAAGATTCGTCTTCCTCTTCAGCATCGACTTCTTCATCTTCATTTTCGTCTTCTTCGTCTCCATCTGAGGCCAGTTCGCCTGCCGACGTGTGATCTACGTCCGATGGCACATGTTCCTCTCTTCGTCTTCGTCTTCCTGATTTGAGGGAAAACCGGCTCTTCCTCGTTGAGTTATTCGTTCTGGTTTTGCAGCTATTCGGTGCCGGAAGGGGACTGGTCCGCCATTGGAGCTTGGTTTTCGAGCTTCCCTTCTGATCTCTCTGTCTTTCTCCCGCCGAAACGAGTGCCCTTTTGACTTTTCTGTTCCTTCTTATTTTAAAGAGATTTGGTGAAGAAGGAACGACAAGTCGTTTTATTGTTAAGAACAAAAGCTGAAGTTCGCCTATGAACTACAACGTCGTTTTTCATTTTCTTTCAAGAATTGACGTATGGTTTTTTTAATATAGATGTTATTTGTTTATTTATTTATTTTGTAATTTGATGTTTATATTCGAAAAGTTTAGTTTTTTTAACATTTTTTGGGAAAAATTGTTTTGCATGGAATATTTGTATTAGTCTAAATTTCTTAATTAACTATAAGAGTTGATTAGTATTCTTTTCAAAATTGATAGACTAAAGCAGGAAAATAAATCAGGGACAAATATCAAGTCACTAAAACTTCAAAGGACAACGTTTTACCGGAAGTCTTTTAAAAAAATCTTCGGTTCGTTTCTTCATCTGATTAACATTAAACAAATAAACTTGTCATCGTAACTACAACGACATTCACTTGTATCTCCATAAACGAAAACACTTGAAACTGAAACCGGTCATAAGCCTTTATACATCTGGTCAGCCTGCTCATTCGTGAAGCGAACCATATTTAATCATTTTTTTTAAATAATAATTAAAAAAAAAAAAAAAAAGAAAGGAAGGGGGTGAGGGTGGATTATAAGAGGTTTTTCAATATTTGCTAGAACTAACTTAACGGATGAGAAGAAAAAAAATGCGTAGGTTTGAAACATACAAATGTTTTTATTTTTTCTTTATTGAATGAGAGTCATACAGTATTAAGATTTAAACTAAACAACCTAAATATATTTTATGCTCGAGAAAATTGTAAAACAACTCCATAAATAGAAATGATTATGTTTTTTTTGCCCTAACTAACTTTTTTTTTTTTTTTTTGGGGGGGGGGGGGGGGGGGGGGTGGGATTTGTGTTGCGTTTTCCTTTTCCTTTTTCTTTTATCTTTTTTTTTTTTTTTATAGTGAAATAACTTTGTGGTGGTGAATCAAAAAACGTGTAATTAAATTAGAAATTGAAAGTAAAATTTAAGTATATAAATTAGATAGAATAAAGTATAATTTAAGGATATATAAATTTTAAACCCTCATATATAAGGATTCTGTTATCAATTAAATAAGTGTTTTTTTTTTTTTTTTTTTTTTTAAGGCTAGAGTGTTGAATATCTCTGGCACCAATTCATAGGCCTTGAGGAAGCTGAGAATTGCAAATTAACTGTTTCACATCGAGAGGTCTGATGTCTCTTCAAAGCCAGCATAGATTGGCGTCTTGCAGCTCATGTCACTAAGGTTCGACTAGACAAATGTAATACACATGAATTACATCAGGATATTTATAAAGCAAGGTTCAAATTCTCTGAGTGTCATTGACATACACATAACATTCAGAAGGGGTAATTAGCCAAGGTAAAATTTCTCTCTCACTATTATTGGCCAACATAAATTTATGTACCAACTTGTGTCTGTACCAACATAAATTCATGTACCTACAGAACTTTAGTACTTTTAGATTTGAATATCTCTCTTTATTCTTAAATTCATTAATACATAATAGCATAACTCGTTTATAGACAATGCATTTTAGACCTCGAAATCTCATTCGTCACATCACACCTTAGTTAAGCAGTAGCTAGACCTGTTTCACTAGTCTGGGCTGGTGCCTCCTATACATAGTTGCATGCAGGTTCCAAGAGAAGCATATTACTTAGGCCCCATTTGGGGTGGTTTCCAAACATTTTCACACCTTTTTAGTCCAAATAGTTCATTTTCACCAATCACATATTTCCAAAACTCAAACCATCTCCACCCTCCAAAACACTATCTCCAAACGTGACCCCAAACGGACCCTTAATCCTATATGCTATTATTTAAGTCAAGAAATGAGTGAGCAAAAGAACTTGAGATTTTCAGTATTATATTTTAACTAACCTCGGTATGACTACAAAACAGAGCCTCTCACCCCTCGGATCATCCTTCATTCCACGATGTAAAAGCCAAGCTGATCTCCTTGGTGGTTTTGCGAAAGACGGGCTGTGTTAAAGACAACTAGTGGAACTAATTAGTTCAATTAAGAAGGCTTAATTTGGCTTAAGGACTTGACAACCAAAGATTTGTCTTTAGCTTTCTATGTTGACAGTTTGTGGATTAATTACCTTCACAACTCAAGAGGTTTTGCAGCCATGGTTCTTCAGGCTTAATTTTGCAGAACTAGCATTGACCGGTTTTCTTGTTGCACTGATGTCCTAGAGTTTCAGAGAGAACCATTCCTCAAACAACACCCCAATGATGACCATAAACAAGAGCATCACCGTTCGCCATAGGGACCAAGCCACCAGGGTAAAGACTTAAAATCAGCATTTGTCAGTTTTTCTCACTAGTATTAGCACAAGCTTGGAAGTTATAACCTGACAAGGAGAGATAATATGAGCACACATATTTGTACAATTGCATGTCTAGAGTGTGCTTCTTTTTTGCAACTGTCAGCTTGTTTCTCGTATCCGTACAACTTATAGACCTCTTAGAGTTAAGATCAGAAAATTCTACTAATTAGTATTATGCACTAGCTATGTGTCTCAGATTAAAAGTGAAGAACTATTTAAAGGGAACTGAATAAAGCATGGAAGAATTTCAACCACAACAAACTTACATTTCCATGCGGCACATGCTGCTAAGAAGCCACCAAAAATTTCTGGTAACAAGAATAAAAATTACAGCAGGAAGCACAATATGCAAGAATAAAAATTGATATTAACAAGAACAATTGGTAAATCAAACCTGAAAGAATTATTTTAGCACGTTTTGCAACCGAACCTTGTGGAGCCAATCTACGGAGTGAAGATGCAGCACTGATTGCATGCTCAATCACAAAAGAAAGTAAATTGAAAAGAGTTAGGAAGAGGAAAAACTTCCAACTTTTAGAACAGAGACAAACAAATATATAAACAAATAAATAATATTGAAGGGCTAGTACCTGGATGTTGACTGTAAATTCGTTGAATGAAGGCGTGGGCTTGTTTAGATACGTTTAAAATTGAAGACAATGTTGGGGATGTGAGCAATCTTGTTCCAGTACTCCCCTCTCTCCCTCTCGCACTTTTCCTCCAGCAAAGGACATTCATATAACTCAAACTTTTGGAGGGAGGAAGGAAGCCCTGGTTCTGTAATGGTCTGCAAGCTAATACAATATCTGACGGAAAGTGATGTTAAAGAGGTGAGTTGTTGAAGCCCATTGCTGTCCACTGTTTTAAGCCAGTTGAGTCCAATAATCGTAAGCTCTGTGAGAGTGGTAGGCAGCAGCCCTTCCTCCGGAAATGGACTCCAAATTATTTTCAAACGTACAACAACTAATGCTAAGCTTTGTAAGATTGGGAAGTCCTTGCAAATTCCAGCTCATTCTGGAGGTCATAACTTTGTGGACAGAGGAAATCCGGAGTTCAGTCAGATTGGGGCAGTTGTATGAGTGAAGCGGAGGAAATTCTAAATTATTGCAACCAGAGAACGTAACCCTTTTCAAGCTAGCGGGAAGAGACCTAGAAGTTGTTGAGTCAAGAGACTTCCAGATATCCAGATCTTCAAGATACCCAAATGATTCAAAAAGATTATAACCAGTAATCATCTCACATCCAGAAAGAGCTACTTTACGGACGTTTGGAATCATTGGGAGCGAAGATGCAAGCTGTGGACATGCATTGATGGTAATCTCTGTTAAATGAGGAAGGAGGCAAGGCAAGTCTCCAGTAAGCTTCTTGCAATTACGCATAGAGAGTGTTGTTAGCATTGGGAAAGCTTCATCCGGGACTAACCATTCTTCCCAGTTTGACAAACTGTAGAATGAAAGGCTTTCCAATGATGGAAATGGCTTTCCACTTGATGAGCTGTTCCTATAAAATTCAGGACCCACCCTCACTATTGACTGACATCTTGCAATACAAAGAGATTTGAGGGACGACAATTGCCCAAGTGGTGGCAAGATATAGAAATATTTGCAATCAGAAAGTTTTACATAAACTATATTGTTGAATGACTGATCACCTAACCAATTTGGGAACTTTGTGCCTCCATAACTACTAATCACAAGCCTTTTCAACGTTGTGTTGGGCAACAGATTGTCAAGCACAGCGCTTTCATGTTCAGTGTCTTCAGTTTCGTAATTGTGACCCCATTCCAACTTCAACTTCTCAAGTTTCTTGTCTCTCAGTTTGGCCTCCGAGGCGTCCTCTGCTTTGACTACGTTCTGTAAATTCCTAATGTGAAGTTTCCCAGTAAGATCTGCAAGTTCCCCCAACTCTCCTATTTTGGTCCCTTCATCTTTTCCCACAATGAAGGTACTTAACTTCTGCAGGCTCTTCAGTTTCCCATTTCTGTTGGCATATCTACAAGGCCGCTGAATTCAACATCAAGATATCTCAAATTAATGAGATGATGAAAATCTTTTGGAAGCTTTTCGAGATATTGGCAGCCTGTCAACTTCAACGTTTGTAAATTGTACAACTTGCTTAAAGATTCAGGCAATCTTTCAATCGAAGTACACGAAAGGTTCAGGTAGCGAAGATGCCTCAGTTCATTTATGGAATCAGATACTATCCAGGAAGAAATAGACAGAGACAAAACTCTCAGACACTTCACCTTCAACAAACTATCTTCTAGTTTCTTATCAAACACAGAAAAATGTGGAATAAAAATAGAGCGCAAATGAGTTCCTTCACAAACAAATGGGACAACTTGGAGAAATTCTGCCCTATCAAATCACATGTAAGCTGACGTGTCTGTTTCATCATCTGAAATTTATTTGTGTTGCTGTCATCTAGGCGAAAATGGAATTTTCCATTTATTGACTGCGCTAAATCAACGATAAGATCATGCATAATAAAGTTCGATTCGCCAGAGTCACTAGTAGGTTGAAAAAATGATCTAGATACTAAATCATTAAAGTACTCCTCACCCACTTCTTCCATTTTCTTACTTCTCTGAGGCTGTTCTAGAAGATTTTCTGCCATCCACAGCAAGATCAAGTCCTCCTTTTCAATTTCACGGTCTTTGGGGAATATTGAACAATAAGCAAAGCACCGTTTCAAGGGCGGGGGAAGATAATGGTAACTCAATCTCAAAGCTGGAAGAATTTTGCTCTGGTCATCCGTGAATTCCCAACTTTCACTCTTTGATATTTTTTCCCATTCCCTAACATCCAATGTAGAGCGCAGCAGCCCTCCGAGTGTTTTTAGAGCAAGTGGCAAGCCTTTGCATTTGCGTACGATTTCTCTGCCAATTCTCTCAAGTTCCGAATGTGCAGTAAAGTCTCCAATTCCAGAAGCATGCTTTGCAAACAGTTCCCAACTGGCTTCATTTGATAATTCCTTGAGATGATGGCTTGAAACAGTTCCCATGATTGACGCGACCTTTTTGCTTCTCGTTGTAACAACAATCTTGCTCCCATGAGACCCATCTATGAAAGGCATCCTCATGACCTCCCAATCAACATAATTCTCATTCCATACATCATCCAAAACAATGAAGAATTTCCGTCCTGTCAACCTGTCTTTCAACTTAACTTGTAATGAATTCAGGTCAGTGACATCATTAGAAGTAGTCGAAGAGACTGACTGAAGCACTGTTTTCGTGACCCTGAAGACATCAAATTCTTCATGAGACACAAACCCATGCCATGGGTTCAAAATGCTCCTTAACAGTGGCATCATTGTAGACTACTTGAGCAAGAGTAGTTTTGCCAAGCCCGCCCATGCCTACCATTGGAATCACACCTATCTTATCGCCGCCTTCATCATTTGACAATAACAACTTGATTATAACATCTTTGTCATCGCCTCTACCGTAGACCCTGGATTCTTCAACCAAAGACGTAGAAGGTAATCTCCATGACGAGTTGTTCCTTACAACCAAGTCTTTCAGACCAAGGATATCTTTTTCACTCACAATATATTCCAACCTCCCAAGAATCTCTTCGATCTTGGCCTTCCTCTCTCTATCTGTTGTCTTCATCTTTGGCTTCCTCTTTTGATCAGTTGAACTGTAAATGGAGCAAAACCAGTTACTCACCTTGCTTTGGCCGGTTCTTGACTCGGCCTCCATCTTGAGCTGGAGACCATCAGCTTCGATTTCAGCCAAGAGATCCTCAGCATCAAACACGGCACTTTGAAGCTCATCGAGCCAATCCTTCACTCCCCGGTTTCGAATCTGCTTATACTCCGCATCATCGAGCACAGCATTGACAGAGGATAACTTGATCTTCAGTTTTCCGAGAAGCACATCTAAACCGGAGCTTTTCTTGCCGGACAAGTAGTTGAGAACCTCAGGGGAAGCCATCTTCTCGAACAAACCTGAAGGGAAGCAGAAAGAAGAGCTCCACCTACCATTTCAGTAGCCATAGAATATGATCTTCTCTTTTATCAGGTTCCACAGCCGAAGATTCAAAGAAAGCAAAAGACAAAAGTATGAGAAAGAGAGCAAAAGAGAATCAGATGATCACAATTCACAACAAGCGTGAGAAGTAGTGTTTGAGATGAGCCACAGACAGTGACAAAAAAAGCTAATTAATTAGAATGCGGAAAAGTATATGCTTTTCTCTACAGAATATATGCTTTTTGAAAAGTAAGTAGACATTCAGCCGACGCTAGTTAGCGGTAAGAAAAGGCTAAAAGAAGCGAAAGTGATTGGACAAGCTAAAGCTTTCAGGAATTAAAAAAAAAAAAATTAGAAAAACTAAGGGGTCGTTTGTAAACCAAGTTTGAACTTGATTTTCCAAGTTCAAATTTTGTCTTCTTCCTCAAAAGTCTTTATCTTTTTCCTAAAAAATTTTTGTCTTTTCTGAAAAGTCAACAAAATTTACTATTTCAACTTCAAAAACTCAACTCAAACTCACTTACCAAACGAACCCTAAAGTAAAGCTGATTTTCACTGTAAGGAACAGGTTCTTAAAGCATCTCCAAGCATGACTTAGTGCTCTCCAATAGCGTGTCAAATTTACCACAAACATTAGCATATTTAACGTGATATATTACACCACGTCCTTTAAATTTGAGTTTTTATGTATATGTTTATATATTCATTAATTAGGTAGTTAGTCGTCGTATGTTTTTGTTTGTTTGTTTTATTTTATCTTTCTTTTTTTTTTTTTTCTTTTTTTTTTTTGGGGGGGGGGGTGGGGTGGGGGTGGTTACTGGTGGAGGGATTTAGACTATATAACTTGTAAGGAAGTTAGATCTATAATTATGCTCGCAAGCACGTAGTCGGATGTTTTGATTTCAGAAACAAATTGGAAAAAAAATATAATACATATATAGTTTTGAAGCAAAACACATAACTATTATGCTAAATTTAGTACTTTGGTAGCATTAACATGCCTCTTTTGTATTGGAGATGGTTTTAAAGTGTACGACGTACAACCTTTTGTCACATTGAACACGTTAGATTCCATGGTTTGTAGGCCATCTTGGGGGACTAATTTTCCAAAATCTACGCTAAAGAAAGATTTAGGAAATTTACTAGAGAACATTATCATGAATCCCTTCCTAATCTTCTCATGTTTCTATATGTATATATATTTTTCAAGATCATGTACACTTAATTCTTGCATTTTATCTAAACGTCTCAGAATGTCAGAAAAAATTGATGATCTACGGACAAAAGGAATAAAAATTTAATATCTTGTTCGAAGAAATTGCGAGAATAAAATCAAGGATAAAACAAGCTAAACTATATACAACGACCTTACTTAAGTAAGGTATGTACTGTCTTCTTCTTCTTCTTCTTTTTTTTTTTTAAAAGAAATGATATTCGTCACAGAAATCCATAACTCGAACTTCACGGATTAGACAAATGTGGTGGAAGGTAATGTGCAAGTATAAGTGACGGTGAGTCGCCGGCAAGTACTACATTACTTAAAAAATATATTTCGTGTATGTAAAGTGTAGAAGGAATTTTTTTTTTTTTTTTTCTGGTGTTACTCTGTTCCTTTCTTGTTGTCTTCTTAGAAAAACAGTAGCAATTGGTTTCTTAGGGCTAACGGGAGATGACTATCAATTTCCATGGACTACTTGGTCTTCATTTGGTTGTTTAACATTTTTCATATAAATCTTTATTTTTTTAATAAAAATAAAGACTTATTTGAGCATGGTCATTGTGGTGGACCACACGGCAATACAATTTTCCAAAAGCTAAGCTAAAGAAGGATCCATGAAACTACACAACATGAATTTGGAGAGAAGTTCCAAATTTCTGAAATTGCACTACATTTTCTTATTACTATGATGTGTTTAAAGTCCATTGTTTGGATTATATTTTGTTTTTAAGTGGGATTGAATTGGATGTAACACCTTGAAATCTAATTGAATTATATATATATATATATAAAGTTTGAAAATAGATTTAAAACGTGATCTCAAATAGATAGGAGTGGATGTAACATCTTCAAATCAAATCGAATTAGAAAAAAAAAATTTGAAAAAATATATATATTAAACATATGGTGTCAAACATGAACTTATTTTACTAGATTAGCTACAGTACACAAGGTAATAAATCACATCAAAATTTCGGATTAAAAAAGGAATTTAAAAACAGATTGGTTAATAATGTGTTTAGATGAAGATCTAAACGTCGTTTTTTTTATCGTCATTTTCAACTTGTTATCCTTACACGTTTTTTTTTAATGTCGTTTCGGTTGTTATTTTTGTTAGTCATTGTCGTTTTTTAGTCTTGTTTCGCTTCCTAATAATTACATAAAATTTGAAAAGAAAAAGATAAGAAGATCTCATACTTTATTTTGAGAATTTTATATAATCTAAAAGACAAAGAAGACGGCACCCTGCTTTTTTTTTGTTTCCATTCTTAAAAGTTTATGCAGTAATGAAATTACCAAAACTTAGGGACTAATTTTATGAAATGACCATTTCTAGTCTTAGAATAAACTTGGGATACTCGTATGACTTGTCTTAAAATCGAAAGATACAGTCACAATAATATTTAACTCTTCAAACAAAAATTTGTATAACATTGAACGCATCTCAGCCAAAAAAAAAGTACATTGGATTTAAAAAATAATTGAATTTTTTATTTAAAAAAGATTACTATAATTAATTATTCATTTTTCATTTTTCATTGGTCAATGGACTGTAATTAAAAACACATTTTCTTAATTTTATATAATTTCGGATATTTATTAAAAAACTTCTTAAAAAAACCCATTTACTCACATATCATTTTTTCAAATAGAAAATTGTCTGATTTTTTTTTTCTTTTTTTTTTTTAAATATATATATATATATATATATTTTTCCCTTGTCTCTCTCTCTCTCTCTCTCTCTCTCTCTTTTTGAACTTCAACGTCTGATGTTTAACACGCGGAGGCTATCATCAAGTCCAAGTAATTGTTTGTTTTTTGTTTTTTTGTTTTTTTTTTTTTTTTTTCTAATACAAGTAATTCTTTGTTTCTATTAAAATAAATTGAAATCGTCCGAAAGGACGAATTAACGACCTCGGAGAGAATCAAACCTGGCCCGGTGGTGGTCTCAAATGTTAGGCGCGGCGGTGTTAACGACTTTTCAAAACTAAACTAATTACTACTTTATTAAAATAAAAAATAATAAAAATTTCACCAATTTTTCTTCCTCTATCTCTCTCTCTCTCTCTCTCTCTTTCCGGCTCTCGAATATCGAATGAGCTCGCATTCCAAATTTCCAATCCCTAACACCATTTTTATTCAATGAATAAATAAGATCTTCTTCTTCTTCTTCACGCCCATGGCCTCAGGAACCGAACTAGGTAAATCTTTTTTTTCCCCCCTGCTTGTTTCCGTTTGGTTTCCGAGAAAAATTACGGGGGGAAAAAAATCAAATTTTGATGTGGATGGCTAATAGCGTTGTTACTGCTGAAGAAGAAGACCTTTCCCTCTCTCTGTTTGTTTTTGTTTTTGTTTTTTGTTTTTTTCTTTGAAGACATATTCATGGAATGTGATGCATAAAGTTCATACCTTTTTCTAGTTTCTTTCCCCTTTCCAATTCCCCTGTTTTCTCGAATCCCAAAGAGAGAGGTGGAAATTTCTTAGCTTTATATGATTGATGCAAGAGCCAGATTTGGAAATCCTTACATTTTTCACCTATTGTTGTTTGTTTCCTTTGTTCTTTCAAGATTCCTTAATGTTTCTTCCTAATTTTCTATTCTTTAGTTTTCTCGGAATCCAAACAGTGGTAAAATTTGTAATTTTAATTTGATTAACTTTTATAAATGTTGGTCTTCATTGAATGCAAAGGCAGATACTTTATTTTTTTAATATCTATTGAATATTCTCTTCGAGGCATAAATCTCTTTCACTCCTTAGTTGCTTCCCAATGAAAATGTTGTTAACATAATTTTGATTGATTAAATTAAGGTGAGAAGGATCTTGAGAAGGGCCTATGCGTGCGAACCAGGGCCAGCGCGCTCTCCGAAGTGGCATGGCCACCGTCTTCTCCGACAACGCCGAGTCTCGTCCTCTCAAACTCCGGCAAGGCTCTGCTTGTGTCGAACTCCGGCAAGGCTCTGCTCGTGTCCAACTCCAGCAAGTCCCTAATGGGATCAAACTCCGGCAAGCGGTTCGACCAGGCCTCGGGGAAAAAGAAGTACGTGAAGCAGGTGACCGGTCGGCACAACGACACCGAACTCCACCTGGCAGCACAGCGGGGGGACGCGGCAACGGTGAGGATGATAATGGAGGAGATTGAGGCGCAGATGGTGGCGTCGGAGTTCGATGCCGAGGTGGCGGAAATAAGGGCGGCGCTCGTGAATGAGGTGAATGAGTTGGGGGAGACGGCGCTCTTCACCGCCGCGGCGAAGGGGCATCTGGAGGTGGTGAAGGAGCTACTGAAGTATTCTACCAAGGAGGGTGTTTCCATGAAGAATAGGTCCGGGTTTGATCCCTTGCATATTGCTGCAAATCAAGGTCACCAAGGTAAAATGTCTTCTTTCAACTAATTTGATTCTCGTCTCTTAACTTGTATTTGGAACAAAGATTTGAAATGAAATTTTGAGGTTTGAATTGATTGATTTTCCAGTATTAGTTATAATTTTTATTTATTTTTTTCAAGGAAAAAAAAAAGAGACAAAAAGACAAAAATCCAACATTACACACTTAATTTAATCATTAATTCTTGGTTTTTTTTTTTTTTTTTTTTCAACATTAGTCATAGTGTGTTACAAGTATAGTCTAATATTAACAGAAAGAATGCTTTTGAAGTTCACTACCTCCAAAGAAAACTAGAATATATGAAATGCAAGAAATAGGACCATACAAAGGACATTCATCATATGCCAACGAACATAAGTGAGACGGACTGTGAGATTGGGATGGGCCTCATTGCCCCACATATCAATGAGGCCCACCCTACTCTCACAATCCGACTCTCGCAATTTGGATAATTTATAACTTGTTTGGTACTCCGTCTAGCGCCTGTTTTTTGACATTATTAAAAAGTTTTATAAAATATTTTCTATCATAAAAATTTAAATTTACTTGTTAAATCTATGATCCAAACGAGACTTTAGAGTTTTCCTTTGTTGACTGGCGTGACAATAATACTAAAACTGTTTAAATTTTGTGCTATATAGATCAAAATGAGACAGTTTATTGACAGATTTCGGATTTCAATTTTCTTGAACTTCTATTTTTGAGTTCATGCGACGAAGGCCTTGTAACCTTAGTTTATTAATACCAATTTTGCAGCAATTGTGCAGGTGCTATTGGAGCATGACCCAGAGCTAAGCAAAACCATAGGCCAGTCAAATGCAACTCCTCTTATTTCGGCAGCCACAAAAGGGTATGCCGCGGTAGTTGGAGAATTGCTGTCAAAGGATTCAAGCATGCTAGAGATATCGAGATCCAACGGCAAAAATGCGTTACATCTGGCTTCAAGGCAAGGGCATGTTGACATTGTGAAAATGCTGCTCGAAAAGGATCCGCAATTGGCTAGAAGGACCGACAAGAAAGGACAGACCGCGTTGCATATGGCCGTTAAAGGGGTCAGTTGTGAAGTAGTGAAGTTGCTTCTTGAGGCAGATGCGGCCATTGTTATGCTTCCGGATAGGTTCGGCAACACGGCCTTACATGTTGCCACTAGGAAACGGAGGACAGAGGTATGCCAGAGTTTGCAGTGTCATTTTGTTTGATTTTTTTCTTCGGTTTCTAGGAGGAATTTGTGAAAAACCGCGAGAACCATATATGCCTTTGGTTAAGATTTTTGACTTTGTTTTTGCAGATAGTGAACGAGTTGTTATGTCTACCTGATACAAATGTGAATGGTCTAACAAGAGACCACAAAACAGCGCTTGACATAGCTGAAGGACTTTCCCTTTCGGAAGAAACGACAGAGATAAGGAACTGCCTGGCTCGCTACGGTGCATTGAAAGCAAATGAACTAAACCAACCAAGGGATGAGCTTAGGAAAACAGTGACACAGATCAAGAAAGATGTCCACATACAGCTTGAACAAACCCGAAAGACCAACAAGAACGTAAGTGGGATTGCCAAGGAGCTTCGCAAGCTCCATAGGACGGGAATCAACAATGCAACTAACTCAGTGACAATTGTTGCCGTGCTCTTTGCAACGGTGGCTTTTGCAGCTATCTTCACGGTGCCAGGCGGTGATAATGATGATGGGATGGCAGTGATGGTGAACAGTGCATCTTTTAAGATTTTTTTCCTCTTCAATGCCGTCGCGCTCTTCACCTCGTTGGCAGTTGTTTTAGTACAAATTACACTAGTTCGTGGCGAGACAAAGGCAGAGAGGAGGGTTGTTGAGGTGATAAACAAGTTGATGTGGTTAGCCTCTGTGTGCACTTCGGTCGCGTTTATTTCATCGTCTTATATAGTTGTCGGTCGACGTAATAAGTGGGCTGCTATTCTTGTCACCATCATTGGGGGAGTGACTATGGCCGGAGTTCTCAGCACCATGACATATTATGTGGTGAAGTCGAAACGGATTCGTAAGGTAAGGAAGAAATCGAAGATATCAAGGGGTGAAAGCCACTCATGGCACCGCTCGGAGTCTGATTCAGAAGTGAATCCGATTTATGCCATTTGATCGATGTCATTCCCCGGCTAGGTCTCAACTAGCCCTGTGTTTGGTAAAAGTGAGAGAAAATAGCCCTGTGTTTGGTAAGAGTGAGAGAAAATAAAGAGGTAAAAATATAGAACCTAAGTGAAGGACACAGATTGGAAGGGGAAGCCCTTTCTCTAATTGTGTTTGGTATCGATCTCCTCTTCCAATAGTTCCAAAATTAGAAGGATTCAAAATTTGAGTCCTTATAATGAGGATATTTTGAAATTCACACCGAACTATTCTCTCCTCTAATCCCTTCTACTAAACAACCATAAATCTTAAAATTCGTCCATTAATCCTCCCGACTCTCTTCCTCTTTTTACTTTTTCTTCCAACCAAACAAGACTAGTAAAGTTCATATCAATCTCCTGGCTCTCTTCCTCTTTTTACTTTTTCTTCCAACCAAACAAGAGTCTAGAGATGGATATGAACTTTACTAGTCTTTCAAACATAACATGAAGAAGAAAACTTGAGACAGAAGCAGTTTAACGTTAAGCCTAAGAAGTGTTTGTCTTGATTCATGGATTTCTTGAAAACTGTATCAATCTAATCTGTTCAAAGATATATTGAAGTTTGGAATGAAACATGGTTATTGACCATGAATCTTTAGACGAAATAAAACTTGATGCAGGAACATACTTGAACTCGATGTGTACTTATGTAATTTGGACCTTGAAAAAACGTCTAAACCTGTTTTTCATATTCACCTATGGATTCGTTCCTCAAAATAAGGTCAAAAAAAATAATGCTTGAGATGTATTATCGAGTCTAGTCAAACAATGTTTAAAGAGTTTGATTATACCTTTTGGAATGGTTGTCATTCCAATACTAATTAGTAGCCTACCTTCAACAAAATCCATTTTGGAAGTTAATGATTTCCTTCACTTCCGTCCAAAACTTGCGAGGGAACAAGAAACAAAGACAATATGAGGACATTAGATTTGCATGGTTGGTTTAAAAAACAAATCAACATTTAGGTGGAAAAGAATCTAAAGAGAGGGTCAGTGAAAATTTGTTTGAGAGTGGACTCGTGGGGCTAGGACACTAAATGTTAAAACCAACCGCGTCCAACGTGTTTAAGGAATCCACAAGGCCAAAGTCATACATATATATATATATATATATACACACACACATATATGCATACATATATATATATATATAATATGTATTTGTATCGTGGTGCCTTAATAGTGACTAGCTTGACCCACGTTGTACTACCTTGACAAGGCCCCAACTCTTCCAATTTTAATATTCTCTTTGTGGGACCCAAAAATGGGGTCTTCACTTTACATCTTTTCAAACATATAATTACACTCATCCACTTCACACACGCACTATTGCCATATGGAGTTCAGTGTTCTGATAATTTAAAACCTATAATCTCATGATTTTATTACCTATATATTAGACAACATTTTTCTTATTGAGCTCAGAGAGAAATATCTCAATAAATGTGCAAAGGATATGGATAAAATTTACCAAAAATGATATTAAAAAAAAATAGTGACCGCCACCACAACTCATATAAAATGAGTCTCACATGAGTCTCATATATAAACGAGGTTCATTTCATATTACTTATAGTGATGAACACCATTTATATCAATGATATAAGGTCAAAAATGATAAATGATATAAATGGTGGTAGACACAATAACTTATGTACAATGAGTTCCCACACGAGCCTCACATGCATATGGATACACTTCATGCTACTTATAGTGATGCTAATACATATCAAATTTTTAATTGTCAAATGGAGCAAGTTTTCCCTAAAGTGGTACTTATTATCACTAATTAATTCCATTATTAGACCTTTTTTTTTTTTTTTTTTTTTTTTTTCCTATTGAGGTCCAGACAGTATAACCGAGTAAGGACAAGAAAGCTTCTGATTACCATGTGGACTACCATCTTTTGGAGAACGCGGTAGTTCAAAATATATATATATGTGTGTGTGTGTGTGTGTGTGTATAAAAGCTCAAAAGACTTCCCAGTCTGAGGGCATGACATTAGGAAAGGCCTAGGAACCAATGCGTGTCCTCGTACTTCCCATTTCATGAAAGTTTATTGGGTTATCTTTTCTTTTCATATAATAAATATGAGGACACACTTTCACTTGACAAGAGTGCTTATATTCTACGCGTGTGTTGTAACTTATAAAATACAAAAATAATGCATGTTTTTTTGGGGTTTTTTTTTTTTTTTTTTTTTCTCACAACGGTCCTCCTCTTGTCGTTGTTTTTACCTGTCAATTTCACCATTCTGATAAAGCTCTGTGCCATTAACTTTGCTGTTGGAAGCTGACTCAAACTTCTTCAAGTTGCGGCTTTCCCTTTCACACCATGCCTTCACACATCCTTTATTCATCTATCTATGTAAGTATATACAGGTATACCTTTTTTATATTTTTTTACGTTATTATAACAATCATTTACTTTTATTATAATATTTCTAATGATATTTATCTTTTTGTCAACAGTTATTAAATGATATTATAATACACAATTTTATATAAAGTTATATATAAGTTAAATAGTTGTTATAAGTTGTTTACGAGAGTTACAATTACCAGACCTAGCATTCTTATTGTATATGTATTAGGAGAAGTAGAAAGATATAAGTTTTTGAATGCTTATTGAAAAAATATATGAATTTTTATTTAAGATTGAACAGTTATTATTAAAATATTGATTGACTCGTTTGGTCAATGACCGATAAAAACACATTTTAATATAGGTCTATCAATAATTGATAATCTACTAAATGATCAATAACTAATTGATCATTAAAAAATAGTCATTCTCTTAATTTAACAAAAAAAAAATTTGAGACATATAATTAAAAAAATGCTTTAAAAAAAAAAGACATTCACCCCTATATATATATATATATATATATATGTATGTATGTATGTATTACTAGTTTGGGCCTTGCAGTTTTATGGAGTAGATGTCACATATTTCCAACTCCTAAAGTTCTCACCAGCTTTCTCTACTATATTTTTTCCTTCACTTCCCTTTTTACTCCTAGAATTACTGAATTGGATGCATTAGTTTATAGAATCAAGTGGATTTTTATTTTAGTACTCATACAAGTTTTGGAGCAGAACATGTCAGAGTTTGATTCTGTTCAGTGGTATCACGGAATCAAACTAGGTAGTTTCCACTTTCTCTCCCTTGGAATCAACTGAATCATCTTCTTATCCATTTTGTTTTATCACTAACTAGTTTATGATCCGGGTCTCTCATCTCATGGATGAAAGAGAAATTTTTATCTAGAGAAAAAAAAAAAAAAAAATCTCAAATAGGCTTGTAAAAGGAAGGTTTCCTTTATTTTTTTCCCCCTTCTGTTCTATAACTGGTTTGTATAGAAGTTTCCTTGGAGAAACAAAGCCATCTGCTGAAAAACGATGACGAAAAGGTCGGTCGGAGAGCGCGGAGACACTCCTTTGCACTTGGCAGCAAGATCAGGAACTGTGGAAATGGTTAAGGAAATCATCTCCAAAACGAGTGGGGATGGAGAATTGCAGGAGTTGTTATCCAAGCAGAATGACTCCGGAGAAACAGCTCTTTATGTCGCCGCGGAGTCCGGCTATGTTACTGTGGTGGAGGAAATGATGAGGCACTATGACATTGATTCAGCGGGTATTAGAGCTAGAAATAGCTCTGATCCATTCCACGTTGCTTCCAAGCAAGGAAATTTAGGTTAGGAAAATGTTTCATAGCCCGATTTCTACTCAAATTTAAGTGTCTTTTCGAATCGTTGTTCTGTTTTGTGTCTCAGGAGTATTAAAGGTCCTATTGGAGGCGATTCCGGAACTTGCAATGACTGTGGATCTATCAAACACCACGGCGTTGCACACTGCGGCGGCACAAGGCCACGTCGAAGTGGTGAACTTCCTCTTGGATAACGTCCGCAGCCTGGCCACCATAGCGAGGAGTAACTGCAAAACCGCGCTTCATTCTGCGGCGAGAAACGGGCATTTGATGGTTGTCAAGGCCCTCCTAGGAAAAGAACCTGGAATTGCAGCAAAAATTGACAGGAAAAAGCAGACGGCTATTCATATGGCAGTTAAGGGTCATAATGTCGAGATCGTGGCGGAGCTCGTGGATTCGAATCCTTCTTTGGTAAACATGGTTGATGCAAAGGGCAACACCGCTTTGCATATAGCAACCAAGAAAGGCAGAGCACAGGTGAGCAGAGTTTGCCTTGTTGATTTATGTTCTGAAAAGAGAGTATATATTTAGCCTAATATTGTTTTTTCACTTTTTAAGTGAATGATTCGGTCAGGCTGGGGTGACACGCTCCTCGTCAAGGGGCAGAGCCCAACTGTAGAGCTTTCAGTGAATATTTCTATAATATTTATTGCAGATTGTCGAGAAGCTGCTAAATTATGAGGGAATTGACACAACCATCATCAACAAACAAGGAGAAACCGCACTCGACACCGCGGAGAGAAACGGGCAGACATCTATCTCCGCCATTCTCGCAGGGCGCGGAGTTCAAACAGCCAAAATCATCAAACCGCCAAGTACTCCAACCAGGTCCCGCGAGCTAAAACAAACCGTGAGCGTCATAAAACACGAGGTGCACAACCAGCTCCACCACACACGCCAGACGCGCAAACGGGTTCACGGAATGGTGAAACGGCTCAACAAAGTGCACCTGGAAGGCCTCAACAACGCCATAAACTCGACCACGGTCGTCGCGGTCCTCATCTCCACCGTCACCTTCGCCGCGATCTTCTCAGTCCCGGGGCTCTACGAGGACGACCCGAGCAAACTCCCTCGGAATATCTCCACGGGAGAGGTGATGATCGGTCCGAGGATCGAGTTCATCGTGTTCTTCATATTCAACGCTTTCGCGCTCTTCTTGTCACTGGCCGTGGTGGTGGTGCAGACGTCGGTGGTGGTGGTGGAGAGGGAGGCGAAGAAGAAGCTCATGGCGTGCATAAACAAGCTCATGTGGTTAGCTTGCGTGATGGTTTCGGTGGCGTTCTTAGCGTTGTCGTATGTTGTCGTGGGAGATCGTGACAAAGGGTTGGCCATCGGAGTGACGTGTGTGGGGACATTGGTGATGGCAACGACGCTTGGGGTTATGTGTTATTGGGTGATTGTGAATAGGATTGAGGCTTCCAAGTTGAGAAGAAATATTAGAAGGTCAGGATTGAGTAGTAATAGTGGGTCCCCCTCGTGGTCTATGTTTTCGTTTATGTCTGATTCTGATTTACTCAACAATGAGCATAAGGCAGTCTATGCAATTTGAACTTACATGGTACATACATCCGTCAAATAAATAGTTGATGACAGCTACAACGATTTGTAAGTATCGGTTCTTTTATAATTATCTAACTGAGATAAAGTTTGTTTGGAAAACAATGATAGATTAGAAACTTAAATAGAGTTTTGGTAGTGACAAAATACCTAAATGACACTTAAGTAATCGATGACATGATATACTTAGTCTATTAAATAATTTATATGTACGTACATAAAAGATTTAATAACAAGGAAGCAAATGGAAATGGAATTTCACAAAATCTGAGACGAAAGAAAATGTAGATGCAGCAAAAAAGGTAAGAAATTGCTTTTCTTTATTTGAGAGCGTAAAAATGTAGAGGCAGAAGATACTGGATTTTATTCTTCTTTTTTTTTTTTTTTTTTTTTTTTTTTGCTGGTAGCTCTTCGGTTATATTTGACTTCCTTATACTTATTATTGAAAGATAAAAAATGATGTCTAAAGTATAACTTTGTCATTTGCTACAAATTTAAGCAAGCAAATGGCAATTGGGAGTTCATAAGGAATGAGCCCATGCAAAATGTAGAAGCTGTACCAGAAAATGGTAAGAAATTGAGCCTTTTAATGCACTGTTGTTCTTTTCAAACTATTGTCGTTTTTTCTTTTCTACTTTTTTATGTGCTGTTGTCGTTTATAAGAAAAAGATAAGTCGTTTTGTCGTTTCTGCATGTTGTCGGTTTTCTAGACTAGAGTATAGTTGTAATAGAGGTGAAGTTGTAATACACGTGACTCGTTTGTGTCATTTATCAGGCTGTGTCGTTTATGAGGTACGTCGAAATATGTAAGTCGTTTTATCATTCTTGAAACACAATGTCGTTTCTGAACTGTTGCCGATTCAAAATTGGGACACGTGGAAATTGCCGTTTATTGGTTACTTTGCTGTTTTTCTGTAATTCTTGTTCTTTGTGCTTGACGCTGTGGATTCTGTAATGATTTGGTTTTACGATGACTGTGGTTTATAAAATACAATCTAGTTTACTAGAATGTCGTCTCGTGCAATGTAATTGTCGTTTCAACAGTTTTGTCGTTTATTTGTGATCTTGTCATTTTTCAGCAGTACGAATGTCGTTTATACAGGATATCTTTCTCGTTGTCGTTTTAGATGTTGTAGGATTTCTTAAGTGTAGTCGTTTTTACAGGGTCGTTATCGTTCGTTAGAATCTGTCTTTTGTAAGATATGTTGTGGTATCTCTTAATTTTGGCATGTGTAAGACTACGGTCTACGAGAAGCTGCCATTTCATTTATTTTCGTTTTCAAAGGTCTTTTTCGCTTTCCTTCTGCATTGTCCTTCTTTGTATCTTTCCTTTAAGAAATCTTACCTTATCATTTTCTGTATTATTTGTCGTTTAAGTGATATTACTTTTTTTATCTGCTATTGTATACTTTGGTTTATAAGAGCCGTTATAACACATATTTAAATGTCGCCGTTGGTTAGGGGAGAAGAAAAAAAATTCATGTCTTTTAAACGCATGTCGTTTCCAAATGATGTCCTTTGTTTTCATTTAGTTGTCGTTTTAAAAGGTCTTTTGTCGTTTTCCTTCTACATTGTCCTTTGTATCATTTGTAGTTTAATCGATGTTGCCCTTTCCAAATGATGTCGTTTGTTTTAATATTCTGGCCCCTCGAATTACTGTCGTCTGTTTCAAATTCCCCAATCCAAATTCAAAAGGGGGGAGAGAGAGAGAGAGAGAGAGAGGATGGCAACAAGGGATTTGAACTTTTTTAATTGAATATATATATATATATATATATATTTATATGTTGTCATTGATACCATCGAATCGACTGTAAGAAAATAAACCAATTTTGACTCATTTTTTAAACTAGAATAATCTATACATATCAGAGTAAAAGACAAACAACTTGAAAGTTGTGCAGCGAGTAGTGGACAATAATTATATAATGAAAATAAAAAGTTAGAATAATAAGAAATTAAGTATAAACTTTTCGGTCTCTTCTGAGGACATTGGCTCATATAATATACGGAGAGGTGGTATAACTAATGAGGACATATGCATCAGAATAAAGTGAAAGAAGATGACAAACCAACTTAAAAGTTGAAAGGAAATATTTATATATATATATATATATATATATAATTGTAGAAATCTCTGCAAAGAAAAATAATGTTGATCATGTCTTGCGCATATCCTGACACTACCACATGTCTCCATTGGCAAACTGGTCCCCCAGCAGTTCCACATTATTTGATTATACAATCTTTCTTTCACTTGCATTGTGAATTAGAATATGAATAGAACTACTTGAATTTATCTTCTATGAATGAAGTATAGGTGAAATAATGGTGAGTCCAAAATTTATTTTACTTGTCTATCTAAAACATTCATGTATTACTTTACGTGAAGAGAATTTGATAGGGTGTCAAAAATCTCGTGTAGGTCCTGAATAGTTTTAACGTAATTTGATAAAGATTTTACAATGAAAAAAAATAACATGCAACGGATAAGTTATTTTTAGTATTTGACAAAGAATTCTCCAGCTTTTTTTTTTTTTTTTCCTTTCATGAAGAGGGAATAAAGAGCAAGAAAAGCGACTAAAATAAAAGTGCGACTCTAATCTGATTGGTGATAGGCGAAAAAGCAATCTTTTTGAGGGTCATAGGAATAGAAAAACAATTATTGTACTTTTGGAAGGACATCTTCATATAATTATTTTTTTCTTGTCTGGCTAAGCATATAAATGCATGTCTTCTGGCTGAGACTGCAAAATATCTACTTCTGTTCCATAGAAAAAAAATAAAAAAAAATAAAAATATCTCTCTGTTTAACTGGATATGGAGAGAAACTATATGAAGAATCAGCATCCTTTACCATGCCTCTATGGCTATAACAATTGATTCACTGTTCTAAAAGGAAAACATCATTTTAGAAAAAATTTCAATTCCATAATATATATATGTGTGTGTGTGTGTGTGTGTGTTTTTTTTTTTTTTTTTTCCTAACCCCAGATGCTGAATCAGGCTAGTTTAACTAAATTACATTGAAACTGCATACTCTAGCATTTTTGGTTTTAAAGCCTCTCATTTTTGGATAAAGGGTTCTTCAAGAACTATTTTGCTTAAGGCTTTTGTAATTTGGAGATTAATATTGTCGGAATGTGACAAGGTACCTGATATCAGTTGATGCAAACACTTTGTGAGTATGCACATGATCACGTTATCAGGGTCGGGACGATCGGGATGTGACCGAATCAATGCCGGTTTGATGCTGTAATAAAATTGCATTATTAACAGCAAATTAGTGACCTTTGTTCCTAAGATGAGCTAGCTAGCTAGCTCATCAGCCTATATGTTTTACTTTAGTATCCCTTACAAAATTTTGAAGAGAGAGACTTGGTTCTTCTCTTTGGAGTGTGGTTCGTGTATCAATATTATGGTAGGGAAAACAAGTTGGCCTTTTGACAAATAAATAAATAAATAATTTCAAAAATGGGTGTTGTTCGGTTATGGATTCTAGTTTTTGTAGGAAAATATGGTGGGAGAGAAAGAGATGCTAAAAGAGGGCACTTTTTAAGAAAAAGATTTCATATTCTTCCCTTCTGGATTCTGGTTATCAAAAAATGGTGGGGGAGAAAGGAGTTGCAAGTAGTGTGTGTACTTTTTGTATGCTGTCAAATTAAGCTCCAAGCTGGGAATTAACTCTAGCTAGCTAGTACTACGTACCCTCTAAATCAACATATACACACACACACACACACACACACACACACACATGTAGTAGAGATAAACATTAAGTTGCCAAATATCAGGCAGACATGTTTTTGGTTAGTTGAATGTTGCGTCCACATCAACGAGAACAAAGACAAGTAGAAAAGAGCTATAAATTATATTGTCCTTTAATTTGTCTATTTTTTTCAATGATTTAACCTTAAATCTCTCTCTTTCATGGCAAGTTGGTAAGTTATCCTTTCAAAAGAAGAAAACAAATTACGTGGAATATATTCTCCTTGATTGATAATACGCGGTTTCACCATATAGTACCTATACCTTCCAAGTTGCATGGCTTGATGAACAAACTTGTTGAATGTGTCTGCAAATTCCAAGTGAGGATTTTTGTAACAGTTACTTATTTAATCTCTAACTAAAACATAAATTGAGACTGAGGTGTAACTATGTGCCATCCGGCCCATGCGGATTTGTAGGAAAAACCTGTCCGAACTAGGCTTGACCGATATAAACAAATGTCGGTCCAACCCATCCCTATAGCCATATATTCAAAAATTAACTAAAAAAATTCTTTAAAAGACACTACCATGGGCCATAGACTTAGGCCTAGCACGCCCGTCATGTAGGGTCGGGACCAGACTAGGTAGCGAGCAACTAGGCAACGAGCCAAGGATGCAAGACACAGGCCGGTTCATTTGGCGCAACCCATATTTACAGCTCTAAATGAGAGCGGTAGAGAGTATCAATATAGTGGGGATGCTTTACTTTTTTTCTTTTTTTTTTTTTAGTACTAGTGACCCCTTCACACCATTTAAGTTAAAAACTTGTTTAAATAATTGGTGCCATTTTAACTACACAATTTCCGAGGATAATTAGAATTTAGTTATTTGTTTTCTTTTGGTGTTTGTTGTAGTGGTAATTCAGTTTATATAGCATATAAAATTTGCAATGCTGTTGAAAGATTATGATTTTGATAGTAACATTAAGGATGTTTTATAGAAAGAAAAAAAATTATATATGTATATTCTAGGCAAAAAATATATAAATCTAAAAAGGTATTAATTAATGAATAAATACATATTTATATATTCAGCATGTTGTGGATGCTCTGTAGAGAACGACAGAGACACCTTGTGATCACAATTATTAGTAGCATTGTGATATCTGTAACAATCTCTTACGGACTGTCACAGTTGACTTATCTTTTCAGCATGCACCTTTTATAAAATTGTGAAAAATAATAAACTTGAAATAAAAATCTTGACTTATTGGAAAACTTTACTTAGATAATTTCAGAAAATTCTAGGAATTTTTTTTTTTAAATCTTATCAAAATAACTTCCATATGTAAAACAAGATTTTATATCCATATCATGATATAAAATTTGAGAAAATCCATAAAAATCCTTCAATCAAAATAGTCGTAATTCAAAGTCCCAAAATTTTATTTAAAACTAAAATTTCATCTAAGTCACACATTGTCGTAATTTAAAGTCACACATCGTCCTGTTTCTGCTTCAAGCTCCTCCAATGCTGCAACTTACATTTTCCTTTATATTAAATTCTCACTTAACCTTCTTAAAATTTTTCAATGGTGATGCACGATTAAAGTCTCGAATGCTTGCCTTGAAATCCTTTTGATTATGACTTAAATGAATATGGAGGTTTGGTAGAAAGTCTTGGATAAATTATTTATTTATATATATATATATATATTGTGCATGGGAGAGGAACAGCGAGGTAGAGAGAGAGACCAGGGAAGTAAGAGAGAGATTAGTGAGCTACAAGGGGAAATTTGTATCTCATAAAAATTATGAGTAATTTAATCCAAAATCAATTTGGAATTAATTTAAATAGTATTGACTCAAAATAGGTGATTGGTGAATTGTCAAAAACTTATTTAAGGTAAGAAAGATTGTCAAATATTAAGAAAAATTGCTAAGAAATCAATTGGATACTAATTAGCTTCTTTTGCGCCCCCCCTTCTCTCCTTTCTTTTTTTTTTCTTTTTTTTTTCCCCTTCTTTTCTGATTACATACTTTCTTTTCTTTTCTTTTCTTTTTTTCCTCGTCTCTCCTCTTCACGTTTTCTAATATAAATACTCTTCCCCCTCTTCATTTTTTTTTTTTTTTGCCGATTGCTATATATAGATCATATGTATTTACATACACACATACATATAAATGTACACACCATATTTATAAGTAAACATATATAACGTAATATGCTACACATATACACACATATTACGAAGCAGACTTATATTTAAAATATTTTTATAATTAAACTATCACACAAATTTATTAAATCATTATGTAAAATTTCTCAATCATAATATGATATTTATCAATATGGCATGAACTATAATGACCTCTTACGGACCGTTACAGTTGACTTCTCTTATCAACATTCAACTCTTATAAAATTGTAAAAAATTATAAACTTGAAATAAAAATATTGACTTATCGAAAAACTTAACTTGGATAATTTTACAAAATTATCCCCTTTTTTTTAATCTTATCAAAATAACTTTCGTAATTAATATAAATTTTTAAAATCATATCACGAAATAAAATTTAAGAATTCCATATTAATCATTCAATTAAAATAATAATAAACCAAAGTCTCAAAATTTTATTTGAAATTATCAATGTCCATCCCATGATCGTTTCTCCCGTTTTCCTATCACACATCGTCCCGCTCCCGCTTCAAGCTCCTCCATTGCTACATCTTCCAATTTCATTTATCTGCAACATGAATTAACTTATATAAGCAAAGGCTTAGTAAGACACTTAAATCTCACAAATGTAAATAGTGTTTTTTTTTTTTAATCATCATCATAAATTATCTTCATAAATAAAAACATCTTTGAAAAACTTTTAGCTTTCAAACCCGTCATATATTGGGCCCGGCGTTGTACCGTCATTTCGCGCTAGTCACGTAAGGAATGAGGTAGCTAATCCCAAACCAACGGTGACAACATTATCATCATCAATGGTGTATAACGTCATTTTAAAACATAAAAATACATATACATACATATATATGTATACTTTTCATCAAAACGTCATCATAAGAGAAGTATTAAAAAAAAAAAACATCATCATCAACATCAAAATATATACTTCTCAATTCTTTAATTCATGCATGTTGTAGGTGAGAGTGTACTTACATAAATGCCTTACTTAACCTTTTTAAATTTTTCTGAAAGTGACGCACAATTGAAGTCTCGGGTGTTCGCATTTAAAACCATTCATGCCATAAATAATAAAATTAATAAAATTAACAAAAGTCCATAATAATTTATCAATCACATTAAAACATTACCAAAAAGGCTTATTTCATCATTTAATAACATCAAAAATACAAAAATGAACAATTACACAAAATTACAAAACTTTGCAGCCAAAACTCTGTTCCTTCAAAGATTCATATAATTCGTACAGGACTTCAAATGATCTAAAACTAATTTTAAAAGAAAGTAGACATCCAGGGTTTTCTAACGGTACCAAATTCTTTAAAAACGGAGACCGTTTGACCCTTCAAAAATGATTTTGAAAACAGATATTCAAAACTGAGAATTCCAGACAAAGTCCAATCTGAAAATTTTATTTAAAAAATTAAAATATAAAATCATCACCACAATAATATGACTCACACACACTAAATACAACCCTAAGACATATTTTTAACTTATAAACTAATTAAATCATCAAACCAATAAAATCATAAATTAAGGAATTAAAAACCCTAAATCGTCTCTAGTTGACAAAAATCAACCACATAGTCACTCCTTCAATTATCATTCCATAGATATTTCTTATCATCTTCTCAAATTCACAAGACAAAACTCTTCAAGAAAGTCGTTCAACCCCCCGAAGGATCCCAAACTGAAAAGAACAATAATAATAATCATCAAATAATGAAACAAAACATACTTTGAAATCATTTATTTTATTTTTTTGAGCATGTGAGAGGAATAGAGAGAGAGAGCCGGGGGGGGGGGGGGGTGAGAGAGGAGATTAGAGAAGTGAGAGAGAGAGATACCTGAATTTTGTATCTTATAAAAATTGTAAGTGATTTAATCCCAAAATCAATTTTGAAATTAATTGGAATATTAATTAGTTCAAATTAGGTGATTTATAAGTTGACAATCACTTATTTAGGGTAAGAAATTTGTCAGATATCAGGTAAATTTACAAGTAAATCAATTGGATACTAATTAACTCGTTCTCCTTTTTTTCCACGTTCTCCTTCTCCCTTTTTTTTCCCTGGATAACATACTTTCTCCTTCTTCTTTTTTTATTTTTTTTATTTTATTTTTTATCTTTCCTCCTCTCTTCTTCACGTTTTCTAATTAACACTCCCACTCTTTTTTTTTCCCCCCCTTTGCCGATTGCTATTTATAGATTATATATATTTACATATATATAAATATAAACGTCATACATATAAGTAGACATATATCACATAATATACTACACATGTATATATACATTACATAATATACTTATATTTAAAATATTTCTTTAATTAAACTATCACACAAAATTATTAAATCATCATAAAAAAAAGTTCATCAATTTGACATGACTTTTGTTCTAGCACATTGAGTTCTCATCGCATCGCCTGGAAAAAAAATAACTCAACATAATGATAGAACTAACCAAATGCTCCCATCACATTACCCATGATAATTTCTAATGTTAAATTTCTAATATTATTATTAGTTAGTATTTTGGACGTTACACCCTGATAACTACAATGCAATAGTATTAATCTAAATACATATCTAGATATTTTAAAAAAAAATTGAGATTTTTTTCCCTTTTTTTCAGTCGAAATATTATTATAAAATCGAGATATTATTTTCTACAAAGGCTTTAAAAGGCTCGTGTATTAACCTGCGGAAAACAACAAAGGGAACACAACAACTTGGCTGTAAAACTTAAAGTTAAATTTCAGTGAACAGATCTGATATATCATGATTTTTCTTGTGAACGAAGTACCTGCTCCTTTAGTGAATGAATATTTTGAGGTTTCACTTTTTTGTTGTTGTTGTTGTTGTTTTTTTTTTTTTTGGCTGAACTCGTTTCACTTTTCAATTAGTTTATAAGAATTTCCAATCTTTTTTTCATTATCGGTAAAAATTGTGTTTTAATTGTTGGACTAATTTTTTTAACTGTCTTATTTTTTAGTGTACAAGATAAAAATTTGAAGTGTTTGACATGGAGTTATTCTGAATTATTATAGATCGGATCTTTGAAAAATTAACTCAATAATTAAAAAACAATTACTACTTAAATTGATAAATATAGTAGAAACTCCCTTTTTCAACCAAAAGCCCTTTTCAGCTTTACTTTTCAACAAGATCAGAAGATAAAATAGATTATATTTCACACTTTTATGCATAGGCACATAGAGTAACACTCAGAGTTCTTTTTGAAAAAGGTCAGTAACCTGATAAAGCCTGGCAGACTTTGAGAATCTATCTCAGGGTAAAAAGAACAAACAAGAGATAGAAAAAAAGACCTGGTTTTTTATTTATTATTAATTTTTTTTAAAAAAAAATTCACAGTTTGAGGTGTGTTGGTAACTTTTACTGAAAAGTTTTCCATCATTTGGGTGCAAGGGAACTGAACCATTTCTAACCCTACCATTCAATTTCCTGTTCTCACTTCATTTTTTTTTTTTTTTTTTTTTTTTTGTCTATCTGTCTCTATTAGGGAAGATTCTATGGTATTAGTGGGATATTTTTACTTCACCATTTTAAAATATTAGATCACATCAGCATCATGTTAAAACTAAAAAAATATACAAATTAAAAGAATTTATGAGATCCGACGGCTCATAACTATGCATTACCAATAAATATGTTCTTAACCACGCCAAAGAATTTTCCCCTTCATCAAATGCACTTTTCAATAAAAACTGGCTCGCGTGAAAAACATAAACACTTGTTCCACTGGGAATAATTAAGCTACATCTGGATTAAAGCAAAAAGGCACTTGGTAAAGATACACATATATATACATATACACATATATTTATAAACAATAGAATAGCAAAGTACAAAGAAAGTCAAGAGGAAGTGGGGCTTTTCTTAAGACTACTGATTTGAACAGATTATCATTATAACATCTTCATCACCAGTCAAATTCGTGGCTCTCAAACCTGAAAAAACAACTTTTTCACATTCATTCCTTGGCAAATTTTTGTCTAATCTAACAGTACTAGGAGAGAAAAATAAAAAAGAAAAAGAAAAGAAAAGCATGACAATGCCTTGGAATCAGCAGTACACTCTGGATTAAGAAAGAGCCTCATATTGACTGAACTGGGTTCCATCAAAATCTCTCTCTCTCTCTCTCTCTCTAAGCTGATGCTGACTTTTAATTTGGTTTGCCCTTAAACTGCAATTCTTGACAAAGAAAAACTAGCCCCATGATCTTGGCTTGTAGACTTTCTTGAACTGCAGAACTGCTGAGAAGAAGACTGTTTACAGTGAGCTATAGCTCCTTCAATGGAGGACTCAAGCTCAGAGCTTGCACTGCTACTCCGCTTGAACAGCTGTAGATGGTCATAGTTCGAGCACCCATTTGATGAACTTAAGGAAAAAGAAGAAGACGATGAAGACGACACCGACGAAGATGCCGAAGTAGTACCACTACTAATACTACAACTAGACAATGACAATTTGTTATTGGCTGAAACCCCAGATGAAGAAGAAACATGCCTCTGAATCACCCCGGAAAATGACTTCCTATAACCCCCTCCTGCAGCAGAAGCAGCCTCAGCCAAAATCTCCTTCTCTATGCTCTTCATCAGAGTAGTGGAAATCCGTTCTTCTGCATAAGTATTGCATTTTGACTTAATGTTTTTCGACCCGATATTGATATTATCAGAAACATTACAAGAGGACTTGTTGAAGAGGGATTTGAGGTAAGCCCTCGAGGCCTTGAGCTTTCTCCCGAGAGAGAATTGCTTCATCAGCTTGGCTGACCATGAGGAGGAGCTGGAGTACTTCTTAGAGGCGGTCCCACCAATGAAAACCCTCACTTCAGTTGACCATTGGGAGAGGAACTCATCTGGGTTTAGCTCACAGCTGACTCTGCAGGACTCTGATGGAGAGATGTTGCAGGACTGGTCCAATGGGGTGTTTGAGTTGGTGCAAGGTGCAGTTGAGGAGGTACTTGTTCTAGAAATCAGGTTGAAAGGAATCGTAAAAGTTTCTTCTTCTTCTTGTTCAAATTTTTGAGTGGTTTGGAGAATGTTTTGGACCATTTTTAGGCGAGGAGGGAGATGAAGAGGGAGGAGTTTTCCCTTGTAGAAAAGCTCATCAGCTGGAAAAGTTAAAGCCTCCTCCTCTTGGTCTGGGACTGAGGACATTTGGAACTCAAACTCTTTGGTAGAACTAGAATGTGGTGGAGATTTAATGGACGAAGAGTAGGGAAAGAAACTGTTTGAAGAAGAAGAGCTTATAATCTCCATGTCTATGAAATCATCATCTGTAAAGTGTGAAGCCATCTCATGTGAACAAGTCCTACCTCTCTCTCTCTCTCTCTCTCTCACTTTCTCTCTCTATATATTTTTCTGTGTGTGTTTGTGTATGTATTTGTGCGTGTGAAGATGCTTATGGGGAGAAGAGCTAGGGGAAGTAAGAGGGCAGAGCATCCTTTAAAGTGAAGATGTTGCCAAGTTAGAATATATATACACACATATACACACACAATAAAAAGATAAATTCAAAAGGAATTGTCAGAATTTTTTTTTCTCATTTTTTAATATATCTCTCTAATGAATGCTTCCAAGAACTACAATACAGAGAGAATATCATTTTCAACTCTCTTTTTTCTTCCGTTAGAGTAAAGTCATTTATAAATGGTCATTATTCAAATTCTTTCATTTCAAATCAAAGTCTAGTTAAGCCTATGAGCTAGTTTGCTACTTCTTTGGTTATCATTTACATTTATTTTATTGGTGTTTTCATCTATGATTAGTAATACATATATATCATGGACATCATAATAAACGTATTAAAGTTATATTGGTTTCACTTTGTCCCTTGAGTTGCCCCATTCAAACATTATTGTCCTCTTTTACTACTTGTTGGAACTGCAACTTGAGCTATTTAACTTGTTTTTGATTCGCCGGTTGGAGATGAAATTTTTAAGTTAGAGTTGATTGATTTTTTAAAAATTAGTTATAATTTTTGTTAATTTTTCAAAAAAAGACAAAAATTTAGATTAAAAAAATATGATTTAATTAAAATTAAATTAAAATACCTAACAAAGTCTTAATTAATTTTTTTTATTAATACGATGATTTATGAATAAAAACAATTTTACATCACATACGGTAATTTTTTAACTAAAAAACTCATAGTATAGGGCGGTTAAAAAGTCAATCCGATAGTTGAATTGTAATACCTACCGGTAGTGAATAATGGCAGTCCCTACCATCCTATCAGTGTCATTACTACCATGACAGCTTCTTCTTCACCAGGTTTATATATTTCTTTACGACTAACAATAGAATTAGCTTGACTTAAAAACTTGTATTATACCACTTTTAAGTTGTCGATAAAATGCCCCTCAAAATGAGATTTGAGTTTTAAATGTCCAAAGTGTGGTGTGTGATGTGATATGAAAAACAGGTACAGGTCTGAGACATATTGGTAAAAACTCTCGGGTTCATTTTCACTAAACCTCCCAAATCAACCGATCTCTGACAAGTAAGAAGCTTATGGTGGGATTGGAAGAAAAATACTTAAAAAGAGAACCGTCGGTGCTAAATATTACTATTAATAGAAAGTAAATATTATCTGAAAGTCTTATGATGTGGAACACACCTTCCATGAACGGAGCCAATGAAGGACTTAAGTCCTCTTCAACTTTTTTTTTTTTTTTTAAATAACCTATAATTTTAAACAAAATTCCATATTAGCCCCTAAAAATGAAAATTTTGGTCATAATAACCCTTAGTTATCTATGATATTGTTATTAGTCTCTTAATGAAAAATTCCGAGTTCGTCAATTATTTCATCTTTTATTAGTGATTAATGAATAGTGAATGATATTAAACACCATCGAAATCCTCCTATAACATTGCTCGGGATTAGAAACATCAGATGAGATAGGAATACAATGCATGGAACTGTAGAGTTAGTGGGTGACATTGGTGAAGCACCTCAGGCATATGTCCCACTTTGTGTAAAATACCTTGAACATGGGTGATCAATCTTCCCACCCCCCAAGATGTTGACCCTCTCTCTCTTGTTTTTATTGCACTTTCAATGTAAAGTCTGCATAAAAATCCATTCTGTTGAACAGTGTTCAGAAAGTGAAAACTCAAAAATACCAAATTGAATCTAAAAGTTTTGAATTCTGAATAATATTATTTTCATTGCTGTGCTGTAGTATGGTGCATCTATATTGGAATACTCAAAATGGGCTACATCAGTTTCCACATGTTGGGTTGGTTTTAAGCCCATTCTTTTGTACTATTCACAAGTTTGGCACCAACCCATCTCTCCTCTTCCTATTATTTATTTATTTATTTTAATAGATAACCAACATGTATGGCTCAATGGAAAAAGGCAAGTTTCTTTATTTTTTTTCAATTAAAAATTATTATAAAAAGACAAAGATTGCGACCTTACGTTTTCTTTTTAAAGAATACTCTGTTTATTAAATAGATAAAGCTAAAATACTGTACACAATATAATATTAATCTGTTAGTTTCCCTGAAACATCCACAAACTTCCCTGCAACACAAATTTGAATCTATATCTATATATAAAAATGGCCAAACCCACTTCTCAAAATCTGGTTCTTTGCACTCTCACAGTTTCTATAATACGGAGAGAGAGAGAGGGAGAGAGAAAAGAGGGGTGAGACCTCTACTTTGTAATTTTCTATGAGATCAAATCTACATAGGTGTCCTTATTCTGACCAAGTCAAATTTGTTGAGTTTTTTAAGAACAAAATTGTTAAGACATTTTACCTTTGGAGTTCAACCTTTTTTTTTTTTTTTTTTACACAGGCAACTACTATTGCTTTTTATTAGTCATTCTAGGCAAACTAGACCATGACAAACAAACAAAAATTTGGACCCTTGTCCTAAAATAGGCAAAGCTTAGGATGCCCATTGAATGTGTACGGAAAATGATAATAAACTTCTTCATTAGTACACTTATATGGGATAAAAACCCTTCTAATTACAATTACCAAGGTTAGCACTTTGTTTAAAAATTAAAAAAAATTAAAAAAACCACAAGAGTAACAATTCAGCCTAAAAGAAAGCCTTGCCTTGAGCCCAAAAAAAAAAAAGAAATGTTGAGGCATTTTATATCTAGACCAAAAGCTCTCCTGGAACCTTCCTAATTACTATTTGTCACGGCCAAAAAAACATTGTACATTTTTTGTCCATCACATTACACGTAATTGATTGAGAGATCAACACGTGTGTACTTATTATGGTGCACTATTCTTGAAAAAGAAAATGCAATGCTACCTCAATATATGGTGTTCAAAATATACTCTTCTTCAGTTTGAGATTTAAATACGAGTCCTAGTTTTATTTACAAGCAGGCGCAGTTGAAAAATTTTAACCTACATAAAACTTCATACTCTTATCATCTAAATAACCACATTATTTAAAAAATAATTTGATATCTAACTAGTCCATTAAATGACGTGATATGATGTGATAAATATAGATAATATATAAGATATTAAAAATTAAACAGAATATTTTAATATGAAAATTTGACACATCAATATGAGGTTAAAAACTTTTAGATGCTCTTCAAAAGTTCATTACATGACAAAATTTACGGAAGAGACATTCATCACAACTAATGAAAAAAATAGTACTTGAGTCAACACAACTAATGTAGTAGTAGAATTTACCTTCCATTATTATATGATACAAACCTGTACGAGACTGTTAAAAAAATATATTTTATATTTTTCCCTTTTTTTCCATAAGAATTTTCGTACTAGTACCTCACAAGAATGATTAGCTTTTTAAGTGTGAGTATGAAAATGATATCCATTTTGTGCAAATTGCATAATGAAGTTATACAGATAAATCCAACTACAAGCATCACTTCTCTTGTAGAGTTCTCCTCTAACCTATGTAGGGCCTAGCGTGCCTTTAAGAAGTTTTCAATTTTTGGGCAATCCAAACATGTCACGTAGTAATCCAGAGTGGAGTTTGCTGTACCCTTCAAAAGGTAAACTCATCAATTATTAAGCCTCATTCAAAGTATATGTGCAATTTCAAACACTTATCTTCACTTAACTTGCAAGTTTAGAATTAGACTACGTCAAGTTCACTCACAATCCCTTGGGAAAGACCAAATACATATCAGGGAACTAGAGGTTGTACTTGAACCCATACCAAAGTTCATTAACCAAAAAATGAATTTGATTAATAATATTAGTTCTTTTCAAGAGCATCAAACTCCCAGTCATTGATTTTCCTCTGCTTCAAACTCTGAGTCTAGCTCTAACAGATCTGACTGATCAGGTTCCTGTGTCTTTTGTCTCTGATTTGGAGTCTCTTGGGTCATTTTAGATGATGTTTTGGTTGGACTTGTATTGTTCCTAGCATTAAATGGCATCACTGATTTTTGGGTTGGAGTTTCAATTTCCAATGCTGGTCTCTCACTTGACTCAAATTCATCTCTAAATTTCTCAATGGCTTCAAAGAGCCCCTTTATCTTCTCATCATTTTTCCTGCATTAAAAAAGCATATCATCTCATATTCCGTTTTATGAGAAATTAGATAGATAGATAGTTAGAAAATGACAGGTGGTCATAAAATGATTGATTATAAACAATCAGTGAAAGTATAAACATATATTGATATCAGTCAATCACTGATTGATTATTTAAAAAAAAAACAGTTATTTTTCTAATTTAACAAGATCTAAGATATTTTTTTAAACAATGCTTTTTTTTTTTTAAAAAGGTCATTTACCCTCATATACTCCTTCAGTTTGAAGGCAAATATTTGACAGGAAGAAAAGAGAAGAGAAAAAGAAATGTACCTGATAATGCCTTCTGTTGGGACATAGAACTGCTTTTACATGGTTTCCACCATACTCATGGTGGTTAAAAACTGAGAAATGGCCAAGAAAGATCCTTTCTTTAAAGATCATGACTTTCATAAACAGACCATATGCATGTATTAGAGAAAATTAAAGAAGTGAGAACAAAAACCACCGTCGAAAAAAAAAAAAAAAAAAGAGAGAGAGAGAAGGTTTGTTTCTACAATTTTAGAACACAATATAGATTCTTGCATTCCAATTAAATACTAGTAATATTTCTGTAGAGAAAAAAATGAAAGAAATGTTTTTTTGTTATTATCCTAGAGAAGAAAAATGCATACCTTGGATTCAACATCTAAGTATTCAACTTCAAAATCTTTCCTTGGATTTGTTACTTTTGGAGTTTCTTCATCTTTACCAAGTGATATTTGAGATCTGAGATAATTAGTCAATAATAAGATGCCTATTTCAATTGCATATGATCAAAATTTGAAAGAAACACAGAAAAATTACCCATGAATTTTACTAAAGTTCTCCACAAGTAACCTAATACGAGTAATTGACTGCCCCAACTTCTCCTGTATGATGGACAAGACATTGTAAAAACATTGTTTAAGGCCCAATTTGGAATTATTGTGCTTTTAAAGAAGACTACGAAGAAGTAGAAGCCGAAATCAAAAATTAAAAAGTTCAGCTTCTCGAAATAACTTTAAAACGTGAATCGGTGTTCGTGTAAAATACTTTTATGTACTTTTACTAAACATTTTGGTTGCATCATTTTTCGTGCACATACTTTTAGGGATTCTAACAGCAATCTCAAACAGAGTTGAGAAAATAAAATTGAAAAGAAAATGTCATAATAAGTATGATAGTATTTACCTTGAATGAAGAGAGAAGATGAATGACCAAACTCACAAAATGATCTCCCCATCTCTCTATGTCACCCCTTGAACATGAAAACAAACCACCTTAACTAACTTAAAGCTAGAGTGCATGAAAATAACTAGTTTCCATCTCTATTCAAAAACTACTTTTTTTTTTTTTTTTTTTATCCAACCCTGAGTTCTCGCATCAAATTTTTAAATTTTTTTCAATCTTAAACGGAAGATGGAAGATTTTACATACATGACCTGCTTCTCCTTTTGCTCTGCATATGAGGTTTGGAGAAGCCATGTATCTTCCAAAAATTTGATCCAAGTATCCACAACTTTGGCTTCCGCTCTGCACGAAGCGATGGATTTTAACAGCTCATCTTCCTGTTATTAACCACACTTTGACAGATTAGCAAAGAGTAATCATAAGGTTCCGAATACGATTCCAAAATATATGACATATATCCTACTAATTATATTGTACCTTTGTTTTAAAGTGTACAAGAATCTGATCGCTTGCTTCGTCAAGCTGATCTCTTTCTTCCTTCGTGTGGTGGAGACGCATACGAGCAGCGGCCAATGAGGTATTAACCTAATACCGCGGAAGAAATGACGGAGAGAGTTGAAATTGGCAATTCATGTTTGTTCAAGTATGTACATTAAGCATAAAAACACATGACAAGGATGAATTAGATATTAAAAACAAGGTCAAATCGGCAATCTTTTTATCGGTATCGGATATAACTCTTTATCTTCTAAGGTGAATTTTTTAAATAAAAGTTAGTGCTGGAATGAAGGAAAATAAAGGGGCAGGAGAAAACCCTTTTCAGTTCAGCTTCAAGTTCATCTCTTTGGCTCTCAAGTTGTTTGATCTCCGCCACTAATTCCTGAAAAATAAAGTAAGACCGATTATGACCGATGAAACTTCCTTTCCTAAATAGTACATGATTTTAAATGCAGGACTTAAAAAATCAGTAAAGTAATTAGACAAATTAATTCAAGTTTTTATTGGAGATTATCATGACTCTTTCTCATATAACACCATTCTCTGTATATAATCGCACGCACGGGATCAAAACATTGCGGTATTTAAGCATCAAAACCGAGATTTGAGAAGCAAGTTTCTACTGTCTAAAATTATTGTATGATAATCCAAACCCTCAAAGGTAAAATGAAAACAAAAATTCGTATACCTTCTCGGCCTGATGAACTTCATTGGCTTTAGCCGCGCGGTAGCTGAGAGCTTCATCCTTTTGAGATATGCAAGACATACGGTAGAAATGAATTGCAAAAAAAAATTTAATTAAATAATTAAATTAAATTAATAAAGCAAGAGAAAAGAACATTGGAAGAAAGAAATTTTCAGCAAATTAATATTAAAACCTGTGGTCTGAAATTCGCTTTTCGGCTTTTGAGGTAGAGTTGGCTAGTGATTCTGATAATATTTTGAGTTTATATATCTGATAACATGGACAATTATACATATTGTCAAAGGGTAATTCTTCATATTTACATAACTAAGCATAAATTTTTCATCACAAGGATTTAGACCTTTTCATCATGTAACTCTGGTGAATCCCTATTTCCCAATGACTTCTTCCTAAGCAAGAGAGCTTCTAAATTGAAACACAGGCAGATTTCGGCGAGTGCCTGCTCTTGATCCTGTAAAGAAACCGGGTCTCGGTTTCAACAGAAACTTCAAAAACTACACAAGTTCATATGCCTCATAACAAGAACACCAGAAGTCTCACCTGTGATGTCTCAGTAGTTGTCTTTTTGCATGTTTTTTTGCTACCTTCATCCGAAGAATGTTCGAGAAACTTTGTCTTTTCAAGTTTTTCCTTTATACTGCAGGCTTCAGCATCTATTCTGTGAGCAGATAGGGAATTCCAGAAGCAACTTAGAGAAGTGGTTTGAATTGAAGCAATTGTCGTGAGCCAACACAAAGTAAATAGCCCGTTTCGTAACTGGGTTTGAACTCATAATTATTCAAACTTTTTTTTACAGTGTTTTCTCTTACAAAAATTTTAAATTTTATGTTCAAACTTTCGGTTCAAACCCAAGAACCAAGGGACACTTTTATAATTACTAAGAATACAAGGTTAAACATTGTATTTCACTTAAACACAGGGGAGGATTTTGTATTTTCTCATACGGAAGTGAAATACCAACTTAGCAATGTCCAAAAGTTCATCTTAAAGAAAAGTGTTTTACTGAACCACCTTGCAAGATCCGCGTTTATTTTCAGACCGGAGATTGCACCTTGAGCAAATTGGAGCAATTCTTCACGCTTTATCTGAAACGAGAAAGTGAAATTTCAATTCAAATATAATTCAATTTAAAAACAATTCAATAACTCAACATGATCAGCCACAACATGTTCTTACCACTTACCAGTACTTCCTCTTTGTAGCCTGAGAATGCCTCAGCCAAAGCTTGAACTTTTCCCATTACTAAATGGTGCACTTCCTTTCCTCCTGTGAGACAAAGCCTAAATACAACCACGCACCCAAATAAGATGAAATAAATATAGTCAAATTACATGATTCAAAAAGACTTTTTTATGTATCTACGACTGTTTGGTCTAGCGATACTGAGAGGTTTTAGAGAAGGTTGCAGGTTCGATCTTGCCTTATATATATACCCAAAAAAAAAAAAAAAAAAGAAAATCTTCTCAAAGCCAGTTGCATGGTGAAAGAATTTAGAGACAGATAAATTCAACATAATATTGTAATATATGAAATAACTAGGAACTATAAAGATTATGTTTATTTTATTGCTCATCACTTATTGTCGATGCAAATTAATTTTCTTGATCTTATTATTCCTTTTCAAGTTTTAATTTTTTCAATTACCAATCTGATTTAAGGTAAGTGAATTATGCAAAAATAGCTTTTGAAAATTAGAGGAGTGAGACAAATTAATTAATAACCCGTACATGTATATCTCCACAAGTAGAGAAGCTTCTTCCTGGTTTGGCGCTTCAAGAATCTGGTCATACAAAAGAGTTAACCTGCAGTTAAACTCCTTGGATCAGCAAATACTAAGCACCGCAAACGAAAAATCTACAATTACAACCTCAAAAAGTGAAATCAACAAAACGACTTTTTTCTTCTTTTAATTTTTAACACCGAACTCCTATGCAAATCTCGTCAAAATCATTTTACAAATAAAAGTTTTTACATTTCCTAAATAAGTTCATCTATTAAAAAAATAAAATAAAAAATAAAAAACGTTCTGTGACAAAGTCGGAAGCTAAAACCGAATCTGTGGACTTAAGTAAGATTTTTTGTAATGTTTATTTTTCTGTTAAAAACTCACCATGGATAATGTAATGCCTTCAAGAGCTTGGCTATGGAGAAAAACGTCACGAAAGTTTCTTGGTTCATCCCTCGAGGAGTCAAAATAATGAACCTGTCCCGATTAATAAAATTGCACCATTAACTAAAAAGGTAAATACGCAAGGAAAACTAATTAAAAGCACTAGAGAAATTACAATAAATAAGATGCTTATTTTGAAAACCTCTTGCCCTTCCCTCCACTATAACAACTTTTATTGAAATTATGCTAAAAATTTTGGGATAATCCGAAAGATCTCTTATGTTTTATTAAATGAGAGTTTCCACCTTTTTACTTTTTTGAAAAAGATAAAAACATATTCATATCTGATTATAAATCACATAAACTCCTTCTTGTTCGTCAGAAATGGTCCAAAACAATAAATTATCCCTAAATCTTTTGCTATTTATTCCTATATGGACACTACAATACTACATATATATTTTTGTATGATAATATAAGAACCCTTCTCTTTCACTATTGGTATGAAATGTTTTCTTTTTCTTTTTTTTTTTACTACTAAATTAATTTTCATAATACAATTTATAATTAGAAAAATTCTACATCAAGACATTGCAAAATTTTTTTGAAACCTTTTATCGATAGTTAAAAAATTAAAAATTAAAAATTAAAAAAAGAATAGACGATACCAATAAAACTCTCTCGTATTGCATATAGTTTCATTAAAATATTCAAGATAAAGGAGGGGGGGGAGGGGGGGAAGATGAAGAAAGAAAAGGTACTTAGGGTGAAGAGTGGACAGACCAAAGTGGGTTTCCTAGGAGAATGATCCATTAATTCATCACAACTAGGATGTTCCCCGGGGCTTGCATCAACATCGTGACCGTGATCGTGATCGTGACAAGTGCACGGTGATGATGAAGATGAAGATGATCTCTCAATTTGTTTAAGAGCAACCAACCACCTTCTTAGTAACTGAACTCTTTCAACCCCTCGACATAAAACTGACACATCTTCCAATCTTTTTACTGTATGCTTGAAGGGTAGACTCCTAAAGCCCTGCTTCCCAATCATTGAAATCAAATACATTATTCTATTATAATGTGAAAACAACAGGGATTAAAAAAAAGAAAAGGGCATGATTTGTTTGTTTTTTTTTTTTTTTTTATTTACTCAGAATTACTCTTCTCCTCATTGAATTTATCTTTCCCTTCTCCCTATTTCTTTCTTCTCTTCCTTAGTTTCTCATTCTTGATATATATTTTTTAACGAAGTGTGACCTATAACTCTTATTTTATTAAAAAATAAATAAAAATACTCTCATATTTTAATAACAAGAGTTTCTACCTAAATTTCTTCACTCGTACTCGTTGAACTAGCTAGCCCAGCGGGCCTACTTGATAATTTCTTCTTATGTCCACATTAACCTATTACATGGTTGGTTAAATTTTAGCCAAGCTAAAATCCAAATACAACCTAATCTCATTGTATAACTTGTTAATTAATTTAATTTTTTACTTGAAAAAAACAAATAAAAGAATAAGAAAAGGAATTATCACAAAGGTAGATACATATTTATAAACTAATTATCTAGTGGCTAGAGCTATTTATTTTACAACACTTAAGCAAAAATGTCACCTAAAATCCAAAGTCAAGGAAAAATGTGTATTCTTTTATATAGAAAATAAGGATGAAAAAACAGTAGAATTACTACAATGCGGTCCTGGATGATCCTTGCACCACCGGCGACGGCGTTACCGGCTTGGACGACAACAAAATCAGCATAGCTACGGACGGTACGACGGAGGTGGTCTTTATCCACTGCCATATTCACCGCCGTTCTTATCCACGACATAATCACCACCAATGAAAAAGTTGAATTAATGAAAAAAAAAAAATCAAAGACCAAAAGAACAATCTATTTTTTAAAATTAATTTAACGAGAGAAAGTAACAGAGAAAAGGGATATAGAGGGAGAAGAATAAACAAAGAAGAAGAAGAAGAAGAAAAAGAATGAGTCAAGAATTTCCTTCATGGTTTGTGAGAGTTGACGCGTTGTCCTTCATTTGGTTTCTTGTCATCTTAGTTCGAGTCCTTTGCCTCTTCTTACGCAATATTACTGTCTTTTTTATTTGTTATTTGTTATTATTATTATTATTATTATTTCCTAAATGCTTTTTTTTCTAAAATATTCTGTCTTCTCTCCACCGTGTCATTCCCTTTCTTCTTTTTAGACGACCTTTAGGGTCCGTTTGGGATCACGTTTGGAGACGGTATTTTGAATATTAGAGATGGTTTGAATTTTGGAAATAAGCATTTAGTAAAATAAACTGTTTGAAATAAAAAATTACAAAAACTTAAAACGTGTTCGGAAAAAAAATAGCAATATGGATCTTATTTTGTTCCTCTCGAAATTCTATGTAATTTGAAAGAAAAAAAATATCATTTTGACTTAAAATGATAAAGTTATAACTTTTAAAGTTTGAATTTTATGAAAATATTTAGAAAAGTGAAATAGTAAAATTGGAGAAAAATGACAAAAAAAAAATTTTTGTTTGAAAACATTGTTTCTAAATGTGACCCCAAACTTTATATTTTCCTTTTAACCATAAACGAAAATGATATCTAAAGAGTAAAAGGGACTACTAAATAAATGAGTTTCTTCTTTTTTTTTTATTTTTTTAATTTAGAGGTGAGCTAAACCTTATAATAAAATCATGTATATAATTACCGTTAGGTTATATTTACAAATTTTTTTTTTTACCCTTCCTGGAAAATGTCATATATATTTTTGGTGGACATCGTTAGTGATCATTGGACCATCTACATCTATATTGTAGAATGATTAAAATTAGACCAGGAGAGCTCGAATTAATTATACTTTCATCTTTTGTTTCCCCTATTTCTCTCTCCGTTTATTTTTTCCAGTAGTCATGAAAACGACAGTTATTATTAGATAAACAAACGACATTTCTCAGAGACAAACGAACGAAAAAATTGAAGAAAACGACAACAAGTGGCAATATTTTTAAAATCAGACAACTAACAAAAACGATTACGTTTACTGAAACTACAAGCTATAACTATAAAGAAGAAAGACAACTTTAAATGAAGAACAAAAAAGGTTTAGTACGAGATCATTTCTTAAAACGCTTGTTTGAGAACAACAACGTATCTTATAAACGACAAGGACGTACAAACGACAAAATATGACTACTTTTTAAACGACAAAGGACTTCAGGACCAAAGCCACGAGACTCGAGTCACAATTTCTAGAAACGAAAAACGACAACATTCACAAAACCACAATTTAACCAACAAAAGACGGTGGATAAATGACAAATACATTAGAGGACAAAAACGTAAATTATAAAACGACTTCAAAAAGACAATGGATAAACGACAGCATTACGAAAAATGACATCTTTGAAAATAACAAGGGTCCACAAACGACAACAGTACTACAAAAAGAAAACGTTAAGTTCTAAGTCAAAACGACGATGTCTCTGAAAACGATGAGTGCGTAACGGTAAAATTTAAAGAAACGACAACAATCTTTATAGACAAACGAAACTTAAAACGACATAGTTCGTAGCGGGATAATTACAAATGATAACTAGAAAAAGGACTATATGTTGTTTTTGTAACCACCCGAGTTTTTAAACCGTTAACTAATTTATTTATTTTTAATTCATTTAGTTTTAATACTTATTTATGTTAGGTTCCAAAAATACATAAACTTTTTTTTTTTAACAAATCATATTCATACTTCATGAGTTAAATATGCTAAAAATTTTAACTGAAAAAATTAGAAATCTCTAAATAATAAATATCCTATTCAAATTCATACTTAGATAATATTTAAAAAGCTATAACGTCATGTGAGTTAAAAAGAAAGACTCTAAATCTTTTTATCATAAAGTACTCCTACTAGTTTAGTAATACCAAAATATTGATAACATAGTTATAAATATAATTGATACAAAATAATTTAATAAATCTAAATGTATAAATTAAATTTGTAATGGTATCTCAGTCCCTTCCTTCACCGCCACTGCATTGCCTTGCCAGTCCAGAAAACATCTAAGTGGCAAAATGCTTATATGCGTTACCTACAGCACGAACACACACATATGAGCTTTCACTTAGCAAGCATAAACAATATCTCACAAAATATTTTCATAGATCATATTATCACATGTCACAACATAAATGTTCAAAATGCATGTGATCTATATGTGTTCAATTATGCTTTATTATATATATATCTTATCAACTTAAGGACACTTATGTTGTAGCCATATACGCACAACCAATGGTGAGTTAGGGAAGCGACCCTCCAACAACATCCAAGGTCATGACTTATAACTTTCGTTCTTATCATATCCTCTCACTAATTGAAGGTTGGTCTGACACTTATTTCTAACTTTCGATAGCCTCATTCTTATTAATTGTGATAATTTGTAGATTTATATATCACTATGCATGTATCATTATGACATAAATGTCTATAAGGCATGTTGATCATATTAGTGCAAGAGAAATAATGCATGTCAAATGCTTAATCAAAGTAATACATATAATGCATAAATTCATCACATCATTAAAGCAAATCATAACAAACATAGAACATCAACAAGGAAAATATGTTATTTCATATTGTAGGTAAGGTTTGTACTTACCTGTCTTATATGCTTAAACTTCCAAAATAAAACCTCCTACTATGTAAGTTTGGTAAATTTGTCTGATTTAACAAGACCTCAATATTAGAGCAAGTCATGGTTATATATATATATATATATATATATATATTTTATATATAAATGAAGATAAGCTTAAATTACTTACATCATAATTAACCTTAATAATTAATTTTTATTAATTATTAAGTGTTAAAAAAATTTCAATTAATTATTATGTAATAATTTAATTTAATTAATTGATTAATCAATCAAATAATTAATTAATTAATAGTTAGTACTTAATTTTGAATAATTAAAAATAAATTACATAATTTTAATTGACTAATTAATAATAATATCATTAATAATTACTTTCTCTTATAATAATTATCAATTATTCATTTCTTATATTAATAATTAAATTATACTAATAATTAATGTTTAATTAATCTTTAATTAATCATCCATAATTATATTAATAATTTTATCAATAATTAATTAATAATTAATTTTGATAAATCACGTATTTTAATTATGTAGTTATTCAACATAATACTCTTACTAACACAACTAATAATCATCTATTAACTCTTATAATTAATTAATTAATAACTAATAACTAATTAACCTTCTTAATATAAATATTTTTTGTTATATATTTATTAGTTTATTAATCTATTTCTTAATTAATTAATTAATCTTTCTCACCTTAATGACAATGAGTCACCTAAGTGTATAACCCTGAGTGGGTTGTCTTCCATTTAGTATTGGGCTTGTAAGGCTCAATCTCATTAGTCATGGTCATTAAGTTGGGCTTAGGTGGTATATTGGTGTATGTCTAGTAATCCTCTAGTTTACTTTGTCTTGGCTCATCTAAAACTTGTGATTCAACTTTATAAAGTTATGATTTTTCATATTTATTTGATCATACACTTAATACCAACTCATTTCATCAATTTTTATGTCCATATGTTATGACTTACTCGTATGTCACATTTTTAATGTTTAATCGTTTTATCGGTATGAGATCTTAACTTGTAAGATTTATTTAAATTTGTATATAATTCCGTTTTAAATATTTGATGACCTTTTGAAAAGCCTAAAGTATCTAGTTTATGTCCTTATAATGTATTTTCCAAAATCTCAAGAGTTCCAAACTTTAGTATGGATGTTTCCTTAGTGTACCATAGTAAAATCTCAATTTATCATTATTTAATCTATTGTTGTGTGATTTATTAAAATTTATGTACTTATCTATTTTAAACATATGATAGCTCATATTAAAGCTTAAGATGTCTATTTTACAACCTTAAGTTATTTTCTTAATTTTTGGAGATTTATATGCCATAAAACGAGGTTTTATTACTGTTGGTCTCATGTATTCACCATATGCCTAGATTTATGGTTAAAATTAGAAAAAACATAAAAATTCACTTACAAATCCAAATAAGGTAAAATATATGTCATTGAAAAGCTTATAATGTCTAGTTTATGCACTAAAAACAGTTTTATAAAACATTATGGTCTACGAACCCAAAACATACAACTCGTGACTGGTATAGGGTTCCAGCAAAACCTCTCAGTTTATTGTCTTAACTTGTAAAATTCATCAAAAATTGCATATTTATCCGTTTAAGGCGTAAGATACCTTGTTGGAAAGCAAAAAAAAAAATATTTTTTATATCTATAACCTATAATCCAAAATTTTGAGCTTAAGGTTGGCTAGAATATACCACAGTGGTTCCTTTTCTTTCTAGTTTTGTGTCATAATTTCAAATGCACATAACTTTAAACATACATAAGCAAACCAAGTGATTCTAAAGCCTAAAATGAAGCTTATCCTCTATAGAATCTTATCATGTAATTAATTTTTTATATCAAAGTTTCTAACTCATGTCATATTATCACAACAGTCACAAGTTCTAACAAAGTTCGTAGATCTTACTGAAATGCTCTGTGTAACCTCCAAAGTTCTTCTCAAAACAATTTCCTAGATAAGAAGGAGTCTATCATTAAGATTCTAACTACATAACATGTTTTAATTCTCTAAAATGACCAAAACACAAAGAGAACCACTAGAATACCTCTAGTAACACGTCGTCTAACTCTGTTTCACACTTCTTCGAACTTGGTAATGTGGTTGCGTGGAGCTTGAAAATAGAAGGAGGAGGGTACTAGAGGGGTGTTGGGGTTGGAGAATAGTGTTGGTAGTTTTTGAGCTTGGTGTTGGCTAGAGGAGTTAGGTTTTTAAGCTTAACTTGTGTGAGAATGAAATGGGATGTTAGGGTTAATTTTCATCCAATATGCTTCTTAAATAGGGCTGTCTTTTGAGGGGTTAAGTGGAAAATATTTGCTGATTTCCAGCTTGAAATGGCGCCACTTTGAGAGGAGGGTTGGTGTGAAAATTTGTTCTGCAAGGTGGAAGACAAATGGTCTATTTCACATGTACTTGGTTGTGTCATATTGCTTAAACAAATCATGTTATTTCTTACTTGAGGTTGCATGCATGCACTACATACCTCTTTTCTTCTTATTCAAATTTCTTCTTGCTTTGACTACAAAGATCCGAATCCCTCATGGCTTCCCATTTTATTGTTTTTTGTTTTTTGTTTTTCTTTTTTCCAATTTTTCATCCATTGATCAAAGGTTGTTATCTTTGATCTTACGTATTGGATTCTCTACCACACCAATCATTGACTTAAGCTCTCATTGGTTACTTAAAATCCAAATATTTGCCATTAAATTTGCCTAGGATTCCTTCACATAAAATCTACACCATTGATTTCAAACATAATCCCAACTCTTGATCAATCCTCCACCTTTGGATTTACTCCTAGTAAATATTAACCATTCATCTCATATTTATGTGACACATTAATTTTTTCCAATCATGCTCTTAATACTTAAATATTGATATGACCAAAAGAAATACTAAGGTTATCAAATTGACATACTAATAATAATTGGGGTTCATTCCCAAAAATTAACATTTATATCTCTAATATGACGTAATAAATTTTTCATATAAACTTATATCTCATTCGACTCATTTTTTATGTATCTATAATTTCTCATTTAAATAGAGAAACTCAACATTATTAGATCATCGACATCATCATACTTATAATATATATTAAATCATTCATGATCATGAAATTTAATATTTATCAAATAATTTATTAGAAGTATATTAATAAAAGAAATTCATGATAATAAATCATTAAATCAAATATATGAATTTCTGCGAGTAAATTTAAAACAACATCAGTTTATAAGAACAGCAAACGACAACAACTTAAAAAAGGGTAAAAAGTCTGAAAACAACATCCAAGAAAAACGACAGCTTGTGAAAGCGACAATAATAAATAAACAACAACAGATGCTACAAGAGGATTATAGAATTTTTTTGAAACGTCAACCAATTTATGGGAAAAACTACTTGTAAACGACATCACTCTAGAAAACAACAATAGGAAAATAAATTTAAAAAAAGAATAGGAACAGAATTAAACTGATTTAGATTAAGGTTAGGACATGTGAAACGAAGATTCAGTTTTAGTATATCAAACTTGAACTTTAATAAAATGAAATAATGAGTTATAATCTAACCACTATATGCTTTGAGCATTAGAAAAAATAAAATTAAAATAAATAAATAAATAAACAACAACAACAACTAATATTATCCAACCATAGTAAATTCAGCGAAAGCAATATCATGTATATTTTATGAGCACTATGCATGAAATTTTGACAATCTAATTCATGGATTAGTCTTTATTATTTTACTCCATTGTCTACCAAAACAATAAATTAAAAAAAATGAAATAAAATAAATTGAAAATAGGAATGTCAAAAGAGTACTCTGTATATTTATGTGGATGATTGTTCCAATTACAAATGGGGAACCATTAACTGGATCAAAATCAAATTACAACAGCTCTTTCTCTTCTACTTAAAGAATCTGCTACAATGTGTATAGTTATTGGATCAAAAAACATACCAGCACTCACAGAAGATATTCCAGATCCTGAACATACAGCAAGAATGAAGAATCTATAAATATTGCTTCTAATATTTTATGGCACGTTCAAAAGCACTGATTTTTCGCTCCTTTTTTTAATCCAAAATGAAGTCGTTCACCGCAAGCTCGCATCTATAGATCGATATCCGGCATTGGCATTTTCCAAAAATTCCATGAGTTAAAGTCTTCCTGCACAACCAATTAAAATTAGGATTGTTGGAACCTAAAACCCGAGTTGAGTAGATCGTTTTGTTTACCTGCTCGACTAACAAAGTCGGAGGGAACATGTCATTTACAAGAGTGTGTAAAGAAGTGTAGGACTTGACATCGATGCGATGACTAATAGCGACCTCACCCTGCCGGATTACGAAGCAACAATTAGGAAGGATATATTTTGTTTGTTGATAAGTAACACAAACATTAGTTAAGTAAAGATACCTTAGGGTTGATTATGAAAATTTTCCCCTTCGGAATTCCAATTTTCTTGTAGCTAAGCTCATCTGTGTCTCTATTTCCAAAACCAGCGTAGAATGGATTGTAATCAGAAGGGAATAGCCTCTTAATATCCTGTAAATGAAAATTTGGAACACATGAGATAAAAATGTTGAAAATTAGACGTCTACGAAAAGCGTCCAAGTTGCTATAGTTCTTAGGCTTTTGGCAATTACCTCCAAGCATGCAATCTTGAATTCGTGAGGTGCTCTTCTTATCACTGCCATCAGCAAATAAGGGAGAAACAAAAAAACAAAACAAAACAAATTAATTAACCCGAGCAAACGTCAAAATGAATATACAGTTACTATTGTTTGATACCAATATAAAGAAGTCCTGACAGATAACTAAATATGGAAAAACCAACTGAAATCTACATCGAGACCTCACCTTCGCGGTATAATGAAGGAAATAGTCCATCGGGTGAGATTACAACAGGTCCATTGGGTAAAGTGTTTCCATCCTGTACATAAGAAACGAAATGAATTTGGCTCGTGCAATTCTTTTAATATAGCAGTTCCAATTGAAAGATTGCAAAACTAACAAGAATTAAGTTATATTGCTACCTGTTTAAGGTTGAGTAAAAAGCTTCTCGTTAGATACGCCTGAACAATAGCACGTGCACTGAGAAATAGTAGCTGGTATCCATTTTCCTGTCATTGATTCCAAATTTATCTTTAGATCTTACCTTCAACAAAGAGAAACCTATTGCTCTAGATGGTGTCAAATGCAAATTCAAAAGTTTGGTAGCGTTTTGGAAAATGATTTTTCTTTGGGTATGAAAATAAAAATAGGATTTTTTATTTTTTATTTTTATTTTATTTTATTTTTTTTTTGGGAATGATGCTGAAATCGTTTTTAAAATTGTTTTTGGTTGTGTTTTTAGAGATGTTGGTTTGGGTATAAGAAAAAGGTGCAACCCTCCGGACAGATGAATTTATATCAATAAAAGAGTTATGAATCTATGTAAAACAGACAGAGATTGTTGCAATGCTATAACAAACAGAATGTATTGAAAGAATTTGATTTTTGGTTAACCAAACACTTAATCACACAACTATACTAGCAAGCACTGCATCATGATTAATTGCATGTCCAAACAGGAAGAAGTTGTCATGCTTTTCTACGGCACGTATTCAGTTCATCAGGCTCAGAGGTAATGAAATGCTCAGCGGAACGAAATATAAATTGTGGACACAAAAAGAGCTAATGAAAGTACCTTAATTGCAGAGAATAGCTTAGCTACCCCAGATTGTGACCAATCCTTTCCAACTAAAGGCATGAACTGACCTAAAACATCCGACCTAGAATAGTACGTTCCAAGTGAATAAGCTGCAATATATTCATATATACTTGATAGACATCGCAAGGTCAAAGGTCATATCACAAAAAAGCTTATACATGCATGCACAATATTAAGTTCGGCAAAAGATAGATGTTGGGCAGTTCAAAAATCACAATCCTTTCACTGACATCTTGAACTATTAAGATTACGGGAGTCTCACTTCGTTATTGTTCCATCAACATCAGAGATTACAATTCGTGCATTCCACTTCCACAAGTAAATATGTGCATCAACCTATAAAAACAAATACCATGTCTTACAGCTAAATACTAGAAATGGAAAAAAAGGGGAAAACACCACTAAGTATCATCTTCAAAAATAGTAGACAATTCACTAAACCAAGAGAGAGAGAGATCGCAAACCTGTTGTTTTCCTAAAACTCGGGTGGAGAAACTGAAAGTTATAAAATTTTGACCATCTTTCAGGTTCAAAGAGGCTATCTGCTCATTAGTGGGAACATTTGTCCGCACAAATTGTTTGCGTGGAGATTCGTTGTGGCTCTGGGATGTTGGACTCTCTAGTTGTGAGTTTGGTAAAACAGATTCAGAATCAACAAATTCTTCCTCATTCGACAAATTACTGTCAGTGTGGTCAAGTGTTTTGACCCTTCTAAATGGAATAGACCATATCCTCCACCTCCGTCCAGAGGAGGTGGGTGTCAATCCGGAATCATCATTTTTGGGCTTTGAAGAGTCATTTGGTTCCACAGGAATTAAATCCTTGGGTTCAATAGGCAGATCCAAACCAAATGCAGCCATTCCCAGAACTATATGAGCAGCTTTTTCCCATGGCAAATATTTCCCTCTAAATCTAACAATCAGGTTTCCATTCTTAATAATCGATGGAGCAGAACTCTTAAATTCCTCTGCTGATATGCGATGTGCATTAAAGGCTTCAGCAGCTGCATCCAAGCCCATACATGCCTGAAGTTTGTTCCCACAGAGCGAGATCTCAAAACCTGCAAATTGAAAGATTGACAAACAAAAACACCTACTTTAGGATCAAATCACAATAAAATTTTTCAAAACCACAAAGAATAGCTTACTTATGTTTGAATGAGTTTGTAATGCATCCGTTGAAGTTGTTGTAGTAGATTCCATCTGCTCATTTCTAGTGCTTTCATCTTCATCCATAGGCCTCTCTAGAGTACAGTATACACCTGACTGCTGTTGATGTATCAGACTGTTCACCCTTCCATTCTGAATTTTCAGCAACAGAGTGAAGAGATCTGCCTGCTAGATCATCAACACGTGTGTCTTCTGCACCATCCGCATTTTGGTCAACCAGTCCGTCTTCATGCTGTACATCCATTGACTTATCATTGTTAACTGAAACTGGACTACAAGAAGGAGATGACCCGTCAATGTTTCTGAATACAGCACCAGCATCATCAGTCTCATCATCTACCGTAACAGTTTGGTGAGCCTCAGCCGAACTTTGGACCTTCGATGATGAACCCAAATCTTTAAAATGAGTGTCTTCAACCTGTCTAGGAAGTTCTGTTACCTCTGAAGAGTTCTCGAAAACCTCTTCCTTCCCAACTTCTGACACATGTTCTGATAACTCTGATGAAACCAAATATTTTAATTGATTATCTTCAACCTGGCTAGAAAGTTCTGATAACTCTGAAGAGCTCTTGAAAACATCATCCTTCTCGATGTCTGCCAAATCTCCTGAGTCACTTTCTGTCATTGCAATATTTTGGGTTTCGGTCACTTGGTTATCAGAAGAGTTCTGGAGAACCACTTCCTTTGAGAATTCCGCTACGTCTTCTGAATCATTATGCACCTGAACATTCCCTTCTGTCATTGCAATACTTTGGGTTTCGGGCACTTGCTTATCAGAAGAGTTCTTGAAAACCTCTTCCTTTTTAACTTCCGCTACATCTTCTGAATCATTATGCACCTGAACATTCCCTTCTGTTACTGCAATATTGTGGGTTTCGGGCACTTGACAGTCATGTTCTTCCTCTCCTTCACAAACTTCCAGCCGATGCCCAAAAGCACTATCGTCATTGTTAACACCAGAAGCATTATCAGATGCATCATTTGCCGAGGAATTCAGCTTGCTAATATAGTCAGCAGCCCAAGGATTTTCCCCTGAACTAAGCTCATCATTGCCATCACAGAATTTGGTCCCTTCACCTGGGCCGAGATGAAACTGAGGGGTGCTTAACTGCACATTCTCCGTATTCTGTTCTGACACTGTGATGGGGGCCGTCAATATATGACCATCCACACTAACCAACACAACTTCTGAATCTAAATTCTGCGACTCCACAGCATTCTCACAGTCCAAATTATCATACCGCGTAGATTCATACTCTGACAACTCAACAGAATCCATCAAGAGAAGATTGCTCATCTTGGAACTCATAAAACCTGCGCTCACCGTCAGACTCCACCCTCTCTATTCCCTCTTCCCCAAAGGACTCGCACTCCTCTTTCATTTGAGCTACAGCAGAATCTGAAACACCATGATCAAGCCTACAAATATCAACATTTTCATTTTCATAGTGCTGCTTATCCCCATTTATGCTACTAAATTCCAGGCTTTCAGATTCCTCAGAAACCCCATTTTCAGTTCCGATACCAGTATCAACCTCCTTGATGAAATAAGCCTCACCGGAGTTATCAAGATACATATGGAAATTGGCTTCAACACCATTGACCGATATACGGACAATCTTCTCGGCACCCTTGAGAACACCTTGAAACTTACCAAATCGAACGTACCACGGCGTGCTCCGGAATGTCCCATCCTGCTGTTTGACAACAATGACATCGACAGCACCACCGAAGGGATGAAATGGCGTAGCAACCGAGTAAACACCTTGGGTAATTAAGCTGCCAACTCTACCCACTACATTCATTTGGACAGCTATCCAAATACCCTTTTCAGAATCTCATGAAAGATTGTTCAAGAACTAGAAAAAGTCAACCCGTTGACACTAATTATATCTCCCCAATCAGAAAAAAAGGATTGATTTCAGGAGATTCTCAAACTTTTTTCCCTTGATCAATACTCACTCTCATTCATCGGAGCTATACCTGCATAACAAGAATTGCGAAAGACGATCATTTTATCAGACATAAAAGAAAATCAATTTCATTCGCCACAAACATAAACCCTAAATTCACGAAATGAAAAAGAAGTCGAACATTGGAAACAATTTGCATAGTTGACATTTCGATAAATTAAATAAAAACATTCCAAGACTTTTAGTACAAGGAAACTCGTATTCGATTTATTGAATTGATGAAATTCATAACTTCTTCAATGCATCCGCCGATTACATTTTCTTAGCAACCAAACAAAGCATTAACGCCAACATTTCCAACAAAATCACAATTAAAAAGAAAAACCCGCCAGAGAAAAAAAGAGAAGTACCAATTGTGTTGAACTAACAGATTGAAAGGAAATTGGAAACTTGAAGGGAAAAAAATAACGATCAAGAAATGAAATTTGAACACAGAGAGAGAGAGAGAGAGAGAGAGAGAGAGAAGGTGATCGAGCAGCTTAGAAACTGAACCAACGATTCTTTTTTGGTTTTCTTACGTGGCTTACAAAAAAACTTGTATTCAAATCAAATTCGTGAACTGCCTAAATTTCCAAAGCATCTGCGATTACAGTTTCTCGGCAACCAAACAGACCAGTAACGCCAAATTTTCCAGCAAAACGGCAATAACAAACAAAAATAAATTAAAAAAACGTGAGAGAGAGAGAGAGAGAGAGAGAGAGAGAACGTACCAAGAGAGTTGAACTAGCAGATTGGGAAGCAAAATTTGGAAACTTCAAGGAAAAAAACAAAGATCAAGAAACGAAATTTAAACCGAAAAAATTATTTATTGGGCAAAATCGAAAAGCTCAGAAACTGAACCAAAATTTCTCCTCTTTTTTTCCTTATTTTTTGGGATTAAAAATCGAGAATTTATTACAAGCGAAATCTAATCCAATATCCAATCTTCTTGAATCCAGAATCATTAATGAAACCGAAAGATTTCTTGGTCGGAGACTTCGAAGTTTGGGCTTGGAATATAATTATTATTTATCTTTTTTTTTTTCTTATTATAGTCCCCAAACGAAAATATAGAATTTTTTAATTTAACCAAAAAAAAAAAAACACTTCTCGTCGTGTTTCTTGCTTCCACGGCTAATAAGCAATAAATAGGTAATCCTGCGATGGGATTACTGTTGTGGTCGTGTTTTTGGCCGAAATTACGGACGTGCCCAAGCGAGTTCTGTTGGAATTGTCGACTGTTGGGAAGGGTAATTTGGAGATTTCAAGGTGCCCGGGTTTGAACAGGGAAACTGGTTGATTTGGGCCACCAACCCTCCAAGTAGTAGTAGTACTCTTGTCTTAGAGTGAACGAACTTTTAATTGGTCAGAACATTGAATTGCCCAATTTACCCTCGAGGTTAAAGGGTGATTCTGCTATTTCGGGGACAATAAGGAAATAATGGTCATTTCAAATATGTTATAGGACCCATTATGTAATGGGTGTTCTTCATATGCCACCGTCCACAATTTCTATTTTTCCAAATGATTTTGTTATCTTTTTTTTTCGACGGTTGACTCACTAATTTTGATTCATTTAGAAAATATTTTAGGGGGTAAATCAAATATTCATCGTAACACCCACTGGATGGGTTGGCAAGGGTAGTTGTTTTTGTTAGACTTTTCTCCTTCATTCATTCAGAGGAGGATTTACGTTGTCTCCCCTTAAGCTTCGCTCCAACTTTGACCGTTGAAGCATAGTTTGGTGATGATAAGGTAGACCTGGAATGACTGACAAAGAAAAACTAATATAAAGAATGTGTCTTCTTGTGATACCTAAAAAAATGGGTTCCTATTTGTAAAGTTGAAAACCTGAAAATAATTAAGTCACCCCTAAATACTATTTTTTTAAAAAAAAAAATCAAATATTCATCATTATATATTATAGAAAATATTTTGAGGATAAAGGAAATATTTCATCGCTACGTATCTTAAAACATGTATGAATTCTAATATAACCTAATGGTTTAGATATTTTTCCCTTTGGCCAAATCTACAACCATAGAATAATAGGATCAATGACCGAAATAGAACAATGGTCGAGTCTTTGGCCAGTTGTTAGTGAGTCATAACAAATAAAGTAATTGGCAGCAAAAATGAATAGAGACAAAGACAGTTGATTTAATAAAAATTGAGATAAGAAATGGTGTGACACAGAGAGAATAGGGAAATATAAGATGTGTTCAATGTGAAATATACTGAGAAGGGCGTCAAGTGTACTCTAAAGAGGCGTCTCCCAAAAGGTCCCCAAGGTTTATGGAGTACGCCTCTATTTATAGGGGATGATTAACTGATTTGAGTTGCTTGATTCTTGTGGAATATGCCTAATGCTAAGGGGAAGTTGCCTTTTACTGTATAGGTTGACTTTCTAATTCATGAATGACTGGAAGATATCGGGAAACTATTTTTTCTAATGAGATATGTGCTTACTGGCTGATTTTTCTTACCTAATTTGCTTGATTCAGTTTCCTTTTTTGATGATCACGAAGTGAACTTTCTTCTAATGACTCGTCAGTCATCCACCAATCATTCTGTTATTGATTGAGACTCATTCCTAGGTCTTGTGGGCTATTCATTCCCGCATTGTCTCATGCTCTCTGATGACATGTATGGTGAGAAATGAGATACGAAATCTAGTCTCAATATATTTCAAAATTCTACATTAAATATTAGAATATGATGTACAATCACGAAAAATTTATATATGTGGTTGAATGCATAATTTGGCAATAATTTCACACCTAACTCAACTGTGAAATACAATTCAAATTCCTCACCCCAAATTTAAAAAAAAAAAAAAAAAGTTATACACCAATCACGGGGATGTTTGGTGTCACAATCCAAACCTTAAAATTACAATTCAATTTTTATTTTTTTCCTCAGCTTTACTATTCATACAGCATTGTAACTCAAACTTTAAAAGTCCATAACTTTGCATAGAAAAGTCCAAATGAGATGTTTTTTTTTTAATTGCATAGAATTTCGAGACAAACGAAACAAACTCCATTTTTTTTTTTCTGAATACAATTTAAGTTTTTACACTTTTTAACTCTCAGCAATTCAAATGCCTCGATAAATGCATAATCAATTCAAATCCAAATTTTACAATTCAAATCTTAGCACCAAACGTATATTAAAATTATCTTTAAATTTCTAAACATAACTTTTCCTAAATAGCATATTTTATGAAAATAATTTTCATATCTATTAATTCATTTTTTTTTATCTTGCTGATTGTCTTTTTAGTATAATTTTATATAATATGATCAAATAATATTAATTAGATTTTCAAGAAAAGAAAAACGGATAATAACAAGACAAAAAATTCGATACAACTACAAAATATTTAAATTAAATAAGATGTTAGTGGTCCTATATCTTTTTCTACCATTTCATTTAAATCCAATGGTGTAAAATATGTTCCAAATCAATAGAGAAAAACATATAATCCACTACAGATTTGTCCAAAAAGATAGATTAGTTTGTTTTTTTCTTTTTTTTAATGCTAGTTGACAAGCGGAATAGATAAATAAAGTAAAAATAAGTAATAATAAATTAAAATAAAATTACCACGTCAATGATCTATCATAAGGAGATAACAAAATCGTCACGTAACAGTCTCAGAGTAAATGACGAATTATCATATATTAGTGATTTATCCTTTTAATATAATATGATATATAAAGTAAAAGATTAAAATATTCCAAAAAAAGGATTAAAAGAGCATAGATTGTATCCTTTTTCACGTTTGGTCATGTGTTTTATCAAATGTTTGTTGTATCCTTCTTGATAGCAAAAAGAATTCTAATGTTTGGATCTTTTGGCAATACGTTACATGCAAAAGACACGTCAAAGGTAGAAGAGAGGTGACAATTTGTATTAACTAATTGTATTCGTATTGTTTGGTTTGTCATTGTCAATGGTATAAGAATATATCAACTTCAACATGATTCACTTATAAATCAAGTCGGACAATTTAAGAAAAGCTTTGTGATTATTATTTTTAGGTGAGAATGGTTCATAGTATTTCACGCTTTATTTTTAGAATTTTATTTTCTCAATTGGTCACATTATTGTTACTCTTGATAATAACAATAAGTAAACTTTCAAAAAATCCAACATCTAGGTATCGAAAACAAAATTCAGTTTTTTTTTTTTTTTAGTCAACATACTAAATACAAAAACTTGCTTCCCAAATAATTTATGTAAAAAGAAGGGCATAATCTTTTCCCTTGAATTTTATCTATATATTATGAGTTATTAAATTTAAGACTTCAAAATCCCTTACTAACTTGATCAAAATTCCAATAAAATCAAGAATTCAAGAACTTAATCTACGATTTAAATTCACACTCTCACTAAACAATTAAGAGACCAATCAAACCAAATTACTCTACTAATAATTGAAGGAGAAAATGTATAATACCACTAGAAAGTCCATAATCCATTTCTTTATTATTTAACTAAAATTAAAGAGAAATTATTAATGGTCAAAAGACGTTAAAAAAACCCTCCCACGGCGAAAATGCAGCTCCGGCGAGATCTGAACATCAAGCAACCACCAGATCTCAAGGGCATTATCGTCAAACAAACCCCTAATAATAACAAAGCTTCAAAACCACGTCACCACCACCGGCGACTATTTCTCTTCTAAAATAACGAAATTACCCTCCATCCTCCACCTCCGCCTTTGATCTCAAGGATATTATAGTCAAAACACCCAAAAGAAAGCCTCAAACCCACGCACAACCACCATTCCCAGCTCAATTAAGAACTAGTTCGCCGACTACTCGTCTTCTAAAATGACGAAATTACCCTTCCTTCTCCTCGATCTCCGCTCCATATCTCAAGGACATTATAGTCAAAATTGCTCCTAATACCAAAACTTGAAATCCACGTCACCACCACTGCTCACCTCTTTATTCTCTCTCTCTTCTTCGTCCTCTTCCACCATCTCACCGACTATCCCATCTCTCCTCTTCTCTCTCGTTCTCTCTAGCAAAATGACGACACTACCCTTCATCGTCGTCCTCCTCGTCCTCCCCGTCTTCCTCCCACTCGCCGCCGGCGAAATCAAATCCCTAACCATCACCGGCGACAACCGGCCGATGATCCTCTTCGAGAAGTTCGGGTTCACCCACACGGGCCACGTCGAAATCTCCGTCAAGAACGTTGCCGTCGCCTCGGCATCCACCACTGAGCCCTCCCGCCTCGGCTTCTTCCTTCTCTCGGAGGAATCCCTCCTCCAGGTCCTCATGGAGATTCAGCAGGACCCGCAGTTCTGCGTTCTCGACTCCCGCTACGTCCTCCACCTCTTCACCTTCCGCGACCTCTCGCCGCCGCCGCTCTCCTCCTTCAACCACTCCTACCCCGTCACCGCCCCCAACGAGTACAGCCTCTTTTTTGCCAACTGCGCGCCCGCCGGCACCGCCGTCACCATGGACGTCCGCACCGACGTCTTCAACCTTGACCGCGACGGATCTAGGGATTACCTCTCCGCCGGCCTCACTCAGCTTCCGTCGCTCTATTTCTTCTTCTCTCTTTTCTATTTCGGATTCCTAGGGTTTTGGATCTACATCCTCTGGACGAACAAGAGATCCGTACACCGGATCCACCTCCTCATGGTGGGATTGCTCGTCATGAAGGCTCTGAACCTGATCTGCGCGGCGGAGGACAAGCATTACGTGAAAGTCACCGGAACGCCTCATGGTTGGGACGTTTTGTTCTACATTTTCCAGTTTATTCGCGTCGTTTTGCTCTTTACGGTCATCGTTTTGATCGGGACTGGTTGGTCGTTCCTGAAGCCGTTTTTGCAAGAGAGGGAGAAGAAGGTTTTGATGATCGTGATTCCTCTTCAGGTTCTGGCGAATGTGGCCTCGGTCGTGATCGGCGAGACCGGGCCTTTTATCAAGGATTGGGTAACTTGGAACCAGGTTTTCCTGTTCGTTGATATCATCTGTTGCTGCGCCATCATATTCCCCATTGTCTGGTCGATCCGATCGCTGCGAGAGACATCGAAAACCGACGGCAAGGCCGCGAGGAACCTGGCAAAGCTGACGCTTTTCAGGCAGTTTTACATTGTCGTGATTGGGTACTTGTACTTCACGAGGATAGTCGTCTTCGCGCTCAAGACCATCGCGGCGTATAAGTATCAATGGGTGAGCAATGCCGCCGAGGAGATTGCGAGCCTTGCGTTTTACGGCGTGATGTTCTACATGTTTAGGCCCGTGGAGAAGAACGAGTACTTTGTTCTTGACGAGGAGGAAGAAGAAGCCGCTGAATTGGCTCTTAGAGAGGAAGAGTTTGAGCTTTGAATTGGGTAGTGGATAAGAGACTTTGCTTGCTTGGTTTCTGCAAATGGCAGGGCTTGTCTTGCGGATTCAAGACACAGGAATGCCTTCGTCGAGTATGCTACTTCTACTTGTAATCTTTTTCGTTGCTTTTTTTTTTTCCTACTTTGAAGAAAGATTTGTAAGTGTAACTCAAAACGTTTTGATCCATAGAATTATCGAGTCATTATGCTTGATACTGAAACTCTTCTTCATGGAGTGGCTTACAGATAACTCCGCCCCCATTCTTTGTGGATTTGTTGTCTTTTTAATGTATTATCATTCATTATCTCACTATAAGATTGATCATCTTAACCTCTTTTATATGCATATGTATATATGTATGTATGCAAGGGCGGAGCCATAAACATATTCTAGTGGTGGCGTATATCAAAAAAAAAAAAAAATTTCAAGATAAAAATAAATTTTAGTGGTAGTTATGTGAGAATTTTTCATTTTAGTGGGGTCAAAGCAGCAAAATTGTAAACATAAAATTAATGTTAGTCGGGAGTACGTGAGAATTATTTATTTTTAGTGGGGGCAAAATATGGATTATATGAGAATTTTTTTTTTTTAATTTTTAGTTGGGGCAAATTGTAAAAATTATAAAATTTTTGGGGTAAATTTAAAAGGGAAAAAATTTTGGGTGGGGCTACAGCCCTCCCTAGCTCCGCTGCTGTATGTATGTATTTGTATGTATGTATGTACATATGTTGTTTCTCGTTACAGTTTTCATTTTTTCAAGCTATTGTGATGACACTGCTTATGCTTTATAGAGTGCCTGACATTTGATGATTTGTTTTACATAAAAACTCATAGGCACAATTGGTTTTTTGAGCTATTTATTATGCATGAAACTTTGCATCTCGTATATGTTCTTTCTTATTACTTTATACTGTATGCATGTTACATTAGTGCAACTACTAGGTCTGTATACATATATATGTATTTTTTTTCCCTTTACAGTTCCTTAAATAGGTAAGCACTTCCCTCTTTTCGGGATTTGTATTGGACATTTCTACTCTGTAGCAATTAACTAGAAACTAGTCATTGACATTGCCACTCATTTGGTGTGAACATCTCCTTAATTTACAATTTAGGTTGCCAAGATTTGTGCCAGTTTACAAAAAAGATTTGTGCAATAACTTAGGAATTTCTGTGTCTCAATTGGTTTTGCACCTGCCCTGCTAATTGGATCTTAGTGTTTAGGTGCAGTTGTGTGAGAATCTCCTTATTGATAGCTTTGTTTGTGTTGTCTGGAGTTATTGCTTTTATGCTAGCTGCGTGATTCGAGTTAATGCTTATGCTAGCTATGTGATTCTTTGATAATATGATTTTGGATCAGTGTTTTGCATTGCATAATTTGGATTGTATGAATTTGGTGAATATAATTTATCAATTTGGTAGTAGTCACTAATGTTATTGAATGGTCCTTCTCCTTCCCCTAGTGCTTAGAATATTGTTGATGTTATTGATCGTCATAAAGGGATCATTGTAGCAATTGATAAGAATCTTGTCTTTGCAAGTAATATCATGTTTATAGGCCTTCCTAATTAATGATCTATGTTTCCTTGATGTTTTACTAGAAAGCTTATATGAAAGAGATTAATATTATGTTGGTTTTGGAAATTGAAGAAAATCTTTATTCTTCAATTTGGTATGCATGTACAAAACTGATCTAAAAGGGATCAAAGCTTGGTATGGTGATGATTGCAATGGCAGATGTTTTAGCATTTGGTGCTTTTTGTATGACATCCCCAAGATTTAACGTTTTGTTCATGCTACTTAGAATTGATATCTTGAATTGGATTAAGGTATCTGTGAAAAAAATGATCAATTGATTTAGCTTGGGTCTTTGAGTCTAAATGTAGATGGAACACACTTCTTCTTTGTGCTGGTTTTGTTTGTGAAGTGCGAATATCTTCCTAATTAAGAGTGTAGGTTGCCATGATATTGCAATGCAAGTTAAAGAATAGAAATGCTATGCACTGTGCAAGTTAACAAAAGTGTATGATTTATGTATTTTTTTACTAAAGTGATTTTCTGTGTCAATTTGGCGTGCACCTACTAAATGGATTTATGAGCAGCAAAACTCATAGGAAATATTGTTAAGGTGCAAGTGCGTTCAGAGCCACCCTAGTGCATAGGTACAGTTGTACGAGTGTTTCCTTCTAAGCTTTGCTCATGTTAGTAGTCACTGTATATGAAAACTCAGGCTTTGCGCTTATTACAATGTCATTATCACGGTTTACACTCTCAGCCAAGTGTTTTGGAAGGACCAGTTCAATAAGGTTAGTTACTGTCTTCTTGTTAGACGTGTTAATGTTTCAACCTTAGTTATGTGATTCCCCGAAAATACCATGCAGATTGCATCTTAAGGGGTCAGTGAGAGGGAAAATTTCGAATTTAGATCTTGACGAGGATTGTTTTGGGTCTGTTGACAGCCGCATTAGTGTTTTGGTAGCATGATCATTCTCCTAATTGGAAGCTTCGTTCATGTTGCTTGGAAACCTTATTTTGCATAGGATTTATAAGTTTTGGAGACTAGTTTATGGAGTTGTTCGTTCGTAATCAGAGTAGATGATAATTCAGGCCTTGCCTTTTTTCCAGCGTCATTTTGTTCTACGATACAATTAGGGGATTAACTTTTCTGGTATTTAGTATGCAAATGTCCCGTTTCCCAGTCTCGACCGACTGTCTCTTATTAGAGGATTCATGAAGAGCTTGTTGTGGCAATTAAGAAGAAGCTACCCTTTACAAGTTCTGTCATGTAAATAGGATTCCCTAACTATCAATCTAGGTTTCCTTCTTGCTGTAACGATGTAAAGCTTTTTCTCTTCCTCAATTCGGTGTGCAGCTACGAGACTGATCTTATAGTGCGAAGCCACTTGAGAGACGTTGTGGTGATGATTGCAATGCAATGACAGCCGTGTACGCATTTTGGTGATTTCGAATGATATCCCCAAAATTTTAAGGTTTTGTTCATGCTGCTTGGAAATGATATCGCAAATTGTGTTATGATTTTAGTGAAGAAAATTATTATTGGTTTAGATTATATCCTTGGGTCTAAATGTAGTTGGAATACTAATCTTGTGCGTCCTCTTTTTTATTGTCATTATGGCACTTTTAGGTGAAACTTAAATAAGTTTATATCCCTTATTGATTTGGGGAGAGATTCAATTAGGATTTAGGAGAGCAAATTTTCTTTGGATTAGGATCCGTGGTTTTGAATATGTTATTTCGGCTTAGCCAGAAGTTGAAGATTTCGATGGTCAAGCCTGAAATGGGAGTGAGAAGTATCTAAACTATGGTCTGGTTGTCTTTGGAAAGACTCGTCCAGCAAGGCTCCTTGTTAACCTTTATTTGGTGGTGTAGTAGGAATCAGATCATATCAAAATTATATCAATTCTCTATCCTCTCACAATTCCTTCTCACCTAGGTGATTTACCACATCCTCTTTCCTATCAAAGGAGATTTCTGTAGTAGTTATCAGATAACATCAAAATCATATCAGGAAAAAAAAAAGAGTACGAAAAGACAACACAAAACAGCACAACGCCTTTTTTTTTTTTTTCACACCCTCGGCACGGGATTATTATTATTGTAATTCCTTTCGTTCTTCGGTGTTTGGTTATGCCGGATTTCGTAGTTATGATGCCGGATATCTTGGACGTGGTATGCTTTTGCTTGAATAGCTTATGGATATTAAATTGTCAAGAGGATAAGGTGATTAAGTTTGGTTTACCGTGTTAATATGGAGAATGTTTTGGCTTAGTGCCTTTCCATCCTTATGATTTATTATCCAAAGAAGAAAAACAATAAAAAGCTTCTGTATTGGGGGTTTACCTTAGAATGGCTAGGAAATATGAAGAAGAAACCGATAAAGACTTGTCATGTGAACTCAACTGCCATTTGTTACTAGCTACTTTTGGTGGATGAGGGGATGTTCAGTTGGTGGTGTGGTTGTAACTTCTCATTGACTATAATTAATAACTTTAATCCTAAAAACTTGTGATTTTGGGATTGAAATGGTAAGGATCAGGAGCTTGAAATTTATTGCTTTTTGTTGCTACAAGAGGTAAATTCGCTGCACCAGTAATGTTTAGGAAGTCAATGTTCTATGGAATCATATCGTTGACACCACTGATTATAAATTTTTGGTAGGATATAAAATTGCGTGGTTTAAACTGTTAGATCTTTATTACTGGGTAGTAGAGGCATTTTTTGTTTTTTGTTTTTTTTTTTTTTGTTTTTTGTTTTTTTTTTTCTTTTAAAATTTAGAGATGGAGGATTTGAAATCTATAATGAAGTTAGGTGTAGAATTATCGTTAGGTTATATTTGTAATCACGAATAATAAACTTGTCGTTGAAAAGTATAAAATTGCATACTTAAATACCCTTGATTGGAAAACATGCGTGGGGGTATAGAGTCGAGATCAATGAAGTAAATGTTGACAATTTAACAATATTTTCCCGATCTTATTATAAATTTTAGACTTTCAGGGATTGTTTCCGGTTGTTCTCTAGATCCTTGTTGGATCAGTCCAGCACACAAATAGACACCATTCATCTTAAAATTTAACAGTCATATATAGGCGAAGGCCAAAAAGTAGAAAAAGAAAACTGGCTGTGTGTAAACGGTTCTTTTGTAAAATGAACGACATGTCGTTTTCTGCGTGAGTTGAACTAATGACAACAATTCTTAATCACAGTTTTCTACACACCTCAAGGCTAAAATTACTACCATCCCCAAAACAACAATTCTTAATTACAATTATCACTCAACTCTCTATCAATCATACACTCCACAGTGTGTTGACGACTCTAATAGCAACATGTGTACCACACTACCACACTTCTTCTTCTTCTTCTCTCTCTCTCTTTTTTTTTTTTTGAGGAAACTACCACTCCAAAATTAATGAAAGATCTAAACTTTTTTTGTTTTTTTTTTTTGTTGTTGTCACGTCTTCAAAGACTCTATCCTACTGGAGGACCATTTAAAATGCCTAATTTTTTTTTAAATATAATTTTTCTCTAATTTTATAAATTTCAATTCTTTAGTTAGCACTCGTGATTTGATTCCACATAATATGAGACACAATTCTTCATGTTTGTTTTCTTGTTGGCGAATAATCACTTATTTTACACTTAAAAAGTATCGAATAGTCAAGAATTTTTTCTTTTTCAAAACAAAATGAAAAACAAAAAATCAAGAGTTTCTGCCCCCTATAATTCTAAAAGAAAGTCGGGTTTGTAAAGTTCAGAGGGCCTCTCCCACAAAGCAAGTTTGGAGAAATTTTAATATCACATTGAAAAAAAAAAAAAATAAATAAATAAATAAAGGAAAGAAAAGAGAGAGAGGGGGAGGGGGGATATAGATGAACTTGTGGTTTTTCCACTTGGGATCACCACATAAGAACAACAAAACGAATAAATACAAGAAGTGCATTTGGTGAAAAGGCACTAGGAATATGATGTGGATTTTTTTTTTTTTTTTTTTCAGTGAATAGCAGCCATGTTTTACTAATATTATTATTGTTGTCAGCTCGGCCATCGTTTATTGACACATGAAGCGCACATTTGTTTCGTGGATCACTAGCCCAACATCAAGAGCTTGACGTCGAAAAATGAAGGAATAGACAATCAGTCATAACTATTTTTTTTTAACGTGAATGAAATATCATATACTAATACTGTTCATCCTAAACCTTATTAGAAAAACATTACTTCAAATCCCTTAAAGATTAATAAATATAAAGTCAGTGGTCTGAAAATCCTCTCGAACAATTTCGTGGTTTCACCATGTAACTCAAATTTAAAATCTCTCCTCTACCAAACCAATTAAGAGTGAGTAAATCTAATGCCATTAGGCTACAGGGTAGCTAGCTTTGGTCTTGCAAGTCATCCTTGGACCCTCTCACTTCTACATTTGAATTTGTATTTTTCAGTGTCGACATTGTCCGCTGAGGAAGCCATTCCATTTATGATCATGAGTGTTATAAGCTATGATTACCACAATAAAGCAGTTGATGAGAGTCATATGTGGAGGTTTTTCTTTTCTTTTCTTTTTTTCCTTTTTTTTTTTTTTGTTAATAAAATAAATAACAAATTAATAAAATAAAATAAAATAAAAGGCAGGCGTGTTTGATTAGCCCCGTAGAATGCAAGTTTTCACTCGTCCAATAAAAAAAGCCAATATATATATATATATGGCCTTTGGTGGTAGTTATCATTGTATCTTATCCCCTCCTTCATTCATTCATTCATTCTCTTCTACTGTCCCACAGACTTTGCACTCCTTGTTTCCTCACCCTTTTTTTTTTTTTTTTTGAGCTACATTACCTAATAACAGTCCCATACACTGCTTCACATTATTACCATACTACTTCTTTCTCTTTCTTTTGGGTAATATATATATACATATATATATGTATGTATGTATATATATGTATACACACATCATTTTTAACAAATAAACAAAAAAAGCTTCCAGACATTTTTACCAATTTATCATTATCAGCAAGCAAGCCATGTTCACACTCTACATCACAAAGAAAACATAGCTTCATGTTATGTAACATTGAGTTACTCCATTAATATGGATATAAATGTTCTTTTTCGAGAACTATATATATACATTTATGTATATAATTATTAATATTTGTATATCGTTGTAAATTTAGACCTTCAGATTTTGTTATTTTTTTGTTCTGAATGTATAACTGTATTAATAATTCTCCATCTTTTAATTTTCTTTTTATTGATTGAATGGTTATATTAAACTCCGATTTCGATCAATAGTTTTAAACTCACTTTTTAAATAATAAACTCAAATGTTTGTGAAAGAAAATGCTGTAAAAAAATTTTAAACCATTGATCGAAGGGAATCATAGGATACTAGGGCTCTACCCAAAATTACGTTGAGAAATTTAGCTATAACAATTGGCTTTTATTTCCAATGGGACAGAAATCAGAATAGATGTTTCCTTTGACCCTACACACTACTTTTTTTCTTCTCCTATTTGCCCGTTTTTTATTTTTGTTTTTGTTGCTAAAGATTCCTAATTGCCTAAATAGAATCCAAAGCAAGTATACTATTTGCTACATCTTCCTCAGAGGCTGCAACAAAGACTAATGTTTATTTCTCTCACTCATTTGTGTCAACTTTGTCTTTCAAAAAAAAAAAAAAAAGCCATCAACATTGGACGGCCCTCATTAATGTCAACCAAGACGACTTTCTACTTTGTGCGCATTATCTATCTGAAAACTAATGCTAGAAAATTTTGAGTACTAGTAGGTTTTACAAAGATCAAATATACAATTAAATTTTATTATTTGTAGGCTCTTTTTTTTTTTTTTTTTTTTTTAAGGCTCATAACATGGACTAGATATACCAAAATAACCATCACCATCATATATATATATATATATATATAAAAAAAGAGGATGAGCAAGTTATCAGTAGGTGAGACATTTTTTTTCTTTTCTTTTTTTTTTTTTTTTTTTTTTTTTTGGTGATAAATGTGAGACCCAGTTGTCAAAAATGTGTCTCTAGCCTTTCAATTTATTTGCTTCTTTAAGGAACAATGTATCTATATATATATATATATATAGAGAGAGAGAGAGAGAGAGAGAGATAAACATGAACTTATAAACGATATGACATGACTCTTGAGAGCACTAAGAAGGTCTTGTAATAAGATATTTATTAGACAAAATTAATATTGCTAAACCAACAATTACATGCAAATAAATTCATAGTATATTCACAGGCTTAATAGTTTAACTTGTGAATCTGTATAATATTTGCATGTCATGGTCTAGAAAAATAAAAAAAATAAAAAAAAAGATGAAAACTATATATTGCAAAAGTAAAAAAGGAAAAATGTAATGAGGAAGAGTAGAAAGGAGACCAAATCATAAAAAATGTCTCTGGATTTTTTGCTTCTTGTTGGACTTCTCTTTTGGTAGAGAGAGAGAAAGAGAGAGAGAGATAGAGAGCATAAACATTAAAAATGATTCGTTAATTCACTAAGAAGATCTTGAGAGACGTGTTTTCTTCTCTTAAACAAAATTTTTCTAGAACCAATTAAAACACATTCAAATATACAGATTCACAAGAGCAAACTTTTCTCTCCCTTTTCCCTATCATCTTTCTCTACTCTTTCACCACTACTAAAAGATCTAAATATGTGTATATAAATATTCATATACTTGTATATATAACATTGAAAAGGAGACCCAAAAAAAAAATAAAAAAAAAATAAAAACACACCCATCTCAGAATTATAAATTAAGAAAAAGAAAAGCGCAAAAAAAAAAAAAGGAAAAAAGAAGAAGGAAAGAACATCAATGATCAACGACATCAACGGTGGCAGAGCAAGACAAACACCTCTGAAAAATCCCAAACAAAGCAGCATAAGATATCTCCTTAACTTTCCCGAGAAACAAACACCTCTTCTTCTTCTTCTTATTCTTGTTATTAGAAGCAGGTCCTCTAGAAGGCAATTTCTTCCCCTTCTCATCACGATCACGATCACGATCATCATGATCATCAGCCAACTTGGGCTTGATGAGAGGTCTGCAGCCAAAGCAGTTGTGGGCGTTCTTCTTCTTCTTCTGCTGATAATCCTCTTCCCTTGAAAACTTGTAGCTGCGAAGGTAAATCTGCCTGCATGATATGCTGTCCACCACCCTCGGGTGGCCGTAGCGGATGGCGGTGGCAGTGGCGGAGGCGGAGGAGGAGGCGGGCCTACAGCCGCGGGAGCTGACGGAGCGGACGAACTCGGCGTCCGACTCCGGCCACTTGTAGAGGTTCACGTAGGTGGCGCGAACCGGCACGCGCGGGTCACGTGCGTCGTTGACACAATTTGATATGCAAACTGAGCTCATGGTGTTCATATCTTTCTTGCTGTTGTTGTTGTTGTTGTTCTTCTTCTTCTTCTTCTTAAGGTTTTTCTATATGTGTTTGAGACTCTTTTTGTATTTGTAAGGAGGGTTAAGAGTTTTGGGGCCTTTTGAGTTTGGGGTTATTATAAAGTGGGACAAGTCTTTGGACCAAATAATATTTATAAATAGATAAAAATTTGGAATTGCATTAAAAAAATTAGAGAGAGAGAGAGAGAGAGAGAGAAAGAGGAGAGAGGAGGCTTAGATTGCAAGAAAAGATTTATAGAGAGAGAAAGAGAGGAAGAGAGAGAGAGAGAGAGTGGGGAGGGCCAGTGTAGGGTTTAGTGTAGTGGGGATTTTAATCAATTAATGTTATAATGTGATATGTACATACATTTTGAATGATTTGGTATAATTAGCAATGACTGTGTTTTCCCATTCTATGCGCTGTTAGGCATGGATTAGATGGTCTTAAAGTATTCCTTCAAAAAGAGAGGTAAAGATAGTGAAAATTCTTTGTTATGATACATATATAAAAACACACACCACATGTGTGTGTGTGTGTGTGTGTATATATATATATATTGTTGTGTATAAAATTAGGATTAGGTTATTTTGGATCATCACCATTTCTGATTCATCCCTATAAACTCGTGGTCGAAAAATACAAGATCAAGAGTCCAACACTGTGCACTTAAAACACTCATTTTCTTTTTCTTTATCACTTTTCTATGCTAGTATAATTAACTGTATTTACCATAACTATATGGATAAAATAACTCTTAAATAACTCTTATGTTTTAAGAATTAATGCCCTTAAAAGAAGAACAATATATATAATAGGGTGTAGAGGATAAGAGTTGAAATGTGCAAATTAGTAACTTGATCTTTGCTTCGATAGTGGAAGAAATTTTTATTTACAGGTATAAAAGGTTCTCAAGTTTAACACGTGTTAGTTGTGCATGATTTCCCACTTGTGCATATGTATACTTATATCTGCACCATCTATTTTGTTATACACACACACACACACACACACACACACACACATATATATATATATATATATATATGTTTATGAATACTTTTCTGTCACAACCTTCCTAGCAGGTTCTAGGCGGTGGGAGGAGCATCTATATGTATAATTGGCTTAATGTTAATTAAACAAAACAAAAAAAAAAAAAAAACAGAAAATTATGGAGAAAAAAATTGAAACATCGTGAATGTATTTTTGTTATGTCTTCCAATAAAAACACTTGTATAATATTAGAGTATAAATTAATAATCTCGATAAGTTTGATTAATAAAGAAAACTAGGACATCATATGAGGATATAATTGCTATGTATGATTTTGGAACATGAGGTCATTATGATCAATAAGTAAAATAAATATATATATATATATATATATATATATATATATATAGGCAACCTAATACCAATTCCATTGTAGCCCAATACTTTAGGCTTTGTAAGACAATGGAGATGGAATTTTGAGAACTAAGTAAAGAGAAAACTAAGGATTAAGGAATGTGCTCTTTTTAATTCGCCTTTTTAGTTTGTGCTATTTCTCATAGAATTCTGTCCCTTTTAGTTATTTATGAAGGAAAAAACGAGGACAGAATATCTTAAAATGTTCAAGAACGTGCATGTTCTTGTATGCTCTTCATTTAGATTAAACCCAAAGCATGATTGAAAATTGGCTTTTAAGGAAGTAGCTTAATTAGTAGAACTAATTTATGTACTCTAACCATTAAACTCCAAACAAGCTGGAAAAAATGTAGTTACGAGTATATAGTCTAGCAGTAATTTCAGATTTGACTCTAGTATAAAGTGAAGAGTTCAAATCACTATTTCTTAATAAGATAAAAAAAATTAAAAAAAAAACAAGAGAAAAATAAAAAATAAATAAACGAATGAATACAAAAGCTTGGTTGAATTTCTTGTATAATCTCTCAGGATTGAGGGCTACCAAAACTTGATTGGCAGGGAGTGCACTTGAGGACAAAGTCAACTCAAAATATTAATGTTAACGCATTAATTATAATATTTAATTAATGCGTTAACATTAATGTTTGAAATGTTTGACAAAGAGTATTGTTTGAAATATACATGAGAAAAAAAAAAAAAAAAAAGAGAAAAAAAAAGTGAAGAAAGTAAGCTGAATATTGAAAAGCGTGGGTCGGCCAACAAAAAAAAGTTATATTCAGAACATGCAATTCTCATTCTCTCAATTCTTGTAATAATATCTCAGCAAAAAAATTAAAAAAAAAAAAAAAGAATAATTCTAGTGATAATACTATATCCCTTTAATCAGTGGGTCACGTTTGAAACTGACGATCATAGGTAGAGACCTGTGTTTTTCTTGTGTGATATAATTTTTGTTTGAATAAATAAGTTGGCATTTCTTGTTCCCTACAATAGGATTTCTAAAAAGGGGAAAACGACAATATATATCTAGGAGAGACTAGAAACCAACAAACGAAAATTAGTTGGGAAGATCACATGTTTAATTAATCAAAATGTACCTCCAACAAACAATTATCACTTACACAATATTATGTTCTTTTGAGTCCCATGAAAGAACTTGGAAAAATAAATTACTTCAAGAATACTATACCTGGTATGCTTAATGTTTTGTTAATCAATATAAGACATATATTGTACGTTGTAGCACAAAAAAAAATGGACTTGTTTTCATCTTCCATGATGCTGTTAAATGTAGCACAAAATCTTATTTTACTTGTAGAAGGGCTTATCATTATTATTGCAATATTCTCTAATGACCTACCCTGCAAAAGAGAGAAAGAAGTAAATAGCATATTTATATAAATATTTAAGTAAATAATAGGTTTTATAAATATTTAAAGTAAATAGCAATAAATAACAAATTTATCTGATAAATTATTAATTTACTACTCGTAAGTATGTTATTTACTTAGTAAATTTACTGTTTACCTCATATAATTTTTTATTTGCATAATAAATTTACTATTTACTTTAAATATTTTAAAACCTTACTATTATCTTTAATTATTTTCATAAACATGTTATTTACTAAGATTTCTCCCCTCAAATCATCAATGGAGTTGATGCCAATGGGCCGTGGCAAAATACCTTGGGCTGACATAGTTGAGCTAGACTTAATCCATTAAAGTCTAAGTCCAATTATAAGCTATACAGGCCACCTAATCACAAACTTGGGAAACATGGCCACCTTTATCTAGTTTTGTACCACCATTTATAAGAATTAGAAATCAAAAATAATATTCATCTTGATTTGATTTTCCAATCCAATTGGCGGGTTGATAAATAACCAAGCAAATTTTTTTTTTTTTTTTTGAAAGTGGTGGATTCAAACTTAGTTAGACTACATTTACAACCACAATAGTCAAGCAATTAGGAAATAAATAAAAGATGATTTTTTTAAATAAAGTATTTAATAAACAATAATCCTTGTGCACATACTCTTCATTATAACAAATAATCCTTGTATTTAATAAAGTGTTGCATGGTGCTCACAAAATACTCTTCATTATCTGAAATTTCAGAGTATGCACCTCAATATGAGGTCATAAGATTTTTATCTATATATTGACGGTTAAAATCAATTTCAAGAGTATTATCCAACATTTCAATTAAATAAAAGGGTAATTTTTCAAAATTAAAAGTTCAATTGAAAACTTGGTAATTCAAGGAAAAATTAGGAGAAAATAAGCACCAATTTGTTTAATTTTTTTTAGGGTACGGCATTTTATTACCATTTTTTTTTTTTTTGAATAATGCTTTACGCTCTTATTGAGAAACTTTTTTGGCATGGTTGTGAATAGAAAACAACAAAAGTTACACCAAAATCCTAAAATATTTAATGGATAAGCTAAAGGGGGTCAATACAAAGTTGATAAGGTTGATGTAACCAACTAGTAAATTTATATGCTTAAAATTTACCTACTCATTAACCAAAGTTTGGGCAAATAATGCCAAAATTTAACATTGATTTGTAGTATCATTACAACAACATTATTAAGATTTTGTGGATATTAAGAGTACTTTTATTTTCTTGAGAGGGTTTCAATTTTACGTAAATGGGTCAACATTTATAGACTAGAGTACTTTTTATTTTATTTTTTCAAAATCTTCTTGTGAACATTAAATTCATCAACAAGTGTCAATTCAAGATGACTAAATTTTTAGTAGAAATGAGTTTATATAGCATATTCCGAGTTTTAATGATCTTATCTTTCAATGGCCACATTTTTTAATTATTAATCCTCCACTTATAACTTCCACAATGCTTCCACTAGTACCAAATTAAAGGTACTCGTTAAGCCTAAAATCTTTGGAGCTGAATATTTGATTCTCTTTTAATCACAAACACCCATAAATTAACAATGCATGCAAAAACAATTATACATTTGGTCGTATTCTAGACCGTGAAACCAAAGAGAAAGAAAAGAAAAAAAGATCATAAAGATTACAATTTGAAAAGGAAAAAAATTAAAATTTAGGTAGCTCATACAATTAATCTTAATCACCCCCTCTTGTTCTTGCTCCCAAGCAACAAAGTGAAATAGAAAAGGATTCTAAAGAAAAACCCCCATGCGAGGGTGATCCACACGCAATTCCACTTGGTGATGTCCGTGATCCCTTGCTGCCGGAGTATGTCGGCGCCGGTGGTCACGCACGTCGAGGCGGTGATGTTCATCCCTAGAGTCTTGCTCATGCTTTTCAATAGCGCCACCTTTAGCGACTCCGGCACCACGCCGAGGGGAGAGTTGTCGAAGATTTGCACCCCTCGGATGAAGCATTTTGTGGGATCATCGAACTCGTTTTGCAAAACGGCCTCGTAGGGATACTTCACAAGGGAAAGATAGTGGAACCAAATCCAATAGGGAGGGATTCGGTCCCGGCTTATGAAGAATCCGCTGAAGAGGAGGAAATAGGCCAGAATCGCGACGACGACGGTGTATCCCAACATGACATGTGTCACCACGCCGGATAAAAAGGTGACGAATGAGCTTCCGGCCCAAAAGGATGCGAAGATGGTGAAGAAGAAGAAGAAGAAACCAGAAAGCCGACCTGCTAGGCCCACGGCCCAGAAGGTGGTGGCCGCGAAAGTAAGAGAGAGAAACACAAGAGAAGGGATGGACATGAGAGAGTGGGCTAGGACATAGGAGGATCGGCGGTAGGCGTTGTAAGCGGTTTCCCTCATGAAGATGTAGCGCTCTTGGAGGAACACCGGGATGGCCTCGGCGCACGTGTAAAACGTGGTGGACATCGCAAAGGCGAAGAAACCGATGCGCTCCTGGATTCCTTTTGGGGAATTGTCCAGGTGCCAGAACATGGTGGCAAGAATAATTCCAGTGACCAACACCGCTCCTAATCGAATCCCGAAAGCTCGGGCATTCGACGGGAGTTAGTCATTGACCGATTTGATATCACCGCCATCTCTATCCAAAAAGGATTTGCGAATGTTTGAAACGATGACGACGACGACGACGACGACGACGACGAAAGTGATGATTTATTGGAGTCACTAGGAGGGGCACCGGAGACTAATTTACCTCGCGAAATGCTTGCATTTATGGCGTCTTTAAGATTAACGACGCGATTAGAATTGTAATAATCGCTTCTATCAGTACTATTCTTTTGCCATGACTTGTTGAACTCGACTAGAGTTTTCGTCCCGCCGGGGGTTTCTTCGAGCTCCCGAATTAGGTCGAGTGCGAATTCCGTCCGATTCTCATTCTCCGGGATCGGGTGGCCGTACTCGGAGAAGAAGAGAGGGAGCTTCGCCGGCGAACCACTATAGACGGTTTGGCCGTGAGACAGGAAGATCAAGCGGTCCAACAAGCTGAGAATTCGGTAGCTCGGTTGGTGGATCGACATGATGACTATACTTCCGCTTTGAGCAATTCTCTTTAGCACTTTCACCACCATGAATGCGCTCGTTGAGTCGAGTCCCGACGTCGGCTCGTCGAGAAAGAGGAGAATCGGGTCGTGAATTATGTCGATTCCGATCGAGACTCTCCGTCTTTCCCCACCGGAGACACCTCTATGCCCTTCATCGCCGATCACCGTCTTCGCTGCGCTCCTCAACCCTAATTGATCGATCAAAGCTTGAACTCTAGCCCGCTTTTTCGACTTGGAGAGCGAACGAGGGAGCCTGAATTCCGCCGAGAACATTAGAGTCTCTTCAACTGTGAGCATAGGGAACAAGAGATCATCTTGCATGACATAAGCCGAAATCACCTTCAACAATCTTGATTCCAAAGCCTCTCCATTCAAGCACACCGAGCCTTTCAAGCTCCCCTTCGCGATGCGGTCGGCAAGGGCATCGATGAGCGTCGATTTCCCCGACCCGCTCGCGCCGAGCACCGCCATGATCTCGCCTTCTCTCGCCTCGCCGGAGATATCGTTCAACAATATCTTGGTGTTGTTTTTGCTGTTGTCACGAGCCGGCGATTCAGGATCAAGGCCAGGAGACGCCTCCGATTTCGACGGAAAAAACGCAATTTTGCGACGAACTTTGACACTGTAGGAGAGATTGTGGAAGGTAAGGACAAAAGGAAATGAGTTTGGTTGCACCGAAGCACATGGAATACCAATCTCAAGAACATGGTTATGGTGGTTAATTGGGGATTGAGCGTCTTCAACTCGCTTTAGAAGCTCGCCTAGAGTTGGGTGTACGTGGGGTTTGGGTTTAAAGTCTATGAGCTCCACGTTAGGGTTAAAGAAAGGGAAATCGGTGGCGGTGGCGGTGGTGGTTGCAGTGGCGGTGGAGGGTCGACGGGTTGTCAACGGCATAAGGGAAGCTTGTGGACGAGACATGGTGTGGGGTTTGGGGTTTAGTTAGAGAAAGTAGCTAGCTAGTAAGAACTATTGTGAATCAAGATATATATATATATATATTTATATACACACACACATATATGTATGTATGTATGTGTGTATGTATGTATAGAGATGAAATTAGTAGGTGTGCGTGTGAGAGATTGGGTCATGGGGTTTGGTGATTTTAAGTGCCCAACTCCCTGCGTAAATGCGTTCTAGTAGGTGAGAAGAGTTGTGCATGCATAGCTCTTATTTCTACTTCTACTATTTCTACCAAGTCTTTTGAGAGAAGTCAAGAATTCTGTATTTTAAAGTAACAATAATCAAAAGTATTTAAGGGGTTTTAGCTAGTTTTACATGATTTTGTAGTCCAATATATGATATTATTTTAAATATTTGTCTTCATATAAGTAGATATTTTGGGAACTATATATTTCTAATTTATCGATCATAATATGTATATGTCGTGTTATGAGTATAATAAGATTATGCCAACAATTGAATTATTGGTTTGTAACTTTCTTAAGAAAATCTTGGAGTATAGATATTTATACCGGTGCAGACACTTCTATTTTTGCTATACATAATTAATTGATTTTTTTTCCCCTTTTGTTCTTAATTCTACTCATACATGCGAGTTGTACTTTTTATTCCCAAGGTGAAAACAATTAGCCAATTATTACTAGTACACTTCTTTGATATACTCTCTTGAGAGTTTCAATAATATGGTTTTCTATTTAACCGGTTTTTTAATAATTAGATTAATTTTTTAACAATTTGATTTATGAGTTTAATAGTTTTGTTTCATACGTTTAAAATTTTAAAATAGACGTTTATAGATTGAATCATTTAAAAATTTGTCAAATAGTTAAAAAGTAATTCTTATTTATAATATAAGGTGTTGCAGTAAAAATTTTCTATTATGTTAGTAAATTTTGAGGGATCAAAAAAGTTGGATGCATATAATAACTCCAAATAAACTGTTAAGTGTCAAAATCAGAGAAAACCATATCGCTTCATCCATGTTTTCTTATTGCCAAAACTAAAAACGTTTTATTGGGTACTTGAACTTTGACATTTATAGGATTGGCATATGCATGTTTACTTCCATAAGCCAAAGGGACATATTTTGATGAACGAAAACCAAATATATGTTTATATTTTTTTAATTGTGAAGTGGTTACATGTTTACCTCAACGACAAAATCATTAGAGATAGACAATAAATTTGTATCTCTCTTGACTTTAAAGATTTTTGGAATTTCAATCCTCTCACTCTTAAATTCCTAAAAAACGGATGATAATAAATAATAAAGTATGTGACTCGTTAATTGTCCAATTGGGCAAAGGGGAGATGATGAGTCAAGTGTTGAAATCTGTCATGAGGAAATGGTGACCTATGTTTCTCCTGATTCTTTCCTCCACACGCCTCCATTCTCCTCACGAAAACCCCAATTTCAATTGTATTATACCCTATATATATATTAATTATAAACTTTTCCTAATTAGTATTACTACTCTTAATATATTTTCTCATCATACGTTAGGTATGGGTGTTGTATCTGCTCTGGAATGGCTTCCAATAATAGGTGTTTGTCTACTGTCGTACTCAATTTTATGGGTTAGACTTTGCAGGCAAACATAACCCAAAACGACAAGACAAAGGAAGTATAATATATATATATATATATATATATATAGAGAGAGAGAGAGAGAGAGAGAGAAGAGAGTTAGTCAAAGCTAGTAAGGCTCTCAACCATAACTCCTTAATAAACTGATCACATAAGAATCATGCACAAACTGTAATTAGTCCAGCTCAGTCAACACCTTAGCCAACTACAAAAAAGTTGTGCTGCAGAATTCTAACCGTTGGGTATAAAAATATTTCTCTCCTCGCTCATCAACTGTGTCAAAGTTCTATACAGTCAGATTTTCAACAAATTTAATTAAATTTGTTATAGGCTCTTTTTAACATACTAGTTAAAGTACGTGCGATGCATGTATTGAATTCTAATTGAGATTTTTAAAACATGATAGAATATTTTTGTTAAAAAATAATAATTTAAGTCAATAATTTACATTTTATCATATAACCATATTGGCATTTTATTTACTACATTGACAATTTTGTAATATATTAAAATTTTGGTCTTTTTTATGTTCAAGTCCCAAAATACTTGCAACAGTGCGTGGGAGGCAAAGCATGAAGCAACTGCCAAGGAAAGGATAACATTGAAAAAAAAAAAAAAAAAGGGAAGAAACATCAAAACGGTATGTATTTGACTAAAAAAAAAAAAAGAAATAGTAGATCCATATCCATTAATATTGTTATTATTTTTTTAATTTTTCTTTAATTTGATCTTGATCTCACTTTTATTCGTTTTTGCTATCCAAAATTTTTTTTATTCATTTTGTATGCAAAGATTTTTTTTTATTTCGGTTAATTTTAAAAAGCATACTAAAATGGTTACCTTCTGTCAAATGACAAAAAAGTTTTTTTGTAGCAAAATAACAAAAATGTTACCTCCTTATTAACATATTTAAATGGTTAACTTCTTTTTAAATGGCATGTCATTTAAGATAGATAGCTTCGACTGTAAATGACGCTTTACATATATTGTTTCTCGTTGTCCCGGAATATATGTTAAAATAATGTTAAAAAAAAAAAGCTTCAATCAACAACATGTATTAATGTACTTGCGGTTAGGATAAGTAAAAAAAAAATTGTGGTTTCCAAAACTCCAAAATGTAGCCAAATCTCGCGTTTTGACGACAAAAAAGGAGTAGTAAAGAGCATATCTACTTTTTTATATATGTAAGATTATGATTCGGTTATGACTTGAGGGTACAGAATTACGCGTTTGCATATCCTACCGCGTGATTGATACAAAAGCTTAACCCGGTCAGATTTATCAAATACCGTTTAATTTATGTGAGTGTGAGTGTGTGTTTTTTTTTTTTCCCTTCTTTAGCCTGAGATAATAAGTTACACAAAATTTAGCGGTTTAGAACGTGCACGATGCTAAAAACATTTGTTTGTACAAAGCTAATTATTGCCAATAGAAGAAAGTTCATTCTTTGAGTCCATGGTCAACTAGATTGGCGTGGAGTAGATGAGAGCCATGTCATGACTCGTTACTATGCAAAACCAAAGCCGTTGTGTCATGCATTTCCTTATAGAGAGAGAGAGAGGAGAGAGAAGAGAGAGAGAGTTTGTTAGTTGTTTCTCTTTGTACTTACTCATACGGAGAACACACTTGCTCGTTTGGTAACTAGACTAGAAGAAGGAACTAATGGGAAATTAGTTGTTCAAGTTTAACCGACTTCCAACTCTTTTAGTTATTTTGACATTAAACCGTCAGCCAGGATCTATTATCAGCATGTGTGGTCAAGACAAATCTTCCACAATTGTTTGCATTACTATTCCTTAACAAAAATCGATGCATTTTTATTTCCAAGTGAAAATGCATAATTCATACATATACATGTAAATAAATCCGTAAGAAAGGGGCGATCAACCATAATTCTAATAAAAAGAGGTTAAATAAGACTAATTCAAGATTTATAAGATAAAACAAGAATGATCATATTCGAATATTAAAGATTGTACTCAGTTTGACATAAATATTAATAATCAAAGGGTATTTTGACATAAAAACAAAGATCAGTAGACATTTTAACCTTAAAAATGATGGAAAAAACTAACAGAGGAAACAATTTGACACACACATTAAAATTTAGGGGATACAATAAAACATTTCATAGTTTAGAGGGTATATTGACATTAGTGACGGGAAATAAATGAAAAATTTCCTTATTTACTACCATTTCCCAAAAAAAAAAATTCGAATTACTAATGGGTCCACTGTAGAAGATTTCATAGGCCTAAACAACAAGCCCGGTGCCTCCACCTGTGGCCCAATTCACATCGGCCCAAACGACACGTTCGTCGTCGCTTACATCACGTATCTAGATCCAAAATATCCAAAACCAGCAACCCCTTTTAGTTACACAGTTTGTCCTCCAATCTCAACCGTTGGATTCACCAGAACGCTCTTTAGCCGTCCAATTTTGTCGGTTCCTCTATATATTCATTACTTCTCTATCTCCTCTGCCTCTTCCTTCTGCTGCGAGGGTTTATTCCAAATTCGATCATCCCAAAGGTACGAGCTTCAGAATCTAGGGTTTTATTATGATTTTTTTTCCTTTTTGTTGTTTAATTCGTTGAAGCCTTCTTGGTTTGGAGATTCTGATTTTCTTTTATGATGTTGTATCAATTGGATTTGCTCGTGTTTTGAAGAAGAAAAAGAGATGATTTTTGTGAAAATTTTTAGTTATTAATTAGCGGATTAACTATTATTTATGGATCTCAATCAGTTTTCGTGAAGCTGATTAACAGCAGATGTATAATTAGGGTTTAGGGTTTGAAAGAATTGGGCTTTTGGTGTTTCGAATTGCTTTTGCTTTTTTTGCAGATTAAAAACAACCGGATTTGAGAATTTTTTTTTTTTTGAAAATATTTAGTCGTTAATTAATAGCTTTAAGTTTGATTGGTAGAACTTAATTCGTTTTTGTCAAGCTGATGAATAGAAATTAATTACTGCATTTATGTATCTGAAAGAATTAACCGATAGTGATTTTGATGAGCAGGAGTTGATTAGGGCATATCTTTATATGAGAGGAGTGGGGGCTTTTTTTTTTTTTTTTTTTTTTTCCTTCCTTTTCTTATTGAAAATAGTTTAGAGTCAAGTTTATAACGGAAATTTTTTATTTTGGCAGATTGAAAATGGCCTCGTTACGATGACCGATAGGGGAATACCCGTCTCTATGTTGGTCGATTGTCCTCAAGGACGCGTTCGCGTGACTTGGGAACGACTTTTTCAGCAGATAGGAAGGTATGGTGTTATGGTAGTATCATGAGATGTACTCAGTTTGAATGTGATAAAATTATCTCTGAAATTTCGATAAATTTTTTGGTTCTATTATGTGTTTTTGTAAGTAGTTCATTTGTTTACCGAAATGCAAAGTAATGCGTTGCAAATGTTCCTCTAAATTGGTGTTTGGGATGTGGGGGTGTTTAAGTTTTCACCAATATAGGTTTTTGCCAAGCCTTGTTTAGTGCTTGGTTTAATGTGAATATTGATGATGCTGATATGTTGGAGCGATGCTCCAAGGTGTCGTGTTTTCTAACTTGAGTGATTTGTTGAAGGTTTTCTGGGGTTTGGCCTACCTGGAGGTCTTTGGTGGGAGGGTGGCAGGTGGAATTGGTGGAAATTCTTGCCGATGTATGGAGAGAACACTTTGGCGATTCTTTCTGTAATCTTATTGCTGTGTTTTTATGCAAATGGCAACAATCTCAAAACTGGTGTCTGTAGTTCGTCTGTGACGGGCAAAGTTACCCTACACTTGCAGTTCTAAGTAATGATAGCCTTACTGTTTCTGGAAACCGTTTACGCAGAGTACGAGATGTGGACATGAAGAGCGATTTTGCCTTTGTTGTAAGTTCTTCTTTTGCTTTATATCTGTGTTCTGTTCTTTGTTTTGCTAATGCAGTTTGTTTCTTGATTGTGTGAAAAACTGTTTATGGACCAGATAATGCAATTTGGATTACTTTTGGTTGGTTTCTGTGATTATGTCTTGTTAACAGGAATTTAGTGATCCTCGAGATGCTGATGATGCAAGGTATAGCTTGGATGGCCGGGAGTTCGATGGAACTCGTATCGTTGTTGAGTTTTCAAAGGGGGTAAGGCCCATGAACTGAATGGTCTTCTTTAACAATCATATGTACTGAATTTTTTGAATTAAGTATCTTGAGATTGCCAAATCTTTTATTGTCAATACGTTAAAGAATTTTTCTTTCTTTTGTTTTGTTGAGTAGGACACCTCGTGGTTCTCGAGAATATCTAGTAGAGGGCCCTCCTCCTGGATCTGGACGTTGCTTTAATTGTGGTCTTGATGGCCACTGGGCTCGAGATTGCAAGGCTGGAGACTGGAAGAACAAGTGTTATCGCTGTGGAGAGAGAGGTCACATAGAAAGACAATGCAAAAACAGTCCAAAGGATTTAAGGTAACTTCTCTCTTGTACATGCTTAGTTTGTCTTTATCTCCCCCATTTTGACAATGCGACTGTGGAGTTTGGTACCTTCCCTTCCTGATTTTATAAATATATATATGTTGCAGGCGTGAGCATAGTCGTTCACGGTCTCCACCTCGTCGTGGCAGAAGCCGCAGTCGCAGTCGCAGTCGCAGTCCGCAGTTACAGCAGAGGCCGAAGCTATAGGTCAGTTCTTTAACGTCCTTGACTTTTTTAAAGATAAAAAGAAACAGGTAAATCTTGTAGTACAATGCTATAGCATTTACTAAATACGATCTTTCTAGTTGACAATATATTTGCTTATTTTGTTCAACTCTTTTATTTTTTCCCCTTTCCAGCCGGTCGAGATCCCCAGCAAGAAGGGACCGAAGCATTGATCGTGATGGGGGATCAAGGAGCCCTGAGACCAGGAAACGCAGTCGTAGTGCGACACCTGATGATGGAAGCCCCAAGGAAAGGGGTAGCCCTTCTCCAAGAAATGGTAGATTGGCAAAAGACGACGAAGGTAGTCCTAGGGAGAAGAGTGTAAGCCCTATTAGCCCTGAAATAGACAGCCCTGATGGCAGGAGGTATCGGAGCCTGAACGAAACCAATGGACGCAGCCAAAGTCCAAGTCCTAGTCCTAGGGAGGATAGAAGTCCCATTGACGATGATGATGACAACCGCCGTTCTCCAAGAGGCAGCGAGTCATCTTAAAAGTACATCTGCTGTGTCATAAATCATAATAGGGGCATGTTCAAATGAGTTTCGGGATTGCAATGAACACTATGTACCCTGCTATCGACTTATTTCATGAACTTTAGCAAGTTTTGAAACATTTTACTTTGAATGCATGTACTATTGGATATTTGTAAGCTTGTTGCTGCTGTTGTACCTCCTCCTAATGTGCAATCATAATCCGTTTTCTTTATAATAGTTCATTGCTTGTGGATTTCAAGTGTTTGTTGTGGAGTTGTCAGGGACTAAAATGGTTTGCTCTTGGCTCTTGCCTCTTGCCTCTTGGGGGCTTTCTGTAGAAGGATTGACGGTTGGGTATTGCCTCACCTTCCGGAATGCCTTATCCGAAAGGGCAGGGCTTCGGGCCTGCTAATCGCAGTTTCAAAGGGATTCTGCTTCTGCTCTCTTGGCTGTGCTGTATTGATGGGGTTGCCCGTGGCCTTGCTGGTTCAGTTTGCCTTATGGTTATCTAGTCCTAATGTGGACCTTTCTACCAATGAAATTCGTCAGGATTTACCATAAAAAGGAAAAGGAAATAACAAAGAACTGTTTCTTATGGCTATGATTCGATGAACATAAAATTAGCGTTAGAGGGTCTCCAGTGTTGCCCTGCTTTGCTGATAGTATATAATAATACGAGGAAGATTTACTTTTTTTTTTTTTTATCCAAACTTTATGGGCTCATATAGAATATATAAATTTTTTTGACATGTTTATATGAAAATTAAATATCAAACATCGACACGACAATGAGCAGTAAGAAAAGGATTAATTTCAGATATGATATAAATTATAAGCTGCAAAAAGGGGGTGTGTTACTTTACCTTCTATGAATGAAACAAAAAAAATCCCCCTTAAGTTTATAAGCTGATACTTATGTCATTAGAATCTTTTTTTATTTTTTATTTTTTTTTAGTAGTTACGAGTTTAATATCCGTATGTTGTACGGGAATGAAGAAAAAAAAAATAAAAAAACTGTATTATATGATAAAAACAGTTGGTTAAGATAAATATTATAATTATAATTAATATAATTCTTCTTAAGATCTCTTCCAACAATGAAGATGCAAAATCAAAATGACAATAGTACTAACAATAATAAAAATGAAAACAAAAGCAAAAGAAAAAAAATATTCTGTAGTTATACTCATTTAAAGAAAAAAATTATACAAAAAATAAAAAAAAAAAAGGAACAAAAATCTTTAAACTCAAAAGAATCGGAAAAAACTAACCTTAACAAAAACATTATAATAAAATAAAATATAAACTCATTTTCTTCTTTTTTTACTGTTTAAAAAAATAAAATATTTTTTATTAGGTTATATACATGCAAAAACTAAAAAAAAATGATTTCTAAAATATAAACAAAACAAACAAAAAAGAAAAAAATTGCATGCAGAATCCTTAAAAAAAAAGGGGTCTTTAAAAAATAGAACAAAAGAAACAAAAAAGACACAAAAAAAAAATCCGAAATAAAGATAAAAAATTTAAAGTAAAAAATTGTTTAAAAAAAAAAAAGGGGCAAAGTGAGCAAAAACACAATACAACAATAGATCGAAATCTAATGTCTAAAATTTAACGTAAAAAAAAGGCAAAATAAGTGAGGACAAAACCGTCCTTCCATTGTAGATAAGCCAAATCAGTACATAGGATAGGGGCAAAATCGACAGTTTAATGTAGAAAAAACAGCTACTGTGCATTACTGTAGGAAAAAAAGAACCATACAGCAAAAGCAACAAAAATTAAAAAAAAAAAAACAAAAATCACTGTTTATTAAACAGTGAAATATTACATCTTTTTACTATGGCAAAACAACAAAAAAAAAAAAAAAAAACAACTGTAGTAAAGCAATAAAAATAAAAATAAAAATATTTACTGAGCAAAAAAACAAAGCAGTAAAAGTTAAAAAAAAAAACATAACAAAGCACCAAAAGTTAAAAAAAAAAAAAAAAAAAAAAAAACAACAACAGCAAAAGTAAAAAAAAAAAAAATTAATTAAATAAATAAACAACAACAAAAGTAAAAAAAAGAAAAAAAAAAACACAGCAGCAAACGTAAAAAAAAAAAAAAAATGAAATCACTGTTCATCACTGTAGAAGAAACAGTGAAAATCATCTTTCTTTTAGTATATGTATATAATCATGTGTACTCATCGGTGATCTAAACATGGTAAAATAGTTAAAAAAATTAAAAAATTACACATGATAAAATCTATTTAAAAATTGACTCTTTTTTTTTTTTTTTTATATAGAAATATGAAAGTTGTAGTTAATAATAAGCTCATGGGATTAATTTAAAATAAAATAAAATAAAAAAGCTTAGGGTGAGTTTTGATAAACTGAAATAACTTATATTTTTTCAGGAGTAAAATTCAAAAAAAAAACTTAAAAGAAAAAAAAAAAATGGGAACACCGACGGGACTAAACAGGAATAACTAATACTTGCTAAGTATGTGATGTCAAGCATCATCCGTATCCAAAAATGTCCAAGTTCAGCGCACAAAATATTGTGGTCTCTGACTGATGAACCACGGAATCCACTTAGCTAAAACCAAGCATCAGGAAATAAATACACACAAAAACGAACTCCATTTGTTTCATTCTGTCTTAACTATGTTATCCAACATGTCTGGTGCCGTGGCGCTGCATTCTGTCGGCCTAGTCAGCATGGCCAGCCGGCGACGGCACGTCTCAAAGCCGAAGCAAAGCCAAAGCCAAAGCCAAAGTCATGTCGGCGGTTTCGGCTTCGGCCTCGGCGGACAGAAAAAGGAAGAGCTGTGGCGGTGCGTGGAGGGCTGGCGGAGCCTGCTGCAAGCTCAACAAAGGTCCCTCCTTTGCCACCCCTGAAGAAATCTTCCATGACCCTTCTGATATTTCAGGTCACTTTTTTTCTCTCTTTTTCTTTTTTAAATCACTATTTTTGTTTTGGAATTTGAGATACTTTTCTACGGTTTTTCCCCCCCCCCCCCCCCCTTCATTTAGTGTGTTGTGATTTTTCAGCTTTTATAGAAGCATGATAGGCCCGGAATGGTTGGTGCGTGCACTATGATAAGACCACACGTAAATGCTCCATTTACTCCGGTCAGCTTTACTCCGTTTGTTCTATTCCATTGTTAGTTCTATTTTTAGCCAGTCTGTTTTCTGTAAAACCAAAATAAGAAAATAAAAAAAAATAAAAAAAAGATGTGAGTTTGACACAATCCAACAGTAAAAAAACACCATTAATAATATGAGACCGTAACCGTTGAAAGAAAGACCTACTAATCTTGTTGTTTTCATGAAAATAGTTGGGTTATTTTTAAGTATAAAAATTCTGCCTCAAACCAAACTACATTGTTAGTAGCTTCATGTGTGTAAAGGGTTTGAACATGACTTTTGTTCCCTTTTTTTTTTTCTGAATTTTTTATGAGAGAAAACACAGTAGCAACAGGGTTTGAACAGAATGGATCCGAACCCTTTTACCCAAACACCCTCGTAGTTTTCCAATTTCTAACACCATCTGGTTGTCCGTGTCCTTGTTCTAGACCGTCCATACTTTTGTCGCGTAGAACCGGATGTGTTGAGGCTCTATTATGGAATCTCACAAGAAATTCACAAGGAGGCATGGCAGGTCTTCCGCACATTCTCCTGTTTCTAGCACTTCTTCTTTTTCCATCGTAGGGTTTGGCTTACTGTTTCTGTTCAATCTCTTTTGCAGTAGCTGCAGGGACACCATCAAAGCCATTTACGGTTCTGATTCGAAGGAGTTGCTTAAGTTCAATCACTCGGTGAGAAGCTAAATCATTGGTTAAGTTAATTGCCAATCTCATTTACGTTTGAATTACATATTTTTGTGTGATAGTGGACAGGCTTCAGAGTAACTAAAAAGGAAATGGATTTCTTGTTAGAACAACATATGTTCGAGTAAACCAGATACTTTAGTTTTAAACAGCAACAATATATTTTCATGAGAATTTAACAGAAGAAACAGAAGAAGTAATTCTAATAAACTCAAAATTTTAAATCTCAGTGGGGACGTAAGTCTTGGACTCTATACGGCTCTGCCGTTGACGCAGCATGATTTATGTTCGACAGCATGAAACAAAGACCATTTGTTTAACCACAACAACATATTTCCTGTGAAATCAGCAATGTGAGATTGAGGGTGTGAAATTTTGGAAATTGCAATAATCCTTCAATGAGATATTGTTGTTCCTTAGTTTGCAATTTTTGTAATCTAATATTACCAACGTCGTTGTAGTTCTCCGTAGCCTGATTTCACTTTTTTGGGGATCCATTTTTCTTGTTAGCCGAAGTTACTGATTAAGATTAAAAAATTGTTAGTTCTTTAATCAACCAGAGAAAAGAGAAGAGGAAGTTCTAAGCCGAAGTTGCGAAACGTCCTGTGTTTCGGGTGAAATCTTTAGTGACAAAATGTTGGCATAAACAAGAAGAAGATCCTCTCCCTACTTTCCATCACATCCATACATGAGATTGCCAGAAAGAGAGGAACTTATTTCAGTTAGTGGAACCTTTAACTTTTCTCCTATGACTGAACAGAAGAAATTGAATAAGATGCTCTGGCAACCAAACTTTTCTTATTCCCCCCAATCTTTTTTCCAACGCTTTCGCCTAAAAAAGAGATTCAGAGTTTGAAGGGGATTTTCTGAGGTTGACAAGGATTATTCTTTATTTTTTATTGAGATTCAGAAATCGGAATTGGAATCTCCTAAAAAAAATGTCGGTAGTAGGCTAAAAGCGGGTGTTCCTGCTTCTTCCTTTTCCACTTTTTTTCCTTCCTAAGCAGCACGAAAACATCTCTTTACTAAAATTTTGCCTAGAATATATACATGTCCAAGAGTCGAAACACCTTCTTTGATTACAATGTTATTTTGAAGCTTTATTTTAATCCTCAAATGGCTTATTCTAGTCACGCTATGAATGAGGAGAGGTGATTCTGCCTTCTTCTTCTCCTGGGGTAGCTACGAATACGAGGGTGTGCCGACCAATGGCGACCATCTCCCATCAGATGCCACATTCTATGGTTGCCCTTTTCTTCAACTCTAGCAGTTTATCACCTGAAGGGATTGCTTCAAGCCATAATCCCTTCACCATGCGGGAGAGGAGCCCGGTTTTTCATACTAGTCCATGGGACATTACTTTGGAAACCGAGGAGTCTTATGACGGAGAACAGCAGCCTTACAATGGCTGTGGAAATTGGCTGAACGACTGCAAACTCCGCATTCAATGGTTGTTGGGAGACAATTATGGCTCCTTTGGCAATGTCAGTAACAACAATTTGGAGAACATGGAAAACTCCAACCCAAGTGAAGAACAAGGCGAGAGTAGTCTTACGCGTCGAGATGATGAAGATGCAGAAAACCATCCTGCGGTGTGTGATTATGATCCATGGTCCTGTTGTGGTTCTTGGTTAACGTTTGGATGGGAAAATGTTTCCTTAGCCGACGATGGGAGGGGACTGACGTTTTCATATGAACGGGTTTCTGCATGATGCTGAAGTTTATGAAGGTAGATTTGGCCACTGTCCTTGCTTGTATGGTAGGCACTAAAGCGTTAGGATTGCTGCAAACTTGAGTAAACCTCGTGATATCGACTACTTCTATCGAAAAATATTAGAAACTTGTCAAAGAATAAGTGTAAGCAAGACTCAGACATTTGTCTTAACAAATATGTACTTCATGACCAAGCCTTTTGTGTAAAACAACCAATTCTCTCTTAGTATAAGCGACAAATATCAACTTTATTATACATAACTAAACGTTACAGACTATAACTATTATGACAATTTTTTTTCCCCTTCACAGTGACAAAATTTAGGTAAGATCAACTTGCTGTACAGTTGAGAAATTAAACCAAGGAATTCTCACAATCATATTACAATTCCAAGCCCAATTCATCCTCAATATCATCCCCCTCTTCAAATAGCTTCAAAAACCGAGCTTGATCTTGCTCTCTCTTTTCTTTTCTTTTGCCAATATTTGTATACTGCTATCAATCCAAGAATTAATACGGTCGAAACGAGGACAATATCAGTATTATTAGAGCAACATGCATCCTGTTTCCTCGTTTACCGCGAGTCGGAGGTCGAATTCGAAGCTGCAACACATATAAGAATTCACTGACATTTGTTTTGTGGGAAAACTTTCAACATCCAAACCATTTAGAAACTGAATTTGAACACAAGGCAATAGCATTTTGAGGAGCAATTTACTCACCCGGTAGTAGAAGGTATACATTCCAGGCAGAAAAAGTAGCATTCACTTCCTTGTCCTTGATTTGATATACTTTCCATCAGCGGTGAACTCTGAAGGACAAAACTCTCCCACTCATCGAATAACATCGTCTGATTTAAACGTGTCCTTCTCGTAGAACCCACATCGCTTGCATTTCTTGTCTAGAAATTCCGTAAGAGGCTGAAAGCAAAAATACCAGGTATTCGTTTAAGCAGGTTATAAAGCAGACAAAAGATTTTTAAAATTTCAAACTAGGATACAACAAATGTGCCGAATCGCATAAATCATAGACCAAGCATTCAACTAGCTTGACGATCAAACAGAAGATATTATCTTTTAGTTGAAACCACTAAAAAGTAAACTCTTTCCTCTTTGGCTGAGAATTCAAAGACCAAAAGACTCGGTTAAAAGTTCATTTCAGTGTTTATAAACTGATATAAATTTTCAAGATTCGGGTAAAAACACAGCTTCCACCAGAATTATACATATTGAACAAAGGGTCCGTTATGACAGAATTCCGATCATGATCTCATGTTGTTGACTAGTGATTTAGCTTCTTTTTTCCCCTCATTTTTGTCAGTCCTAAATTTCCATCAAGCAATATAGAAGAGCCAAATTATTTCCATACATAGAGAAAGTTCTTCAAAAAGTACATATCTTTCACACTCGTGATATGGAATTCCACTGTATTTTCAATAACAAAAAAACTGTAATTTCTATTATCAACTTACATATTCAGAAAGAGAAATTCCCACACCCCCCCCCCCCCCCCCCCCCCCCCCCCCCCCCCCCCCCCCCCCCCCCCCCCCCCCCTCCTCCTCTCTCAAAAAAAAAAAAAAATATTTTTTGATGAACAGAACCCAGGAAATTTTATTGCTTATTTCTTTATATGCTGAGAAAGGCTTTCCGTTTACCTATCCTAAAAGTAGTATGAAAAACAAAAGCACCAATCTTTCACTAAATTAAATACAAAAATTAAAATTAAAATAATCGAAAAAACCAACCTGCCAAGACTCTTCGCCTTTGAATTTGTACAATTCGTTTGCATTCTTTACATCCGGCAAATCCGTCTTGTTCTCTCCTTTACACCTGAAATACACCTCCGGTTTCACCGCTTTCAAAATCTCATGCGTATTGTATATCTCTATCGAATCCAATGTCACTGTCGGCCGACAATATCAACCCTAAAATCCCAAATTGCACCCTTAAGTACTCATAATCATATTCCACGGAAAAAAAAAAAAAAAAAAAAAAAAAAAAAAAACCTCTTTCTTCTTCCGTTCCTTACCTGAAAAGCAGCTGAGAAATAAGCTCCCGACAAGAAAAAATCGTAGAATCCCTCAGTTTCGCCATGGCTAAGCTTTTTTCTTGCTAATGGTTCTTGCTTTCGAAGATTTCTGAACAGAATCCGGGATTGGAGGGTTCTTCCTTCCGGGAACGACAACGGCGTACGACAACGGAGAAGGGCGGCGTACGACTGCGAGAGTGGTGTCGTTTGGCGGCTACGAAGAAGAGGTTGCGTTTGCGCGCTTTCGGATCAGGGGAAGGGGGAAGCCGGCTATTGTACGTAAGGGGGGCGAAGTGCGCACCACTGGATCTACTAGATTACGCACGTCGTGTGTTTATTTTGGGGTTGATTACGTGGCGAAATCGTAGCGGTGGTGTTGTTTTGATTGTTGACCAGCTCTCTCAGGTAATTGTTACGTGAGGTGGTCGTTGGTTTGACTATTCATTCCTTGGTGAGTGGATTACATGATCAAAGAAGAAATTCTTTCCCAAATCCCTTGGTCATTGTTTAATATCCAAAAAAATAAAAAAATAATTCTTGGGCAATATTTCTTAACATGATTGTGTAATTGTAGAATTATCATTTTAAATCCTAATTCTATAACATGTACAAATTCTAATGCTTAATCTATTGTTTTAAACGATTTCATTGTCTTTCTTCTGCTTTTTTTTCTTCTTACTTACGTAACTGACACAAGTTATCAAAGTGTCTGCCTTTTTATTTAGTTCACCAATATAAACAAAATTTTTTTTTTCCCCTGAAAATCAATAAGTTTTTAATTAATTTCTGAAAGTTATATAACTTTAACTTAAATATTTAACTCAAATCTACCAACCAAATATATGCAATTTTATGTCTTCTAACTAGAACATTGTTTTAACATATGATAGAATATAAGGAAATTTCTTTTATTATTGAACGGTCAAATCACACAAAACATATATAGAATCGAAAGATATGGGAATTAAATTTAATAATAAAGAAAGTAATCATATTACAAATAATTTGAATAATGACTTCTAGAATCTAGATGGCTTCGGTGTAAAGCTGCGGTTGAACTAGTAGATGTCAATTTTGGCATCAAGAAGATTTTTAAATTAACATGGAAAAAAAATATACGTCCAACTTCTTCTCATTATAATAAATGATCTGTAGGATTGCTTTCTAAAAAAAATATTTTGAGTTATTATCTTAATTATAATTAGTTTAGTTTTTTTTAACTTTAAAATTATAACAAACGTAGTTATTTAAGTGGATGTTTTCGCAAATTTTTTTTTTTCTGTTTAATACAATTGCTTAGAGCCTTAAATATCTCTTCGGATGAATAATAGCCAATGGCAAATTCTGGTCCTCGTGGAATTTCTAGATTAAACATAGACAGTCCAACCCCTAAAAAATGCGTGTAATAAGCCCATGTAATAGTTTTTAAGATAATAAACTAAAATACACAAACTCTAATAAATCTCACGTTCCATTATCTTGATTAGGGACCTTAAACCAAAACTTAGATAGGCCTTTTAAAGAAATTAAATTGTTGAAAGCAAAAAAAAGTTACAAATAGTATTGAGAAATAAACATGATCTTGTATTATGAGTTTCATGGAATTAAACTAAGGCCTAGAAGTAATAGGATTTTTTTTTTTTTTTTTTTTTAGAAACAAAAAAATAAAAAATAAAAATAAAAACTAATAGGTTTAATATTTTGAGGTGTAAAGGTACTAATTAAGGGTTAACAAACCTAAGGTGTAAAGGTTATCAATTAATGGTCCTAATTAAAAGGGGCCTTGACGTAAGGATACCTTTGGTAATTGCTCTAATGGCTGTACCGTTGAGCCAGCATTGCATATTGCCGCTGCTCTCTAATGATTAGAGCAGCTAGTCACATCGACCGTCGACATCGACATCATCAACAACACAAACAAACAAAAAACGTCCACGACCGACCAATGCCGCCGTCATCTCAATCTCTCGTATTCGCAGTCTCTCCCATCATCATCCTACTAGTCGTAGTCGTGGTCCCCGCCTCTGCTCACCTGCATAGCTTCTCGAGCAGGACCCACAACCATGACGGTTCCCAAAATGCCACTTCCCTCCACGTGCACGCCCGCCTAGGGATTGGGCATTTCTTTCGCCACATTCGGCCGGACGTGGCACTTTCCCGTCAGTTCGTGCAGGCACACAACGCGGTGCGGCGACAATTGAACCTACCGCTGCTAACGTGGGATCGAGACCTAGCCCGATACGCCCGTAGGTGGGCGACGAGGCGGTTGTTTGATTGCCAGATGATCCATTCATACGGGCCCTACGGGGAGAACATCTTTTGGGGGGGCCACGACCACTGGACCGCGGCCCAGGCAGTGGAAGTCATGGATCGACGAGGCACAATTCTACAACCCGAACACCAATGAGTGCACCCCGGGGGAGACGTGTGGCCACTACACCCAGGTTGTGTGGCGAGACAGAGACACCCTCCGTGTTGGGTGCGCCCGCATGAGGTGCCTCAGCGGCGATATTTTGTCGTTTGTGAGTACGAACCCGCGGGCAATGTTGACAACCAGAACCCCTTCGGCAAGGTCTTCGACGACTTTAGCAACCCTGATTCGCCGTCCTTGGATATTCCCATTTTTTAAAACCATATTGTCATGGGCAAGGTCGTCTCCTCATGGGCTCATTATATGTTTACTTGAATCCTGGATTTTGTAGGAGCATATAATTGAGTTATAAAGGAGCAAGATCTTCTCCGGGTGACATTATGCTTGCTGGGTTTATTGTTTAATTAGTACTTTCTTGTTGGTCCCCTCCTTTTTTTTCATATTCAACTGTAATGTTTATGAGCAAAAGTTTGGATTAAAAAAAAATGTCGCACGCATATGGTTTCTGCCAATAAAAATATACTACATATTATTAGAAAAGGTTGTAGAAAACCTATATACATAGATTCTCTGTATCATGTTCTAGAGCCGTCTCTTAATTATTTTGATAATGTTTTCTTTTCTTTTCTTTTTTTTTTTTTTTTTTTTTTTTTTTTTAAGAGCAAGTTTAAGCCTTTAGTGTGAACTTTGTACCAAAAAATTCTATGTACATCAGTATAGAACACCATACATTAATAATAATAAAAAATTACATCACATAATATGTGACTGATATATGAGATTACTTTTTATTTGTTGTGATATTCACTCAAATAATTTTGGTTTGTTTGGTATTTTAATTTAACTTCAACTAAATTGTAATTTTTTGACTGAATTTTTATCTTTTTCTGAAAAATCAACAAAAACAATAATTAATTTTTAAAAAATTAACTAATTTTTAATTTAAAAATTTTAACTCCAACCGACAATCCAAACTTCAGCTTTTTCTTTCATATGCTGACCAGTTAGATCCATGTGATGATCATGTTATATGCATAGCCGGCCCAAGTCACTTCGTTCTTTAGAGCCTACGTTTTGTGTGCATTTATTGGCAAAGCACATGCATGCTTGACTTAGTTTAATGATATTTTTATAGAAGTTAGAGACACTTTGTGGTAAAGTGCTCTTGTATAGTTTTGTAGAGTTCATGGAATATTATTTATGGTTTAACGGGTTCCAACACATCCTTGAAAAAACTTTTTTTTCCTATCTCATATATTGAGAAAAAACTTGTACAACATCAACGGTACCTAAATTAGGCTGAAACAAAGACCTTGGTTTGTAATTGGTAAGCCTTGGTGAAGAAACCAGGCCAGCAAAGATACGTGGACAAGATGCTGCTAAATGTAGACGCGCCGATAAGAAAGTTCATCACGATGATCTGAAGCTGAATAGCCTCTAGAGGAGAAGCTCCTCCCATAATGAGACCCGTCATCGCGCCGGGGAGCGAGATTAGACCCACAGTTTTCGCATTGTCGATCACAGGTGAAAGAGAGATCACCAAAGCCCTCTTCACTTGTTGAAGAGTGGCTTGCCTTGGAGTTGCCCCAAGAGCCAATGCTGTCTCCACCTAAACATCATGGTGACCAAAATTTATAACCCATAAACACATTTGTACAAACAAAATTAAAAAATGAAAATAAAAAAGGACCGTTTTTCTTGAAATGTCCCACAATTTTTTTTTTTATATAATATTTTTACTTGTGTCATTTTTTCAGTAATCATAGATCATCAATTTACTCTTCATAAAACACTTCATAAATTTGAGAAAATATTTGAATTCAAAGAAGTATCCAAAACAGATATTCATTACAATTCTTGAGAAGTGTAATTAGTTCAATGCAAAAATCTGAACCTATTGGATTCATATGTGCTTAGATGTCATTTCGGTTACGGTTATTGCATTTCCAATTAAATATGGATGATTTAGGAATATATATATATATATTAATTTTAACCAGACATTCATCACTATTTCTCAAACAAGTTTTGAATCTTTAATTGGTCACTACTAATGCAAAATGTAGACCTACCAGATTAATCTGTGTTCTTATATCATCTCTAAGTCTCTTCATTGTCACCCCGGTTACAGTCATTGCATTTCCGACCATCATTCCAGAGACGGGGATGATGTAGCGCGGAGTGAAAGGGAATACTTTCAGCACAACGAGGAAAACATGGTGATCGAGGTACCTGCAAGAATCGAGACTCCGGCGACAACCTTCCCTCGAGGAACATGTTTAGCCCGTTGACCGGCTGTGTACCCGGCGACTGAGACCTGCAAGTGCAAACAATGAAATTTTAAAAGGGTTTTCTTATATGGCAAATTGCTTTTATTATTAAAGGTAATTTGATAGAATAACTAGTCAACTGAACCTTTTTTTTTTTTTTTTTTGCTAGAATAACTAGTCAACTGAATTTGAATATACAATTTTTAGACATATCAAAAAGCCAGAGTTGAAAATTGGGAAAAATTATAATATGAAACAGAATATATTGATTAAGCAGAACAAGAAACTTGAAGCTAATTTTTGATAAATTTTAGCAGATAAGATTAAGAAGAATTTGTGACGGATACTGGAGGGCAATTCAAGATTCTACACCATCAACACAAGCACATATCTTGACATGAGCATCAAGAGAAGAACTTAATCTGTCATAGATTCTTTTTTTTTTTTTTTTGAGTAAATCTGTCACAGATTCTTAAAACGTCACAAGTGATAAATATGAAACTTTCTAAACCACGAATATATTGCATACGACTCATGTAAAAAATTGATAGAACTTGATACATATCTGACACTTGTATACGCTAAGCTAACCTAAAATTCTCTCTCTCAATAGGCTTACAAAAGAACAACAAAATCCAAACTAGTAATTATCTCTTTAGTTTGTATCTCTGTACTCCAAACTTCTCGAAATTGGACACTTTAACCATAAAAAAAATACTTTTTATAACTTAGGTTTCGTTTTTCCAAAGAAAAATTTGTCTAATTCAACTTTAAAACTCCTGAATTTATATTTCATTTTCTTTTTTAAAATTTTCATGAAATTCTAAATTTAAAAATTCATAAATCTTTTATTTGAAATCAAAATGAGATTATTTTTGTGTGTAAATACTCATAACTATTAGAGAAATAAAAGAAGATCCGTAATAAATTCGTTTTCGTTTTCATTTATATTTTAACCTAACACAAATTTAATTTCAAATTATAAAACTCTGACCGACTCCAACTATTGGTTTAAAAGGCATTTAATCCCAAATTCAATCTTAAGATTTATAAACCAAAATTTCCATTAAAAAAAAAAATCAGAAATCAACAAAGATTCAAGAAACACAAAATGCTAAAATCAAAAGAAGAAAAAAAAAAAAGGAAGAAAAAGATCGCACCGACAGACCATGAAAAGGTAAGCAAGTAGGATCCAAACGACATTTTCTTGAGAGAAGATGAACTCAAGGACGAAGCCAATAATAGAGAGCTGAAGAAAGGCCCTAAAGATGGAGTAAATCATCTCCCCTTCCAAACCCAGCTTCTGCATAAACGACAACACCACGGCCAGCAGAACCACCACCGTCGCCACGCCGGCTTCGTCATCCCCTTCAGAAACTCCCACAGCAACGACATGTCCTCAGCTCTCAGGTTGCCTGTCGTTGCTTCCATTCTCACTGGTGGAAGGAAGATCGATGAATAATTGATTGCTGTGGAGCCTCCAAGTTTTGAGCAACAAAAATATATCTATATATGTATAGCTAGAAAGAGCCTTCCTTTTGAGAGTGAACCATCTCGTGGAGTTAGCGACTTTGTGTACAGAAGGATTTTGGCTTTTTTTTTTTTTTTTTTTTTGAGTGAGACGGAAGGAATTTTTGGGGCTTTGCTAAGATGTGATGAAAGATCTAATAATGATATAAGAAGGGGGTTGATTTTTTTCAATTTTCAAGAAAAAAATTTTGATATGTTACAAAAAAAATATATTTTTTCTAAATGACGGTGTCGTACGTACGACATATACGAAATTGGTCACGCGCGCACAGCGCAATTCATGGGTCAGCTAAGGAAAGTGGAACCCGTTATGCATGAATGACGTGGCTCGAGCCCACCCAAGAACAAGAACCAAAAGACGAGAGCTTTTTGATGTTTGAATTTAATTCTAATTAAATTATAATTTTATTTTTTATTTTTATTTTTTAAAAAAATAAATAAATTTATAATTAATTTTTAAAATCAATCAATTTCATTTAAAAATTTCATCTTTAATTAATGAACAAATGAAAGTTATATAAAAATATTAAACATTAACTACAATTTTAATTTTTAAATATCACTTATACTTAATATGATATGTGAATTATCATTTTAATTAATATGATTTATATTAATTAAAAACATTTATTGTTAATAATATGACAATTTATCGTTACATGAGTTAATACTTAATATTTAAAAGTTAAAACTATAATTGATAAATCTAACGATACTCTTTAATTTTATCTTTTTATGATGATTTTATTGGGATTTAAAAATTTTAACCATTCGAAAACTATTTGTTCCGTTTTATCTTTTCTTTTGTGAAAGAATAATAATATTGTTCTGTAAAGTTAACCCAATTCTACAAAAGACCTTATTTCCAATCTTGTCTTTGGATTTATATTGTTTTTGTTTGCTCTTGAAACAACGTCATTTCATCGTTGTCATCAACAAAGTCAGATTTTAGCAATAGTTACAGCCAATAACTTGGCCGATTCCAACTAGGCAAAGGTTATCTGCAATTCTTATATTTTTTTCTTTTTGTTGATGAAATGTTTACAATAAACTATGTTAAAATCAAGTCAAATTATATAACTGAGAAAATTTAATACGCATAAAACAATATAGAAAAATCTTATTGATATGCTGCTGCTGATAAAATTTATATGTGTATTTATTCTATAAAAGAAGGTTTAATGATAATTTCAATTGTTAGGACAATGAAAAACCTACTAATATGAACCATTGAAATTTGTAATTTTTTTTTTCCGCTTTATTTCCAACTTTAGGCCCCGTTTGGTGGGATATTTGGAGATGGTATTTTGAAGGTTAGGTTGGAAATGTGTGTTTGAAGAAAACTTTTGGAAAAATTGTGATATAGAAATAATACAAAGCCTTGAGATGTGCTTGAAAAAAAAAAAAAACTCAAAATGAATATTGTCTTGTTCATCTCGTTGTTACGAGCATTTTGACATAAAATAATCTCATTTCAATTTGAAATGAAAAAGTATTAACTTTTAAAATTTGAGTTTTTTGAAAGAGAGATTTCTAATATTTATAAATACCCACACAGAACCAATAAAGAATTTTCATATACTTTTATCCTATAATAAAATGACTTTAAAATGATTAACAATGCTCGTACCTCCATATATTATATATAAATATTCTTTTTTTTTTAGAAAATTAAAAAAAATCATCACATTAATTATAAATGAAAAATATTATTTTTTAATGAAATAAAAAAATTCTCTACAAATTAAATTATCGTTAATTTCATTTTACAGATCCTAAAGTGTTCTTCGTCAATTTTTTCTGTTAAGAAACAAATTTCAATGCAGAATTCAAGTGAAACAAAAATAAAAGAAAGTGTGTCTCTTAAAGAGCCAAAACTATTGAGCATGTTTTAATTTTTTGATTTAATAGTATTATGTGTTCTTGCTTTTTTTTTTAATATTTAAAAATGATTTTTTGTGAGTTTTTTTTATTTGTCGATTCTTCTTTTTATTTATTTTTTTTGCCATTTTTTTCTTATTAAATTTGTTAATTTATTTTAATAAAATAAATTAAAATTAAAATGGAAGTGGGTGTATGAGAGAGTTACATCTGATATCATAAAAAGTATAGATAAAATGATATATTTATTATATTTATATTAGAAACATTTATTTGGTGGGGTGTATTTATCAATATTGTGGGTGCAAATATAAGCACTCTTTTGAATATGAAAAAAAAAAAAAAAAAGTTTGATATAAAATTAGGATTTTGAAAATGCAAATAGTATTTTGCCATCTGGAGTTTGTGTCCCAAACGGGCCATTAGTAGCTAAAATGCTACTACCTGAGGTTAGATCTTAAACAAGCCATGATGCTAGAAATGGAAAACAACTTAAGGAAAATAAATTAAATAAATAAGAGAATACCCTTTTTTTTTCTATAGAAAACTGCGGTAAATATCTTTTTTATACCATATTGATAGAGTGTTCATTTTAATCGTTAAGATGTAATCAAATGGTTGAGATATTGCTTGTGCATGATAGTTTAATGCATCTTACCTCATACTAATAGACTAAAAAATTGAAAATAATATATTAAAAATAAATTTAAAAGAAAACTAAAACACCATCTAACAGTGACCCAGTCCCCCTGACGCTAGCGCCCACCCCCCCCCCCCCCACCCCCCCCCCCCACCCCCCCCCCCCCCCCCCCCCCCCCCCCCACCCCCCCCCCCCCCCCCCCCCCCCCCCCCCCCCCCCCCCCCCCCCCCCCCCCCCCCCCCCCCCCCCCCCCCGGGACACGGACAAAGCCCAGCCACCCCCATGATGCCGATGACCCAATGCCCCCTCGGATGTCGATGAAGCCTTGCCCCTTGTCCTCCCGCCTGGCGTCGAGCTTCCCCTGGCAAGCTACCCCCCAAATTCGGTCCCTCTGCAACTCAACCCCCTCCCCCTCCCCCCCGGCATCGACCTTCCCCCAACAAGCCGCCCCCAAGATCCGGTCCTTTTGTTACTCGGTTCCCCGTCCAGCGACCTTTTCCGGTCCCTCTGCGACTCAAGCCCCCGACCGGCGACCTTTGCACCCCCCTTCCCAAGACGACGAGCCCCTCCCTCCCTTCTTCCTGACCCCGACAACAAAAACCTCCCCTCCCCTCAACCTTCCACGGCGAAGGTGGATTTTTTTTTAATTTTTTAATTTCTTAGTCAAATATTACTGTAAGGTAAAGTATATGATAATTACTGTATACAAGCAATATCTTAGTTGTTTGATTACATTTGAACGGTTTAAAAATGAGCTCTATTGATATGGTATATAAAAAGAGCTCTATCACATATTCTCTTTTTTTTTTTTTTTGGCTTGAACTTAAAAAGAAGACTTTTTTAAAAATAAAAATAAAAATGAAAGAAGTCTCTTTCACCTGGAGGTATTATATTCAATTATATCAATTAGTAAGCCGGTAGTTGGAATATTCACTCTCTTTTGTCATGGTCGTACGGATGAACATTTCCATGGTGCACTAACTTAAAAAAAAGTGCCTTTATTTAACCCTAAATCATTAAAATAATGCACTTTAATTAATTATCTCCACCACAAGTCCCATTTGAGCTTGAGATTACCCAGCTTTCTTTTTGGTGTTTACAAATAAAACAGAAAGATTCCTTGAAACGGTCATTTATCAAAAAAAAAAAATAAAAAAACCAAAAAAATAAAAAAAAAAAAATCACATAAAAAACAAAAGGTCATATGCTAATGTATATCTTATTTTATTTTTCTTAAAAAAAATGTAGTATATCATTAAAAAATCTACATTCCTAACAAAAAGGCCTATACTTCAATAAAAGGCAAATTCCATGTATAGATTTTTTTTTTTTTTTTTTTTTTTTTTTTTTTTTTTTTTTTTTTTGTGAATAAGAAGGATACTGGGTTGGCCTCATTATTTTTGAGGATTTTCAATTCTGCAGGTAATAACACTGCTTTAGTATTAGCAAATACAGATTATTTATACCAATTTTTATCAGTCGTCCACTATTGGGTTTCAACGCCGAAACTGGAGAGGAGAAACCTAAAGGAAAACAGTGAAAATTGAATCATAATAGACGAAGAGAAGATGTCTAACAAAGGCTTCCCACCTTTTTACCATTCCATCCACGGGGTGTTTTTCTTTTATGTTTATTATTGTTCTTTTTTTGAATAAATAAAAGCTCATTTTAGATCTAATTTCCAAGAGTCCCACCTTTTTTTTTTTTTGGTCTCCAAAGCTTAGAATACGACATACAACAATATAATATATATATATATATATATATATATATATTTTAAATCCTTGGTGATCTTGGAAGTACTTGTATACTTAGGAGGCTTTATCTAGCCCGGGCTTTTCTTGCCCCCAAGGCTCTACTTAGGTAGTATATGTCTCATCTAAGTATTTTATCTTTCTTCAACATCAAATAATAAATAAATAAATAAAAAAGATTGCAGCCAATTGGCAGGGTCAATCATTTTTTGAAATTTACTAAAATAATGTTACAAACTATTTATATCCCAAAACGAGTAGTGTTTGCTATTCTATGAAATTTTGCAGAAAGTGAAAAAAAAAAAAAAAAAAAAACACAAAGAAAAGAAGACGAAGAAAAAAGTGTCTAGTATCTGTCATGGACAAGTTGAAAAGATGGCATTATTTGAGTGGATGATATTCTAAAGAAAAGATTAATTGGGTCGTCCTTTGTCCATTCTAGAGGATGATCATGTAGTGTAGGTGCCTTCTAGTGGTAGGTGATCTATTTTAGCGTCGTAAAGGATAAAGGACCCAAGATAAAAACATCTTCCCATATCTTCACCAGAAATCAAATTTTATCATGTGTGGTACCATCAAATGTTTGCTTCCACATGAAGTTAAAAATTTGTCCAACCACTAATTCCTTCTTAGTCCCAAGCTTTTCTTGTTAGTCCACAGCCTTCTAACTGCTAATTTATATTGTTTTAGTGAACTTGAAAACAGATTCAAATTTAATACCCTCAATAGTAAGTTGGGTGCGAAATTAACCTTAATTCAAGCTACAATCAATCAAACCGTTATATTTAGTCCTCTGGTTCTCGCGAGAATAATATATCTTATTATATTAGATAGACACTAAATTTTTTTTTTGCTATATTTTAACATCACGGTGTAATTAAAAAGTCATCTACAAACGCTTCACCCTCAATCATTTCAGATAATACATACATCCTCTATATTAACATAGTTGCTGGCATAGAGTTAATCAATGCTTATTCACCGAATCTCAAAAAAAAAAAAAAAAAAAAAAAAAAAAAAAAAGTGAATGATGTTCTTGCTAGTTAGTGGTCTCCATGGCTAGTTCGCCCCGAAGTCATTCAACTGGGCGGAACCCGGTTCAGAATATGCAGGCCAAGCCCGGCTCAGTTTCAACATAGCCCATTAGAGATCAAAATGCAAATATAGAAACTCTTGGGGTCTCTTTCAGAAGTTGAGAAAAACAAAGAGGTCTCTCTTATAATTCCAACTTCAAAACGACAACAAATCAGTAAAGCCGTCACTCACTAATCACTCGCAAGTAGCAAGCAGCAACCACCCGTCGTCTTCTCCGAAACTCAAAATCTTGAAAAGCAGAAGAAGAGTTTTTTTTTTTAATTTTTTAATTTTTATTTTTCTTGCATTTAGCTCCAAAAATGTCGAAGCTTGGTGGCCTCTTCGAGCCGCGACCATATCGAACCTCGCCGTCCGTACTGCCGGAGAATATCACAACCGAACCTTCTCCGCCGCCGCCGCCGTTCTTGAATCTTCGAGAAAGTTCTCGACCCAGGCTCACGACTCCGCGACCGAGTCATTTCTCAGAACTCAGTCCCTGGTAAAGAGGGTTTAACCTCGTAAAGTTTCTCAATTTCGTTTTCAGAGTGATTACTTTTTTTTTTTTTTTTTTATTAATCGGAAGTCGAAAAATAGGATTAAAGAGAGGATTTTTTGATATTTTAGGGTTCTGTTGCTGAGGATTCTCATTTCCGTCCTAAGGATTAATTTTGTTTGTATTTGTGTTTGACTAATTCAGAATAAGCATGGGATTAAGAGAGAATGAGAAGATTAATTTAGTTGTTTGTGATTAATCAGGTTCGGTTTATGGGAGATTAGCTGACTGGAATTAGTAAAAATACATTGAAGACGGACATTGTTCATTTGCTAGAAGGGTGTGGCCTGACTCTGGAGGATGTTAGTTTGAGCACAAACGGATGTACTCTCCCCCTGCCATGTACTTCTTCTCCGTCCTCTGTGTAAATGTATACAATATACATATATATATGTGTGTGTGTGTGTGTATTTAGAAGTTTTGTTTAAGCTGTTCAACAAGTTTTGACGTCTGCAAGCCACAAGTTTTGTGGTAAAAACGGGGTCTTTGTCTAAAGAAATGCCTTAAGAAATGGCAAATGAATACATCCTTCCAAACGACATAGTGCCTTTTTAACTCTCTTAATATATTCCAAACATATATGCCATGGTTTCCTTATTCGAATGGGACAACAACTATCTAAATTTGATATTTTTTAGATACTTTTGTCGTATCTATTGCCAATACATAGTAGCAGGCAACTACTTTTGTCTTCTAGAAGTTTGTAAGGAGGACCAAAACTCTGTGTCTTCTGGAGACTTAGGAAGCAAAAAAAGCTTACAGGAAGCATTAACCTGTATTTTTAGCTTTTCGCTTATTTTTTCCCCCCCTAAAACCTCATTTTTTTTGTAGTGTATCATGTAGATGAAAAGATGATTTATTTTATTTTAGTTTATTTCATTTCGTTGTTGTGTGCCCATGATTGTTGTTGTTGTTTTTGTGAGCAGGATGGTTCATTTCTCCTCGTCTCAAACCTATAATCACGCAAATAGGGAGATTAACAAGAAGGGTCGCCTTTACAAATTGGAAAGGGTAATATGCTGTCTGCAGTTAGCAATGCATCTGCTAAGATGTAATTGTTGATGTTAAATACCCAGTACACTATGTGTTTACGTATGATGTATCTAATACCGATTGTTGATTTTGTTAAACAATTTAAGGTTGGGCAAGCGCAGTGGGATCATCTCCGGCCTCACGATGGAAAAACTGTAAGTCAAATATCTCTTCTATGTTTCAAGTTTATCAAAGTCCCCGGTGAATTTTGCTTATCATAAAGAGGGGAATAGTTCTTGATTCTATTGGAAACTGTGTTGCATGGACTGTGCTATGTTTCTTCACGCTCCATGTCTTTTGAGTTTTGTTGAGTTGCATCAAGTTATGAACTAATTTGCCCTAGCCTTTGCTAGGGCTTTTTAGCGAAGTTCAGTTTTATCCTCTTTTTAACCATTACTTGAAGATGGCTAGTTCAGGCATCATGGTTTGTTTAGCGCTTCACATGCTAAGTGATGTACTTTTATTATGCTGATCTTATAGGTTTTTGCTGCAAGGAATTCCTCGAGAAGAAGCAATTCCAGCAGATGTAGAGCGCTTTCTTTCTGGTTGCGAGTATGATGCATCCTCCATCCAGTTGTCTTTCAGGTTCGTACTAACTAGATTGTGAATGAGTTTGCATGTTGCTTATCACGATATTCTAAAAGGTTAATTATATTAATTAACCAACATAACTGATGACCTTGCAGAACGCAGAGCCCAGATAAGTTCGCAACTGTACGCTTCCCGTCGCAGACCCAAGCAATGAACTGTTTCATAACAAAGAACAAGGGATTTTGCATGAATAATCAAGTCTTGGTGCGTGTTCTCCAATGATGGTCCTTTTTTGCTTATTGTCTCCTCAGATGCTTCTTCAGGATATGAAATTAAGAAAGGAGTTATAGCCTTACAGGATCAAAGCCTGTTACTTTCATCGAAATTTGGTCTTGATGTAGCGTATTAGGAATGGTTTTTAAGAGGCCGGTATTAAATAGACAAAATTTGCTTTGTCTAGAGAGAGAATATCCTTGCTAGAGCAATGAATTTTGATAAAATTTATGGGATAAAGTTGTAATTAATCCCGCTTGTGCTTTTGTTGGGAAATATTTATGGAGTCTAATCTCAATTTCTAAGTACCAAGTTATGTGCTGGTGAGTTATCCTCTTTTCATTAGTAGATAAAATTAATTGATGTGATAATTTTTTAAATATTTATCAATAAAATAAAGACAATTTGCGTGTCATATAAGTTGATATTCAAAAATTGGGATTAAAATTGATTTACCTAGTACTTTTCTGTTCGAGATTACAACATAAAGAAGGAGAGAAATCTGAATGGAAGTATTTGCCACAAAAATTTCGCACTGAGAACAATGTAGTAAAATGAAAAAATAAAAATAAAAATGAAATGCTCGTACGTTTCCAATCCTCCGTATGAATTCATGCACAGCCCTGAAAACCTTTTTTCTTATACCAACACAGGTTCAGCTCAAGTTTATGGCTTTGTCTTCTTGAAATTACATATGTACAGTAGTTAACAAGTCACGAGAAAAAGATATCCCAGTCAAGAACAGAAATATTGTAAAAAAGACATATCTAAATTAGGAACTGCATCCAATCTCCAAAAAATCTCAATTGTTTTGAACTTTCTCTCATTGACTAACACTAATCTCAGCACGGGTCCCATTTTCTGATCGGCTATCCTGTATGCCAGCCAAGACTTCGTGCACTTTCCTTGAAGCCCATTTACGTTATTAGGCGTCACCGATGACTCGCCTTCATCACCGGAGTCCGTCCCTTCCTAGCCACATTCTTGGCCAGACGGGTTGTGAGATCTAACCACATTTTGGCCCACTTCTCTTGGTTCTCCGGATGGTTTTCAGAGCCAAAGTTTTCTAGTGGAACCATGATATCCAATGGCAGAAGTACCTCTTCCAACTCATGCCAGTCTAGATCTTCGGAGTCACCATCTTCAATAGACCACTCTTGTACCAGCCCGCTTCTTTGTCATACTGGGTCACAAACACCGGAATAGTACTGCCCTCCGAACAACTTCCGCATTTCCCTTCCTTTCAAGCCATTCGCCGAAACCTTTTTCACCGTCGGATTCTGCAAGAGTAATGGCGTTACAAGGAGAAGAGGTGTCATTACTTGGGCAAACATCAGGCACCCCATTGATAATAATGGCGGGTTCTCCCAGTATCTCGGAAACCCTGGCCGAAGAAGCATCTATCTTCATGCTCTTTGCTGGCATTTGCATTTTTGCATTTCCACATTTTCGAATTGTCACTCATTTGGGCTGCAGAATATTGTATTCATGTCAAATTCAACAAAATAACTAACACAAGGGGGAGAGAGAGAGAGAGAGAGAGAGAGAGAGAGAGATTTCATCATTGAGGTAATTTTTAAGAGCTCTTCAAAAATCAAACCACTGAAAGAAAATGCATTTTGCACACAAACTAAGCTACTAGTGTTTGATCAAGAACAACATGAATTCTATAAAGGATTTTACTATGCAAAGTCAATAAAAGATTTACCACAAAACAAAAACAAAAACAAAAACAAAAACAAAACCCCAAAAGTTTGAGACTTAACGTCTAGTTTTACTCTCATTTATATATTTCTGAAAAAAAATAAAAATAAAAAGAACAAGAAAAACTCTTCATAGACTAGGAAGGCGAAATCATTCTCAAATGTACCAACTTTAACCAATATGGATGAAAGGGAAAAACCATTTCATTCCAAAGGGAAACCCTTCACTTAACAGATTTTCAAGGAAAAAGAAAAAAGAAAAAAAGAAAATTTCCGCTTTCAAGCTGAAAGGTGAGGGGAAAAAGGGTTGTGATTCAAGAACAGAAGAATTGCTTCACAATTTAAATCTTCCAAAGAAAATCTTCCAAAGTAAATCTGTTACTTGGGTTTCGCTTCAACGATGAAAAGCTTACCTCTGAAGACGACGAACGACAAAGATCTCCAGAATTCCTCTGATTCCGCGGTCAATCTCTCTCTCTCTCTCTCTCTAATCCAAAGTCTGAAGTCGTTTTGTTCGATTAGCGATGTCGTTTTAACCCTCATCTCATCCAATCAATAGCAAGATTTACCACTACGCGCTCTTGATATTGTTGTGTTGTTAGTGTCGTTTTTTTTTTTTTTTAACTTTGTATGTCGTTTTTACTTTTTACTTTTTTATAAATTCTATTGTCGTTTTCTCTCCATCTTTTCTATAATTTCTTTTCAATTGTCGTTTCCCGTTAATTCCCTTTATTGCCACGTCGTTTCTTTCCTCTATTCTACTATTAATCTCCGTCGTTCTCTCATTTGTTGTCGTTCTCTAATTGTCGTTTCCCAGTTTCCCGTTTCTTGAAGAAGACCTATATAATAGAAACAGACTACAAATTTTTGTTCAAATCTTTCTCCTTTTTTTGTGTTCGAAACCAAATGAATGAGATTCACAAACCCACAGAGAATTCAAGCACCAGCCTCCTCCTCCAATGGCCTCCTTCAACTGGCCATTCAGGCTGTTTATGGCCTCGACTGTGGCGCCTACGGTCGCCTCATCCAGTACTGTACGGACAGCCTCTTGCTCCGTCAGGGCAAGCAGCTCCACGCCCGCCTCGTCCTCGCCTCCGTCGTCCCCGGAAACTTCCTCGCTTCGAAGCTCATAACTTTTTACTCCAAAACTCATTGTATTGGGTATGCACGCCAGATGTTTGACCAAATTCCCCAGAGAAACACTTTCTCTTGGAACGCCATGCTCATTGCCTACTCGCTTCACGGCATGCATTTAGACACGCTGAAGCTGTTCTCTTCGTTGGTTTCTTGCCCTTCGAGCGGTGTGAAGGCCAATAATTTCACGGTCACGTGTGTCATGAAGGCGATAGCGGATTTGTTTTCAGATTCAAGATTGGCTAAGGAGGTTCATTGTTATGTTACACGACATGGGTTTGATTCCGATATCTTTGTTGCTAATGCCCTCGTCACGTGTTACTCTAGGTGCGATGAGCTTGGCGTGGCACGATTAGTGTTTGATAGAATGACGGAGAGAGACATAGTGTCGTGGAATTCAATGATTGCTGGGTACTCTCAAGGTGGGCTTTACTTGGAGTGCAAGGAATTGTACAGGGAGATTTTGGGATCGAGGGAGTTGAGGCCTAACGTGGTGACGGTGGTCAGCGTCTTGCAGGCATGTGGGCAGTCCAAGGATCTTGCTTTTGGAATTGAAGTTCACCGCTATGCGAATGAGAGTGGAATTGAGATGGATATTTCACTTTGTAATGCACTTGTTGCATTGTATGCAAAATGTGGAAGCATGGATTATGCTCGTCAGTTATTTGAAGGTTTGAAAGGGAAGGATGAAGTCACTTATGGGTCAATGATTTCGGGGTATATGGCTCATGGGTTTCTTGACAACGCCATGGATCTTTTCCACAAAATGGAAAAACCAGGACTGAGCACATGGAATGCTGTTATATCGGGTCTGGTTCAGAACAACCAGCACGAAAGAGTCTTGGATTTATTCCTTGCAATGCAAGCAAGCGACTTTAGACCAAACACAGTAACGCTGTCAAGTGTTCTCCCAACAATTTCTCATTTTTCATATCTAAAAGGAGGTAAAGAAATACATGCTTATGCTGTCAGGAGCAGTTATGATCAGAATATTTATGTTTTCAACTGCTATTATTGATACTTATGCAAAGTCGGGGTTTCTTCATGGGGCACGAAGGGTTTTTGATCGATCAAAAGGTAGGAGCTTGATCATTTGGACGGCAATAATCTCAGCATATGCAGCGCATGGAGATGCTGAGACATCTCTTCATCTTTTTGATAAGATGGTTATTAATGGGATTCAACCAGACGAAGTAACATTTACAGCGGTATTAACATCTTGTGCTCATTGTGGATTGGTGGATGAAGCTCAGAAGATATTTGGTTCCATGCTGCCAAAATTTGGAATTCAGCCCTCTGTGGAGCATTACGCTTGTGTGGTGACTGCTCTTAGCCGAGCTGGGAGACTCTCCCAAGCAACAGAATTCGTTTCGAAAATGCCTGTTGAGCCAAGTGCTAAAGTCTGGGGTGCATTGCTTAATGGGGCATCAACATCTAGCGATGTTGAACTGGGGAAACTTGTTTGTGATCGCTTGTTTGAGATTGAGCCTGAGAACACTGGGAACTATGTCATTATGGCTAATTTATATACACAAGCTGGGAGATGTGAGGAAGCTGACGAGGTGAGGGAAAGAATGAACAAATTGGGTTGAAGAAGCTTGCTGGCAGTAGCTGGATCGAAGCAAATGGTGGATTAGGAAATCATATAGCTAGTGAATGTAACAAGTAGGAGGATATAAAGAGAACAGCTAATGTGTTAAACACTCCGCCTAGGGAGTATGGTCGCAAGACTAAAACTCAAAGGAATTGATTGGGGTCCGCACAAACGGTGGATTATGGATTTAATTCAATGCAACTATTGAATGTTTACATTTGATACTAAAGAAGGTACATCTAACCACTAAGGGACCCATGTGGAGTGGTAAGGCTAATAGTTCTGGTATTGGGTTCGAATCTGTCCCACCGAGGTGGTCAGAGTATATGGAGTTGTGCATATGCCACGTGAGGATCCACCCCATTCTCGGATATAGAGATACTCTTAGAACCTTTTATTTCAGCAAAATAAAAAGGTGCATCTAATTAGGAGTAATAGAAGGTTTAAGACTAGACATCGACAATATCCATTTAGTTAAGAAATGGCACCTGGATATTGTTAATCTATTATCTCTGGAGGATTTTGCGGTTGCTTAGTAGTAGGAAGAGGCTCTTCCCTCTTCATTTGTATAGTCAATATTGCACCGGTTATGCAAGGGCAAGGACCAAAAACAGTGAGCATTGCAAGCTTCTGATTCATTTTTCCATTCACCGGGAAATGGCATCCAAGGATTAATCGAGTTCTTCATTCGTGCCGAGGATTACATTGACGGAACTACTCTTTAAGTAGAAGTTTAAGCTCCATGCTAAGTAGAAGTTTAAGCTCCATGCTTTAGTGGTTCTTGGTAAGCAGGCCCTCCACCATTTTGGATATATATATATATATTATCCGAAAAATGTCTTTGCTCACAGGCTAAAAAAGTTGCAAATTTTGAGACTACAAAAAGTTCGAACTTTCATTCTTTTAAAACACATCCTATGTGAATATAAAAATTATATATGTGATCATGTATAACAACTTTCTACTTGATGCTATCATGTACAACAAATTGTGTATTATTTGAAGCAGATGATCCAACATGCCAAACACAAACGCTCCTAGTGAAGATGATTTTAGTGGGTCCTTATAAATGATGGTGAATGAGCTCATTAAAACCCATTGTTACACACACATATAGGAAATTATTATTATTATTATGATTAGTATTATTGTTATTATATTTTTACTTTTTATTTATTTATCTTTTGGCTAAGGCACACCCATACGGGAATTGCTTACCAACAAAGAATTGCCAACTCAGAGTGTTATTTTATGTGCAGTGAAGTGCAAGCCAATTTTAGAAACCTCCCCCACAAGGCAGTAATTTGTATATATATAGACACATATACATATAGATATATTGTTCCATGATGGGATTCAATAATTTTCCACCCTCACATCAAAAAGCATATGCAATTAGGGATCATCATTCTTACTTGGCCTACATCACTAAACACCCCCAATTCTACTTTTCATGGTTTCATCAAAAGTCAAAAAAATATAGGCTGCAATATTATTTACAGACCAGGAAAATAAATATATAAAATTATCATGGCCCCAAGGCCGCCCTATTATTATTTTAAAAAAATAAAAGAAATAATAAGAGGAGAAAAGGAGTAAAAAGCCTTGCCAAACATATCTTAACAAATGTATCACTAACAACTTTTGTTTGAAATTTGTGATCTGATACCTACCCTTAAATGCTTTTACCACATTAAAGTCACATGATTTATCCGCCTAGAAGCATCACTCATAACTCATGCTACCATTTTTTTAATCATTTTTTAGGTAATATGAGCTCAACATTTTATGTAAAAATTTGGTTGTAAAATTACTGTTAAAACTATAAATACAATCACACGTGATGCTATGACTCCTTTGTACTTTTTTTTTTTTTTTGTTATTTACATGAATGTCTAAATTGAAAACTACGATTTAAAAAAGGAAAATTAGGACGGATGGTCTATATTTTACCTAATTTATTAGATAGCCTAACTTCTTTTTATTTAGTTAAATGGCCTAATATGTATATTTTGTTTAAGTAATTTTCATTTTTCCAAAACACCTCCTCTCTCTCTTTGTGACTGACCTTCTGTGATGGCGAAGAAAACCGACAACCATTGACTAGATCTGCACGTTGGCGGTGTCAGGGAGGAGATTGAGGCGGCAACGAACGTCTGGTCAAGAAGATTCTAGCTCTTGGATGGAGAGTAACCGAAGGAAATGGCAGCGGTTTGGGCAGTGGAGAAGCCCATGGAGGTGGAGGTGAAGGCGGGGAGCTGGCTATAAATGGAGCCCGATCCCACCGCTGAAAACAGCATCGTCGCTGCCAAACAGCAATGTCGATCTCTCGCTAACAAGGCCGAGGGATGTTTGGTGGACCTTCACTTGGCCGAAGTCGAGGGAGAGGAAAAGTTGATCGGAGTAGTTCGGAGTTGACAGATCTAGAACAACTTAAATCGAAGCTGCGGGAGGTGATCGGAGCTGCAGAAGCCGGTGGTGAAAGAGAAAGGATCGAGCGATTTGGAGTTTCATGACCGCAGCAACTAGAATAGGAGATGAGAGAGACGATTGGAGCTTCAGAGGTCGGCAGCAAAAGAGAACGGAGCCTCGCGATTTCGATGATTTTCCTCACGATTACGGCTGCGACGAATAGACGGACGACGGTGAGTACTCGTACTCCCTCTTATTCACGACGCTGACAGTAAACAGAGACGGGATTGCAAGATTTTGTCGCAATCTCCTCCGGATTGTGATCGCCGGAGTCGGGATCACGAGCTTTCGATGCGACCTCCTCCGGGTCGCGATCGCTGGAGTCAGGATCACGAGCTTTTGTTGCGTCCTCTGGAATTTGAGCTTGCTCGACCGTGACATGGACAAGTCTGGGCATTCTGGCGAGGTCATCGCCGGACTCCAGTGTCTGGTAGGGTTGTCGTATGTGAAGGAGAGGGAAATAGGGGAAGATAGAGAAAGTTGTGTTTTTTAATTTTTTTTAAAATGGTAAATCAGTGATTTACTCATAGTTAATCACTGATTGACCATTGGTCACTAATCAATCAGTGATTTGTTATAAAATTTGTGAGTTAAATTAGTCAATTAGTGGTTGACCGTGGTCAATCAGTGATTTACTAATATTGATTAACTAATGGTCAAGAAAAAAAGACATTTTAACTAATTTTTAAAAACTTAAGCTTTTCAACTAATTTTTAAAAACTTAGGTCGTTTATTAAAAAACTTACTTAAAAAATGTCATTTAGTTCCCCTTTAAAAAATGTCAATTTTTTTTTCTTTTATTTACATGAATTTCTAAATTGATACTTAGAAAGACCGCATTACCTTTTTCATTAAAAATTGAAAATAAACAAATAAAGAATTAATAAAAATGGAAATAAAAAATCTCAACAAAAAAAAAAAGGTCAAACAAAGTAAATCTTTCATTCAAAAAATAATAGAAAAAAGAAATTATCATAAAGAACCTAAATCATACTAAAATAAAGATTTCAAAGAAATCTAAGTTATACGTTTATAAGAAAACCTAACACATACTAACAAGTAATCACTATAATAAAGAACTAGTATTTTTTTTTTTTTTTTGAGGAACTAGTAATTAAGATAAAGATACAACAATAATGAACAAATAAGGAAAAAATATATTAATCACAATTGTTGATGCCGAAAATCTCCGACACAACACCCGATGTGATTGCTTGGTTTGATCGGTCTTGCACAGTTGCTCTGCGGCGGGTCACCTGCAAAAGGGAAGCACCTCGAAGTGATGGGGACACCGGTGGGGTGTCTGCCATGGGTACTCCAATGCTTAAGTCAGTGAGGGTACTGATGAGCAAGCGGAGAAGAAGCAGAGTTTTGGCAAGGAAAATTGTTCATATCTGAATAGGTGGGCTGACCCTCTATTTATAAACATTCTCTGCGGGCTCGAGTGTTCGGGTGACCCGATTGGGTTAAACTCCGAGTGCTCCCGGCAGGTAGACATGCTTTGGGTGTACAGGCACTGTGTGTCCAATAAGCCAATGCCGCGTGTCCATGGTCTGGTGTCGAGGGACACTAAGGTGGGCTAACACCGGCACCAGCGGGCATAGCCCCAGTATGAACAAGCGACGGGTATCGGTGATAGGATAGGCGCAGCAACAAGTGACACATCAGGTGTCAGCGACGGATTGAGTGTTTTGACAGTGCACCGCCGTCAGCCCGTACGGGGAGGTGTGAAGCGGACAGCGAGGGACCCACTGAGCCAGGGGCACTCAAGAGTTGTTCGGAAAGCTCTGCCCGGGCCAATGGCACGGGCCTCGGCCGTGACCTGTCCAGGGTACACGGCGCATATCGACAGTGGTGAAATCGGGCCGGTCAACGAGGTCCCCCGGGAAAAATGCCTGGTCGGCTTGGGTCCGGTTAGTTGTACTCGTTCAACGCAAAGGGATCTGGTTTTAACATCCCACGCGGTCGGTTCACCCCCGGAAAGGGGATTCTGTCGTCGGATCATATTGCACCATCAACAATAATGACGGAAAATGATATTAAATATCATAAAATGGTAAATGGGTACTATAAACGATTATTTTTTTTAAAGTGGAAATTTATACAATATTATTAAAAAACGGACATATTTTAAAATAGGATCCTAAAAATAAACTTTTTGTATAATTATCTTTTTTTAATACCTTAATATGGAAAATAAGAGGGGATAGTGTGGATTAGTATATTGAAGAGAAAAAAGTTTAATTTTAAATGTTTAAACCTTAGTCCTAACCATTACTTTAACTTTATAAAACTAATTGATTTGAGATGTGAATTGTTATCCTCAGTATTTAAAAAAACTATCACATTAATATTTAGTTAAAAAAACAATAATTCATATACCACGTGAACTAGTATTAAAATGTTGATACACCATGTATTACTCTCTATTTTCCCCAAAAATGTTAGGCAGAGAAGACAGAATTAAAAAGGCTAACAACAGATATGAACAAAATTGATAAGAAGAACAAAAGACATTAGACAACTCAGGAGCATCACGTGACATGAAACAGACCAGAAGTAGCTACATGGTAATATTTATTCCGTGATGTCTTTCCCAAGTTTCAAATTTTGAAAATCTGCCTACTCACTCTCTCTCTCTCTCTCTCTCTCTCTCTCTCTCTCTCTCTCTCTCTCGTTTTACCAATAAATGCCTCTGCATTTGATATATCTCAAATATTAAAAACATAATAAAGACAACAATTTTTTACTGTTAAAGCTCAAGGTAATTTTAATATCATCTATGTGTTTGATGTGCTTTAACCGTTTAATCCAAACTTGAACGTGTAAAGACAAACATAATTTACTATGTATTAATATATAATTATGACACGGATGACGATGATATGGTGACAAAAAAATCTTATTTACGACCTTCGCTTTAACCAACTCTTAGATTCTAATATTGACATGCACGTTTTGTTTAATCTTTGACAAAAAACTATGTGCAGTCATTTTTGAAGCCCGAGGGTCCTTAATTGTTGAAGATTCAGGATTATGACCCTTGTTATTTGTAATCTCAATGGACTCTTAGATAATGTTGAGAAAAAACGTGAAATAACTTTGATAACTTTTTTTAAAAATTGTAATTACGACACATTCTTAAAAGACTACTGAAAAGGAAAAAAAAAAAAAAAAAAAAATTCGAGGGAGATATTGAGTGAGAAAATCAAAGAGCACAAGTGGACGCTTCCTTGTCAAGTCCTCCAGGCATGGAGTACTTAAAGTGGAACTTTATGAAAAGTGGTTAATTCAGAAAAAAGAAAAAATAATTGATTTGAGTACATAAAAATTTATGGTTTAGGAACTAGTTAAAGAAAGCTTTGGCAGTAAATAATAAAGGGTCACGTCTACCAACATAATAGTAACTTCTGAGAGTAACTTTCGGAGTGTCTCCTCCTATAACTCATCTGAGTAAAGTTGAGTCTTGGTTCTCTAAAAATTGACAGTGGCATCTTTGTTTCTCTCCTTTAAAGAATAAAAGAGAGAGAGAGAGGGAAAAAAAAAAAAAAACTCACATTCTCTTTGTTTTGATCTGAGGATTAGATTCAGTAACCAAGTGAAAATGAAAGTAGTGAAGATGACAGGAAATGCAGGTCTCTCTCTCTCTCTCTCTCTCTATATATATATATATATATGTATATGTACATGTGTATGTATATATTGACAATGTGAAATGGGGTGGTTGTGTTGTAAGTGAGAAGATGGAACCAGGAGATGATGGTGTGAAGACAGTAGAGAGCCTAAGAGGAAGACTTCTTGCAGAGAGACAAGCTTCAAGGACTGCAAAGGAGGATGCTGAGCGCATGGGCAATAAGGTAAACCCAAAAAAAAAAAAAAAAAAAATATTACCAAACAGAAAAAATGTCACATTCTAAGAATACCCTTTCTCTTTTGTTCAAGATTTTGACCCTTTTTTTTTTGGTGTGTCATAGTTGATGGAGCTAGAGAAAATGCTAAAAGAAGAGATAAAACTGAGGAACAAAGCTGAAAAGAAGCTCAAATTCCTCAAGAAGAAGCTTGAATCTCTCAACATTTTTGTGGAGTCCTCAGAGCAGTCAAGTAGTGAAGTCTCCTGCAGATCTTCTTCCACGGCCACAAGTAGTAGTACTACTAATGATTTATCAGAAGAAAATATCTCCATTTTCCTAGAATCAAGTCAAATTTTCTCAGACAACTCTCGTGCTAAGAAAATTCTTGAAAAAATTCCTTCTCAAGTTGAAGATAACCCAATTGGCCAAGCTACTACTAGCTCAACTAGCTCTAATTCTCCAGAAGACTTCACCTTTGACAACCCAAGTTGCAAATCTGAAGATTCGAAGTCTGAAAATTATAGGTATCTATTCTTTTTATCTTCGAACTTGAAATCTACTCAAGTTTTCCATATGGGCACTGATTTTTTTTTATCTACTTTTAGAGGGTAAAAGGAATATTTATATATACTTGTTTTTAGAACATTGTAAAAATAAATTTATGGCTCCGTCGCTGCTTATGGGATTTGTTTAAGGTAATTGAGGAATGATTTTGGTGATATGTGTCTTCAGCTCTGCAGAATTGATGAAATCTTCAGCACTAGATAATGAGAGTAGTGATCATGAGGAGGATTGTGTGGACAACTCTCTTGCACTAGTTTCGGTGAATTTTCCAGAATCTGCGCCGGTTGTGGCGGCCTCTAAGGAAGTGAAGCCAGTTCATGAAAATGTTGCACAAGTTCTTGACTCACTAAAGTACATCAGAGAAAACATTCAGAGATCTATGGAGATGAGAAGTATCGTTAGAGTTGGCCCAACTTGAAAAACTCAGATATTGCAGAAAATAAAAAATTATGTTTCGTTTCTTTTTTAGATGTGGCATTACAAAAATATCTTCTTTTGTGTTTAAGAAATAAGGATATATTGTCTTTATATCCTGATAATGCAAACTGATGATTTAATAAAAGTAGAGTACATGGATGAATATACATATATATATATATATATTATTTATATGTGTATGTGTGTGGATGTAATAAATTTCTTTTTGACGGTACTCATATATCATTTCACAGAGAGCATGTGAAGTTGGGGAATTTGTTGCCCTTTTGATGCCTTTGGCTTGGACCAAACTTTTACCCTTTTTTCTTTTCTTTTTTCTTTCTTTCTTTTTTTTTTTTCTTTCAACTCTAGTATATTGAATTTCAAGAGTTTGGTGAAATGGGGTCACTTGGTTCATGTGACTTGCACACGTACAATTTGACTGCTAGGCTTTTGTTACAAAACTTTCTGTTATATTTCCAAAGTTTATTATCTTCTTTTATGTAATAAAAAAGAAATCATTTGGTGTTATCCCGTCTCTATCCTTTTAGGGATCTACTAAAGGACCGTTAAGGACTGAACCCAATTCGACTGAGCACAGTTTCACTCCTGCACAACTAGATTAGGATTCTGCTTTGGTTGACTCAGCTTCTAAATTCCCTATTGCAAGGCTTTCTAGTATGTTACCAAGGTTTAGTTGTAGTATTTTAAAAAAAAATAAAAGACGGGATAATTTTAGTATCATCTCGTCTTCCATCCTTTTGATCTATAGCAGAAAATAGCAGAAATTCAAGGATCCACTAATAGAACGTCAAGGACCGAACCAATTCGGATGACTCAGCTGCTAAATTTCATTCAGAATCACAATTATGACTTGAATAATTGGTTTATCTATAAAATGTTGAGGAAAGTTGAAGCATGCTTTAATTGCAAACAGTAGACCTTATTAGAGTGAAGTCAGGAAACTGCCAAAGAAACCAGAAAAAAAAAAAAAAAAAAAAAAAAGAAGGTAGACAAAATTCCGTTTAGCCTGGCATGCAGAGCAGTCAGAGTGCTTGGAGTTACATGAAGCCCATCACATGTCTAAGTACATACAGACAGCACAATTGTGTCTGATATACACTTTCAAGACAGCATTTTGTTTTTCTTTCTTAGAAAATTCAAGTGGTCTCAGTGCTGTTGCTTAGTGCTTCTACTACTACTACTACTACTACTTTTAATATTCACAAGGGAGCAATGATTTTCCCTGGCATGGGTGAAGATGAAACCCCTTTGTGTAATTATTATCGTGTTCTCGCAAATGACGGTGCTCTAATGTGGTATCAGGGCAGTGAGATCGGACTCACATTATGGTTGGATTTTTCTGATATGAGTTCAACCAAGAATAACAGGTCAAAATTGTAGACATTCTATGCTAAATAGTGTTCTTGCAATAGATTGTGATTCTTCAACGTAGAATCGGAGCAGTAATCGCTGATGAATTTCATAGCTGGTTGAATTTTTCTAGTCAAGTAGTACTTTTGCAATTAGTGGTTCTCTAACAAGTCAAAATTAGACCGTCTTTGCTAATGTTTTTGCAATAGATGGTGGTACTTGAACGTGGTAACAGAGCAGTGAGAGCAAAACTCGAAGTTAAACCCCGACTTACATTGTGGTTGGATTTTTCTAGCCAAGTGGAATGGGCTCAACCAAGACTAACAAGTCAAAATCGTAGACATTATTCGCTAATGTATTGTGGTACTTTAACGTGGTATTAGAGCAGTGAGCGCAAACTTGAGTTAAGTGAAGTACATTGCGCTTGCAAAGAGTGGTTTGGACCAATAGTGATAAAGTCCAAGTACAACCAAAACTAACAGGTCAAAAATAAGACATTTTTTACCCTAACGTGGTATCAGAGTAGAGAGCAGTGAGAGTGAACTTGGAGCTAAACTGACTGGACATTGGAGTTGGGTTTTTCTCTAACATGACATCAAGAGTAGTGATCAAACTCTAAGTAAGCTCAACCAAATCAAAAAGGTCAAACTTAAAGACATTGCTTTCTTAGCCTTGATGGTGAAAAGGAGATATTTCCACATAGATTGGCAAAAAGAGACAGGAAGGTCATTGTCATTTCAGGGTGGGGCCAAAACAACCAGGAAGCACCATGTCATTTTTGCCCCCCATAAAAGTGTAACTCATAAATCCCACCTCAAAAAAAAAAAAAAAAAAAAAGCCTACCTAGCTACCATGGTTAAGAAGAGGCAAATGACTAAATGATAAGAGACCATATTGTGAGAGATGCAAAAAATAATTGATCAAATTCTATCAAGGAATCAAACCAATTACTCTTTGATCTTCTAATGATCAAACCAAACCAACCGTTGCTGAAACAACAGGTTATATATATAAATGTGTGTGTGTGTGTGTAAAAAAAAATTTATTATTTTTATTCTTTTCTCATTGATGGAAGTTGATGGTCCTGGACATGATCCAAGTTGAAGATGAACATGCATATGTTTGTCCCAATATTGGTGTCTCAGTGCGTGTACCGAAAGCTTTGTTTGGTCCTCATTAGCGGTCCTCGTGATGCTACAATATATGTGTGTGTGTGTGTGTATATATATATATATATATATTTATAGATCACCTTTCTTATATATGCAAAGCACTGACCATATAACAACAACAACACTCGCACCAAACATTTCATTCCATTTAACTCTATTACTTGGCTCTCGACATAAATTTTACTGCAAACTCGCACTTCTAAAATACTCTTTGTTTGAGAGTGATTTGATTATTCAAAAGACCGTGAAAAAAGAATTGTACTTTTAGAAAAACATATCTTGGAAAACCATATGAACAAAACATGATGCCATTCTAATAAATAGACGTTACTCTTTTTTCTTCTATTGTCTTCTTGAGTTCTTAGTACTTGTGTCCCTTCAAATTCTAATGATTTCAAATTTTCTTCTTCAAAATTTTTCCCCTTGAAAATTTAGTCCCTAAATTTCCTCCAAAGTAGCAATAAAACTAGGCTAATTCAAGTAAAAAAAAAGGTTATAATTTGCTAGAAAAAATAAGTAGTTATAATCTTTCACTTATGAAAGTAGCAACTTACGAGAAGTTTAATAAACACATGTGTTTAAAAAATTATAACTTTGCGGTCTAAAATTTTACCCTGTTAATGATCCGGAGTTAATTGCGACGTATTTTTAAGTTCAACAAACTAAATATTAATGCTAAACCACGACAAATTAAGAGATTACATATAATAAACCAAAAAATACTATCAACATCAATTTTAATCCTAATTAACATATTAATTAATTAACATATCAATTTATTAAAATATAAATTATCGTTTTTTTTACTGTGACACTAGTACTATAATGAAAAGGAAAAGATCAATTTTTTTTTCCTTCCTTTGGTACGTCTCTTGTACTATTGGAATCCGTGGAAGGGTATTTTCAGAGAGTAATACTTGAAAACCAAAAAAACTAGGACTGAAAATATGGATCGCAACACAACGTTACGATTCAAAAACGACATGAATTTCGCCGGTTCGAGTTGGGAAAATAGGATGCGGGTCAAATTCGGGTAACCCGAACTTGACACGGGTAAAAACGGGTCGTGTTCGGGTTGGACCCGTACAACCTGAACACGACCCTTTTTCCATGTCAATTTCGGGTCAAATTTCGTGTCAATTTCAGATTAATTTTCGGGTCAATTTCGGGTGACCCGAACACAACCCGAGTCTATCCTTCAAACTTATTATTTTGTCAATGGTATGTTTTTGTTGAAGGTAAATTATTATTCTTTTAGGTTTTTTTATGAATTTGGGATATACTTTGTTTAAATTGAATTGGTTTTTGTTTCAAATTCAAATTAATTGTGGGGTCAATTTGGGTCCAATTCGGATCAAATTCGTGTCGCGGGTTCAGTTCGTGTCACGAGTTTAGTTCGTGCCGCGGGTCAATTTCGGGTCGCGGGTTAAGTTCGGTTCGTGCGTATCAACCCGTTACGGGTTCGTGTCGTGGTTTAAAGTCGTTTTCATGTCACGGGTCGTATTCGGGTTGGGGAAGAAAAAAATCGACATAACTCTAATACGACATGAATCCAACACATGACATAAATTGTCACTCCTAAAAAAGACACTACTACAACTGCTGGCATTGTTTTCAGAAACAGAGAGGAGGAGTAATGGCGTGGCATGGGTCTATATGACTCTCTCTCTCTCTCTCTCTCTCTCTCTCTCGCAATGGATTGGATGGTGTCAAATAAGGAACTCCAAAAGGGTCGGTTCCAACTCATTGCCAACTCTATAATTTGTTAATTTTTTTATTATATTTTGTTAATATTTAATTTGCATTTATTTGTTACTTCTAAGAAAGCTAGTGGTACAAATAGGCTTTTTTATGTAGTACAATACTAATACTCATCTGTCCTCTAATTGCCTTACATTTATTATTCTAATTTGTTTTTCTACCCAAAAAAAATGTACTTTAATAAGATTGTTGATTTCACCTAGGGGAGAGAGGTCATTGACAATTCAAATGAAAAAGGTTCTTCGAAACAGTCACCAAAATAGACATTTTGAATAAAAAATAAACCAATAAAAGAAGGTAAGAGTGGTCTAGTTTATACTAATTTGCATGTATTTTTATTCCTTCCAATGAAATAGTGCTACAATATACTTTTTGGTTTAACACTAGCTCATTTGTCCTCAGATAATCATGGAATTTCGACCGTTTCACGTGATATATGACTATTTATTACTTATTTTTTTACCATACGTTCTGACCAATACAACGATTTTACGTGATGTATAATTATATCTTACTTTTTTTTTCTTATCATATGCTCCGATCAATGCGGTGGATGTAATATGTTTGTAACGTTATAATTTGTGTAATTTCTTTTCATTAATTTTTTTTACATAAGTACTTTAAGATTTGTTGTAATTTGACAAGGGAAGAGGTCCATGCAAATGCAGAGGAAAAGGGTCTCCAAAACAGTCACCAAAAAGAGCAATGAAAAAAAAAAAAAAAAAAGTAGTAAAGACGAGTGGTTAAGTTAGGACACGGTTTTGTGTAGAAACAACTACCCTTTATTAAGGGGAGTTGGGAAGATTTTAGCAAAAAATAAATAAATAAGGGGGGTGGGGGGGTTAGGAAGAGGAACGAACGGCCACTAAACCAGACAAAAACAGCACCAAAAAAAAAAAAAAAAGGTTTTGGGCAAATAACAAATGGTGGATTACCTGCTAAAACAAGGGTCAGAGAACTCCAAATCAAAATCTCAGCCATGGAAATTGTTCCACAGAGAGAGCCTCTGAGAAGAAGAAAGAAAGAAACAAACCCATTTGGCCACAAAAACATAAAGCATTAAGGAAGCTAGAAAGAAAGCAAAAGAGAGAGAAATAGAGGGGAGAGAGAGAGAGAGAGAGAGAAAGAGAGAACAACAATGTCAAAACTTGTAGTTTAAAATCTCTTTCTATTTTTTTTATTTTTTATTTCTATTATTTTGCTCCTCTCCACCCCCAACATCTTAGATCTCATCTGACAACAATCTGAAGATCTTCTGCTCAAAAAACTCCAAAGCCCTTCTCTTATCCTTTGCTTTTCTTTCTCTCTCTCTCCTTTCTTTGATCACTCTGATCTTAGACCATTAAAAATGTGTATGTGCTTTTCCAGCTAAGTCTGTTTCCTGAGAGATTGTCACACATGGAAAAAAGGTCCCCAAAAAAAAAATATATATATTTTTGCAACGACCCAGATTCAAGGTACACAGAACCAACACACACACTGCTTCCATATTCTCTGAACTCAAAACCACATTTTTTTTTTCTTTTACACTCTCTCCAGTTGATTTAGCCCATACCCATTTGGTCTCTTTATCCCAAACTCTTCCCTTTCCCACATATTAATGGTGTCTCCTACACTACACACTTGCTGGGCTTGACAGTATATTAGTCTTCATTGTTTGGTCATTTTGATGATGAATGTGAAAAAACATCATATGTAATACTGGAAAGTTTTTTTTTTTTTTTTTTTTTTCTTTTTTGGTTGGGGAAAAAAAGATGGTAAAACCTTGTTGGAAACAACCTTCTGTGGATGGAGATGAGAGTTGTGGGAGAATTGATGGGTTGATGTGGTACAAAGATCTGGGGAGTCATGCTTATGGGGTGTTTTCAATGGCTGTAATTCAAGCAAATGCTGTGTTGGAAGATCAAAGCCAGCTTGAATCTGGGCCGTTGAGTTCCTCTAGTTCAGGTTCTCAAGGGACCTTTGTTGGAGTCTATGATGGACATGGAGGACCAGAGGCGTCCAGATTTGTTAATGAAAATCTTTTCTCCAATCTTAAGAGTATGTTTAGAAAAAAAATAAAATCCTCTACTTTGATTTTTGTTTGATTTTATTCTATTATACCATGGCCACATTGTCTGATGCAAAACCTTAGTTTACCTTGTGAATATAACTTAATAGAGTTAGATTCTATCAGGTCTTGAACTTTATCTTTTTACAATGATTTCCCGAGAAGTAAACAACCTGAGCAGAGAATAGGAATGATGACAACATTGACCATTTTGTTGTTGTTGCTGTTGGATAAAAAGATTTATAGGGACAGAGAGTGGCGTATCCAAGTAATTTTGGGGAATTAAGATATCCATGTGTGGCGTTTGGATTCTCCATGAAGTGGATTGCCCATGTCTGGTTGACTCGAGTATGATATCTTGTCGAAGAAGAATGAGTAGCCTTATTACCGTCACTAAGTGACTGGTGGAACGAGTATTGATAATTAGGAGGTGGAAATTGTGGTGATTTGTTGTTGTCTTGAGGAAAGCATACTAGCTATGTGAAACTTGAGATACTAATTAAGGCTTGTATTATTTTCTCTGAATGCAAGTTATTAAGTACTAATTGACTTTGCAACCGGATGTCCTTGTTCAAAAGCATTGATCTTTTCTTAATTATGGTTGCAGGAGAGGCGTCCGAAAACCAATGTATATCGGAACGTGTTATAAAGAAGGCTTTTTTGGTTACGGAAGAGAGCTTTCTCTCTCAAGTTGAGGAACGGTGGCATAAGAGACCACAAATTGCTTCTGCTGGGACATGTTGTTTGGTGGGAATAATATGCAATGGGATGATATACGTTGCGAATGTTGGAGATTCGCGGGCGGTTTTAGGGAGAGAGGAAAGGGCAACTCATGAAGTCAGAGCTATTCAGTTATCCGCAGAGCACAATGCAAGTATACAATCGGTGAGAGAGGAACTTCAGGCATTGCATCCGTACGACTCACAGATTGTGGTGTTGAAACACAAAGTTTGGCGCGTGAAGGGCCTTATACAGGTTCGTTTTTTTACTATTCTAGCAGCTCCTAAGTATTCCGAAATATGCAAACTTTTGTTCGTTTTAATAACATGAAGTTCATCCTTTTCTTATCAAAAAAAAAAAAAAAAAGCCATGAAGTTCATCAAAAGTGAACTTTTACTATCTTTAGTGGTATGAAGCAAGAACTTCACAGAGACTGTTTTGCTTAAATCAAAAGAAAATAAAGCTTAAGTTGTTAATTTTTGCGAGATTTTTGTCAAGCAACTAGGACTCAGGTTATGCATACGAACACAATATGGTATAATTTGCTTCTCTGTAATATGAAAGATTAGTCTTATAAACATAATTGAATATACGAGAGGAATCAATAAACTGCTTTAGCCGGAGCAGGGCATTGGTTTGCTTTTACAAGAATAGAACTCTGTAACGAAATTAAATAAGATGAATGATGCTTTTGCGATTTTGATTATGCGAGTAGTAGACTTGGTATTACAGAGGGCAGTAAGTCGAGGAAGGGCTACTTAGATACTGAGATCTCTCGAGTTTCCCAAGGGTTTAACATGAATCACATAAATTCTCAAAACATCTTTTACCGTGAGCACCTAGTTTTGTGGTGAACTCGTTAGACTGCTGAAGAGTATGGCCAGATTTGTTTGATGGAGTTTCTTGCCTCTTTTGCAGGTTTCAAGATCCATTGGTGATGCATATTTAAAGAGGTCAGAATTCAACAGAGAGCCTCTGCTACCTAGATTTAGACTTCCCGAACCTTTCTTCAAGCCTATCCTTGGTTCCGAGCCGTCAATAACAGTAGAGAAACTCAGCCGCCAAGATAAATTTCTCATTTTCGCTTCTGATGGTCTATGGGAGCATCTTACCAACCAGGAGGCAGTCGACATTGTCAACAGCCACCCACGTAATGTAAGATTTGGTACTACTATGTACTCTCCAACCAACCTTCTTCTGCCGTTGCTCTCAACCACGTTCACCGTGGTTAGCAAATAACTCCATTCATTTTGCAGGGAATTGCCAGGAGGCTTGTTAAATCTGCCCTCGAAGAAGCAGCTAAGAAAAGAGAGCTGAGGTACTCCGATCTGAAAAAGATCGACCAGGGTGTGAGACGCCATTTTCACGACGATATCTCAGTCGTAGTTGTGTTTATTGACCCCCATTTAATCAACGAGAACTTCCTCCGCAGTTCCCCAGTTTCAATAAGGGGAGGTATACCAGCTCCCGCCAACTCCTAACAGGGGGCTACTCATTTTCTAGCCGTTGTCAAGTTTGTCAAAGGATGATTAGAATACTTAGATCGTTCAAAAATCTCGAGCTTCTCATGGTAGGAGCAACTCTCCATAAAATAGAAATAAATGTTGATGACTTGGAAGTAGCCTTTACCCATGAGAATCTTCTTCATCACTTGGCTGAAGTACACACGCCTTGAAACCTACTCTTAAGGACTTGGTTGGAAAAAACTTGGACTTAGCCAGCACGTTTGCTTGCTGTCTTTGTAGATATACTTTTACACATTTATTAATTTCTAAGTGTGATTTCTTGGCTATGGCTACTCTCATCCTTGTAATCTTTCTTCTTCTTCTTCTTTTTTTTAATATAATTTTTCAAATATCTAGATGAGGTTGGCAGATTTGTGCACGTGATCCATAATGTCAAGAGTTTCATTTCATTTTTTTTTTAATTACCTTATAGTGAAATCTGAAATCGGAGGTGATTATGTGTAATCACCGCTTGACTATATCTACAATTATGAATTGAAGATCAAATCTACTAATTACTTTTAGTGAATTTGATTATTAATTTTGACATCAAAAGTCATTAAAGATAGGGATCATCTTCATTCACCGTCATTTATAATAGAATGGCTTGTGGCAAACATAGACCATTTGATAAGCTTTTACTTTAGATCTTTGTGAGTTTTCAATAAATATTTAAAACAACATTTTTAAAAAAAATTAATGGGTCAAATTGATTTACCAATTTTCTAATATGCAATAAAAATATTAAATGAAATTATGACTCAACTAGACTCTGATATAAATACTCAAAGTCTCTTAAAATATTTTTCAAACTTGACTCCGAACAGCCAAAGCTCTTTATAAAATAACTTTGGGATAAACCAAAAGGAACTCCTATAAAAACCTCCCCACTATGTGCGTTTTCGGTTTTCAATTTTCTATGCACTCACGATCTGACCTGATCATGATATTTCACTCATGATTGAGCCTCGTCGATCCAATGAGGTTATTTAAATTTTTTTTTTTTTTTTTAAATCCCAACCAGGGCCATAACATTAAGGACCACAATATGAATAGATTCCAATTCCATCACCACTAAGAGGGAAGAATACGAGTGGGTTTTCATGCAAAATAGTAACAGTAACAGTAATAATAAAAATAAAAGTAATAATTCCCTACAATTAAGTAACCTAGTCCTCCCAACCATTACTATTCTTAAGGAAAACAGAAATTTAAGATGGAAAAAAAGACTTCATATAAAGCGCATAAAGATTACAAAATCAACTCAGCTGACAAGTATCACGCTTTCCAGTCTCTCGCTTTTGAAGATCGCACGCAGTACCCAGAGAGGCCCAAGAAAATTAGCTAACACCTCCGAAGAGTTCGCATATCTCAAATAATCAACTAAGAATATCAGGAATTCTAAAATTAACTAGTAGGAAAGACACTGTTCTAATAACAAACCAGTGCCACTAACACGTTCAAACATTCGTTCATTTTTGTTTTTTTTAAACTGACAAATTCACCTTTGTTAAGCAACCCCTTTTGACATTCTTAAAATGGAAAAGTAACGGACTCGGCACGAACTTGCACATTGCCCTGATTTTTTTTTTTACTTGTACAATTTAAAGTAGCATCAAATGTAATTCATCAACATGTAATGCAAAAAATGACATCCGATTCATGCATTGTCACCAAACTGAAGATGAAAGATCAAACCTCAATCAAAATCAAACATTAAACAGTCACATGTCAGAAGCCACCTACTTTACTTGTCTAGAAGTACTGTGTTTTTCTTCATTACTTTTGCATCTTTTTTATTTTTATTTGTGTGTGTGTGTGTGTGTGTGTGTGAGTGTGTGTTTTTTCTTCCTAAAGAGAGAGGGAGATGAAAGGGTTTGGGGTGAGCTATCATTCTTACCATTGAAAGTTCGCCGACCAGCTAAACCAAATACTGCAAGGATAAAAAAAGGATCTAAAAGCTAATACTAAGTCAGCAAGCAGGAGGCTCCTAATTAAAGTTCCTACTTCAGATTTTGTTTTTCTTTCTCCTCCGAATTGATTAAGATCAATTACACTAGCAACATAATACTCCTAATCAATCAGCAAAGTTCGAGGCTACCAGTTCAATAAAATGATATAAAACTCATAATCCAACTTAGCATGACCATTTAACACTGTATGATGACTATGAAATCCACAGAGTATTGATAGGCTGCCCAAAATAATGTGCAAATGGGCTTCGAATAACCAAATAAGGTGAACTTGTCCGGGGAATAAAAAGAGGAAAAGTTGACAACCGAAAAAGTAGCTAAAATAGCTTGACACAACGTTTTCCCTAAGAGTTAATGTCAGAATTCCTGATATTCTTAGTAGATTGGAAGATATGTCAACACTACGCAGGAAGTTGCTAAATTCAAGGCCTCACTGGGTAAATAATGTCGTTACGATAAATTTAGCTGAGAGAAAGCTCCTGAAGCTGCCAAGATCCTGTTAAACTAAATTGAAGAAGGTATCCAACAACGAAAATGCTGCACATGAGAATCCATATAATGGTGACTGGGGGAGTAGACATGACGAGAAAAAAAAAAAAAAAAAAAAAAAAAAACTTTGAGGGAATCATACTGTTAGAACCTAGACCTGCAACAAACAATGGAAAAACATAATTAAAACAAAGCACATAAATATTCAAAATATTAGAAAAGAAAACAACGCCATTAGTTTGGAGTAAGTCAGATAGTAACTACCAAAAATATAATAGAAATTCGTCTAACTATTGACAGAAGCGGCTTCTGTTCAAGCCCCTCCTCCGGCCTTGCCTGCAATAGCTGCGTCCTGCTGAACAAAAAAAAAAAAAAAAAAGCATCAGCACTGCAAGAAATGCAAAAGATAAACAGTATAGACTTGTAGTCAAAATGTTTGCAAAATCAGCAAAATTAGACTTTACCGGCTCAATATTTGCCTTTCCATTCCCATTCACTCGAGATAAAGAATTTGAAGTGGTGCTTGCAAACCTAAGAAGAAAGTATTACACAAATCAGCTCAGGCATTATAAAGTTCAAAATTTATTTAATAGAACTTGGGGATATTGCTAGTAGGCGTCCCACACCTGAGAGCCCTTGCTTTCCTTTTGTCATCTTCTGCCGGATCAATTTTGGGAGCTGGGGCAAATCTAGCAAGTCGGGCTTTCTTCTTGGCCTCCTGCTCAGACGCTACTGGTGGACTAGGAATACCAAACCTGAGTAACAAAACAACTGAAAACAATTACAACTGCCCAACAACAACAAGAAGATCGATTAAATACAAATCTAGCAAGTTTCTTAAATGCCATGGAAGAGTTAAAAAGTGGCACAAGAGAAAAAAAAGGAAAAAAGAAAAAAGAACCTCTCTGCCCTAGCCTTCCTCTTCAGCTCCTCCGATTTCTTTGATGCTTCTGATCCAGATGAGGATCCAGTGCGGAACCTGCAATCAAAACAGCCACCACTCAATAAATTCAATTACTAAAAGGAAAATAGGAGGAAAAATGGAGGAAAAAGAAAAGGCATTCAAATTTCGTTCAGATTCCCAGATACGAAGCAACTTTTCCCATTTAAACTCGCAAGTCGTTTGTATCCTAACTGAAATCCTATTCCTAATTGAAATTTCATAATGCACTTTCTACTAAAAATAAATGCATTATCTGACTATCAACATAAATGCATTATCTGACTATCAACATCCCAAAGAATCACTCTTGATATTGAAGTACGATTTAAACAGCAGCAATCCAACGTTGGTGAAGAATACTTGCGAGGAGTTTTAGAATCTCTAGCATGCATGAACAATTACTTGGTTCCACACATAACCGGAAAATTAACAGCATACAGAAAAAAGAACAGTGAAAACAAAAACATCAGAAGCCCCCAAACCTAATTTGAATGGATCCCAGAAAATTAAGAAAAAAATAAGAACAAGAAAAATTGTGAATTACTTGTTTCGTTTCGTTTCGTTTAGATCTTTCTCAAGAAAAGCAAGTTTTCCGATTTGAACTCACATTAGAACAGCAACCAAACAAAAATCCCATTCCTTTATATATATATATATATATATATATATATTTTACACATTACCACATTCCCAATTGCAACTCTGTTAACCCTTCTTTACTGCAATACATATCAATACCTCAAAAAACTCCCCTTCAAATTCAAAATAACCAGCTTCAATCTAAATCTCTAGCACGTAAAATTTCTAGGTCATCAAATAGAAAAACATCCTGAAACGGGGTACCATGAGATTCAACTTCTTAACCTTTTTTCTTTTTAAAAAAAAAAATTCTCAACCTTGCCGGAAAATTTTCAGCATACACAAATAAATGGCAGAAAGAACATCAGAAACCCTAGAAAAAAAAACCCTAATTCAAGTAGATCCCCAATATAATTGACAAAAAAAAAAACACACACACACACACAAAATAGTTTCGTGAATACCTTTCGGCTCGAGAGTTGCGCTTATCTTCTTCGGTGAGCTGTACGGATATCCCGAACCGCTCAGCTCTGCGCATCTTCTTCTCGATATCGGAAACCGGAGCCGTCATAGCCGCGGCGGAGGCAACGGCAGAAACCTCCGCGGGCTTCGAAGCGTCGTCGGCATCCTTACCGGAAGCGGAGTCGGAAGACGACGGCGGAACGGCCGTTGAAGCGTCGGTCTTGTGGTGTTCGTCTGGTTTGGCGGAGGGTGGGGCTACGGGGTCTGAAGCTTTCTTAGGGTTTTCAACGGAGGGATTGGTGTCGTTGGGCTTCTGTGAGTCGGTCGCCATGGGAGGAGAAACGGAGGGTCTCGGACAGGATTTGGAGACTGCGTGCTAACGACGGACGAGAGACAGTAGAGAGAGGGAGAGCGAGAGAGGGAGGGAGACTTTTGGGTCTGGTCTGAGACTGATGACAGTATGTTGATTGCGGAGGGCTTAAATAGGATGGCAGAAAAGGTGCGATTTGCGAGGATTTTTTTCTTTTTTTGCTTTTTTACATCTGTACCCTGAATTTAATTAATCGTATTATTACAATTTAAACTATAAATTTTTAAATTTAACAATTAACACTATAAACTTAGGGTCCGTTTGGTTGATAAGTTCGGTTTAAACTAAATTGTACTTTTTTCATCATGTTTTTTGTCTTTTCCTCAAAATTTTTTTATCTTTTCTGAAAAAATCAACAAAAGTTACTATTCAAACTTAAAAATTTCAACTCAACTCAAACTGAATTTGTGCACCAAACAGGCCCTTACAGTATACGGTAATTTACACCCATTGAGAATATGATTTGGTTCATATTTCTTTTTTTTTTTATCCCCCGTTTTCGTCTGTTCAATAATTTTTTGATATATATTTAACTAATATAATTTTTTAAATGATATGATATGATATTAAGGCATATCATTATTTTACTATTGAATTCAAATATTATTCTATCAGTAATTTTTTTCTTTTGAAATAATCAAAATGAGTTTTTTTTTTTCTTTTTTTAATTAGGAATGAAGGATTTGTACTCTATACTTGTGTTTGATGAACAAATTTGGGATAAAATTTTTAGGTTAAAGTTGATTGACTTTTTAAAAATTAATTATAATTTTTATTAACTTTTCAGAAAAAGATAAGAACTGATATGAAAACTGTTGACAGTGAAAATCTGTCAATACAATTCGTCCTCACAACGTTACACTCAATATTATCTCTCTTAGGATTAAAACATAAAAAGATGAACACAAAGAGATTAATAGATGTTCGCTTCAATAAAGGCTACGTCCTCTCTGTATTGGTGGGGGTGTTTTCACTATATTTTGAAGAGTTTACAAGAGTGTTTCTAAGAAGTAGAGATCTATCCTATAATGGGACCATTTTACAATATATACTCATTCTCCTCTTAAACAAGACGATTACTATTCTAAACATCTAAACCAACCTACCCCGTATTATGACACGTGTTCTAAACCCTCAGCACGTCATGAGTTCTCAATCGCAGCCTAGTGGTCATGCTTTTGGGTTTTTTGGAATAGTGGGATGTCATTTTTTCCCTTGGGGTTCTTCATATCTCAACGTAATTTAGTGGAATCCACAAAATATCTGAGTTACTATATTTGGACCTCTCGACGCTGTCTATTTTGGATAGGTAGGAGACTCATCGACGTTGTCTATTCATATAAGCTAGGGATCTCTCCTTTGAGTTATGATAGGCTTGGTGAGATTACTCGATGTATAAGGAGTTTTCTAAAGTCTTCTTTTAGGAGAGCTTTTCCAATATATTTTTGACCTATTGATGTCGAGAAACGACGATGTAACAAAAACTTTAGGTTTTAATCTGAAAACCAAACAAAAACTATAGACGAAATAAGTGTGAAATTATCGTCAGACTGAATTTCCAATCTTTAATTAAAATGAATTTTGATTTGTAATTTTATAGACTTAAAGTGAGAATAATTTCAAAAAAAAAAAAAGAAAAAAAGAAAAAGAGGGAGAATAATCATAAAAAATCTCGCAAATCTCGTGTTTCATTATCAGTCCCTAATTCCTTAAAAATCACATTAGAAAAAAAAAATAACTAAAAAGCTAAAAAACAAAACAAAACTCCTTAAAAAGCAAGTGATGACATGGTAAAAATTAAGCATTTTTCTACCATTGAGTGAATGAGTTCATTGTCATTATTCCCGTTATGGGATAAGATATAAAGGAAGGCCACAATTTCTTTTTCTTTTTTCGATTTTATAAATTAAATTGAATTTCGTCGCTGGAAGCTGGAGAGCCATGGGTTTAGCTTCCGTCGTCCACAATGAACTCTACATTCATCCCAAACCCGATCCTCGCTTTCTTCTTAGGGTTTCTCCGCCATCTCCTTCCCCAATTCGGACCTCCTTTCGCTACCACTGCCGCGAAATTCCTCACCTTCGCACAGGTTCTCTCTCCTCCAATGCGGTTCCGCCATTGTTGAAGCCTCGGAGCCATAGCTCACCTTTTTCTTATTCCCTTTTTGTTCAGCTCTTCGAAGTGGCCGTTGCCAATTTTCACCGATTTCGTGCTTGAGAGGGACTGAGCAGCAGAGCGATTTGTCAGCTTCGGCCTCTGGTGAGTTCAGTGATTCATGAATTTCGTTAGTTTCTTTTGAGCGGATTCGTAATCTGGATTGTTCCGAGCTCAATTTCGGTTTTTTTTACTCTCTTGATACTAAATTTGCAAAGAAAATTTGATCTTTGTTGAACAAAGTTCTAAACTTGGTTACTTCTCTTAATCACTGAATCTTAGGATATAAGTAGTTGACAAATAATTTCATATATATATATATATATATATATATATGTATGTGTGTGTGTGTGTGTGTGTGTGATAAAAAGTGCTATATCTCATACTTCCCTTTCATTTTCCAGAGAAAACAAAGGAAAATGAAAGATTTGCTTCAGCTGCTAGAAACGTGGCCTTTTGGGTGAGTACTTTCCCACTCATTTGATTTGTTTTGTGTGGTTCAGCTTACTGATTCTTTGAGAATTAATATTAAAATTGATTATGTTATTGATTACTGTAGGTAAGCACCGCAGTTGCGTTTGGCGTCGGTCTGGGGTTTAAAGATGGAGTTGAGAAGGCGTCAGAGTTTTTTGCTGGGTATGGAAATCTTGCATTCAAAATCGTTTCAAGTTTCAACGACAAACTCTTTATATTCCGAATCAGTAATCCAAACATGTTAAAATGTTAATGTTTAACAGCAACTACTTTGAGGTTTGAGCTGGTATGAACTTCATCCATTACATTTTTCATCGACTTTGTAGTCTTTCTGAAGTGTGTTATCAACTTGGTTTTATTTTCCTTGGCTTGGATTGTTGTTTCATGTTCCACATGGACAATGTTATGCTGTTCTCAGGTATATATTGGAGCAAAGCTTGTCAGTGGATAACCTGTTTGTCTTTGTTCTGATCTTTAAGTACTTCAAAGTGCCTCACGAATATCAGGTGTTTATAAGATTTAAATATTTTTCAATAATGCTGCTTTAATCTTCATAGAAGTCGTAACACCGTCATGTGCAATCTCGTGGAATTAACAATTTATGATGGTGGAAGTGTAGAATCGGGTACTTTCGTATGGCATTGCTGGTGCAGTGATCTTTCGTTTGACGATAATACTTCTTGGAACAGCAACACTTCAGGTAAATTTCATGTTGTGTGTGCATGGCCTGGGTAAGGTTTTTTGTGCCAAGTGCCAACTTTCTGAATCCCTTCTCCACTGTTGTTGTTTCAGAGGTTTGAAGCAGTAAACATTCTACTGGCTTTGATACTACTTTACTCGTCGTACAAGGTGAATATTCTTCTCTAGAAGATTTTCTCTACTGTGTGTTTATGCTTTTCTTTTCTTTTCTTTTTTTTTTTCTGAAAGGATTCACCACTGTGTATTATAACATATGTTTTTCATTCCTCTTTTTTTTTTTTTTTTTTTCTTTTCTTTTAATGTTTCGTGACTGTTTATTACCTTCTGATCTAATGGTGTAAGTTTGCAATCAGAGTTTATTTTGGAGTTTCATAAAGAATTAACTATGCAATTTCCAATTTGCTCACTAGAACTGTAGAGATGATAATACATAGTTGCTTCCAGTTGTGTGCTAACTTGAAAACCGTTTTCAACTAATTTCCTTCTGATTTGTGATTCCAATTTTCCAAGACATTTCTGGTTTGAACTTTAATTTTTCATTCCACAAGCATCTATTCTTCTTCATTTACCCTTGTAAAGTTCATTTTGTGGTCTTTTATGTTAATCTTTTTAGCTAAATGCATCAATGACAGTGAACTGATTTGTCATATTTTGATAGCTGTTTGCTGCTGAAGAAGATGACACTGATCTATCTGACAACTTTATTGTAAAGACATGCCAGAGATTTATCCCTGTCACATGTAATTCCTTGCCTTTGTATCTATATCCTTTCTGTTGAATTGATGCTTTTGTGTAGTTCTTCTAATGGGTTAGAACTTGGGTTCTTCTTCGTTTTGAGTCCGTAACATAGATTATAGAACTTATAGGACAAGGCATTCCCCAATGTAGTTTTGTGTGTCAAAGATCAAGGAAAAGTGCTATTGGAGGGATTATTTTTCATCCGCAAATTTATATAGTTGTATTATTCGTTTGCCACCTGTAGTTTAGCTGTTGTTTTCTCAACTTTCATGGATAAATATAAGAGCTAGATTTATTGATTCTCTAATCTTGATTAATTGTGTGCTGACTTAGCCCTCTGTTTTCCCCTGTTTTTCTTGAATTCTTGCAGCTAATTATGATGGCAATCGATTTTTTACAGTTCAGGATGGTGTACGGAAAGTAAGTTGTTTATGAAATATTCTCAAGCTCCAAAAGAATTAAGCAACTTTTCTCTTGATCAACTAGCTCTACTTTTGCCTTTTAAAAGAACCAATATGCATTTTATGCCTCTCAGAAAAACACAGATTTAATGCAATATATTGATTTCTAACAGGTCTCAAACATTTTGGGCAGGCCACACCTTTACTTCTTACAGTAGCGGTTATTGAGCTCAGTGATATTGCGTTTGCAGTAGGTTTTTTCACCCACCAATTATGTTAGACACTACTTTTTACTTTGTTTTAATTGATTAATGCATGATGAGGCACTAAAGTGAAGCCTCGTGTTCTTTTAGGTTGATTCTATACCAGCAGTATTTGGTGTTACACGGGATCCTTTCATAGTTTACACATCTAATATCTTTGCGATCATAGGTAATTCTTGCTACTTTGTGTACCCTCTCTTTAAGTGATAAATATCTCTCTCAAATTGAGAGTCGTTGTAGAGTGGTGCTGGACTGAATATGATGTGTTTCTCTTCAATATTTCTCTTTTCAAATTATCATATATCATATCAAATGTGTAATCATTCAGGCCATTTGATAATAGAAAAGTTGTTTGCATAAGAATATGCGAAAAGATAATACATTATTGACAATATATATGGCAAATGCAGGTTTAAGGTCCCTTTACACTCTCGTTTCTGAGGGAATGTCAGAATTGGAGTATTTACAGGTATAAAGTTGACTTGCTGCATCCGAATTTGTAAATTTCTGTGCCTTTTTTGGTCAGTCGAAACGTCACATTCCCTTCTTGGTTTGTCTTTCTTCTTTCTTCTTAGCCATAGAAATTTTTTTGTAGGATTTCTAATAACGTACTTATTCGTTACTGATTTAAGACAATCAAATTATGTTGACTTGAAATATGTTGCGAACATACCCCTCATTTGCTTTGAATTAGATCGCAAACATACCACTCATTTGATTAGATTATGGTTTTAATTTCATACATACTGGATTATTGTCTAAATCTTAATGACTTGATATCTTGAATTATCTTTGCCAACATACCACATATTCGATTAGATTAAGGTTTCAAGCTCATACATATTGGATTATTGCATGATTGTAATCCTTTTTGTACAATGCTCAAGTCTCTTTATGTTGACAAGTTTTAGTTGTTTATTTGATTAATTCCTCCAATTTCCTCAACTGTCCTTTCAGACTTCCATCAGCATTGTTCTCGGCTTTATCGGGTGTAAAATGATTCTGGACTTTTTTGGTGTGTACTCACTGAAGCTCTTAATTCTGGTCTATACCATATCTTTCAAACTTCCGTATATTTAAACTCCTAATCTCTTCCATCAGGGTTCCACATATCTACCGAGACATCCCTAGGTTTTGTAGCCACAAGTCTCAGTGCCGGTGTACTCTTAAGTTTGTTGAAGAAGTCTGACTAGGTTAAGTTGACGAAGACTGACTGGCTTAAGAAGATATCAACCTGGAGATCAGGTGAAATTTTTTTGCTTGTTTAATATGATCCTCGGGGCAGTTATTTATTGCCCTCTTTCTGCTTCCCAAATATTTCGGTTATTAGCTTAAAGAGGACCATAGCTTTTTATTTTTCACAATAAGTAATTTTTCCCTCATGTATTAGTAACTTTGAAGTCCTCAAGTGTAATATATATATATATATATATATATTTTTTTTTTTTTTTTTGCTTGGCAGTCGTTACTGTAACATTTCCGATCGTTCAATGCTTCTCGCTTGTTTTACCGTTGAAAACGACAATGTAAGGGTGATGGACATGGAGACATAAATTTAGCTTCGAGAAGATGTAGGCTTTGAAAACCCGACACTTGCAAGGATTGAAAGGGCAGGCCTGCTTGCGAATTGGTGCACTTGCCTGAACCCAAACCTGAACTGTTTTCTGGTTAAATTGAACATTGATACTATTATTTCTTAAGAAAGTGAGATGATAGCACCCTATTACTTTTCCTTCGATCCAAACAGTTTCCGAGTTAAATTACCGGAATGAAAATCAAGATATGCTACCATATTGAGTTTTGCATTGCCTTTGAATCTGCAAGGATAGTCGAAATGAACCACTGAATGAAAGAGAATTGAAAAAATTGGGAATTTTTGTATAGGAATATAGCTGAGTAGCTCATGTTGTGATCTTATTAAAATGTAATCAACATGAGAATCATATTTAAAATAACTATGAATGTTCCTAATTATAATTACTTTTTCATCTTTTTCTGTCAAATTTGGAAATGTTAATTACATATTTCTAAACTTTGAATGGAATGTATATAAGAAAATTGTGACTACACAAATCAGAAGAAACAAATTTAAGGAATTTTATAATTGGACACCCTATTATAGAGCCTCGTAAGGTCATTATTCGCTATTATAAGATTTAAATCAAGAAGCATTGGAGTTAGAGATGATAACACTGATATTCAATCAAACTATTGAAATTAATATTCAACCAAAAAAAAAGATTGAAATTAATAATAGGGATTTGTAGTTAAATAACCTTTTTTTTAAGAAGTTTTTTAATAAATGGCTGAATTTTTTAAAATTTAGTTAACAAACTTTTTTTTTTAATGATTAATCAGTGATTGACTGAATGATAGTTAATCAATTGATTGACTTACGGTCAATTACTTGATTAACAATAACATAAATCACTAAATTTAACCATAACGTAAATCACTAAATTTCATAGTCAATCATTGATTGATCATTAGTCAATCACTGATTGACCAAATCTGAAAAATGACAAACGATCATATTTATAAATAATAAAAAAAAAGTTAGACCATCTATTAAATTAAATAACTAAAAAATATCACCCAACCTAATTTTCCTTAATAATATTAATAATTCTTTAGTGTTACTATGGTAGATTGGGAATGTCCTTATAATGTTCCCTCTACCGTAGGAATCTCTATGAATCTTTATTTTTCACTACCGTTAAGACTTGTCATTTTAACCGTTAAATTAACTTTTTAACGGTCTAATTTATGATTGGGAGTAATTATGTGTTGCAAGTTGTAAATTTTATATCTGAATAATCATCGATCACATTATTCAAAAATTAATCCAATGATTAAAATGATCGTTCTCATTTGTAAGGAATAACAGTAGAGTGGTGATGTTGTTATAGACATAACGTAGTTGTAATATCATATTTGACTACACTTAAAAGGTGTAGAGTTCAAATCTGCACATTCCTAAATTCAAAAAAAAAAAAAGGACAATAGAGTGGTGTTAGGCCAAGTCGGGACGGTCCCTCACTGAATTTTTTAAAACAAATTTGAACATTCAAAAATTTATGATTTCTTCATTTTGCTCCACTAAGTTTTAGTATACTAACGAGTTTAATACTCGTACGTTGCACGGGGAAGGAAGAAAAAACAAAAATGAAAAAAATTGAGTATTATATAATAAAAATAGTTAATTAAGATATATATTATAATTACAGTAAGTATATATTTTTTAGTATCTACTATTATAATATTAAAGTACATGCATTCATATTTATAAGCGTAATTTTCTTGAAATAAAAAAGTACAAATAATAAATAAAATTAAAAAAATTTGAAAAATCAAAGGAATAACAAAGTTGCAGGGTAAATTTAATAAAATAAAAACCAATTAAATTAACAAATAAACGTAAAAATGAATAGAAATTTTAAAAAATTTATTTCTAAAGATTATAGATATAAATATAAAAAAAAAAACTTATTAAACATTTTGTTTAAAAAAAAATAAAAAAAATAAAAGAAGTCAAAGAATAAAAAAATAATAATATCAAATATTAAAATAAAATATTAAGTGTAAGAATTGTTGTTAATAGAATAAAATATAATAATATATTGTTATTAAAAAATCAGAAAGAATAAATAAAATTAGAAACTTTTAAACTTAAATAGTCAAAAAAATTAATAGTTTAAGTAAATTTATTAAATTTAAACAAAATTAATTAAATCAATAAATAAAACTAGAAATGGATTAAATATTTTTAAAAAATTTAATTTTAAATAATAATATTAATATATGACATAAATAATAATTTAGCTATAATAATTATAAATATACATTTTTTAATAATTACGTTTCATTACGGTAGAAAGATTATTTATTGATTTTTAATTTTATTGTAATTTTATAGACCTTTTAATATTTTAGAATTTCTGTAAATTATTATTTAATTTCAAATTTTTAGTTTGTTTGTTTATTTTGAATATTATAATTTAATTGTATTAATTTATTCTTTAAATGTATTAATTTTTTTTTCGTTAAATTTTTATTAATTCAATAATTTAAAATTTTCACATATTATTTAACGTATATAATTATATTTTTATAATTAGAAATAATTTAATAAAATATAATTTTTTATCTTATGGTTTTTCTTTTTCTATCTCTATTTTTTTTAAATTTATTTTAATGTAGATATAGATATTATTTACTTTCTCTCTCTCTATCTCTAATGGTCTTTCTCTTTCTCTTTTTATCTCTAATGACCGGACAATGCCAAAAGGGCAAAACCGGTAACTCACTGTGCATCCAGGGAAAATGCGAAGGATTTGAAGGACAAAAGCGTCATTTTATTGTATAGACTGTAGCAAAACAGAAAAAAAAAAAAAAAAAAACCCAAAAATTACTGTAGCATACTGTACAATAAACAGTAAAAATATGCATCATTTTAGTATATATAATAATAATATACGCCCCATTGAAATTTGTTCTTATTATTTCTATATTTTCTTTAATAAATAACTCTACTCTTTTTATTTATGAGCTATTGTAATATGTTTTATGATTATATATGTATGCAAGCTTTTTATGACAGGAAATCTTTATTGAAAATATATGTTTTTAAAAATCAAATCACTTAAAAAAATGTCAAACAAATAGGTTTTAATATAAATATGACGGTTTTTAAAACAAAGCTATGTTGATAAAGAATTTTTCTATGTTATGTCATAGAATTTTTTAATATGCATTTTCACTGATATAAAAGATTGATTCCGTCCTCTGAAGGAAAACAAGTTTTTACCATAAAAATTCCATTCATCTGGTAACAATTTGTTAATTTTTTCATTTTTTATATTAAAAAGCACCGGAATACTGATTTTTTGTCAATGTTATGAGATTATCACGTGATAATCTAATTACTCGTCACAAGATGAATCATCAATTATTGGTAATTTATTTATTTATCTATTCCCCCCCCCCCCCCCCCCCCCCCCCCCCCCCCCCCCCTCCAAAACACATTGCACGTGCTCTGCGTGCTCCTCAAACCGTGATGATAAATGAAAAAAAATTGCAGGCAGCTTTAACGTACCAATCTCGATTTCCTAGGTATGCTTGCCCTGTTCAGAAACTGAAGCTACTTTTTCTCTTTCACTACACCAAACCCACCCACGGACTTTCACCCAACTTCATCCACAACACAAACAACAATGGCGTCCTTGTAAGCCCTCTGACATTTCTTTAACACTTTCTGCATCTTGGTTCTCTGAATTCTCTTACTTTTCTGCCGAAATTTTCCTCTCTCTTCTTTTATTCTTCTTCTTCATCTCTATTGAGTGTGTTGTGTTTCTGTGTCTATATATATATATATATATATATATATAAGGTCCTTGCAAGGTCTTCCACCGGCGTTGAATTCCACTTCCGACCCACCTCCTCTCTTTGATGGAACTACCAGGTTTTAATTTCCTCTTCTCACCATAAATTTTTGTTTTGCTTTCACTCAATTTTGATGATTTCACCTTTCAACTCAGTGTCGTTTGCTTTTTTTGTTTCCTTTTTCCTCAAATCAGTGTCGTTTTCTGTATATGCCTTGAATTTCTAATGTATTTTGCATACGTTTCTTACGTTTTTGCTTTTGCATTTTTGAAGGTTGTACACTTCCTACTCTTGCCCATATGCACAGCGCGTTTGGATCACGAGAAACTACAAGGTTGTTTAAATCCTAAACTAAGATTCATTTTACATAGTACTTGTCCTTGTTGTTTAATGTTGATTTTGTTTAATCAGGCTTTGCTTTTAGGATTTGTCTCTGCGTTTAATTTGAATAATTAAGCACTTTTCTAGTATTTTGAGGAGTGGTTTAAGTATGTTTCTATTTGTATAAGAGAAAACAACACGTCCCAAGTTCGAGTCACGGCATGACAATTTGAAGGTTGTGACCGACTCGTTCATGACCGGTTGCTCGCTTTGATTACCGCCATTGATGTTGTTTTGGAAGCATGGTGGAATGTCATACAACTAGTTAAGTACAGTTTAAGTTATCTTCTCTTTATTAGGCTAGTCTTTTGCGGATGAATGGTGGAAAGTATGTATTAAAGTTCGAGTCATATCATGGTCAATGTGAAGATTGCGACCCCCTTGGGAGGGTCGGCCCCATTTGTTTGTGGCTGGCTGCCTGGATTGGGATACAGGTCCCGCTCTTTGTGGCACTTTGATCATCGCCATTGAAAGCTTGGTGGAATGTCATGATCTAATTTTAAGTAGTTAAGCACTCTTCTTCTTAATAGGGTAGTCTTTTGACGAGGAATGATTCAAGTATGAACTATGAATCGATATTTGCTAGCCAAATCCTTTTCTGTCCCTTATTGTTATGGTAATTCTCTTCCTTTTCTTGTGTAGGGGTTGCAAGATAAGATTAAATTAGTTGGTATCGATCTTCAGGACAGGCCTGCTTGGTACAAGGAAAAAGTTTACCCCGCTAATAAGGTGATGATATATGCTTCAAGAATTGCCAAAGTCAGAGTGTCAATTGTTAAGATTCATGGGGTTGAAAGCTAATTTAGCAAGGGGCAGTTTTGGTATTTTAAAAAATGTGACCGGCCAAGGGATTATTATTATTTTTTTTTAACCTTTCATACTACAAAATGGATAAGTCATCAAGTTGGGCTTAAATATGGGATACTTTTTGGAACTTTCCGCTACATTTTTTGTTGAATGCAGAATGCTCCTTATGTACAGGTGCCAGCTTTGGAACATGATGGGAAAGTCATTGGAGAGAGTCTTGATCTGGTCAAATATGTGGACAGCAACTTTGAAGGGCCTTCGCTTTTCCCTGATGTAAGTCTTACGGAAGTCATTAATTGTGCCCATTCGATAGACTTCTGCTGTCCTAAGAAATTCTCATATGGAATATTACTGTCTGAAAACATTCTAGGATCCTGTCAAAAGAAAGATTGGTGAAGAGTTGTTATCCTATGTTGACACTTTCACTGGAGCTGTGCGCGCGTTATTTAAATCGGACCCAGTGAAAGAAGCTGGTAAGACTTTGTAGCCAAAGCCAGTCAATTTTTACTCCCTCATGGATGTCACTTTGTTGTAAGAACTAATCGAAAATCGAATACCTTAATCAGGTGCTCAATTTGATTACCTGGAAAACGCTCTTAAACGATTTGATGATGGGCCACTCTTCCTTGGTCAGTTAAGTTTGGTGAGTTGTTTATTTTGGCATTCATCCGGGGGTTTTAGTCTGCCTGTTCTGACTTCTGAATTCATAAGATAGAACAAAATGGTTTTTAGGTTTATGTATAAATCTTTTGTTTTGGTGATCTGATCAGGTGGACATTGCCTATATTCCGTTTGTTGAGAGATTTGAAATCTTCTTATCAGAGATGTGGAAGTATGACATTACTGCAGGCAGGCCTTTACTAGAAGCATGGATTGAGGTACAATATAAATTTATCCACTATATACTCGTATACCATTTCGCATTTCAATAACTAAGATTTACTTTTCTAACCTCTTCATGCACTAATTTGTTACAATCAAAAGGGCCTATCCTTGGTTAGCCATTGATTACAGTTTGTTGCGTCAAGCAGCAAATTGGGATTGTCAGAACCATCTAATGAAACTAGGATCCATTTATGATTGTTGTGTTTTGAAAAGCAACACCGCTATTACTTTTAGCAAAAATCTAAGTAGCAGAAATCAAAAGCTAAGAGATCCAGTTTCTCAAAATAACTGTTGAAGTGCATTAATATCGGTGTAAAACACTTCTCTCTGCATTTTTACCGACACACTGGTTGCGTTGTTTTATGTTACAAGTAATTTTGTGGACTGCGAAGCAGTCCTAAACTGGCCCTCGGATTCCCTGCCCTGCATCTAGGGCGGTAAATAGGAATTATGCTAAAATCTTTGTTTTGCAGCTAAATATCTTCTCTTCCTCAATGTCATAGTCTACGAATCTCTTCCCGCTGTGATTGGTTGGCATTCTTGCTTGTGTACTATGTGTTAAAACCCCTCCTTGTGCTTTGTGATTCTGTTTGGATTTTCTTGATACTGACATAGTAAAAGCAGTTATCTTGTTAGCAAATAGATGAGTCCCTAACTTCTCGGATTTCTCTAGTCCTTGTAGTAACTGTTCTGGTTAACCAATCCTTATGGCAGGAGCTCAACAAGATCGATGCTTATAAGCAAACAAAAATCGATCCAAAGCAACTTGTCGAAAGCTACAAAGCTCGCTACTTGGTAACATTCTTTAGCAACATGAATAAGTTTACATAATTTTGTTGTTTCCTAGCTTCTAATTAAATCGTGTCTTTCTTCTTTGCAGGTGCAAAACTAGAAGTGCCAAATACATAATACAATAAAAACCAAGTATTAGTTTTTTGTGTTTGTGTATCTGTTAGACTAAATATATGTGGCTTAGTTGTGATTTGTAATTGTGCAAATTTCCCTTTATTCTTTTAAGAGAACAATATTCATGGCATCTCTTTTATTACCATGATATAAAATTTCGACGTTTAGTTACTTGACCCTTTATATCACCTACAACAAATATTTTTAAAGAAAACCCAACAAATCAATCCCATTGTCCAACTCCAGACCAACTTCATCCCATCTCGAATTAGCATTAAAAAAAAAAAAAAAAAACAATACTACATATGTCAATTGGTTGCCTTCCCTTTATAATCTGCTAAAGCAAACATACATGAAACAAAGTATATACATTTGTGAAGTGTTGTCTCTTGATCACAAAGGGGATGACTTTGCCGGCTTACCAAAACGGCATCGTCTCTGATTGAATTGCTGATGTCGTTGGCTTGATCAGAGTTTCTCTCTTCTCCTTTGGTGTCTGCTGTTGGTTTTCTTTCCATTCCCGGTTTACTTTAATTTGCTGGGTTTTGTCTCTTTCCTTTCATTGATGTGTTTGTTTTGGCATTCTTTGTGTTGTCATTTTGTGTTATTATTGTTTTTCTTAAAAAAAGAAAAAGAAAAAAAAGGAAACTCGGAACAAAAGCCTTCCTTGATTAGAATACCAAGATGTCTTGCCGGCTGTGTTGTGTACAATGTGATAGTGATGGAGAATCAGTTGCCGTCTGACCGTAGGTCAGACTCAAAGGATCTCCCTTGTGAGTTCTCCTAGACCAGAGTTCGAATTTCCCGTCCCAACTTCAACCAAAAATAAAAATAAAAAATAAAAAAAAAATCCAAGAAAAGGTAATCACAATTCACAATTGTGTTATGATAAAAAATGCACATAGACAAGATTCTGTTCCACATTCTCACTGCTAAAACCGAGAAGAAAAAAAATTAAAAAAACTTCATATTTATAAATAAAATTCACTGAACTATCTGGACACTATAATAACAGTCCATCAATGGCGTCCGGGTAAGCTCTCCTAACGTTCTTGAGCTCATTTTCCCGTCTGGGTCATCTTTTTTTTTTTTTTTTTTTTTTTTCCCTTTCTTCTGTGCTGAAATTTTGGTGTCGTTTTTCTGTTTTGGGTTCTCCAGAAACGTGCAAGAATATGTTCTTCCTCTAGCTCTTGATTCCACCTCCGATCAACCTCCTCTTTTTGATGGAGCTACAAGGCATTTTTTTTAATTATTTTTTTTAATATATAGAAATTTCGTTTCTTTAACTTTACTATTTAAATTGATTATTATCGTTTTTCTGCTTTTGGAAGGTTGTACATCTGTTATCCTTGCCCATTTGCACAGCGCGTTTGGATCATTATATTATATATATAATTAAAGTGATGTAATTGACGCGCTAATTTTTTTTTTTTTTTTCCTTTTACTTTTATTTTTATTTTTACTTTTGTTGTCGCCGTTTTTTTTTTTTTTTTTTTTTTTCCTTTTGTGGCTGCTGCTGTTTTTTTTTTTTGTTTTTTTTTTTTGGCTGTTGTTGCCACTGTTTTTTTTTTTCCTTTTTTGTTGCTTTTTTTTTTTTTCTTTTACTGTTGTTGTTGCTGTTTTTTTTTTTAACTTTTACTACTGTTGTTGCTTTTATTTTTTTTTCCTGCTGTTGTTGTTGTTTTTTACTAAATAAATATAAGTCGGTGAATAAGGTTTTTTTTTTTTTTTTTTTTTTACTTTTGCTGTTTTACTTTACTGTTCAGTGAATAGTATTTTTTAAAACTTTTATTGCTTTGCTACAGTTGTTTTTTTTTTAAAAAAAACTTTTGTTGCTTTGCTACAGTAAAATGATGTAATATTTCACTGTTTAATAAACAGTGATTTTTTTTTTAATTTTTGTTGCTTTTGCTGTACAGTTTTCCTTTTGTAGCTGCTGCTGCTTTTTTGTTTTTGTTTTTTTTTTTTTTTTGGCTGTTGTTGCCACTGTTTTTTTTTTTCCTTTTTTGCTGCTTTTTTTTTTTTTTTTTACTTTTACTGTTGTTGTTGCTGTTTTTTTTTTTTTTTTTTTACTTTTACTGTTGCTGCTGCTTATATTTTATTTTTCCTGCTGTTGTTGTTGTTTTTTACTAAAGGAATGTAAGTCGGTGAATAAGGTTTTTTTTATTTTTTTTATTTTTACTTTTGCTGTTTTGCTTTACTGTTCAGTGAATAGTATTTTTTTTAAAACTTTAATTGCTTTGCTACAGTTGCTTTTTTTTTTTAAAAAACTTTTGCTGCTTTGCTACAGTAAAATGATGTAATATTTCACTGTTTAATAAACAGTGATTTTTTTTTTAATTTTTGTTGCTTTTGCTGTACAGTTTTTTTTTTTTACAGTAATACACAGTAGTTGCCTTTTCTACATTAAACTACCGATTTTGCCCCTATCCTATGTGCTGATTTTGGCTTATCTACAGTGAAAGGATAGTTTTGTCCTCACATATTTTACTGTTTTATCTACATTGCAGAGACGTTTTTGCCCCTCTAATTTAGTTGGTTTTTCTTCATCCACAGTGAGTTGACATTTTTACCCCTATTAAACAGAAATTGCATGCTGTCCACACAGTATAATTACCATTTTACGCCTTTTTTTTAGTTCATTTTCTTTTTCCTACAGTGTGTTGCCGGTTTTACCTCTATCTAGAGTTTGTTTTTTTTTTTTCTTAAGATTAATTTTACCTTTTTTTTACGCTAAATTTTAAAAATTAGATTCCGATCTATTGTTATATTGTGTTTTTGCTTACTTTGTCTTTTTTTTTTAATTTTTAAACGATTTTTTACTTTAAATTTTTTATCTTTATTTCATTTTTTTGTGTGTTTTTTTGTTTATTTTGTTCTATTTTTCAAAGACCCCCTTTTTTAAAGGATTCTGCAGGCAAATTTTTTCCTTTTTTATTTGTTTTGTTTTATATTTTAACAATCATTTTTTTAAGTTTTTACATATATATAACCTGATAAAAAAAAATTATTTGTTTTTAAAAACAGTAAAAAAAAGGAGAAAATGTGATATGTATTTTATTTTGTTATAATGTTTTTGTTAGGGTTAGTTTTTCCGATTCTTTTGAGTTTAAAGATTTTTTTTTTTTTTGTTTTCTGCTTTATTTTTGTTTTAATTTTTTTCTTTAAATGAGTATAACTACAGAAAAAAAAATTTCTTTTTTGCTTTTGTTTTCGTTTTTATTATTGTTAGTATTATTATTATTTTAATTTTGCATTTTCACTGTTGGGAGAAATTTTGAGAAGAACTATACTTATTATAATTATAATATTTATCTTACCCAACTGTTTTTATCATATAATACTTAATTTTTTTATTTATTTTTTTCCTTTCCCGTGCAATGCACGGGTATTAAACTCGTTAGAAACTATAAGGTATCGCAATTACTTTTTTTTTTTTTTTGGCTCTAATTTGTTTTTAGCATTATTTTTTCCTATTTTTCACGGAAGTATTCTGTTCTAGCTGCAAGAAAACAGTCATTCATTAGTACTGTACATGTCAAATCGTCATATTTTCATCAAGTTTAGTTATAGTTAAATTTAAGGTTTTTTTTTTCCTAACTTTAATATGATCATATTATTATTATATGATTCACAAAAAGATTAATGTACTGATATGATCATATTTAGAAAGATGCAGTATCAATTTAGAATTCCACGTTAAATATTTGAGGTCTTTGTTTCTTTTTTTTTTTTTTTCTGTTTTTCTTAGGTACAGGGGTTGGAAGATAAGATTCAATTAGTCCCAATAAATCTTCAAAACAGGCCTGCTTGGTACAAGGAGAAAGTGTACCCTCCGAACAAGGTGATACACCTGAACAACAAAATTGCAAATTTTTTTTTTTTTCCTTCTAAGGTTGTAAATTATGAATTTCTAGCCTCGGAAATTCTCTGGAGCTGTTTGTTGTTTTTTGCTGTTTGAAAGATTTATCCCTATCTTTAGGTGCCATCACTCGAACACAATGGAAAAGTCATTGGAGAGTCTTGATTTGATCAAATATGTCGATAGCAACTTTGAAGGGCCTTCACTTTTCCCTGATGCAAGTCTTATAGAATCCGTTCACACAAGAGTAATCTAGTCATGATATACCTCTTAGGAATGAGATGTAAATTCGGGCATTCTCGGTTCTGAGTCCCCAGTGTTTTTTTAGCTTATAAGGCCGTGGCAAATTTATTTGTCCCGCTATGTAGAAGCTTTTAACTAGAGTATCATTTGCACTCTTGATAATTGTAGGATCCTAACAAGAACAAGTTTGGAGAAGAGTTGTTGCTCTATGTTGACACTTTCACCGGAAATATTTACAATTCGTTTGACTTGGACCCCGTAAAAGAAGCTAGTAAGATTTGGTTACTTATTTGTTTACGCCGTTGTTATGTATTTTTGTTGCAAAGCTATATAGATTGAGACTCCAATACCTGCATTAGTTCCTCATTTTGATTACTTGGAGAATTCTCTCAAGAAATTCGATGACGGTCCATTCTTCCTCGGTCAGTTCAGTTTGGTAAGTTGATTACTAGCTATCTTATTACCATTTTTCATTGAATTCTTGAGGAGCTAGAGAAGGGTGTGTTTCGGATTTAGTTACAAAATTTGTGTTTTAACAACTCTGATTTGAGGAAAATCAAAACCGTGTAATCTTCAGGTGGACATTGCCTATATTCCGTTTGTCGAGAGATTCCATCCTACCTTAGCCGGCGTGTGGAAGTATGACGTCACAGAAGGCAGGCCTAAACTAGCTGCCTGGCTTGAGGTACAGCATAAATCCCCTTCACTTCTTCAATATTGGACATTTTCGAATCTATTGATTAAGGGACCCAAAAAGTTCTAGTTCAAACCACCCCTTTCGCTACCATGTTTTTATAAAATTAAAAAAAAAAAAAAAATGAATTTGAACCAAACAGTTCGTTCGAACCCCTTTATGCAAATGGATCCTAGGCTTTACTATCTATCTAAAGATTACCTTTTGCATTCACTCCTTTGATTATGATCAAAATAATATATTGTTGGATAGCCATTGCTAAATAATGATAGTTTGTTGGGTCAAAGCACCAAATTGGGACTTGCAAACTTAGATTAACACATATGCAGGATGAGAAAATGTTGTTAGCATCAAGTTACAGATAGTAATTTAAGGCCTCGGTGTGTTACTTACATTTCTATTCATTCGGTTTTTTTTAGGTTCTTTAATTATAGTTTTAATGCAATTTTAGCCTTGTGTACTCCATGAAGACACTGAATAGACCGAGTTAGTTTGAAAATAAACGTTTTGACATCCCTCAAAAGTAAGTACATGGATCGGACATATATAAAAAATGTCCGTTAATGCTAATGTCAAAAAAGCGGGAAGTGAAGTAGCCTTGTGAATATTCTTGCTTGCTGTCTTGGGATTCAGATCTTAGATTTGCTTTGTGATTCTTGTTGTTTAGTTTTTGTTGACCCTGTAAATGGAATTAGTAGTTGCCCCATCTGTTTTTTTCTTTTTTCTTTTTAAATTAAATATGCGGTTGACGGGTTTTGAGTTTTGAATGTTAACATTAAATTATCGTTAAACTACAACTGCAATCACCTTGGAATTCTGGTTTAACAAAAAATCCTTGTACAGGAGCTGAATAAGATTGATGCTTATAAGGTAACAAAAAGCGATGAAGAGAAGGTCGTTGAATACTACAAAAAACGCTACTTGGTACACATTTTGTTATTTATCAACCCGAATATCTACTCTATTTTTATACTAAATTTGTTCTAAGCAAATTGTATGTTTCTAATTCTCTCTTTCTTTGCAGATGCAGCACTAAACTTGCCTGATTACACATCATAAATGAAAGGGTTTTCTCGTGCATTATTCAAACTTGTCCCCAATCTAAGTGTTTGTTTAGTGTTTGTGTATCTGTTAATGTTTTATATACATGTGCGTGTGTGTAATATGTATCTGATAGATTGGAGGTTAGTATGAATTGTCTAGAGGGTATGCCTTGCGTTGCTAGACATACATAAATAAAAACCAAGGTCGTGATTGTACAATTCCGAACGTTTCTTTTTTTTTTCTTTTCTTTGCTCCTTAAAAAAAAAAAAAAAAAAAAAAAAAAAAAAAAAAATCTTTGTTAGAAAAAAAATAGGCAACAATAACATCAAATGCCAGGGAAAAACCCACAATGAATGTATGATAATCCAACGCAATATCTAGTGGTATGAAACGTAATTTGATATCTATTTAACAATTGTAAGAATACTACATATTCAAGATAACGTGAGAAGGGCTTAACACTGAAAGTTGGTTTTTTTTTTATAGGGTATTTGGTGTAATGATTTGAGTTGAGATTTTTAAATTTAAATAGTAATTTTTGTTGACTTTTTCAGAAAAGACAAAAACTTTTTCAGAAAAAGGCAAAAAAAAGTACAGTTTAACTTGAATTGAAAGGGAGAGCCAAACTCTCCCTTAAAATAGTATTACATTTTTCTAATTCAGAGTTGACATTAGAAGCCACGTACTAATATCATACACTTTTAACGGTAGTATTATATTGAATAAATATCATGTCATTTTAATTTGTTACATTATCTCTCAAAAGTGTTAAATACACAAGCTCTACATACGTTTCAAACTATTTGCAGATGTACTAAAATTAAGTAATGAAATATTTTCGACTATGCACTAAACACTGTACTAAAATTAAGTAATGAAATATTTTCGACTATGCACTAAACACAATTGCTTTTATAGTAAAATAATATATAAATAAAATAATAATTATATAATGTTTTTATTTTCTCTCATTTTATGATATTAAACAACATAAATCCTTTTAAAAAATATATAATATAAAGGAAAAATAAAAAAATTTCGCTCCCTTTCCCTCTTGTTTTCTTTTCTTCTTACCAAATATAGGCTTAAAGTTTGAGTTTTTAAAAGAGATTTATAGATGTCAGTAGTAAAATTGTGTTTACTTTGGAGAAAATGACAAAAAAAAAATAATTAAAAAAATACGTTGGAGATAATCCCAAAACGACCTTTATATATATTTATCTTAATATTAATAAAGGACATAAAGTACATATGAATACAATAACACAATAGTTGAATCCATCAAAATGTTTAACATTTTTTACTTTTTCATACCTAACAAAGCAATTTCAAAAATGTAAAATCAAATCCAACAAGGCAACGACCAAGTAAAGGCAATCACAATTAATTTATGATAAAGCTGCCCTCACCAATCACAATCCCCAACGAAAAAAACGTAAGTACTAACGTAACACTTCGCCACTAGTCAACGTTTATTTTATTAAGGTGTATATTATGATTAGCAACATTTAAAAATCAATTAAAATTATTTTTGGTGTTTATTAAGGATAAAAATGTCATTTTATACCTCAATTTATAGGTGAATAGGAATGACAACGGGTTGGGACTGGGCTGGGGAATGCTTTTATATCCCCATCTCCGTTTAAATACAAACGGGACCGGGGACGGGGATTCCCCATCGGAGGGGCATTCCACTTACTTATCTCGTTCCCCATTTATTATATATATACATTTGAAATTACAATAAAGTAAAAACAAACAATAAAATATAAATACATCTTAAATTAAGTTCAAAATCAAATATTTTATAAACAAACCAAATTCTAAACATATGAAAATGAAATTTTAACCATAAAACCATTAAAGATCTCATCAACATTATAATTTCTAAAAACTAAATCCTTTATAAAATACTTAAGCTAAAAAAGTTTGAAACCATTAAAATAAAAAAAATTCTCCTCATTTGTCTATCTCTCATAGCTTCAATCTTCATTTCATGGATACACATACTTTTAAAAATAATTTTTATAATATATCATATATTTATAAATTTATGAAATCACATACATATATATATATTGAAATGAGGACAGGGCGGGGGTGGGGCGGGAAGTGCTTTCCCCATCTCTGCCCCGCTAATCTTCGGGAATAAAAAATTATCCCCATCCTCAAACTTTGTCCCCATTCCCGTCTTGTTTGGAATAGGCCCCACGGGGAATATTGCTATCCTTATAAGTGAAGATTTTTTTTTTAATTAACGATCAAACTAATGATCAAACTAACAGATAAAGTGTCTAATTTTTTTTTTAATAGATCAGGGAGGTTGACATTATTAATTTTGATCAAGAGTGTTTCTCTATAATTTTAGAAAAAATAAAGGGTGTAAGTGTAATTCTCCCTTAAAAAAAAGGGGTAAATTACAATAATGTTATGATAAAACTGCCCTCACCAAATCACAACCTCGAACCAAAAAAACGTAAGTACTAACGTAACACTTCGTCACTAGTCACTAGTCCTAAAAACAAGGCTTACTTGGCACTTTCCCGTACAAGTGTCTCTATAAAAGTGCACGTAGACATGATTCTGAACCACATTCTCACCGCTAAAACAGAGAAGAAAACAAAAAAAAGCTATGGCCTTTTTTTAGTAAAGTTTTTTAATAAATGTTCTAAATTTCAAAAAATTAATTAAAAAACTCAAGTTTTTAAAAATTAATTAATTATTTTCTATGATCAGTTAATTATTGATCATTAATTAATCATTAATTAATTATTAATAAATCATTGATTGATAATCAATCAATGATTGAGATATAACTTACAAATTTTATAATCCATCAATAATTTATCATTTAATTTTTTTTTTTAAAATACAACTTTCTCTCTCTTCCCCTCTCCCTCACCTACGACAGCCCTATCAGACAATGGAGTTCGGCGACGACCTCGCCCAAATGCCCAGACTTGTCCAAGTCATGGCCGAGCAAGCTCAAATTCCGGAGGAGGACGTAACAAAAGCTCGTGATCCCGACTCCAGAGTTCACGACCTGAAGGAGGTCGTGCCGAAAGCTTGCGATCCCAACTCCAGCAATCACGATATGGAGGAGATCGCGACGAAATCTCGCAATCCTGACTCCGTAAACCGTAGGCATTGCGAACATGAGGGAGTGTGAGTCATTGCCGTTGTCAATCTATTCGTCGTAGCCGTAATCGCGAGGAAAATCGTCGGAATTGCGAGGCAAACTGTTGCCGCAATTAGGACAATTATTGCCGTAAAATCACGATTGTCTGATCTCGTTTCCGTCGGCACCGAATCTGTGACCTACTTGTAGAGTCGCAGTGGTTTCTCCGATGGCCGCCTGGCGACGCAATCGCCTCCTACTACCGCGATCTCCTCTCAGACGTCGCTAAGTTGCAGATCTGGTCTACGAGCTACGTCGCCTCTGATGTGGATCTCAGTTGCTGGGAGAGGAGAAAGAGAGAAGCATGGGAGGTGTTTGGAAGAAATATAAATTAATTAAGCAAAATATATATTAGATTATTTAATTAAATAAAAGAAATTTGGGTTATTTGCTAGATTAGATGATAAACACAAGCTACCCACCTAATTACTCAAAAAAAGAAAATAAGACTTTTTCATTTATAAATAAAACTCACTGAAATTTCCTATAAAAACAGAACTCAGTAACTTTTTAGACACTACAACAACAGTCCATCAATGGCGTCCGGGTAAGCTCTCCAAACCTTCTGGAGCTCATTTTCCCAGGTCATCTTTTTTTTTTTTTTAATTTTATTTTCTGTGCTGAAATTTTTATGACGTTTTTCTGTTATGGGTTCTCCAGGAACGTGCAAGAATATGTTCTTCCTCCAGCTCTGGATTCCACCTCCGATCAACCTCCTCTTTTCGACGGAACTACAAGGTTTTTGTTTTTGTATTTTGTTTTTTTGTAATTTTTTTTTTTGTGTGCTTTCTTCTGTAATTTAATATTTCTATGTTCAATTTATTAGTGTAGTATTTTTTATGTGTACTAAAACAGAGTTTCTTTGTCTTTTGGAAGGTTGTACATCTCTTATTCTTGTCCGTTTGCACAGCGCACTTGGATCACTAGAAACTACAAGGTATTTCAATTAGTTTTTCTTAGCTCTAATTTGTTTTTACCTTTTTTTTTCCTTCTATTTTCTACAGAAGAATTCTGTTGTAGCTGCAAGAAAATAATCATTCATTAGTACTGCGCTTGTCGAATCGTCATATCTATATATGTTTTCTAATTTTCTTATGACTATATGGTTATGATATGGTTAATGATATCATCATATATAGAAATATGCAGTATCAATACAGAATTCCACCAAGATAAAATATTTGGGGTTTTTGTTTTTTCTTTTAAATTCTGTTTTTCTTTGGTACAGGGGTTGGAAGATAAGATTAAATTAGTCCCTATAAATCTCCAAAACAGGCCTGCTTGGTACAAGGAGAAAGTGTACCCTCCGAACAAGGTGATACACCTGAACAATAAAATTGCATTTTTCCTTTTGTTTTCTAAGGCTGTGAATTAGGAATTTCTGGTCTCGGAAATTCTTCGGAACTGTTTTCATTTTTTCATTGGTTGAAAGATTTCTCCTTATCTGTAGGTGCCATCACTGGAACACAATGGAAAAGTCATTGGAGAGAGTCTTGATCTGATCAAATATGTCGATAGCAACTTTGAAGGGCCTTCACTTTTCCCTGATGTAAGTCATGTAGAATCCGTTTGCACGAGCGTAATCTAGTCGTGATATATACCACTTAGGGATGAGACGGAAATTCGGGCATTCTCGGTTCTAAGTCTCATTAGAAGGGTCCCCGGGGGTCTTATTTAGCTTATAAGGCCGTGTTGGATTTATTCGTGCCCTTATGTAGAAGCTTTAACTAAAGTGTCGCTTGCACTTTTGATAATTGTAGGATCCTAACAAGAAAAAGTTTGGGGAGGAGTTGTTGCTCTATGTTGACACTTTCACCGGAGCTATTTACAAATCGTTTAAATTGGACCCTGTAAAAGAAGCTGGTGAGATTTGGTTAGTTATTTGTTTACTCCGTTGTATTATGTATTTTTGTTGCAAAGCTATACGGATTGAGAATCTATACCTGCATTAGGTACTCAATTTGATTACTTGGAGAATTCTCTCAAAAAATTCGACGATGGTCCATTCTTCCTCGGTCAGTTCAGTTTGGTAAGTTGATTCACAACTATCTTAGCCCATATCCTAGGTTCTGCTCTGATCCTTTTGCTCCTTCAATTCTAGAGGAGCTAGAGTTGCAAATTTTGTGTTTAACAAACTGATTTGTGGAAAATAAAAACCGTGTAATCTTCAGGTGGACATTGCCTTTATTCCGTTTATCGAGAGATTCCAACCCTTTTTCGCAGATGTGTGGAAGTATGACATCACAGCAGGCAGGCCTAAACTAGCTGCCTGGCTTGAGGTACAACATATCCCCTTAATCTCTTCATGATTGAACATTTCGTAATCTATTAAGGGACTCGAAGAGTTCTAGTTCAAACACCTTTTGCTACTGTGTTTTCAGCTTGTTTGGAACTTAGGTTTGAACCTAAGTTTTTCATATCAATTTTTGTATTTTTTTTTCTGAAAAGTCAACAAAAATTATAATTTATTTTTGAAAAGTCAACCAACTCCAACCTAAAAATTCCATTTCAAACCTTTGTTCCAAACGCAAGCCAAAAGTTCATTTGAACCACCCTTTATCTAGATGGATCCTGAGCTTTACTATGTATCTCGAGATTGATTCACTCCTTTTTTAATGATCAAAGAGTATATTTTTGGAAAGTCATTGATGAATAATGATAGTTTGTTGTGTTAAAGCACCAAATTGGCATTTCAAACGTAGATTGAGGCATCTTAAGGATAGTAATTAAAGGTCCCATTGCAATTCTTATATTTCTATTCGTTCGATATCTCTTTTAAGTTCTTTAATTATTAGTTTTAATGCAACTTTGGCGTTGTGTACCCCATGAGGACACTGAATACACCGAGTTTCATTTTTTTTTTCCACTATAAGTTTGAAAATAATCGTTTTAACATCCCCCCGAGAGTAAGTATATAGAGCAGAAATATTAAAAAAAAAAAAAATGTAGTTAGTCCTAACGAGGATAAAAAACAGGATCTGGAAGTAGCCATGAGAAGCTTCCTACTAAGCAAAGCGAGTAACTCATTTATGACATATTATTTTTCTAGCGCCCCCCCCCCACCCCACTTTTTTTTTTTTTTTTTATAAATAATTTGGGGATGACGGGTTTTGAACTTTAGACCTCTGACATTAAAATTAACGCTAATCTTCAACCGCAATCACCTTTGAATTCTGGCTAACATATAAATCCTTGTGCAGGAGCTGAACAAGATTAATGCTTATAAGATAACAAAAACTGATGCAAAGGAGGTTGTTGAATTCTACAAAAAGCGCTTCGTGGTATACATTTTGCTCTTTATCAACCTGAAAAATCTTCTCTATTTTTCACCTAAATTTGTTCTAAGCTTGATTATATGTTTCTCTCTTTCTTTGCAGGAGCAGCACTAAACTTGCCTAATCACACATCATAAATAAAAGGGTTTTCTTGTGCTTTATTCAACGTTGTCGCCAATCTAAGTGTTTGTTTAGCGTTTGTGTATCTGCTAATGTGTGTTTTTTTTAATAAATAAATATGTATCTGATAAAGTTGAAGATTGTGGGTTAGTATGAATTGTATGAAGCGCATGCCTTGCTTTGCTAGGCATACATAAATAAAAACCAAGGTCATGGTTGTATTATTCTTCACATTTCTTTTTCTTTTCTTTTCTTTGCTTTTCTGTTGGAGAAAAATCAGCAACAATAACATCAAATGTCAGAGAAAAACCGACAATGAATGTATGATAATCCAACATAATATCTAGAAGTTAGAAATGTAATATGACATCTCTTCCATGGCGTAATATTGTTACACTTTTCTAACTTAATCTTGATATTGGAAGTAATACTAAGAAATTTCGTTATCTTAAACTATCATTTTACTTTTTCAATGTTAATATTATATCAAATAAATGTCATGTTATATTTCTCGTTTTGGAAAGATCAAAGACAAGCTTCAAATGTAAATTTTGAATCTATCACTGTTACAATTGATTAGGCACCAAGTATTGTGTAGTTTCATGGATCCTTAATTATTGAAACCGCTGGCTGCTGCTAAGATGTCAAGAAAGGAATTAACAGGGAAAAAAAAAAAAAGATAGGGCATAAACTAAATCTATAGTTTGAATGCCCCCAACTTAAAAAAAAAAAAAAAAAAAAATTACTAATCGTAAAATTGTTTTGATATTAGCATATTCTCTTCGGGGTGACCAAAAGGGCGGATAGGAATGTAACCCAGTACACTTGTGCTAAATTTAGCACACTTTGGCAGACTAAATTTTTGTTCAAATGCTAAAATTTGGATATATTTACAGTGATAATCAGCTTTAGTTTAGCTTTTCTAATCCCTTTTTTTAATTCCGGAAAACTTTAGCTCGTCCAGTCACTTACGCTTCTTTAGCCTTTTCTTACCCCTAACTAGTGTCGGCTGAATATCTACTAACCTTCAAAAAGCATATAAACTGTAGAGAAAAGCAAGTCGTTTCCACTTTGACTAATGAAAAGCTATCTTTGACTAATGAAAAGCTATCTGCATTCTAATCAGCTTTTTTTATTTATTTTTTATTTATTTATTTTTATTTTTAAATCATTGTCTGTGGCTCATCTCAAACACTACTTCTCACGCTTGTTGTGATCATCTGATTCTCTTTTGCTCTCTTTCTCACATTTTGCTACTAGTTCTTTCTGAATCTTTTTCTGAGTAATCTGGTCAACTGATCAAAGGAATATCATATTCATGGCTGCTGAATTGGTGGGTGGAGGTCTTCTTTCTGCTTCCCTTCAAGTGCTGTTTGAGAAGATGGCTTCCCCCGAGGTTGTCAACTACTTGTCTGGAAAGAATAGCTCCGGTTTAGATGCGCTTCTCAGAAATCTGAAGATCAAGTTATCGTCTGTCAATGCGGTGATTGATGATGCGGAGTATAAGCAGATAAGAAACCGGGGAGTGAAGGATTGGCTCGACGAGCTTCAAAGTGCTGTGTTTGATGCAGAGGATCTCTTGGCTGAAATCGAAGCTGATGATCTCCAGCTCAACATGGAGGCCGAGTCAAGAACCAGCCTGAGAAAGGTGAGAAACTTCTTCTCCTCTATTTACGATTCAACTGATCGAGAGGAAGGCCAAGACTGAGGAGATTCTTTAGAGGTTGGAATATATTGCGAGTCAAAAAGATATCCTTGGTCTGAAGGATCTGGTTGTTGGGAAGAACTCGTCATGGAGATTACCTTCAACGTCTTTGGTTGAAGAATCTGGTGTTTTTGGTAGAGATGATGAAAAGGATGTTATGATCAAGTTGCTGTTGTTGTTGTCAAACGACGAAGGAAGCAGCAAGATTGGTGTGATACCAATAGTAGGCATGGGCTGGCTTGGAAAAACTACTCTTGCTCAAGTAGTTTACAATGATGATGAGGTCAAGAAACGTTTTAAACTCATGGCATGGGTTTGTGTCTCCGAAGAATTTGATGTCTGCAGGGTCACAAATACAGTGCTTCAGTCAGTCTATTCAATTTCTAACAACGATAGTGCAGACCTGAATTCATTACAAGTTAAGTTGAAAGAGAGGTTGACTGGACGGAAGTTCTTGATTGTTTTGGATGATGTATGGAATGAGAATTATGTTGATTGGGAGGTAATGAGGATGCCTTTCAAGGATGGTGCTCCAGGAAGCAAGATTATTGTGACAACAAGAAGCAAGAAGGTTGCGTCTATCATGGGAACTGTTTCAAGTCATCATTTGAAGGAATTATCAAATGAAGCTTGTTGGGAACTCTTTGCAAAACATGCTTTGGGAATTGGAGACTTTACTGCACATCCAAAACTTGACGGCATTGGTAAAGAAATGCAAAGGCTTGCCATTAGCTTTGAAGATACTCGGAGGGCTGTTGCGTTCGACATTGGAGGTTGGGGAATGGGAAAAAGTATTGAAGAGTGACATTTGGGATTTGACGGAAGACGAGAGCAAAATCCTTCCAGCTTTGAGATTAAGTTACCATTATCTCCCCCCACCCTTGAAACGGTGCTTCGCGAATTGTTCAATATTCCCCTATGACTATGAATTCGAAAAGGAGGATTTGATCTTACTGTGGATGGCGGAAAATCTCTAGATCAGCCAAACAGAAGTAGAAGAATGGAAGAAGTGGGTGAGGAGTACTTCAATGATATAGTATCTAGATCATTTTTTCAACCTAAAAGTAACAATGACAAATCCTTATTTTTCATGCACGATCTTCTTGTTGATTTAGCTAAAGACTATAAATTGTACTAATGCATTTTATATCTCCTTGTCAGGTTATGAAAGGCCCCTCTTTATAAACTTGTGCTAATACTGGTGAGAAAAACTGAGAGATGCTGATTCTGAAGTCTTTACCTTGGTGCCTTGGTCCCTTTGATGAATTGGCAATGCTCTCGTTTATGGTCACTCTTGGGGAGTTGTTCGAGGCGCAATATTGATGATGGTCTTCTCGAAACTCTGGAATGCGAGTGCAGCAAGCAACCAAAAATAATTACGATTGGATCCCGTAAGTGTCGGGAGATGCTTGAAGCCATGGCTGCAAAACCACTTGAGTTGTGAAGGTAATTAATCCTCCAACTATCATCCATGGAAAGCTAAAGATGTGATCTTAGTTGTCACCTGGGTGGTTCTGCCAAATCAAGCCTTTTAATTGAACTAATTATTTCCACTAGTTGTCTTTAACACAGAACGGTCTTTCTAAAAAGCCACGAAGGAGACTACTAGGCTTTCACAACATGGAGTGAGTGATGATCCGAGGGATGAGAGGCTTTGTTTTGTGGTTATACTGAGGTTAGTAAAAACAAAATATGAGAATTATCAAGTTCTTTTATTCTATTAATCTTTTCATAAATGATAGCACATATGATTTTGTAATTTGCTTCTCTTGGAACCTGCCTGCAGCTATGTATAGGAGGCAGCAGACCTGACAAGTGAAACATGTCTAGCTACTGCTAAACTAAAGTGTGATGTGACGAATGAGATTTCGAGGTCTCAAATTCATCGTCTATAAACGAGTTACGTTATGCCATATTGAATTTAAGGGGGAAAAAAAAAGTGACATCTCAAATATAAATAAGATGGACATGCATGCACACAAGTTGATCAGAACTTTATGTGTATGCCGATGACACTCACAGAATTTGTACCTTGCCTTATAAGTATCCTGATGTAATTTATGTGTCTTACATGATTTTCCTAGTTGAACCTCAGTGACATGAGCTACAAGACGCCAATCAACGCCAGTTTTGGAGCGACATCTGCCAATGCAGGACAGTTAATTGCTTTTATCAACTTCTACAAGCCTCGAAGCAATGGATGCGAAATCTTAATCTAAGGTGATCCTCTAGTTGCTCACAATCGTGATTGTCACCCTCCTGCGAAATAGCCGTTCACATTCAATTATTTAAAGCTAATTACGTCTTTGATGCAGGCGGTCGTTGAAAAAAGGAACAAAGGAGACCAGAAATGACAATGTTTTGAGGATTGTGCGCCTTGGGACATACCTTGGAACCGATGCTTGATGAAATGCTACTAATTCTACGAAAGGATTCGGAAATTCCAAGGAGAACAAAAAGACTTGTGAAGCGCCAAGTCAGCAGTTCTCGATGGCCAGTAAGAAAACAAAGGAGACAAAGTCAGTTATGGATAGTTGAGGGTTGGACATGGGAATTGCTATGCAATGGCTATTGTCAGAGAATTCAAGAGATCTTAATATGCGAGGACTATGAGTTTTCTTTGGTGAGAAGTACAACCCTAGGGTGTACTGGGGTTTTGGAAAGATTTCAAGAACAACAAATCTTTAGAGGGTGTACTAAATTTTTGACGATTAGTGATCTTCACGGTGGTTTCCAGTCCCAAGGATGTAGGAGATTGTGCTCCGAACCTCGTTAAATTTGTGTGTGCTGAGTTCTTTGGGTTTCTTTTTTGAGTTTACTGTTTAAATTTTTTTTTTAATAAATAAATTGACAAATTTTCGTTCACTTCAAAGCAAAATTATAACAAGCTCTTCAAAAAAAAAAAAAATAAATAAATAATAAAATAAAATAAAATAAAATAAAATAATTAGATGAACACCAAATGCCTTTTCATTAAAAAGTAAACTGTCAAAATGCAAACTATAAAGTTGAGGACCTAAGTGCTAAGAGTTTCATGGATTTTTCCCCTCCCCACCCCCCCCCCCCCCCCCCCCCCCCCCCACTTTGTGAGAGAAGGGACCCAAAATCAAGATTTTAGAATTTTGGGGACCTACATGAAAAGTAAAAAAAGAGATAAATACACACACACACACAAAACAATAGTTAGAAGGAAAGATATCCGAATAATATAAATCTACCAAACATATTGAACACGACTAAACATATTGAACGCAAAAGTAGAACATCTCAACAAACGACAACAAAAGTAACGTTAAACGACATGGATTCAAAACGACAATTTTTAAAACGACAATATTACAAAAACCCGACAATACTATTGCTCCGTCCGTGCCGTTTATCTGACGCTGCATCAAGGGAAAATAAACGACATGTAGTTTATATGCGAACATGAACCTTTTTTTTTTTTTTTTTTTTTAAAACAGCGAACATGAAGTTTTGTTTGTTAATTTGTTTACGAAAACGGCTTGTCGTTTTTTCTCCTTCCCCCATTAGATATGGAAGCGAAAAAGGTCACTTCATTTCGGCGGGAGAGAAGGGAGGGAGGGAGGGAGAGAGAGAAAAAAAAATCAGAAGGGAAGTTCGAAACCAGGCTCCAATGGCGGACGATTTCCCTTCGATCACCGAATCACCCCAAGACCAGACCGAACTCGAAAACGACGGCGACTCATCGCCGATCTTCTTTGAAGACGGAGCCGATTACGAGGGTGACGAAGCGCCGTTTTTCCTTGAAGACGAAATCGACATTGAAAACGAGGACGAGGAAGAGCCATTTTTCCTTGACGACGAAAACGAGGAAGATGAGGAGTATATGAGTTATGTGGAATATTTAGAATCGCTGAGCGAAGAGGAGGATTCAGGGGGAGACGACGGATACTGGGAAAGCGAAGTTTGCTCCTCGGGAGACGATGAAGACGAAGCTTGCTCGTCGGGAGACGAGGTTTCCGAAGGAGGTGAGTGGAGCGCCACCCAAATTGACGGCCTTTTTTGCTCTATTTGCATGGAATCTTGGACTACTCATGGCGATCATCATATCAGGTACCAATTTTGTACCTTTTTAATGAATTACTAAGCGACCTTAAATCTTAGCAGATTTATATTTATACACACACACACACACACACACACATGTATACATAACTCTTACAACGAATCATTTTGCCAGTAGAATATTACAGTTTCTCTTGTCTTTGTCTTGCAATATATAATACATAGGACAATAGTCACTTTTTAAAACCATTTTTTAAATAAATGTCGAAGGTTCGTTAAATTAGAAAATTAGTGATTTTGGTAAATGATCAATCGATGTATTGATGTGCTTTTATCGGTCAATCAGAGATTGATTTTGGCCAGTGATTGACCGGATCTAGTTATCGGTCAACATTTTCAAGGTCACCGGTTATTTGGTCCTTTTTTTTTTAGATAAGTGTACAAAAACTGCCATGACCTAATTTCTCGTAATATAATAATTTTGGTGATATAGTTGTCTTCCATGTGGGCATATATATGGTATGTCTTGCATAGAGAGGTGGCTTAAACAGCGTCAAAATCAAGGCAAAGTATTTTTCTTTTCACTACTGTTGACTCTCTAACCTTGATATTATTATTGTTTTTTTTTTTTTTGGTGATGTAGATGTACTTTTCTTCTTTGTTTGTTTCTTTTCTAGTGTCCTCAGTGCAAGAGGGGATGCGCACTGAAGGATGTTAGGAAGCTTTTTGCGTCGCGGGTTGTTGCTATCGAAGAAGAAGCACAAAAGGTTATTTTTGATATCATGAAACTCATACTTTTACTACCCAAAAGAGGGGGAAAATGAGAAACTTGATTGGAATTATGGATCTTGTTGGTTGCAGAGAATTCAGTCACTTGAGAATAAAGGTGCCTCTCTTGAGAAGAAGGTATGGATCTACTCGACCAGAAATAATTTATATTTTTCTTGTAACGTGATCACTTGTTGAATTTCTGAACTAGCTCGTTCTTTTCGGATTGAATGATTCCTTGAAGTTGGTAATTCAGACACATTTTCTTATGTCGTGTGCAGAGTGCTCGTTGGAGTAAAAAGGAAGCTAAGTGGAGACAAACAGAGGCTGAGTTGAAATTGGAAGTTCAACATCTTAGAGAGGTATGTAGCAGCGTTTGGCTTACTTTTCATTTTAGCTGTAGCTTTGCTAAAAATTCTTGGAGAAGTGCTTTTTTATGTTCTTTACCTAACACAAATTGGGCCTAAAATTCTTGAAGTGACTTTGGTGTTCAAAAAGTCAAAACAAAAATGGGGTCTTGTATAGGTATTATGGGTGGTGGGGAACTTCGAGTGTTTCAGGAAATATGCTCTGATACCAAGACAAATTCTATGAAAATGGTGTTTACTAATGCAAATAAAAGAGATACAGAGAATGAGGAAAGGTGAAGAATAGTCGGGAATTTGGGAAAGAATGCTGAGCTCAGCTAACAGGGACACAGTGATTTTCTCAATACTATATTGCACAAGCTCGTGTCACCCAGGGCAGAAAGGACATAACGGGCATGACAACTTTATGTCATCTTCACCTTCCTCTGGGACCAATAGACTGGCACTGGACAAATTGGAAATGAGCTTACTGACGTGATAGTATAACTAACTTATGCTATAACTGTACGCTACACCACACGATGAGATCTATCATCTACATCTTTTATTATATTATTTAGGATGCGTTTGTTTGAGGTTGAGCTTTCTGTAATATGCTTCATGCTGTCTTAATTCCTTCAGGGATATAAAATGCCTATTATCTTCATGCTTTTATAACTATCGTTGTTTTGATGTTGGTATTTAAATTGGTTTCCCAATTATCCTCTGTACTTTTTCTTCCCTAAACTCCTGCAATCCCAAGTACATTTACTTGATCTGACTAAACAAATGCTTCCTCATGGAGCCATTCGAAAGAACTCAGGCAGAGAGCTGTTTGTTGAAGTTTAATCTAATTAGAATTCTTTAAAATTTCTATGTTTGATCGTCTTTTATTGTTGCATGCACTACTAGGTGTACTTTCTTACATCACTTAAAGTTCTTATGTCGGAGCAGGTCAACAAGAACCATTATGCTGAATGTAAGCAACAGTTGGCTGAAACTAAGCAACAAGTTGAGCAGATGACTCAGTTTCTCAAGACTCGTTTTCCTGATTATCCAAACATTCCTAGTTTATCAGACCTACCTCTGCCACCACAGAACCGACCTAAGTTGCCACACGATGACCCACTGGGCTCATTGTGATTCATGCTCATTCTTGACACTTTGGTTTTGTGCATATTTCATGTTTAGACTTCGTACCATTGCTGTGACTTTTGTGCTTAAGTTGTTTTTGTCATTGATTGGATCGCTGCTTGAATTTTACTTTACGTTGGTTGGCAAGTTGGATCCTGAATTTTTTAACTTCGGCATTTGAGACCCTAATTAACGGTTAGTACTCGACCTCCATTGAACTAGAATTGCTAAGGATTATCATACTTGGGATCTTAAATGTGGAAACAAAAAGTTTGTTTCATACATGTTACACAAGTGTCCAATGGATTGGTTATCTCTAATTACAAAGATAACATGAACAAATTTTACAAATTTCACTAAATTTATGTCACTTTTTCAGTTCTCTATTAGTTTAAAACTGACATTTTCTCCTTGAACTATAAAACGTTGATAAAATTTGTTCCTTTTTTTTTTTTTTTTTTAAGCAGACATCAATAATCATCTGAAAACTTTAAAATGTCGGCTGCCCTTTATTGCATAAAACGTACAAATTAATTTCCGTATGGATTAACCGTCGTTTACTGAAAATGACATTTTTTTTTCTGACGCGGCATCTACAAAAAAAAGATGTGTAGTTTAAAGGCATACTTGGGCTCGTTTATTCTGAAAACGGCTTGTCGTTTCTCAAGTAAATTTTCTAAACTTTAGGCTAACCTTCTTCCTTTCGGTAGTCTATTGAATTGTTGTTTCATTTATCAAGTATGTTGCATTCATCGCTTGTACTTTTTAAATGGTTTCGATAACCTTCTATCTAATGGTTTTTTTGGTTAAAATAAATATAAAAAGACAACTATAGTGTTCTAAATTCAAATGACAAAAGTTGAAAAAATAAAAATTCAAATGACAACATTAAAAAAAAAACCAAAAAATGTTGAAAAAGTAAACTCTTTTTGGAAAATAGAATTTACTTTTCAACCATCGAAATCGTCAACAAACTTACAATTACATAGATACTTTAGTTACGGTATTATATATTAAAAAAAATTTTGAATGACAAAAAATTTAATAGAAACCATTTTCATTCAAAAAAATATTTTTCTGCATTCCAATATATCACCGTCTTCTTCTGCTTCTTCTTCTTCTTCTTCTTCTGCTTTATTTTTTATTTTTTATTTTTTATTTTTTATTTTTTTATGCAGCCACGTACTTCCAAAAAAAAAATTAGAAAAAAAAAACTTTTTGGTTGACAAAACAAAGGGCAGTTATTAGAAGACAAAAACTGACGCGTGGAACCCACTTGTCCCTTCCCGCCCTCCAAAAACCACCGTCTGAAACCTTCCTTCCTTCTCTTCCCAAAACAATAACAAGAAAATTCTTCTTGAAAAAAAAAAAAAAAAAAAAAACTTCATGTGGAGCTCGCGAAAAGTTCAGAGACTGCCCTTCGATTCTTCCGGATCAACCCGATTCTCTCTCTCTCTCCTTTGAGAAGCTACAATGGCGGATCAGACCTCCAATCTCCTTCACACTCTCGAGCCCAAAAGGTACTACTTCACTATCTGCACATTCTACAAAGACCGATAATTCACCAAAAAAAGGCTCCTTTTACTGAGTTTCGAAAGCTCCTGGATTTTTCCACGCGTCCTCTGACCCCTAAATTCTTGCATTTTCTCTGACAAACTCTCGTCCTGGATCCTTTTCTGCCTATCAATTCTTGTTTCTAGCTTTTGCCTTGCGTTGTTCAGGCCAGGATCACATGAATTAGAGACAAAAATTCCTTTTTTTTTTTTCGGTGAATTTGGTTTTGTTGTGTTTTTTTATTGAAGAAAAAAGAGATTGAAGAAAGTTTGGGTGAATTTGGAAGTGAAATGTGTTGTAAGGTTTAGAATTTGGAAGAGTGAGAAAGCTATGGGCAGTGGAATTGAATATCTTTTTGAGCTATGTTGTTGTCCTTGTTGAGTAAACGCTCGTTGGAAGTTGATTCCAGGTCTGTCTCCAAAAATAAACAAAAGGACCGTCCTTTCTTTCTTTTTTATTTTTTATTTTTTTTGAGAATTCACATGTTGTCTGTCAGATACGGACAACCTTTGTTGGATGTAGTTTAATTAGTTGCAGTTTAATGTCTCAAAATGGTCAATTTTGCTTAGTTTAGATTTGCATTATCGCCCAATAACTTTGATGTCTACAGGGATTCCTATGGATTTGCCTTGAGACCTCAGCACGCGCAAAGATATCGAGAGTACGCTAATATCTACAAGGTATTTGCTATTTGGGTTTGTCCCCTTTTTTACTTGGATTTGATTCGATGTGCATGAACAATGCACCTGCTAATGAAATTACAACAAGTCTCTACGTTTTAAAAACATTTTCCGCATATGGAAATCCTAACTAATAGTCTAATACTGATAAAAGTTGAAACAAAATGCTGATACGACATAAAGGAACTGTATTTACTGCGTACTCTCTCTAGTTCCATTGCTATCGCGGGCTTTATGCAACCAATGGAATTATGTCTTGTGGAGGCGACGTATTCGATGTTGCTTATATCAGACATCGTGTTTGTTGTAACAGTAGGTGTAATCAATGTCTAATTTGAATACGTTAATATCTAATGGCAATATGCTGATATGATAGATTTTCCAATGGTATGTTTCTGGTATTAGGAAGAGGAAGAGGAAAGATCAGATAAGTGGAAGAACTTCATCGAACAGTTGACGAGATATGCTCAACCCTGCTCTTCTCACAGAGACCATAAAGAGGCATCGCCGAAAGAAGTTACTGAGCAGGAAGTAGAAGTAAAATTAGAGAGGCCCGAGGAAGGGGATGACACAAGCAACACAAAATCTAGTAGTTTATCAAAAAGTGATCTCAAAAAGGAGGTGCAACTTTCAAAGGAAACAAAAGCCAATAAGGTGCAAACCTGGGCTCAAATTAGATCATCCCTTTGTGCGCTTGAGAATATAATGAGCTCTCAAGTTAAGAAGAGGAAGAATATGAAAGATGAACCGATAACCATAGGAGAAAACCATTTTCAGTTAGTTGAAAAGACAGGATCTTCAAAAGCTTCTGAGGACTTGGAGGAAAAAGACTGTGTTAATGATGTTTTGGATGAAAGTAAGAGTGCCTCCATTGTAGAAAATTCAGAGAATGGTGGGATCTCCGAGAGTGCAAATACCACTGATGCAGAAGGGAATTTGGCACTTAGTGTTTCTTGTAGTGCACACACTGCCATGGAAGAGTTCGCTGTGGATGATGGCAATTCTTATATTGTGGATGCTGGCGATCCAGAGAAGCATGGCAGTGTGGACACTAGCGAGACTAAAATGGCAGTTAACGTGAATGACATTGGAGAAGAAAAGGCTGTTGGTGATGGGTTTTATGAGGAATTAGAGTGCCTCGTCCAAGGAGGAGTGCCAAAGGATATCAGAGGAGAGGTAAAGCTTACATTTTTCAGCTGATGGAATCTACCAACCTCTTTCATTTGTAAAATAGTGCTGCATTTGATCACAGGTATGGCAAGCTTTTGTAGGTGTCAAGGCTCGGCGGGTGGAGAGATATTACCATGATTTGCTAGCACAAGAAAGAAACGCTAGTGAAAGTATGGACGGTGACAACTTATCTGGTGCAGCCAGGAAATGGAAAAGGCAGATTGAGAAGGTCAATAGATGCATGCGCCTTGGACTTTATCGTTTCAATTCATAGGTGCTGCTTCTTTTGCTTTAAACTGGAATTTGGGTTTCTCCCTTTGCTGAATTTTAATTCTTGTGCAGGACATACCACGTACATTTCCAGGTCATCCTGCTTTGGATGAGAATGGTAGAAATTCTTTGAGACGTTTGCTTTTAGCTTATGCTCGACATAACCCCTCTGTTGGGTATTGCCAGGTATTTGGCCAAGCTCACTGACTTAAGTGAAGTTGTCTTTTCAAACCTTCCACCCAACTCACTAAAGTGGACTTTTTTCAACAACAAGAATAATTTTTTAAAAAAAGAGAAGAAAAGGAAAGAGAGATAATACTACGGGCTGAAAGGCATGATATTCAATTTTGGCTGGTTCATGCCTTAATATCCTCCAAAATAAATACCTATATATTTATAGTTTTTCTAATATTGTATTTTGGTGCCACACATGCAGGCAATGAATTTCTTTGCAGGATTGTTGCTACTCTTGATGCCTGAGGAAAATGCCTTTTGGTAGGTTCAAAAGGTCGCCCATCTTTGTGTGTATGATTTTTAGTTTAACAATTCTTTGGAGTGCTATGGATAACCTAGAATGGTTTTTTAAGACTTCTGAGTGGTGCACAGCTTGTCTCTCAAGCATGACCTTCGTTTGCTGCCTTTCTTAGGGGCATTAACTTTCCCTTGCTATAGATACTGTCCTTGAAAACATTTGCAGCTATATTTATGTGTATACACCTAACCATACATGCAAAACTGACCTGATTAGCTTACGGACTGCTAAATATCATTCTTAGGACTTTGGTGGGTATATTGGATGACTACTTCAATGGCTACTACACTGAGGAAATGATAGAATCTCAGGTTTGATTTTAAAAGATTTTTTGACATTTATTGCGTATATCAATCTGATTTTTGAAATATTGTTGCATATATACACTGCAAACCCAATTAATCTTAGGCTTGTGGAGGTTATGAGCACGTTGATTACCATTTTATTATTTGGTCTTTCATGTCAGGTGGACCAACTTGTCTTTGAGGAGTTGATGCGAGAAAGGTTTCCAAAATTAGGTTTGTAGATCTTTTTTTGTCCCCCATTTTCAGTTCTTTTCATTTCATGAAACAGTGTGTGTAATTTCATTCGCTTTTGCTTCACTTCTGGTGCAGTTAATCATCTAGATTACTTGGGAGTGCAGGTGGCATGGATCTCCGGACCTTGGTTTCTTTCCATTTTTGTCAATATGCTTCCTTGGGAAAGTGGTGAGGATTTTTCATCTAGCTTTCCTCTATATCAAGTTTCGTTCTTGTAATTCACATTTACCCTTATTGCTTTCTCAATCTTCAGTTCTCCGAGTTTGGGATGTGCTTCTATATGATGGAAACCGTGTTATGCTATTTCGGACAGCACTAGCATTGATGGAGTTCTATGGTACCGGCTTATATTATTAAGTGCGCATGGAAAACTCAATCTGTTTTGGTCCCCATTGTACCAAGCAATGTAATTTTTTCATTGTATATATTCGTGCAGGTCCTGCATTAGTTACGACTAAAGATGCAGGAGATGCTACTACTTTGTTGCAGTCCCTTGCAGGCTCGACGTTTGATAGCAGCCAACTGGTTTTGACTGCTTGCATGGGTTATCTTGCTGTAACTGAAGCTAGGTTGCAGGAGTTGAGAGAAAAGCATCGCCCAGCCGTACTAGCAGTAGTTGAGGAGAGATCAAAAAAAGGTCGTGTTTGGAAGGATTCCAAAGGGCTAGCCACGAAGCTGTATAGTTTTAAGCATGATCCCGGATCACTGGTAGAAGAGAAAAAGACTACCGAAGGAGGTGAGAAGCTTCCAAAGGGAGATAAATCTGATTTAGATCCTCATTCCTCTAACGTCAATGATTTGCTTGATCACTTAGCTGTAGATCCAGAAGTAGATTCTTTACCAGATCTTCAAGAACAGGTACCTATCTCCTCTCATTTTCTCAAATATACCATATGTGAGTGCACCGTTCTGATTTGAAGTCTGTGTACGCTTAACTTTCGGCATTAGAATTGTTTTTCTCATGTTTTTCCTTTAAAATTGAATCATTGAAACCGTTTGTACAGGTAGTCTGGTTGAAGGTTGAGTTATGCAGGTTGCTGGAGGAGAAAAGATCTGCTATACTCAGGTTAGTTCCTACTTTAGGATTTAGTTTCCCGAGATAACGATTTCATATGATACTTTTCCCTTTCCATATTGTCAAAGATGAAGACAGGGAAGACACACTTTACTATCACTGTCATAGCCAACTCATTATGGTTCGAATCCTTGCATCATACTTACCTCATCAACAATGCCTGCTTGATGTAATTTTAGTGGAGAAGTTAAAATTCCTTTTCTATGTTTCATTTTTATATTCCACATTTTCAATTTGTTTTCACGTTGACATTACAAAAAGGCGGTATTGCATGATCACCTCTTCTATGAACAAGCCCTTGTACTATCTTTTTTTAAATCTACCCTCTGACTGAATCTTCAAGCAAAAAGAAAAAATGAATTAGACAGATATATGTACATGTACATATTTGTATGTAAGCTGATTATTGCCACAGTGCTTTTGACTGTCACGAACTGTTCATAAACCTTCATAGTTGATAGGTGGCAATGAGTTTTAATATATGAAAATTTCAATCTCTTTTTAGCACCAAAAAAAAAATAATAGAATTGTTGCTTGATTTCTCTTTCTTTCCAGAGCTGAGGAGTTGGAAACAGCACTTATGGAGATGGTCAAGCAAGATAATAGGCGACAATTGAGTGCAAAGGTATTTCTAGTATTGTTTTAGCCATCTCTCCTAGCTCTGTTATGTCTGTCTGTGAAACAATGTTGAGGAATATTTTTGCTATTTGTAGTTCCAAAACAGTGAGATCTATTGCTGCGTTCTCAAGTCCTTCCGCCTCTTTTGAATGACTTTAATTCTTCTATATCATATCTGTGAACATGCTAAATTGCATACTGGTTATTAGCATTTATACAACTTAAGACTTCATACCTACCAGCCTTGTATTCTTAAACTAGGTAACAATCATCTAATTGTCATCTTTAAACTCTTATGTTTCCTCTTAGCCTTTGTTTACACTCCGTGCAGGTAGAGCAATTGGAGCAAGAGGTGGCCACACTACATCAAGCCCTTTCTGATAAGAAAGAACAAGAAACTGCAATGCTGAAGGTTAATTTTTCTGCCCTATTTATGGGGACTAGTAAACTTTGCTTCTTGTTTTACTGTCCAGCTTCATCTCACTTAAGATGATATAGGTCTTGATGCGGATCGAGCAAGAGCAGAAGGTAACTGAAGATGCTCGATTAGGTGCAGAGCAGGAAGCGGCTGCACAGAAATACGCAGTATATGTGCTTCAGGTTTCATTTTGCCCCTTGATAGTTTTATTTTTACTGCTGGTCTTGGTCAATAAATTGAATATTGTTATGGCGATTATGTATATGTCGTACATGTTTCTCCAAGTAAAGAGCGTTATGCAGGAAAAATATGAGAAAGCTATGGCTTTACTTGCTGAGATGGAGAAGAGGGCGGTTATGGCCGAATCAATGTTGGAGGCTACACTCCACTACCAATCTGGCCAAGTTAAAGCACATTCTTCTCCCGGGTACGTGGGAATTTCTTTTGTACTATGCTACTATTCTTCAGGATTAAATATCATTGAACTGAGATTATGCCCTACTTCTTTATCATGAGAAAATTGGAGATCAAAATTAATAAACAGGTTTTTCTCTTAATATTGCAACGATCCATACAAAGCAGTTTGCCTGGCCATATACTTCTACCTCTTTTTTTTTTTTTTTTCCCTGTTAACTTACCATGGTAGTGTCCTTTCTAGGGTTGCACGGAATCAAGGATCAACTCAAGATAACACAAGAAAGACGGGTCTTCTGCCTTTTGGACTTGGTTGGCGTGACAGAAATAGGGTATGCATCTTGAGATTGCCTTCTTGATCTCTTAATGACTCGTGTATTGCTTGCCAAATTCGTTACTTTATCCCGACCTCACAAACCTGCTTCATTGAACCTCAAAGGCTGCAACACGGCCTGCAAAAGCTTGTTAATTTATAGCATTTTTGCGTCACAGGGCAAACCGGCTAATACCGAAGAGTCTGGTGAAAGTAATGCAACAAATGAGCGAATGGATCCGAGCACTCAACAGAAGAAAACTAGTAAACAAGAGCAGCAATAGTGCAGGGTATAAAAGACAGATGACTTCACCATCTAGTACTATTTTATCTGCCACCATTCTTCTTGTAGATATGCATACAACTCAGGAAGCAAACGACACGTACCATGTCGAACTTAAATGATACTCCCTGGATTTTAGATTTTTTTTTTTTTTTTTTGTATATTTAATTAAATTTATTTATTTCTAATAAAGTAGAAGAAATTTTGTTCAATAGATGGATTTGTTGCTAATTAAGTTTTTCATGTTTGATAAGTTCCCTAAATCAGCTTGGTCATCTGAACACATCGTAACAGTGTAATTGATCTGTAATGAGCTCGAAATATCGTCTTCAAAAGCATAATTTGAAATGATTATCATTATGCAAAAACACTTGAGCACATGAAATTGAAGATAGAAAATGGCCAAACACGCATTTCAGAAATCAGACTAATAATTTAGAGTCCATGTATATTCATGTCTAGACCATTCAGTTTTTACAACACTTGATAAGTGAAATACATGGCAAAACTGTACAACAAAATCCCCAAGGTAAAAATTCAGGAAAGAAACCCAATATGGTATAAAGAATGCAGGTTTTTACAATGGAATAATCACTACTAGCAAATAGGCAAACCAATCTAGATAAAGCTCTCTTGGTTTGGATATACATGCAGAAAATGAGAGAAAATAACTAAAATTTTCTTTCTAACAAAAAACACAAGGGAAGATGACACGAAATTTGGTATCCACAAGGTGAATGAGCTGCAGCTGAGAAGTCGAATATAACCGGCATTTACTTTCCCCATGAACATTTGACTCAATTCTAAAGCAGCAGAGAAGTCCTCAGGTTTTTGAACTTAGTAACAGTACGTGAATCGCCTTGTCTCAATCCTTTCTATTATTTCATATCCGCCATCCCCTACCACCATTGAGATCTCTTGTCAATGTCTCTCCGAGTTTTAGGAGTACCGGGGGCGAAGCGAGAAGTTTGTACCGGTTGTGTATCAGGGTCGTATTTCTGTGAAGCGAGGTAACTCAAAGCTGTTACAACATCAGCTATCACCGGCCGCATATTAGGCTGCTCTTGAACGCACATTGCTGCAACGGCAAGAGCTTGATACATGCCTCTTACAGGATATTGACCTTGGAGCGTTGGATCGGCCATTTGCGAAAATTTCCTCCGGTCTTTAAACAAAGGTTTCGCCTGAAAGTAACTGGGTCAGCTTGTTTTGTCCAAAAAAAAAAAAAAGTAAACAGAAATTTCTCTCTTTGGACTTACTCTAAAAATAGATGTCCGAATAATAGTATTAAAATTTTGGAATTAGACTACTGAGGAACCAAATGTTTCAGTAATTAACGAGCAGAATATATCAAAAATGTCTATTTTTGGAAAGTAGAATATATGAAAAAAAAAAAAATATCTTATTGCTACAATTATTATTGGGTCAGAATATATCAAAAATGGATAAGTAAGGACCATAATGTTATTGATTCATTATGAAAAGCCGACCGCAACAAGAGACAGGCAAACTCTCACCCATGCAACCAAGTTCTGCTCTCCTGTGGCTCTTGAACTGTCAATAGCTTTCCTGCCCGTAATAATCTCCAAAAGAACTACCCCGAAACTATATACATCCGATTTTAACGTCAATTGACCTGTCATGGCATACTCCGGAGCACAATATCCATAGGTGCCCATTACCCTAGTAGATACATGCGTGTTATCCCCAACAGGCCCAAGTTTAGCCAAGCCAAAATCAGAGAGCTTTGGATGGTACTCTTCACCAAGCAAAATATTTGAGCATTTCAGATCTCTGTATATAACAGGAGGGCTCGCTTTGTCATGCAAATACTCCAATCCTTTTGCTGCCCCGGCAGCTATTTTCATTCTTGTGTTCCAGTCAAGTCGTTTCTTACCGGGTGAAATGTCTGCAAAATGAGCTTATAAAAAAAACTGCATCGCATGAAGAGTAAATGAATAAAACAAGGTTGAGAAGCAAATGGATTTAATTCACGTACATACCGTGTAAATGATCTTCCAATGAGCCCAAGGACATAAACTCATAAACAAGAAGCCTCTGATCTCCATCGGCACAATAACCAATAAGATTAACAAGGTTAGGGTGGTGAAGAAGACTTAACATCAGAACCTCAACGAGGAATTCCCTGTTCCCCTGTAGGCCGTTACGATCAAGTTGCTTGATTGCCACAACCTACACAGCACGCAATAAAACTTTTTAAAAACCCATGGCCAGACAACCAGAAACTCATATTTTAGCAGGATATTTTTTCAGCTGCTCATAGTTTCGCTTATACATGCATAGCCATTTTGAATAGTATGGCTGACTAACCTGATTAGTACTTTCTAAAAGCCCTTTATAAACTCGACCAAATCCTCCCTCACCCAAGAGACATTCAGCCCTGAAATTTCTAGTTGCAGCTGCCAACTCGCGGAATGTAAAAGTCTGTGCTGCAATGTGATCCGACCCACCATTTTTGAAAGCCTCCTCGTTCAAGAATGAATTCGTCTTGAGACTACCTGAACCAAATACTAAGATTATAAAAAAACATGACAAGAGCTGAAGGAGGCTAGACTTGATTTTCACAGTGAGAGAAAGTAGAACCAAAATTACCAGAACAAAATAACAAAAAAAATGGCAAAGAGCCAAAGACAGAACAAATACACAAAAAAGGATGCTGGAATTCAGAGTTGATAATGCAAAGCAAATAAAACCTAAAGCCATCTTAACCATAAAAGAGCTTTAACCACCTCTAATTTATGGTTCAAACTCCAAAGGTACCAGAATAATCCAACTACGGTTCGACTACTAAATTCGAAAAAATTTGTGTCCTAAGATACAACAAGAAATCATTGGCAAATAGGAAGAAGCATGTATTATATATTAGTAGAAAAATGCCTATCAAGAGTTTCATTTAAGAACAGAAATTGACGCCATAGTTGAATGATTTCATGGGATTTCCTAGGTTGAAGTTCATCTAGAAACTATCACAAAGACCAAAATTCGATAAAAAGGACAAGAATTAACTATAAAAAAAAAGGGAAGAAAAAATTTCTTTTTTTTTTTAAATGCTTAGAAGCAAATTCAGAATAACCTCCAAGCCAATTCAAACGGCAAAAGATATCTAATTTCTTAAAACTAAGAACACATATTTAATGAAATAGAACGATTTCTACAAGAAAAACACAAACACAAACAAAATCACAAACCAGCAAAAATAGACAAGAAATTCCAAGTCTCCGATTAATACAGAACAAACCCAGATAAGAAATCGATCAAAACTCATCATTTGTGATAAAAACAGAACCAAATATCAAAAGGGTATCTATATTATCAAACCTGATATCAAGTTTCAAGCTTTCCACAAAAATTATATTTAAAAAAGGGAAAATAAATATAAGAAAGCACCTGCAGTGGGTGGTTTGATCTGATCAACGTTGTGGTCTATGTTGTTCTTCTTCTTCTTCTTGGTGGCTTTACTGTTGGATTTTCCAGAACACAGAATCCAACCCATGTTCTTGTTTTTTATTTTTTATTTTTCTTTTGAATATGTTTTCTAGTATAAATTCGCTATATCTCTGAGAATCTGTAAGAAAGCAGAAGAGAGAGAGAGAGAGAGAGAGAGAGAGAGAGAGAGGAATCAAAGAAAGCCTCTCAAGTCTAGACTCTTCAACCGAACCAATAGCAGCGCAGACAGACTTACAGACCCAACACGAGCGACACCACTGATAGAGAGAATTGATTGTGTCAACAGAGTTAAATTAATTAACCAAAATAATATAAACAAAATAAAATAAAGATAAAAATAAATAAAATAAATAAAGAGGGATAATTTACATGGATGGTCCTTGAATTCTACCATATAATCTATAACGGTTTGCAATTATATATATATATATATATATTTTTATAAATAATTTATTTATTTTTGAACTCTTAAATTTGGGTGAAATGTTGGTATAATTGAAGAAAGAAGATATTAAAGAGTATGTTTGCAAGGTTTAAATTGAAAATTTTAAATTAGAATTGATTAATTTTTTAAAAAACTAATTAAGAAATTTATTAACTTTTCAGAAAATGACAAAAATTAAGTTGAAATTTTTGGATTAGAACATTGAATTTTAAATAAAGTATAAAAAGTCACGGTTTTTTTGCACGTGAGCTCACGTGTGATGCTTTAAAGGGCAAATGCTACTTTAACATAGGCTTACAACTGTAGAGATATAATTGTCAAATTCCCTTTTTTCTTCCTCTTGTTTTCTTCTTTCTTTTTAGTCAGCTAGGGTTTCATGGAAAAATTTTGGGGCTTTAAGGGATTGAGGTTTTGTGTTGCTTCAATTCAATCGAGTGAGGAAAACAACTAAAAGGGTTCAAAATCGTTGAGATCAATGTGAAGCATAGTGATTTTTTGTTTTATAACACTCACATGATTCTCCCGTGCACAAACAGTTCATCTTTGATTTTATTAACATTTCACATAAATCAAGAATTCAAAGATAAGTTAATTGAAATAAAAAAACATAAAATCCAAACTGTCACATATTGTAGAAATCATGTAGAAATCAGGGACACCTATAAAAAATTTTCAATTAAAATCATTGGTTTCTGTATTTTTAAAAATAAAAATAAAATTCCTTGGTCTTGATACTTTAAAATTACAATAAAAAACATTGCTCTATATTTTCTTATAATATTTTATCATTTTTCTTTGTTTGTATAATGTTTTAATATTAATGAATCTTTTTTAATTTTTCTTTTCAAATATATATGCAAAAATTCTTCTTCTTGACAAAGATCTCATCATTACATCCACAAAAAAAAAAAAAAGAATAATAACTCTCATAGGCTAAACGACGTCATTTCATTTCCATTTTTAAAATTGGGCTAATGATTACGTAATGGACCGCCCGTAACTATGAGCTGGATTTTACCGCTGATGGCCCACGTCAGTACGTGCAAAATGGACGGCTCTGATCACTTATCTCAGGCCAACGGCGGAGATGATTTGATAGAGACTCACGTGCCACCTTATCTTTATGTCTCCAATAAAAAATTTACCGACAGCTGGTCATAAAAAAATATATTAAATACAAAATAAAAAATAATAATAATCTTGAAGTTGCCAGTATTATTGTTCCTAGTATGTGGCAAATTGAAGTAGCAACCACGTTTTAATATTATTTAAAGTGTTTTTTTGAAGACATTTTCAACCCCACCAACCCAAACTTTGGGCAAAAGATTTTTCCTTTTTGGCTTATCTTTTTATGGGTTTATATTTGACGTGTCACGTAAGCCAGAAACTTTAAATTAATAATGTTTTTTTAAACCCCAAAAAAAAAAAAAAAAAAAAAAGAAACTTTATCAATGTTGTGCTACACATTTTGTTACAATTAGCACAAAAAAATATAAATTGTCGTTAGGTCTTGAACTACTAGAATTCTGATAATTTGGTCCTTAATTTTTTCATTAATTCTTAAATTTAATATTTTCAGACAGTTTTGATCCTTAACCGTTAAAACTAATGATGAACTTTCCAATTATTTCAACATTATGTGATCATCGTTTAATAGCTTGAATTTTAATAGAAAATAACAGCATTTTGCATCTCAAAAAATATCATGTGTGCGTGTGTGTGTGTGCATGCAAGCTTTATATTCAATAATGAGATCGCACAAGGAATTATTCCAAATTCTCCTCTCAATGATAGTTAAGTTTTTTTTTTTTTTTTTTTTTAATTCCATTCTTTTAAATTAATTTAAATTGTTGTTCATGTGAAACCAATCTAGTGTTCTTCATTATTGGCTGCAAGTTAACCAGAAAAACTGACGTTTCTTCAGTTCAGCCCAGCTGTCCCATCTTCATGGAAGCACAAGAGACTAGAGACATCAAAATCCACCCAATCACCTTCAGTTTCCATCTTATTACATACATACATATGTATTCAGAAAAAATAAAGAAATATATATGTATATATACGTGTGTGTGTGTACGGTTCATGAACCAAAGTGAAGCTAACTTATCCATCAACATAAAAGTTTTAAAAAAAAAAATTTAATTAAATTTAAAAAAAAATCTTTTTTTTTTTTTTTGGAATTTTGTACTAATATTTTATTTTACAAATCTGCAAGAATATAAATGAAAATATCATGTAACCCATCAAACAGACAAGAATAACTGAACTGTTTCTTGTCGAATCTGTCTACTTACAATCCAACTAATAAAGAACAAAAGGATTGACTTGGGTTTCCAACAAAAATATATGCAAGAGTGTGTTAATCAGTGTATATCAGACGCCCCAAAAAAAAAATCTAAGAATTTACCATTTTATAAATGAAGAGACACCACATGGATCGGCGGTGATCATCATCAATACAATATGGATTTTTCACCTCAAACATCAGATCAACTCATGCTAACATTATCAAGTATCATTACTTTAAATGAAAATTAGTAATGATGATCATTAGTAATGATGATGACCGATAACGACACTTTGTCTTCACTATTAGATTCTCAATTAAAATAGGCATTAAAATTGTACACTACAATATCGGTCATTATCATCATTATTATCATCGATTCTCAATCAACTACAGACTTTACATCACTTTTACATCTAATATGGGATAATACGCCCTAACATTGTCCAGGTTATTATTTGAAATATATAGATATATATATATATATATAGTAATGATGATAACCAGTAGTGACATTTAACCTAATCTTCACTAATAATGAGATTCTAAGTTAAGGTGAGCACCAGAATCACAGCAGTTATTTGGCATCAAATGCCGCCGCCCCCCCCCCCCCCCGCCCCCCCCCCCTCTCACTTTTTTTGAAAAACCTTAATCTGACAACCTTGTATTTTATGTTTTTTTTTTTGGGTGTCAGCTAAAAAAACTAATGAGTTGGCTAAAATAGGTGTGTTCCAAAGTGTAAATCATGTGGTCTGTCTGTGTTTAGAAGTAGTAGGGGCATGTGGTGGGTCCACCGGATTTGGTCGGGTCCTGACTGGCATATCATGGTTGTGTCTTCCTTCATATGTTGTGATGAAAGCTCTTGGATCGTCTGATGCTCTCTCCACATGCTTCCTCACGTTGCATTTCAGATTGGTGCATCTGTAGTAGCTTCTGCAACACAAGAATATAAAAGAATTTGAGGGAATTTTATCGAAAAACGTGCCGTTTGTTTCTTTTCGCTCATAAAAATATGAAATAAAATTAAAGCCAAAACATTATATTCGAACCTATGAATCAAATGCCAGATAAAAGAAATAAGAGATTTCTTGTTTTTTTCCTTTTGGAACCTAACAAGAGGATCTTGGAAGCCCCACGTGAGAATTTTGAAGCTGGACAAATATTTATATACATGTAACAATAAACATGTTTCCCACAAAAAAAATAAAAATAAAAAAATAAAAAGGTTCTAGTTATCTGAAATCTTAACCTGGGATATGGATTGCCCTTCACAACTTTCTGTCCATATTTCCTCCAGCGAAAGCCGTCGCCTGAGATCTCGGGATCACTAGAATTCTGCACCACAACTTGGGACTCTTGCACGGCTTCCCCTGATATGCCTGCTTCACTGGATTGATTTTCACCTTTTCTGAAAGAGTGACAGAATAGCTTCAACTATAAATCAAACAGCATTCAACTTCAATGCATTTCGCCAATACCGTCTCTTTGATGGACATTTGGTCCAATTCTTAGCCAGAAAGGGCCAATTTCGGCTGATAGCAAGATTTAGAAAAGTGTTATTTATCATTATTGGTAATGCAATCACTATATACGTGCCAATGTGTCAAAGTCAAAACCGTTGTAAAGCTATGTGGGATGCGTAATTTTACTTTTTTACCGTGTGCGATGGTTCTAAGATTTTAGCTTTTCTTACCTTCTTTTACTCTTGGGCTCATCATCTTCTACTTCAAGTTCCTTGCTTACTTCCTCAGGTTCAACACTGGGACCACAAGAGTTGTCCGCTGCGGTTGCGAGAGAATCATACGGTTGTGAAGCTTTACTTTGATAAGAATGTTGTGAAAATCCAGCTTCGTTTTGATTGTCTATTCTTGCTTCAGAACCATCATATCTCTCGGTAAGTTGACTATTCCATAACCGGTTATTCATATCTTGATCAGCGATGTCAGATACTAGTCCTAATCCTTGCGTCCCGCTTGAGCTGCGCTTAGGAGGCTGGGGCTTTGAATGGTTGTGTTCACCCTTGTAGACAATTTCCGCAATCTGTCCATCCAAAGACCTCTCGACTTTCTTCTTCACCGGGCAATTCGGGTACGTGCACTTGTAATAACTCCGCGGAAACTCACTTCCTTTCACTTGCTTCTGCCCATATTTTCTCCAGTTGTATCCATCATAAGAAGGCCTATCGCTGCTTGCCATGGGCGGTAGAGACCTCGGATCCTCCTCGTGGTTCTCTGACGTGGACACCATCTTTGAGGCCTCGGTTGTGTGATCTGTTTCGGTTCTTGAAGGAAGATTCTGGTGTAGACTTGAGCTCAATTGGGATTTGAAGTTGTGTTTATCCTGGTGTAGATGTTGAAGTTTGGACTCAACTGATGATTGTATCGGTTGGTGGTTGTGATTGAATTTTCCCTGATCAGGAAAAACAAAATAGATGCATTTTACTCTCACGGCTTCGCTTCACCCGAAGATTAAACTGATTGCTAAAAAGAAAAGAACAATGCAACTTATCCCCGCCCGTGATTATCATCACACATTCTAAATCAACCGCTGAGAAAAGGTTCAAAATGTTCTTAATAATTCTTGCTCCCATTGAACCATTTGTATCTATTTACATATCAACTCTGGGACTCGCATATCATAATATAAGATCTCACACAGTCTTATATGTCAATCACTGACCGATGATGATAAGTATTTTTCTAAATAAAATCATAAGAAAAAAACCTATACAAGCCTTAAAAATACTTCGAACGAAATTCAGCTACTAACCATTTTTGCCAAGAGAGAAACAGTTGTCTTTGACACAACCTTCGCCAATGGTTTGTATACCACGGTCGATTTTCCATCCGGTTTAGAACTCTTATCAGACGAAGTACAAACTGCAGCGCCACAAATCTCCACCTGGAAATTTTGCAAAACCATAAGGTCAGAGAACACAATAAGTCAAAACAAGAGAACATCTTAAGGACTACGAATATACCTGAGACGAAATCAACCCGGCGGGTGCACGGTGCACCACTGGCTTAAACCTCACTGTCTTTGGCCTAATGGCTGGAACTGCAGCCTCAGAAGATGTGCTAGCCGGCGCAGCGTTTATGGCACCGGCGAGGAGCTCCGTGAAGGATCTGAAGCCAGGACAAGAAGGCCTCGAAGCAACCGGCTTAGCAATAACCGTCCTCTCTGCCTCCTTAACATCCATTGCCAACAATAATTTCTATTGATCATGGAATTGAATCATCTTGAAGCTTTTCTTCGTCTCGATAAAGACTAATGACGATTAACCGTTAATCCTCTACTTCAAACCTGCATGATAATCGAATTCTACATAGGTAAACACATGACACAACAGTAAAATGAAGAGAATGAAGAAGAGTAAAATATAATTCATGCCAAACAGATAATTCAATTTCTGAGGGAAATTAAATAACCCTTTTTCGAAAAAAAAAAATTTTTGATTAAATTTAATTCAAGTAATTTTAGCAGTATTGGAGAAAGGGAAGGACCCAACTAACCATTTTTTTCCAAGAAAAAAAGTACTATTTTCTTTTCATGTTATAACCTATTCCTCTAGACAATCAAAATGAAACTTGACCACAAAAAGATTATCAGAAACCATGTCATTATAATGATATCTACCAAAGCTGACAGACATTATGAAACAACCTAAAAGCAGAAAATGGGTTTTTGCCCGTGGCACATCAGAAAAAATAGAGAAACAAACAAAAAACAGATTAGGAAAAAAAATTAATCAGTATATTTGTATGTTAAATATCTAAGGCCCATTACTGTTTCAGCCCTCTCAAGCCTGCAAACTTAGCTTCACTTCACTCCCTTCTTCTTTTTTATTTTTTATTTTTTTTTATTTTTTTATTTTCAAGTTATTCTATTTCTGGTAGAAATAGTTTCAAATTGTCTCTTAAAAAAACTTACTTCAAAAGAAAAATTAAAATCATTAGCCAACAAGTCAGAGTTACTACATTAAACATCTTCTTCTTCTTCTTCTTCCTGTCTTGAGATTATTATAGACTACACATCTAGTTTACTAAAGAAAGAAAAACACAGTCAACAAGAAAAGCCTATAGAGAGAGAGAAAGGGAGAAAAACATTTACCAAAACTGAAATTTCATATATATAATATATACCAAAAATAAAATTTTCATACAAAGAATGAACCCCAGAAGAGAAAAAGAAAGTTGAATTCAAGAAAAAGCTTGAACAACCAAGAAATGGAGTGTGTTAGAGAGAGAGAGAGAGAGAGAGGAACTAACCAAAACTTTTTTTTTTTTTTGGTACAAGAAGCTGAAGAAGAGACCAGAGAGGGGTTGGAAGAGACCAGAGGGGTTGGTAGCTGTCTTCTCTGATATCTCTCATAACACTGAACCATGGAATATTGCCAAACAAAATACACAAGTCAGTAAATTAAATAAAAACATATTAAAACCAAACAAAAAGAAGGAAAAAAAAAAAAAGGTGACATAAATACAAAGAACTTGACCTTGGACAAAGAGAGAAATTCTCTTAACAATACCTTAACAAAATTTCATATCATATCTAAGTTCTTCTGGTCATGTCTTTATTTTTTGAGACTTTTTAACACTACCCTTTTGAGAGAGAGAGAGAGAGAGAGAGAGAGAGAGATTGCTTTCTAATAAGTTTATGAAACATGAATGCAAGGCAGTTCACTGTTTAAAAAAAAAAAACAAATTAATGAGGGAATTCCAACAACAACTGCTTTCACAATATTTTACCATAGTTCAGTAAAATACAAGTTTGGACTTTTATTTAATTTTTATTTTTTTGTTTTTTTTTTCTAGCTTTTGTCCTTGGCATTAAGCGTTACACTTCAGTGACTATTTCCTCTCTCTCTCTCTCTCTCCACCCGTTTGAGGGTCTCAAAAAAACTTTGTCGGTGACTTAAAACAACCAGCCAGCCTTATTGGCATGGCCAACTAACCGTCTTTCACTCTCTGTGAACATCTTTGACCCTTTGTTCTTATTTGCCTATATAATTCAAACCAAACCTAATTAATAGTTTATTTTTGTTATTTTTTTATTTTTTTATGCAATGAGATTTATATAGATTTGAGCCTACGAAATCTGGCTCGTGCTAGAATGGGAACTATGCCCCACGTACAATTAAGGCGCGTGTACGACACTACGACACTGTCATTGGGCAGACATAAACTGGTCCAGCTATTTTCTGCTTCCTGCAACGGAGGAAATTGAGCCAAAGACAGTGACTTTTGAATGTGTTCTATTCTGTGAAACTTACAGTCTTGAAAGAATGATTAAAGAGTATCGGTGGTAATAATAGTAATTTGACATCACAACTCACATAAAATGAGTTTCATAGGAGTCTTGTATGCACGTAAGAGCCGTTTCATGTGAGTTATGATTTCAGATACTATCTATGTCCAATTTATTAAGCCTTTTTTTTTTGGCTCGGAATCCTAACTATTAAGCCTTGATCTTTCTTAGTACCCCTTTAGGGGATGAGGTGGAAAGACAGTTCCAAACCTCAAATCTTGAATGTGAACCAAGGAAGTAGAAAGGGTAATATAGTAATTCAACTGTGTGCGGAGAGCAAAAACTATACTAGAATGGCTATTAGGCAATGTTTAAAAACAAAAAAGACCAAAAAAAAAAAGGAGTAAACAGTAAAAGGTCTAGAAGAATTAGGCAGGATCTATATTGGATTAACCAATGGATTTTCTTTCTTTCTTCTAGAGAAATGAAAGCAACTTAGCTTCATTGAAGATGACAAGAAAATGTCAAGAACTTGAAGAGAAATATCAATTTTTTTGTATGGTTGTGGACCAAAGAAGTGTGGAAGAGAAGGAGTTAGGTAGCTAGGCCATGGGCTACAAATAGTAGAAATTTAAATTTTGAATTTGAGTGATGGTAAATTATATCACTGAAATCAAATATATAATTCCTATTGTCAAGGTATATTTTGGGGGACAATTTGTTTCATGTTACAGGCTGGGATATTACCTCGAAGTTATATCCTCGGTTTTATCAAAAGCCTTGAATAATTTAACTAAGTTAAAGTTAAGCGGGGTCACTATAACTAAATTAGATCGAGACTTAAGGATTTGTTCCTGTAAAATTAACATAAATTAAGAGATGTCAATGTATCTCTTCTGAAGGTTGTTTTAGGAGCGATCGAATGACAACCCCTTTTGAGGGCACTTGTTTCCTAAGACATGCTTCATGCTTGTTGTTGAGAGAGTATAGCTAGCTCATCAATTACCCTTTTGAAAGATTTTAAAAGTGTCTTTGCAATGATGTTTGTATTATGTGGACTATTACAGCATGAAAGGGTAAATAAACAAAAAGTTTTCTCTCTATAATTTAGCATGACTTTCCTTCCCCTTTCTTATCCTTTCCTTTTCATGGGATATAATATGCAATGATTTGTTGTATATGTAAAAGGAAAATGATGTATAATGAAAGATTTTTTAAATTACATAAAATAAAGCTAAATTAATCTAACTAGATAATAGTAAAAGAAGAGGTTAAAATATTAATTTCTATTCATATAAAGTCATGCTATCTTTTCATCACGTTCACCATTGTTCAATAGGAAAAAAAAAAAAAAAAAACAAAACGAAAAACAAATGGGCAAAATATAATCGATAATAAAAGTCCTTAGCAGTTCAAAATTCAAAGAATTTATGATTTATAAATAAATACATATAATATATATGGAATGAACAAGTTTGAGTGTGTCAAGTAAAGTTTGGTGGAGTGGGAATTGTCTTGACAGGGCTTGTCTTTTTGTGAAAAAAGTATCTGATATATTTTTTTTCTTTTTTGCTGAGGGAAAAAAAAAACGAAGGATATGAGAATTAGTTGAAGAAAATAGGGCCTTTAAAAAGTTAGTTGGGAAAAACAGGAAGATGAGGACGTGTGGTCGTGCTATCCTCCGATTTGCATAGTCCCAACCTCCAAAAAAAAAATCGCCAATAGACTGAAATTCCGCGTCTGTGACTGGTAGTTGTATTATGCTAATCATCAGATCATCACGTGCCCACGTGCTTTTCATATTCCTTTTCCTCATTCCATGTCTATATATATATAAATATATATATATATATATAGATATTTACATTACCAAGTAACATGTAAAGGTTAAAAGTGTAAAGTAAAAGTAATATTTAGTTTAGAATTTAAGTGCTAGTGGCATAAAGTTTAATTTATTGTGTTGCATTGTCGTTTTTAAATATTTATTAATTGACATAGGTAAATGAATTTTATTAATTTTAGTTGACAGGATAATTATTTAAATATTTATTAATAAGATAATGATAACTCACATTTTATACGAGATGGAACAATGGTTGAAATTAGAGCTCGTATCTTTAGCATTATTCTTTATTCTATAAAGCTATTAAATGAGACAGTATCCTTTTCTAGTAGTGTACAGTAAGTGCATGTTTATTGGTTTTAGATTTTTTTTTTTTGAACATTAAATCTTATCAATTTAAAAAAAAAATAGTAAATCTAAAAGTCTTTTAGATCATTTCCAATGTAAATATCAATATCAATGTTATATTTGTAATTTTGTCACAAAAAGTGTAAAATAGCATATTTGATTTGTGCTTTAATGTATAATCCATAATATTATTTTTCTAATACTATTCATCTTTGATAATTGTTTAGTATTGAAACTCGTAAAAGTAATTTTTTTGTTTTAAACACTTGAAAAATGACAATACTAATAAAATGATTAAATAAGAAATAACAAGATATCAACCAACAACAATGAAGTGCTAAAATTTAACATTTATAATATTTAATATAAATTGAAAATAACATTATACTAAAAATGATTTTTCTATCCAAACATTAAATTTGGCTTTAACATACGGTGTATGTTAGAGATGCTCTCATATGCCGATCTAAGAGAAATTGATGACTACATCTAACGATAGTGTAAATTATGTGTGTCCGTTTATATATTTGTTTCCACAACAACAATAACAAACCTCAAATATAATATCTGTTGTGATGGTGACAGTGACTAAAAACCCTAGTTTTTTTTTTTTTTTTTTACTATTATTATTCCTTTATATCTTTCCCAAATGGTTATGAATGTGTATGAAATGGTCACAATAATCAAGAACAAATGATTGAAATTTAAAAGGGCGTCTGAAATCATGTTCATGTAACTTGTAAAAGCAATAACAAACCCAAAAAAAACAAAAAAATTTGTAAAAGCAATAACCCCCCCACTTTCCTAGTAATTAAGCTAACAAAAAGGAATTAAAGAAGAGATATTGAAATCTCTCTCTCTCTCTATATATATATATATACATACATATATATGCACACGAATACATATTCTTTCATTAGGAAAAGCGGTGAAATGTTTGGGAAAAAAATACATTGTTTCGTGTTTAATCAGTAAAAACATAGTGTTATTACTTTAAAAGTGAGACGACCCATGTTTTACGTTTGTGTGCTTTGTATTGTCTCCTTATGAACTTGTTCTTTTTCATCAAGGATTCTAAGATACTCGGTTCTTTTTCTTATCTTCTTTGACTTAAAACAAAAGAGAACAAGAAAATCTTCACATTATTTTATGCTTCTTTGACATTTATGTAGAGAGTATCAAATCAACATAATATATATATATATATATATATATATATTTTACTGAAAGATCGAGAATTAACTTCTTTTCTACTCTAAGTTAACATGTTTCAAAGTTAGTTTTTCTTTTTCTTTTTCTTTTTTTCCCCCTGCTTTACACAAGTTTGTGGCTCCAGAAAGTAATTTTAAGTGCGCAACAAAACTTTCAGAAATTAGAAGCATCAAGTGACTTGCATGCATGTCTACACCTCCACAGATCAAATGTACGTATACGTACATATGGGCTTATCTATTACTATCCTTCAAAAAACGATTACATTATAAACAGTGTTTTTATCCTTATTAATTTATGAACTATCACGTGACAGTTCAATCATTCATCACATGGCTGTCCAATACCTATCTAGTGAATTTTTTTTTCTTTTATTTCTTTTATTTTTCTATTTAAGCTTGTCAATTAATTATTTCAAAATTCCCTTTTTAATTACACATTAAATAAATAAATATCATTCTAAACTTTTACATGTCCTGTCACGTTTCAAAAGTGAACCAGTCAAAGCATAAACGCAATATTTTATATAATTATAAATAAATATGTATGGATATAAATTTATGCATACTGAGGATTAGCTTGGCTGTAAAGTAAGATATATCATGGCAACCAATGAGACTAATTCATGTGGTGGTATAGAAATAATAGCGAAAGAGAAAGGAGTCGACTTGTCCAAGCTGTATAATCCTGGACAAGAAACTATTAGCATAATTTATTCATTGCTTGAAGTAATTAACATTTTCAGATCTAGAATAGATTTTCGTGTCATAATTATCGGACAAACATCAGTAAAATTGAATACCCATATCAGTTTCAATGTCCCACCAATTAATATTTAAAGAATTAAAATCTACAACAGTTTCTAGTTGTGAATTTTTAAGAATGTAATAATTTTTTATAGTTGGAGGTTAGAAATTCTAACTTTACATTTTTCTAGTGAAACAGATGTGAAATTATATATATTATATATATGTATGTATATATATAGATACACATATAGGAAAGCTCAAAAACAGCTATTGTATATCCTTTTTGACGAAATTTTTTTAAAAACGTTTTTAGTCCAGTTTTTTTCGTTTAGCCTAATTTTTTTTATTTTTTTATTTTAGTCTTTTTTTTATATTGGTCTATTTTTAATATTTTAGTCATTTCTTTATGATCTCTTTTCATGTCTCATTTTTTTTTAATACTTTGTTGATTTTTTTAATCTATTTATATGTATATATTTATATTATTTAGATAATTTTTTTTAAATATATCAAATCATGTGTATCATAAATTTTTTAAATTAATATATATATATATTATTATATATACAAATAACATATGAGATTTCCTCTATATAGGAATAGTTTATCAATAGCTATGGCAGTTTCATGTCATAAATTCTGCCGCACCTAACAAGTAGTGCTCAATAACCCGGTACACATTATACAAACAGAGACCTTTACACTGTTACGTGTATGACAGATCAGATGAAGTGGGTGAAGAATATTAAAAAGTAGGTGAAAAATTATCAGATAATTTGTTTGATAAGAAATTAAAAATAATAATAATAATAATAACTAAGAAAAGATTATAAACGTATCCGCCAATTTTTTATCCTTCAAATGTGGGATGGTTTTTTTAAGTGCAAATTTGAATCCAAATATAATGAGAAAATTATATTTAGAATTATTTATATAAATATCTAAATTAAAGATTATGATTCAATAAATATATATATTTTCTTTTATTTACATGAATATTTAAAGTAATACTTATAAAGGCCATATTATCCTTTTATCAAGAATTAAAATTAAACAAATAAATAATTGATTAAAAAAGGAAAGAAAAAATCTTTAAAAAAATGTAAAACTAAACATATCTTTCATAAAAAAGGAAAAAAAGATCATTTTATTTGCTTTATCATAAAGAAAAAGATCATAACTGATATTAATTGTATGATATATGAAAAATATTCATTATAATAAATAATTGACCATTAAAATAAATTCATACGAACATATAAAATAAATAAATAGATATTGTAAAAAAATATGAAACACTTTAAAACCTTAAAAAAAATCATAATGAAATAGTAAATATTATAAAGAAATAGACATCATAAAGATATAGTAATACCATAAAGAAAAAAGCATAACACATTTAAAAAAACATCATAATGATATAGTAATTATCATAAAGAAATAAACAATTTCATCACACATTTAAACTTTAGAAACTAACTATTAAAACAATATCAATAATAATAAATAAATAAATAAATTATCATCATAATGTTACAATTATTATACAGAACCTAAATGATACTTAAAAAAAAAAAGTTTATAAGAAATCTAAATCATACTTAAGAAATATGTTTATAAAAAACCTTAATTATACTAATAAGTCCATCACTATAATAAATAATTAGTTATTAAGATAAAGATATAATAATAATAAATAAATAAGGAAAAAAAATTGAATCAAAATAAAGGAAAATGATGTTAAATATAATAAAATGACAAATAGGTACTACAAGCAGTTGTTTTTTAGAAATCAACATATACATAATATTATCAAACAATGGACATATTTTAAAATGAGACTCTAAAATAGACTTTTTATGTAATTATTTCTTATATTTATCCTGATAGCATTTAAGAAAAAGTAGGTAAATAGTTTCCTTTTAATCTTTCTCTCTCTCTCTTTTTAAATTTTTATCTAACGATAAATATTTATCATTTTTATCATTCAATCTCCTATCGCTTGTATCTTTTCTATCCCTTTTTTTCTTTCTTTCCTTCCTAACTTTAAAATTTAAGTAATATCAAAAACTTTGATAATTTGTGATTGCAGTTATAACCTAATAATAATATCACATCTAACTCCACCTAAAGATGCAAAGTCCGAATTTCAGAGATTGTACTATTGTCAACTACTGGACATTATTTTAATCTAGAAATTTTAGGCCAGCTTTTTATGTGGTTTTAGTTAACTTTATTTCAATCTAGAAATTTTAGGCTAGCTTTTTTATGTGATTTTAGTTAACTATTTTATTTTTATTTTGGAAGTTGGGATGAAAGATTCAAATTCTTTACTTTCTAACAGAGTCAAATGTATTATTATCACTAGATTATGCCTACAGTCATAGTGTGTCAACAAGTTGATCCAACATTCCCCACCCCCCCCCCCCCCCCCCCCCCCCCCCCCCCCCCTCCTCTTTTTTTCCTGTTTCTTTAAGAGAACATAATCTTGGAGAATAAACTAAAACAATGAACTGAAGAGCTTCTAGATCAAACCGAACCAAGGTCATTAAAACAAAATCACACCAAAGAGAGTGCAGTTCTCATCAACTCTGAAAGAGTCCTCTAAGAGTTCGAATAGAATCGCAGTTATAGAATGCAGTTCAAGACGTCTAAAAGAGTTCCTAAAGAGTCTCCCACCAAGAATACCTAGTTCCAGACATGCATTGCTCGTTAATGGTACGACATGTTTGAATGCATGCATACACGTAGATTGCATGCCGTCTGAAATGAAAAGCCGGCGCAAGAATTAGCTAGCTGTACGTTGCCTTGCTCGTGCTCTCACTCGCTGTTGTCTCCCGCACAAACTGTCCCTGGATGCGGGGTCGCTGCTCTGCTAGTTTCTTTCTGCTTGGTAGCGCACCTGAAAGTCCAACGAAAACCCCAGTTGAACTAACCTGAAAACTTTCTATTGACATATGAAATTCCAAAAGTAGATGCTACTAATGTCCTAAATGTTATATACAGGATTCAGCGGCCTTTTAACAGTTTACCACTAGAAATTACAAAACAATCGACGGAAGCAAAAAGTTTCAGTTACCCGTTTACGAAAGCATCTCTCCTTTTTCTTCTAGGTGAAACTTGGTCAAAGCAGCTTCTCTAAGGGCGGACTTGTTGCCGTCTGCTCTTCCACTCTCACTAGCATCACCACTGCCACTTTTACCAGAACCTCCATGATCACTTTTAACGTTTGTCCCTCCAATGATTAATTGCGGCGTTGCCCCCATGGTTGCTGCCCCGAGCCACTTCTATTGATGCTGTAATTTCCAGTGTTACCTTCAACAGGCCCACTCAACACATTAGATGAACCACAATGTGGAGCAGCTGTCGCCAATTTCTTCAACGAAAAATCATTATGGTCAGTTGGCTGCTGTTGTTGCATACCATGACCGGCTAGATGATGACTGCTAGTGTCGTAACGGATATAGAGGTGCTGAGTATGATGTTCCTCGTGGGCACCCTTTGATTGAGCTAGCACTTTTCTAGCTGGCTCATCGCCGTCCATTATCAGTTTTTAACTTGTTGTGGAGCACACAAAAGGTCATTTTTCACATGGATGGAAAGCAGATGCAGGATACAATTGTTGAACAGTGGATGCTGTGACCGACTTGTTAAAAACAACATGATTGGTAAAAAGCGATACCGGTTGTATAGCACACATCAATATTGTTGCTAGCAGCACCTGCAAACGTTGCGCTGTGATTGGGAGGATTGCCACTTGTTTGAATGTCGTGAAATTCGTTTTTGTTGTTTCGATGCTATTATCACGTGGATCACTATTTCCCACACCCCCAGTAGGAGCCTTGTCAGCATTTGATGCTCCATTATACCTGCAGAGACATAATAAAGTGTTCACTCCAGCTGAAACAAAATATGTAGCTCGCTAGATAAGAAAAGTCGAGATATTCTGTAATTCCTTATACCTTGAGAAGGCTGAAGAGTCCGAACGCCGCAAGACGTTTCGATCATCTTGAACTGTTGTGCCAGTCCCTTTAACTCCTCTAAGCCTTTTTAAACTGAGCTCCAGGGATGGCATTTCATCTGTATCATTACAGCCTTTACTCTTGACATCTGAGACTTTGCAATGTCCATTTGACGCCTGAAACTCTTTAATGCCCATCTGAAGATCGATCGGATTAGTGACAGCACCTGTAAGCGTATGACTTTCACAACATCAGCTTCCTAGATGGTGTCTCATGATCAAAGTCAACCAGTCCCTTGTTTATCTGCTCATTGAATCTATTGGAACCCATCTCAACCAGATTATTTTGTCTCGTGACAGTATATTTGGTTGGACACTCATTAAGATATTCAAGTGGTACTTTCAGTGTACTGGCCATGCCGATCTCCAAGTCTTCTCCCATTGCGCCTCCGTCTTCAAGGAAATATTCATCGTTACAAATATAGACATTCAACGCATAAGAAGAATAATACATATAAAACTCTACACATTACGTGTACAAAGAAAAGGTCAAGGAAACTCGAAGCACACCTATTTTTTCATTCTGTTCAGGACACTCTTCTCTTGAAACCAAATTTTCACCACCAATTTCAGCATTTGGATGGACGACTCGGGCACAAGTACTATCAGGACACTCGGCCATTTGACCCCATGAAGACGTCTATTTTGGGCTGTCAACTTCTACAGCTTGTTTAGTCCAAGAGCTCTACATAATGGATCAACAGAACAAATTAATATTCGACATTACACATTCATATCTTACAAAACAACATGATGGAATCGAGACTAACAACCATGATTGAAATGTAATTCATTAGTAGCCTATAGAGATATTGGTAGTTTCATTCTAGAAATCTTAATACTTTTTTCGCCTTAACTCAAATCGCGGTAAAATGGAAACCAATTGCTTGACACCATTTTAAAGTAATTGTGTAATCATTGACAGTACATGAAAAATTGTGAATAATATCTAGACTGTTAGTTTACCAACTTCTCCCAAAAGCTTAAGCTTTTAGGAGGTGGGCCAATATAGTTTTATATTTCAACACTCCCCCTCACGTGCAGGCCAGACATGGGCAAACGTGCGGACAAATATTAATTTGAAAGTCCAACAAAATAAAGAAGCCCGAAACATATTAAAGGCCCAACACGCAATGATAATAAAGGGGGTTAAATAGTGCAATTACGGGGTTTGAACTCAGGACCTCCTGCTCTGATACCATGTTAGTTTACCAATTCTCCCAAAGCTTAAGCTTTTAGGAGGTGGGCCATATTTTATAAATTATATTAGACCCTTATACCTGAGTGCCAATCCCATTGTCACTTCCCATACCCGGGTTTTTAACCCCCCTTTGGCCAGGTAAGTTACGAGGGAGCTACCCATCTTCGAAAAGTACTACTCTGTTCCTACGTATTTAAAAAATCCATTTTCGATCGAAATGTCCGCAGGATAATAACTTGCTTCAAATGAAAGACACAAATCGGTTGGGCAAAAAAAAATGGTAAAATGCAATAATCACCACTGTGACATCTCCTCCAAACATGTGACCAAAGGTTCTTAAGCTCGTTCTTCCGTATGGGCTTTACCAAAACTCAACAGCACCCTTGACAAACACTTAAAGACTAGACCCATGAGTCATGGGATGACATCACTGCAGACAAATCTCACCGGAAAATACAGTTAAAAGTATCTATTTTTAAAATGTAAAAACTAAAAAACAGTACCGTTCTAACTCCAAAAAATTATTAAAATATGGAAATGAAGAGAAACTTACTAATCACAGGAACATTTTTGCGTGTCCTATGGCTCATGATCTTGCATAAAAGACCAATGCCTGACAAGCAAGGCATGACTACCTCAGTTAAACGAGATCAACATGATGGTCAAATCTTCAAGTATCTTCCATGCTTGTAATCCATTTGTGGTACATACCATAATTGTCGAATATGAATACTACAAATTTGAAAACTGAATAGATGAACTACTAAAGGAGACATCAATTGTAATTACGTGTCATCACAATGGTGCATGGCACAAGCATAAAAGGGGGAAATAGTTGATCCAGACTAAAAATTGTACCGTTTCTTTTAAGTAATAAAATTATACAGTCTACCAAGAATAATACACCCATAAGGGGAAGGGGGGAAAAATTAGAAATTGAATCTTCTGATTCTAGTGAATGTGCGGCGGGAAGAGTTGAAGAGTGAAATCCGATAGTCCACAACAGAAGAAGAAACCTTACTTAAAAGATGAAAGTCGTTAACAAAGCTACAATAAAGCCAAACGATTGGGCTCTTGATGGTCAGACTCTTTTATATTTATTATCCGGACAGCAAGCTAGTTTTTCCTATGCAGTGATTCGGTGTTTCTTCTGTAATACAGGGCATCGGTTGGCATCCACTTGGTCTTTTCGGGTTACATCACAATTCCGGAACCAAACTAAATAAAAAGACTAGGATTCTATAGAAATACATATAAAGATCAGGAAACTCTGGTAGGTGCCTTATCGTAATCCATGGAAGTCTGGGAAGCATCAGAACAGAGAAAATTTATTCCACAAGTTACCCCTTTTGGCCTAGGTCCTAGATTGTAAGAAAAGGAAATAAGCAACTAAATACCACCATCTACTTAAAGCAATATTAAGATTTGTTTAATTGAATTGTCCAAAGACGTCCTATTATATACAAAGTATACAAACATTATGCCATCACCCACCCTGACCAAGTCACTTTACCAACCTTCGTAACTGCAATTTCGAAGTAGCGCAGTGCAGTGACAATATGGCGAGTAGATCATCGTTCTCCACTAGCAAAAACTTGAGGGACCTAAGATGTAGGAACCTCTCCCAACACACCATCGCTTCTTGAGGTGGCTGCTGCGATACTTGCGGGACAGCCTGGGCTTCAGCCACCCTGCCCTGCCTGCCCTGCCCTGCCCATCTTTCACATCCGCTGGTGCGCAACTACTTCTCAGTTCATTTTCCTCAAGTAACCTTTGCTCCTGAACCACAACTTCATCGTCAACTCCCTTCTTCCCGCCCTGCAGCTGGTGAGTTAATTCCGGAAGCTCTTTGGACTCGTGGTCATCGGAGCTCATCAGGACACTCCCTGCGAATCGAATTCAGAAACACTGACCATAACAGGTAAAAAAAGAAAAAAAGCCAACTTCATAGATTAAGATTTACATGCTAGAAAAGCGATCAACAATCAGAAATCTTACACTTTCTGCTAATTTACAGTTATAATTAAAATAAATAAATATATTTGACCGGTCTGAGAAATGGAAAGACTACAGAGAGAGAAATTTAGAAATAACCGCTTTTTTTTTTTTTTTAATTCGGAGGACTCGACGACTCGTCGGGGTGCTGACGTGGACAAACTGAGTGTTGAGGGGCTAGAGGTGCCAGTAGGATGAAAGATATTTACTACAAAGCCCATGATTTCGGCCACGTGCCCTGCTGAGGTGGGCAGCGAATCTAAAGCCTTCAGCTCAACGCCATTCCTCAACATCTCCGAGATCTCCTGGCCGTACACGTGGCGAGTCCAGAGCGGTTGTCTAGTTTGTAACGTAGTTTGTCAGACGGTGTTGTTTGGTGTGCCTTCCTCCGGGGTCTGTCCCGACGGTGTTATTTATTATTATTATTTTTTTAAGGTAGGTGTTTGTTAAGGCTCTTTTGGATAAAGTGTGCATTTTCAAAAATAAAAATTTCTTATTTTAAATTAAAAGTCTTTTTATTTAAAAAACAAGATAATATTTTAATGTATAAAAAATGTTTTATTTTGAAAATAAAAAGTTGTTTGAAATGAAAAAAAATGATATTAGAATGTGTATTATGAAAAGATTTCAAAAAGTTTTTTTTTTTAAAGGTATTGTACAAAATAAGTTTAAAATGAGAAATTTTTTCTTTTTCAAAATGAGAGAATGATGAAAAAAGTTGAGACAACGTTTTTTTTACAAAAAATTTCTAATTTTAAAATTGGACATGTCATTCAAATATAGGGTAAATGTTTTTGTAATGGAGTGATGGAGAATTTATTTAACCAGAAATAAAAATTTTGTTGTCTTTAATTTCCTATGTAATTGTTGTCCTCCTAATAATTATGTAAATTAAGTAAACTGATAAGTTGTTAAAACAATAATGGAGGACAATCATTCACATAGAAAAATAAGGATAGCAGAACTCTTTTTCCAACATATTTTTGGAAATGTGTCAATATAAAGTTGTTAATTATTTGATTTTTATTAAACTTGTAAAGTATGTATAATTATAACATTAATTAAGGAATTACAACATAATATATATATATATTTTTTTTTTTTGCATTGTCGTTTGCCCATATTGTTGTTTTCTCATTGTCGTTTTTCCGTTCCTCATCCTCGTGTCTATTTTGTGTCGTTTTTCTCAGGTGCAGCTGTCTCCCACATATAATTGTGGCCTTCCCAATATTTTTCATTTATGTGTTTGCCGTTTTCTTTTTTAGTTATTGTTTTTTCCATTCCTAGTCCTTTTTAATCCTGATATGTTTTCTCCCGATGTTGTTGATGTTACTTATTCAGTGAATTGCTTTTTTTTTTTTTCGTTAACTTACTGTTTGTTGTATTTATGTGATTTCCATAAATATTTGTAGTCTATTTGCTCGTCGTTTCTTTTTTTTTTTCTTTTCTTTTTTTTTTAATCGTTTTCTTGTCGTTTATTCAAATTAATTGTCATTTATATTTGATGTCGTTTTGTTAAATGTAGTATCTTATTCATTGTCTTGTACTAGGTGTGTTGTCGTTTCTGTAATATATGTGCATTTTTTTTAGCTGTTTTTCTAAACCATTTTTGCTTGTTTTCATGGGTGGTCATTTTCGTTAATTTCCTGATGTGATGTCGTTTATTTATTAGTCTTGTTGGAAAAATGGTTTTCAAACCATTTTGAGGAACCATTTTGAGGTCCAAATTTGAGTGGGACCCACTTCGTAAAATTAACGGGTCTTGGTGGATTTGCGTTCTCCGTCGCGAGGAGATCGAATTCATATATTCATACACTCAAAATGGTATTCGGGTGAATGAGAAATTGATGCTCAAAGTGTGCCCATTGGAATGGAAGTTTGTTGGAAAGTTGGTTGTAAATGTGGAGTCCCACATTGCTTAGGAATGAAAGCATGATGGACTTTATAAGGATTTGCACTTTTGGACTTGGGTAAGATTGTGAACCCAAGATGCTCTCTCACGCGCAGGGGGGGGTGCAAATCCTAGCCCGGTGGGTTAGGGGCCCAATGTGTGCGCCCGCACGACGTGGGCGACGCGAATGCCGGTTCGTCGAGCTTGCCCTTGTGCGGGCTTTGTTTTGGAATTTTTTTTCCTTTTCTTCCAACACAATTCCGGATTTTTTTTTAAAGAATATGAATAGTCTTCATCTTTTCATATTCCGAAAACTATTCATATTCCAATGGTGTTAAATGGGCAGCTCTAATAATGCATTAATCCGGATTAAAACCAAAGACTTTTGGTTTTTGTAACACCCAAATTTTGAGCCTATATAAAGAGGCCTCCACAAGATTGAAGATACACTTGAGACACACAAACACTTTGTGCACACGTTCTTCTTCTTTGCTCTCGGTTTTCTCTTCTTGTAGTGGTCGGTTTTGAGTTTTGGTGATAGAGGGAAGGCTTTGGTTTCAAGTTCGCCGAAGCGGTTTTCGATCGTGCTAGACTACCGTTGTTTGTCGTTGTATCCTGGGAGACAGACGTCCGTTGAAGCCTCGTGCACTTACCGGAGGGGACGAATCTGTTTTAAGGAAAGCGTGTCTCACGTGCCTCGACGTTCTTTTTGTATTCTTTCCTTCAAGTTAAGGTTGAGTTTCGGTGTAATCATTTTCCGTAATATTTTATTTGAATCACTTGTTCATTGTCTATGCTATCTCTCCATATTTTCTAACAAGTCTAACATCGTTTATATCTTTTCCCGTCACTCTCCAGGGACGTTGTTCTATGGGAAGCTCTTTTTTTTTTTTTTTTTTTGGTCTAATTTATTTTGCTTTTCGTCTTAAAATTTTCCTCGTCGTCATCTGTTTAATTTTCGTTTTACACATACGATGTCGTCTTGTGTGATTTGTCGTCTTGTTGCTTAATGCACTTCCACATTTACTTTTTTTTTATACTGTCGTTTTAACTCTATATGCTGCCGTTTTAGGCATTGTGGTTTCTCTTCGTTTTCCCTTTTACATTCTTCTCCCATTTCGTCGTATTTTTTTGCTTCCTTTCCTCGAGAGCACCCGCCAAGAACAATTCTCGTTGTTATCGTTTTTCCATTCCACTTCGATTTCTTCCCTACATTTCTTCTCTCTCATTTTTAACATTCCTTTTTTTGCCTTCTCACACTTTCCGTCGTTTTATATCTTTTCCGATTCAAACACTCCGTTGTCGTTTTCACTAAGTTGTCGTTGTGAAAATCACACTTGCCGTCGTTTGAATACCTTTCCCCTTTCTAACACTCCGTTGTCGTTTTTCACTAAGTTGTCGTTTTTCCACAACTACGAAACCGCGAAGAAGAGAAGCATATTCCTTAGGTTACAATGGCGGGTTCTTAACTAAATCATCGCGTCAAACGCAAACGCCCCACTTTCAGCCGTCCTCGAGATCCAGAGCTCCACTCCAATGGCGGCCCTAACCCGCCTGTCGAAACCCTCCACATTCTCTTCTACAATGGCCTACATCTCGAGGTCCTCGCTTCAGCCATGGCGTCGGAGCCCATCGCCACACTCGTCCTTCTCTCCTTCTCCGCCGCCGCCGTTCGCCCTCAAGCCCAGCCTCCCGCGGAGAGATCCGAAGGACAGGAACGTGCAGGGGTGTTCCTCGGCTGCCCCGGCGTCGGAAAAGGCACCTACGCTAGCCGCCTCTGCAACCTCCTCGGCGTTCCTCACATTGCCACCGGCGATCTCGTCCGCGAAGAGCTCGCTTCCTCCGGTCCTCTCTCTCAACAGGTTCGCCCTTCGTTCGTCGAATTTTCTCTTTAATTCAATCGATTTAGCCTCAATCTCTTTTTTTTTTTTTGGTATTGATTTGGTTCATTTCAACTTCTTGTGATAAAGGTAATAAAGTTATCGATTATAGGTTCTGTTTCTTCGGATGTTCTTTCGCAATTCAATCAATTTATCCTCAGATCTGTTGTTTTTTTATTCGTTTTACTTTGGGTTAGGGTTTATGTCAAATCGTGTTGATAAAGGTGCCGATTTATTGGGTAGGAATTGAGAGCTCTGTTATTGGATTTACTTCCTTGATTTATTCATATTAGCGTCAGAGCTAGGATTTCCATTTTTTGTTTATTTTTATTTTTATTTTTTTTTTGCACTTTTGTTATAATTTTGGTAATAAAGTTTCAAACTTTCCTCGGAACGAGTAGTTATGTCTAATCATTGTGGATAATTACCATCAATATAGCTCCTTTGGGGTCTCTTCGGAATAGTTATTTGCTTGTTTGCTTAATTTCAAAGCTTCAATAAGATGGTGTTGTTGCGTTGATGGAATGGTTGACAATTAAAGAAGATTTTTTTTTTTTTTTTTTTTTTTTTTTTTTTTTTGGTATCAGGTTTGTAATCCTCGTGAAGATTGGTATTACAGTTTACTAGAGTAATTTTTTTTTTTTTTAATGTTTTGAACTTGGGGGTGATGGATTGAAGAGTTGGTGCGGATTTACCGCTGCCTGCAACTTCTTTTTCTGTATGTTTTAGAATAAAGGTAGTTGCTTTTACATTTTTCACTCAAATATTGGGCTGTGTATAAATGGACTAAATGTTCACCAACTACTTTCATCTGCTTGTATATGACCGTCAACTTACTAATAGAGCCTACCTCAAGCCACTTCATTTGTTTGTCTTTTAAACAAGTTAAAGTTATGTTTGAGAATTGCTTCAATGTGATTCATGATCTTTGCTGGTTTTTGTTGCAGCTTTGTCTGAGATGTTAACCAGGGTAAGTTGGTTTCAGACGAAATAATAATAAGCTTGTTGTCGAAGAGGCTGGAGGCGGGGAAGCTAATGGTGGAATCTGGATTTATTCTTGATGGTTTCCCCGAACAATAAGACAAGCGGTACAGATGTTTAATTACATATTTTCCAAACTGAAATAGCATTCTTAATACGTAAGTTCTTACTGAAACTAGAACAAAGTTTATGAATGTCTTGGCTCTTTCCTGGTTCTTTCAGGAAATATTAGAAGAGGTCATCGACATTGACCATGGTGTTAAACTTGAAGCTTCGGGAAGATGTATTGCTCGAAAATGCCTTTGGTAGAAGAATTTGTGGTCAGTGTGGAAAAACTTTAATGTGGCATCCATTAATGCGTGGCGAGGATGGGATACCTGGAATGAGTATGGCTCCACTCCTTCCCCCTTCAGGTTGTATGTCTAAGTTGATTTACTAGATCAGATGATACTGAAGAAGTTGTAAGAGAACGTCTCAGAGTATACTATGAAAGGTATTGCTGTTTTGAACGTGGGTGTAATTGTGCACTCAGTCTGATTTTCCTTTAGTATATCGGTCTTCTAACTTTTCTCAATGGTCATTTTCATGCTTATTGGCATATTTGTTTTCCTATTGTTCTTCCAGAGTCAACCCGTTGAGGGATTCTACCGGAGTAGAGGGAAGTTATTGGAATTCGATTTACCCGGAGGAATTCCTGAATCATGGCCAAAGTTGCTTCAAGTTCTAAATCTCGATGATGATGAGCACAAGCGGTATGCTGCAGCATAATTATTATACCGCGCTTATTTAATGGTCAACATGCCATTCTTTGCATGTTAGCTGCATTCAACCAAGAAACTGGTTTTTTCCATTTGAGAATTAAAATTATTCCAACTCTCTGGAAATTATTTTACGGCGGATGCCCAGCTGACTCCTGAGTTTTTGTTTCGTCATCTTCTCGTTTTTGAAAGAGAATTCGAATATCGTTGTAATATGCGGGAGAGTTATCGTAGTACCTTTTTTGGTAGGGGATGATTCAAAGAGACAATTTTGTGTTAAACCATTAGCTTCAAATAAGGATGCCAATTGACCTTATATTATTTTCTGAATAATGTTGTATTGATGTAAAAGGATCGATGAGCTAGTAAAGCATCTCGAATTCGCAGCTGGCGAGCTGGTTGGCTTAAGTGATTGCCAAGCAGTAAGTTTTTAATTCAGCTGAAACATCAAAAAATGGGGGCACAAAACCAGCTCTTGACTGCATTAGTTCGAGTGGTGCCAAGATAGATTGTGCTGTATACTTTTCATTATTGATTTCCCTGCTTATCAAATTCATGTACTTCAAAAATTCAAAATCACATTCATCAGCGTGATGAAACCAGAATTAATTTTCGGTGGAAATCGATGCGATTTAGAACTGATAGGGCGTAGGAACACTTTGTACCTGATGAATTTTTAATATATATTTTTAAATTAAAAAAATCGTGTGACAAATGAATATAAGGACGTTTTGAATGCACAGATGAAAGATAATAGGTTATTGACATTTTACCTACTGAACTTTTGATAGGACTCTTGTGTACTTTGACAAATTGTCTTTCTTAACTTTTGAATTTGGTGGTAATAAAAAAAGGGATTAATTGTTAGCATTATAGTTCATGGGAGTAGTGTACCAGTAATGTGAGGGGTATTCTCGTAATCAATAACTATGTGTTGATTTGGGGTCGAGTTGCAGCTTTAGACAAATTTAGGGGGTTAACCGATAAAATTGAAAGTTCAATGAGTAATTTGGCGGTATGGTGCTAAAAACGAAGATAATAATCGGAGAAATTTAAAATAAGCACCACAAGATAATGTAAGATCAAGGGAGCCGAACTAAAACAGATTTGCCTGATGGCATGATTGTTTGTAGAATTACATGCTTTTTGATGCTTCACACTAGACAACTATTTGCTCATTAAAGAAGTAAATAAAGTTCCTTTAAAAAAAAAAAAAAAAAAAAGGAAAAGAAGTAAATAAAGATGTTTTAAAATATAAAAATAAATAGCAAATTTATCAATAAATAACTATTTAATAATAACCATTTTATAATATACTTTTAAAAAACTATTTTATAATAAGATATATCGTTTAGTAATTAGTTTTATGAATAAATCATTTAAATATGCTTCAAATATTTTAGAACCTATTATTGGCATCCGAAAGTTTTAAAAAAATGATTCTACTATATAACCAAAAAAAAAAAAAAATCCAATCCCAAACCCTCGTGCTCGAAATGGTGTCGAAATTTTTTTTTTTTTGGCGCCACTGTCATTTCACTCCGTTGTCCTTTTTGATCATTAGTTGTCGTTTTTGCTCCACCGTTGTCCTTTCCGATCCCCAATTGTCGTTTTTTCAAATGTTGTCGTTTTTTCTCCACAGTCGGTTTTTCAATGTTATTTTCTGATCACTAATTGTCGTTTTTTCAGTTCCCGTTCCCCCAACATTAGTCGGTCACTCTTTTTCCCCTTCGTCTTCTTACTCACTCACCCGACCACATTTTCCCCAAACCTCAACTCACCCCCTCCAATGGCGGCCCTAACTCGCCTCCTCCGTCCACCACCACCGCGTCCTCCTCAAGCCTCGCCTCCCTGACTCGCTCCTTCGCCTCAAAGCCGAGCAACCAGATGGGCTACCCCAAGCACCACAAGGGCAGAATCCATGGCATCTCCCACAAAGGCGACCGCATCTCCTTCGGCTCCTTTGCCCTCCAAGCCCTAGACCACGCCTGGATCACCGCCCGCCAGATCGAGGCCGGCCGGAAGGCCATTACGCGAATTGCCCGCACCGGCGGCAAGCTCTGGGTCCGCGTCTTCCCCGACAAGCCGATCACCGGAAAAGCCGCCGGCGTTCGGATGGGACGAGGAAAGGGAGCTGTGCAGTACACGGTGGCCGTCGTGAAGCCGGGGAAAGTGCTCTACGAGGTCGGCGGCGTGGCCGAGAGTGTGGCCAAGAAGGCCATCCGCCGTAGCGGCGTCGAAGATGCACGTAAGGACACGGTTCATTGCGGAGCGTCTACCGACCGGCGTCTAAGCAGGTTTAGGGTTTATCGGATTTTCCTTTTTTTTTTTATTTTTTATTTTTTTAACACTGGTTAGAATTGATGAGTAAAGTAGATTCTACTTGGCATGAAGATTGGATTCTTGTTAGAAATGTTTGAGCTTCAAAGCAACAAGAGTAATTGGTTTTTTGTGTGATTTTTCTACTTTAACTTAATCAACCCATTTATTGTGGGGGTTAGATATTATTTTCAGGAATAATTTTTAAGCTTTGAGAGGAAATAAGTTGTTTTCTGCAAATCATGTAGATAAAGGGAATTTTTTTTTTAACTTGATAAGAATATTGGCTTGATTTTAGTTCGATGGGGATTGATGAGTCAAAGTAGATTTTTCATTATATATATACACACACGTATAAAACTAACGATCGTTTTTAGATATGTTTTAGAGTAAAGCTAGTTGCTTTTATATTTATTCTTAGACATAGGGCTAGAAATGGACTAAATTATTGACCTACTACTTTCATCTGCTTGTTAGTGAATTTCTACTTACTAAAAGAGCCGACCTCAACAGGCTTAGACATTTTGGTTGGAATAGGAAGCAACGGGGCCAATAATTTTTTGTAGTGTCAAGTAGAATGAATGGAAATCATGTGCCGCCTGTTCCCGTTCGTGATTTTCTTGACGGTTTCCCCCAACCAACGAAGCAAGCGGTGAGATATTGGTGCACGAAGCATAATTTTATTAGGTAGATAGACTACAAGTAGATGAAGTTTTTTAGTTGATGAGTGAGTTATTAGCTTCACTGGACTTGATCTGCAGAATGGAATACTGAACTTTTAGATTTGCTTGAAATGTTCAAATCATGTAAAAGACGACTTTAATCTACCATTTTGTTCAGAATTCGCATGCATTCCTTTCTGAACCAAGCATGATAACTTCTGTTCTTTAGGATTTCCTTCAATTATTATTATTATTGTTATTATTTTTGATAGATCCTTCAGTTATTATGATAATTCCAACGTTCTAGGGAGATTAATATCAGGATAACCTGCTACCTTGTATCTTTGTTTGTCTGCCAAATTTATTCCCGATCAATGCGACCAAAGTCGGAGATTATTTGTCGAACACTTCTGGTAGAATCGGAAATCACATGTTCTATGTTGTGTTTAATCTCTTATACAAGCTGAATGATTTGAAGGAAAAAAAAAAAAGGCTTGAAATTCTGGTTTCTTTCACTGGTTGTTTTTGTGCACTCAATCCGTATTCATAGTTACTAACATGTTTGCCTTCCTATTCTTCTTTCACAGTAAACTTGTAGAGGAATTCCACCGTAATCAAAGGTAACTTTTGGATTTCGGTTTGTTGGATCCTGGCCAAAGTTGCTTCAACTTCTTAATCTTGTTGGTTACAAGGACAGTTCATCTGTTAATGATGAGCATGCCATTCTTGGCATCTTAGTTGTGCACTACCAATTTTGCAAAGAAACCTCCCGTTCTCTTGAAAATAAGATTTCTTCAAATACATGGGACTAATTTTTTGGCAAATACCCAACGAGCTCTTCACTTCTATGTGGTTATTTTGTCGGAATCCGATGTTAATGTAACATGAGAGTTTTATTTCCTTTTTTTTTTTTTTTGGGACTTGGGATGGGGGGTTTGAACACTAGAGCTCGATATTCTTGAAAAGAAATAATGAACTAGTAAAAAGATTTTGAATTTAGTAGCAGGCCGGGGTTTGGCTTGAGTGCTGCCAATCAGTAAGTTTAATTCAGCTGCAAAATCAATAAGGGGGCACAAAACCAGTTCTTGACTGCAGTAGTTTGTGTGGTACAAGATTACCTGATTAACTTATGGGGAAAGGTTGCAAATGGTACTCTTTTGAAAGGATTAATTTCATGAATTCCCCCTGAACTATGTACCCTATTTCATTTTGACCCCAGAATTATTATAGCCGTTCGTTGTGCCCCCTGATATACGTGCCCCCTGATATACATTAAACCATTCAATATGCACCATCCGTCCAATTCTGTTTATCAATTAACTGGCAATAATTAGGAAATGTGTTTTTTGAGGTTATCTTAATTATTAAGAACTAGTAATAAAAAATTATCACTAATGATTGTTTTATAGTTTTGTTTTAGAGTGAAGCTAGTTGCTTCAATACTTATTCCTAAGACATAGGGCTTAAAATGGAATACTTTCATCTGCTTGTTTATGGATTTCTACTTGTCTACTTACTAAAAGAGCCAACCTCAAACAAGCTTAGACATTTCTGTTGGTCTTGGAAGCAGCAGGGCCAATTGGTTTTTTATAGTGTCAAGTAGGTACAGAATGTAGGGAAATCATGTGCCACCCTTTCCCATTCGTAATTTCTCGACGGTTTTCCTCAACTGACTAAGCAAGCGGTGAGATATCGGTGCATTAAGCATAATTTTCTTAGGTCGATAGACTACCAGTAGATGAAGTTTTGAAATGATAATTATTAGATTGGCTGGGCTTGATCTGCAGGATGGTAGACTTTGAAAATTCTCGATTTGCTTGAAATGTTAAAACAAGTAAAAGCCTACTTTAATCTTCCATTATGTGCAGAATTTCCATATTTCCTTTCTGAACCAAGCATGATAACTTCTATTCGCTAGGATTTCCTTAGGTTATTATGATAATTCCAACATTCTAGTGAAATCAATATCAGGAAAACCTGCTACCTTGTATCTCTGTTTGTATGCCGACATATTTCCGGTCGATGCAACCAAAATTGGAGGTTATTGATCGAGCACTTATGATAAAATCGATAATTACGTAATCCATTTTGTGTTTTATCTCTTATTCAAGCTAACTGACCCAAAAAAAAAAAAAAAAATTAGGCTTGAAAATTCCGCTTTCATACTCACTGACATGTTTGGTTTCCTATTCTTCTTCCACGGTCAACTCATAGAGGAATTCGACCGCAGTCGAGGGAAACTTTTGGAATTCGGTTTGTTGGATCGTGGCAGAAGATGCTTCAACTTCTTAATCTTGTTGGTTACAAGAAAAGGTGGCAAGCTGCAGCGTAGTTTACGATACTTCACCTGTTAATGATGAACATGCCATTCTTGGAATCTTAGGTGTGCACTACCAATTTTGCAAAGAAACCTCCCATTCTCTTGAAATAAAGATTTCTTAAAATTTATGGCACTAATTTTTTTTTTTGGGCAAATACCCAGTAAACTCTTCACGTCTTTGCTGTTTTTGTCAGGATCCGATGTTAATGTCACATGAGAATTTTGTTTCCATTTTTACTTTTTAAACTTTGATGGGGGATTTGAACGCTAGAGCTTGATTCTTGTAAAGAATTAATGAACTAGTAAAAAGAGTTTGAATTTCGCAGCTGGCCGAGCTGGTTGGCTTAATTACTGCCAATCATTAAGTTAATTCAGCTGCAACATCAAAATGGGGCACAAAATCAGTTCTTGACTGCAGTAGTTTGGGTGGTACAAGACGGGGTAATGTCACAAATGCTACTATTTCAAAACCTGTTGACATTTTTGACATTGTTCTTCCACACTTTACTTTTTTGCCACCCAAGAGTACTATATATTATGCTTTACCCTAGTTGCCCATGGTAGTAAAAAAATAAATAAATAAATCTGCAAGTCACCAAATTACCCATGTTGTGGAAATTCTACAAGAATATTTCATGTTTTTAACATTGATAGTCGAATGTTTCTGACACGAGCCATTAACTTTGGCTGTCGGAATATTCAAGTAGAATATTTTGAGTATTTTATTTTGATAAAATATTTTAATAATCTACTATATATATATATTTCCAACATGATAACCAGGCGTCTATATCAAATATTCATGTAGAATATTTTCGGAGATCTATCTTAGTATTTTATTGTTTGGACAATCAATGGTGAATTTGCAACTTGTATTTATGATCACATTTTCAAAATCTTGTTTATGACCACATTCTGTCTTCTTTCTCATGTAAACAAGGACTTTAACGTTAGGTGGTTGCATCTTAATACAAAGTATAGAATTTGAATTTCCCATCTTAAATTTGAGGGAAGAAAAAAATCATCAGCACTAAAATGTTTATAATCTCATTGTGAATGATGATACCACGAGTTGCTTCTCTCTCGGCTTTGATTAGATTTATTCCATTTTGCAAATTTATTTGATTGTATGTGATGATTGTTTTTTTTATTATTATTTTCCGTTGATAATATGAGCCTCATTTGAGGTGTATTCATTAAAAATAAAAAATAAAGAGAAGAAGAAGAAGTACTCCAATCTCAATTTTTAAACAACAGTGTGATGCCACAGTATCCTAAGAAACCATACGACACATGTTAAGAGACAACAATATCCAAGGAGACAATGTCATGGCAAGCGACAACATTTTCGTCAAACGACCTACTAATATAAAAATGACATTTTGTAGAGTTGTAAACGACAAATACCTTAGCAAACAGAAGAACGTTGAAAGCATCACAACCAAATGACAAATTAGGCCAACTACTAATAATCTTAATCTTATCTTAATATTAACATGTATAAAAGAGCCAAAAGTTCTTCCATCTTTTTACACATATCTTCCCTCTTTTTTTTTTTCTTTTCTTTTTAATTCTCTTTTGTTATTTCCCTTTTCCATGTCTTTCTTTCTTTCTTTCTTTTTTAAATTGCCAAAAATTTTATAGTTTAATTCATTCAAAAAATTCTCTCAACATACTTATTACTTATTATTTTTTTCATGATATCTCAGATTCTCAATTATTATTTTTTATTATGTTTGATATATATATATCTATATTATTTTTTATATTTTTTAAAATTATTCTTCATTTTCGTCCAGGTATTGATATTTTCTCTATATATTTTCTTTTATCATTTTAAATTTTTATCTTTTATTCTTGTTTGCCCATACTAAAATAACTTTTTTTAAAATGTATCATTGCTCAAAATTTTTCTTTTTTGTAATCATCTCGACTATTATTTCTCTTAACACCATATAATTAATTTTTTTTATATGATTTGCTAACTTTTTTTCAATTTCGTACTATTTAAATATTTTCTCCTCAATATTCTTTGAATAATTATTATTTTTACAATATCTTATAATTTATTTATCAAATTGATTAAGCACGTTCGTCCCTGCACGTTACTACTAGTAGACGAAAAAAGAGATTAATAAAACAAGATGGTTAACGAAACGACAAACATTAAAGGGACGACATAAAATTTACAAACGACAGGATCTTCCTACAATATTAACCACATAATTTAGCGTTCTCTAAGAGCGTTCTCATCGACTGCCGGTCTTCAATTTCTCATCACAGGAAAGTCACTCTAAGCTCTGCTTCACTACCTCTCTCTCTCTCTCTCTCTCTCTCTCTCTCTCTCTCTCTCTCTCATCCAATCCAAGCTTTCTTCCTTCTTTTCTTGAACCTCCCACCAAGGAGAACGCTGATTTCTTCAGCAAACCCTCTTAGGGCAAGGAGGAATTTTGAAAGAAATCTGAAGTTGGACTTTAATACATTACTTGAGGTACAGTTTCTTTCCTTTTCGTTCTTGTTTGAATTAATTTTATGACTTACGGAATTTCTCTTGTCATCTCAATTTTGCGTGCTTCTCAAAAATCCAATTACTTCACCCCCCCCCCCCCCCCCCCCCCCCCCCCCCCCCCCCCCCCCCCCCCCCCCCCCCCCCCCTTTGAATTTGAGATGAGATTTGAAATATTTGCACTTTATGATGAAAATCAGACGTGGATTTATTTATTTATGGATTTTTCTCGCATTGTAGAAAAATTAGTATATATTGATTTTTGATGTTTCTTAGCATAAAGCAAACTATCACACATGTTTCTTTGAGTTGAAGTACTTAAAGAATTGGTAACATTCACCTTATTAGTTGTTTCAATTTTATTTATTTCAAGAGGAGTGATTGATGGATGACTTCGTATGGATCATAAGTTCGAATGCATAATTCAAACTTTTTTTTTCCTACAGTATTTTCTCTCAAAAAAATTTTAAATTTTCCCTGATTGAAATTTAATGATTTAAACCTATAAACGAAACTGACAATAATCTTGAGGAAGAAGTAAAGGAAGATGACCCAAGATTGGTAACTCAGCTCAAAGCTTGAAGGGTTAGTTAGGGATTATGGAGATGTCGAGTTCGGTTTATTATTTGTTCTTAATATTATATGCCTATTTCTTGTTTGCTTGTATTAGTCCTTTAACAAATAAGGATTCGGGTAGTATTAATTCTACTTGAGATTCAAACTTTTCGGATCACGGGTATCATCTGTTTAGGTAAATGTTACTTATTTATGCATTAGGAAACTGCAATTCGGCCATTATGAGCTGCTTTAGACTTGATGATTTATAGGTTGGAGATATGATATGAGCTTCGATTTATACTGAAGGAGACTACTAGAAATTATGAGTGATTGTACATCTTTGTAACTTGGTATGCTTGAATGGGTGATACTGTATTGATATTTATGTGGTAGGTTTACTGTTATTGGGTCTTTCAAGTAGAATTATACTTTTAGTCAGAATTTTTGGATAACAAAATTTAAACGTTGATTTACAAGAATAAAATCATAAACATATTTTTCTATTTTTATTAAATGAAAATGAAATGTACCGGTTTACCAACCCCTAGATGCTTTCTTTGTTTCATAATCAAAGCCAAACTGGACCTTGATCAATCATGCTTAGATATTTTTAATACTATTTTATTATTGTTTATTTATTTATTTTTACTTAAGAGAACAATCAGTTGTGAATATGCATTCTGCTATTTAGATTAGTTTTTATGGATAATGAATTTGTTGATTATTTCAATTTTGGCATAATAACTGTAAGATTATTCCATAATTTAATCTACTAGGTATTGGTAGTATTTGCTCTTATTATTATGGCTACCAAAAGAGTTGAGAAGCACAATGGAACAGAGGAAAATCAGGAACCCACGAACATGCTTGGGGATCGAATTTCCAATTTACCTGATGCCATCATCCACCTCATACTATCTTTTCTTCCCACCGTTGATGCCGTTAGAACATGCCTCCTTTCAAAGCGATGGAGACACATGTGGACTTCGCTTCCGGTGTTATACTTATGTGACAATAATAACAGTCAGCCAAAAAAAGTTCTTCAAGTTTGTGAATGAGTGTTTGAAACGCTATGCAGATGTAGACGTTACTAGGTTCAAGCTTAGCATGGCTTACCACGAAGGTAGGAGTCACGGATATCGGTGGTTTAGATTTCCCGCAAGAGTTGGACATACAAATTTGTGCGAGAAGTTTTGCATTGAGCCGCTTACCTCCTGACATTTTTCATTAAGGACACTGACTCTTCTAAAGTTGTATGGTGTGATGTTGGCGTCGCTTAATTCTCCTATAAGTCTACCATCTTTAAAAGTGCTAGAGCTTTGGTATGACCAAATTGATGATCGAATGCTGACCAATCTATTGCTGGGTGCCCCTTCTCTCGAGAAACTTCGTCTAAAGCTGTGTTCTGGTTTGGTAGATCCACAAGTTGTGAGTTTGAGTCTGAAATTTATGGAATTTAAAAATGATTGGTTTCATCATTGTAAAACTATTACAGTTGAAGCTCCGAATCTACATTCTTTCGTGTATGATGAATCTAATGATAACTGCCTCCGCAAAAATTGCACTCTCAATCTGGTTTCTTGTGGGGCAATCAGAAATCTTTTGCTTTCACGAGCTGTTTTGAGAGACAAATGGTTGGAAGATTTGATTCTCAACTTCCCCTACTTGAGAGTTTGCATTTGACTGCTTGTTATGGACTTAAACATATCCAAATCTGGAACCAACAATTGAAACACATTACGCTATCTGGTGACTATGGTCAACTAGTCGATTCGAAGTAGTGGCTGCAATTAATACCCCAAATTTAATTTCCTTCACCCATCATGACGGTAATGCAATTTCAATGTATGGACTATCATTATGTGCGCCGAAGCTGTTGAATGCAAATATTGAAATCAACTTGGGACGATGGAGGATTTATGATATGGTGTGGTACACTGACCTGATAAGTTTTCTTTCAGAACTAAATTGCTCCAAGAATGTTCGGATATCCGCTTCCAATGAAAAGGTAAATTTCTATGCATGCGGTGTTTGCTTAAGCTTATTGTAAATAGGATTCTCGTTTATGAATTCCTTTTCTTGTCTATTTTGTGGCCATAATACATGTAGGCTCTCATCATTCCAGAGGAGCTGAGAGAGATTTACTCTTCACCTTTGCCCGATCTCAAACATCTGAAGGTAAAGGTAAAGACAGGTATTCCATTGTTCAGAAGAAGCTAAGAAATTCTTTGCTTTGGCTTTCACCATCTCTGGATACATTATCAATAGAGTACAAGTATCTGTAAGGGATGAAAAAAACAAACGGAGATTGGTCCATCCCTGCACGTAAGTTTCATATTGAAAATAACGAAAAATATTTAAAAAAATACCATGTGGTACGTGGTATATGTGATTGTAAATGTGAGTTAAGGTTTGATTATGCCAACTGAAACGACTTTTGTTATGATTTTATGAGGATCTACTACAACTTTGCATTTCCAGAACAGACTTACAGTTAATCTCTTTCCAATTGCTATCCTTTCTTATTTTGGTTTTCAGATTTCGCTATATGGTGATGATTATTGCGTGACGTTTAATTTTAACCACGTATTTCTTTTATACTAGTCAAGTCATTATATATTTCTTTGCAAGCCTTTGGAATATGTTTGGTTGCAGTGGTGAAATGGTATTGCATTTGTAATGGTATAGAATAGGAATAGAAGGGAGAGATTATTGTTGTGTTTGGTTCTTACATTATCCGAAAATGCAAATATTGAGATCCGGGGAAAAGAAATAGTGAAAGGCAAAACTTGACTGGCTGTTTGGTTGTCGAGAATAGTGAGTCATGGGAAAGAAACTTTCCAAAAATATACTGGTAGTGTTGCTTTGGTTGGGGAAATTAGGAAAATCCCTCCTAAAGAAAAGGCAAATCCATTACCTTAAACTCCAAGAAACAAAGTTCTTGTTTCCCCCCTCACTCCATCACTCGGGGAATCTGATTCACAACGACAAAGTAACATCTACCAATTTGGTATTCATTTACACCAGTCTAGCTAGTATTTTCTTCTGTAATTTCCGATAATCTTGTTCTATGTGGAGTCATTTCAATGTAGGAAATAATGGCTACTTGGATTCGATATCTCGAGTATTGATGATAGTCTTTCGGTCAGAGGGAAGAAGGCATTGCAGTTTGGCCCAATTGGCGAGCTGCTTACACATCGACCGTATGGTTACAATGCATTGAAGAGTATGTTGCGCGAGTTGTGGAATTTACAAGGATTTCTTTCTCGAAGGAACTAAACAGGCCATTTTTGTGTTCATCTTTGGACATTATAAACAATTTCTTTATCGTTTTAAAGGACAATTTCAAGAAAAACAACTATATTGATAAACGACAGCAAGTAGCAAATGATTTTCAAGGGAACCAACATTCTTGAAAACCGACAATATATAGAACGAAAGCACCTTGAAAACGAAAAATTATTATTATTATTATTATTATTATTATTTATGGTTTGAAAATCATCTGCCACATGGTAGTGTGTGAATATGTATAACAAATAGAAAAATGAATCGACACTGTCCTTATATTTCTGTTTCAGTGGTTATTAGATGAGTTTATTAGCATACTTCAAACTTCAAAAACAAACATTATAATCTAAAATCCAATAGAAATGAGCTTTTTAATTATGAACATCTTTGCCATCAATTTTTTTATTTATTTATTTAATTTTTTTTTTTTTTGGTGACTAAAAAAGGATTTGGAAGTGGGCTCATCATTTCCAGATTTTCAGCCCTGCAAACAGGAATTCATTTATCTAGGTATGACAAGGACACATGTTATTTATACTAGTTTTTTTCCGTCGGTCATCTTAATTCTACCCAGTCATCACCAAGCCATGTTTCAATAACCGAAATTAGAGCGAGACCTAAGGGAAGGCTACGAGAATCGAACTCGGGTGAACGAAGGGGAAAAGCTAGTAAAGGCACCCACCCTTGCCAACCCATCCACCCACGTGGGTGTGACATCCTTGCCACCATAATACTAGTAATATAACAAATAGAGTAATTGACATGAATAGTCCATGAACTCTTGCAAATGTAAAGGTTTGGTCCCTAGTCTTTTTTGTTTTTTGTTTTTTACCGAGATGACCCTAAACTCTTATTTTTTGACTGTAATGGTCATTTCCGTCAAAATTCGTTAAATTTTTAACGAAATCTTATTGAAATGATTATTTTTATAATAAAATTACTAAATACCATCTCCTCTCTCACCCTTCCCCGTCCCCTTTTTCTGTTTCGCCCACCCCCCCCTCCTCTCTCTCTCTCTCGGTATGGCCCCCCACCCCTGACCCCCCTCCCATCACCCCCCACCCCCTTCCCATCTCTCTCTCTCTTGGTCTAGTGCCCCCACCCCCGCCATCGTTCGTCACCCCCCCCTCCCCTCTCTCTCGATCTGGCCCCTCCTCTCCCTGCCGCCTTGAGCCCCCCCTTCCACCGAAACCCAGATCGGAGTTGCCCCCTTCTGTCTTCGCCATTGTCGAGGGGCCCCTTCTCCCAGAATCACTAATATGTTTCCCCTTCGTCCTCGTCATTGTCGAGCCTCCCCCCCCCCCCCGCCCCCCGCCGCTGCCCGAGGTCCCCCCTACCCCATCGTCGCCCAAGCACTCTGATCTGGTTTCCTTCCCCCACCGCTGAGCTTGCCCCGCCCCTGGATCTTGGTCCCAGATGTAGGCTGCTTTGGTTTTGAGGAAAGAGAGAGATCAAGGAGGGAAGGAGAGATAGAGAGAGAAGGAGTAAGTGGCTTAGGCTTGGAGAGAGGAGAGAAGAGAGATATTTAATTTTTTATTAATTTTTTAAAATTAATAATTAATAATTTACTAAAATATTTTTTTATTATGTTAAAAATTAACAGATTTTGATGAAAAGGATTATAACAGTTAAAAAAAAAAAATTAAGATCATATCAGTAAAAAAAAAAAAAATTAAATCATCACTTTTACAAGAATCGAGGAGTATCTAAATCACTTACTCAAGCAAATATCCGTATTATGTAATAAAGTAAAGTATAAATTAAAAAATATATATATCCTAGTAATAAAAAAGAAAAGAAAAAAAAATGCTAATAAGAAGACCAGAGACTGCCACGTGTGAGTTTGCTTCCTACAGAAAGAGCGTAGACCGCTCACTGCTCTCTCTAACGTCTTGAACTAACTAAACAGTAAACGGACACAGTCCAAACTTCGAGGAGGACTAAAAAGAAGAATCAACCATGGCAGCCACTCTCTTCTCCAACACTCTCCAGTCCATCCCAACCACCAATTACACTCCGCCACGTGTTCCCTCAACCCCTTCTCCTCCTCGCAGCCTCGTCTTCTCCCTCTCTCCCACTCCCGGCCCGACAACCTGCGACTCTCCCCTCGGAACACCCACCTCGTACTCTCTGCAGTTTCTGGCAAGTTCTTCGATTTCTTTTTTATTTATTTTTTTTAAATTTCTAAACCCCAAAATCATATCATAATTCACAGCTGAAATAGAATTTGAGTTTTGAATTTGTTTTTGGGTGTTATGGACAGGGATTGAATCTGCAGTGAGCAGTGAAGAAGCACCAAATCTGTTGGAGACAGTCAAAGTTTTTGACTTTGAATGGAAATGAGATTCCCATTTCTGATTTATGGAAAGATAGAAAAGCTGTTGTTGCATTTGCTCGCCACTTTGGGTTTGGTTCTTTTTTTTTTTTTTTTTTAAAAACTAATTTAAGCTTTTGGATATTTGTTATAGTTTTTAAATAATTTTTGTTTGTTTGTTTGTTTGATTGTTTTCAGATGTGTTTTTTGCCGCAAACGTGCTGATTATCTTGCCTCCAAGAAGGTTAGTAAATAAGTGGGCTTAATTAGTTTGTTTTGTTTTGCTTGTGAAGAATGAAAGCTAATTAAGACATTAATTACTTGTGTAATCAATCTTTTATGGTAACAGGACATATTTGATGCAGCTGGGGTGACACTTGTTCTGATTGGACCAGGTAACATCGATCAGGTATTCACCGAGACGCCGTAATTTTTAAGGAGGTGTTCATGATGTTCTTGATTTTTTTGTTTTTTTTGTTTTTTTGTTTTTTTAAATGCTGGGAAAATGAACTGAATGTTGTAACTTATAACTACAAACACTTCTCTTTTGTCTAGGCAAAGGCATTCTCTGAGCAGACAAAGTTCAAAGGAGGTATGTTTCAGCAAGAACTCGAGCACGGTGCTAATTGTTATGTATTTGTAGTTGGTTTTGGTTTCTCATATGCTGTTTTAGAACTTATAAAGGTTAAGACCGTTCGAGTATCCAGATACTTCGAATGCTATGGATATGGTGTTTGGCAAGATAAATGTGTACTCTCATAATGAAAGTTCTCGCTCCCCCTTACCGGCGAGACACTGACAAGCCTCCATTTCTGTTTCAGAAGTTTATGCTGATCCCAGTCACTCATCGTACGAGGCACTGAGATTTGTTTCCGGGGTCACAACCACATTTACTCCCAAAGTATGTAAGAAATATTGCGTCTTCATCTTAAGTATAGTAGTAGGTGGCGAGAGATAGTGTTTGTTGAGTTCTTCATTTTCCAAGGCGTGTCGAATTTCTTATTTGAGTTGCTTTGATGACACTCTAGGCAGGTCTTAAGATAATACAATTATACATGGAAGGATATCGGCAAGACTGGAAGCTTTCGTTCCAAAAGAACACCGTAAGTAGAGGCGGATGGTACGTGCCTTCTTAGTTCAACTATTTTCCATGTATCAATTACCAGAGATCTATAGCTTTAGCAGTGCTCAAACAAGAAAGCAAAAAAAAAAAAAAAAGTGCTTTGGTTTTGTTTTTCCACTCTAAAACTGTGAATTGTTGAAATTGAGGCTCAACTTCTTACATCTAAGTAACATGATTTCCGATACCCAGGTTGAGGTTGAGAAAAGGTTATAAACAACACGTCGTATTTTCTCCGTTCTTAATTTTAATTTGAATATCTTATGTTAAGATGTGATATGCTTGTCTCAGGCAACAAGGAGGAATAATAGTTGCAGGTCCTGGCAAAACTAATATCTCATACATTCACAAGGTTAGTGATAGTCCCCCGATCCTACGCTATTTATTCTCTCCTCTTGTCGACAAATGGCTAGAACCGTGTTGCTTCCGGAGCACCGTTTTTCACCATACTAGTGATGTATCAATCAACAATAGTGTGTTCGTAAAAGAGATCTATATCACATGACAAAAGTAAAAAAAAAAGCAAACTAGTTCCACCTATGTTCCGTGACACTTTTAATGTATTGGCACATTTGTGGTGGTCGCATCATCACTGATAATGAATAATGTTTTTAGCAAAGTACAGTCAGGAGTTTTCGAGTTTATTTTCTGAATCGTAGCTGCTTTTCTAATTCGATGCTTCTCGATGGAGTAGGACAAAGAAGCAGGAGACGATCCCGATATAGAAGACATTTTGAAAGCTTGTTGCTCATGAAAGAGAGATGAGGCAAAAAATCCTTCAGTTCTATGTTTTGCAAAGGGAAAGTTTCCACATGGGATTCTTTCTTTCTTGGCTATGTTTGGTGCCTTGGAAAATCTGAACCTCTCCTAGAAAAAAAGTATAGTAGTTTATGAGCTAAGATGTTCATAATATAGCAGAATAATAGACCAGATTTTACTTGTAGCATAATACAAAAGAGTTACTTTGTGACACTTCTTTTTCTTAATTATCTTCTAGCAAATGTAATTAAAAAATAATAATAATAATAAGAATCTGCTTCTTATATATATATATATATATATATATATAATCAATTGGCAATCTATTATTCATCTTAGTTTACGGTTGATGAATGTTTACAATTTCTTTTCACATTAGTTTATCATTTTGTCCCTTACTCATTTTGTTGAAAGTAAATTAGTTAATTAGTCTTAATTTTTTTAGTACTAACTTAGATGAAAGAATCCAAATTTCGACAATTTATGTAAGTACTAGAGAAGTGTAGTAAATGTATAATAAGGGCTTATAGAATGACAATTTTAGCAATAGCTTGGAGAAAGGTAGGTACTTATATTCTAGAAATTTTCCTTCGTTTAGGTAATGTTTTAAGAAAACAAAATTTAAATATCATAAAATCATGCCATAGAATATAGTCTTGCTTTCTCCCTAGGGGGGTATCCGTAAGAGTACTTACTCACTAAGCATAAAACTGAATAAAACTTTATTAATAAGATGTAGTACTTATGACCGAGACTAAGTGCACGTTTGACTCACCAGTTTAACTCTAACTAAACTGTACTTTTCATCTCAAATTTTGAAATTCAACAAAATTTATAACTAATTTTTAAAAAATCAACCAACTCAAACTTAAAAATTTCAACTCAAACCGTTTTACCAAACGCACTATAAGAACTTGAGAAACTTCTACGAACTTGTGCTATTCCTTGAGAGTTTTTGAGTTAGTGTGTGTGGATCGATATCATTAGACGTGAGATTGACTCGGACTCTATTTATAGACCTATGGAGCTGACAAAAGTTCCGGACTTCAAACGTTACATATTAAAAGATAAGTTCCGGACTTCAAACGTTACATATTAAAAGATAAGACGCCAAATCATTTTTTTAAATTTTTATGATAAAAGTCTGACAGACACTTGAAGAAAAGATTATTTACTTTACTGATTAAAGTTGGATACACATATGGTCGGTTTACCAAAGGCAGTCGACCATGTGTTGTATCCAACTTTAATTAGTAGAGTGAAGAATCTTTCTTCACGTGTCTGTCAAATTTTTGTGAGTGGAAATTTGAAAGAAAACCATGCATCTAATCTTTTAATATGTTTATAATGTTTATGATATGAAGTTTTTTTGCTCTTACTTATTAGAAAAAATGAAAACACTATTAGATTTAGTATTCAAAAACTCATATCCGAAGTCTTCCCTTCCAACTCATTGAGTTAATCTAACAAAATTAAAATTAAATTTTACGAATTGATGTGTTAAGAATTAATGAAAAATAACATTAATAATAAAACACACTTTTTTTTTTTTTGGAAAAAAAAGAAAAGAAATATTGTAATGCTCTTTTTTAATACTAGATCCGATCAAAATTAAATCAAACAATTAAAAATTTTATACAGAATTGTGGGCTTCCTTTCTTTCTTTTTTTTTTTTTTTTTTTTTTTTTTTTGGCTGAGGATGCTGTAGCCCTTTTCCATAAAATCGAGACCCACATTTTTCTTCTCCTTTTTCCCGCCCTTACTTATTACCTCCATTTCTTACACCCAGACTCACTCACTCTCTCTCTCCCTATCTCTCCCCCCTCAATGGCCGACAAGAGGAAGCGCCGCCGACTGGACCCAAGCTCCGACGACGACGAATCAGGCCGTCTCCCCTTCAAGAACCGCCTGAAGCCCGACGCCGCCATAGTCAAAACCCTCCAAGACCTCACGGCCTCTCTCCGCTCCTCCTCTTCCTCTTCCTCCTCCTCCTTCAAAACCCTAACCCTAACCGACCTCTCCCTCGCCGACACCTGCCGCGAGGTCACCGACCTCTCGCTCGCCTCCGTTCAGTCCTCGATCGAGTCGCTCGTCCTCTCTATCGCCCGCTCCATCCTCTCCGGCGAAGGCTTCTCCTACTCCGTCCCCTCCCGCTCCGCCGCCAACCAGCTCTACGTCCCCGAGCTCGACCGCATCGTCCTCAAAGAAAAATCCTCTATCCGACCGTACGCCAACATCTCCACTGTTCGGAAGACCGCCATTACCACCAGGATCCTCCAGCTCATCCACCAGCTCTGCCTCAAGAGCATCCATGTCACCAAGCGTGACCTCTTCTACACCGACGTCAAGCTCTTCCAGGTTAAATATCTTCCATATTAATAAATCAGATTCAAATTTCTCATTTATATTATGTATTATATATGTATGTATAAGCATGCATACCTGTTGTTATAAATTTACATATATATATATATATGTATGTATGTATGTATGTATGGAATAACATTATATACTGTATTTGATAGGTTCCTAATTCTGTCGATCAATTGTTCATTTTGACTAATTAAATGACGACTTTACAAATAGGTGTGTGTAGATTTGATATATGGAATTAAAATTTATAGGCAAGAACATCTAAAATGTTAAAATACAGGCTATAAGTAGCAAATAACCATTTTGGAAATGTATTTAAATTTGAAGTAGTAATGTTGCTCTACAAACTTATGTTTTTATTATTGCTTGCTTTCAGGACCAGACGCAGTCTGATTCGGTCCTCGATGATGTCTCGTGTATGCTCGGTTGTACTCGATCGAGCCTCAATGTTATTGCTGCTGAGAAAGGTGTGGTTGTGGGCCGGTTAATCTTTAGTGATAATGGTGATATGATTGATTGTACCAAGATGGGAATGGGTGGGAAGGCGATCCCGCCGAATATTGATCGGGTTGGGGATATGCAGAGTGATGCGTTGTTCATTCTGTTGGTTGAGAAGGATGCTGCTTACATTAGGTTGGCAGAAGACAGGTTCTACAATCGGTTTCCTTGCATAATCGTGACGGCTAAGGGGCAACCTGATGTGGCGACAAGGCTGTTCTTGAGGAAGATGAAGATGGAGCTCAAGCTCCCGGTGCTTGCTCTCGTGGATAGTGACCCATACGGGCTGAAGATCTTGTCGGTTTATGGGTGTGGATCGAAGAATATGTCATACGACAGTGCAAACTTGACAACGCCGGATATCAAGTGGTTAGGGATCAGGCCGAGCGATCTGGATAAGTACAAGATACCAGAGCAGTGCAGGCTGCCAATGACAGAGCAGGATATTAAGACAGGGAAGGATATGTTGGAGGAGGATTTTGTGAAGAAGAATCCAGGTTGGGTTGAGGAACTGACTCTGATGGTGAAGACAAAGCAGAAGGCGGAAATTCAGGCCTTGAGCACTTTCGGGTTCCAGTACTTGTCTGAGGTGTATTTGCCATTGAAGTTGCAGCAGCAAGATTGGCTCTGAGGGTTTTGAGGTTTTTCGCTTGTAGTGGTAAGTCGTGTACTGTCTGGATGTTTGTGTTTAACTGATGCCAAACTGTTGTTATGTTAATGTATCTTCCATTTCATGAATAATAGCCATATTTGAGTCAATCAGGCCTTAAAAAAAAAAAAAATTAATTCCCAGTGTTTATAATGTATATGTCGCATTTAGAATTAGCGGTGAACTCTAATCAAACTATAACCATAAAACATTTGCAGACAATGTTAAGCTGAATGTTTCTAACTTCTGGGATGCATTGTTTAAATTTTAAAATATTCTACCAATCAAAAGTGGAAAAAAAAATACCGGTTTGGTGAATAAATAGTGAATCAATGAGATGAAGTCATGTCTCTTTTCATTTCCTTTCTATTCTGGAATTTACATTTGAAAATTCTATAACTTGAATGACTGAACTAGCAAGGGCTGTGGCTTTTCACTTGTAGAGACAAACGTAATGTTAAGCCATGTAATGATTGGGTGGTTTCGAATTGATGCAAAAGTGTTCTTATGTTAATGCGTTTTCCTTAAATTGTCCTCTCTATTCCATCCTATTTTATTTCCCTCTAACACTAAACAAGGTTATGCTTGGTAACTGTTTGCAGACACAAGTGTAAGTTGCTTAAAAATCGATAAGTTGAATTTTATTCGACTATTCTACAGTTCAAGACTGGATCATGCTGTGCACATAAATTGTTGCAACCATATTCGGGTATGAAAAAAGAAATGGTAAGTTAGAAAAGCTCTAAGAGAGTATGGTGATCAATGAGAAGAATCGATATTTGTTTTTTCTTTTTATGCTGCAATTTACACGAGAGTTCTATAAATAGCTTATGAATGATTACATTTTAAATTGGTACAATAATGACTATATATATGTATATCGAGAGAAAAATAATGTTAACACATACATGTTTTACAAAAATTTCAATTTGTATGGTTGACACCTCACCTTCTGAGGTAACTTTTTCTCTGCAACCAATGTTGCAATGACTCCTTTGTGACCTTTAACCTCTGTATGACCACGGGTCTTCTGGTGGAATATTTCACCTCCCTGGGAAAATCATTTGTCCCTACGCTTCCGTGTCAACTTGTTTACTAGGTGCAATTTTGAGTCCTGTTGAGAGAACCTCAAGCCCCAATTCATTCTGCAGAAGTTTGGTTATTGCATCTTTCACCTCTAGTTCTTTTTCATCCAGAACTGCATAAACCTTACCGACTCCTAAGATGATAAGCATGTCGTCTTTCAACAAATATCCTGTTACAACAAATCAGTTTTAACTTAACTGTTAACTTGATGAAAGATACAGATGGAAATAATCGAGTTCGGTTTAAATGCTAATTTCTCTCTCTTGCAACATTCTCACCCGAGTTTTACTTCACATCATACAATTATCTATAGCAACATGCATTTGTATATCTGTTAATGCAAATGCCTTGAGAAGAAGTCCATTCATACCCATAGAATAATTCTCTTTGACCATTCGGAGGACCGCAAGAACGACAATCCGAGCTTCAACCTGTTAGCAAATAGCTTCAGAAACTTTGACAACATTGGAAAGTGACGTAACAAAACGTTAGAAGTAAAACATTAACTCAAGTCATGCTTCAAACAAAAAGCTCAAAGTCACGCACGGCTTCTGCACAATGCTTTTGAAGCTCACTGACCAGTAATACTATTTGCATACCTTCGTAAGCCCTTGAACGTCGATTGTTAAGGTCTCAGCAATATGCGTTTGCAAGTGTTCAGCAACTTTCTCAAGCAGTAAACTTTGAGGTCTCTTTTTGTCTTTCCTTTTCCCGGAACTGGACTCTCCCTGGTTCTGATTGTTGCCTTGTATTACTCCTTCACACCACTCCTCGATTAATTGCTTTAGATAATAATCATTGGAGTTATACCTGTGATAAACAAGTGTAATTAGCAGCGTAATGAGCACATTATTTAAGGTAATTTAAAGCCGACACGACTGGATAACACTCAAAAAGAAAATATAAACACTAAAGAGATGACAGAGAAAAATTATGCAAGCATTGGAAAGGTAACTAGCAAGACAGAGGATAATTTTGTCCTTTTTTAAGCCAAAAAGACAAGTTCATCTAATCATCTGATTTAAAATGTGCTGATATACCCTGCTCTTCGCATATCCTGATATACCGCCAGGCACTGCTTTACTTCTTGTAGAGAACCGTATCTGTTCCGTGCCCTTAAAAGCGTGTTATATGTCACCTAAAAAGAGAGAGAGAGAGAATTTTATTTCATTGCACGAATCATACTTGGTAAACTAGATTTATGGTTCGCACCAGATTCGGCTGTAACTGATATCTTTTCATTTCAGCAAATAATTTAAATGCTAGCTTCAGCTCTTTCCTTTCCACGCATATCTATTAACAAACAGAGTATGGTGTATCAATATCTAGGCAAATTTAATTTAAGACAACACAATGCAGCATCTCAGGCACAACCATTATAATAGACAGCTTAACACCTTTATAACTGTTGTATATGTGATCACGTCGGGTTCAATTCCAGTTGCACGCATAGTTTTCAAAATCTGCATTGATATAAAATTATTAAGTCACAAGTGAGAACAAAATTACGGCCAAGAAACTCAAACATGATAAATAGTAACCATTGTAGTGCTTGGGCAATAGACATGAGAGACGAAGAGGGATTGTATAATCTGAGATGCTAATACAAAGGTTACAGAAGATGAATTTTGTCACTGAACTTATGCCCAAGTACATGAACCACAAAAACGTGACTTGAATTTGTACCTCAATTCCTATCCAACACAGCATAGCTTCTACGACGATAGGAAAAAAAATAATGATAAAAGATAACAAACATGAAAAGGAAACTAATTTCAATTTCTGGTTTAATGAACAAATTACCTGCAGAGCGCCTTCTAAATTGCCTGAGCTTCCACAAATATCAATCAATATAGACCACGTTATTTGATTTGGAAAAAGGCCTACTGTTTTCATATCATCCATCAAACCTTTTGCATGATAGTAATTGGAACCACAGGCCTTCATCAAAATATTGTATGTCGTAGTTGTTGGTGTAAAAGGAAGCTCTCTGACAAAGTCTAAACCATATAAAGTAGATGACCGAGAGATGCTAGTAGCTCCTCTACTTCTATTGCTATCTCTATATTCTTTGTCATCCTCTTGAGAAGTCTCCTGGATTCTATTTCCCTTCCAAGTGTCAAAAATACGAAAAGCCCTGTCGTACTGGCAAGCTTCAACACAAGCATGTAGAAGGATATTACGACACTGCGTATTAGGTTTGCAGCCAGCCAGAAGCATCTCTTCAAACAATTGGACTGCCTTCTCCACAAGACCTGCATTTGCACAGGCGCTGATCAATGATGACCAAGTAATGGTGTTCGGAGTAACACCAGCTGATAGCATGTCTTCTTTGACTTTTAGAGCCATTTGCCATAATTTAGCATCTGCAAGAATCTGGAAAAGTTGGTTCATTGGTTACGGAATACCTCATTACATGGAAGTTCATGAGTCAGTTATATTAGCTGATATCGTAAACAGATTGTATACATAAACGATACATGTTCGAAGATACCTTTACAATAGTGCTGTAAGTGAAAACATCCAACTTCAACAGTCCTGTTGATTCTAAATGTTGTACTTCCTTATAGATGTCTTTAGCCAAATCAACTCTTCCAGCAAGACAACATGCCTTAAGAAGAATGTTATAAGATGCCAAATCTGCTTGGACACCAAGGTTCTGAAGGCATACAAGACTTGGGGTTATGTTATTGGACTGATGACTGGAAAGCATAGAAAACTATACGCTTTTCGCATATTGTTATGCCAAATAAGTGAAAGATAGTTAAATGGGGAAATTAATGGAAAATAATAAGCAGAGAGAGAGAGAGAATTACTTGCATATTCTTGTACACATCTAATGTGTAGCTTAAGTCATGGGCATTCACGTTCATGAGGCTGTTAAATACGTAAACATTTGGGGTGACTTTCTCATTGAGCAAGTCCTGCATTAGAAAATTCAAGAGTGAAGAAAAGTTCAAAAGTTACATCTTAGTGCTGCAGCAAGATCACAGAAGTATTATAGATGATTGCATTGTCATAAAAATATAGAGTTTCTTCGAAGAAAAAACACGAATAATGTCTCAATAAAGTAGGGACATGCAAATTTCAAGGTAGGCACATACAGGTAAAGTACAAAACCAATATCACTTGAACTTCAGTTAAGCAAACCAGTTTGAAATAAGGCATTAAATGTGGCAAATACCTCATAAATGTATCTAGATTTCTGGTAGTTATGACAGCGACCACAAACGTCAATTAGTGTGCGATAGAGATACATATTAGTACTGCTAGAGTTTTTCTTGGATGCTTCATATGCTGTCAGAGCCGACACCAAGTCCCCTTTCTTTCCAAATTCGTTTATTATGTCACAAAATAGAATATGTGCATGAGGTAGAGTGCAAGCGTACCTGTAACATGCAACACATAACGCATCAACAGTAGTTAAAAAAAAATAATAATAATAGAAATATTCACCCACAGAAGTCGAATTCTAGATCATGCCAGAATTTAAAAAAAGTCCTGATGATTAGCATCAAACTAAAGAAACCTTCCATAGACCAAATCATAGGCTAACAATCATACCTTACTGCCATTTTCGGTTTTCTTTGTTTAACACAGATTTTGATAACATCAGAAGGCTTCGCTAATTCTTTGATCAAGAAACCATAACCTGAACCAAGTATCATCCGTTAACCAATGCAGAGAATCCGCTAACACAAAATAAGTACACTCCAACAAGGACTAACTCAGACTTTCTTTTTCATAAGAAAAACGAACTTTTACTAATAGAAATATAGCAACTAAAAGTTTCCCTCGAAAATTGAAATCTTTGAATAGAAAACATGATCTTTACCAAATCCTAACACCAAAATGGCATCTTTTCATAGTGAACATAATTGAACACAAAAAAAAAAAAAAAAAAAAAAAACCATCATTTCGAATAGAAAGTATGATATTTACCAAAACCTAAACAAAATGACGGATATATATTATATATTTTTATATACTTCTAACTGAAATCTTTGTATAGAAAATTCAATTGTACCAAATCCTAAAACTAAATCACAGATTTAACCAAACATTACCTGAAAGAACCTCAAAAAGTTCAACTAGTTCCTCCACTTGCTCACACTTCAAAATCTGGCGACATTCCCTGCGTATCAACTCCATAGCCGAGCCATCAAAGATCTCCAGCAGAGGAAACCCTAGCTCGTCCAACTTCCCCAGCAGCCTGACGAAGCTCCGGACGTTCCTGTCGCGGAGGAACGCGGAATCGGAAACCCCCTTCTTGGCGGCGAGTTCCGCTCGGAGCGCGGACTTGAGGCGCGAGGCCTCAACGCCGGAGACGGCGAGGCTCTCGACGACGACGGCGGCGAAGTCGCGGAGCTTGGGGTCGCCGGCGAAGTGGCGGAGGTGAGAGTGAGAGTGAGGGGAGGAGCGAGAAGAAGAGGAGAGCTTGGAGGGGGACCGGAAATGGTGGTGGTGGTGGTGGGAAGGGCTTGGAGGAGTGGAAATGGAGGAAGGAGAAGAGGAGACGACGATCACGAACACTCTCATTCTCGGCCAACCGTTTTTTTGGCGCTGAATCCTGATGATGTGAATGACGAAATGAAAATGTGGAGGTTTTTGATGGGTGGGGAATTAAACGACGTGTCGTTTTTCTTGTATGGTGTACTTTTTCTATCGATCGTCAATCAAATTGATTGACTAAATCTGAAAAAAATATTAACAATCATTTTTCTAAATAAGAAAAAATTAGGATATATATTAGATTAGGTGACTAAAAAAAACCAATCAACCTAATTTTCCCATTTACATATACTTTTTCTTTTTCTTTTGTTTTTTTTGTTTTTTTTTTTTTGTTTTTTTTAGAAATGCTAGTAAATATTATTTTACAAGATTAAATAAATTTGCTATTTACTATTACTTACTCTAAATATTTCTAAAATTTTCTATTTATTATAATTATTTATTGCAAAAATGCTCTATTACTTCTTTCTTCCAAATTTTTTTTTTTTTTCCCTTTGTTTGGGTGGGGATTTAAACAACATGTCGTTTTCTTGAGCTATTATGAAAATTGAATTTATTTTTTATTTTCTTTTGGAATTGTCTTCATTGATATTTTCCTTCTGCATTAATGATGAGGACTATAGATTAAGGTTTTGTTTTATAATTTTTGGGGACTTCAAACGACATGTCGTTTTGATTGTATGGTGTGTCTTTTCTGTTTTTCTTTTTTTCGCTTTTGATGATTTTTTTTTATTTTTTTTATTTTTTTTATTTTTTTTGCTTGAATTCCTTTTCTAATTTTCTTTAGTTTTCTTCTCTGCACTAGCGACGATTAGGACGGTAGAGAGTTTCTTTCAACAGGTTTTAGGGATGTAACGACATGTCGTTTTTGACTACATGGTGTGCTTTTTTTAGGAAATTTGGGGTGGCTTCAAACGACATGCCGTTTGACTTCTGGGGTGGACTTTTTCTGCTATGTAATCCCGTTCTAGGGCTATATAGATGTATAGAGTTAGATGGATCGTTCTGTGATCCGCCTCTTAGGCTCGTGGGCCGATTCAACCCGCAGAGAACCTTGACGTTAGTCCTCGTGTAGTCACTTTTTATGTAACTTTTGAAAATCCCAAACACTATATTTTTCTATTAATATGCAAGCGATCTGTAGACCATGGACTATAGGACCGAGTTATCACCCTTTCCTTTCATCCGGGCCGTCTTGGATCGCATCCTTGTTTGGGTGGGTTCTGACTCGCCCCAAACTTTTCTTGTCAGCCTGCATGAGCCAACTCGGACAGTCTCTATTTACAACACTACCCTTTCCCAAGTTGACAAATAGACATTTTTTTCTTTTATTTTGAAAATTTTGTGTTTTCAAAATTGCTCAAGGAGATGTTATCATGAAAAATTAAATTTAAATTGTTGTAAAATAGTCCATTAATATTTTTTTTAGCTAATCCAATACACGCACTAGCAATTGAAAGTTTAACCCCACCTTATCTATATGCTTTGACGAAGGGTGATTGGCAATAGACTGTCGATCTTTATTTACTTGTTTTTATGATAGGACTTATAATCAACCAACACAATGCCCTTTATGATTCTGCCTTTAACTTCTTCAGAACTAAGGGCATGGTAAGTGTTCAAACGTTTACGGATCTTTTTGTGTGATTTTTCATTTTTCTCATTGGTGTTGGGTTCCAAAAAGTCAAGATTAATGTTAAGGCTCATATAATTCATAAGTAGCATGCCCCTTTTTTTTTTTTTTTCCAAGTATTAGCAAAAACATCTACTCTAAAGGCACCATGTTACCATGTTCGTATGCAATGATGCAATTTTCTATTCTGGCCTCCCATTTTGAGGGGTTTTAATTTGTTTCATATTTTGGGTTTAATTCATTTTATGCTTTCCATTGAATCACATATTGAATGCTTATTCTTAATGGCATGGAAAAAAGCTTTTGTTTTCTTGTTTGGTTTTCTTGCACTATATTCTACAATGTTCGGCTGGAGCTAGAACCATTTGGTCTGTTCTTGACTTGGACTTTCACTCAAAAAATATTGAAATTGCATCAAAGAAAATAGTGTTCTTTGGATAAAAACCTTGGCATTTTTAACATGTTTTCAACCATCAAAGAATATACTGTTGTTTAGATAAAATCCTTGGCATTGTATATTGTTTCAACTTCCAAGCTCCCACATTATTTAATGGAGAATTTGCCTCTTACAAAGGTAAAGAGCACGAAGAGAAACTAAATGGTATTCCCTCTTGATCCTGGTCTAAACCTATAATCATGGGCTTTGACTTGTTCTATGGGAGGCAGACCGACAAAAGCTAAAAAAAATCCAAGCACACTTGGGAATGAGAACACTTTGGGGGAACCTAGAGGAGACATGCTGAGTTATATTGTTTGCTTGAGAGTGAAACATATCAAATCAAAATGTGTAGAAAATAAATAAATAAGTATACACAGGTATGATACAGAGTGTTACGTATGCGTGCGTGTGCACATATACCTATTGCGTGCATAAGCACGCCTCGTAATCCAAACAAACATGAAAGTGTATCGAGAACAATGAAATCGAAGAAGAAAGCAATAGCAAATAAGAATATATAAAGTTTATAATGATTCACTTTCAATAAATATAAGAGTTGTGTTTATTTTAACCATGTTAATTATTAACTATACAAGGAAAAAAAATATTAAAAGAGAAAAATGGATATCTTGTGAGACATTCAATAGTTAGGTATTGTTCTAAGCCGTCAATTGTATAAACAATTTAGATAGGTTTACATAATATTTGTGTATAATGCTCAACCGTTGCAATGTTCTTTTTATTAGGAGATCGATAATGTGCTCATGTCTCCTTTCACTATCATTAAAAAGTCTATTGGAACATAGTTGTGTAACAATAAAGAATCATTTGATGTTGAATTCTAATCAATTCTTGTTTTGCTTGTCTACGAGGGAAAAACTAGTTGTCCAATTATTCCTACCACCATGTTGCCAAAAAGCTATTAAGCACCATTAGCAATAGCCGACAAGCAAGGACCAATCAAACTAATAGTTGGTGTATTTGATTGAGATTTATTCGTGCCTAAATTTAATTGGCTGTTTAGAATGTGTGTGCGCGTATATATGTAGGGTCTTATATCCGATACTGCAAACCATCCAATATTTGTAATTTTTTGTTTAGAAACTTATAATAACTAATTTATTTATATGTAACTTTCTATTTAAAACCTTATAACATAGTAACTTCTTATTTAGAATTTTGTCACGTGATATTAGTTGAAAAACATTACCTTAAAATCACTATAAATTGGTACAACATACCACAAAAAAATTTACAAATACCATATAGAAAGGGTGTTTGGATGGTAATCTATTCCTATATATATATACACATTTCTTTTAACTAGGGAAGAGAATTTGGTAAGGAATAAAACAATAAGATTTAACTCGACGGAATTGAATCGTGGTACCTCATAAAATCATGATCCCATTAATGGATTCTATCTAGCGTGAGATATTGGGATTCACATATTTCCAATGAATAGAGCTGCATCCTTGCCACTAATGAAAAAATAATTGACAGGAATACTGGTCACAACAAAGTAGATTGTTTGTTGACTATTCGATGTCGAATGTGTCCTTAAAATGGTATCAGAAAGAGGTTAGGATTAGAGACTATGTTTGTTCTTGAAACCAAAGTCTCCCAAATGTGGTCTTTGTTTTTACACGTGTTAGGCTGATCAAGAGGAAATTAATGCATAGAATCAAAAGGAAATTCTTGAATCATGTTATCTTAATTTGACTTTAATGTAGGAGTGCTTAGTTTCTTCATCATTAGGTAGTTTATGATCTTGTTAGTCAAAATTTTTTGGTACTTACTTGTTTGTCAAATTTACCTAATGAAACTTTGTGTTGTTAATTTGGCTCAAATGGACATTAGGAGTAACAAAACATTAATGTTTCTTCTCCATACCTCCTTACCATGCAAAGATAGTCACTTTCGAATGTGTGAAGCCCAATTATTATTTTACGCAGAGTGAGCATGTGAATATATTGACCTTTTCACTAATATATTTTTGATTGAGGACACCGATTTTAGAGGTTAGAGTAATAACAAAGTCTAGAAGTTGTGAGGTTTGAATCTCTTGCCTTCTTCTTGTTCTTTATTTTTTTCATCATTCGTAAAAGAGTTAGGGTTTCAGCAAGAATATTCTTTTCTTTTAAAAAAAAATAATAAAGTAAAAAAAAAAAGCAGAGGAAAACAGAGGATTATGCACGGTCATTCGGGGAAAGCATGCATTTAAACCTGGGAGAACTCTGCCATGCAGCTTATGTTCCATGTTCATGCAGTACGTAACATAACTATATTCATGCATATTTTATACATTTATATATGTATATATATATAAATATATTTATATGTATATGTATATGTATTGTGTGTGTCATAAGCAGCGATAGAACCAGCCTCTTATTTCAGTGGGAGTGTATATTAAAAGATAAAATTCTTAAGAAAGCTAACATAAGAATAGTCAATATTTAATGAGGCAAAATGAGAAAAATATAAAACATTCAAGAATAAAACTGAAAAAAAATATATAATTCAATTAGGGGTGGTAGCACCCACACCACCGTGATTGGTTCCGTCCCTGGTCCTAAGTATATTTCGTCTTGTTTTGTTATCGGATAAGAATCTATCCTTCGTGGCCTAAACGTTTCATTAGCTTAAGTATAAAAACATCAAATTTCTGGAAGTTCTCTCTGCTGTCTTCTTTCTACTAAAAGATAACAAGAGACAAGCTAGTTCAAACACAGTACAAGTATCACTTTGCATGGACGTTGGGAGCTTTTACGGTAGAAACTATATTTTTTAACAATTTGTAGGAACCGTGATTTTAATTATTGAATTAATTTTTTAATAGTCTGACTTGTATATCAAACTGTTAAAAAGTTAATCTAATAGTTAAAACTATGATTTCTACCAATAATTAAAAAGAACACTTCTTTGAAAGACTAATCCTTGGAGAACAAAGCTCTTTTATGGAGAGAGAGAGAGAGAGAGAGAGAGTAGTTCTACATAAGTTAGGACATGGAAATTCTCAGAAGAAAAGGACACCAATGCAGAGCTAGAAAACGACGACGCCTTTCCAGTCTCCAAACGGCAATTGCTCTAGAGCTTTTACTACGGATCTGAAGAATAAGCTTCCTCTGTCATCACCTTCTTTCCTCCAAGTACTTTTCCAACTCCGGCGGCTATTTTCACCACCACCTTCCCAAGACTTCTCAAAATCCCAGCTTTGATCTGGCCTCTCCTTGGCGGAAGCTTCACGTTCCGTCTTTTTCCGGACTCGGTTCTTCCGATAAATTCAGCCATTGAAGAGAAAAAAGAATATGTCTGCAACAAGTATGTCTCCAGTAAAAGATGAGAGAAAACAACGTAGTTTCTTTTTATTGTATATTTGTGGAGAAGTGCATGGAAAGGGAGACTAATGGGGTGTTTATATATTAGCGCTGTGGGACAATGAGGTGTCCGTAATATTACAAGTACCTAAGGTGCAGTTTTCCTACTTTTATTAAATGTAAGAGATAAGCATGCAAGAGTTTGAAATTTTAAAAAATCCGGGTTCTAACGAGAGCACTTTATTCCGTTACGGAACCTAATTAATGTCTTATGAAAAAACGTCGCATACAGAAACAATATAGATAGGTTATTCATTAAGAGTGTTTTTGGGAATTTTACATTTATAATTCGGTTGTCCTAATTTTTCTTTTATAAATATCGGGCACCGGACACCATCATAAGATTATTATTTAGAGATGTTAGAGAAAAAACACAGAGAGTTTTGAGAGTGCGTCATTTCTTGTAAACTTTTTTATCATCATAGTGAATTACTGCAATGACTGAAGTAGGTCGTAATCTCACGTTGAGATGAATCTATATGAAAATTTGGGTGTTTTGTGATTGCTTCTTTTCTTTTACGAATTTTATTGCTCTCGGTTGTATAAATTAAGACGCCAATTCTTAATACACTGCTACTCGTCTTTATTGATAATGCATCATAATACATATATTATAAAAAGAATTATCACATGATAAAAAATAAAACTTGGTTAATTAAATTCTTATGATAATATACTGCCACGTGTGTGCTGATGCGACAGAAGTGCTTCTTATAATAATTAACGTTTCTATTTGTACAATATGTTTTGATGATACAAACAAGGGTTCCACCACTAACATAACATTATATTAATGGAAGCATATCAGTCTAAAACGATGTTTAACTAATTTAGTATTACTTTTCGAAATTTGAGACTTAACAATGATTAAGTTGGTGAAAGCAAACATTGCACGTGTGTAATTTATATTGATTGAGATTTAAATTACAACAATTTTCTCAACACAAATGTGTTAGTTCACAATTTGACACTTTCAAAGGAGATCAAATTTGTGTAAGAGTAAGACGACCTTTTTCTGTCTGGATTGCCCTTAATTTTGTAAAGATCAAGAACCATATAAACACACACACATATATAAAAATTGATATACTTTGCTTACATTTATGTATAATAAGAGGTAAAAATATACTATTGTGACGGCTGTAAGAAAGACTTGTATTTATGGAAAAAAAGGGAAGTCAAGGTCCATGGTCTACAATGCCCGACAAGCTAATGAGCTATTTGGCAAGCCAATCTCAATTTTTGTCCAATGCTAGTGATCTTATTGTCCCCTTCGAAAGAGACTTTGGAGAATACTTGAACGTGTGAAAAGCAGACAATTTGGTATAGATGTCTTCTTGTAGTGAAAAGGCAAAAACAAAAGTGGAAATACAATAAGATTAGAATACAAGCTTCATAATTTGGCCATGTAAAGTATAGCTCTATAGCTCTATTTGCACCATTCAACTATAGGACACCGTTTTAAACCGTCATATTTTCATCAATATTATTCATCTATCATTTTTTTGGATTATATTATTTTGACATAATCTGACAAAATAAAACAATATCTTATTGTTGAGTTTTCTTTTTTTAATATCCTGTCATAGAATTCTTCGCACGAGTGATAGCTATACATTGATTAGAATATACAACATATTTAGTGGCAAACTTATTGATGACTGAATGGTTTTTTAGCTTCCCCATCACAGTTGAACCTTCGAGACATAATTATCAAGAAGTGAACCCTTTTGTTGCCACTAATCTTACATGGTGGTTTTCCTTTTCTCAGCAGCTTGGGCTGAAACACTCTCACATCAGCCTCCTCAGCATCTCAAGCTCAGCAGCTGTTTCTTGCTGCTCTTTCTCTCTCTCTCTCTCTGTGGATATTGCTGCTACTATAGCAATACGCAAATGACCAGTAGTCCCCATCATGTGTGGACAATGTTTTTCAGGGTGAAGACTATTCCTACGGTATTGCGTCTTTCTCAAGTTTGAATCACATTAAAAATCATATGGATAGAAAAAAAAAATATGCAAAACTGATAAAACCTGATGAAATCTAAAGGTTCAAAATACTCAATACAAATAAGGAAACGACTTGTACCTTACCAAAAAATCCCCCCCCCCCCCCAAAAAAAAAAAAAAAGACATTTTCTTATAATAAACTTAGATAAGCAATCAAAATGGTTCCATGTAAACAAATTAGACTCCTCACGATGATTAGTGGCAGAATCAGCCTATTATTTCAGTGAGGACGTATATTAAATGATAAAATTTTTAGTGGGGACCAAACTAGAAAAATGTAAAGTTTTATGGCAAAATTGAAAAGAATAAACAAATAAAAGTTTACCGGGGTCAGAATTCCCATTCAGTGGCTCCACCCTTAATGATGATCCCGTACAAAACAGCAACTAAAGGAAGGGTTGCATATATTACTCATTTATCACCAAGCTATGTAGATCTCATGAAACCAAGAATCAAAATAAGCCAAGATTTGGACAAAAACAAACAAATGAAGAAGCAAGTAGTTGCATTTACTCATGAGTTAATGCATATACAACTCTCTTCCCCTACATTTACACATGCCCTCATGGATTTCAATATAACTGAGGACCTGGTTTCTTGGGGAGCAAGCAACAAAATGTTGGTGAAAATCACTTAACTGGCGCAAGAATAGTGTATATCAAAAGAAATGTGACTAATACAATTGCACCAGCAAGTGTAAACCCAGGGCTTGTCCATAGCATGAGGTTGGACCTCTCCGTCCTCTTGATCGGGTCCACTTCTTCAGATAGCGGGTAGTCCGAACGCGACGTGTTCCAGCTCACATACTTGTTAGGAGAAAAATCTGAGAAGATTGATTTCTTCTTCTTCTTCTTCTTCTTCCCTTGCTTCTTGAATCTTGACCAGGCCTTATCCCAATCGGTCGAGTATTTATCACCTGATATTCTAGTAGTATAAGGTTATTGTCTTTAAGCAGCAGCTAAGCAAAATGAAGTTAAATCAGAACAAACATTTTTCTTTTCATGAAGAACATTCACAATAAAACTTATTTTGCTTTATCATTTTCACTAAATAGATTATACATGTTGCAGCAATTTACTTGGGAAAATAGGCACAAACAATGTACAAAGTTTACCTAAACTTATGTTTGTTACTGTACACTTTGTCATGACCAAAATTTAAGACAGGTTCAAAAGAGGGCTGTTAGAGAAATGAAGTTTAATCAAGAACACATTTTGTTATTACACGAGAAGATTGCTCACAGCAGTAACAAACTTTATTTCGTGTTGGAAGTTTATGAACAAAAGTCCCATGTTGGCTAGACATGAAAGTAAAAATGGATTTAAAATGACATGGACAACTCCTCCTAATAGGTTAACCTTTTGGGATGGAACCTAAGGACCCAACATTTTGTTTTTTCATTTTCGTGTTGCAGCAATTGACTTGGCAAAATAAGCATAACCTATGAATATGATGACCACCGAGAACTTAGGCAGGGTGGTAACTGGTAAGCCCACTCGTCCCCTAGGTAAGAAGTTGTGGGTAGCCACTAAACCCCCCTACAATCCCTTTTTCTAGCTAAAAAATAATTAAAAAATTATAATTAAAAAAAAAAAAAAGAGCATAGTCTAATGCAAATTGTGCCTAAACTTGTGCTCGTTACCATTCACCTTCTCATGACAAAACTTTTGGACAAAAATTCAAAAGAGATAGAGAAGTTCTGTATATGTGACTCAGATTTATGCACACAAAGTAGCTAGTCAGCTAAGCAACATGAGGTTAAATCAGAACACAAATCTGCAATATATTCATGAAAGATTATTCCTGTAGTATGCAACGTATAAAACTTATTTTGGATTAACTATTTTCACTGAATGGATGACAAATGTACATTACAGGACCTTAAAATAGAAAGAAAATAGTTTGCATCTATGTTCCATATCTATATATATATACACACACACGTACATATGCATACATATAGCCCATCATATTCTCATGGAAATATGATCAAGAAATCTGTTGTCTGAGTGACTAAAAATTATATTTCCAACGAAATAATTAAGGTAAAAGTAGTACTATATGGCCATATCCCATACACCTAAAACAAGTGGAAATTTTCTCTGAAAAATAAATATAGTTTTGCATATAATACAAAAATGCATAAAAATAAATGTCAATTAAGAAAATATCGCATAATTCTCATTGGAAGGACGTACCGTTTTCGTTGCCGTTTTTTTCCTGATCAGAATCTCTTCTCGAACACAGAAACCTCTGGGTCCAACAATAAGAAGAAGAAGCAGGATTTGAAGAAAGAGAATTAAAGGAGGTGGAGAAGAGAGAGTAAGACGAAATGATTCCGAATCGAGCTTGAATATCCATTAATTTCGCATTCATTTCCCCCAGTAGCATAAAAGATTTCTCTTGCCTCTATTTTTTCGGGGTTTTTTTTTTCCTTTTTCCGTACGGATGTTTTTTTTTTTTGGATTGGGGTTCGAGTGCTGACGTGTAGTCTTATCTCACAGAATGAAACGCCAGCCCCAAAACCTCATCTCACTGCAACACACGTGTCTTGCTAGTTTCCAACTTGCTATTGCTGCGGACCACCATCAAAACAGTTTCTTGATTTTATTTTTAACTAAACTAATTAATTAATTAATTATGTAAATTAGTCACTAATTGAATAATTCATGTCGGATCCAATTTCATTAGGGTACTCGATAGGATAGTGCTCAGAAAATGATTCCAGCAACTGTGTCCCCCACCAAAAAAGGAAGAAGAAGTTACAAGTACAATAATAGAATGATATTGATCCTTGGCTATGGAGGATGTACCTAATGCATAGTTCTTGGCTATAGTTTTGCTTGGTCTATCAAAAGAAAAAAAAAGCATCTTCGTTGTAACTTTTATGGTGGGAGAAGCATATTAGACTTGGCATTTATTTATTTATCTATCATAAGAAGACTTGGCATTTCTTGTAAATCTTATTTTCATCAAAGTTGTGTGTATGTGTAATATTTTTTTTTTTTTTTTTTTTTTTTGAGAATTTTTAGATGATATACTTTTATGGAGTCATTGACTATTATCTTAAGATCTAAATCAAGTGGTGTATTGTGAAAATTAGACTTCATGGTAAGATATGAGTTTTTATAAATGTTAGAAAAGCTTATAATCGAACAATACTTTTGGATTTATTTACCACTCTATAGCTCTGTTCTCTAAAAACCATCAATAGGGTGATTTGATGGTTTGGATATTTTTAGTTCTTTTCTTTTCAGGATGCGTCAATATTCAATATTCAGTAGATCCAATCTTGGTTGGTCAATAATAAACTTTGTAGACTCATAGTTGTGTGACATAAAACTTGACTCATTTTTCGAATAGAATTAGATTAGGATCTCTTCGTTTTCTAAGTTTAAAAATTTCTCCTATGAACAATGGATGGGCATGATGACACATACGACACACTTTTTCCCTCTTGAAAAGCAAGGACCCAAAAAAGAAAATTTTGAAGTCTTCTCTGTTTTCATTGAGAAGTTGAATTTTACAACCCACTCACCACAACCGCCCCGCCCCCCCCCCCCCCCCCCCCCCCCCCCCCCCTCGCGGCAAAAAACCAACAAAAAAAAACTTATCTCTTCTTTCTATTTTCACCAAAATCTATCGGGCTCCATAGTCCTTAGCACACCCGATCATGACCCATTTAACCGGGCCCTTTAACTATGGGCTCCTAGCGTCGGTGGTGGTCTCAGCCTGGCCCAGCCAACTCATTACAAAGTTTGGAATCACGTGTAGTCACATCCACGTGTCGCCACGTGGTTGCAGCAAAAGCCTTAGGCCTAGGACAGTTGTGCCAATTAGGCCCATTTTCAACTGCCTAGGTGAAAACTGAAAATAAAAATAAAAATAAAATAAATAAAAATGAAGAGCAAGCATTTGATTTCAGCCGTAGGACCTGGAGGTTGATGAGATTAAACCAAGGCTTTTGGTTGGTCCGCCCAAAGAAAAGAAAACTCGTGGACAGGAATGGCTCTCGCGTAGCATCGTGAAATAGAGGCGTGGGACCCACACACCTCAGTGTTTAGTGTGATAGGTTCCACGATTATTTGACATTTTACCTCGGCAACGCCAAACGACACTCCTCGTGTTCGATTCCGTACGACAACGCTCAACTCTCAAGTATCCACTCTTGACATTTTAGCTTTATGAGGACTCCTTACAGAGAGCGCAATGAGAATTGTTGATTGTGAAAACTCAACGAGAATAATAATTCCTTTGGAGGAACTAGAGTAGTTATATAATCATTGAACAATAATGGCATATGTTTGGTTTACAATGGTTTGAATCACAAATTACTTGCGTTCGTAACAAAAGTTTAAATTAAATTTTTAGGTTAAAGTGGGTTTTAATTTTTTAAATCCTAATTATATTTTTTCTTGATTTAAAAAAAAAAAAGATAAAAATTAAGATGAAAAACTTACGTTTACACCTAAGAACTAAACACATGCCACAACTCAATTTTTGTTTTTTTTTCTGAAAAGTCAATCTTAGTTTCACTATTCATACAGTCTTATTACTCAAACTTTAAAATTCCATAATTTTGCATATATAAGTCCAAATGAGATATATTTTTTTAATTACATAGAATTTCGAGATAAATGAAACAAGCTCCATTTTGATATTTTTTCCAAACACATTTTAATTTTCCAAACACAATCTCAGTTTCACTATTCGTACAGTCTCGTAACTCAAACTTTAAAATTTCATAATTTTGCATATATAAGTCCAAATGAGATATATTTTTTTAATTACATAGAACTTCGAGATAATTGAAACAAGGTTCATTTTGATATTTTTTCCAAACACATTTTAATTTTTTACAATTTTTAACTCCAGCAATTCAAACGCCGTATCAAACGTAAAATTAATTCAAACCTAAATTCTACAATTCAAACCTCATCAACAAACGCATACTAAATATTTGAATATTTAATTATTTGTAATAATATTCATATGTAAATATTAAATTTTTACTTTTTACTTTTTATAAACATGTACTCACACTTATTTTTTTAGGTTTACACTATTCAAATATTATTTTAAACAAAATTAATCAAAATACACATTTTTTTAATACACAAATTAAATGAATATTGAGGGCCTGTTTGGTGCACAAGTTTAAGTTGAAATTTATAAGTTTAGTTTGAGTTAAGTTAAGTTTAGTTTAAAATGTGAGTGTTTGGTAAAAAGTTTGAGTTGAAAAGTTTAAGTTGAGTTGAGTGTTTGGTGAAAAAGTTTAAGTTAAAAAGTTAAAAAAAAAAGAAGGGCCTTGTTTGGATGTATAAAAATTGAGTTAACCAATTTTTTTGCCTTTTGTGTTTGGTAACTGATCTGAACTCCAACTGAATGGAAATTTTACACCTCAACTACTGTCTATTTTCATATTATGAACTAAATTTATTTATTTTATTGAAGAAAAATTATAATCAAACTACTCAGCACTTAAATTTATAATTTATCCTCAATTTATCATTCTATTATAGGTTCTATTACCGCAAAATGTCACGATTAACAATTTCACTCTATAACACCAATCAACTTACGTCCAAAATTATTTTTATAAATATCGTAAATAGCCGTAAAATACACGCACCATCAGTATATATTAGGTCAGTGAAGTTTATATTAAAATTTTGTATTAAGCAATACTGCCATAATGTTGTCAATAGTGACATCACGACGCCAACGCTTGCGTGGTTCTATACCACGGGGCTGATTGAAATCTGTCCCACATATCATCAGCCATCATATCTCTCAGCATATTCATGGCATCCCTTCTCGTGTCATGGTGCTGCGGTCCTGTACTTGGCCCTGTACCGAAGGCTACGTCGTCAACTCCATCATCTGCGTTCATATCGACATTCTCACTTACAGGCATACAATCTCCGGCGTAATCTTCGTGTAATGGATCCCCAACCTTGCAAAATCCTTGCAAAATCAAGTTGCCATTTTCAACCAAAAACTTTTGCATCTCTAGGAAAAAAACATGTTCTAAGGGGATAAATTTGTCTTTCATGGTAAAGAAATTGACACTTCTGACCTTTTGTGGTTTTGCTTAAAACCCATGCTAAACTCCCTAACAGAACTCAGAAGCTGATTTTTTAGCATGAAACATAATTATACGCTCATTGTTAGTTGTTCTTTCTAGTCTAGTTTTTAAAAAATATATATCATAAAAAAAAAAGAGAAAAAAAAAATATATATATATATATATATATATATATAACATATTATAAAATAATATAATAATTAAAGAATAAAGAACAGTTAAAAAACTTCCAAAAAAAAAAAAAAAAAAAAAAAAAAAAACAAGAAAGCCACAAGGGAAACGACAAAGACTTGCTGGTTTTACCTGCAGTTGTTGTGACCCTCTTTTTTACCGGTAATTTTACCAAGTTTGACTCCTCTTTTTACTAACTACGCTGCACAACTGTCTTTACCCTCCCTAACTACGCTGCACACCAAAACGATCACGAAGACGAGAAAATCACCATTCACCACCAAAACTCAGTATTCATAAACAGAAGCTAAAAACTCTCGAATTCCCTCTCCTGCATTCTTGTTGAGGATAATATGTCAAAACAAGGACCGGACATTGCACTAAAATAATGAGAAAATATATTCTGTGCAGAATTTGATCTTCCAATTCATTTGATAAAAAACCATGTGAAACAAATCTCAATGAGAATATCCAAAATCACCAAAATTTTAAAGGAGAAAAGCAAGCGCTTTTGTCAGCGATTCAAGCAAAGAATAATCAGCCAAGTAAAGGAAGATCGCAGCAAACCAAAAACAGGAGAGAGAAACTAGAGAGAGAAACAAACAAAGTAGGTATATTAACTCACAAAGAGATCCGGTAGTAAAGGGAAGCGTGGAAGGGAAGCTAAGGCAGTTTCACTAGTAGGTCCGTCGTTCGGCCGGTCAACGGGATCGGACGGCCGTGATTTAATCAGAAGGAAGATAACAGTAGCTCGGAAGGGAGATCCGACGGCTCACAATTGATGTACTCCAAAGAAGAAGAAAGAGTGAAGGGCTATAGCTTCAAATGGCAACAATGGCGGTTTTCAGTGACAGAGTGAGGTAAGAGAGAGAGTAAAAGCCTGGGTTGGTTACAGGCACAGTGGGTGGGTGCAGTGGCTCGGATGGTTGCCGAAGGTGGGGAGATAAGAAGATCGTAACTGGGATGGTGGGGGGGCACAGTGGGAGGAGATGGTTGCCGGCGGTTAGGGAGAAGTTGTAGTCGGTGGGTGGGGGGCGAACTGCTTCACCGGAAGGGAAGGTTGCCAAGGGGTTGGGGAAAAGTCGTAGTCGGTGGGTGGAGGCCAAACTGCCGGAGGGGATGTTGCCAAGGGGCTGGGAACCGTTGCAACACAAATGTGGAGAGAGTTGAGTGTACAGCATGTTGCTTGAAGATGGCGAGAGCCGAAGAAGAAAATGCAGGCGTCTGTTCGGGGGGCTCCCGAGGTTGGGGAATCAGTTCACGTGGGTGGGCAGTGCAACAGTATACTCTTATTATTATACTGTATAACGGTTCACATTTGAGTTCAAGATGAACTCAAGAGCCAAACGTACTAAGTTGAGTTTAGACTCATAAATTTGAGTCCGAACTTATCCTCCAAACACAGCCTGAAATGCAATTAGTTCATCCAAACAACTACTAAATTCAATTTTAGCCATAATTTTTTTACGCACTTGTGAATATAACCTTTTTTTTAATATAAAAAATGTAGATCTAACTTAAATTATTTATTACTTCAAATTTCGTTTCATATCAAAAATTTTTTTCTCTTTCTAAATACTAGCAAAAAAAAATATTAACTTTTTTTTTTAAGAAAAAAATATTAACATTTTGAAATGTCGTATTTTTAGATTGAACATTTCAAGATTACGTGTCAAAACAAAGAGTAATCTCGTTACAAATCAATCTCACACGTAGAGTAATCAATTTCAATGCATAAAAGTATAGAACACAAAAGGTATTTATAAAGACTCGCCTTATGTTAATAGTTGCGTCCTCTTTGACATAGTGGAGGTTTTATTATTTTTCTTAAAGTAACGATGAGCTTCAAAGTACAAAATAGCATATCTAAAAAACTCCAAATGGAGGTAAGTCTTTATTTATAGGCTGATTTTGGATACTTACATAAAATTTAAGTAAATAAAATGAAGAAAATAAATATTTGAAAATATTTCTAATTTATTATTTAAATTGCTTCCGTGAAGTCTTGATTCACAAGCTTTATATATTTGTAATTCAAATAATTCGAAGTCTTCATTCAAATCTCGTATTTTTAAGGTTGAGGAGACAAATTTATCACTCTAAAAACTATAGCTCATGTAATACAAAACTAACAATTATTTTCTTACTAGATAGCTAACTTTTTAGTTTTTACCGCCTAGCAAGAGATACACAAGAGTGATAATATTAGTCGTTCTATTCCACATAATCTTTAAATTAACTTACCATCGCGATAATAAGGATATATATAAAGTTATTAAATACCACACGATAATACATCATATTTTCAGAGTTATTAGGATACTCTATCATTTGTTTTATAATATTTTTATTACGAAATAAAATTGTGACGATTAATTTTTTGTGTGTTATTATTTGTTTTTTTGAAAGTGAATTTTTTGTGTGTAATTATGTAAATAATTCAAGAGTTTGGAGTCTCATTTCAAATTTATTTGATAAATTAGCCTTTTTGAAATAAAGGAAAAAACAGTTGGCACAAGAACACACATAGGCCACAAAAACCAAGAGGTTTCCAAGCAAGCAACAAACAACGAAATAACAACCACGACTAGAAGAAAGAAACTGGTGGCACAATGGAGGTCGTGTTTAAATGGTGCAACAAAAAAGTTGTTCTGAAAATTTTGCACGGTTTTTATTTTTTATTTTTTTTCCTTATATATTTTTCTTTCAAAGTGATATAGCCTTATCAAATGCGTAATTTCAATATCACATATATCTTACACCAGTGGACCAATTTATAAATTCATCCAAAATTTTAAGTAAAAAAAAAAAAAAAAGTTTGAAATGTTCAGCCTCGAAAAAAAAAAAAAAAAAAAAACAAGCTGCATCAACTAATAATTATTGTTAGTATTATAATTATTATTATTATTATCATATTTGTACTTATTCCCTTAAATATATATATATATATATTTGTAATATAGACTGAAGCTTATTTGGAGACTTTCTTATCATATTGGAACATTATTAAAAACTCTTTTGTAGGCCAGATTTATATCAATTTATGTACTTTGTGTAGTAACGAAACTACACTAGTTCTACACATTATGAATCTTAAATCATATCAGTATTATTTCGAAATTTAATAGTAAGTAAATCTAAATCTTAGATGGAATCTTTAAAAATACAACACTTCAAAATTATCAGAAAATTTCCCCCCCACCCCCCTTTTTTTTTTTTTTTTTTTTTTTGCACTACCATAAAATTTCTCAATACATTTTCTTTTTGCGTGGGAGAAGACCTAAAGCTAATAGTTCTAAGCAAAGTCTTTTTTTTTTTTTTTTTCCTTTTTAAGAGGAAATGAAATTCATTGACACAGTATTAAAAAAAAAAAAACCTAATATGATTTTAAACCATCACATTTTCATCAATCTCTGTTGACATTTTAAATTTTCAAAGTACTTTTTAAATTAAATATTCTAAATTATGTTAAATTAGGGGAATGAATGTTTTCTTAAAAATGGTTAAAAATTGACCATTTGATGATTTATTACTATATTGACATCAATATATGAATGTCAATCAACGATTTATCGCGCATCAACAATTTTAATGGTAATTGATATATTTTTTTAAGAAAAATATGACAATTTTTTTAAAAAATGTGCTAAAAAATATTACTACTGACGTAATTATATGCATAATATATAGATAATTGTTTATATAACTTAATTATAAAATATATAGTTCAATCTTACCGCCCAAATTTAAAAAAAAAAATTACCTTGTCACGTTAGCTTACCCCATAATTCTTATGGGAAAGAAAAAAAGAAAAAAAAAAAAAAAAAAAGGAAGGATAAAGATAAGATTTTGCACCTTAAATAATTAAGCAATGAGAGAGGAAAAGGCATTTCCCGCGCGGAAAGGCAGAGGATTAGACGATTAAATCGGCGTAGTGGAAAGTTTTTCTGTTCTCCAACCAAAAATAAAAAATAAAAATAAAAATTTGAGCGGCCTCTATTCGCTCTCCGGCTAACGTCACCTATACTCTCCCTCTCTCTCTCTCTCTCTCTCTCTACTTTCTCTCTCTAAAATTGTCTCTCTGTTTGTACTCTGCAAAATTTCAGTTCATTTAGTTCGTTTATGGTGGTCGGAGCAAAATGAACCCGAACTCCTCCTCGAATCCTCCACCGTCGGCCTCCGACGGCTCGGCGAAGAAGGTGAGGAAGCCTTACACCATCACCAAGTCCAGAGAGAGCTGGACCGAGGAAGAGCACGACAAGTTTCTAGAAGCTCTTCAATTGTCAGTTCTCTCTCTCTCTCTCTCTCTCTCTCGCCTGAATTCCGAGCCGCCATTGTTGACCAGTTCCTCAGCTTTTGTTTCCTCCTTATGCGTGTTTATATTCTCAGGTTCGACCGCGACTGGAAGAAAATCGAAGATTTTGTTGGTTCCAAAACCGTTATTCAGGTTCTGACGCTAAACAATACCAAAAAGTTCAGCTTTTCAGTATATATATATGTGTGTGTGTGTGTGTGTGTGTGTGTGTGTTTATATGTATATATATTGCGTATTTTGGCTTAAGAACTGGTTTGTTTGTTTGTTTGTTTGTTATTTTATTTTATTTATTTAATTTTTTTTCAGATTCGAAGTCATGCGCAGAAGTACTTTCAGAAAGTGCAAAAGAATGGGACTCTTGCACATGTTCCACCTCCCAGGCCAAAGCGCAAAGCTGCACATCCTTACCCTCAAAAGGCATCCAAAAATGGTTTGTCTATTTTGAATATTAATTCTCATTGTCTTCACTTGAAGTCCCAAGTTCTAATTTTGTGCAAATTTGATATGTGAAAGTCTTGGATTTGCAGTTTTGGTTCCATTAGAAAAAGGCATCCATCCAAAAGGGCTTTTCAATATTTAACTTGTAACTGAAGCTTAAAAGTGTTTTCAAGGATTAGTGGATTAATTTCACTTTAGCCTCTAATTTTAATTTCTGACATGAAATTTAGTCCAAGTTCTGAGTTTAGGAATGGAAGATCATCGTAAATAGAAGTTTAGGGGGCAAAGTTGGACAGCCGCTTGGTTGACCCGGGTTTTAATTTGGGCAAATCTGATATATGAAGTATTTTGGATTTGCAGTTTTAGTTCCACTAAAAAAGGAATTCAATTTGGTTTTTCAATGTTTAACATATACGCCATTGGTGACTCTAATTTTAATCTGTGACATGAAATTTAGTCCAAGTTCTGAGTTTAGGGATGGAAGATCATCACAGATTTGAGTTTAGGGGGAAAAGTTGGACGACCCCAGTTGACCCGGGTTTGAATTTGGGTGAATCTGATATTTGAAATCTTGGATTTGCAGTTTTGGTTCCACTGCAAGCATCTGTAGCTTATCCTTCTTCGGTGAATACTATTTTACCTGGTTATTTTTCATGGGATGATGCGTCTTTGTTGATAAGCCCCTCATCAAGCAAAATGTCCGCATCCCAGGAGGACTTTGCTAATTTTCAGGGAACTGAAGGCAGGGATTCTTTCGTATTTTGTGTGTCTCTTTTTTCCTTTCGATAGTTGTACTTTTTTTTTTTAGCTTTGTTAAAGGGGACTTTCCAGCACTTATTATGGCATACAACGTTACTGATTCAGCTGATGTTGCATCAAAGGGGGTAGCAAACAGCAATCTTTGTGGCATTGGAAATTCAGGTAGAACGGTACCGGGTTCGAAGATATCAAAGCATGGGAAACACGCTTCTATGCTCCATGGTAATACTCTAAATTGTAATCAATGGTGGCTTTGTTTGTTGAATCGCTTTAAAATCGAGAAAGTTGTTTGATTTTGGCGGTCCAACTTTCATTTTTCCCATGTCTAGGTATTCCAGATTTTGCTGAAGTTTACAGCTTTATAGGGAGCGTTTTCGATCCAGACACCCAGGGCCATGTGCAGAAACTGAAGGAGATGGATCCCATTAATTTCGAGACTGTGAGTTTTCCCCCCACTTTCTTCCAAATCCCTTAGAAATCAAGTTGCATAAAATTATCTGAGTTTCAGTAATTTACCATCAATAAATTTTAGGTTTTGTGATTCATAGACTGCTAATTTGGCCTGTCCTGATCACTTTTTGGAACTAATATTACACAAAATATAGTCAAAGATTCAAACAATAAACTTGTGGACAATTAGTTATTTTCAATGAAGTCTATGGATCGGAGGTTAGATTCAGTGATATGCATCCATGCTCCTCTTCAGAGGCTTGACATTATGAGAGGGTAAAAAAAACAAAAGTATCTTAATATGGTCCTCAGGAACAGTAAAACACTTTATTGTTAACAACTAACTACAGCATTATAATATAAAGGCCTAACCTCAGATGCTAAAAGATCTTTTATTTTAAGATGGCCGTACTGTTACTTTGTCCAGTTACATTAAGATTAATTTATGTAGGTAGTGAACTTCACGCACTGGCCTAAGTTTTGAAAGCTGGATCAGTTCAATGCTATCGACATGCCTATATAGAGGACAGTATGGAATTTTATGTTTCGATGAGAAAACTCATGCTACTTTTCAGTTACAATATGGGAGTTTGTAATAAAAATTACTGAACACCGTGATATGTTTCCTGCTTTTTAGTTCTACTCTGGTTGAAAGAAACTGGAATGTAAAAGATTCTTGTGATGTTATGAATGTATGTGCTTCTATTGGTGATTTATGCAGGTTTTGTTGTTGATGAGGAATCTCACCATCAACATGTGTAGCCCTGATTTCGAGCCTGTTGTAAGTATTACTATCCGTTGTTTTGTTTTAATACATAATTCTTTCATTTTGGAGGCATACGTTAGTACCGTTTCTCAGGACTGCTTTACAAGTTATATGCTTTTGAAATTGGTTGAGAAGCAAATTAGTACTTTCTAATATATTGCTTGCTTGGTTTGTTCAACTAAAACTCACACGCATGCGAGAAAAACTTGTGCAATGTTTTTATTTGTCACTGTTTTTGGCTTGATGAAAGATGTTCAGTTTTATCCTAACAAGCCAGTTCAATCTCCTTGTACTGAAACCCCCTCTCTTTACTTCAATTTAATGTCTAACCAACGTTTGTGACAATTTGATAATGTCTTGACATCGTAACGTTGCCATCTAAAATTCTTTCTCATCCCTGATCTGTGGAATTTTGGTAGTGTGGGGATTGCTCATTTGCTTTATTTACACTAATATGATTCATGCAAGAAATTTTTTTACTTCTCGAGTATTATCTGGCTGATTGGGTTCGTTGTTCCAGAGAAAGGTCATGTCTTCGTATGATGTCAGTTTGAAAACGGCGGGGATTGCTACTGGAACCGTTGCCAAAAGGCAGACCACTGATCTGCCAGTTTGAATCGCGTAGTTTTTACAAGTTGCTGACTAGTAGGTTTTTCTTTTATCTTCTCTTCTCCGTTAGTCTTTTCACTAACCACATGATTGTGAACACTTGGTTCATGGTGCTGAGCAACTTTTAAGCTGGAATTCGTTTTGCTACACTAGGTAATAGGATCATGGCCGAAGGTGTAAATGGTTCTAGCGCAGCAGGCTTGACTTGAAATCTTTTAGTGTAGAGATGTTTTGCGGATACAGCCATTAGAAGCATTAAGAAGATGCTTAATGGGAGTAAAACCCGAGCTTACTTGCGGAGCTCTGCAAGCATCTCGGGGTCTGGTGGCCTCAATGGATAAAGGAATGCTATTATTATTCTACTCTATTAGGCTTTTGACCAGACAAGTATGTATATTGTCTATCTGCTAGTAAATTTTATTTTTGTTTAAGAAATGCCTTCTTTGTTTTTGTTTTTGTTTTTTGTATTTCTTTTTTTTATAAGAAAAAAAGCAAATTTTGCAGGGTTGTGCCTTCAATCCAGTAAAGCGGTGAACATTGTAGAACTGTTTGTAGTTCAACACTAAAGTGCATATAGGGAAATAAATGTTGTGACACTTTGAAGAAGGCTTGCAAAAGAATTCTCTCTCTCTCTCTCTCTCTCTCTCTCTCTTTTTTTTTCCTAGCTTGTATTCCAAATCACTCATTATTAGAGAGAGACACCAAGCTAATATCACTCGATTAGTACCTATTTTTATAATTTAAAATGGCTAAAGCATCTCTAATACGGCGTCAAATTAACGTGTCAGTGTCAAATATTGGTGTTTGAGTAGGATAACAACTCTGCAATGAGCGTCATTTAAATAAGTATTAAAAAAAAAAAACAACAACAACAACTTGATTAAATCAACTGTCTAACTATGAAACCCAATCAGAACATTTTAGATCTCTAGTCCGTGGGTACTATACTCTTTGATTGTTTTTACAATTTCCTAGAAATATTCCATCCTTTCAACACTAAATTTTACGAGGAAAAAAAAAATCATTTCATTCTTGGACATGTTTGGGACAACATGTCCAAATGTTATCTTATTGTTTGAGATTTAAATTTTTAACTTTATATCAAATTTTCTCTCTTTTTCATTTAAAAAAAAAAACTCAAACTTTAAAAGTTCATAACTTTCTCGTTTTAAATTGAAATAAGATGATTTTTATGTTAAAATGCTCATGTCGAATAGACAAATAAAATAAGATCTATTTTGCATATTTTTTCTTAAACACATTTCAAATTTTTGTATTATTTTCTATTTCATATAATTTTTTCAAAAGCTTTCCCCACGAACACACATTTTCAACCCAACATTCAAAATACAATCTCCAGCTGTCCTCCAAGTGGGTCCTAAAGTATCCGGTTTGATTAATTTTTTTATTTTAAAAGTACGTCCGTACAACGCTGCATAATTAGAACACATTATACTTGTTTCAAAAAAAAAAAAAAAAAAGAAAAAAGGATCACATTATATTTATGTTGGAATTTAACAGAAGTAGATTATCGCAGTATTAAATGTATATTTTCTTAGTCCATTAAAAAAAAATCTCCAAACAAGAATACTATTGCAGATTATTATTGAAAAAATTATGTTTTAAAAATATCCTATTTATAGGATGTAGTGTTTAACTGTCCTCTCACATTAAAATGAATAATAACAAGAAAAATATAACAATTTAATAAAATTAATGGGAAGTTGTAATAAATAGTATTTTTACTATTTAAAGGATGATTTGTAGGATTCCCTTATAATAGCTTTAGTTTTTTTTAACCTCCAATAGTCCAATTAGATAAGTACATAAGGGTTGTAAGTATTTCTCTTTTTCCCCTTTTTTTTTTTTTTTTTTTTTTTTTTTTGTGTGTAAAAGGAAGATTACCAACTGTCTCCAAACCAGCCCCAAGCTAGACCCAAAAACATGAAAACATGGATAGGCCCATCTAAATCGTAAATGGGCCTAGGAAAACCGCACTCAGCCCAAAACAAAACAAAGACAAGACACTCCAGTTCCGGCCCAAATTTCCGCCAACCCCACAACCAAACATACCCAACCCCCTTCAACCCTAGATTTTTCTTCCGACTATATAAGCCTCATTTCATTCCCAGAACCCCAACTTCTCACTCCCGAGAGAGACCAGAGCAAAACCCTAGTTCTCCCCCCTTCCCTCTCTCTCGTCTCCAATGGCAGCTGCCGCCGCCGCTCGTCCCCTCGTCACCATCCAGGCCCTCGAGGGCGACATGGCCACCGACGCCTCCCAGACAGTAGCCCTCCCCGACGTCATGAAGGTCTCCATCCGCCCCGACATTGTCAACTTCGTCCACGCCAACATATCGAAGAACAAACGCCAGCCCTACGCCGTCAGCAAGCGCGCTGGCCACCAGACCTCCGCCGAGTCCTGGGGAACCGGCCGCGCCGTCTCCCGTATTCCCCGTGTTCCCGGCGGCGGTACTCACCGCGCCGGCCAGGGAGCCTTCGGCAACATGTGCCGTGGAGGTAGGATGTTCGCTCCCACCAAGATCTGGCGCCGCTGGCACCGTAAGATTAACGTCAATCAGAAGCGCTACGCCGTCGTCTCCGCCATCGCCGCCTCCGCGGTTCCCTCCCTTGTCCTTGCCCGCGGCCACAGGATAGAGTCTGTCCCGGAGTTGCCTCTCGTGATCAGCGACGCCGCCGAGGGAGTCGAGAAGACCTCGGCTGCGATCAAGGTTCTCAAGCAGATCGGAGCTTTTCCTGATGCCGAGAAGGCCAAGGACAGCCACGCGATCCGTCCTGGCAAGGGAAAAATGAGGAATCGCCGCTACATCAATAGGAAAGGACCTCTCATCGTGTACGGAACCGAGGGAGCTAAGCTCGTGAAGGCGTTCAGGAACATTCCTGGTGTGGACATCGTCAATGTCGAGAGGCTTAACTTGCTGAAGCTCGCACCTGGTGGTCATCTCGGGAGGTTCGTGATCTGGACCAAGTCGGCCTTTGAGAAGCTTGACTCGATCTACGGGTCGTTCGAGAAGGTTTCGGAGAAGAAGAAGGGCTACGTCCTGCCCAGGCCGAAGATGCTGAACGCCGACTTGGCTAGGATCATCAACTCCGACGAGGTCCAGTCTGTCGTGAGGCCGATTAAGAAGGAGTTCAAGAGGGCTCCATTGAAGAAGAATCCTCTGAAGAATCTCAACACCATGCTCAGGCTCAACCCCTACGCCAAGACCGCCAGGAGGATGTCACTTCTGGCCGAGGCCCAGCGCGTCAAGGCCAAGAAGGAGAAGCTGGACAAGAAGAGAGAGCCCATTTCAAAGGTATTTCTAATTCACTTCTTGCTCTTTAAGTTAAATTTATTGATGTTTTCTGTAAAATATTGTTGTTGTTTTTATCGAATGTAGTTGATGTTAGTGGGTGTGTGTTGTTAGATAATTGACTATTGCCTTTTGGGTTTGTTTTAATAGTTAAAGTTGCTGTCTTGTTAATCTTTCATACGTGTTTATGGATCAAGCGTGGCTTTGTTGGATTGTCTTTAATGTTAATGGTCCTATTTTGTTAGATGACTAAGTATAGTTTCTTGGGTTTAGTAGTTAAAGTTGTTGTCTTGGTGAACTGTTGTTATTTATGCGTTATTTTCATTTGTACATATTGGGTTCTCTTTGAAAGGTATTTCATTAGCCTTATTTGTTTTAGAAGAAAGTTTGACAAGCTCTTCCCTAGTAATGGTAATTTCTAATGTCATAGCCTCTTTGCTTGTAGTTTTCCTTCATAGGAGCTTTATAATGGTTGTTTCTAATGTGGCTATATTAGACACACGTTGGTTGCTCTTGGTGTTGATTTGACAAATATATATATTTTTCAATAGCATTTTCTTCTCTCTTTAAACAAGTGTGTTTAGTTTTTGGTATCTGTGATGTGTTTTCATTTAGGGTGATGAGTATGTCATTTGTTTGTAGTTTTTCATTTGTGGAGGTAGTTATTTATGCGCCTGTATTGTTTTCCTTTTGCCCTTGAACCAGGAGGAGGCTGCTGCTATCAAGGCTGCAGGCAAATCGTGGTACCAGACGATGATCTCCGACAGCGATTATACCGAATTCGAGAATTTCACCAAGTGGTTGGGAGTCTCTCAGTGATTGCATTTTTACTTTTTCATATCTTGAGACATTGTTTTGATACTTTTTGTTTCGTGTTAATTTTGTGTTTGAAGTCGGGAGGAAGATGAGTGGAATAATAGGGAGAATTTTGACTAATTGTCTTTTCCTCTTCTTGTGTTCTCCGTTTTCCTTCTAGATTGAAGAGTTTTTACTTTTTATTATCAGTATTGGATTCTGATATTTTAGATTTCATAGTTTAGTTGGTCAAATCTGTTTTTCTTGGCAAATCTAGGCTGGTATGAAATATCGACATTCTATTTATGTTATTTCATAAACAATTTTCCAACTGTCTTGTCTTGTTGGTGTTTCTTTTTTCCCATGATTTGGTTATATTATCAACACTCTGTTGATTGTTAGTTACCTTATTTTGCACTCGAGTAAGATGGATTTTACCAATATTTGGCTTGGGCACTTGTACATCATTGATTTGCATGTTCTACTTAGAATTCTCGGAATGAGTAAATTTTGGGGTGTTTGGCATTCAATCTTAACTCAAACTAAAATGTACTTTTTCATCTCAATTTTTGTCTTTTTTTGAATAAGTTTTTCGTCTTTTCTGAAAAGTCAACAAAATTTACAATTGAAACTTAAAAATCTTAACTCAAACCTAAACACCAAACACCCCATTAGGTGAGGATTTTTTGCCATTAAAGACAAAAATTCAAATGTCATTTGATTGCTCCATTTTTAATTGTTTCAATTAGAATTACCATTCAAATGTAACTACTCAAATGTTTGCAAATGGTTGTGTTAAACGGGTGCAAAAGATTTTTTTCTCTCTCCAATTCAATCTCTCCAAGTAGAATCGGACAGTTACGTAAATTTTTTTTTTTTTTTTTTTTTTTTTTTTTTTAAGGGGCTCATTCAGTTCTTCCTTTACTAACATTATTGGAGGGACAAGAAAGACCGTATAAACAAGAGTCATATGAGTCAAATACCATTTGGTTCGTTCTTGATATCGACTAGATGTATAAGCTAAACAAAGGATACGGATTTACAAGGGCACAAACATTTGCTTGCCATTTGCATTAAGTAGGGAATTACACCAAAGAACAAGATATTATTCGTAGTCTTCTTTACGGTTGCACCCTCCAATGAATAAAGGAGTTTCTGCAGGCATAGTTTTGTAGAGCTTCTTCCCCTATATTATGTTTAGTAGGGTTCTCATGGGGGGTCGATATAGCCCTTCTCATCATCTTCAAATTTTTCATTCTGTTTGGGACCAACAACATCAATAATCATGTCCCCATATCAAGCCAATGCTGTTTTTGAAATTGTGCCGCTCATTTTGATGAAGTGTAACATGGTTATTTATGAATTGCACGGATTAACTTTGTTTTATAATGTTCGACAAAAGAAAAATATATATATAAAACTAGTTACCATCAGCAGTAATAATCATCACAATTGGATCATCATTCATTTTTAACTGTTAGAAATTGACAAAGTAAAACTATGTCGAACTATGTCATAATCATCAAGTCTTGGATTGGCCTGATTGAAAATGTATGGTAATGAATTTGTCCACAAAGATAAATAAGGATACCTCCACACTTGAGTCAGAACACCACTCGAAAAAGGTTATGGCCTCTGGTATTTCTGACATTTGCATTTGTTACCTTTTATCATGTAGCCACTGATTTATGATATTTTCACGTTGTGAAGCAACTTTTCCCGTGACAAATAGGCCTTTTAGACTAAAAATTTCTTCAATATTTACATTTTTCTTCATTTGATAGTATTAAGTTTCTGTCAAATTGACCTGTTGCTCAAAATTTGTACTCTAAAGGCAAATAATTGAATTATATATATATATATATATATATATGTTATATCAATTAGCATGAGGCCCGATATTCTCAAACCAATATGATTGAACTTTGTGGCTCAAAGGAATCATGCCATCTACTAGTGAAGTAGAAGAAATATGTCAATTCAAGCAGTGAGCACATACTGAGCAAAGCCAAGAAAAAATTTAATAAAAGTACAAAATCCTAGAACCAGTACAGCCTCAGCCTTGCAACTTGTGTCCCTTCATTCCTAGTTTGATCATAATTTCTCCTCGCATTCCACCTTTGACATTAACCTTTCCCTGCCCTCTATCTAACTCAAAGTTCTTCCTACCTAGACCAATTCAAAAGACAAACTGAGGTGTTCTGTTCTCGGGTTCTAGGGTTTTTAACGAACAAAATAGAGCTCGGCATGAATGAAGACTTCATATGAAAAGAGATCAGTGGAGCATCTATATTGAAGGCCAACTTGGGTTGTCCAGTGGCAGATACAAAGTTGAAGTGCCTCAGAGAAGCATTAGTGATGCTGAGGTGCTTCTTGTTGGAAAAAATGGTTTTCAACCGTTTTGAGTAGCCATTTTAAGGTTCAAATTTGAGTGGGACCTACTTTGTAAAAGTAATATGTCTTGGTGGATTTGGTATTCCGCCGCGAAGAGAACGAAATCATATATTGGTATGTTCAACATGGTAATTGGGTGAATGAGAAATTGATTCTCAAATGTGCACCCATGAAATTGGGAATGTTGAAAAGTGGCAAAGGAAAAAGCGCTAGCCCCACATCAAAAAATGATAAAAGCCTTTGCTTCTCCTTTATCATATAAAAGGAGTATAGTTGGAAATTAATGAAAGTTATTGTTCCTCCTAATCTTATATAATCGAGTCGCCTTTTCATTTTCAAACATACGAAAAATTCGTAATCTTTTGTGTTCTCTCTAGAGTGCTTAGGTTTTCAATGTGATAGGATTCAAGCAAATTTTAGTTCGCTGGAAGTAGTTCGTGGTGCTCAATTGCTACTTGTAGTCGTTGTGACAAATATGTGCTACATGTGCCTCGGCTTCTGCTCTAAGTTTCCGTTTCCAATTTAGCTATTTATATTGATATCTGTTTTATCTTATTACAATTTTATTAAATTTCTATTATTTTGTGATTATTATTTCAATTATAATTTTGTTCATATTCCAATTTATGTTCCTTGTATCATATACTTGAAACTCTCAAGAGAGGACAACTTGGCTAGAAATTTGTGCAACCACTTTGGCTCCACGTAGCAACCAGTTGGAAGACTCTTGACTGCATTAGCTTTCTTGGGAAGCAAGTCTGCATTTCGGAGTGAGCAAGAAACAAAGTCAAGGGTGTCCAATGAGTTGCACCCGTCTAGACGAGAATGTAGACTTTCACCGTGCATGATACAACTATCCATATGTAGATTCTTTAAGTTTGGAAGATCGATAATCAAGATACCGTTAAACTCCAATTTATGTAACTTGAGAACTGCCAACGTGCTCGAGTGTCGTACTGATAGAGATACTGAAAGGAATACCCAAAATAGATTATAATTTCAAGCATAACTCGAACTCTTTGAGATTTCTTGTCAAAGAGTACTTCAACGAATGAGCTTGTTCTTCACCAGTTACATTCACATCTAGCCTGAAAATGTCGACAGGAGTGTTTGAATCTCTAAGCCGGAGATAATTGTTGACCCGTGTTATGAAGTTTTCCATAGTCCTCCTGTCATATTCCGCTCCATTCCTCACAACCACGTTGCTGAAATCCAGGACTCGTACAAACTTCCACAAGCGCTTCCAACACTTGGACATCATAGCGAGACGAACAGTGTCGTTGGACGGAAGAAACGACGACACATGTCCAAAGACATCTCTCGGAAGTTCTAGTAATCCGCCATCCTATCGATCAATAGGAACAAAATATTATAGAACCGGTATCCTAATGCATATACCACGATGGAAAGGCAGGAAAAAAAAATAATCATAGCAAGTGTCAGGCCAATCAATCAAGGCGTGAGCCTCGGTTTCAAAATTGTAATTCTAAGAAATCCTAAAAAAAAATTAATAACTCAACTAAACACACACATAGATAAGAAACAAACTATAAGCAAATCACATACCGAAGTCCTGTCAACAACAACTTTCTCAGCATCCTTGGAATCAATTTCAGGGGCCACCTAAAATTTACAGATTACAATGCCATAGGTTAGACAACTAATAGAATCTGTGAAGAAATAAAATGAACACACAAATATCGTTGGCGTATTAAGGGGCTCAAATCTTGGACGGAAACACAGGACACGGAGCACCAAGACCCGAAACACCCAAGAACTGGAGTACAAAGACATGGAGCATCAAGACCCAGAACAACAAGAATGGACATATAAAACGTGTTTTCAACACATATAAAACGTGTTTTCAACAAAGGAGTCGGAGCTCCAAGGTCTTTTAAGAAAACACAAAACCATTTTTGATCAAAGAGACAAACATATAATCATTTACAAATGCAGCCACTCTAGCTCACTCAAAAGTTCCTCCAAGAGCAATTCGTTATCAATCTTCATGGGACCTATGTTAATTTATAGGACAAAAAAAACGAAACAAAACTAAACTAAAATGAGTTCATGATTTCAGTATATCACAAATTAGCAAATTGAAGAAACAAAAGAACAATAATTATTTTTACAAAGAAAATAAACAAAGGAAAAAGCAAAATGTTCACCTGCAGATAGTTGATGGACTCAAGAAGATTGCAGTTAGATTTCCAGGAGATGGAGGGTTCTGTTGTATCAGTTTAACAAGAGAACCAGCTTTAGCAAGGGCATCAGGACAAGTGATGGAAAAAATATGAACCTCTTCAAGTCCAATTTACCTCTTAATTAGGTCCAAGTTCGCCTCAAGAACCTCCATCTCCCCAAAGGGTAGCCTCAAGTCCAATGCCTGGATCCCAACTGCAACCGCCTCTTCTTTCTTGAAGCTTATAAAAGGCATACATAGCTTCCGTATCATTTTAAAATCGTCATTTGGACCAACATAACTATTTTTCTGTATGCCTTCCAATGTCTCCCCATCATCAGTCGAGGTAAATATGGAATTGCTATTGTCGAATCTCATTCGAAGCATTCTCAAACACTCCACTTTCCACCCGTCAAATTGCTCGTTGACGTATATCAATCCCACTAGCTTGTTGTCCTCTTTCGAAGACATAACTGGTGCAACTTTCTTCTCGTTACCTTTCTTCGAACCTGAAATTTGCTTGTGAAGCTGCTTTCTCATCACATCTATCGAGTCCTGCAAGTACTTATTTGTTTTTTTCAGGGTTAGATCCGGAACATCTGCCACGGGCCAACCAGCATTTATCACAAATCCTTCCTTCTTCAAAATCTCCCTCCATACATATACTCTGCATAGTGCGGACAGATTGGTGTGATAAGCCGAGTCTGCACATCCATAAACCTCCTCACAAGATCACGGTTCATCCCACCAGTGCCACATGAAAACCTGTACTCGTCCCTGGCAGCTTGAAGGTCATAGAAGCCTGTCTTGAGCGCTTCCCGAAACATGAGTCATGGTAATTCTGCTCGGTTGTGGTGACAGCAATGTCCATCTCGTTGGCAAAGACACGGTCAGCATAAGTGGAAGGAGGGCCCGACCTCAAAGAAGAGTCATCAGCGGCCAGAAATGCTTCGATCCACACGATTTCTTTTGTGAGTCGCAGGATGGCAGCGTTTGCAGTCTCAAAAACGAAATTGGCATCATCAACACCATCACCAGCATTGGCCAAAGAGAATCGTGTAGCATCAGCAGAGAACTCCTCGATTGCCTGGCGTAGTGTTATAAAGTTTCCCATGGACTTTGACATCTTTTTGGAGTTGAGCATGATGTGGCCGTCGGCTCTGAAGCCACGAGGCCAGTGATGCTTGGCCATGATTGCCTTGTGGTTATAAATAGAGAAAGTGAAATGGTTCTGGATTAAATCCTTACCAGAACCTCGGATATCAAAAGGGTACCAATACTCAAACTCCTGCTTCATCTTCTAAAGAATCGACGAAGGGACATCAGATGAAGTTGGATAGGGGCCGCCGCAGAAAATAAAATCCCAAACCTCATCAGTCAATTGGTCAGGTGCAACTGGAGATCTACTGGTTCCATACATGTCTTCGTTGTGCAACAGATGAGCAATGGTGTAATAAGCCATGTAAAGAGTTGAATCCGACAATGACTTGACCAAGAACTGTTCGTCCCTGGGAATGCGAGTTCTAAGCCCAAATGACCGTGAGCAAGCCCACTGGTTAAGCCAACTCAAGGTATGCTCAAACCTGTGTCGAGTCTCGTCAGAGAACAAATTCACGTTGGCCAGGTACTCCTCAGCCAGCTTCTTCCATTCCGGATCACCGTATGTGATGTACCATTGATCCGTTAGAGCAACAACACGTTCATCACCAGATCGTGATGTCACACGCTCCTCCGGTTCACTATACATGATTGTCTCTCGCCCGTTTCAAAAAGCTTGTTCTTGATGTTCAGGTCCAAGCAAACTTTTTCATCGTTCACACCATACTTGGCTTCGAGAGTTGATTTTGATATCGAAAGTTGTAGAGCCTTGTAGTGGTTAGGAACATCACTAGGTATGCTGGTAACGATTCCGGTACCTTTGTCAGTCGGGACGGTCAATGGGGGAAGCGCATAGTTGACGTCTACATGGAATGCAAGAGGAGACTTCAACTCAAGGCCAATCAAGTCCTCAACAGTGAGCTCAACCAAGCAAGTCGGTTTCTGCGGGACCCTAGAGTACTTCTGATAAGCAAGATTAAGAGCTGCTCTCTCTGTGAGAATGGAGACATCAGTTTTATTGATCTCAAAAGCTCCATATTTACCATCAGGGGAAACCCGTGCACTTGTTTGCCCATACATGGTCTCGGGTCTCAAAGTTACTGCGGCGAGAAACACTTTTTTGCCCTCCAACACCCCCATTTTAGGAGGAAAAGGTTGCAGCACCTCCATCTTGATGACGGTGTATTTCAATTTCCTCATCTGCCACCTAACAAAGGAATCGAAGAAAGGGTTCTTGTCGGTCGTGACAAACGAACGCCTCCAATCCACACCTAAGCTAAAGTCCTCAAGGTCTTCCATTGCAAAGATCAAAGCATGTGAAAACTACTTCAAAAAGCTCAAACTTCTTCACATGTGATGATTCAGTGTTTTTGGTTACTATCCTCTATATATATGTGTGCGCGCGCGCGCACGTTAATTTATTAAATAGAATTTAATTTTGTATCCTTTTTTTTTTTTTAATTTTGATCATTCCTATAATTTATATACTGTAGTAAAATCAAAGTCGGATAACAATCTATTTATTTTATTTATTATATTACTATATTATTATTATTATTATTATTTGGTAATAAGAGGAAGAACAGATGATCTTAAAAAAATGATATTTTAGTTTTCTAAAATTTTAAATTTTAAATATTGTAATAATGATGTCATTGGTAATTTTTACAAGAGTTTTTTTGGTCATGGCAAATATCAATCCACCATACCTCCTAATTATCCCAATATTGTCAAAGTCCAGCCCAGCCCAGTACTTGTTCATCTTCCCGTCGCCTTTAGCTACAGATCCAACAACTGAAATTGACACCCCCCCTCTCTTTTTTTTTTGGTGTTTTTGTTTCTTGCTAAAGAAAATTTACTTGTTTAGGATTTTTCAAATGAAATTGACTTAATTCGGATTTTTTAACTAGACATTTGACACTTCACCTAACCCAGACAATCGCCTCTCCTATTTAGAATTTTCAGCGCCTATGATTTATTATCTTGTAATTTTTCACTTGTAATTTTATTATAGAAAAATAATGCAATCTTGCATTCGTGCTTTCTAAGCTTATCGTTATTTAGCACTTTAGTCCTTTTCTTTTTCTTTTTCTTTTTTTTTAAATGTCCTTGAATTTTTCGTATACTTTTCTAAAATTTAACTATTTTAATGGTTCTATTCTTTAAAAATAATTATCTAAAACAAATAGGAATGAAAATGCCAAAAGACCAAAAACAAGGCACAAGTCAAGTGCTAAACACTCCAGTATACATGACTTTTCATAATGTCTTGAGTAACCTCGAATCCAAATATAATAATTACACTACCATGAAATTTGACTTACCGATATAAGGTCGTTGAAATGGGAAAAAAAATCGTTGCAATTTTGTCTTACTATCTTTTGTTTTCTTGTGTGTGTGTGTGTGTGCGTTTTATATATATATATATATATATATAATTTTCTTGCCGTATTTCTACCTTGTCAAAATTACTTGAAGAAATTTTATTTTCTCTTTGTAATATGTACGCATAAATGATTTCCGAGAAAGATTCATTTGGGATCATGTTTGAAAACGGTATTTTGAAGGTTATAGATTGTTTGAGTTTTGAAAATATACGTTTAGTAAAAATAAACTGTTTAGAGTGAAAACATGAAATAACTTGAAATTTGTTTAGAAAAAAATTAGTACTATTAATTTTGTTTTATTTCTCTCAAGATTCTATGTAATTTGAAAAAAAAAATCATTTTATTTCCACTTCAAATAATAAAGTTATGAATTTTAAATTTTGAGTTTTTAAATATGTTAATAAAAATGAATAATAAAATTACAGAAAAATGACAAATTTTTTTTTTGAAAACTATGTTTACAAATGTGATCCAAAATGGGGCTTGAATGACTTACAAAACGACAAATCAAGGGTGGCCTAGTGCCGCTTTGGAGTTATAAATTGACCAAGTGTTCTAAGACTCTGTACTTCTAAAAATAACTACACTACCCAACTGTGTATACACTATTTTATTATATGCTACGAATACGTCTATGTACACTAATAATTTGCTAATATTTTGGTTGACTCTTTGAACCTGTTTACCTTATAATTCTATTCCATATCGCCCAAAGGAAAAATCCGCTCCAAATACGCCACTAATTATTGAAGGAATTCTACAAATAGCACACTCCAATAGTTAGAAAAAGGATTAATTTCATATTCGATTTTTCAATTTTGGGTTCAATTTCCTTGTAGTGCTTAGATTTTAAAACATCTAAGTACCAATCCTCAAACAAACAATATGTTCCATAGTAATCATTCCTTAATCCACTCAAGCTAACGTGAGTTTGAGATCATGTGCAATTTGAGAATTTGCAGTTTCTAAAATTGAAATTGAATTTTAACAAAAATTTAGGAACATAAAAATTATTATAAATACTTATAAAAATTCTCTTTTGATATTTACATGGTATTTACAATATTTTAATTGTGTTTTGGATCAAAGATTAATGTAGGATAAATTAATAGTTCGATGATCAACCATCCAAATGTTAAAAATTTATTAGGAAGGTGTAACATGTAAGTGCAATAATACGGTAAACTTGATTTATAAAATAATGCTCCCTAAAGTAGAAAGGAAAAAAATATTTTAATAAGAGATAGATAAAAGTGTAGAATGGAAAGTAAGAAACCATTATGAAAAAATATAAGAAAAAAGTGATGATATATTTGAGGAAAAAATTATTTTAACAATATAAGTTGAAAGGAAGAAGGATAAGATTTCAGGGAAAAGGGCAAAAAAAAAAAAAAAAAAAACCTATAAAATGATCAATATAAATGATGAAATGTTTGGATAGGAACCAAATGAAACTATTATATATAAAATTAATTAAGGGCATATAAGAAAGGAAATGCTATTCAAATAGGGGCACATTTGTTAAAGAAAAAAAAATCAAAGGGCAATTAGGAAAAAAGATAGTTATAAAAGTAACTTTCAAAACATCTAAGAAAAAAATTGAGGAAATATTTGAAAAAATTATTACATCGTAGGGAAAATAAGAATAAAAATATATTTGGACACATTTAAAATAGACTTTTTTGTACGGATACTCCCTGAACTATTTGAATTTGGCAATTAGTCCTTGAATTAAAAATTGTGACAATTGACCCCTTGAACTTGATAATGTGTTGCAACGTTAATCCCTCTTATAACATCTGTTAAATCTTGGATGTTTTTTGGGTACATGACTTACATGTGACCTTCTTTAAGGGGTGTGGTTGGTCATTTTGTTCAAATTCATTTTTAAAACTTAAAATTTACTCAAAGAAAATTAAGAAGAAGAAAAAAACTGAAGACTTGTCATTTTCTTCTTGTAACTCGAGTTTTGAGTTAATTTGTTTATCTGAACATTAGATACAATGCTTCCCAATCAAAATGGTTATCTTTGACATGATATTAAACACTTTATGAGCAACATCTAGAGATTTAGCATAAAAAAAAAAAGTAAGGATAATAGCCCAAATATAATCTAATCCATAGCCACAAACCACCTTGTGCAAATGAACTCATTTTCGAAGTCCCAAACAGAAAATATCTAACATCCAGTGATGGAAGTCCATGGTTGCCGTGAGTGATTGGTCCATGGTTGCCGTGAGTGATTGGTCCATGGTTGCTTTCAGGTGTGGAGATGTGAGCATCAAAAAAAAAAAAAGAACAAAACAAAAAAACCTTAACCCCGCCCTGCGATTTCTCCCACACCTGTGAGATTTGACATCGCACATGCCCCACACCCTTCGTGAGATCTGTTGGCGTCGCAGCAACCTCCCACCCCACGTCAAATTTGATGTCCCAACGGAATCGTATTTGCAGCACTTTCTTTTCTTCTTTTTTCTTGACCAAATCTTGCAAGCATTTTGATTTTTGATGGATAAAATGGGATGAACAACGGCAATCATGGAAGGTGAAGGGAAAGTGCTGGGCTTTTTTTTTTTTTTTTTAATTAAAGAAATCAATTTTTTATTTTGTTAATTTCCAATTTTACCCAGAGAAATGGTGCGTGTGAGTAGCACATGGATCATTCCGTCCAAATTTTTTTAACCTTGTTACTGATTGGTTGTGCCAGGAATCCCAAATTTAGGGGTCTGATTGCCATGATTTTAAGCTCAAAAACTAAATTGTCAAATTAAAAAAAAAAAAAATTATTAGGTATTTGTACAAAAAATATATAGTACGCTGATTGGGCCATAAGATTTTAAAGAAAAAGAAAAAGAGAGCGAGCAAAAAGATTTTAAAAAAAATGGACAGAAAACAAAAAAGAAAAAAAAAAAAGCACAAAACGACAAAAAAAACATGGAAAAGAAGAAGAACAGGAGGAAGTTTGTAGCAAAATTATTGGTAAATATAATATGGATAGTTAAATAAATGAGAATCATATATATAAATTATGAGAAATATGTTAATTTAACGAGATTTGATTAAAAAATCAAAAGATATTTCTATCTTAAAATTTAGGAAAATTTGTAGTTGTTGGTTTGATGAAGGAAAAAACGAGTTCTATGATTGATTACGTATGATTTTAAAGAAAAAGAAGAAAGAACGAGCAAAAAGATTTTAAAAGAAAAACATGGACAGAAAACAACAAAAGAGAAAAAATAAATAAATAAATACAAAACGACAAAAAAAATTGAAAAAAAAATTTGTAGCAAAATTGAGAATCATATTATTGGTGAAATACAATATGAATCGCTAAATAAACGGGAATCTTGTAAATAAGTCATGAGAAATATGATAATTTGACGATATTTGATTAAAAAAGCAATTGTTTAAGATGTTTTTTTATTTTTTTTACCATAGAATTATTTTTTTTTTTATTGTGGTAAGATTTTAGTTATTGGACTTATTTTTAACCATATAATAGATGAGTACCCACATCCCAAATTTACAACGTGCAATTCAACTTGTTCCTAGGGCTGGCAATACGGGTCGTAACATAACGACATGATTTGAAAACGACACGAATTTCACAGGTTCGGATTGGGAAAAATAGGTGTCGGGTCAAATTCGGGTTACCTGAATTAGACATAGAAAAAACGGGTCGTGTTCAGGTTGGACCCGTAGAACCCGAACACGACCCCATTTTCATGCGGGTCAATTTCGTGTCAATTTCGGATCCGACCCGAACAGGACCCAAGTCCAACCCGAAAAAATGTTTGATATGCTTAACAAAAAAAAAAAAAAAAAAACCTAAAGCCCCTTTACCTTTAGTCTTTATATTTGTCTACTAGAACTCAGTATTTTGTTAATATTATGTTGTTTGAATTTAAACTTTTTTTATCTTTGTATTTGGATTTGTGGACTTTATTATGATGTTTGTATTATAATAGGATTTTGCCTAACTATGATTGTGAACTTTGCACTTGAGTTGGAAGTTTAATTTTATGATTTTGTATTTAAAAACAAACCTCCAAACTTGTTGTTTTGTCAATGGTATGTTCTTGTTGAAGGTAAATTATTATTCTTCTAAGTTTTTTTATAAATTTATGATTTAATTTTGCTTAAATTGAATTGATTTTTGTGTCAAATTCAAGTTATGGATTCAATTTGGGTCAAATTCGAGTTGCGGTTTCAATTTGGGTCAAATTCGTGTCACGGGTTTAGTTCGTGTCGTGAGTTGCATGTCAAGTTCGGTTCGTGTCATATCAATCTGTTACGGGTTCGTGTTGCGGTTTGAAGAAATTTTCGTGTCACGGGTCGTGTTCGGATTGGGAAAGAAAAAAATCGACACGGCTCTAACACGACATGAATCCGACACGTGACACGAATTACCACCTCTACTTGTTCCTGTTTAAAAACTGTATCATTGAAATTTGATATGACCAAAATTGTTGTTCCTAACCATAGTGGAAAAAAAGATACTTTCGATTGTAGAAATAAGGAACTTCAATGGTAAGACATTTTAGTTTGCACTATCGATAATGAATTTTTGTTTTAGTGATTTAAATTTTTAACAATCTAATATATGATTATAATAGTTATAAGTTAAACACTATATATTATTAAGATAAACACTCGTAAAAAAGACTGTCAAAATTAATGGATTTAAAGGTAAATAAATTTATTTTTAAATAAGTTTTTTTAACAAAAAAACCAAATTTTTTGAAAGATAATTAAACGACCTTTTTTCTTTAAAATGATCAATCACTGATTAACTAAATAACATTATTAATTTAATTAATATGTGATTAATTGTAGTTAATAATTTGTTGATCATAATGTAAATCTTAAATTTTAAAATCAATCACTGATTAATTATGGTTAATTTAATTAAATCTAAAAAAAATTACCATTTTACTAAATAAACAAAAATTCAGCAATCTATTAGATTAGTGGATCAAAATAGATCATATAACCTAATTTTTCTAAAATTAATCTAATAATTAAAAATGAATTCTAAATGATAAAAATAATAAGAAATCGTTCTGTAAAAGGACCTATCATATCATATTTATAAAGTTTTTCCTTTTTTTTTTATAATTTTATAATTCACTTGTTTTTTTATGGGCAAGGACATGCTGGCCATTCTCTTGACATGAAGAGGACAATTTTGGCAAATAGAGAGGTAACCTTTATTTTTTTCCCATTTTTTTAGTATTTACCACGTCCAGTAAAGAACTTAAAAAAAAAGTGTACTGTGGACAGTGTCATTTTGGCCAATGGTACACGCATGTTGTAAAGATTATAGTACATTTCCTTCCTTCGACCCTTCAGAAAAATCAATCACTAGACTACAATGAATAGAACCAAACACAATAATTTACTCACATAAAAAGTAACTCACTGACACTCTCTGAGTTCTATTATTCTATCTATTTCACTTTTTTTTTCCTCTCTCTCTCACTTTCTCTCTCTTTTTCCCCTTCTAAACAAACACATCTTTTTTTTTTTTTTTGGTGATATTTTAATATGTATTGTCACAAATAATGCAAAATTCCCAAATAGGAAATATGAGTTTTTATGGCATTTTTTTAATTTGTTTATAACGAGTTCAATCAGAAAAGGAAATATGCGTATTTGATGAAACATGATTTAAATTTAGTGGTTCAAGAATAACCAATTCTAAAAAGGAGTTTCTTTTGTGCTCTATCACGTTTTTTTTTTTTTTTTTTTTTTTAAATTTCAAATACAATATCTGAATAAATAATTGTAGTAATAGCATGGTAATATATTACTGTACTAAAAAAAATCGACATGTAATTCTGGAATAAACATTGTATAATAATTAGTAAGTTTCAAAATTAACGTACAAATTTGTGATTAGTTAAAAAAATTAACAATAATTTGTAAATTAATAAAAGATATAACGTTACTTTCAAAAATTCAAAGAAAAGTGAGGTTAATATGTTTTTGTTAATTTATTTATTTGATAGATAAACTTACATATTATATTTTATTGATAAATATGATAACTCATATGTTTTATATATTGTTATTCAAAAATTAAGACTCAAAGTGATGTTTGTAATTTTTTTTATTTAGAACTTAAAAATGAAAATTCAAACTCTTTAATTTATGATGAAATCAGATATAAAAATATTATTAAATTAGGTATGTAATTACGGTATTATTATTGTTATAACAACATAGAGAAAGAATATAAAAAAAATTGTAAAGGAATTAGAAAATGATAACCTTAAAGGAAAAAAAATATATGAATAGGAAAGTAAAAGAGAGAGAAAAAAGAAAAAAGAAAATACAAGAAGAAAAAGGAGGGACCCTCCAAAGTCCCAACTCCACTCCTCTCTCTGTCTCTCTCTCTCAATAGTGAAAACAGTCCTTGTTCTTAGCTGCATAGCCAAAGATCAACAACACCAACATACACACACACCACCACCACCGACACTATTTATCTCTCTCTCTCCTCTCTCTCTCTCTCTAGATTCCTTCTTCGCCGGGGACCTAAAGAATGGCTTAACCACCTTCTCTTCCTTAATATACACTAACCAACCAGATCATCAAGCTTTAGAATGCCTCGCTCATTTCACTGACCACCTTCTTCTTCTTCTTCTACTTCTCCTTCTTCTTCATCGTCGTCGTCGCCGTCGCCGGTGTCATCGACCCACTGAGTTTTTTCTGGTTTTTTGGGTCTCGCCGGAGCAACAATGCTTGTCGACCTGAACCTCAGCGTGGCCTCGTCCGACACAGCGTCGGATTCCGCCGAGAAGCGTCTTGAGAGCTCCGGAAGCTTCAACTCCTCCTCCTCCTTCGACGACTACTACTCCTCCTCCGACGCCGATCGCGTTCGGACGATCGACCTCTTCCCGGTCATCGGACGAGCCTCGACCGAGAAGGAGAAAAACTCCTCGCCGTCGTCGTCGCGGAGGGAGTGGCTAGGGTTGTCGACAACGTCGACGTTCTCGGAGGGGAGTTTCGGCTGCCCGGCGGCTCCGTCGCCAGCGGTGGTGAAGAAGAGCCGGCGTGGACCGAGGTCTCGAAGCTCCCAGTACCGAGGCGTCACGTTTTATCGAAGAACGGGACGATGGGAATCCCACATTTGGTTCGTGATTGGCTGATCATTCCTTCAAAATTCCTTTCCTTCGAAAACAGCCAAAAAAAAAAAAAAAAAAAACTCTCTCTCGCTCTCCCTTATATATCTCTATTTCTCTATCTCTCTCTCTCTGTGACTTTGTCATTCTCAGATTATTTTTATTTTTATTTTGTAGGGATTGTGGGAAGCAGGTGTACTTGGGTAAGGAAAATTTCTTCATTAACAGATAAGATTACCCAAAAGGGATTATTATTATCAATATTGATAGTATTATAATTAGGAGTTTTAGTGAATTACAACTATTATTATTATTTTTAATTTCATTTTTTTTTTGCTGGTTTTGTTGAAATATTTTCAGGGGGATTTGACACTGCCCATGCTGCTGCTAGGTAAAAAAAGAAAAAGAAAATTACTCAATAATTCATGTTAATAAATTTAATTTTTTTGTTTGTATTTTGATGGGAATTTTTTGATTTGGGGTTTGGGTTTTTTGTGATAAATAATATCAGAGCTTATGATCGAGCTGCAATAAAGTTCCGTGGACTTGATGCTGATATAAACTTCAATATCAGTGACTACGATGAAGATATCAAGCATGTGGGTGACAAAAATTCAAAAAAGAAAAAAAATTTCAAAATTTGTTTTTGTGTTCTTTTTGGGTGTTGAATTTTGAATTGTTTTTGCAGATGAGCAACTTCAGCAAGGAAGAATTTGTGCATATCTTGCGCCGGCAAAGCACCGGATTCTCGAGAGGAAGCTCCAAGTACAGAGGAGTGACTCTGCACAAATGTGGACGATGGGAAGCTCGCATGGGCCAGTTTATGGGCAAAAAGTGAGAGAATCTCTTATCCATTTTTATTTCTTATTTCAATGGTCGTATGGATCACTGGCTCGAGACTGTTTTTGGAGGCAATTTAGTAGTAGTGTCCCTAGCATTTTTTTCTTTTAGCATTAGCCCACTTGTGTGATTTGTTGTAGAATGTTATCTCAAATTGAACTAAGAAGAAGCTATTTTTCTTTTTCTTTTTTTTTCTCTTTTTTTTTTGTTTTTTTTTGTTTTTTTTTGTGTTTTTGTTTTTCTTCTTTATCTTGGTTGTGAATTGGGAATTTGGTTTTCATTGAGAATTGTGGTCTCCATTGCTTGGCTTGCAGGTATATTTATCTGGGGCTATTTGATAGCGAGGTTGAAGCTGCAAGGTGTAAACATTTATATATACGTATATGTATATATGGGCACTCTTTACCTCTTAAATTCCTTGTGTAACTACCTTGATCTCAAATGTAAAATGGTATTTCTGAAACAGGGCTTATGACAAGGCTGCCATTAAGAGCAACGGAAGGGAAGCGGTTACGAATTTTGAGCCAGGAACATATGATGTGGAGATGATGTCCGAGGCTGAGTGTGAAGGTTTTGTGTTTTCTAGATAGTTCATTTCGTTTGTAATTGCTTGTAGTTTTCTCTTGTTTTATCGGGTGTTCATTTCTCTAATCTCTATCAATGTGATGTTGAAATGCGTTATCGTTCGGTACAGGCGGCAACCAAAATCTTGACCTTAACTTGGGTATTGCTCCCCTTTCTCTTTCCAATGGCCCAAGGGAAAATGTTGAAACGACTGGCTTTTACTTGGAGCAGGGATGCAGTGACCTTCATGTTCATATGAGAGACAGGGTAATCTTGAGATGAACTTTTCTACCTTCCTCAGCTCAACTGTTTTATTTTGTTTTTGCATCTATAATTAGTTTGACATTTTATTCCGTTAAAAGACTGAGAACTTCGCGGCCACGACAACTAAACTCCCTCATGGCTCTGGAATGGCCTCGGAGCAATTTTCAATCATGAGTGGCATGAACTCCCATTTCTTTCCAAATGATATGGTAACTTACTTTTAAGGCTGCCAATTCTATAATTTTCTGAATGTTGACTAATGACAAGTTTTGATCAAATTATGGAATTCTAGTTGGCACTAAATTGACATCTTTTTCACTATTTTTCTATTGAAAGGAAAGTGCAATAGAGAAGGGGACGGATATTAATTCTTTGCCAAAATGGTCGTGGCAAATCCAAGGCCTAAATGGGAGAGCAGCTGCTCCTCCAATGCCGCCGCTCTTCTGTACTGCAGCATCATCAGGATTCCCTTCTTCGGCAAACACTTCAACGCCATCATCAGCTGCCGGAAATCAGCTTCAGTTTACGAATCCACCGATCCTCCGTCACCATTTCCCGCCATCAATTGCCAACTCCAACAACTTGCCGCATTTCTATTGCAGGAGCTGAAAACCACCGAGTACTAACCAACCCGTTTGCGAACATCGATCTCTGAGTAGGAGGCTAACAAGGATATAGAGAAAACATTCCTTACTGATTTTGTTCACTCGAGCAGATTTGTGTGGTTGATATTTTCTTCTTGTAAAACCTTTTGTCAAACTTGGATACCTTTTCTTTTGTGGCATCTTAAACTTCAAAATGATGCCCCCTTTGATCAATGCCTTTAATGCTTGTGACTCTTCTCATGCTTGGCGCTCATGTCCATCAAGGCAATATCAAAGTTATTGACAAATGATTTTTCAACTTTCTCACTTTTCAACTTTGTGATGCCTCATATATATGTATATATACATACATGTATATACATATATACAGTATTCCTATATATTTATATATATATATATTCATATGTATATCTATATATTCATGGAAAAATTACATCATGGTTTTGTTGACCTTATTGCTTTATGGGATCGGCACAAGTTTAACAGCCTAAGATGATAATATAGGCAACCAAATAAGAGGGAGGCTCGTGGGTGGCTACACTCGTCCACTTCCATTTGAAAGGACAAAAGGCATACCTTCCTTTTGTTTTAACCATTTTTAACATTTCAAATGGGAATTTGAGAAGCAATATTACAAATGACATGAAATATTACAAAATGCTGTCATCTGTAACTTTTAGACAAAATTAATTTTTTTAACTATTTGAATGTTTATTTTTACAATGTTAAATATTTTCATCCAAAATGTTTTTATTCAAATATTTTCATACAAATGTTTCTCCAAAATTTAATCTTAAACCAAGAAAAATGAGTCTTCACAAATGTTTTCAACACGATTTTCACGAATCAGTCGTACAAGTGAAGGAGCATGTGTGATTCTCCAAGATCACACGTGAGCTTTTTATGTTCTTAGATATGCATTTCAATTCATGAAGTGTTGAGAAACTTTAAACTTGAGTACAATATATGATATTGCTTTGTGCACGCCATCACTACACAAAAAACTAGGAAAATATTATTGTCAATTGTCATTCAATTTAACGGTTTAATTAAAATTGAGTTACACGATATATCTATAGAAAATAGGATGTATCAAAGCTTCTTTCATAATTTTTACACTAGGCAATGTAGAAGTTGTTGCTTGGAGCAAAACACTCTTGGGACCCAAGGCATTTCTTATCAATTAGACACTTGTTGTTCATAGTCATACCAAAAGCAAATCTATATTGCGTCCCAAAAATAATCTTCGAAGGCTACAAAATGATGATGTTTTCATACTTTAATGATGAAAAATGTCATATTTCAATGGCAAATAGTAAACTTTAAGAGGGAAAAGAAGAGCTCCAAGGAAAATTTACATGCAAAGGCTGAGCTAGTAATAATCTCATTTTCCTGTCCATAGTTGCAATCATGCCACGTGGACAATTTGATATAGTTTTCATAATGATTTATCTACTTTAAGATATATATGTCGATATAATGCTATCTATAAGGCATTTCTTTATACCTTAAGACAAAATTGTTATTATACATAGTTTTGGGAATAGTCACTTTTTCGATGGCCATACCTATTCGGTAATGTAACTTTTAATTTAAATTTATGTTAAAGTTGATTGAGTTACAAATAATTTTTATGTGTATGCTAGCACAAAAAACGTGTATCAATAAAAATATTACACATTAATGACTTAATGTTATACACCATTAGTCTTATGTTATAAATATGGTTTCACAAGAATGTCAAACACGAGATCTTACTTGGAATTTTATTACTGTCTAATGTGAGAATTGTAACATGATTTTTATTTAATAAATTTTCAGATTCAAATAACTTTTTTTTTTAATCAAAAGAGTAGTCTTTAATCCAACAACTCTATTGATAATTGTAACTTTCTTTAAGGACTCATATAATTATTTGTTATTACTTAGCAAAAATATAATTATTTGTCATCAATATGTAGTGTTGTGTAATTTTATGTGTAACATATTATTTATTGAACCTTTTATTATAAATAAGATGTATGAACCGAAAATATTACAGCTTAATAATATCACGTTATTACGTATCAAAAAAATAATATCACGTTATTAGTCAAAATATAATATATTATCGGATCAATTACCATATATATAATATTAAGGGCCTGTTTGATGCACAAATTCAATTTGAGTTAAGTTGAAATTTTTAAGTTTGAATAATAATTTTTATTGACTTTTTTAGAAAAGATAAAAAAAAATTTCAGAAAAAATAAAAAATATGATGAAAAAAATACAGTTTAACTTAAATGGAACTTGTGTTCCAAACAAATCCTAAATATCCCTCTCTGGATCCCAAATTAGAGAAATCCGGATTCATTGGCTTTTGGCAGGGTCCATGGTACGCCTAATTAGCTCTACCTGCAACAGCCTGAATATATATGAGCAAAGCTTCAAAAAGCCTGGTGTACTTTTTACGTTTGAATAGTGAAAAATAATAACTATAATTATTATTAAGACTGATTATTCCAGTAATTAAGCTTCTGAATCTTTGTTGACCATTTTCATTTCTCTTTTCTCCATAGCTTCCACAGCTAGCCTAGGCTACAAGTATGTTCCAACGTACGACTTGCTAGTCTTTCATTTTTTTTTTCTTTTTTTAATTAACAAAATTTCTTATATGTGAATGTATATATTAAAAATTTAAAACGTGTAACACAAAATTATATTTTGACAAAATTAACATTATTTATTAATAAGATAAAAATATAATTTATATTAAAAGTTAAAATAAGTAACTGTTTTTTATAATTGGATTAATTTTTTATTGATCCACATATTATCGATGTCCAGTATCATTGTTCTAAAAATGAAAACTGCTTTAAAAATACGGGGAATGTTAAACACTTCACTAATAAAGGGTAATCTCGCATATAGGCCTATGTTGAGACACATACACTGTGATGATTTTTTTAAGTTCTAAATTTAGTACTGATACTAGTCCTGCATGGCTTGGTACTTGGCCGGAGAAGTGTTTTAGCCACTAGCTAGTAGTACTAGTACTAGTATTCTCATTCAAAATAATGGAGGAGTTTCTCTACGTAGGGTACTAAAAGGTCGTCTAGTAATGGCTTCGTTTGATGTCTACTGAATAATAGTACCTTCTTTCATTTTTTATCTTCTGGCTTTTTTGTTGCCTCTCTCTCTCTCTCTCTCTCTCTCTCTCTCTCTCTCTCTTCCTTTTGGGTTTGTGTTTTGTGAGCCCCCACTCTTGCTTTTCTGCTTGATATGATGATCATGGCACTGGTTGTTTGCTTACAATTTTGGACTTTAGAAGAAAAATATGAGTAAGCTTTTTTACCAGCAGTTTATTGTTTAAATAATTATTTGGCGTTTCTTTATGGGGAAAAAATATTTATTTAAAGTGGGTTGGTTCCGAAAAGGGTAAAATTCTTTTGAACTCTAAAACATAATAATTGCTATTCCATTTTGTGATGTCCTATAATTAGAAGAGTAACAAAGTTCATATAACGTTTTGATATAGGTATTCTGAGTTTTTACCCAAAGGCCATCGTTCTTTTCCTATTTTCCTTGCATATTTACTACTTTTGGTTTATTTTCATTATATGTCACACTTGACAAGAAAACAAACACTCCTAAATAAGTCGATTTGGATGAGTCGGGTTTTGAGAGGAGGGCGGAGCTCACGCTTTTCCCTTACAATCTGAGTCAACTGCAAATCTGTTTTGATTTAAGACATTTTAAAGTTAGGAAAAAATATTAACTAGTAGTCATCAATACTATTAGGGGGTGTTTGGTTCCTTAACTCAAATTCAAATTTTTCAACTCAATTTTGTCTTTTTCTGAAAAAGTCAACAAAAATTACTATTGAAACTAAAAAATCTTAACTCAAACTCAAACACCAAACACTCTCTTAGTAATTAATCAGTTAAAAGTTGTACAATATCTTAGTTGTAATTTGTGATCTTACATGGGAAATGACTATATAATTATTATTTGTTTGCTATGACAATATATAATTGATTAAACGTAAAAATAATTCGGAGAAGAAAAAAAAAACTATAGAAAATATCACTCGTGATGATACATTACTATTTTGAATAAGTAGTAGAATTATTCAAAAATGTTGTAGGAAGGGAAAAAAAAAATAGAAATGCTCCATGAAAACTATCTCATTTCTTTTTTTTTTTAAATAAATTTTGTGAGTGATATTTACGTACCCACTTTCTCTCTCACACGCGAACACACACAAAATACGGGTAGGCTAGCGTGTCAATAGACTTGAAGAGACAAGTGTCAGCTCAACTATTCTAACAGAAATGTGATGAAAAAGTTTTTATTTTTTTATTTTTTTTATTTTTTTTTGCCTTTTAAGGTTTTACATATTTTTCCACGGGCGGTGGGGTTGTGTGGGAAAAGGAGAAGTCTTTTCCTATGTGTTTTTTCTTTTCTTTTCTTTTCTTTTCTTTTTTTTTTTTTTTTAAAAATAGTTATTTATAATTTTAAGATTTCGTTTGGCCTTTAAATTTAATTTCAATTAAATTATATTTTTTTATCTTAATTTTTAATTTTTATTTTATGAAAAATCAATAAAAATTATAACTAGTTTTTAAAAGACAATCAACTCCATCTTAAAAATTTCATCTTCAACTGACAAATCAAACACAAGCTAAATTAAAAAATTGATACAATCAAATGTAATTGTTTTTATTTTTGTTTCCATGAGATGGTGATTCGAGACCATCGATACTTGATCAGATGGTTAATTTTTTCACCACATCGATGCGGAAAAAATATGTCCCACACCGTAAAAGTCCCCTAACAAATACATATTCTTCAACCACTTATAAAATTAATAAAATCTTATATAAATATAAAAATTTAATATAAAATTGTATCGTTATATTTTTTTAAATGAATTTTTATGATAAGAGCTACAAAATTATTCTGTTTTTAAAGGACGATACAAAACTATTCTAATTTCTAATTATAAGTTAAGCTATGAAAAAAAAAAAACAATATAATGATTAAAATTTCAGTTCTTACTAACATAACAAGATAAAATCAAAAGTCCTGTAATGGAAACTTCATTTTTTAAATAGTCTAGAATACTCATGTTTTTTTTTTTTATTGGAAATGTATTTCATTTTCTTACTTGCAACTACTTGGTAGTTGATCACGCATTGATCATCCAACTAAGCCTTGGGGCTACCTGTCTAGTATCTACCCATCAATATAACAAACACTTTTTTTTTTTTTTTTTTAACTACAAACAACTCATAGGCTCCCTAAAAAATTAGTTTTAATTTATGATAAAAAATAGTTTTATATCATATATATAGTAAATTAAGTATTTATACATCAACTTATTAAAAAATTAATCTAAAAATTCAAAATAACAATACATATCAAGGAAGTAAAAATAGTTTTTACAATAATTTTTTCATACCAATGTTTTTATCATACATTATATAAACCTCTAGCCCTACAGGATTTAGACTGGGTAATGGTATGTCACATCTTAAGCAAATACCTTTTTCTTTGGCAGCATTAATTTCGTACTTATGTGCTGTCACGTTTATGTTTAGTCGAATCTTGTGGGGGATGATAATATAATCAGTCACAATCCAAAGCTGTGCCTGGCTATACATACATACAGACTCCATCTTTATTCGTTCGGTTCCTTCTATTCTCGTTGTATGTTTGGGGAGCTTCTCTTCCTTATTATAATTTGGGATATCAACTTCTCTACACCTTCTTATAAAATTCGGTGTAAAATTATCGTTAGATCATATTTTAATTTTTTAAACATTATTAAATTAAATCAATAGAATTCTATGATAAATTGTAAAACATATCTTAATTTGAGATTTTTTTTAATTAAGAGTACTAAGGATTCAAATTCTTGCAAATTCAAGTGTAGAATGAACTACCCTATCTTTCAATTAATAATATGTATTATAATATTTAGGGGATGTTTGGTGTCATAATCAAAACCTTAAAATTACAATTTAATTTTTTTTCCTTTTCTCTCAATTTTACTATTCACACAGTTTTGTAATTCAAACTTTAAAAGTTCATAATTTTGTATAGGCAAGTTCAAATGAGATGATTTTTTTTTAATTTGTATAGAATTCCGAGACGAGCGAAACAAGTTTCATATTGATATATTTTATCCGAACACATTTCAAGTTTTTACATTTTTTAACTTCAATAATTCAAACATCTCGATAAACGTATAATCAATTCAAATCTAAATTCTACAAACCAAACATTAACACCAAACGCATGCTTAGTTTTATTGATATAAATTGAGTAGAAAGGCCAGTGTTAAGTAAAGATTCTGAAAAAAGAAAATTAAAACTTTATTTGTATGATAAAACCGGGTTCGCGTTCAACAGAACTAGAAGTAAGAAGTGACATAGTACTACAAATATTTACCGGACTTCTCATCGCTATCACTCCGCCCAATTACTCGAATATGTGTCTATCATCTGAAATAGTTTCGACAATAACAACCTCTCAGGTGACTTGCTGCCACCGGTGGTCTTCGTTTTTATACGTTTAAGATTCGAGCAATGCCGCATCTGTTGAGGGTTTTAGATAAGGTCCTTGATTATCCCATTAGTGAGTAGCCATTAAATCGGAGGACATGAGAACATCTCAATCCTATTTATTATTTATAATTTTTAGCAAAAAAAAAAAAAAATTTTGTTACTTGACTTTATAAGAACTTTTTAATATGAATTTGACTTCAATCAGATTTAACAAATAGAAATCTTACAAATATTAGACATTAATAATTCATATGAATCACATATCCACTTAGTATTGTATTCTACTATGTGTTTGGGTATTTTTTTTAATCATTATATTTAAATATAATGTGTATTTGGATTATTTATATCTGAAAAATCATTTTAATATGTGTTGGTGAGCAAAAGCGAAAGAACGTATGATGTGTTTGATAAAAATAGAAAGAAAAAGAGAATTAATAAATATTTTGAATTGATATATATTCAAGTAGACTTATGTAGAAATATGATATATGAGAAACTGTATTGAAATCGAATGTCAAGTGAATGTGTAATCAAAACACAATATAATATATTAGAAAGCTCTATTAAATAAATATTCTTGACAGGAAAAAAAAAAAAAAAACTATATTTGTACTATGAAGTCTCTGATAAAACCGGCTTGGTGGTTGACAGAACTAGAAGTTACGAAGTACTACCACCACTGCATGAAGGGACTTCTCATCACTCCCAAATATTACCAAAATATGTGTGTAAATCATCGGAAAGTATTTCAATGAATAACAACTTCTAAAATTATGTGACTTGCAAAGAACTGTAATTCTAAACACTGTTGACTGGTCATGAGTCCTCCCAAATAAAGACAAAAGAAAAGGAAAAAAGAGAAATTTGGCTTAGATAGATTGTTCTTCTTCTGGTTTTTGCACAAGTGGGGGCTTTCTTAATATGTTTCAGATTTCTAGGAATATTATTATATGCTGTTTGCTAGCTAGCTATATGTAGTTTCTGCAGACATGTACAAGTTTGTCAGAGAGTAACATGGATTTGACCAAAATGTATCTGTTCTTAATTATTACAAGGTGGAAAAATCAGTGTTTCTCAATCAATGTTGGACCCCCCCCCCCCCCCCCCCGCCCTCTTTTCTTCTTGCCCCTTTTTTTGTGTGTGTGTGTGTGTGTGTGGAAATGGCACGTTCAGGTGGGTTATAGTTAAAATTAGCGAAGAAACCACAAATTTTAATAAGGAGAGTTAATTATTATATATAAATAATTATAGACCGTTAAGATTGAGTTTTTTGACTTTTCAAAAGGCATGTTAAAGAAACTTTATTCAAAATTATGGACTATTTTTAATAGAAGAAAAGTTGAGGGGGAGTCCCCTAGTCCGGTGAGATAGTAGTGGCAGCTGAACCAGAAAATTTGTTCTGTTGGGGCATTACGAAGAAAATAGAGATAACTATTTTAAATAAAGACATAATTATATATTTTAACTAAATTCTACACAAATTTTAAAGTTAAAAAAAAAAAAAAAAAAAAAAGCAATTTCAAAATCTGAATTGGTGCAGGTACAAATGAAATATTACAAAAGTTTTAATGTTAAGAATCAATTTCTTAAAAATGTCCCCGGCCCACTTACAACATCTATCGTAAGGACATCATTTTATTTGAATGAAATATAACGACAAACAACGACTAAGTTTTATGGAGAACGACAAAATCTCTTATAAGAGACAAAAAGGAAGTATTTACAAAATGCTATTAGTCAGAAATCACACTAACTATGTATAATTTAATAGTAATATCATACCTGACCCCACCGAAAAATGTAGAGTTTGAATTGCCACATCCTTAAGTTAAAAAAAAAAAATCACACTATCTTAGACGATTGATATTGTTGAAAATGACAATGGATCTTGAAAACGACATTGGCTTAAAGAAACGTCACAGTTATATTGTAAACAACACTAGTACTAGACTACAAGTCTATAATTATTTTTTAAAAATTTGAGGGATTCTGCCCTATATATAACGAGACCTAATAAAAACGACATAGTATTAAAAAGTTATAAACGACGAGATATTTTACAGCAGACAACAGTTTATAGGATGGAAATATTATGAAATTAACAAAGGATAATAGACAAGAACATGATCACAAACCTTAACATATTACAAGCAACGATTACACGAAGAAAATCATATTTATAAGCGACGTGTCTATCATAAACGACATTTTATCAGTGAACGACAACAGATTTGAAAAACGACCAGTAAACCTTTAGTGAAAATATAAAATAAACACAAAAGACGAACTTTGAAACGACAATCTTGTTTGTAAATGACACGATGATACCTGGAAGTACATCTTTTTGGCAAACCACAATAAATTCAAAAAACGACAACAAATTTTTATGTGCGACCGCAATGTAGCAATGCGATTAAATAAAATTTCTAAGCTATTTTGTAGAATTCTACCAGAAAACGATATCATTTTCGAAAAACGATGACAGAACACAGACGACAATATTTTTTGGACACAATTATGAGGAACGACAATATTCCCTTGAATGAGGATATAACTAATACAAGCTAATTCATTTGAACCAACAAAATTACTTTGATAATTACGAGGAAAGAAAATTTAAAACATAATTATAAACGATGGTACGACTAAACGTAATTAAAGCAAATAATTGTTGATGAATGAATGAGGTAATTCATGTAAACGACAAACTAGAAGAATGGAAACGACGTCTTATATAGTCAACGATAGTTGATTCTTCAGCAAAACGGGAAAAAAAAAATGATAAAGCAAACATATTTGTGTACAAAGGGAATAACGACCAAATGTGGAAAAGAAAAAAACGACAAGATTTCATGTAAACAATAAGATCAACACAAACGACAATAGAATGAAAATTTACATAAGCGAACAGAAAATAATAACTTCGTTTATTCATTAAAAGCTAAATTTTTGCGAATGACAATGTATCTGAAAAGGGTATAGCTTTACCTTAAAAAAAAATTTTGTAGCTTCTATAAACGACAATATTCACAAAAATCTACGAAGTACCCAACAAAAAACAAAAATACAAGGAAACGACATCAGATAGAATAAACGAGAAGATGTCAATATGTCATAAATCCACAAAAGTTATTGCAAATTGAAAATAGAACACAAATGACAATGTTTTTCATTATTATAATTTATTTTAAAGAAACTACGTTTCTTGTAATTGATAAAAGTAGCTGCAAACGGTATTATTATTTTCTTTGAATGATTATATTAAAATAAAACGACAAAAAAACATCAAACAAAGAAATAGAAGAAAACCACATCAATTTAAAAATTCATGTAAGCGACAAAGAACCCAACAAACGAATGCAATGTATTAGAACGAAGGTAGCTAGAAAAACGAGAAGAACGCATAAAAACACAACAGTTTCAAAAAACGACAACATAAAACAAAGGACAATCTTTTTTGAAGCGAATAATTTTAGTGAGTTACGATAATGTCTCTTGCAAGTGAAAAAAGTAGCTAAAACGATAACCTCTATTAAAACATTCTAAAGGACAAAGAATCTTCTAAACGACAATTTTGATAAAAACGACAATTTATTGAGGGAAACGACAACATATTTAATAAAACTGCAGAGTATGATAAATCGATTAGATTTCTGAAACATTCTAAAGGATTCTACACCGTAGATTGCAGATGATCCATGATAATTGAACGTTGCTCTTATTCACTTAAAATATATATATATATATATATATATATACAGAGAGAGATTTGTACTCTTCACACCGGTGAATCGTATCAATTTTATAGGATCATATAACTATTTGTTTATTTATTTGTATGCAATTTTATGTGTAACTAAAAAAACATGTTATTTAACTATTCGTATAACTGCTTGTTTATTTGTATGTTATTTTAGGTATAACTAAATAAACATGTCAGTTAAAAATTAAAAATCTTACATATATAAATGATATTAATTTTACATGTTATTAGTGTTAATGTTACGTTGTCGAATTTGTACAACACCTTTGAATAATATTTTATTTTATTTTTTGCTAAATCAGAATGCAGTCCACTAGTCAGACCACTAAATAAAACAACAATAAAAAAATAAAAAAAAACCAACTAAACTACTGAAAACAATGGACGCTGGTACGCGTTTCTCTACACTGTTCTAAGTTCCGACTGCTCCACACGTGGCGACGCCACATTGGTTAATCCTTTTCGCGCCTTTTTTATATTCTATTATTTTTTCAGGGACTTCAACAGTACTTCCTCGGCCAGGCGTGATCCTGGCCGTTCAGCCGACAAAGATCGGAGGGCCCACACGAGCCCGCGCTAGAACCTTCTTCTTCCTATGTCTTCTTCTCCTTCTCCTTCTTTGCACGTAATCCCGATCGTGATCGAGTGAATTCTGCTTTCAGGTATGCAAATTCGAAAACTCTCTCTCTCTCTCTCTCTCTATCTCTCTTTTCCTTTTTAATCTATTTAAGTTCGATGTTTGGCTCCGTAGAAAATACAAGAAAATCAAAAGGAAAAAGGAAAAACTTTGTTGAAACCACAGTACAGAAGCCAGATTTCAACTTTTTTTCATCGAAAATTTGTGTGTGGTTAAGTATATTAACCGATGAACTTTAGATCTTTCTTCGATTTTTTGTTTGATGATTTGAAGGAAGATCGAGGAAATGGGGAATTCGTACCCGAAAGTGAACGAGGAATACCAAAAGGCCGTCGAGAAATGCAAGAGGAAGCTTCGAGGCCTCCTCGCTGAGAAGCACTGTGCTCCGATCATCCTCCAACTCGCGTAAAATCTCTCTCTCTCTCTCTCACACATTAAGAATAAGTGAAGAAGTTTTGGTTGAAGCTTAAGTTTGTTGTAATTTCTTTTCCGCCGAAGAATTAAGAACAAATGAAATGGCCATTTGGATCACTGTCTGGAAACTGTTTTTGGATATTATTTAAAAAGTTTTCTAGTGTTCTTTCTCGTAATTCAGATTTAACTTCCAAATCCATGATCCAACAAACAAGAAGTTTTGGTTATTTAAAGCTTAAATTAAAGTTGTTATAAAGTCTATTTTTTCTACAATTTCGTCTCCTCCGAAGAATTAAGAACAAGTGTAGACATTTTGCTTCATTGAAGCTTTAAATTTGTGGAAGGTCTTTTTCCTTTTTTTTTTTTTGGTTAATTTCTTTTCCCTCTAAAACAAGAACAAGTGGAGATGTTTTGATTGATTAAAGCATAAGTTCGCGGAGAATCGGACATTTAATTTCGTAATTTCCTTTTCTCCTCTGTGATTAAGAAATAATGATGCAATATAGTTACAGATAATGCGATTATCAATAAAAGTGAATTAGTAGAAAGGCTCATTTTATGCTATCTAATAAGTTCCAAAGCTTGAATCTTTATTACTGCAAATAAGTCGGGCTTAAATTTTTTGAGAATTGGAAATCTAACGCGGTGATCAATCATGTAGGTGGCACTCGGCTGGCACTTTCGACGTGAAGACAAAGACTGGAGGGCCATTTGGGACCACGAAGCGAACAATGGCCTAGACATCGCAGTCAGGCTGTTGGAGCTCATTAAAGAGCAGTTTCCTATCCTTTCCTATGCAGACTTCTACCAGGTACTTGTCTCTTAACAAACCATGTTACTATTTTTGACCTGAAACCAAAATTTTGGTCTAATCTTTCTTTTGTATGTTAGTTTTGATTACTCTATATTTACATCTCTAATTTGTTCATTGAAGTTGGCTGGAGTTGTTGCTGTTGAAGTTACTGGAGGACCTGAGATACCTCTCCACCCTGGAAGACCTGTAAGTTTTCAGTCTTCTAATTTTTTTTAAATTTTATTTATTTGTTTGTTTATTTTATTAAATTCTTTTTTGTGTGTTTGGTATATACATTATTGAAGCAAAACCATTAGATATGTTACCACCATGTGGAGAAAATACTATGTTTCATTTTGTATTACATTTTTATTTGGTATATAATATGGAGCTATATTTTTTATATAGCAAGCTATGTCTTTAAGTTGATCTGAGGATGTAAAGTTCTGAAACTAAGAGAGAAATTCTGGGAAAGAAATTGAAAGAAAGTTTGAGAGAGAAAATCTGAGAAAGAAGCCTAAACAGTTTCAGTGATTTCATAAATAAAAGCATTACATGTCTCACATGAGCTTCTAACACTTGCATAACAAAGTACTAACGCACTCTAAAATCTGTCTTCAGCACAGGATAAACAAGAACCACCACCAGAAGGTCGCTTGCCCAATGCCACAAAAGGTTATTTAGTTGCTTCAAGTAATTTGTAGTAGCAAGATTAATCACGACGAAATTTCTACTGTAAGGCACGTTATTTTCCCCTACCGGTAGGATGAGTTTTATTAGCCATTGGAAATGAAGCACTTTTGTTTCGTATGGTGCATTTTCTTAATCTATACACTTATAGGTCCGATTGAGTAAAAATTTGATCCGATGGCTAAAAAAACTTGTTCTACTGATAGGACAAAAACAACATGGCTGACAGTAGAATTACTAATGAGATTGATCACAAGACAATAACAATATGGGATGATTGTTTGACAACATGAGTACAGGTTCTGATCATTTGAGGAATGTTTTCGGCCACATGGGTCTGAGTGACAAGGATATTGTTGCCTTGTCTGGTGGTCACACCTTGTTCAGTCCTTCACACACTTGCAAGTTTTTTTTTTTTTTTTTTTCGTTACCTAATCATAACACCATTTTGTGACTTGGAACATTGTTTTTTCACAGGGTAGATGCCACAAAGAACGCTCTGGATTTGAAGGACCCTGGACAACCAATCCTCTAATTTTCGATAACTCTTATTTCAAGTAAGAAATACACGTCCCTCTCAGTCAGTAACGTGTTGTTTTGATGCCATTTATTTTTAATGAATAAACTAATTTTATTTTATTTTTTTATATTTTTTGAACAGGGAGCTTCTTGGTGGAGAAAAAGAAGGTCTAATCCAGCTTCCATCAGATAAGGCTCTAGTAGAGGATCCCGTCTTCTGTCCTCTTGTTGAAAAATATGCTGCAGTGAGTACCCAGTTATTCACTTTAATATATTGTTTTTATTATCAGATTCCATTTTGTATTAACATATCAAGAAGGGCGCTTCTTTTACTCCAAATAAAACAAAGTAACTTCAGTTGAATTTTACAACGTCGGCCCAAAAGATCTGTAAATTTGAGAAACTATTGCAGTTAAGAGTTGGTATCATTATATTTTTAATTTTTTTTAACCCATTTGATCTCTTTATTATAAGTAGGCATAGTTGAAATCTTTTTAAAAATTAATACAGAAACTTTTAAATTGGAAAATTTTTATGATCTCAAAATGCGGTTTAATCGAAAATCTTAAAAAAATGTTATTCAACAAGGCAACAACTTTCAACCAGAATCCGAAGGCGTGAAAATGAAGCCTATAAGAAACTTAAAAGTTTTAGCAGCATGCTTTTTAATGCGACTCCGTCCTAATCAAGAGCTTATTAAACTTCGGTTTTCGGATTCAGGATGAGGATGCCTTTTTTGCTGATTATGCTGAAGCTCATTTGAAGCTGTCGGAGCATGGGTGAGTACATACAATTGGACCTCATTTTAGATGTCTTCTTTGTTTTTCACATGGTTTAGACATTACTATAAGCTCATTTATTTAATTAATTAATATATTTGTTTACGTATTGTCTAGATTTGCTGATGCTAAATAGGGGAGTTGTAGATACTGGGAATCTACCGTCAAATTTTTTAACAGAAGTTAGTAAAATAGATGAAACAAATATTCAATTGGGCCCTTGGAAATCGTTAGTGAAATTCATAAAATAATCAAGTAAGTAAAACGAAAAGAGAATCAATAACACCAAGATTTAGAGAGGTTCGCCAAATGAGTGCTATGTCCTTTGTGAGTGTGGTCTTTTTCACTATATGTAATTGCTCTCAAATACAGTAAGTTCCAGTTTCTGAGTAAATTTTGACAGCATAATAGTATGTTAGAATGAGACAAAAGTCGTCCCTGTCTGAAGGGGGTCTTCCTCTATTTATAGAGAAAGGCTAGTGGGTCTGAACCCGTAATTCTAGGTGAGCAGTTATCGCTCAATGTCTTCTTGGACACGTGTCACGATATGGATTTAGCAGTTATTGGGATGCATCACAGATAGTGGGCTTAGCAGTTATTGAGGATGTGACGTCATTGCCAATCATGGCTTGTCAGTTATCATAAAAGACCTGACATGTCATTGTCGATTGTGGACTTGACAGTTATGGGGAGTATCCCTTGTAATTATTGCCAAGCACGAGCGACGAACGATGATTAGAAAACAAGGCATAGTTCTTGCGATCGCACCGTTCGTGGCTTGTATTAGATTCGATACACGTCCGATCATGTTTGAACTGATTGATTCGACGTTCGAATGCGAACAATCATAATTCATGATGGAATGAATTAAGATCGTAAATTGGGTTTGGCCCAATTATACGAACTATCATTGTTCATGATTGAAGTAATATCATAAGTTGGGTCCGGCCCAAATATATGTAAACATTGTAAACTGGACTCAGGAGTCCATTGTTCGTTTGATAACAGTGCAAGACTAACGAAGTAATGGGAAGACGAAGTCTAATCCCAACATGAGTGCCTGGCAACTGGGGTGAATGTGTGATCTGTTCTAAAGTTCTTGTCTTTTGCCCTTTCTGGCCAAGTTCCTTTACTTTTATTTTGTGTTGAATGTGTGTTCTTCTTATGGAAACAACAGTCTCATAACTCCTAAAGTTGATTAGTTTCCATTTAAGGGCTGTTGTAATATATGTAATTGCATTGTATTATTGGGTCGTGTATGTATGTAGCTTTCAATGCATACGAGATGAGCATATTTTTTGGTTTCTCTTAAAGTTTACAATTTCTTCTTATGGGTCCTTCTCAGTAGGTATTCATTATTATAGTCAAAATCATAATAAATTTAAAAAAAAAAAAAAAAAAAAAAAGCGCACACATGCAGCACAGTTTTTGTGTATCTGATAGAGATATAACGATTTAAAATAGTCTCGTTCATAGGAAATCTCCTTTCTTTTTTTATGCTCTATGGCCGGAAGGTCTACATTGGACAGGCTTGCTATTGGGTTTGTTTTAAATCCGATCAAAATTATTTAAAAAGAAAGAAAGAAAGAAAGAAGAAGAAGAAGAAGAAGAAGAAGAGGAGAAGAGAGAGAAAAAAAACACACACACACACATACACGCCAGATTGTTTACGAATTTTAATAATTTAAAACGGAGTGCTGTCTATTGGAAATCTCCTTTCTTTTTGATTGCTCCGGAAGGTCCTATATTGGGCGGGATACTATTGGGTCTATTGGTCAGTACCAGCCCAAGTTTTATGGCCTAGGAGCGGACTGAATTTTGTATTTGGTCATTCAAGGCAGCGACTTCTGTTTTGCTTCTTTTTTTGCCTGTTTTTTGTTCTTTTGTAACGCCATTTCATTAAACAAAGAAACCAAAAAGAATATGGACAACAGGAAACAACAAATTTCATTTAATAAAGTGCAAGGACAGAAAAAAGAAACTGCCAACTCAAGCCAATAGGATCCAACACTTCTTTTTTTTTTTTTTTTTTTTTTGAACTGAGGATCCTACACTTTTAAAGTTATTAGTTATGGAGATATTTTGTCCAACTTGGTTCGCAACCCAACAACTTATTATTATTTTTTTTTATAGGGGAAAATTTTGGGTTAGATTTAAAACTTAGTAAAAGATGAACTGTAGTACCAACACAAAAGACGTAGATGGTTGGATTTGGAGCTTTTTCTTTTATTTATTTTTTTGCTCAAGAACTAATTTAAGTATTTAAATAAAGAAATATATATATTTATACACCAAAAGAAGCATGTATATATAGAGCTTATCCATAGTTCTCCGCCATTCTTGTAACATATTATATTATTAAAGTGAGAAACATGACATGATGTTATACACTGATTTTTTAAATATGTAATAAGTAGTTAGTGATAACTAAATTTCTCACTGTTACATTTTTTTTTCAAGCTAAAAAGGTATAATAATAAATAATGATAACTAAATTTTTTTTGATGTCATGTCATTTTAACATCAATATTGTGTTAAATAAATATCATGTCATATTTGTTATTATTGTATTTTAGATCCGAAACATGGTCACAACACTCAGGCACACGACATAACAAGGTGGTTTGGCGAATGGCCAACTACCCCAAGCTCAACTTAGCCTGCTTGTTTTCTTCTATTTCATAAATTATAGGTCTTAAGTGGCTGTCCCTTCATATACTTAGACACTAAGAAATGGCATTATTTTAATTTTCTAATCATAAAGGCAGGCAATGGCCACTGAAACACTGAGAAATAGCCCACCTGTGGAGTTTTGATTCCACAAGAAAGTCCAACGGGTAAAGTAGAAAAGTGGAAGCATTAAAAAAAAAAAAAAAAAAGGATGGAGAAATCGGCCATCTTTTTGTAAGGAAAGATCAAAGAAAGCTCATCTTGCACTTTGACAAAAGTCACAAGGCACACTTCATCATTCCCACAGAAAAACAAAATTACAAATGTAAAAAGAGAATCCAATATGGCAGAAGAGTAATTTAGGTATTGAAGAATATTGAGATAGGAAGTGAAAAATTACCATACCAATATCGTACAATTTTAGATGGTTACACCACTTTACAATCAATATATAAAACTAAAAAAAAAAAAAATTAATGAAACTTGATAAGATTTGTAATACGTATAAAGAACGATTTTTTTTTTTCTTTTACATAAAGAGATAAAACAACATTTCTCTAAAAATATTTAGAGTAGATAATATATTTTAAATATCAGGGATAAATAGTATATTTACAATAAGTAATCTATTTACACAGTATATTTACAGAAAAAATTAACTCATAAAAATTCTTGTAAATAAATTGCTTTTCATAAATATATTATTTATTGAAAATATTTAAAAATACACTGTTTATGATAGTTACTTTTTAAAAATGGTCTACTTATTGCAATTTATGTATTTTTTTTAAGTACTTTTATTTGTCCTCTGTGGTCTTAACCTCATTTTGACGTAAATATTTTTCAACTCTTTTGGGAAAAAAAAAAAAAAACTAAGCCCTAAATAAACATGTCAATTTTAAAATGAGTTGATTTTGAATAAGAATGTGATTATGTATCATTCTTTTTAGGGATTTATAGTTAAATAATATTTTTTAAGAAATTTTTTGATAAATGACCAAAGTTTTTAAAAATTAATTAAAATATTATTTTTTAAATGATTAATTAATTATCTTAAATTATCAATCAGTGATTGACCATATAATAGTTAATCAATGATTAACTTACGGTCAATCACTGATTAATCATAGCGTAAAATATTAAATTTCGTAATCAATAACTGGTTAACCATTAGTTAATCATCAAATTTTATAGTCAATCACTGATTGACCATTAGTTAATCACTGATTGATCAAATATAAAAAATGATCATTTTCCTAAAAAAAAAAAAAAAATTAAACGGTCACTGATTGACCATTTATTAGATTATATGACTAAAAAAGAGCAATTTAATTTTCCTTTTTCTTTAAACCATACCAAAATATATATATATATATCTCCCCTATTTTCGTTTTCCTCTCTTTTTAGCCGTCCACCCTCTTCAAGCATATTACTGACTAGCTATTAGCTACTATGAATATGTGGAGCCTTAAACTTCAAGACCTTTAGGAAAAAAAAACTTCAAGACAAATGGAATCTTGGATTTATTATCTTCCATTCGGGTGATTTACCGTGGAGTCAAGTTCCATTTGACCAACTTAACGGCTAATTATTTGTTCCTTTAAATTTTTTTTTTTGGGGACAAAAAAGCGATAAAAAAAAACAAGTTGGACTTGCTTAGATATTAACAAAAAAAGGTCAACAATAATAGAAACACGAATGATATACTTTGAATATTCTTTACACTACTATTCTAACACAACTTGCATGATCTTAAGGTAAATATCTGCAAATCTCAAGCTCAAATTTCGACCAGAAAAAAAAAAAATCTTAAGCTCAAAATCATGACAAGACAAGACCTAATTAATGGGAACACCGAGTCAACATACTCAACAATTCTTAGAAGAATAAAAAACTCCAAAAAGAAAGAAACTAGAAAATAATTCGTCGAAGAAGTGGAACATTAATATCAATGAAGAAAATTGAACCTGTTGAGCAAACCTAAACCAATTATTCTAACTTATTATAATCCTTTGTTCCCAAAAAAAATTTAAAAGTAATATTAATAATAAGATGAAGAAGAAAAATCTAACCTAATACTGGAGAACACGAGGTCCAATCAACTTAATTTGGTGGTCAACTCTTGGTCAAACCGTTGTCCCATTCCAATGTAATAACAACGTGCTATGGGTCCTCTATTTGTTGAGGGAAAAAAAATTAAAAAAAATAAAAACAATTTGCAATTTTCATAATGTTTCCTTTATTATGTCCCGGTCCATTGCTTGGAGTTGGAGAAAAATGGTCAGTATTCATCATTTTCAACAAATAAAATTCTCTACTTGGTTTTTTTTTTCCTAAAGGAATTCTCTACTCGGGTTGCTACATTTGTAGATTTTTCTTATATTTTTTTTCGGATAATTCAAATATAGAGAGGAAAAAAGAAAACTTTACTATAGCCATGAAAATCATATTTAAAACAAAAAAAAAAGTTTATTGATTGAATTTGATGAAAATTAGCCGTCTGTACCAAAGATTTTTCTGATTTTATGAAATATTAATTTTGGTGATAAAGTTTGTGTGTACTATTACAATATTGAGTTCCCTAAAATAATAATGATAATAATAATAATCATAATGAGTCTTCACCTGACAATGGAAATTTTTGCTGCTTATTTTTGCAGAAAATGACGGGGTTATCTATTAATTAAGGTTTCTTAGCTTATGTTTCGTTCATCGGTTGGATATGAAATTTTTAAGTTAGAATTTGTTGATTTTTCAAAAATTAGTTATAATTTTTGTTGATTTTTAAAAAAAAAAGGACAAAAATTGAGATAAAAAAATATAGTTTAGTTAGAGTTAAGTTAAAATGTCAAACGAAACCTTATTTTACGTTTGGCATTCAAGCTTGGTTTGAACTAAACTGTACTTTATGACTGATTTTTTATCTTTTTCTGAAAAAGTCAATAAAAATTATAACTAGTATTTAAAAAATCAACCAATTTCATTTTAAACTCAATACGAATACCAAAACACACCTTGATTTAGTTACATGTAGTTTTCCCTTGGGAAGCATGTGATCTATATATATATATATTTAGCATGTGGCCATAATTAGTCAGGTCAAGAATGTCTGCACTCTTGGTTTTTATATATTTATATTTATATATAAGTAAAGGCTCCAAATTGCCGTAAGCTATTCAATTACAAATTTACTTCATATACATATATCAAGATAGACTTAAAATATGTAATTAATTGTATAACAAGCAACTTTTAGACGTCTATAATTATAGTTTTGTATTTTCTTTCTTGAATAGCAGTTTATTATACTTCAATTCAATACGACATCAATTAATTAGAGTGCTTTTAAAGGCATTGTATTCTTGGATAATATGCTGCATTATCTTGCAATAAATGACATATTTTGGAGGTTTCATTAGAACAATTAGATAATGGGCGCGCACGTGGTGGAATATAATATTTCATGCTAATAATTGTTAATTTTTTACTTTTATTTTAAATTATGTTATGTTCTTCCATGGAAAAAATGATAAAGTACAATGTACATATCTCCAATATTAATCTTGGAAACCCTTTCCCCACCTATAGAGAAATCCTAAAAACCTTTAAAAAAAAAATTATAGGAAGATAAAGTAGAATGTATTTATCAACACCAAATCAACAGTTTTAGCATGTGTTTGGTGCGAATGTTTGGATTGTAAAATTTGAATTTGAATTGATTGTGTGTTAATCAAGGTGCTTGAATTGCTGGAGTTAAGAAGTGTAAAAACTTGAAATGTGTTTGGAAAAAAAAAATCAATATAAAACTTATTTCGTTCGTCTCAAAATTCTATGCATGTTTTTTTTAAAAATCATCTCATTTGGACTTGTCTATGCAAAGTTATGGACTTTTAAATTTTGAGTTATAAAACTGTATGAATAGTAAAGTGGAGGGAAAAAGATAAAAATTAGATTGTACTTTTAAGGTTTGAACTATAATGCCAAACATATGCTTAATTTACCAAAATCCTGAGAGAAACTAATATAAAAGATATATTTTTGTCATACCTAGAGAAATGTTCTTATCTGTGAAACTAAAAATTCTGAAAATAATAGAGCCACCTTCGTATCTTTTTTATTTACCAAAAAAAAAAAAAATTCAACAGTTTTAATTATTTCAAACAAGTAAAAAATCAATTAAAAGATATTTACCGTCCATCTTATCATTTCCGTGATCAATAACAAATAATTACATTATTGATTCACTTTCAAAATTCTTCTTCATGCAAAAAATTAAATTCACATCATAATTATTATCACAGATTTTTTATTTTAAGAATATTATTGATTTGAATTATTTTCAATTGTTAAATTATTTTTTAACAATTTAATTTATGAATATTAATCTGTAAAATTTAAAACACGATGCAAATTATCTTTTAATCATTAAATTAATTTTTATAGTCTAATGTATCATCGTTCATCTTAAAAATTTACGGTGATATAAAATTATTTTACTCATAAATAATTTAGTTATTAAAACAACCATATTAACTGATAGAAACAAATTAATGTTAGTTAAAAATTTTTTTAAAAAAAAGGAAGAGAAAATCAAAATCAGAATCAAAATAGTCTAGCTAAGAGATGGGATGTGACGTAGGTGCAAAAACTAATGGTGGGCCCGCAAAGACTCTTTCCTGAAATCATACAAGATTAACCTCATTGGTAAAATCTCAACCGTTGAATTTCTGATCAATACGGATTTTAAACACCCAACGACCCATCTCACTCTTATACCTTTTCCCTGGGACCCCACCTATCTGGCTAGCTCCCTTTCCCAAAATCCATACTCTCTCGCTTTGTCTCTCTAAAAAATCATTCGCACATGCTCTTCTCTCCAGTCTCTACTTCTCTTTCTGTAAACAAAAACAGAGAAGAGAATCTTAAATAAATAAATAAAAAGAAAAGAATTTTTTGTTTTTTCAAGTCTGTGTTTGGGTATAAATACATATATACACATATAAAAAGTTATTGGAAGTAGCAGTGAGTAGTGAGTTGTGAAAAACCTTTTTTACACAAATACATTAGCTGTGCTCGTTGTATACAACAAGAAAGTAGAAGAAGAGAAGAGGAAGAACGCTTTTTCTTTTTTCTTTTTGGTTTTGTTTCTGGGTTGTTCAAGACAAGTTGGGTTCTTGTTTTCTTGACTTTTTCTTTCTTTTTTTGGGAAGTTTTTTTTTTTTGTTTTGTTTTGTTTTGTTTTTGATGGTCACGTTGAAGCTTCTGTGATTATCTTCTTCTGGGAAATGGCACACAAGAAGCTGTTTCTTCTTCTTTTCTTTCTCGTTTTTCCTTTTCTCCTCGATTCATCGTCTGCCCAGATGCCAGGTTTCTCTCTCCTCTCTCTCTCTCTCTCTCTCTTCTTTCTCTCTCTACATCGATACATTAATATCTGTATATGTGTGTGTGTATATATAGATTTGTTTATGTTCATTTGAGGCTTCTGAGCTTCTTGTTTTGTTCAGTTTCTTTAAAGTTCGATGCTTGCGTGGTTTTCTTTCAGATTGTTAATGGAAAAGATTCTGAATAGCATGCGAATTTTTCTTCTTCTTCTTCTTCTTCTTCTTTTTTGGTGATAAATTTATTAACTTGAAATCCAATCGACTTGGTTTATGTGAGATTGGCAGCGCCAAGATGAACACATCAACATTTATATATATATATATATATATATATTTTGAAGTTAAATTTGGTTATTTTGTATATATCTAAGGAACCAAAAAAAAAAAAAAAAAGAACGAAAAAGAAGAAGAAAGGACAAAACGGAGAAATGAAGAATAAGAAGCTGGTTTGCTTAAAATTTTAGTTTGAAAACAAGGTTCAGGAAAAAATGGTTTTCACGAGTTACTTTGGTTTTAGTTTTAGAGAGAGAGAGAGAGAGAGATTGAACTTGGATATGAGGTTTTCTTTGTTTGTTGAATTTCCTCGTCACAATTTTTTGAACAAATTTCTCTTGTTGAACCAGGCTTTGTGAGTTTAGATTGTGGAGGCACAGAGTCATACACAGATGAAATTGGGCTTATATGGAGTCCAGACCCGCTTGCTTACGGGGAGACGGTCAACATAAAGGTCGCAAACGAGACGAGGAGGCAATACACTACTCTTCGGCACTTCCCGGCCGATTCAAGGAAGTATTGTTACAACCTTAATGTTACAAGTAGGACTAGGTACCTTATAAGAGCAACATTCTTGTATGGTAACTTTGACAACAGCAATGTCTATCCAAAGTTCGATATATCTCTTGGGGCAACCCATTGGGAGACAATTGTGATTTCGGATGCCAATGCTTTAGAGGTCAGGGAGCTTATATTTCTGGCTACGAGTCCTACTATCAGTATGTGCTTATCCAATGCCACGACCGGAAAGCCATTCATATCGACTCTTGAGCTTCGGCAGTTCAATGGTTCGGTTTACTACACAGAGTTTGAAGAGGAATTCTACCTCACTGTCTCTGCAAGGATAAATTTTGGTGCGGATAGTGAAGCGCCAGTGAGGTACGTTATGAAGATTTTGAGTTTGAGTTTGCTTTACTCCTTGTTTATTTATGTATGTTTTTTAGTTTATGTCTCATCAAGCTTAATAAGATAACTAAAAAAAAAAAAAAAAAAAGTATATTGATGCTTTTCGCTAAGATTGAAAAAAATTATCTCGGAAGGAGGATTAAGTGATGACAAAAGGTCTTGTTTGGTGGATACATACCATATTTATTGGAGGTATTGCATATTGATAAAACATTGTGTCTATCATTTCCAGGTATCCTGATGATCCATTCGATAGACTATGGGCGTCGGACTCTTTGAAGAAAGCAAATTACCTTGTTGATGTTGATCCTGGAACGAAAAAGGTGTCGACCAAAATGCCAATTGCAGTGAACAAGGATGAGATGCCACCTGAGATAGTTATGCAGACTGCTGTAGTTGGTACAAACGGGTCATTAACATACCGGTTGAACTTGGATGGTTTTCCTGGTAGTGGATGGGCAGTCACCTACTTTTCCGAGATCGAAGATCTTGCTTCAGATGAGTCCAGAAAATTTAGGCTACAGCTTCCAGGCAATTCTGATATCGGCAAAGCTATTGTTAACATCGAAGAAAATGCTCAAGGGAAATACCGTCTCTACGAGCCAGGATATACCAACATCTCTCTTCCGTTTGTATTGTCATTTGGATTCGTTAAATTGTCAGACTCTTCCAGGGGGCCTCTCCTGAATGCGATGGAGATAAACAAGTATTTGAAGAAAAATGAAGGTTCTCTAGATGGTAAGTGCACTAGCGGATATTGTGACCGTTCTTGCATGATTTGCATACAAAGTTTTGAAGCTTTACAGGCATATCTGATCTTGGAGTTTGTACAATTTTCAGGGCCTATTGCTGCTAATTTGGTTTCGCACTTCTCATCTGACTGGGCACAAGAAGGTGGTGATCCTTGCCTCCCAGCTTCATGGTCTTGGATTCGATGCAACACAGATTTGCAACCAAGAATAGTTTTAGTGTAAATATTAATTCTTTTGAAGATTTCATTCTTTTGATCATAAAATCTATAACTCTCCAAGGAAAAATGTTTTGGAGCTAACCATAACTTACTTACGTGTTCCTCGTGATGGGCAGTAAATTGTCTAGTCAGAATTTGACAGGGAATATCCCCATCGACTTGACAAAATTGAGCGGATTAACCGAGTTGTAAGTACCACCACTGTATTCTTCTTTTTTTTGTTGGTGGTGGCAGTTTTTTTGCACGTAGGTTTTATTTCTTTTCTTTGCTTTAGTTTCATACTGCCATTAGCTGTTTTTCTTGTACTTACAGATGGCTCGATGGGAACTCACTGACTGGTCCAATACCTGATTTCACCGGATGTGTGGACTTAAGCATAATGTAATCTCAGATGTCTTGGTCCTTTAAATCATGGTTTTATTGAAAACTCTGAGCTAACCCATCTTACGATTTATTTATTTTCTTTGTGTAGTCATCTTGAGAACAATCAATTGACGGGCGAGTTGCCTTCCACCTTAACGAACCTACCTAATTTGAAGGAACTGTAAGTTTTCTGCAGCCTATATATATGTATATCGGTTATTTTTCAATCCCAAGAAATTTTACTGTCACAGGGTGATATAATAGCTGTTATACTTGGTGACTCGTGATTTTAGGTACGTGCAAAATAACAAGTTATCCGGAACGGTTCCGAATGGTCTTCTCAATAAAGATTTGGCTTTGGAGTATGTATTCCTTTCTGTATAAACATATGCGGACTGAATTCTATTTTTTTTTTTTTTTTTAATATTATCTTACTTTGGTTCCTCGCAGTTATTCAGGAAACATAAATCTTAGTAAAGGGAGTGGTGGAAGCCGAACAAATATTATTATCGGTTCATCAGTTGGCGCTGGTCTTTTGCTTATTGCTGCTATCGTGTCTTGTATATGTTTGCACAAGGGGAAGAAAAAAAGTAATGAGCAAGGTACGGTTACGGCACTATGATAAGCTTCTCAATGCCATTTTATTTTAAATTGGTAATTTAAAAAAGAAGTCAAGGTTCAATTGGCTCAAAAGTGACGGAGTTGATTGTTTTTGTTAAAGAACCACCTGGTCAGTCTCTCTCTGTTCAGAAGCTAGTATCTAGCAAAAGCGATGCTCATGCTCCCTCAGAAGTTGCACATTGCTTTACCTTTTCCGAAATTGAAGATGCTACTAAAAATTTTGAGAAGAAAATTGGTTCTGGAGGCTTTGGAGTTGTATACTATGGGAAAATGAAAGATGGGAAAGAAATTGCGGTTAAGGTTTTGACCAGTAATTCCTACCAGGGAAAACGAGAGTTCTCGAATGAGGCAAGTTTTTAGTATTATTACTAATTAACCCTCTTCCATATTTTAAACATTGTACTTATCTTCCCGACTCTTTTATTAAATTTTTGATCCTCGCTTTTGTTAATACACAGGTAACTCTTCTTTCACGGATACATCACAGGAATCTGGTACAGTTTCTTGGGTATTGCCAAGAAGATGCGAGAAGTATGCTCGTTTATGAGTTCATGCACAACGGAACTCTCAAGGAACATCTTTATGGTAAGATCGCACGTAAGTTCAAATGAATATGCATGAGTTTAGATGCTCAACCATTTTATGTACTCTCTGTAGGACCACTAACACGCGGTCGAAGTATCAACTGGATCAAGCGCCTCGAGATTGCTGAAGATTCTGCAAAAGGTCTTTAAGCACTTGGATTATTATCTTATGTTACTGCCGTTGTGAGATCTCTCTTATGAGTATGAATTGATCAATATTTGGCGTGCTCGTTCAGGGATCGAATACCTTCACACTGGATGCATTCCAGCCATTATTCATAGGGATTTGAAAACCAGTAACATTCTTCTTGACAAGCACATGAGAGCAAAGGTTGCAGATTTCGGTCTTTCCAAACTTGCAGTAGATGGAGTGTCCCACGTGTCGAGCATTGTTCGGGGCACTGTGGGCTATTTGGATCCCGAGTAAGCCTCTCCGTCTTTCATTAAAACTTTCATTTCAATTTCAGCATCATATCTGAGATAAAAGTTAAAAAGAATTATTAACAAGCACTAAATTTCGTGCTTTGGTACAATACTTTCCATGAATCATTGTTCTATATCTGAAATGTTATTCCGAGTACTGCTATAGACAAAAGAATTGAAGGATATGTTTAAGTTGGAGAAGTGCATTTAAATGCTTCGATGATTTGCCGTGGTTCTTTCACCTGATGAAATTGTGTCTGATTAAACAACACTTGGGTCTTGTTTGGTAGGAGAGAAAAGTGGAATGAGGGATGGGACGGGACGGAGGATAAGTGGATGAATTTTTTAAGACGTTATATAACTTACGTTCCTATTTTCTTTCCCTCCTACCAAACACAGGCTTGCTTCTAAATGGTGCATCAGTTTTATATGTTCTCATTGACATATGCAGGTATTACATCTCTCAACAATTGACAGACAAAAGCGATGTTTATAGTTTCGGTGTCATCCTTCTTGAGCTGATATCTGGTCAAGAAGCTATATCCAATGAGAACTTCGGTGTTAATTGCCGCAACATCGTCCAGTGGGTAAGTCTAATTTTTTTCACTTCCATAATTGGTTTTATTCTCCTTAATCCTTTGTGCCCTCATTTGGGTAACTCTTCCTTTCACACTTTTCTCCACTACACAGGCAAAGCTACACATTGAGAGTGGTAACATCCAAGGCATCATCGATCCCACCTTACGCAACGACTACGACATCCAATCAATGTGGAAAATAGCGGAGAGAGCTTTGATGTGTGTCCAACCACACGGGCACATGAGGCCGTCGATCTCTGAGGTTCTCAAGGAGATCCAAGAAGCCATCGCACTGGAAAAGGAAGCCGCAATAATGAGAGCGGGTTACTCAGATGAAACGTCAAGGTACTCTGCTCATTCTTCCCTCAACATCGGCGTTGTTGGAGCTGATCATTTCTTGTCCATTGACGACGAGTCTATTGCACGCCCGAGTGCTCGGTAGAATAGTTTGGTCAATTTGATGTACAAAACAAGTACATACACGTCTCTCTTTTCTGCTTTTTAATGTTTGTTTCCTTATTCTTATCCAAAGATTTGTTTGGTTACATGTAAATGTTGATTTTGGAAAAGTTTTGCATGACAAATTCTATAATGTTTTTGATTGGTGGCTAGGCTTTTGCATAACATGATAGCTCGATTCCTTTCTCGTATTAGAATATATACATATATATATATATATATATATTAATCGAGGACACTTTATAATAAAATCAGGCGTAAATTTTGTTAAATTACGTGAGCAATCGTTATATATAATAAATTTGCTAATACATAGAAACAAGGAAATGTTGAAATGCTTATGCATGTATAGGCAGTGAGATTTTATTTTTCATTGATAACAACCTAAGTTTCCCTTTGTTAGGTTCTTCATATTGGCATTTATGGCAATTTAGGAAAAATCAAAAACTGTTTAGGAATTTAAGTACAGGTTGTGTTGCAAAATGTTGCAACAATTGTATTACAAGTTGAAGCAGATCGTGACTTGAAGATTTTTGGGAATTTGACTCGAATTGAGAATGACGTGGCGAATTCAGTTTGAATGCGATCTGGAGATATAATTAAGGAATTGATAATATTACAGAATTATAAAAGGGAAAATATTGTGGATTTGTTTTTAAGAAGGAAAATATAGTTTAAATGGGATCTCCTAATCTAATTTAAATTAGGATTTCAAAAATCTAATATTTATTCTTTAAATGGCTGCGATTTCAAAGAATATTTTTATGCAGAGGATTTTGGAGATTGATGTTTAATATATTGAGAAAATACTCGGATAATGATGGCAAAATCTATTTCCTAAAATAAACATATTTAAAATTCGAATTTTGGAGTTGTTACAGAATATATTTCAACATTATTTGTAACAAGTTTAAAATTTGAATGAATTCTGAATTTTGAAGTATAAATCTGAGATCTACTTAGAATTTGATGTTGCTGCTTATATAAAGTCTTAAAAATAGTTTGCAAAGTGTAGAGCACATAGTTATTCACGTGGATCCTGAGACTTTAAAGTTTTGGTGTTCTATCATTCTTTGGGAGAAGAATTTGAAGTTTTCGAGAGGAGATGTTATTGTTCTTCAGGAGAAGAACCTGAAGTTTTCGGGATAAGGTGTTTTCAATTGAAGGGAGTTCAACAATAAGACAAGTGGTGCTCGCCGAATAGATCCGGTTAATAGGTTAAAGACGACCAGCGACAATAGAAAGAGGAAGTATTTGGGTTGTATAAGTCTGAGAGTGCTTGTAATCATTTGATATTAGTGGATTATTCGATAGCTGAGCGTGACTCCGAAGAGTAGGTGTGATCGAACCTCGTAAAATTGCATATGTCTCTTTTATTTACTTACTTTCGGTAATTTAATCAAATTCGATAAATTGATAAAAACGTATCTATCACCCTTGATGTTCATTTGAATAAAAACTGATTTGAACGAAATAAGAGAAGAAAAATGATAACGGCCAAAACATAAAAACGACGAGAAACAAGAAACCGATAATCGACTTGTTTGTAACTCTCCACTCCAGTTGGAATTTTTTTAATGTAATTGTTTTCAAAAGTGAACTAATTTCGTTATTCATATCTTCATATATTTCTTTTTCATTTTCAGAAAACTCAAATTTTAAAAGTTCATAATTTTCTTATTTCAAGTCAAAATGAGATGATTAAAAAAAATGACAAGAGAAATGAAACAATATTTTTATTGCTATTTTTTTTTTCCAAAGATTTTAAGTTTGTAAACATCACAATTCATTTTTAACCAGATACATTTTCAAACGTAATGGTCTTGTTTAGATCGCGTGTCCATTTTTGAAAAAGGATAATTTTCTTGTTTTAAATGAAAAGTTATTTTCATTTTGAGAAAAAGATGGTGTTTGGATGTGTAAAAAATTTCTTTCTTGAAAACAAAATGTTATTTGGAATGAGAAGAAATTGTGTTGGGAATAGTGCATTATGAGAAGATTTCAAAAAGATTCATTTTCTTTTTACAAAATGATACTGTACAAAGTATATTTGAAATCCAGATTTTTTTTTTTTTCAAAATGAGAAGAAAGATGAAAAAAGTTGGAAAAAACACTCTTTCACAAAAAATTTCCTATTTTAGAAAATAGACACTCCATCCAAACATAAGGTAACTCATTTACAATCAAAACATTTTTAAAATTTCTACTGTAGTTGGTTCTCTAGCCCTCTGGGTGGATGTTTACTCACATAATAAACTGAACATAAACATGTACTTTTTTTTTTTTGGCTAAAGAAAGTATTTATCATTTGGAATAGATTGGAGTTTTTATTTATTTATTTATTTTTTTTGAATTTGGGGGTAGTGATAAGAACTCTACACTTTTAGGTGGAGTCAAGTGTGATATTATCATTAAGCTATATATATAACTATAACATACATTGGAGTTGAAGTTGGAATTTTAGAGATGTGCGTTGGAAATTCGGGTAAGATATTTTAACAAAGCACAGATGTAGAGCTTATCAAAAAGAACATTAAAAAGGCTTACATAAAAGAAAATTGTAGTGAGGTGAATTAAATCCACATATATCAAATATACGTAATATGTAAATGGCTTGTAACTTAATTTTGGCTCATTATTACTCTTTGTTTTCCCAGTTCGATCCAACCGAGGCACATCTAAAATTGAAAATTGAGATGATCACATTGACTTAAAAAAAATTGTGACATAGATACAGAATTCAAACATTTTAATCTAGATACTTTTCTTGAATTAAAGATTTTACAAATTAATAAATATAAAATCGAAAAACTAACTGACTATTAAAAAAGAAAAAACAGCTTAACCAGCTTATGATACTAGAACTTTGCATTTGAATTGAAAACCTAATGACTGGCGTATAAAATACTTCCTGAGAAAAATCTTGGTATTGACAGTGTATTTATGTACATATATATCTTCATTTTTATATGATCACTATATTATAATGTTTAAATAGGACTCTCTAATTATTTACCAAAAAAAAGAAAAAAAGAAAAAAAAGGACTCTCTAATTTATACAATACACAAGAGTGTCAATGGAAAAAATATGTGATTTATGGACAAGTTATGAGTTTTTTTTTTATATATCTTGTGTTAATTTTCTTAAATTTAGTGCAAGTAGATTAAATAGTTTTTTCCCTTAAAAAAAAAAAAAAGATTCACTAGTTTTTGCTTATTATAAAAGATGATTTTAAAACTAACAAAAATTATTTTAAACCAGAAGAATTTGTTATCATTAACGAGGCTTTTAAACTAGGAAAAAAAAATGGGGGTATTAAGCTGCAGAGCATCCATATCTATTGACATCAGTGAAAATTGATATTTTTTTGGAATGCTCTCCCACGTTTTTTTTTTTTTTGTGCAAAAAATGAAAACGGTTTTCATTGTTTGGCAAATGCTTCAAAAACAAAATCAAAACATATATATGCACACACTAGTATAAAGCATGTACTATGCAAATGTGGGGAACATATATATATATAGAAGTAAAAGGAAGAACCAAAACGAAAAAAGGATTTAGTCCTAAAAGAAAATAAAAAAAAGACTAAAATGAAAAAAAATGGTCGAAAAAAAAATTAAAAAAAGAATATAACGAAAAAAAAAATGATCTGGAAAAAAAAAAAAACCCAAAGTATCAAAAGTAAATACAAAAATTTTTCGTCCAGAATGAACTGTTTTAGATGAAGTACAAGATGAAAGTAGCACTTATTGTGCTTTCTTAATATTGTATAGATACACACACAAATATGAGAATGATTTTTTGTTAAGAAAAAAAACAAAAAGTTTAGAAAGTGAAAATTGTCCTTCGTCGAGATTGCTGTATATAATATATATGGTGTGTCATTCCAAACTTTTTTTTTTTGGTTGTTGTCGTTTCCTTAGATACTTTTTGTTTCGTGACGATTTCCGTATATCTTACGCTGTCGTTTCCTAATAACCTGTCGTAATACCTGATGCCGTCTCTTTTGTAGCAAATGTTGTTTCTTGGTTTACTGTTCATTCTGGATTAGCTGTTGTTTAATAAAGATTGCAGTGTAGCTAATATTGTCTTTTCGTAACTAATTGTCTTTTTTTACTTGTTGTCGTTTTTTAGTATTTGTACTTTTGGATTAGCTGTTGTTTAATTTAAAATTGCAGTGTAGCTTATATTGTCGTTTTGTAAATTATTGTCGTTTTTTAATTGTTTTGGTTTTAAATATTTGTCGTTCTTAAAGATTGTCGTTTATTTGGTGTTATCGCTTTCTATCAATTGTCATATGTTTAATTATGTCGTTGTTCTGGAAGACTTTTGTCCTTTTGGGTGCTCTTCATCGGGATTGTTCTCATTTATGTTGTCGTTTCCTCGGTTCCCATGGTTTTAAGGCTATTTAGTTATACTCAATAAAATTATAACTAATTTTTAAAAAGTCAATTAATTTTAACTTAAAAATTTCATCAGATAAACCAAATGCAAGCTTCATTTAGATTGTCATATATCTCGTGTTGTCGTTCTCTAATATATTTTTACTTTTCGATTCCAACGTTTATAAGGATATTGCAGTTCATTAAGATTGTCGTATATATGAGGCCATCTTTTAAAACAACATTGTTAATGTTGTCTTTTTTAGCATTGCTTGTCGTTTAGAAGCATACTGTCGTTCATCGACATTATGGCTTGTCAGTCGTTTTCTATCACATTGCCGGGCTTTTATTTTTATATTTTTATATTTTATATTTTTATATTTTTTAAATTTTATTTTTGGTTGTTGTATAGTGTCACTGTCATTCATCAAAGTTGTCACACATCTGTCGTTGTTTCCTAACAAACCATCGATTTCGGTTTGCTCTGATTTTGAAAAGGGTCTTATCTTTAGGGAAAATATACTCAAAATATCATTTGTATTTGTAAATGGCTTTTTTTTTTTAATTATGCAAATGTCTCGAATGTTCTTTGTTTTTTCAAACATAATCTAAAAGTATCCCCTAATCGGTGAAATTAAAAAAAAAAAATCCCTAAAAGTGTCATTATTTTCGTTTTATCTTTTAGGACTGTATATTTAATATAAAAACATATTCAAATTCAATTATATCTTTTTTCATATTCAAATCAATCTTTATAAAACACAACCAAACACAAAAGGTTTCAATACCATGCTCCAAAAATTCTAACTTTTTTTTTTTTTTTTTCTTGAAATTGTTCTATTTTTCATACCATAACAATATTATTTTTCATTCTTCTTAAACCAAAAAATAATTTTTTCACTTTCCAACTTAATAACCGGATCATCGCATATGAGTATGACCCTTTAAAAAATAAATATATATTCAGTGCGGAAAAAAAAAAAAAAAAGTTTACGGTGAAACGGTGCGTTTTGATCCAAGAGGATTGATTGGGCCCACCAGAGTTGTCACGTGCAATTCACACTCCCTCGCGGCCTCGCCTGACGTGTCCTTGCCATTCCAATTCCAAAAACGCCAAAACAACAAAGTAAAAATAAAAAAAAATAAAAATAAAAAATAAAAAAAATCGAAAAAATAAAAGATAACTGAAACTAAACTCCAGACAACTTCAGCTCTCACCTGCTCAGATTAAAAAATCAGTTCTTTTTTAAGAAGCTCAGAAACATTTCCAGGTATTGATCTTATCCATTTTCGATTTTTTTTTCTCAGATATTTTAGCTTTTTTATTTTCAATCGGTTTATTATTACTATTATTATTGTTATTTTCAGAAATTCAAGGCTTTGAAACCAAGCCGATAAGCTCTTGATGCAAGAGGTGCTTATTTCTCATTCATTTCAAATTTTTTTTTTTTTCCATTTTCAATCGTAATTTTATAGCTGTTTTGATGCAAATTATGCTTTTATCTTGATTAACTTGAAAATTTTTCTGGGTTTTTTCTTGCTTGGGTTTAGGTAATTGAAGGTGATAAAGAGGAAAATGAGAAGATTTTTGCTAGGATTGTGGTTAGGGTTTGCTCTTAATTTTATCCAATTTGCCTCTTCTACAATTCTTCTCAGATCCTTGTCTATCTCCTTCACCGACCTTCCCGCCAAATTTGGTAGATTTTCTCTATCCTTTTTGTGTTTGGTTGCTGAGAAACTGTGGGAACCCAGAGAAAATATGCTTAATTTCTACCTGCTATCCTCTTAAGTTGACAAAACTTGTTCCTTTTTCGTTTCTTGAACTGTTTAAGAAAACTATTTTCAGACAGATCTTCCGGCCAAGTTTGGTAAATTTTTCTCTTTTTTGGTGTTTGGTTGCTGAGAAATTGCTGGAAACCGAAAGAAATTATGCTTTAATTTCTGCATACTATCATCTTATCACGATGAAATTTGTTCCTTTTCTATTGTATTATTTTTCTAGATTTTACTGTATTTTTCGTGTAAAATATTTGCTTGAACATGAAGAATTGCTCTTTGTATTTTTCACGTAAAATATTTGCTTAAACATGATGAATTGCTCTTTGTTAAACAAACCAATGTGCTTATATTCTCTGTTTCTTTCTTAATAGCTGTTGGTATCAATAGTTCTGGTATATGCGGAGCTCTTCTTGTGGCAAACCCTCTAGATGGTTGCAAACCGCTAAGTAATGATCTTCGAGCGACAAAAATCGACGGAGTAAATTTTGCTCTGATAATTAGGGGTGAATGTGCTTTTGAAGATAAAGTCCAAAATGCTCAAAATGCTGGATTTAGTGCTGCAATTGTTTACGACAATCAAGACAAAGAAAATTTGGTTTATAGTGAGCCCTTTTGTCCCTTTAAAAATATTCTGTTTATTGCATTTATTATTATGTTCCTTTCTCGATTTGTTTTATCTTGCAAATGGGATATGGTAAATTTATATAGTGAGAAAAGTTGTATAGTGTTTGATGTGTTATTCATTCTGTTCTTTTTTGTTGTTTGTAGTGATGGTTAACCGCAAGAATGTTTCCGTGCATGCGGTTTTCATTTCTAAGAAAGCTGGTGAAATTTTGAAGAAGCACACTCGAGGGGAAGAAGGCGAATGCTGCATATTCCCGTATAATAATGAAACAGCCTGGACTGTGCTGGCGATATCTTTAATATCATTTCTTGTCATATTAGCTATTTTGATCATAGCAATCTTTACTCCAAGACACTGGCTAACTTCGAGGGGGAGAAATAATCTCCCGAAAAATGTAGACACAAAGATGGTGGAAGCCTTACCCTCCTTCATGTTCAGTTCTTCCCATTTGAATGATTGCCATGCTGGAGAAACTTGTGCCATCTGCCTTGAGGATTACAAAGAGGGAGAGATCCTTAAAGTTCTCCCATGCAAGCATGGTAAGACTCCACTTTCATGATTTTGTCAGGCTGCTCTCATTTTTCACAAGTCTATGCTCCATACAGAAGTACCATTTATGGAAATAATTGGAAGATGTTCCTTTCTTGTCTCACTCCTTGTGTCCATATACATAATTCAAGTGCATTGTCTTTAGATGGTTTATCACATGATTACACATACGACATTGTTAGGTCGAGGAATGCATGAGCGGCTATCATAGTGGTTGTCACTTAACTTTTACCTTAATCAACATTTGGAATTTATTCTCATGTAATATTTTCTCATCCTGGCATGCCATGTAAAGTCCCTAGCTGTCAATTAACCAACTTGAAAGGCACTTGCAGAGTATCATTCAAGCTGTGTAGACTCGTGGCTGACTAAATGGGGGACCTTCTGTCCTGTGTGCAAGCATGATATGAGAAGCAAATATCTATTTTCCGAGGTAAGCAAGAGAGAGCCGACATCTTATTTATTTATCTCTACGCAATTTTTTTTTTAAAAACAACTCCGTTGGCCTTATAAAATTCTAGAATATTTGCAGATGTCATCAAGAAATAGTACATGGTTATTGTCCACATACTTGGTTATCTATTTGGTAGACTTAGAAGTCAGAAATGTCCAAGTTTTTTTGCCCATATGCCCTCATGAATCTGAGTATTAATTGGTATTGAACTTTAGCTGGTTATTTATTTTCAGGTAAAGAGAAGAACCTGGCTATAGAACCGCTACTTGAGAATGAGGATTCCCCTAGCTGAGGTATGGAGATGAAATCTCATTGTAATCGAAATTTCTTTACTTTCAATGGGGCAAAGTAAAATCAACTTTATATGATTCTTCTGTTCTCAAGTCCTTTTATGTCTGGGTTCAGCAGGAGTCTCCTCTTCAACTATGCCAGATTGCCTTCCGATGTTCCTTTAATCTCTTGTAAGGATTACCAAGGCAAGGCCATATCGATGATTCATGTTTTGGATTGATGTCAAAGTTTCAGTAGAGCTGCTGTTGACACGAATCTCGTCGAAGCATCTTCACTAGTTCAGTTGAGTTCCTAGCATCCTCATTGGCTTCTTTAGCCTTTAGATGGATAGAAATGTTCTCGAGGTGAATCACCAGCTGATCATCGAGGTCAAATTATGTGGCCCCGTTGAAGATGTTTGAGACCAGGTTCTGTACCTCGTCAGAATTAGTAACCTTAATAGGCGGCATGATGCCCATGTTGTTATTTGGTCCCTTTTGTGCAACTTTCATCTTTTCTGTAGGACATTCATTCTGTTTATGTCGTAGAAAGAGAGGAGGGGGACAAAGGGAGAGGGAAAAAGATGAACCGGGTTCATTTTTTTGCCGGACCGATACAAGTCTTGTGCTTTGTCTACACGAGTGTGTTACACCCACTTTATTATTCAAGTACAATCGCGAAAAGTTTGATAACGTGATTTCTTCTTTTTGGATCCCACTAGCATGGCAAGGAACTTCAGTTGAGTTTTGTGTAAAAAAGAATGAAGAGGAAAACACACTCAAGAAACCAAAAAAAAAAAAAAGAAAAAAAAAATGTTGTAAACGTGAGGGCTTTTCAGAAGAATAGTTGTCCAAAACTACTTGAAAGTTGAAACAGAACTTATGGTGAGCCACTCAGATTGGCAACTTTTTAAGGCTAGAAAATGATTAGAAGACTCGGTATATTTTTTTTGAAGTCTCTCGTAAAGCTTCTGAACAATCATTTCATAAGGGGGTGTTTGGTGTTTGAGTTTGAGTTAAGATTTTTAAGTTTCAATAGTAATTTTTGTTGACTTTTTCAGAAAAGACAAAAAACTTTTTCAGAAAAAAGATAAAAATTGAGTTGAAAAATTTGAGTTCAAGTTGGTGAACCAAACTCACCCTTAAGAGAAGGGAAGAAAAAAGTAGTAAACGAACTCAAATTTTTACTTTATTGATATTTACTCTATTACGTTAGAACAGGTTAAATTTCTTATGAACGGGGATAAGTTTCTTAAGAAGTAGTATTGTTGGATTATTTTATCTATGCATCCTCAACTTTAGGACTATTAATATTCTTTTATCAGCGTTCTCAATTTTAGGATTATTTTATCCTTAAACTTTAATAACTTCTTTTTTTTTTCCCTCATCTTTATCTTTGTCTTTTCTTTTTCTTTATCTTTATTTTTATCTTTGTCTTTATCTTTATCTTTTCTTTACTATATTAAAAGAGTTAAAATGCTCTTCTTTGTAATACCTTCTCACTTGACATGTGGCATCTTTTTCTTTTTTTCTTTTTCTTTTCCCTTTTCTTTTTCATTCTATCATCTTTTTTTCATTTTTTTGCCTCAATTGAAACTTTTTTTTCCCTCAAATGTATCCCTGTATTTACTCCAAAAAAAAAAAAAAAATCCCTATCTAAATTTTTTTTTCTTCCATATTATCCATTCAACTACCATCTTCTTATAACTGTTGGAAAAATGGTTTTTAAACCATTTTGAGGTCCAAATTTGAATGGGACCCACTTAATAGAATTAACAGGTCTTGGTGGATTTGCGTTCTCCATCGCGAGGAGATCGAAATCATATATTCATACGCTCAAAATGGTATTCGGGTGAATGATAAATTGATGCTCAAAGTGTGCCCAATGAAATAGGATTTTGTTGGAAAGTTACTTATATATATGTAGAGTCTCACATTGCTTAGGCATGAAAGCTTGATGGACTTTATAAGGATTTGCACTTTTGGATTTGGGTAAGATTGTGAACCCAAGATGCTCTCTCACGCGCAGAGGGTGCAAATCATAGTCCCGGTGGGTTAGGGGCCCAATGTGTGCGCCCGCACGACTTGGGTGACGTGAATGTCGATTCGTCAAGCTTGCCCTCGCGCAAGCTTTGATTTGGAAATTTTTTTTTTACACAATTCCGGATTTAATTTTTTCAGAATAGCAACACTAATGTATTGAATTAATCCGAATTTAAAACCTAATGCATTCGGTTTGTAACACCTCATCCTTGAGACTATAAAAGGCCTCCTCCACAAGCATGAAATAGACACTTGATACACACTAAATCCTGGAGCACAAGTTTTCCTTTTATTGTTTTCTTGTTCTAGTTTTCCTCTTGTAGTGGTCGAATTTTTGAAGTTTGGTGATAGAGGGAAGGCTTTGGTTTCAAGTTCGTCGGAAGCGGTTTTCGATCGTGCTAGACTACCGTTGTTCGTTATTGTATCATGAGAACCAGACGTCCGTTGAAGCCTTGTGCACTTACTGAAGGGGACGAATCTGTTTTAAGGAAAGCGTGACTCACGTGCCTCGACGATCTACTTTTGTTTTGTTTCCTTCAAGTTAAGGTTGAATTTCGATGTAATAATTTTCGTTAATATTATATTTGAATTCACTTGTTCATTGTTTATGCTCTATATTTTCTAACAATAACAACTGACAAATAATTTTTATTTGATTTACTCTTTTTTTTTTTTTTTTTCAATTGTGTGTTCACCATTAGTAATTTTGAAAAGGGGCAAAGAATTAGAAGATTGATTAGATTCTTGCATTTGGATGTAAAAAAATAGCCAAAGAAAATTAGAAAAAGCATATTTTTAATCCATGGGCTGCATGATTTGCAGTCATATGAACAAGATTAACTAACCAGTCGGGAAAAAAAAGAACGAAGGCATTAAAGTCAGATACAAGATTTTAATTTGTTAATTTGGTCGGTTTAGAATTTTATATAGAGAGAAAATCATGTAAATCAGTTATGGTTTCGTCGATTTAGACTTACAACTAAAATAACTTAAAATTTTGAGTTGATTTAATAAAATTAACTATAAAAAAGGACAACATGTATGAAAACTTTAAACAATATGACAAGCTTGAAAAATATTTTCGTGGGTTGAAATGTCTAAAATCACTAACCAAACTAACAAAAAAGATGAAACTTTCAAATCAATTAAATCAAAATAATTGAGATAAAAACCAACCGATTTGATTTGGCAGTTGTCCACATTTTGTTTTGTTTTGTTTTGTTTTGTTTTTTTTTTTTGTTCTTATGCAATGCTGTTGTGCAAGTTTATTAGATTTAAAAGTCTGTCTATAATTTTCAAAAAAAAAAAAATTCTATCTAATATAGAGTCTACATTTGACCAATCGGTTTGAATCTTAAATTTTTCATATTAATTTTATTTTTCTAAAAAATAATAAAAATAATAATTAATTTTTAAAAAATTAATCAATTGTAATTTAAAATTTTCATTTTAAATTGATGCACCAAAAGCACTTTAAAATTTACAAATTCCAACCTAAATTATTCCGAGTACGGTGCTCCAAATTCTTCTCGAGACATCATTAAATTTTTTTTTCCTTTTTTAAACATCCCATGAATGTTGTACATCATAAAGAGGTACGACGTCGTTGCAATGAAGAGGTCGAGCCTCTTCTTTCTGGGAGAGACAAAATATAAAACACGTGGTGTAATCAAAACTTGGGAGACCACCGCAAGAACACGGAATTATCGAACCAAGAGAACCACTAAAATATTCTTTAAAAAAATAAGTTAATACATTAAGTAATATTTTTGTAGAAATAATTACTAATTAATTTCTAATCAGCCTCCTAAACTAAAGAAACAAAAAGAAAAAACAAGAAATAAAAAATAAACAAAATTGAAAATAATAAAAGCAACGAACGGTGTTGATAAACCTCATTCTCTCATCTCAGTCGTCTCCTATCTCCTCTCTTCTCCAGCGTCCGATCCTCCTCCATTACCACCCGATCTATAATCTCGCGCCCAAATTTACAAACTTTCTTCCTGGTATTTTCTCTCTCCTACAAGTACACACACTTTCTCTCTATATATATATCTATATTTTCAGTTTGTTGTGTTTCTCTCTCTTCCATTTCTTCTTCGGTTCTTTATCCTTTGCGCGTAGCCATGGCGGACCTAGGGTTTTGTAGTTGTGGTTTTGGTTTTGAGCGATTTTGTTTGTTGTTTGGTGGTTATGGTGGTTGGCTAGGGTTTCGTGTTTGCTGCGGCGGCGATGGCGGAAGCTCCGGCGAGTCCAGGCGGCGGGAGTCACGAGAGCGGCGGAGACCAGAGCCCGCGCTCTAACGTTCGCGAGCAGGATCGGTACCTCCCGATCGCCAACATCAGCAGGATCATGAAGAAGGCGCTTCCCAATAACGGCAAGATCGCCAAGGATGCCAAGGAGACTGTTCAGGAATGTGTCTCTGAGTTCATCAGCTTCATCACCAGCGAGTATGATTGAGATTGACCTTTTTCTCTGTTTTTGAATTTGATTTTGTTTTCTGGTTTTTTTGCGTAATTGGAGGGTTTTTTGGATTGAATTTTGGTTAGGGCGAGTGATAAATGCCAGAGGGAAAAGAGGAAGACTATTAATGGCGATGACTTGCTCTGGGCTATGGCGACTCTAGGGTTTGAAGACTACATAGATCCGCTTAAGATTTACCTCACCAGATACAGAGAGGTGATATTCCGTTTGTGTTTACTCTTTCTGTCAAGTTGATTGATAGGGAAAAACCGGATCTCATGTTAAAATTGGTGCTTTGGATCTTTCTGATATTCTTAATATCGAAATCTTCGTGTTCTTTACAGCGAATTTCCTAGCTTTGTGATCGGTTATATAGTGCTATTAGATTAGGCATTAAAAGATTACAACTTTCTTTACTATACAATCTCTAACTTGCAAGTTTTTTGTTTTCCTCTTTCGTTTTCTGTTTTCCTCTTTCCGTCGGTTTTGGTGCTGGATGTTGCAGATGGAGGTAAGTCAAACTTCTCCTTTTTAGTTAATGTGGTCCTTTAATTATCCCTGATCTGTTTTTGGAGTTTATTCTTTATTCTTTTTTGATAACCCTGACATCTGTTAGGGTGATGCAAAGGGGTCAGCAAAAGGTGGAGATGCATCTGCCAAGAAAGATGTTCAACCTAGTCCAAATGCTCAGGTCGAGAATAAATATATGTTGAGCTTCTTAGCTTTTCTTCTTTTCTGAATCTATTGATGGAATAAATCATGCTTGCTTTATGTGGTTTTATACATGTGTAAACCTGTCGTGTTCTTACGGCGGAAACGTCTTTTATTAATTTGTCAGATTGCCCATCAAGGTTCTTTCTCGCAAGGGGTTAGTTATACAAATTCTCAAGTAAAATCTCTCTCCCTCTCTCCAAGTATTACTGTTATCACCCCACTAGAGCTTGAGCTCATTGGTATTAAAATGCTAGTAACTTCCCGTTTTTCATCAACTGTGGCACTAAGGAATTTGACCTCAAGTTGGTGAAGCAACCCATATTCTCTTAATGTATATTCGTTAGGGAATATTAGTATTAGAAATTGGTTTAATTAATAATAAAAAAAGACCCCATACTACCATGTCTATAAAACTGAGTTTACCGTCCCAATAAGTTAGTATTGGTTCTTCTGTATTTGTTATATTTTTGTAATAGAAGAATGGTAATCTGGAATAGTTCTTTGTGCAAACAAGAAATTTGTTTCATGATTTATATTTTTTTTGGACGGAAAGGGCTATTTTGATGGCCTGCTTTGCTGCTTGCATCTAGCCCTCTCTCCGAAGTTGGTCACCATTGAAGATTGCATGTTGCACATGTTCTCTGCTATAGCGTGCAACTGATTTTACGATATTTTTACTCTGTTTTGAGTCAACACTCGATTGCACTTATCAGTACCTTCTTGATGGTCTGGAGTCAGTGGAGTACCTTCAATAAACCTCTCAAAACTTTTCTTAATTGTGCTGATCGGACTCTGAGTACTTGCAATTCATCATCATATGACGTCTAACTCAAAAATTCCGTTAATCCATTCTCTGGATAAGGTAGAATAAATGATTTATTATAAACTAGTACGACGAAATCACTTGGTAGGAACACACAATCAATATTTGTTGCTTGCTTTGTTGTTTTAATCAATTTCTTCATCGGATTCCTTGTTTTGCAAGGAACTAAGCATATGTATGTGCTGGTTTTAACATTCCCGTTATTTTTCTTCATGAATGCAGTCACAGGCTCAGCATATGATGGTTCCTATGCAAGGCACAGAGTAAATATCAGCTCTTCTCCAATCAAAGCCGCCATAATCGAGTTTTTGCAATTGGAGGAGATGTTGGTTCGTCCCCTAAACAAATTAATAATTAGTTATCTGTCTGACATGTTGGGTGGCTTTGGTGCCCATGTCTTGGTATTGTATTGTGGTCATGTTTGTATATTACTAAGGAGTCACTTGGGTAGAATAATTATTTAAAGAGAGTGTTCTGTAAATCTTGGGAGCATCTAGTATGTCATTTGTAAACTACGATATTGCTAGGACTATTGTTGTGATGGTATTGGTTTTGGGAAGTTTATGATGATTCCATATATGCGAAAAGAAAATTACATCCTCCTTAGAATTTTGGTCAAAAGATACCAATCAAGAATATGCAAAATAGTAATAGCAGAGGGGGGTTATCACAATTTTTGCAAAAATTCTTCACCCCACGAAGCTGAAATTCCGTCAAATTGATTGATTGATAGTGATAAGACCACCAAATATTAAAGTGTTTTTGACTAGCGATATACATATATATATATATATATTATAATTTTTGGGTCGCCTGCAATTTTCTTTTAGCGTTGGCTTTTCAATGCTATGGACTATGGTGGTGTCGGTGTGGCTTTTTGGATGTGTTTTTGCCGTGGGGAGAGGTGCTTGAGACTTTTATCAATTTGGAATGGCAAAGTGGTGGTTGTTTATTTGGCTTACTAGTCGTTAGAGATAAAGCAAAAGTTTTGCAGTTGACGCGTGGACGTTGGTGCTGGTGCTAATGAATTTTCCCATGCTTTTTCATAGAATCAAACTATGTTTTGTTTGATTAAAGTAAAGATCGTTTATAACAGATTGATGAGTTTTTTTGACAGTTTTTGGTTTGGTAAAATTCTGTAATATTTTTTTTTTTTTTTTGTTTTCATATGTTTTTATATCATATCTAACGGTCAGAAATATGTCCTACTAGTATAAAGTCTTATGCAGAAAAGACCCTTACAAAAATACCCTGGAGAGACCTATACTTTTAACCTATGTTTGCAACACTCCTTTTCGTTACAAGTAAAACTTCTTGTTAAAATACAATAATCCTTAACTTAAATAAGTCTAACCTGTCCAAGTATGAAATGGGCTTTGTGTTTTATGTTTGATTTGGTCGTTGGTTATTTTAGGCATGGTTTAGTGTTCCCCGTTTGATCTCACCCCGTTTGATCTCACCTGCAAGAGTTGCGATCAAACATGACGTTTTCACTAAAGAAGACAAACAACATTTATTTTTCACAGTTGGCAATTTGTCATGTACATATACAATTTTTTATTATTATTATCTAAATGATTTTTTTTTTCCTCTGGGCAAAACTAATTAAAATATTTAAAGGTAACTGTGAGTTTACTTTGGCGTGCCCATAAACATAACTAATGTCAACATAAATTTGCTTTTTTCTTGCTTTCTTTGCGCAAAATGCACCAATCATGTTATTCCTTCTTCTCTACGTAGTGGATATCTAGCACAATATGCCCCTAGAGAATCTATATACATATATTTATGGTCTTTTGTAAAAGCAGTACACAAAGACGATAGTTATATTATAAATTATTTGTATTCCTTTCTTTCTTTCTTTCTTTTTTTTTTTTGATAAATGTAATCCTTTCTTTTTGCTAAAGATATCTGTATTCCTTTTTTTTTTTTTGCTAAAGATATTAGTATTCCTTTGAGCTATTTATTGTTTGAAAAGGGAAAATATGTATACAGAGAGAGTTAAAAAAAAAAAAAGCATATTTTTAAAAGCTAAAATAAATAAATAGTATATATACAAAGTTGTTGAAGAAATAGCATATTTACAAGTAAATAAATTATTTACCAATAATAATTTACTTACTCCTACTCTCCTAGTAAAAAATGTACTTATTCACAAATATAATTTATTTCCTCTTATTTATTTCAATAGTTTCGTAAATATACTATTTACCTTTTTTTTTTTAGTTATGTAAATATGCTATTTTATCTCTCTCTGTTTTTTAAATGATAAAATAGCATAAGTATCAACTTTTTAATAAAAATATGTATATTTGGTATTTTTATAAATATGTATTTTTAATAGAATTTGATGAAAATATAATGTTGCAAAATTGTACAACACCTAACAGGGTACTTTTACATACATTACCAAATACCTCTCATCTTATGTAGAAAGGTTTTTCCTTAAATGGTTGTTTAATCTTATGCAATAATGGTGTAATTAGACCCAAGAAAAGAATTATCGTTGTTATTATTGGCGATGCTTGTTTTTTTTCTAAAAAAAATTGTAAATAAACCATAACTAGCGTAGTTTTACAAGTTTTGTATTAGATTCTTTGATGAACCATTTGTTAATTTTTCTCTTCCCTTGTCACGTTTCAATTTTGAACAACTTAACCCTTTTAATGTAACAACTAACAAACTTTACAAGTATCTTGTATGTTCAAATTTTGAATGAGATATAGTTTTTAGAAGCAATTGAACGAGATATATTCAGATATAACAAAATCACGTTGTTACTGCCCCAAAAAGTCACATTGTAATTTCCTTTTTTGTTTTTAGTTTCATATTTATTTCTCTCACTGTAATTTTTTTTTTTTTAACTTCTCGAATGAGTATTAAATATATCAAGTTGTTCTAAATTAGTTCAATTAACTGTAAAAATTGTGATGGAAAGTGGCAACACTTCCTTTTTAACAGTTGTTTCTTAGCACGTAAAATTATAAAATTACATTTCTTAAAAAAAATATATATATAGATATATAATTACAAAATTTTTGTCAATCAAATTGCATACGGCCCTTAGTTTTTTTTTTTAATAGAAATTTTAAAAATCAGTTAAACAAAAAGACTCATCTGAGATGGATTTGATAAATAAATTGCGGAAACAACCTCTCAAATATACTTGTTTATGTTTTTCGTCCTCTAACTTGAGTTTTTGACCCTTTATATTAATCTAAATGGAGGAAAAAAAAATTAAAGCCATTATAATTAGGATAATAATCTAGAAATTTCATTTTTTAGATAGAATCCTACAAATCACTCAAAAACTTATTCTTCAAATATTTTAAAAAGCATGCATCAAAATGCAATTTGACACTTAATTTACACATTAAAAGTGTTAACTTGAAAATAAACAATTAAAAGGAAGATAGAAGTAAATTGTAATTAAAAAAATAATTAAAATAAATTGCAGGTTTTGACAATATTTAGAATAAATAATATAAATAATTTATTTCCATTTTTTTTCTTAATAAATTTATTATTTACAACAAATATTTGAAAAACCTTATTATTTATTTACTTCTATTTAAATAATCAAAATTCGGCTCGGCCCAGGGTCAAAAACGACGCCATCACAAAAAAAGCGGTGCTAACGCTAGCCAGCCGCAACTTAAAAAGATAACAGCATCACTTAATCAAACGGTCGAAAATCGTTTACCTTTCCACAACGGACCCCACCCAAAATGTCTTATATTTATCAGATCCAAATAGGACCCTTTTTCTTAGAGGCTACATTTCTTACGATACACCTTACATACACGGAAACACTCCTCCTAAGCTTAAAAAACTACTAATTAATTTCTTTAGGTAATTAAATAATCAAAATCCTAATCAAAATCTAAACCATAAAAGATTCACATGTGAATATATTTTCTGGGGGATATCATTTATATTTTCCGGAGACCTACATTGTGTATATATATGTATATGTATATGTGTGTGTATATATGTCTCTCACTCTCTCTCTCTCTCTCTATATATATATATATATGTATATATAAGATGCTTTGCTAGTAAACTAACGCCCTGTTCTTCATCATCATCATCATCATCATCGTCATAGTCTGTAATTTAGTTTCGCAGAGAGAAGCATCTCTCTGCTCTAAGAAGGAGAAGGAAAACGACTTTTTTTTTTTTTTTTTTTTTTCCCCTTGAGGTCTTCGACTTTTTTGAAGACCGATTAAGAACGACTACGGTGATTAGGTACGAAAAGAAAAATTAAGAAAAAAAAAAAAATCGGTGGAAATTTTCTTCTTCTTCTTCTTTTTTTTTTTTTTGAGGAAAATTTTGTGTTTTTGATCCTTGATTTTGCTGTGATTATGATCTCTCAAATTTGAAGCTTTTCGTTTTTAGCTATGCTCGCATTATTTGTGTGTTTACACACAGGAATGGATATGCTTGTATTTGTGTATAAACATATATATGCATATATTTTTTGTGTAAAACCTTTTTCATTACGTTTGCTCTGAATTCATTGGGAGTTTCGGAGAATCTCTGATGAAATCGGTAAATATGTTGGTAAAATGAGTATTAAGTTTGTTCCTTTTTTTAATTAAAAAAAAAAGATTTTTTTGTTATTGGTTTTTCATGTTGGCGGTGCTGTTCTTCGTTTGATTTTTTTTTTAATTTATATTTGTTTAGTTCTGAACAATTTGCGTCTGGTTTTGATTTTCGACTTTCTTTTTTAAGAGAGAAAAAATGTCTTTTCATGAATTTGATGGTTTCGAATGTGAACCTTTCTTCTGTTCATTATTGTGTGATATTTTGATTCCTCCCAGTTTGATGATTCGTTCAGGGTTCCCCAAATTTATGATATGTAAATATGTGTGTGTGTGTGTATATATATGTATAATTTGCCTTTGTTTCGTTTAATGATAACGTTTGATCATTAAGGTGTTACATTCATAGGATTTTCTGTGGTAGATTGAGTTAATATTAATGCTACAAAAATTTTCCTTTGTTTCATCTATTGAAACGTTTTGATCATTAAGTTGTTATTTCATTGGATTTTCTGTGGTAGATTGAGTTTGTATAAATGGGAAATCGAGGGCAAAAGCGTGCTGAAACAGTGGAAGACTTGCCTGCCGATAAGCGGGCCTGCAGTTCGATGGAGTTCAGGCCGAGTTCATCAGCTCAAGTGCCGCTGAATTCGGCCAACTCCACAGCCGAAACCGATGACCATGATATGGATACTTCATCATCTGCCTCGGCCTCAAGCCGGTCAGAGGGGGAACCTGAGAAGGACTCGGCATATGGGTCCTGTGATTCTGATGATACTGAGCATAGACACTCTGACATCCGGGACTATCAGAGGCGGAGATCATCTAGTGATCATGGCAAGTTCAAGAGGATCTTAACATCTCTAGGTGAAGAAAAAGAGGATTCTGGACACTTAGCATTGCTTACTGAGCTATGTGAAGTGTTGTCATTTTGTAACGAGTATTCACTCTCGAGCATGACTGCCGACTCCTTGTCGCCGCATCTTGTAAAGCTTGCAAGACACCCGACTAACCCGGACATCATATTGTTGGCTATACGGGCCATGACTTATTTATGTGATGTGTATCCAAAATCATCAGGTTTTCTTATCCGCCATGATGCAGTTCCTGCTCTTTGCCAAAGATTAATGGCTATTGAAGACATGGATGTGGCAGAGCAGGTAACTTTGATGTTTTACCTTTTGTGTTTGTTGACTAGTTAATGCAGTGCATTGAATGGTTTATACAAGGGAAGAATATGTTTATGTTGAAATCTTAATTTCACTCTTATTTTGTTTATGTAGTGTTTGCAAGCATTGGAGAAAATATCACGGGAGCAACCACTTGCGTGCTTGCAGGCCGGGGCAACAATGGCCGTTCTGACTTTTCTTGATTTCTTCTCAACAAGCATACAGGTAATATGACATTGAGCTGTTAGTTGTAACTTTCGCATTTTATACTACCGTCCTATACCATTTATATCGTAATTGCCTTCTCTGAGGCCCAGTGTATAATCCTTCAAGTCCTTTATTTTTTTCTGCATCAGAGGGTTGCTCTTTCCACAGTGATGAATATATGTAAAAAACTTCCTTCTGAATGTCCTGCACCTTTCATGGAGGCTGTTCCAATATTATGCAATCTTCTTCAATATGAAGATAGTCAGGTATGTCAAGTGTTCAGCGATTTAGGACTTTTTCTCAGGTTTTTCTTGTGTTTCCAGATTGTTTATTGGCTTTCCAAGTCCAACTCATACCTTTGGTTTAATTTCTCAGCTCGTAGAAAATGTAGCTATCTGCTTGATTAGGATAACGGAGCAATTGAGTCAGTCTCCTGAAAAGCTGGATGAACTTTGTAAGCATGGATTAATTCAGCAGACCTTTCATCTTTTAAACTCAAATAGCCGCTCTACTCTATCACTACCAGTTTGTAATGTACGTTTACTTTTTTTGATACTTATTATCTCATAGGGATCAGCTTTTTGTCGTGTATATGGATTTTGAGAGACGGTCTGAATATTCTGTTTTGTTTGGCAGGGTTTGCTTGGGATACTGGTCAAACTTTCTTCTGGTTCAATTGTAGCCTTCAGGACTTTGCACGAGCTTAATATTAGCAGCCTATTGAGGGATATATTGTCTACTTACGATCTCTCACATGGAGTTTCTTCTCCTCATATGATTGACGGGCAATCCAGTCAGGTTCGCATCTTAGCCTGTCGGCCATGCTTTGCTGTCTACTGCAACTGAGTTTGGATTTTGATTTTCTCTTATGAAGGATGACAGATTTGATTTGTCTTCCACCACTTTACGTGCAAAAACCATGCAAGATATTTATCTACTTACGTATTTTGCACTGTGTGGGAGAAGACACTGTTTGCTGATCTGTTTGATATCATTGCTTTTAGGGTGATGGCACAGAGTTCAATTTAAGTTCCTGTTTGTTTTCCCTTGCATATTTTTAAGTTATTTTTAGATTTACAAATAACGAAACTACCATCAACTATTAAAAGAAACTTAATACCATTGTGAATCCTATGTTTCCTAATACAGGTAAACGAAGTTCTGAGGTTGCTAGATGAGCTTCTCCCTGTTTCAATTGGAGATCAAGATACTCCACAGTTGTTGGGTAAGGAATCTTTTCTAGCTAATCGACCTGAACTTCTGCAAAAGTTTGGGGTGGATGTTCTTCCTTTCTTAATCCAGGTTTGTCTCTGCAAGGCACGTTTTAATTTCTGTTCCTTTTTCCCCCCCGCTATATATTACTAATGACCTTTTTTGGTGTAGGTGGTTAATTCTGGTGCAAACTTGTATATTTGCTATGGCTGCCTTTATGTTAGCAAGAAGTTGTTTCGTCTGAGCACATCCGACATGCTAGTTGAATTGCTCAAGGATGTCAATATTTCAAGGTGATTGTGGTTCTCTTGTCCTTTAACTATTAAATTTTGCAAAAACATTTAACTAATGCATACGAGCTCCTGTTCTGTTTGGCAGTTTCTTGGCTGGCATATTTACTAGAAAGGATCCACATGTTTTGATATTGGCCCTTCAGATAGCTGAAATTATCCTGCAAAAGCTGTCTAATCTTTTCTTAAAATCTTTTATCAAAGAAGGTGTCTTTTTTGCCATTGATGCACTGTTGAGTCCAGACAAGTGTCCAGTATTAACCCCAGAAAAATGTTCGCAGTTGATGGTCCCTCTGTCTTCTGGCACACAGTTCTCGTCTAATTCGAGTCAAAAGTCTGGTTCCAGGGAGGTCCTTAGGTGCTTATGTTATGCTTTTGCTTCTGTTAGCTTGGCTTCAGTGTCTGAAAAAAATGACTGCCAGCTTGAAACGGATTCTGTTTATGATCTTGCAAAGCAAATAAGAACCAGTTACTTCTCATCAGAACTATTTGAATCTAACAAAACGACAACTGATGTCCTTCAAGAGCTTAGAACTTTTTCTACGTCATTAACTGAAATGATGGACATCTCTGTGGATAATAATGACCTTAGTCAGCTCGAGGAGAAGTTCTTTGGCGTATTGTATCAAGTCATCATGAAGCTTAATGGAAAGGAACCCGTCTCCACGTTTGAGTTTATTGAAAGTGGCATTGTGAAGTCATTAGTTAATTATCTGTCTGATGGCCAGTATTTGAGAAGACAAAAGGAATGTTGTGCTGAACACAGTAATGTTGATTCCATCATAAAAAGATTTGAAGTGTTTGCGAAGCTGTTTTTGTCTTCATCAGATCCACTGTCTCAGGACTTGCCCATATCCACACTCATTCAGAAATTGCAAAATGCACTATCTTCTTTGGAAACTTTCTCTGTTATTTTGAGTAATGCGGGCAAGATGAAGTACTCGCATGCCACTGTTCCAAGTCTACGTTGCATGACGCATCCATGTTTAAGAATTCGTTTTCTGAGAGGTGAAGGGGAGACCGGCCTTCATGATTACCCTGACGATATTATGAGTGTGGACCCCTTCTCTTCAATGGAGGCAGTTGAAGGATTTCTGTGGCCTAAAGTCAAGAGCAAAACAGTGAAGCACATGAATAAAACCGCTTTGGGGAAATCCGAAAAGCTACCACATCAATCACCTGCAAGTGCAAGTTCTAGCCAAGAGGGAAGTTTAGATGGCAGAGGTTCTGATAGCATGTTGACTGATTTGACCGAGATGCAGGTATTAGTTTCTTTCTTTCTTACCTTTTTTTTTTTTTTTTTTTTGGGTGGGGGGCAAAAGTATTACTCTTAAACTTTTTGTCCGTTAACTAAAGATAATTCCGATTTTGATAGAAACAACTATATCTTTCTGTCTTTTTGTAGATCTTTTTTGTTTTTGTTCTTTCATCTTGAATTCTCTCTTTTTGGTGGTGGTCCGGAGTGGCTCCTTTTTTTTTGTGGGGTGACAGAATTGGAGAATTTGTTTTCTGATTTTCTTTTAAGCCAACGTTTGGAACATATGAATAACCTCAATTGCATTCTCTCACCAGGAGGTTGAGGATGATTTGTCGAAGTCTGCTCCTGAACAAGCAGTCTTTTTAAGAGACTCGAGTCCTCAAGCAATGTTCCATGGATCTACAGATGAAGAACTTCAATTTTCTTCAGAGGCAGATACAAGTAAGAAAAGGGACTTCCTTGCACGTTGTAGCCATGAAGAAGATGCTTCACCAAAATTGTTATTTTTTCTTGAAGGGCAACAGCTTGAGCGGGAATTGACCATGTACCAGGCAATTATGCAGAAACAAATTAAAGAAAATGAAACCGTCACCACCACGAAGTTGTGGAGTAAAGTATATACCTTGACGTATAGGAAGGCTGCAACTCAATCTGATAATCTCAAAGAACGTTCCTGTTCAGTTCAAAAGTCTGCCATGTCTGAAAAAGGTGAGAAATATTTGCTGCAAACTTCAAATTTCTCCAGTATATTTGCTTCTGAGGTTGCTTCCGAATTGGAGAAGTCAAGTCCTACTCATGATATATTGTCTCTGCTGAAATGCTTGGAAAGGATGAACAAGTTTATCTTTCATCTGATATCTCAAGAAAGAATAGGTGCTTTTGCTGAAGGAAAACTTGATCACTTAGACAATTTAAAGATAGCAATACCATCGGTACCACAGATTGAATTCGTAAGCAGTAAGCTGACAGAAAAACTAGAACAGCAAATGCGGGACTCGTTGGCCGTATCCATTGGTGGTATGCCTTCATGGTGCAATCAGTTAATGGCTTCGTGTCCCTTTTTATTCAGTTTCGAGGCCAAGAGTAAATTCTTTCGGTTGGCTGCATTTGGTCAATTTCATTGTCAACCTCATGAACCCCCGCATAGTGATTCAGGCATGGCAAATGACAGGCGACTGAGTTCTGGCGGCACACCTCGCAAGAAGTTTTTAGTTTTCAGAAACAACATCCTGGGATCTGCTGAGAAAATTATGGACTTGCATGCCCACCATAAGGTACCTCTTGAGGTGGAATATTATGAAGAAGTTGGAACAGGTCTTGGTCCAACACTTGAGTTCTATACCCTGGTTAGTCATGAATTTCAGAAGGCTGGCTTGGGTCTGTGGAGGGAGGATCATGGAGCTTTCTATGATGCAAGCCTGTGTCTGGAGAATACAAAGTTTGTAACATGTCCGTTGGGTCTGTTTCCTCGCCCATGGTCATCTCTAACCGATGCATCTAATGGGATTCGGGTAAGTGAAGTAAATGAAAAGTTTGTCCTTCTGGGACAAATTGTAGCAAAGGCTCTTCAAGATGGAAGGGTCTTGGATCTGCACTTCTCAAAAGCATTCTACAAAATTATTCTTGGGCAGGTAATGAGCTATTTTTTAATTATTGAATCTACTTACGTGCCATCTTTTTATCATTCACCTTTTATTTATTTATTTATTATTATTATTTTTTTCCGTTCTGTAGGAACTTGGTCTGTTTGACATCCTATCATTTGATCCTGAGCTTGGTAGGACATTGCTAGAGTTTAAGGCTCTTGCAGATAGAAAATTGTTTCTGGAATCTACAGGGCGAGAAGTTTCCTCATTTAAAGTTGACTCGTGCTTCCGTAACACAAGAATCGAGGATCTTTGCCTTGATTTTACACTTCCTGGGTATCCTGATTTTCTTCTTGCTTCCGGTCCAGACTACAAGATGGTTAGTGTCCACTTAGTTTGATCTTTGTACATTTTTCTGATATCTTAATAATGGTTAAGTAAAATCTTCATTGCATTCGTGTTTTCTTAGGTAACTATGAGAAACTTGGAGGACTATATTTCACATATAGTAGATGCAAGTGTAAGTACGGGAATCTCCAGACAAGTCGAAGCATTCAAATCAGGCTTTAACCGGGTATGCCCTCTTGCAAACTTTCTTTATCAAAGTGGAGTGGATTGTAAATTATTCCGATCCTTAAATAGTGCCCTTGCCAAAAAAAAAAAAAAACTATCCTTCATCCTAACTTAGCAATCCATGTAAGGAATATGGACATTGTAGTTTTTGGTTTTCTTTTTATGAAGATCTACTATCTACTATAATCTATCTTTGCTGCATTTTAATAGTTCTGAACTTCAGTTTCCTATAACAGAGAGTAGCTGCTTTACTCGTGATAATTCATGTTCATCGATCAATAATTTATGTGTATATTTGATTCCTCAGGTTTTCCCTATTGAGCATCTTCAGATCTTTAACGAAGAAGAATTGGAACGCTTACTATGTGGAGAACATGATTCATGGGCTGTATGTGATTGGTCACTTTACTTTTAAATTGGTGTATAGATCAATCAATCTTAGTTAGTTAGTTAGTTTGTTTGTTTGTTTGTTTTTTTTATTTTTTTAAATAATAGGTTGATGAGCTTCTTGATCATCTCAAGTTCGATCATGGGTACACTGCTAGCAGTCCTCCCGTTGTTAATGTCAGTATTCTCATGCCTTCCACTTACTTATTTACATTTTGTTCTATGTTTCCCTTGCATCCTTCCTAAATCTTAAAAATTTCGTTTCCTAAACTTCAGCTGCTGGAAATCATACAAGAGTTTGACATGAAAGAGCGGCGAGCGTTCTTACAGTTTGTGACTGGGGCACCACGCCTTCCTCCAGGAGGTTTGGCGTCTCTTAACCCAAAGTTAACTATTGTCCGAAAGGTTAGAACTTAGTACTGGCCATTTTATTCCATTCCTCAAAAAATTCTTTTTACCTCTTGTTCTTAGTTTGTTTACTCATCATCTGATCTTCTCACCGTTGTTGGGGTGTTCTCTACATCTACAGCATTGCAGTGGCTGGGTAGACGCAGACCTCCCGAGCGTCATGACATGTGCCAATTACCTTAAACTGCCGCCCTACTCATCAAAAGTGAAATTTCTTGCCTTTCTACCCTTATACAAACTCCTTAAAGAAACATAGAACAAACATGATGTAGAACCAAGAGTGATTAGATAGAACTGAGTAAGAGAAATTGATCAAAGAGAGAATAGAACGGAAAAAAGAGAGAGAATGAGAACTTGAGATAAGAGAAATCTGAGATATTCATCTAATAAACCAAGTCCGAATTGAAAATTCATTCACTTGGCCTATTATAAAGAAATAAAACATAAAAACAAGATTGAGAAGATTACATATTTCAATTTCCTAATATCTATATGTTGTCAAAATGTTTCCGACACTGATAATGTTTCCATTTTTCTTTCCAGGAGACGATGAAAGAGAAGCTCTTGTATGCTATAACTGAAGGGCAAGGGTCATTCCATCTCTCCTAAGCAAATCTATCTCAAACCTGAAACTGTGAATTTGTAAGTAATAGAGTAGGTTCGGATTTGCTGGGGCGGTGCTGGTGTAGATAAAAAAACAAAACTACAGTAGGTAGTGATGAATTAAAAAAAAGGGGAGCTAATTGGCAATAGGAACAAGAGGAGGCCCTCCATTCTTCACTTACTTAACTTGGTGGGTTGGGATTGGTAAATCTCAGGTAAATGGGTATTTAGTTCTTAGTGTTGATTTAGTTTATGTTTGGGAGCTGTATAGGGGGAAAATCTAGTAAGTTCAAGACTAGTTTGTTTGCAGTTTTTATCATATATTTTGTGCACAAAGCTGTAAAGGGATCTTTTTCTATCACGATATGGAAAGTCGTTTCTATTAAGTTTGGAATGTGCTATTTCCAATTGCCTTTTGCTCTGCTTATATATTTATATTTAAGAAATTAAGAATCAAATTGGGTTGATTTTTATCTCAATGTAATTTTGCAAAATTTACTGCTTAAACTTACGAGACATGTGAGTGTATACATACATACATAACATATATATATATACATATATATATATATATAAAATGTATGTATGTTGCGAACAAAATATAGTTCATATGAAGTTGTGCCTGATAATATTCCATTAATGTTAAAAACTAAAATAACTTGAGTTTTTAAACTGGAAATTCAATTTGTAAGTTGAATTAGCAAGTAGGACAGAAATATAGTCCATATGATGCATCATCTAAAAAACATTGGACTGGACTATTTGGGCAACTTCAGATGAGAGCAAAGGACGAAAAAGAAAAGTATATTGATTTAACGAAGTTTGTTATGCGGTCTGGTAAGATAAGAACAAAACAGTTTACAGTTTTTCAATATTTTGTGTACAAGCTGTATTTTAATCAGCTTTCAGTTCAAGTGTGGAACATACTCTTTTCATTTGTTAATCGCAGTTGCTACTTAAACTCAATATTAAAAACACTTAAAAAAAATACTAATACTAAGAGGGAGATGTATTAATATTCTTTTAATCAATTCCACATGTCTCCCCGAATTTTTGGTTTATTCACACTTTATTCTTGAATCGTAAAAACTCTCACTCTACCACTTGAATTGAGATTTTGAATCAATGTCACTTAATATATTATGTTAGACTTTTCTTTGAAAACAATGTGAAAAATACAATCTAACCGTACTTTAACTCCCTCTTTTTCTGTTTGTTTTTTCTTTTACGAAAAATTTTAATGAAGGAGGTTAGTTCAAAATTTGGGGATTTAAATGAGAGTTTTTAAAATTTTATGTCAAAATAAGAAAAATCTTAATATTCGTGGCACAAGTGATAATAATCTCTCTGTTTTTTTTTTTTTTTTTGGTACTGAAAATTTCTTCAATTTTCTTGATAAACAATAATTGGCTAAAACTTTTCTTTTCTTTTCTTTTCTTTTTTTAGTTTTTGTTTTTTGGGTATTAAATAACTGGCATTTGGGAATAAAGTTCAACCATAACTAACTATTTAAACTGTAACCATGAAAGAGAAAGCATAAGCCCAGCCATAAGGTGGTCACAAACAAGAGGATAGAATATACTCGACGTAGTACATCCCACTTCCACTCACTAATCCCAATCTCATTATCTTCTCCTACTCCTTCAAATTCTCTCAAGAATTCAAACTTGGGCCTCTCTCTCTCTCTCTCTCTCTCTCTAGAATCTCATGGACCAGCCATGAACGCCAAACCACCACCCTTAAGTCCGCCATCTCCATCTTCATCACCATCACCAACTTCAAATCCATTTCCCTTATCCCACCTTCTCCCTCTCCCAACCTTTTCCATCACCAAAAAAACTTGCCCATTTCGCCTCCAAGTCTCCACAAACCCCTCCACCAACCTTTCTCTCTCCTCCCCCATCTCCCAAGACCAAACTCTGCTCTCTCTCCTCCGCCAGAAGAAGACAGAGGAGGCCTGGTTGGCCTACACCCAGAGCCCCCATCTCCCCAGCTCCTCATGCCTCAGCAGATTGGTGTCTCAACTATCTTACCAGAACACCTGTGAAGGCCTCACGCGCGCCCAGTCCATCCTCACCCGCCTCCGCAATGAGCGGCAGCTCGGCCGCCTCGATGCCAACGCCCTCGGCCTCCTTGCCGTGGCGGCCGCCAAGGCGGGCCACACTCGATATGCCACTTCGGTGATCAAGTCCATGCTCCGGTCCGGGTACCTCCCTCATGTCAAGTCCTGGAGTGCTGTCGTCAGCCGCCTTGCTTCCTCTGATGACGAGCACGGGCCCGCCGAGGCGCTGAAGTTGTTCCGCTTGGTGATGAGGCGGGTCCGCCAGTTTTCCGATGGAGAACTGGTGGCGGATTCGAGGCCGGACACGGGTGCTTTCAATGCCGCTTTTAATGCCTGTGCCAATTTGGGCGATACTAGGATGTTCCTGAAACTGTTCGATGAAATGTCTGAGTGGGGCAACAAACCTGATGTGCTTAGTTACAACGTGATGATCAAGCTTTGTGCTAAAGTTGAAAGGAAGGACTTGCTTGTGTTTGTGTTGGAGAGGATTCTAAAGGAGGAGATTCCGTTGTGTATGACGACGCTGCATTCCCTTGTCGCGGCATATGTGGGGCTCGCGGATTTGGAGACTGCAGAGAGAATAGTTCAAGCGATGAGGGAAGGAAGGAGGGACCTTTGCGAGATTCTGAGGGGTTCAAATGTGGAAGATTCAAATCGGAATGAGCAGGATGTGTTTGAGAAGTTGCTTCCCAATTCAGTGAAGGCAAGCAATTTGGAGCCACCATTGCTGCCAAAAGCATACGCTCCAAACACTAGAATGTACACAATTCTCATGAAGGGTTACATGAAGGTGGGGCGAGTTACTGACACGGTTCGGATGCTAGAGGCTATGAGGCACCAAGAGGACAGTGACAGCCATCCTGACCATGTATCATACACAACTGTGGTTTCTGCATTTGTGAATTCCGGGTCAATGGACAGGGCTCGTCAAGTGCTCGCTGAGATGACGAGAATCGGTGTACGTGCAAATCGGATTACTTACAATATACTTCTCAAGGGTTACTGCAAGCAGTTGCAGATAGGCAAGGCAAAGGAGCTGCTTACGGAGATGGCTGAAGATGCAGGGATTGCACCTGATGTGGTCTCCTACAACATCTTGATTGATGGGTGTATTCTGGTTGATGACAGTGCAGGGGCTCTTGCGTTCTTCAACGAAATGAGGGCGAGAGGAATTGCCCCCACCAAGATCAGCTACACCACTCTGATGAAAGCTTTTGCCTTGTCGGGTAAGCCGAAGCTGGCTAACAAGGTGTTTGAAGAGATGCTCAACGACCCTCGGGTGAAAGCTGATATCATTGCGTGGAACATGTTGGTTGAAGGGTACTGCAGACTCGGGCTAGTCGAAGAAGCTAAGAAGATAATTCAGAGAATGAAAGAGAACGGTTTTCACCCCGATGTTGCCACTTATGGCAGCCTAGCTAATGGAATTGCAGTGGCTAGAAAACCAGGAGAGGCACTCTTGCTCTGGAATGAAGTGAAGGAGAGGTGCAGCGGCGCAAAAAATGAAGGAGAAAGTCCTAATTCTTCTTCCTCTCTGCCGCCACCGCCGCCGCTGAAACCAGACGAAGGGCTGTTAGATACACTGGCTGATATCTGTGTTAGAGCTGCTTTCTTCAAGAAAGCTTTGGAAATTGTGGCTTGTATGGAAGAGAATGGCATACCTCCAAATAAGACCAAGTTCACTAGAATTTATGTGGAGATGCACTCAAGGATGTTCACCAGCAAGCACGCCTCACAGGCCAGGCAAGATAGGAGGAGAGAGAGGAAGAGAGCTGCTGAGGCTTTCAAGTTTTGGTTGGGTTTGCCAAATTCTTACTATGGGAGTGAATGGCGGTTAGAACCTATAGATGGAAATGACGACTCTTGAACTTGCCCATATATACCATACTAAAGGAAATAAACAAAGTTACTTTCTCCTCCTATATCATCACTCCATGATGAAGAAAAGAAACCAAATAAATTGTTGTACAATTACAATACGAACATGTGTTCTTTAGAGTAATACAAAACCTTGATATTCTGGTAGTACAAAATTGATTCATGTGGGGCACCTCACCCTGTCACAAACACCTTCCGACTTATATACAAAATCCTTCTAGAGAACTTGACTTTAATTTATTCGAGTAATTTTTTTCCCTTTTTTCTCTGGGAATGTGTACATGATAGAATATAGTTTTATACTTTGCCTGCGATAAAAAGTTGGCAAGATCCACATTCTAATATGTTGCGCCAACTTGGTCATCACCGGGGCTAAACACCATCATTAATACGTCTCATTTGTAGGCTTCATATCATGAGACTCACCTTCTACTAGTGATGGTGCACAACATAACCAGTGTTTTTTAGCCTTGTTCCTAACTTTGACTCCTTGACCATGATGATTGACTGCGTGAATAAGATGACGATAACACCTGCGTGAAAAGTAGCAAACTATAGAATTATTTACCTTTTTTTTTTTTTTGGGGAGGGCGCGGGCGCGGGGTTTATGGCATTTGTGCTTCATGGACTATTATGGTTTGGCAATTTCGTCTTAATTTTTTTTCCGTGACAATCCGGATTTCTAAAACAGTAGCAATCAACTCTAATGGTTGGTGGAAATTAAATTTTAGGTAATTCTGGACTAATTCAGGGATTAAATTATAGAAAAATAAATTTTCAGGTACAAAAATGTCAAACTACTTGAAATTTAGAGAGCATAATAAAGTACTAAACCACGAGAAGTTCAGAGGTATGGGTACTAAAAACTCCTCTTCTTTTTTTTCTTTTTCCAGAATGTGAATTACATGAGTTGTAAAGGCATAGTAGCTTACGGTTCGAGAATGAAATACTCCTAGGGTACAATTGTGTTTCAAGGAAAACAAGAAATGGAACTTTACTTCCAGGCACCCTTTTTTTCTTAAAATTATCTTTATTGTGTTCATCTGTGGAATGTTTACAAGTTTACCAGAAACATGTATTTTCAGACATAAAAATATCAGCTCAAATGGTGTGCCTATCTATGTGGTTGTGTCTGGACGTACCTGATATGTCTTTGGCCCTTTCTTGAGCAGATAGCCTGCACTGTTTAAGTTTTCAACCAATGCATCGAGGTCAGGAACTTTTAGCCCAATTCGATCAGCCAAACTGTATATTTCCTGAAGCACAAAATTTATCATGATAACAATTTTTCAAATGACAGAAATACTTCACTAAAATTGATAGGAAAGACAAGTGCACACACCGAAATTGTGAAACAATCTTTCTGCTGTGACTCTGATCGCTCGTTTAGGGCGCTTAAAAACCTTTTTGCTTCTTTCTGTTGACTCATACCTCCACTCCGACCAAAATCCACAAAACCATGCTCGTCAACATACTTATCATACAGAGATTCTCTCATAATTTCAACTACATCCTGCAAAACAGACATTGTGAATGCTCCAGAATTGTATGACCAAACCTTTGTTTCAAATTTCAGTTCAAACAAGTACTGGTTGATTTACTGGTAAAATATGTAGCCCCAACTATCCAAAGAAACATCAAGTGATTTAAAATATACTTCCTGTATCTTGGAGGGAGTGAGTGGTATTTGATTAAACAATAAAAAAGAACTAACCATAGCATCTTGGGCTGTTATTTCTTCTCTCAAGTCTATCCGAGTTTTAGCTTCTGCAAGCCTCACCAGACTCTCAAGTTGCCTTGCTGTTATTGGCGTGCCATCAGCTGATGTAGCATGGTCTCTTAGTTTTAAGTAAAACTTCTGTAGAATCTCAGCTGCTGGCTTCGACATCCTAATTCACCCAAATTTGAAATAAGCAGTAGAAGGGCAGTTACAGAAGAAAATATGGAGTTAAATAAAAAAAAGTAAAGTAATCAAATTAGAATTTGCGTAAGAAAATATCTGCAGTAGTAGTGGAGGTAGAGGTAAAATATAATTACCTAGGAAAGACAAAAGTTCTTGCATAAGCAATATATTTGCGGAGAAGTTGAACCGGTAATGGTGCAAAATCACCATCCTTCTTTTGGTCTAGTCTCAACTTTGAAACCAGAGAACCTCCTTCTACATTCATATCTATGCCTCTGGCATTCTCTGATGCTGCATTTTATAAGGAACGTATCTTATCTTAAGAGACAATCTTCTTTAAGCAGAACCGGTATTATTAATCACTCCCTAATCATACTTCCTTGCAAACTCAAGTAATATACAAGCCTTTGATTGAATTGATGTACGTATTGAAAAACAGTACCTTCACTTCGTAGCTTTTTTGCTGCTGGTGAATGCTCTCCATACCCAGCATGAAGCTGCATTATAGACACACAGTTTATTCACACCCTTCAGTTACCCACCGAACAAAAAACAAACAAAAATATCTTGAACCGTCAATCATCTTAAAAGTACCATGAGTCTCCATGAATTTGAAAGGATAACTTACTGACATAATGTGCTCCGAAACTCGCTTATCCAGAAACTCATCAGGTTTGTCTAGCAATATGAAAACCAGATCAAATCGTGACAGCAGAGCAGCGCTAATTTTCAGATTTTCATTCACTGTTTTTGCGCGGCTGCAATTTGAACCTTAGATAATCAAACACTTGAAAAGTGCAAATCAAATAGAAGCATAATTTGACACAGGCACATAATAGTTCATCAACCGACAAATTGAAACCGAGAGATGAGATTACTTATAATGACCACCAACAGGGTTAGCTGCTGCTAAGACAGAAGTACGTGCTGATAAACTTGCCACAAGTCCAGCCTTTGCTATCGAGACACACTGCTGTTCCATGGCTTCAAGTAAGGCCTGTAGTAATGAAAATGAGTTGGACCAACTTTTTTATGCTTGGAGGTCAAATGCTAATGACCTTGTTCTTATGGACAAACCTGATGCTCTGAAGACATTTTATCGAACTCATCAATACAGCACAATCCACTGTCCGCAAGTACCATTGCACCTATGGAAAATTTTAATTGTTACATGAGGCGACAATTAGAAGTTCAAGTGGTTGGCAATGACCCGTGAGTTCTGATCATAATGACATACAACAGTACATGTACAAGAATCAATCTTACCAGCTTCAAAACCGTAGTCACTTGTCATAGGATCCTTCACAACAGCTACAGTAAGGCCGGCTCTAGTCGTAGCATTACCGCAGACATAAATGCCTCTTGGGGAAATGGCTGCTGCTGCTTGAAGCAGTTGGCTCTTTCCTAGTCCAGGATCACCTAACGGAATGACAGGTAATCGCATAAAAGAAATTTCACCTCTCTTTAGTTTCTACAGATTGACAAAGACTGTTAAAAAGATTTTAACAGTAATAAACTCAATCCTCATTTGCAAGAAACAACTGCATGTGTTTGCTTCCACTAAACAAGCAAGGAAGGGTTAGAGCATACCAACAATTATGACATGAATATCTCCTCTAACCGGAACCTTGTTGCTATCATTTGAATGCTTTCTAACCCCTCCAAACAGTGCTAATGTTATTCCCGCTATAAAGAGGCAATAAGTTAGTACTGCTCAAATATAAATCTCCTACAATCACAAGAACAAGTAACACAAAGGTCACCTTTAACAAGCTCATGGCCATAGATAGATGGACAAATAGATTGAAGTAGTTGTCTGAAAGTGTCAGAACCGTGTTCCTCTGAAAACTTCACGACGAATTCCAAATCTCTTGAAGAAAATGAGAACAAGTCAAAAAGTTCCGTTGGTCTGGCATTAGGATTAGAATCTTGAAAATTATCAGATGAAGAATGGGATTTAGAGTTTTTAATCGACATTGCTTCTAGATACAGATAGTAGAATCCTTGATTTTTGCTTTTTGATTTCCCTGAAATAGAACATTTTGGTTAGAGCTGCACTATTGACGGAAAATTGTTAAAAAAAGACGGGCAAAATCAGTATCAGACAAGCACAGTGTTCTCAGCCGACGAAAATTAACCATAAATCACGCTTGTTCTCTATCCGTTTTACCTCCTCCAATATCCATGTAATTATTGATTACTCTTATAATTCCAGTAACAGTCACCACATCTCCAGGGATGCAAGCATCAACAAGATCTTCAGACAATTCACATTCCACAGTTCGAGGAACCCTGCCCTCTTCATGATCTTCAGGCTTTAGCAGTTCCTGTATTCTGTGGTGACACCAAAACCCAGAATACTTAAAGCAATGATAAATGGTGATCATAGTGAGATACTAATAATTATGATGATGAGTGAAAGGTAAATTTCAAGTCAATGGACCAACCTTATTTTTTGAAAATCTATCATCTGCGCAGTAGATCGGATAGGAACAAAAAATTTGCTCTTGCACCCATTCATATCGCAGATTGTTGGTGGTGAGAATTTCCCATCCGGAAATATTCTTGAAATGTTTGTCTTACACTTGGCACAGTCAAAACTCATTTGCACCACTAGAGGCCTGACAGTGCTAACTTTTACAACAGAACCACGAACAGATACAAGCTTGTCTGCCACACCAAAAAATCACCAGTAAATACCCACAGAGCACATCAAACATTACTCAGCAGCTAAACATAGAACTAAAGAGGGAAATATGTGGCTACATGAAAATTACCAATATATGCAGCTTTTAGGTTCTTCAAGGCAATCATGGATTCAGGGTAGTTATGCAAGCGGATATTGACTTTTGTAGCATCCTCCAACTGGTATTTCTCCCATTTAGTTAATAAAACCTGCTGCCATTGAAATAAATCATTGCTTATTATTGACAAGAATAAAAAATCAAATAAAATCTTGGAATTTAGCGGATTTTCCTTTCTTTATGATTCTCTATGAAGTTAAAGCCTTCGTCACTTATCTCCAATAATTCTTCATTTCAATCAAAACAAAGCGCACACACACACATACTGCAATAAACCATTGCGTATCACTGTCAAGAAGATAAAGCGTTTAAAATTATGGACTGTGTGGGATTTTCTCTTCTCTATAATTAACCCTGAAATTTAAAAACCTTCAACATTTCAGTTAAAAAATGGAAAAATAATAATAATAATAATAATAATAACAAATAACAAAATAACAGAAGAGCTAATCGTTGTTAAGAATAGTAATAATACATCTTTCCATTGCGTTAACCATTGCTTATAATTGTTCAGCAAAAACTAATAATAATAAAACTAATAAATTAAAAATCATAGCCAAGGAAAAAAAAGCACAAAATTACACAAATTTAAATTTTATACTTTGAGTGGTTTTTTCTTTCTCTATGGTTTCTCTATAAAATTCTGGAAGCCAAATTTAAATTTTATACTTAAGTGATTTTTTCTTTCCCTGTGATTCTCTGTAAAATTCTGTTAAAGCTTCTTAAACATTCCAATTAAAAACAACAAAAACGAGGGAGAGACTAGTACCTTGTGAACTGCAGCACTCACGCATGAGAGAGCGATTTTTGGTTTTTCCTCCAACAATTCGTAAAATTCTCGAACATCAAATTCTTTACGAAACCGCTGAAAATCCACCGACAGAATGAAGATTCCATCGTCGTCCTTCACCTGTTCAATTCCATCAACAAAAATGAAAAAAAAATCCTAAATCGTAGAGTTTCTCCACCAATTTCAACATTCAGAGAGAGAAAGAGAGGAGAGACAGACCTGAGAGAGAAGATCATCCCCCGGCGGCGACGAAAAGAAGGAAATGAGAAGCGACACGAGCTTGAAGCAAGCTCTTTCGTCGCCGATATCGAACTGAGAGAAGTACTTGGACCAAACGTCCCCGATATCACCTCCATAAGTGGATCTGCACTCCATCTCCACCGCCTTTCCCGGGGATCCGTACATCGCCGACCGAGATCCGGCGACTCCGTCCTTCGAAAATCCGGTTGCCAAATTTTGGCGGGAGAAAAAAAGGGAAACAAAAATAAAGGTGACGTTTTGGCGGTGTATCGTGCCAAAGAAGTTTTTCTTAAGGGGGAAAAAAAAAATTGGAAATCACACTTAACCCTCGACTGTACCTCAATTGTCACTCAACCTCCAAATTAAAATTTTTTTGACACATAACCCTCTAAATTTAAATTAAGGCTAAACTTATAAATATATAGAAAAGTGCACCAATTGACAATAATATTAATTTTCTTCAATATTAATCTTTTGAAAAAAATTAATATGTAATTTGTATACCGGTTGTTAATTCATAACATAAATAATCATTTTTATCTTTATTAATAAACAATATATATGCAAGTAAAGTATCAATTTTCATTAAAAAATCAACATTGTTTATTAATGTGATGTAAATTGCTATAGATTTGTAAGTTTATGGTGTAAATTAGCAAAATTAAAAACTTAGGATGTAAATTATAACTCTATAATAAATTTAGAGTGAACTAATACAAAAAAGCCTTAAATTAAACATAAATTGGGATTTAGTTTAGAAATTAAACATAGAAAACTTAAAATTACTTAAATTACTCTTAAAGGAGGTTTGTTTTAAAAGAAGTATGTTTTCAGGGGTGAAGTGAAAATGTGAGTTAGAGTGCAAGTGTCAAAAAAATTGTTTGGGGAGCTAAGTTGCAGTCAGGCTAAGAGTTTAGGGGGTTAAGCAAAATTAGGTTGGTGAAATTTTTTAATTATCTAATCTAATATATAATAAAAAAATTTTATTTAGAAAAATAATCGTTTGTCATTTTTCAGATTTGATTAATTAATAATTGATTATGAAAATTTATGATTAATTATAAAATTTAATGATTTATATTATGATTAATCATTGATTTACCAAAATTTAATCAATAATTAACTATTATGTGGTCAATATATGATTAATTAGTAATTGATTATATTTAAAAAAATTAATTAGGCTGAGTTTGGGAACTCAGTTTGAACTCATGGATTTCAGTTCAAACAGAACTGAAATGGTTTGGTGTATAGGTTCAGTCCAAACTAGTGACTGAACCGTTATACAGTCAACTGAGCCCTTAGCACTATTTAATGGTTTGCTTTCGCTCTCTACTTTCTCTCTCTAGATCAGCTTCTCTACCCATCCATTTGACGTTTACAGCTTCTGCAAAATTAACAATCACAAAAAAATCTTGAAATTTCGGGCCATTGTGAACCGAATCAATTACGGTTTGGCCGCAGAGAGAGAGATCGGAAGCGAGAGGTCGAGAGAGATAAATAGGGCGAGCTCGCCGGAGGAGGTGATGCCGCCTGCAAACCATGGGCTTGATCGACAAGGCCCTGCCTTTTTTTTCCTTTCTGGCTTACCCAGTGGTCGATCGCCCGTCGCCAGCCATGGGCTCTGTGGCCGCCCCCTGCTCGCCGGAGATCTAGGAATAAATATTTTTTTTTCCTCGCCGTCGAGCCAGACGTTGGCGTGTAAGGAGATAAACATCCCCTGTGTAAAGGAGTTGTTACAGTTTCGGCCATTAATACTAACCGGCGAGACATTAATGAAGGGGATAAAGGCAAAGGGCAAGTCGTTTGTGGCTTGAAGGAAAAAACGACAAGCCTCCTGCACACCAAGCTTTGTTGTCGTTTTTTCTTTTCTTATTGTTCAAGCCAAACCACGACATGCCGTTTCTCATCCAAACGACAAGGCACCAAAAATTTTTAAAACGACAACCCACCAAAAAATACAAATGTATTTCTTATTTTCTTGTCGTTTTTAAGTTTTCTTCTTGGTTATTTCTAAGTATTTAAATAAAAAAATAGTACCTAGGAATTTTATGGCTATTTACGTAATTTAAAAAATATTTCGATGACGTAAGTTGATTGGTATTATAGATTAAAATTTTTAATCGCGACATTTTGCTTTAATAGAACCTATAATAGAATGTTAAATTGAGGATAAATGAAAAATTTAAGTTCTGAGTAGTTTGATTATAATTTTTCTTCAATAAAATAAATAAATTTAGTTAATAATATGAAAAAAGGCAGTAGTTGAGGTGAAAAAATTCCATTTAGTTGGAGTTTAGATAAGTTACCAAACACAAAAGGCAAAAAAATTGGTTAACTCAATTTTTATACATCCAAACAAGGCCATTGTTTTTTTTTAACTTTTTAACTCAAACTTTTTCACCAAACAATCAACTCAAACTAAACTTTTTATCTCAAACTTTTTACCAAACACTCACTTTTTAAACTAAACTTAACTTAACTCAAACTAAACTTAAAAATATCAACTTGAACTTGTGAACCAAACAGGCCCTTAATCATTTAAAAAAAAAATTAACTAATTTTTAAAAAAATATAATTTAACTATAAATCCCTAAAGTTAAGTTAATTTACCCTTAAAACAAAAGAAAAAAAATGAAGCAACATCGAATCACAGCCGACCATTTTGTCTAGATCATCAACCCATTATTTATATCCAACACGTGTCCAGTGAAGTACTCCAGAGACTTTGAAACGAAACGAGCAAGACATTTTTTTTTTTTTTCCCTGATTTTCTGGTACGAAATCAAAACCAGTCTCTTTCTCTCACCTCTCTCTCTCTCTCTTCTACTTCTCCTCTCTGTGGAAGTCGAAAGAAACCTAAAAAATTTTTGGTTTTTTATTTCCCTGGCATTGAAGAAGTTCAGAGAAGTAAAAAGAAAGTCCTAAATAGAGGTATATTTTCTTTCTGTGTTTATTTGTTCTATATATTTTTTCTATTCAAATATGGAGTTTCCTTTCCATATTTAGGGGTAATTTATGGTGGAATGCACATATGAAGATGATAAATATTTATTTTTTTGCAATTTTTTTGTTTTGTTCGTTCTAGGGTTTCTTAATGTCTGCGAGTTCTGAACGTATTGACCTCAACTCCGACGTCGTTTTGACTGACCCGGAAAACGAAGCCGCCGTGGCAGAGAAAAAAGCCGCCATGGCCGGTTCTTCGGTGGAAGAAGAAGAAGAAGAAGAAGAAGAGAAGAACAAAAAAAGGGTTTTAGAAGGGGAAACTAAGGAGGAGGGTTTAGAAAGTGAGGTTTCAGAGAGAGTCGTTAATGGTGGTAAACTGGAAGATGTTTCTTTAAATGTTGTGGAATCTGAGGAATGTAAAGAAAAAGATGAGACTTTGATAATAAATGATGCTCCTTTGGGGAGTTTAGAGGCTGACCCAGATTTGGAAAGCTGGAAAGGAGGAGAATACTTGGTGGGAAATGAGAAAAAAGAGGGAGTTTCTTTTGAGCTTGAAAAGGAAAAAGCTTCTGGTGAGAAGGAAAAAGTCAAAAGTTTGGAATCGGATAAGGGGGCTTGTTCTGCGGTGAATTTGAGTTCAAATAGCGGTGATTCGAGCTGTTCTCGAAGTATTGAGGCCATAGAGCCGGAGACGACGAGAAGTGCTGAATCTGTGAGTGAGTTAAAGGATGATTCCCCGGCTGTGGAAGTGGAAGAGAAAGTTGATTTGGGTGAGGCTTTGGTCCGGGGAGACACCATAGTCAGCACTGAATGTGGGACTGTACCTTCTGATGGGTTACAAAAAGGGGTATTGGATGCCCTTGTAGAAGCAGAAACCAAGGAAACAAGGATTCCCGAGAGTAGTGGTACTGTGGTGAATTCAAGCTCGAATTTTGGCGACTCTTGCCATTCTCAAAATCTTGAGGCCGTAGAGGCCAAGACAATGGGAAGTGTGGAATCTTTAAGGGAGTTAAAGGAGGAGTCTCCAGCCATGGAAGTGGAAGAGAAAGTTGATTCGGATGAGTCTTTGGCCAGGGGAGAAGATAAAGTCAGCACTGAATGTGGGTCTACGCCTGCTGATGGGTTAGAAAATGGGGTATTGGAAGTTCATTTAGAGGCAGATACCCAGGAAACAAGCAATGAATCTAATTCGTTCAATATTGTGATCGATTTGAATCCAAAGTCATCAGCCTCAAAACCTAAATTGGGTGTCGGCGATTTGGTATGGGGCAAAGTGAGGAGCCATCCATGGTGGCCTGGGCTGGTTTGTGATCCTAACGCTGCTTCACAGAAGGCAAAGAAGTATTTCAAAAGAGATGCTTACTTGATAGCGTATTTTGGAGATAATACATTTGCCTGGAATGAATCATCAATGGTGAAGCCCTTTTTCGAGAACTTCTCCCAAATGGAGAAGAATAGCAACACTGAAGATTTCCACCATGCAATTGTCTGCGCTTTGGACGAGGTCTCTAGAAGGGTAGAGTTTGGGCTCTCTTGTTCTTGCCTGTCAGAAGAAGTGTGTGCCAAGGTTAAGACTCAGATAATTGTTAATGCTGGAATCCGGGAAGAGTTGAGTAGAAGAGACGGTGGAGATAGTTCTTTAACGGGAGCTTCATTTGAACCTAGTAAGCTTGTGGGATATATCAAAGAACTAGCCCAAGTACCATATGATGTAGTTCATGATAGACTAGAACTTGCTTTGGCAAGGTCACAGTTATTGGCCTTCTATCGTTTTAAGGGCTATTCTCAGCTTCCTGAGTTTAATATACTTGGTGGGATCTTGGATAATGATGCTGAAATCTCTCTGTCGACGGAGAAGAAGCACTGTGATGAAGCGAGTGGGGCTGTGGATCCAGAACACAAGGATGATGGTGGATCAGTCCCCGAGAAAGGAAAATCAAAAAGTCAAAATTCTTCTTCCCTTAAACGCAAGCTCAACTCTAAGGATAGTACATTTCCAAGTAAAAAGGAGAAAAGCTTGTCGGATTTGATGGCTGAGAAGCGCATGAAAACTCCAACCTGTGAAAATGTTTCAGAAGGCAAAGCTACCAGTAAGAAACGTAAAGCAGGTGATGCCACATCCGACGGCCCGCTGGTGAAAGAAACAAAAAGTATGGCAATTGGGAGTGATAATAAGCCTGTACGGAAGCAGACTTTCAGAGTAGGAGATAGCATCAAAAGAGTTGCAAGCCAGCTAAATAGGTTGAGTCCGATACTCAAGGGAGATGGAATGCCTCAGACTAAAAGCAAAGAGAAAACTATTTCTGAGGAATCAAAAGCTGGGAAGTTAGTAGAAAGAGAGCATTCTCCGGACGTGATGCTTTCACAACTTTGTTTGGCTGCCAAAGATCCCATGAGGGTGAACAACTCTTCTGTGATAACCTTCTTCTCAGAGTTCAGGGATACTGTTTCCTTGGACCTGCCCGGTTCAGAAGAAAATGAGTCGTTGGAAGACTTGTTTGGTAGTGGTAAGACTGGAAAAGAACCAACCAAGAATGGAAGAAAATCAAACATGTCTGGAATGAATGAGCTACCTCATCGGCTGGGTTTGACGAACGAGTCATACTGGTCAGAAAGAATAGGTCGAAGCATCCCCGAAGATCAAAATGAAACGGGGTTTAAGAAAAAATCAACAACAGCGCTTGAAGTGGATTCTGAACAGAAAACTTCTGGTTCCCAAGTAGAAAAAGAAAAATCACAAACTGCCCTCGAATTGGATTCCAAACAGAAAACTGCTGGTGAGAATCTCGAGACAGAACCCGAGAAGCCAGTGGTGGATGACCAGACTGACAGTTCCAAGGAGGATCTCTCTCCCACGGCTCTGATTTTGAACTTCACAGACTTGAATTCTGTTCCTTCAAAAGCCAACCTCAACAAGATATTTAGCAGCTACGAGTCATTGAGTGAATCGGAGACTGAAGTCTTCAAGAAGAGCAGCCGCGCCAAAGTGGTCTTCAAGAGACGTTCCGATGCTGAAACAGCTTTCAGCAGTGCAGGGAAATACAGTACCTTTGGGCCTTCACTCGTCAGTTACCGCCTCAAGTATTCGTCATCCACGCCGAGTAAAGCTTCTCCAAATTCGAAGAAGTGAAGCAAGACAGACAAGACATCTGCAGAGGACAGTGCAAAATGATGCCTCAAAATTATGAGGAAACTACTGTAATGTGGTCAGCTTGGTATTCTTTTGTATGTGGTTGGTTTTAACACGCACTCAGTAGTATGAAAGATGAGGTAGTTTTTGGGCACTTGGGCATTTAGTAATTTTTGTGCATAGTGTTAGGAAGGAGGCTAAACCAAGAGATATATATATATATATAAGTATATAATTAACTGTTCTCACTTCTTAGTGGACTTGTAGGATTTGGCATTGTTAGTGAATTAGGTTTGATATTAAATTGCATTTTTTCATCTCAATTTTTGTTTTTTTCTGAAAAGTCAACAAAAATTATAACTAGTTTTTAAAAAGTTAACTAACTCTAACTTAAAGAATTCCATATCCAACCGGCGAATCAAATACAAGCTAAATCTTTCATCTTCATGCCTCAAAATTTGTTGGATCTTCTCAAGAGAAATTCCTAGAAAATGGCCAGTTTTATGAATATATGCTGTTTTTGAAAAATAACTCAAATTGTGCTTGCAAATCTCTCTCTCTTTCTCTCTCTCTCTCTCTCTCTCTCCGAGTTAACCTGTTGGCATTATTTAATTATCAGCATCTCTTCGTAAAATGCTGAATTCAAGTTAAATTTGAAATTTTAGTTAAAAAATTTCGATAGTATAATATAAAATTTAATATCAATATCAAATTTGACAAATGTTATAATCAATATTTTTTCCATTTTAAGCAAGGTGGTTTTCCGTATACAACTTCAATAGGAAAATGGACAATAACGTCTAAAATACTATTATATATGAGAGAGAGAGAATCATTTACAACTCTCAAATATTACAACTTCATTAGGAAAATGAACATTAACGTCTAAAATACTATATATATAAAAGAGAGAGAGAGATTCGGAAAATTAGTTGGTAAATTTTGTAACTTCAGTGAGAGCATAAGATTTAGGCCATTAATTTTAATAAAATGGCCAAAAAAAAAAAAAAGGAGAGAGAGAGAACAAAATGTGAGTTACTAGTATATACACAGATGAACGATGATGAATAACAAATGTAGGTGGGGAAAAGAAGGGAAAAAAATCCTGAATAATAAATATATTAACCAATTGAATTATTTCTTCCTTAAAAGCATTTAGTTTCGTCTTGTATCAAAGTTCAGAATTCGTGCAACAAAGACCAATTTTACATCACAGACAAAGACAAATTGGATTTATCTTTTGCAGACTAATAATAAGACATGTTTTAATCAGAGTCGATTCTGACTTGGGAAGTGCAATTAACTGTGTACCTTAAAAAAATTACATGATGGTGAAATTAAAATATATAAATTAAAAATTCCAGAAAGCTTATGGAATGGAACTATGGAAGTAGTCTTCAACCTTTGAATCCCGTGACTTCCAAAAGTAGGCATTCCATCGCCACCTTATCTCAGCTGTTCTGTTTCGATTTGCTCTCCCGAGAAGGAAGAAAGTTGGCTGTTCTTCTCTGCTGCCTCGGCCACACTGGACCCCTTTGAAAGGTCAATCAATCCGCCAATGTTGCACAAGGAATCCTTCGCGGAAAATGGTATCCTCTTGCAAGAGGTATTCTCGTAGGTGGTGGTTGGAGAAACAGAGAGATTACTAACATTAATGTCTTCACTGCTCAACTTGTGCTGAGAAGAAAGAGAATCATCACTTAGGACGGCTTCCTCGGTCCCCTTGATTTCCATTGCTTTCACTTGTCTTGTCAAGCAAGCAACCGGGTTTTCTTCGGAATGGGATCTCTCTTTCTCATTGCTCTTCTTGGGGAAATGTAAATCATTGTTGGACTCGAGTTCTCCATGCCTTGCATCTACAACTTCTTGAGAAAGGATTAGATTCTCAAAATTATAAATGAAGCTTAACTCGCTAGTTGCAGTAAGGCCCTCACTATTAGAAGTGATCTTTACATCCTCCTGAGCACTACACTTATTTTCTGAGGCCGCTTCAGCCTTCAAAACAACAATGGTCCCACTATTCTCTACAAAATCAGGATCTTTGTCGTGTAAGCCAACATCATCTCCACCACCTTCAACTTTGTCAGCTTTCACATAATTTTCATTACCAATTTCAAGCAGCATGTCAATTTTAGTTTTTGGAGATATAACCTGATGGCTTTCAACGTTACTTAAAACAGTACAAATCTCTGCTGCAGCTTTTAATGCTTCCGGGAGAGTAGAAATTTTAGGTTTCATATTCGAGGATGTTCGCTGAGCATTAGGCTTCGTGCCAATTGTCACAGCTCTATCAGGAGTAACCTTCCCAAGTTTTCCCTTGACAGCGCTCCCGCGTGGACTTGCACTTGCTGCAGCAATTTTAGGTAAATTACTTGGTACAGCAGGATGAGACTGCATACTCCTTTTGGGGGTGCGTACTGCCGATTTCACCTGTAGAATGTATAAATCACATGTCAATGCATTCAACTGCAGATTAAAAAGGAGGAAAAATTAGCAACACGGGTATCATCACTCCATTAAGTAATACATGTTTCTTTTCAAGTTTTTCAACCAGGCGTTTTAACAAATGCCTGTTTTCCTAGAGAACTGACTCAGCAAAGCACGGGTCAACTAAAAAACTGAAGCAATTAACATAGATAAAAGAGAAGGCAAAACTGACCCCGTCAAAAAAGCCAATTTTTGGTGATGGCAATCGAAGGCCTGAAGGTTTTGAAGTTGGAGGAACTGAAGCCATATCTGTCGAAGCTTTCAATCCATATTGTCCAGGCAACCCACTTACATCAGTTGCAGATCCCACTGAACTCTGATCATCGGTATGGTTTTGATAATCCACATATTGAGCTGCATCAAAATCAATGGAGACCCTCTTGCAGAAACTTTTGTTAATGCTGTCTCGCGAACTATAAGAAATTGGTTGTAAACTAGAAATTGATGAAACCGACTCTGAGGACCGGTCACTGATAGAGCTAGCAGGTGATATGCTGGAAGAAAGTTTGGTCAAAGGCATCAATTGAGCAGGGAAATGTGATTTTCCAGAGTCAGTTTTATTCCGTGATGCAACTCCTGATGGTGTTTTAGGATTTATCCTAGAGGTATTTGGATTACAAGTCCTGGCATCAGTTTTCCTTTTTATGGAATTGGAAGGAGATTTACCAAACTTGACGGATGAAGTACTCCCAGAACTATCAAACGAGAAAGTAGCTCCTGTTGTGGTTGCAGTTGAATAAGCCACAGAGGAACATTTAGACGATAGATTGGGCCTAGGTACATTTCGTAAACTACCAGGTAATTTTGACACTGGAGCCCCTCTACCTGCAATACATAAATAAGCTTAGTAAGCACTTCAATCAAGATCAAGGGGGAAAGAGTACTGCTCCAAAATAGGCAGCTAATCAAAGGGAGAGAGAGAGAGAGAGAAAACAAAAAATAAAGGTTCTCACCAGTTGAGAACTTCGTCTTATCTTTTTCCATTTTCAGAACATTACCACCCAAAGAAGCCCTCTTGGCCACTGTTTCTGCACTAGGAATAGGCTTGTCTTTTACCTTTGGCCTCTTCACGAGGGATAAATTTGACTCCCCACTTGCAGCAACGGACTACATGTTCAAAAAACCAAAAGATAATATCTTAGTTATTCATCATTAAACTTAAAGTTTGCTTCAATAGTTTAGTCATAATTATTCAGCACTATGATTGAGAATTATTTCTTCAATGGTGATTTTATTTCCTTTCAACGTACCTGTGAAAACTGTGGACAAGCAGAAACTGGCCTCGCCAGTTTCCCTGGATTTTGCATACTGATATTTGGCTTCTTAGGAGCAACTTTGGGCTTCATCTGGAATTTTATGACTATATTAGAAGGGACATTCCTGAAATTTTTTAATAAAGCAATATACAACTTACGTATACCAGTCAGTAAACTTACCTTCTGTTGAGAAGTTACGTCCACTCTTTTTGAAGCTAAAAAGAAAAGGCACGTTCAACTTGAGAAGTTCATAAATAAAGCATCAAGCATTCTCTTAAATCAGCAGGAACTATGGTCCCTACTCATTTTGATCAATACAAATTAAAGATAATTGAAGTTAACTCACCACTGCCAACTTTGGTTTCCCTAACTCCTGAGCCTACTTTACTATTTTCCTCTGCCATTTTAATGGCTTTACTTGATTTCTGAATTGAAGCTCTTATATCTTCGAACAAATCAGCTTCAACGCTTTCTAGTGTTAATGCTTCACTTTCTAATGTGGAAATTGAATCGGTGGATCTATGAACTTCTTCCTGAATTCCGGGTAACATCTGTTTTTGGCCCTTGTCAACTGCGATCATGCTTGAAAGCTCCTCAGAATCCAAAACACCTAAATTCAAAAAATTACTTAAATAAGTTCGTTCTTTTGATCATCTTTTGCAATGATTATGCATATGGAAAGCGGGCTAAGAGATTTAGTACTACCACATTTGCAGGAAGGAAAATTGACCTATTTGAATTCAACATTTTTACGTAAGCATACCGTCACTGGTGAAAAATGCACTGTCCCAGGCCAAACTTTTGCGCAGGTTATACTTGCCATTCTTTCTAATCCTCCCCGGCTCCGGTTCCACGCAATCAGAAGGTTGAGGCACTAGTTCTTTCTTTTCGAGAATATCATCAAAGTTCCCTAATTTGTTAGCATCTACAGGCTCAAAAAACTCCTCTAATTTGTTATCATCAATAGACTCAAAAAGCTCCACACTTCTCTGCTCTTGGCCAACTGAACAACAAATAAAGAGAGACATTTTTAAAATTTTGCGCTTAGCCAATATGCAGAAGAGAAGCATTAGCGCTCGAACGAAAATTTACATTAAAATGCAAAGCAACCATAACATTGGTCACACATACGACAAAGAGGGAAACTTCCATCACAACTTGAAACTTCAATCTACAATATTCATTGGTTAGATTAGAGAATACAATTCAATAAATCCCGAAAAGAGTAAGAAAGCCAATTCACTGAATTTCTGAGCCTTCACGATCCAGATTTATACAAGTGCCTAATTGATTAATTAATCCAAACAACCCCATTACATTACATTTCAAAAAGAAATCAGAAAGAGGAAAAACTGCCATCAAAAACCTGAAAAAAAAAATGTCAGGATAAGCTTGCAGAAATCTAAAAATAACTAAATTAGACATCTTTTTGCCTCCGGATTTCCGATTCCGAATTCTTACGAACGACAAGATTTCCAATCAGCTTCACACCACATCATTACAAGTAGAGAAGCTCCAAAAGCGAAAAAAGAACGCAAAAATTTCATCAACAAATTAGAAAAGAAAAGGAACCTGAAGAGGTGTCGTCTAGGGCAAATCCCGGAGCCAAACCCAAGAGAGAATCATCTTCAGATGAGACGTCGATGATGCTGAGCCGTCTCGCGTTATCGTTCTTCAACGCCAAATCTTCCATTTCGGAACCAAGATCGATTTTTCTGAGTTGTAAAGAGCTGGGTATTTGATTTTCTCGGGAAAATTCAAGATTCGGAGGAAATTTTGAAGATCGACAGTGAAGGTGTTCAAGTGTGTATTTTGAGAAAGGTGAAGTTTTTTTGAACGATGACAAAGCGGCGGTTTTCAAATGAAAAAATGAAAAATAAATTAAAACGGATATGTTTATAATTTCAAAAAAAAAAAAAGTAATAATACTTGGGAGCGCCTTGTGTGTACTGTGCTCTGACGGGAAAGTGTTTGGTAATTAGTAGTGGGATGTGCGCCCCGCCCTGGCCATGATCGGATCGGACGGTTGGGATGTATTGAACGTTTTAACAATTTTTTTAATTTTTGTTTAAAAATAATTAACAAGTCTTGAGTTTTTATTTTGGGTAAATCATTTCCTGAATTTGATGAAGCGTTTATAACTATAATTATGTGGTTCAAATTATTGACGAAACCAACTCTGGAAAAAATAAATACATTATGTGTTCTATCGTCATCTAAAATTTCAACTTTTAAGATATAAAAGTTTACACCTTCCTCGTTTGTTTTTCATTTTTTTGGATGGGAAAGAATTAGGCATGTTTCTTCACAAAAAAAACAAAAAAAAGATTGAGAATGAGTGCTTAATAGCACAGGTTTTTGAATTTGCCTAATTCAAATTTAGACAAATAAATTAATAAATAAAAATTATCACATAATTTTTTTTGAATTGTAAATTTTCAATAAATGACTTAACTAAAAATACAATAAATTTTAAGATTACAAGCATAACCCAATTTGTAAATTCATCATGTTTCTCCGTTTTAAGTTAAAATTTTTATATTTAAGTTGATTTATTTTTCAAAAATTAGTTAAAATAATTAGTTAATTTTACGCAAAAACTAAATTAAATTAAAATTTTTATGTTAGAATTAGTAAACCAAACAAACCATTAATATCTCTTGAGTTATGTCTCCAATGTTAAGGTCAAATACCTAAACTGCTATTAAAAATATATATATGAATTACCTTTGCCTTGGATCTTCCATTTACTATGCCTATTTGTGCCCATTTACTTGCCTTAAGATCTCCAGTACATACTAATAATTCCAGATTACTTTTTATTCATTAATTTCAGTATTTCCATGGTGCTTGTGGTGAAACTGTAAACATTCATAGCTCTTTGACCAACTTTGACAATAATTTTTTCATAGCCTGTAATAATTATAACCAAAATGTAACATGAACTTGATGAGAGCTTATGCACGTAGATTTTGGTTATAATAATTATAACTAAAATGCATTATGAATCAGCCTCAAGCCCAGGAGAGAGTAGAAGACCAAAAATGGAGTCAAAAAAATATTTTTCCCAATTCAACACAACCAAATATCAAAAGAGATTGTTTCGCAAAATTCATCAATAACTAACAAAGTAAAAAGACCACTGAATTCTCAGTAAAACCGCATCTAACGGAAGATGAACTTAAGACCTAGGTTTCTCCTTCTTCTCCTTGAAGAGAGCAAGTAGAGAGACCCCGGAGACCTTCACGACCTTGAACCTAACTCCGGGAATATCTCCCACAGCATGACCCTTTCTTCCGAATCCAGCAATCAACACCTCATCCTACATCCACAAAATACATTACACTCTTGAGTCGTTTTTATTACACGGCACAAAAATAAAACCACCGAGCTAGAAAGTAGATATCCATACAAAGACTTAAATAAAAAGGGTACTTACGTTTTCTTCAATGTAGTTTAAGCAACCATCGTTGGGGACGAAAGCCGCAATCTTCTTACCGTTTTTAATTAGTTGAACCCTAGCACACTTTCTAATGGCAGAGTTTGGCTGCTTAGCCTCAATACCTCTGTAAGTCGTTTTTACAATTAGTCAATTTCATGTTACATGCACTAAAACATTAGAAAACATGAAATCAAAGTATCTCAATGCTTACATCTTCTCAAGGACAATGCCCTTTGCGTGGGAAGAACCGGCGAATGGCTTCTTCCATTCATTACCAAGGTGAGACTTCTTGTATGACTTGTCAGCCCACCTTTGCCTTCTGCGGTGGGACTTCAGCTTGCGACCAGCTCCCATACCACGTGTCTTCCTGCAAGGCAAATTACAGAGCAGCCATATAATACTCCGGAAAACAAATCATACTGCAGTCATACAACAGATAACAAAGAGAGATGTAGAGAATCAAAACAATTTCAACTTCTTATTAGCTAATTCGTGATTTTCTTCCCAAACCATTATCGCAAATAGGCATATGAACATGATTAACGTCTCAAGTCGGTGAATATCAAAACCGCTCTGACAAACATTTCCCACCCTTAAATTTTAAGGATGATACCCTCAAATTTCATTTTTTCTATCTACACCACCATCTTCAGAGTCCAATGAAAAAAAGTCCTCAGAAAAGTAAAACCATGTAATACATTAAGATTGGTGCCATTAAACTCAAGAAAAGTCGGCGATCACCATAATCTAATGAATTACATAAATACCCACGACTCCATTAAAATAAACTTCTCTTTTACATAGAATTATGTACTAAATTAAGGAGGAACCCTAAAATTCTCTCTTAATCACAATCTTCAAAATCTAATATTTCTTTTAAAAAGAAGTGATTGTAAAAGGTGACATTGATATGCTTTTAGCTCTATACTCAGGCTCTACTGAAACGAATATATATATTCATATATAAAAGCATTAAGATCTCAGATCAAACGCATAATAATTTCTTAAACAGACCAAAATTATCAAAGTGAGAATTTTTTGTCAACTCAGATGAGGAAATATTCGTAATCTAAAAAAAAAAAATCTGACATCCGATTAAGGAAACATGGAATGGAATCTCGAGCTCAAGTTCTTCTACTACGAAGAGCATTTCGTATATTATTCTATCACCAAAAAAAAAAAATCGAACAATGACATAAATTAAGTAAATATTCTGAGAATGAGAGAGAATCGGAAGCTAATTCATACCCCATGGTTGCAGAGAAGAGCTCTTCGACAGAGACGAGGGTTTCGGAGGCTTCGAGTCTGGAGATGAGGAAGAAGATGAAGGCGAGGCAGCCGCAGATAAACCCTAATCCTTGTGAAGAACAACTTGGTGGCAATATATAGGCAGGGAGTAGGATTTGGGCTTTACCTGCATAGATTAGTTGAGGCCAGTCTGGGCCGTCGTTGTCTAGCCCAATTTCAGCCCAAAATGAAGGTCTATTTTTGAAGCCCAATTTCGTTTCTCTTACATAGAAAAATAAAAAATAAAAAATAAAAGAGCCCGATTTTCTGGTCTCGTGGTGTGAGGTTCTGAAGCGATTTTCGTTGCCAGAGGCGCGAAGCTCCGTCGCGATTTTACTGCGCCGGAAGTGTGACTTCGACGCGGCAGCTTGGACGTGACGATCTGACTCCGAGAACAACGACGAACGCGACGGTGATGGTGGGCTACGGCCGGTTTCTGGGTTAGAGAAATGAGGGGCATTTTCGGGTTTTTGTGCCTTTTTTTCTTTAAATATGCTATAATTTACTCCCCTAACATTAATGCTATAATTTACTATAACCGCCTCAATTATGCTATTTCCCTCTTTCTCCCAAAAAAAAAAAAAAATTATATATATATAATAAATAAAACCATAATTTTTTATAATAAAAAAAGAGTAAATCTGTGGTAAAGTCTCATTTATATATCATATCGGTAAAGTTCATTTTTAAACCATCCTAATATAATCGAACGGTTAAAATATTACTTATGCATAGTAACTATAATGTATTTTAATCAATAATATTATATATTAAAAATAAAAAAATAGAAATTCAAAAAATAAATAAAAATAAAAACTAAAAACTAAAAAAAAATTGGTCTTGAGACCGTCCACCGATGACCCCCCTCGATACCGGCAACGACGCTGAGGAGGACCCCCTTCCCCCGACGCCAACGCCCCCCCTAAATGCCGAGCAAATCTGGCTTTAGGGGGGGGTGGGATTGGGCTTGTCGGTGTTGGGAGGGGGGTGGAGGGGGTTAGTTGGTGTCGGTGGAGAGGGGAATGGGGATGGGGCGATGGGGGACTAGGCTCGCGGCAGGGGGGTCGTCAACCGAGAAGGAAATTGATGTTTTCTTTTCAATTTAATTTTATATATATTATTTTTAATTTTTTTAGTTTATATTAGTATGAGGCAAGGTGCATTATAACTATTATACACAAGCAACATGTCAGCCATTCAATTACATTTTAACGGTTTAAAAGGAGGCTCTATCGATAGGGTATATAAATAAGACTCTACCATAAACTTACTCTAAAAAAAAAAAAAAAATTATTTTTTGGAAAGAGATAATTGTATTTCATATCAAGAAAATACAAATATTGATATTGATTTGAAAGACTTTTATAACTTGAGGAAACTTGCTTCTATTTGGAATATCGGTTTGAAATTAAATTTTTATATTGAAATTGATCGACTTTTAAAAAAATAAAAATAAAAACTAAGACGAAAAACTTAACTTTGGACATATGTTCCAAACTGAAGTTTAATATCGATACAGACCAGTTTCACCAATAAATATTAATGAAGTACACAAGAAGATAATATATACACTGAATTCCTACAAAATTAAACCGAAAAGATAAATCAGCTATCAAACACACATAGTTTTTTTAATAATACCATTACATTCGATAGAAAACTCCAATTAATTAAGAGACCTAAAAGTCATCCTTAACATCACATTCAACAACTCTAATATAACAAACACACAACTAACACCACCAAAGAACGAGGAGACCACTTTTTTTAATGAGTTTTATATCCCACTGATATTGCAGCTTTGAATCCGCAAGTCTTTTTTTTTTTCCCTTTGGGAATAATTCTTTTTTATTGACTCTTGTTAACTTCATTCAACTTTTTTATTCTGATCAACATAGCTTAAGCATAAAATAGCACCCCAAAAAAAAAAAAATAATAAATAAATAAAAAAAGAAAAAGAACCGAACAGGTTTTTCCTTGGATTTAGATTGTATCAATAACTTGTGCATAAACGGGTCCAACAATTAGCATTTTCATATCAGAACATCTGATTCCAATTTGAATTTTTAACAATTATTAACCTTTTTGCTGGTAAAAAAGAATGACATTGTGTTGTCATGTCCTCTATTGTTATTGATTATAAAAGAAATCTCGAGATCAATTAGTAATACATAAAAATAGACCCATTTTCTGACAAACCATCACGAGTGCAATACTGTCAAGCAAATTGACCGAGCAATACCTTTTATACCGAAAACACTAACTATCGAACTTGAAACATCCTCGTAATAAAAGAATAAAATGCATTATTACCGTTGCACCAACCTATAGGTGATAACCTAAAATTGGAACTCGTTTGCTGCTTTTACAAGCTTATTGCCATACCTAATTGACTGTCCTTAAAAATGAATCCCTGATCTCAAAAAGCAGCTACATTTACATAACAAGTGAAGTTCATAAACTAGGAAAAAACAATGAAGAGAAAAACTTTAAAAGAAAAAAAAAAAAAAAAAAAAAAAAAAAAAAAAAAAGGAGGATAATCTTGCAAAATAGTGAAGCAAAGAACAGAAAGGGACAGAAGATATAATTGTTATAGACCAAGGGAAATTGGCAAAAGTAGTACACATAATAACGAGTCTTCAAATCACAATCTCAAAATACAAAGAAACTAAAAACTGCTTCTTTCTGTTCTCCACATAATTCCCCTAATTATGTAGTTAAGCACAAAATACTATTCTTGCCATTTCTCTCTCCAACTCCAAAGCAATACACATAATCTCATCTCGTCTTATCTATACAGTCTGCAAAATAAGCTTTTTTTTCCTTTTTATTTGCATCCTCCAAAAAACCTGTAAAAATAAAGTAACAAATTGATATTATTGTGAAGAAATGTTAAAATTTATATTCTAAATAAATTAAATTTGTAGTAGAAAAATTAGAAATTAACCTGTTAAACACATTTGCACTACTACTTCTGCTGGCCCTTCTTCCATAAAACACCAATCTTCTTCAACACATTACCATTTTTCTTCTTTGGTGAATCATCATCCATGTCTTCCGAGTACGGCGAGCCCATCGCGTTATAGGTGTTGTTGTCAAGGGACCCCGTCCTCTCGACGAGCTTCCCGTTGTTCCCCGTTGAGAGCATTGCAGCAGCCGCCTCGGCAGCCTTCCTCCACTGATCAGACTGGACCTTTAACCTCCTCAACTCGGCTTCCATCTCTGTATTCACCGCCTGTGCTGCGTCCAACTGCTCGGTCACCCGTGCTGCCCTCCTGCTGTTCTTGTCGGCCTCCTCAGTCGCGTAGCCAAGCTTCATCAAAGCCTCCCTTTCTGCAGCCCTCGCTGCTTCGATGACTTCGTCGTTAGCTTTACTGCTTTCATTTTCCTTGCTCTTGATCTCCATCTTGAGCATCTCGTTTTCCTCAGACAAACCCTGCAACTGCGTCTCCTTGTCCAACAAACTCGCCTTCAACTCCGCCAAAACAGCTTCCGATTTCTTCAATTCCATTGCGAGTTCAGATTCTTCACATTGGCTAGACACATTTTTCACGATTTTCAAGCTCAAGCCTTCGTTTTCCTCCGATATACTCTGCAATTCGGTTTCCTTATCCATTAGTCGAGCCTTCAATTCTTCGATACACGCCTTGGCTTGCTTCAACTCCGACGCCAAATCAGCCTCTTTCTGACCCGACTCAGACTTTGTACGTTCAACCTGTTCATAAGCATTTCTAATCTGCAATGTGCTTCGGATAAACTCTTCCTGGTACCTCATCTCCGCCTCATCTAGTGCCGATCTCAATTGAACAACCTCAGATTTGACGGAACTAAGCTCGGCTTTTAATCCATTCACTTCTTCATTTTCTCCGTGATTTTGGCTGTTGCCATTGATCAGTTCCGCCTGGAGTTTGCTCACAAGACCTTCCAAAGACTTCACTCGGGCTTTTGACTGCTCGAGCTCCGCAGACAAGGAGTTACAAGACTCCATTGCTTTCATCCCATCTTTGCGCAGCAATTCTATGGTTGAATTTGCTGCTTCCAATTGCGCTCGAGTCCTGCTAACTACTTCCATGGCCTGAGCTTCGGATTCCTTGCAATCCCCGAGCTCGGTCCTCAGCTGCTGGACAAGAGAGAGAGTTTCCGACAACTCCACCCTCAAATTCTGGACCTCGGCATGCGCTGACTCCGCGTGCCAACTCTGGTTGGCTTCGGAATCCGCCATCCTGTCAAGCTGTGCCTTGAGCTTCTGAATTTCATTCATGGAGGAAGCCAGGGCGGACGAATCCATCGAATGCTGTTTCTGGACGGCCTCGAGCTCGGACTGCCAAGCCTTGTCTCGCTCCTGAGAGAGCATACGGAGCTCCTGAATGCGATCATCCTCAGACACGGAGAGCTCCATCAATTGCTGCTGGGACTCCTCGAGCTTTGCAGACACTGCCAGCTTCTGGCTCTTGGCTTCTTCAGCCTCCTGCTGGGCTTGCCTCTTCCATGACTCCGCCGAGTTCAGCTGGTCCTTTGCCTTCTTCAGATCTTCCTGGAGTTGGGCAAGCAGTGACTCCAATTCGGAAACTCTGTTTGGACGCTGCTTCTTCTGAAGATCATAACTCAAAAAACAAGTTTACAGCTTTATAGTGAAAATCTGAAAAATTTACTAACACTAATCAAAGTCTCAATAGGAAATACAAACACTAAAGTTCGAACTTTATAACAAAGCAATCTTAACAAAACCCGAATAATTCTAGAGAGAAACATTGGCATTAAAAAGCCTAAAATTTTTTCTACTGAAATCATAGGTTAAAACCAAGTTCCATACCTCAGATACGGGACTCCGGGGCGATTTACGGTCGGTGACTTTGGGACTAGATTTCGGAGTCCTTGTTGCCTTGTTTAAAGCCGAGACTGAATCGGCATCTGATCCCGACGTCTTGAGTTGGCGGGCAGTTCGTGGTGTTGCCGGAGATTTCCTTTGAGGCACTTCCAAAGAGCCAACTCTGAGTTTCATATTCATAGAGTTGAAACCAATTAACATAAGCATACAAAAACACAATGCCAAATTGAAGACGAAGAACTACAAGTTTCAGCTCTTATGACATTAAAATTATTGGGAAAAAAATCAGAGAAAATCTAAAATAATAGATTTCACTGAGACTTGGTTCATATGAATTTATAGAAATTGTACTTATATTTTATAAACTTCTATATGCAATTTTTTTTCAGGTGGGCAACAAATCAATCTGATCCCAACATGGGCATTGCTACATTTATTTTAACAAACTTGATTGTATGGAACAAAAATTAAATAGCTTTTTCACGTATATTTACAAGTTGGGTTTTCTCATTTTCAATTGCAATTTATCAACAAATGCAATAAGCATTTTTTATAACTCAGATAACAGTTAAATGCTTTTTCTTTTTTCAATAAGGGAAAAATTAGAGAAAGAGAGTATTGAAGAAATAATAGAGACAATTGGAACATAATAAAACAAAACAATAAATAACTAAAAAGCAAAAATCTTACTTTGATTTTGGAGTTTGCATTTTTTCAATATCTCTTTATATATTGTATACACAGTTGATGAGGTCCTCTTTTATTAACCCTGACCCACAAAACCTGCAAGAGATTTTTTTTTTGGCTTGAGAAAGAAAAGAGAAAAGAGAATATATATCCTATATATGTACACAAAAACAAGTAAAATGGTCATTAAGGACAGCCACCTCAGATCTGTATTTGAGTGCCAAAACCTAACTAAACAAACAACACACCATCCCTTCAAAGAAACTCCACAGAAACCACCACCACTACTACCAACCAAATCCACAACACCAAAAATTTTAAACTTAAACCAAAAAATTAAAAAAATTAAAAAAGAAAAAAAAAAACACCATTATAAAAAAGTTGTACCAAGATAATTTATTAGGTAGCATTTGACAGAAGTTCTTTCAACTTTTTCATCTTCCTTTTTTTTCTTTGCCCTTCTTTTTACTTCAGTGGTTCTACTATGCTCCAAAACAAATAATTAAAAGCAACAATGGGGCCAATATGAACTAGTAAGAGACAAGAGCAAAATTTCATAATTTCTCATGAAAAAAAAGGAAATAAAAGTAGGGTCATTCTGTTATAGAGAGTTTTTAGTGTTTAATGTATTTATTCTAGAGCAAAAATAAGATCCCATTTCTTTCAAGTCAATTATTTTAGGGAAACTAAAATGAAATGACCAGAAAAAAAATATATCATGGGAATGTATACTGTTGAATAACAGAAAAGGAAAAAAAACATGGGTATTCTTCAATGTTCATTAAGTTCAACAACAGATTAAAAAGGAAAAAAAAAAAAAACGAAAAAGAAACAAAAAATCAGGGATTTTTTTTTTTGGAAAAGATCAAACCTTTTTTAAAAGGAGAAAAGTAGTGCAAAACCAAGTAAGACAACCAAACAATGAACTTGAAACAAAAATTTGACTAAGCTAATATACTTCTGTCCTTCAAAGAAACATTTTTGGACCCCTCAATCTCATCTTAGATCTCTAATGCCACACCAGTTTCAACCACCGATCTGAAGCAGATAAGTACATGAACAGAACAGAGGGGGAAAAAAAAGGAGCTTTAAGCTTACGAAGAAAAAAAAATCAGATTTTCTGGTCTAACAAAGTACTTAAAACAAAAAAGAAAGAAAGAAAGAACAAGCTTCAACTATCCTTGCCCAAAAACGCTTTACAACACAAAACCTAGCAATACAAGCGCTTTTCAACTCTCAAAAACAGACCCACATTTTCGTTCCAAAGCAGGTATTTTTAAAAGAAAAAGATGGGATTTTTTCAACGTAAAGGGAACACATTTAGAGCAGATAGGAACAGGGTTGTCAAAGACTCAAAGTAAGAAGAAAACCCAAATAAGGGAAGTCTCTGAACACGCGAAGAAGCCACTCAAAAACGCACTGAACTAAAAACAAAACATTGAAAAAAAAAAAAAAAAAAAAAAAACCATTTCTCAGAACAGAAAGAAGAACCCAAGAACTATAGAAGAAGATAGTAAAAAATGAAAGAAACTGATACCCAGTTGAGGAAAAGAGATGATAAAGATCTCTACTTTGAGCTTCTTCTGAAAGTGGGTTCTGGTTCTGGGTATTGCTCTCTCTCTTTTGCTGTTTGGTCTTCAAAAACCGTTCTTTTAGGACTTGGTAGCAAGGAGTAGGTATTTGTCTTGTCGCAGCATTGGTTTGGTAGTGTAGCTTCGTCTCAAGCAGAAAGTTTTTTTTTTTTTTTTTTTGGTTCAGCGCTCACAGCTTTCCAAGTGAGAGAGTTGAGAAAGGGGTAGTCTCTCTTGACTCTTTTCTTCTTTACTGTCTTTTTTTTGTGTTTTGTCAGTGGCTGTGCGTTTCGTTTTTAGAGCGAGAAACGAAAGAGAGAGAGAGCGAGGCTCCTGTTAGCACGCGCTCTCTATCTTTAGGCCCAACCGTGTTTTAACATCTAATCTAAAACTATTTATTTTTAAAAAACTCAAATTTTAAAAATTTATAATTTTTTTTATTTTAAATTTAAATATAAAAATTTTTGTATCAAAATATTTATAATTACGAAACGAAAAAAATAAAAATTCATAACTTTCTCTTTTCTTTTTTAAAAAAAATTTAAACTTAAAAAATTTATAATTTTTTCTTTCAAATTAAAATAAAATAATTCTTACGTCAAAATACTCGCAACGATAAAATGAACAAAATAAGAATCATTTTTATAATTTTTTTGAACACATTTCAAAATTTTATATTATTTTTTATGTCATAAAACTTTTTTAAAAATCCTCTTATCAAACTCATATTTCTAACCTAATCTTCAAAATTATGTTTCCAAATATCCAAAAACGGGCCCTTACTTTTGCTTAGGCTGACCACAACACAGCAGAGCGTGTGAAGTGGTGAAATTTTGGGATAAATATTCTTTCACGTTGATGTTAAAGTTGGTGGTCAAGGTGGTGGTCTGGTCTGGTGGGGCCTACAAATGGTGTGATTGGAAAGACTAAACACAACTCTCTTGAATCTAACATACTTTACAAGGTGACTTTGGTAAATTTCTTTTTTTGGGGAAGTGTAGTAAATTTCACTGCCCACTGCTTGTCCGAGTCCCAACAAACCAGTAAGGCAATAACAAATTGATTTTCTAATTCACCCTTCTTGTTAAGTTACATATTCGACAATCTTAAAATAAAAGATCTTGTCTAATTAATATGTTATATGTTGTCTTAAAATAAAATTGAGTCATGTTTTTTTTTTATTCTATTGGTAGATCCTGATTTATTTTTTTTTAACAAACCATGAGAATGAAAAACGAGATAGGGCAACGATACTCCATATTTGTTAGAGCAAAATAGTTTTTTTTATTTTTGAAATGATATCTTTGTGTCTCTGGGTAGTAAAGTTGTTCATTCTTCTTTAACTGAAAAAATGGAGTAACTATTTGATAAGGGATCAATTTAACACGCATGATGTTTTATCTTTTTTAAAATCATGTAATTACATCACACTTTACACTTGTAACTTTTTAAAACATATATTGAATGAATTTTATATGTGATACATATTTTCATTTTTCTTGTCTAAATAAATTGGCTCTAATTTTAACTTTCTATAACAAATGTGAAAAAGGTAAGACTAGATGAAAATGATTCATATCCTGAAAAAAAAAAATCATGATGTATCATATTAAAACATAACTTGTTACGAGTTAAAAAAAAAAAAAACACACAAAATAATCAAATTAGTTTTACAGAATTTAACACTTAATATTTTATGATATTCATGATAAAACTTTTCATTATGTGCATAATTACTCTAAAATAAATCATTTAAGCCAAACCAAATTATCCTAATACCATCAATAACTAAATGACTTTCTGTCTGGCTATATGTCCAAATTTGATTATGACTTTCTTTCTGGCCATCATCCAAATTTGATGCACAATTTTCTATTCTTCATATGATCGGATTGCCTCTCAAAATCAGCTCAAACTATTGAGTCACATGCTTAAATAGATAAGAGTCTTTGTTACCAATAAAACAATTTTTTGTTCAATGAAATACCAATACAAAAACATTGCATGCTTAAGTATCTATCACATCAAATTCTATTAAAATCCAAAAAAAAAAAAAACATAAAATTTACTTAATTTAAGTACCTGATAATATGTATTTTTCCGTTCACATTCTACTAAATAATCGGCCACTAGCAATTATCAACTTTAAAATATTACGACTACATAGTAAAACAACTTGGTTGGAGAAATATTTTACTCGTTCAACTTTAAAAATTATATATTGTCCTCATTACTTTCCACTTGATTACTTAAAAACAAGTCTGATTAAATCTAAGTCTTGGATCGACAATGACATTTAAGAAGTAACTACTTAACAGCTTTTTTTTGTCATGTTTAAGTGTTAACCGTATTCTAAATTGATTCAGTGAATAAGCATGCTTCAAAGTTACCTCTTCTAGCTGGTCTCGACTGGCTTGCACTATACAATGTTTATTATACATATATAAAAATTATTTCGAATATGAGTTGTTGTTTTTTGTTGATAAGTATTAAAAAAAATTAAATTGATTATATTTATTAATTAAGAGATGATAATTTACCATCAAATAAGTTATTAGTACTCAAAAATTAAAATTAGAATTAGTAATCTTAATATTATTCATATGTATATATATATACATACACATGACATTATGCGGATTGCAGATCCAGGTTTTGTTGATCCCCAAGTTCATCTTGGATTCTCTTTGGAACGACTTAATTATAAGAACACTCATCACACGGGGGTCAATTGCAAACAAAATTTTGATCATGTGGAAATTATAAATATATGTCACGGTCGAGTTTTCAAACCGTGACAATATGACGTGCATAGCACGTGCTAAGCCTTATCTAAAGCGGTATTAGTCACTAGGCGTAGGCTGATTTTTTGAGCCAGCATGTTCTTTTTTATTTATTAATTTATTTTTATCTTTTAGGGACCATGGATTCCAAGGCAATATTCTATAGTTCCATCCATACACAGGATATAAACAACTTGCGGTGACCAGTGACCACCTTGGTTAGAAACTCTTTGACAACGAGATGTCACTATAACTTTAAGATAGGTATCGTGTCAACGTAGTTCTTCTTCGATCATATGCGACTCATAGGCTCCATTACTGGGGGCTAGAGTGGAAGAGTACTAACAAGAATGGATAGATGACGCGGAGAGAAAATGTGAATGACAGCGAAGATTATAGTAATTAAATAACAAAAAAAATAGAGTTAAAAAAGATTAATGAATAATTAATTTGTTTAATCGTTTTCTTCCAATATGTAATAGGAAAACCAGATAGTGATAAATATCAATGGTAACTACCCATTACTTCAAGAGAATTACATTTTTTTCATGGCTTAATTTCAGGTATCACCAAAAAAAAAAATAAATAAAAATAAAAAGTAAGTACAAAAAATTAAGGAAAAAAAAAATTGATGAGCGGATTATGCAGAGGAAGATTAATACAAGTGGGGGAGACCAAATTATTAGGATTGTAATGTATATGTCTTGCACCAAAATGAAAGCATATATATAACTGTTCTAGTTCGTTTCCTCTTGTTTTCTCGACAAATCCAAGAATGAAAAAATAAAAATGTCGTAAGTGTCCAAATAAATAAAGAAAATCATATATATTTCTTAGCAAGTTCTAAAGCCTCTTCTGCTTTGTTTGTAATGTAAGCAACAAAGCATTATTCTAAAACGGCCTATTATTGTGTCATTTTCCCCAGAGGAAAGCACCGAAGAGAAGCAACATATATGCAAACCATTTGTGAGCTGTTTTAAGTGGGGACACATTTGCACTTACAATAAATTAAAAAGACAAAGGTCTCAGGGCCAAGGGAATCTTTGTCTCTAAAAGCATGCCATTGAGAAATCAAAGCTTTTCTTGAAATTGAATGGCAGACTTCTTACATTACTTAAATTTATGGCATTAGAAGGGCAGTTCATGATTTAAGGAATAAGCAATTGATTGTTAACTTCTTTGATAAAACATCTTTAGTGGTACTGTCTGTTTTTAAGCATCAAATATCAAATTAAAAAATGAACCGTCAAAATTTAAAGTATTATTTATTGCTTTTCTAGCTAAGTCGTAAAATTGCTTTGAAGATACACCATGAAAGAATCATTTAAAAAAAAAAAAAAAGTAAAAAATATTACTTTGTACGTACACCAAAATTATACACTTTTACGGTTATTTTATAAATGCTATTTTCACTTGTGCTTCCACACAACTAAAGTAAAAATTCTAAATTTATTCCAAAAGCCCAACAATCTTGAATAGTAGTAATAAGATTTTTACTGGACTCCATTTACTATAGTTTTTCAAAGTTATTTCTGACTTATTAGATTTAAAAACTGCTTTTAAAAGTATTTTAATGATTTATTAAAAGAGTTTTAGCTGTCTATATATAAGAGCTTTTAGCCAAAATTATGACATATGGTTTAAAAAAAATACTTATGAATATACTTTAATTTCAGTAAAAGCAAAAATGAACCTCTACAAAACAGGTCCAAAAAAGCTCTCCTTGCTAATTTATTTATTAAAAAAAAATGCTTTCTTAATTTCTTATGTTGTTTATCTTGCACGTTATCCTTTTTTTTTTTTTTTTTTTTTTTGGGTTTATTTGTAATACCGTATGAAACAGGGATAACTTGTAGTAGAGAGAGGCTGAGGCTAGATAAGCAAATGGAGGACCCCATTTATCATTAAATATTGACCCCAAGGAGAAGTTAAATAATGCACCAGCGTGATCATTTTTTATGTCATCCATGCGTGCTTCAATTCTTATTTATTTTTTTGGCTTCTGTCCCAAAAAAAAAAAAAAAAAAAAAAATTCCAACGAAAATCATCAGCCATTATTGCCCTCCTTAATTTACAACTTTTTGTTCTGGTCCTCAATTTACAGACTTGCACATTTAAATCATCACATAGCTAGCTTATAACCCTTTTTGTTCTTGTCCACAGAGGTTCTTCCCAATTTTGATGTCTTTAAGCTCCAAACACACTCTCTCTCTCTGTGGTTAATTTTAGGGAGAATTCTGTTTCTCCGTCGGTATCGGACAGCTTAAGACCGCCGTATATTTTCATTGCGCTCGATTGAATTTGAACATTTTTTTAACTATTTTATTAGGATATTTTCTGAATTTTTTGAATTTGACATTTTTATCCCTTTTTTTCGCAATCAAACCTTGAACTTGTAATTTTGACACATTATTTTTTTTTTCTCACTTCTGTTATAATTTGGATGATTTTTTGCACGTGCTAGTTCAAAAAAGATTTGTTAGTCATTTTTACATAATCTCAATTTAAATTCCTTATAAAAGTTTAGGTTCAATATTGAATTATAATTATTTTGGGTCAAATTTTTCAAATGATTTTATAGTGAAACTAAAAAATACCATCAATTCCCTTCTTTGAGCTATCTCACTTCTGTTATAATTTGGATGATTTTTTGCACGTGCTAGTTCAAAAAAGCTTTGTTAGTCATTTTTACATAATCTCAATTTAAATTCCTTATAAAAGTTTAGGTTCAATATTGAATTATAATTATTTTGGGTCAAATTTTTCAAATGATTTTATAGTGAAACTAAAAAATACCATCAATTCCCCTCTTTGGGCTATTATATGTAAAAAAAAAAAAAAAAAAACCATCCAAAATTTTAATGGACGTGAGTAAAAAATATTGACGGTGCTTAAAATTATATTTTTAAAGGATTGATTCCCAAAAAATCGTCAAATTCAGTTCAAAGGATATCTATATAATTTTTTTTCGTGATCTAATTATTTAAAATTATTCATGTATTACAAATAAAGCACTAGAATTGTGGTACCAAATACCAATGAGCTAATTTGTTCTTTTTTAAACCTAAAAAAAAAATCCCAATTCTTCATTGCACAAACAAGCCTAACAAATTAGTTAGAGAATAACAGCTAGTAAAATCATTGGCCAGATCAGCTAGCCATTTTCAAATCACTTATTCGAATGTGGAATATTAAATATATACTACAATAGTGGATTGAAGAATAGTTCAAATGGCTTAAAGGGGTTTTGTCTTGTTCATAGGTTGGATGAGAAACTGACAGAAAAACGGACACTGATAATATGATATATATATATATTATTTCTTATTTTAAAAGAAAGAAAAATACAACGAAATCACATTAAAAAGGACATAGAATCTTCAAATACAAAACGTTACCATCACACTAACAGAATTGAAAGATTTAAAAATGATAGCACTTAACATCAGAATTTGATTTGCAAATAAAAAACAACCCAATCATCTAACTAATACATAAACCGCATATATAATTCCTGGAATATATCCCAGCAGGGTCAGGACCAAGTCGATCCAAAACTCCACCTGCAAATTTTGAAAATGACCCAACAACATGTTATGAAACACATGTTCAACATTCAAAGTTGATTATTTGAAAAAGATAATCTCTAAACTGCTTCTTAATCGCGTTAGATTAGTTTTTTGAACGGTGTGATTTATAAATGGATAAGTCAAAACTTTACAAAGTATAGTATTAAACTACTCCTATTTATTGATTAGACCAAAATATATATATATATATATATATTCTAAGAACTAAAATAAAAATAAGAGGTCTAATCATTTAAATTTTCCTTAAAAAATAAGGTATTTTTCATAAATCCCTTTAAAAAATATAACTTAATTGGCTAATGAATATGGTACATTTTTAAAACGTTAAATTGCATCAAATCAAACCGAAGTAAAGGAAGTTTGTAAATATAATGGAACTTGAAAAAATCTGACAGTTTAAAACAGTTTAACACCAAACTTTCTCGTGGTGAGCATTTATATGAGAAGTTGAGAATAATATTTACCCCACAGCCATAACGAAGGAAGACACCAACTGGTGGAAGGAGGATGGCAAGCAACACTTCTACGAATGCCTCAGATCCCATCTTGAGGTTCAAATTTTGAGGATTTTTTTTTTTTTTTTTTTTCCTTCTTCTTCTTCTTGTTTCAGTTGCAAAGGGAGAAAGTGAAAGATATCTGGGAGCCAATTTGGTGAGATGAGAAAATGATGCAGATCTAGTCTACAAGTTCGATGCAAAAAGTAGTGCTGGTTTCGTGCAGGATTCATAGGCCACGTAAGTTTTGCAAATCATACACGTCGCATGCGCGCCAAGTACACGTAGAAGTTACTTTCCCATCTTTTTTATTTTTCTCTCTTTGTTTTTTTAATTTAAAAATGGGGTTTATAACATACACATCCTTTTCTTTTTTAAAAAGTTATTCTTATGTCCTAAGTTTTTTTTGACGTGGTCGTGTTTTTTTTCTCTTTCCTAATAAATGTCCTAAGATGGTCGTTTAAAAAAAAAAAATGGTTTATGAATAATAGATTATTAATGATTCATTATCGATATAGTTGAATTATTAATCAATATAAAGTAAAAATACAACAGTGCGTCAGTGATATACTAAAAGTTCAACATTAAAAAAATTACTTACATAAAAACCAAAATTTTGGCTATTTTTCAAAAGAGTGACAAAAAAAAAAAAAAAAAAAGACCAGCCACTAAAATTTTTCTTTAAAAACATGGTCTTTTTCTAAACAAGTTTTAAAGCAAGGATCTTATATCGATGATTCAACTCATGTGCGTCCAACTATTTATATACATGACAGTACTGTAGTTAAATAATATACTTCGTCATTTAATCAATTTATTGTTCTTTGGTAGCGTCTTCTCAATGCTTTTCAATGTTTACTGTAGTATTGTGATCTTGAACAACAATTCCTTTGAAAGACAACCATTTGGATTTTTCTGTCATGATTATTACATATATGGCAACTAGTGATACATTTTCTTCAAAACTTTATCAAGCCAAAAAGCAAATGAGTTATTTGGTTACGAAAGTTCAAACCGAATCATTCCTATTTCTTCAAGATTATGATAACACATCAATTAAAAATATCATGTTTATTAAAACATCTTATCATATCAATTAAAATGATCTATTAATTAAACATATGACATGATATTATCTAACGTATACTAAATAAGACAGGAATAAAATGATACATGAACCGAATCCTCCCTCATATCGGTGTTACATGTTTTTAATCATTATATATAAAGATCAAAAATTATATGTAGGACACATGGATCTTAATGCAGATATGAGAAGGGGAAAAAACTACCGAAGGTGTTTTTTTTTTTCTTTTCAATTTTACAGTAAAAATCTCTTTAAAATATTATAAATCCCATTTCACATTTTATGCATCTTTTTCTTTTAGGAAATTATGATCCTCTTTTTAGGTATAGTAGATCTCTAAAATAATGGTAGAGTATAGCATGTTAATTTTGATATTTGAGATCAATCATTTTACTTTTTGGCAGTTAATTACAAAATTACTGTTTTACATTTTGAAACTTTAAAACTTATCAGTTATTATTTTAACATAAACCATCGCTGATACAAGTGGCATTAATGCTTTCTACTTGAAAAAATAATTTAAATGACATTTTAAAATGATGACAAAATACGAATTTTGCATTGGAACACAAAAATCAGTATTGTGCCAAATATAGCAATTTTTATAATTTTTTTGTGCTTAATTTAACATTAACATTACAGATTCTACAATATCTTATGTTAATTTAAAATAAAATGAGATATTCAATCCACATTGTAAAACCATTTTTTTACATAAACATTTATCAAGATCTTTAAAATTGCTCAGGATTGGATTTTGAGGTAGATTCTGACCATTAATGTAGCCATTAATATCTACAATTGGCACAATAATCTGTCTATGTAGTAACATATAATATATATATATATATATATTTTCATAATTTAAGCTTGCATTAAAGTTTAATTTCCAAAGATCGAGTAACAGAAATCGTCTTTTTTTTTCTTCCTCGTTTCTTTGTTTTTGATCCGAATATAACAGTGTTATTTTTCACCCCATATCCTCTTTAACAAAGAAATTCATTTCATTTCCATGGCAGAAAAGTGCCTAATAGTAGCAACAATTGCAGTCCTTGTATGTCACCCTAGCTCGACCATAAACATGACCCGAAATCGAAACCGAAACCAAAACAAAAACCCACCGCAGTCAATGCAACCAATTTCTGACGTGGGACTTGAAAATATACATGTCACGGTCGAGTTTTCAAACCATGACTATATGACATGCATGGCACGTGGTAAGGCTTAAAAGTGGTATTAGTCGCTATAGGGGTGGGCTGATTTGTGAGCCACGGTTTTTTTTTTTTTTTTTCTTAATTCCTATGGGACCATAGATTCCAAGACATTATTCAATAGTTCCCTCCATATATGGGATACAAACAACTTGTGGTGACCAGTGACCACTTTAGTTTGTTTACTTTTCAACTAATTAGAGACCCTTTTATAACGGGATGTCATTATAACATTAGGATCGGAATCGTAGTTCTTCCTCAATCATATGCGACTTAGGCTCCTTTTAATGGAGCTAGAGAGGAAGAGACTTGGCTCTGTTTGAAACTTAAGTTTGAATATAAATTTTTCATCTTAATTTTGTCTTCTTTTTTTTTTTTTTGAAAAAGTCAATAAAAATTATAATTAATTTTTAAAAAATCAATCAAATTCAATATAAAAATTTCATTTCAAATATTTGTTCCAATCACAAGTTTAGGCTCCTTTTAATGGAGCTAGAGAGGAAGAGTACTAACAAGAATCGATAGATGAGGAGGAGGAAAATGTGAATGACAGCGAAGATTATAGTAATTACTATCCGGAAGGTCTTCGTTTCATTCCATGTAATATGGAAACCGCATAGTGATAATCATGAATGGTAAATACATTGACATTACTTCAAGAGATTTACATTTTTCCGCGGCTTAATTTTCAGGTAACTGAAAAGCAAAATATAAAAAATATTAGAAAAAAAAAATACAAATAAATGTGAAGGAAAAAATATATATATATCATTTGACGAGCGGATTATGCAGAGGAGGAGTACAAGTGGGGAGGCCCAATTATTAGGATTGTAATGTATATGCCTTGCACCAAAATAAAAGCATATATATATATATATACACAACAGTTCTTGTTCCCTTCCTTTTGTTTTCTCGACAAATCCAAGAATGAAAAAAAATAAAAATGTCGTCAGTGTCCAAATAGATAAAGAAATCCATATTTATTTCTTAGTAAGTTCTAAAGTCTCTTTTGCTTTGTTTGTAATGTTAGCAACAAAGCATTATTCTAAAACGGCCTATAATTGTGTCATTTTCCCAAGAGGAAAGCACCTAAGAGAAGCAATATACAAACCACTTGTGGTCTGTGTTTTGAGTGGGGGCACATTAGCACTTATAAGTCATTGTTAAAAATTAAAAAAATTAAAAAAAAAAGTTATAATACATAGCTTATTTTATAATTACTTTTGAAAATCACTTCCTTTTAAATCTTTTTATTTATTTTTAATGTCATGTTTAAATAATATCATGTTTAACAAATATTATTGATTTATAAAACGTGAAATAAAAATTTATTTTACAAGGTTGGATAAATAATTAGATATATTATTGCACTGATCTGTTAATAATGTATAAATTGATAATTGATGAAATAATAATTAATGTGGTACATTTTTAATATTATCTATCATATCAAATCAAATCGAGATAAAGAAAGTTTGTAAATATAACGGAATTTGAAAAAATTTGAAGATTTAGAACAGTGGAACACCAAAATTTCTCACCGTCAGCATTTATGAGAAGTTGAGAATAATTACCCCACAGCCATAACGAAGGAAGACACCAACTGGTGGAAGGAGGATGGCACGCAAGCAACAGTTCTATGAATCAAATTTTCCCAAGGCCTCTTTTTTCTCTTCTTCTTAGATTTTTTTTTTTTTTTTTTAACTTGAGAAAATTCAAACTATATATCTTATTATGGAGTCAATTATAAAATTAATGTTAGATTTTACATGCAGCCACTCTCAATCTTTTTCTTGCAGAGGGAGAAAGTGAAGATATATGGGACTTTTTGAGATCAGAAAATGATGCAAATCTAGTAAGTTTGATGCAAAAAGTAGTGCTGGTTTCATGCAGATTTAAAGGCCACGTACGTTTTGCAAATCATATACGTCTCACGCAAGTCAATTACACGTAGAAGCTCCTTTCCTTTCCCCCTTTTTTTTTTTTAAACAATTGTCCTAAGTTTCTCTAAGTTAGTAAGATGATCGTTTTTTTTTAAATGGTCATATAAACTTGGATAATTAATTAATATAGAATAAAAATATATTTCAAAAAAAAATATTTAATATAAAAATACAACATGGTGAGGTACCAATTGTCAAACATTAAAAAAAACTACTTATTTAAATACTAAAAAGGTTATTTTTAAAGGTAAGGCTGCGGTAAAGCCTCTTTTATATACCCTATAGTATTGATAGAGCTCATTTTTAAACCGTTAAGATGTAATTAAATGACTGAGATGTTACTTGCATATGATAGTTATAATGCACATTACCTCATATTAATATAAACTAAAAAATAAAAAATAAAAAAACTCCTCCCAATCCAATGAAGCCTCCTTGACACCCCCTGACCGATGCCCATGATCGGCGACAACGACCCATATCTAATGCCCCCACCCCCCCCCCCCCCCCCGGACGATCCAAATCTAGTCGGCGTTTGGGTAGGGGGCCTAGGTTGTCGACACGAGGGCGGGGGCGACATGGCTCGTCGGGGTGAGGGGGGGCTTCCTCGATGTTCGTTGGGAGGAGTTTTTTTTTTAGTTTTTTTTTTTTAAAAAAATTTAGTCTAGCATGAGATAAGATGTATTATAACTATTATACATAAACAACATTTCAACCGTTGATTATATCTTCACGATTTAAAAAATGACATCTACTGATAAGGTATATAAAATGAGCTCTACCACAGCTTTTCTCATTTCTTAAAAGAGGGATTAAAAAAAAAAAAAGACTACTCACCTAATTTTTCCTTTAAAAAAATGATATTTTTAAAGCAGGTTCGAAGTAAGATCTCATTTCAATGATTTAACTAAAGTGTCCAATTATTTATGTACCTTATAGTAATGTAGATGAATAATATCTTTTGTCAAAAATTTTAAACAGTAATATTTTGTGCTTTGGTGATGTATTCTCAATGTTTATCTGTGTTTAATGTAGTATTGTAACATTGAACAACAACTCCTTTAAAAGACAACCACTTGAATTTTTTTCTGTCATGATTATCTCAAGACCGTTATGGCAACTATTGATCCATTTTCTTCAAAGCTTTATCGAACCAAAAAACTTCTGCGAAAGTTATTCTGTCGTCAAAGTTTAAATTAGACTATTCATGTCCCTTTAATGATACCATGACATGTCGATTTAATTAAAAGATCTTGTCACATTAATTAAAATAACATAATAGTTAAATATGTAACACAATTTTATTGAAGGTGCGTGAAATAAGACATGAATAAAAGGGCAAATAAACCAAATCCTTATATAGGTTTTGTACGTTTCTAATCACTAGTTATATGGTAGACAAATGTGCGTGACTGTTGGCTATTTAATATATTGGTAATAGATAGAAACATTAAGACGATGAACAACTCTTCATGCCGATATGAGAAAAAAAAAAGAGAAAAAAAAAAAAAAAACCCAATCAATACTGGTTGTTTTTTTTTTTTTTTTTTCAAATCTTAGCATAAAAATCTCCTTGCAATATTACAACCTCTTTCACATTTTATGCATCTTTTTCTTTTAGGAAAGTATGATCCTTTTTTTAGGGGTAGCAGATCTCTAAAATAGTGGTAAATTTGTGTTAAAATTTGTGTGAAATTATCTTCAATTCAGTATTTTCTAAAATAATGATGTAAATTAATATCAGTATAGCTTATTACTTTCCGTGTTGAGATTAATTCCTTTATTTTTCAGCAATTAATTACAAAATCACTGTTTTACATTTTGAAACTTTAAAAATTATCAGTATTAGTTTTTACATAAACCTCATGCTTTCTACTAGAAAAATAATTTAAATGACATTTTAAAATTATGAGAAAATATGATTTTTGCATTGGAACATAAAAATCTCAGTATTTTGCCATATATAGCATTCTTAAAATTTTTTTGTGCTTAATTTAGTACTAACATTACATATTCTGCAATATCTTATATAGTTTAAATAAAACTAGATATTCAATCAAAATGATAAAATCATTTTTTTTTTTTGGTATAAATATGTACGAAGTCTTTAAAATCGCTCTTATCTTTGGATGTTTTAGTTGATTCAAAAGGATTTGATTTAAGGATATGATTATGACCATTAATGTGATCATTAATTTCTACAATTTACACAATAAACATCCCATTTCAAATGAAACATAATTTTTTTTTTTTAGTTTCTCTGTTTTTTGATATGAATAAATGCATGTTTCTTAGTCATCTTTTACTTGTGAAATTCATTTCCATGGCAGAAAAGTGCTTAATCGCAGCAACCATTGCCGTCCTGGTATGTCACCCAAGCTCGACCATAAGGTGTTTCTCACCCAAACCAAACGACCAAATTTCCCCACAAAAAAATCAACCAAAACCAAAACCAAAACCAAAACCAAAATCAAAATCAAAAGCAAAACAAAAACCCGTTTCTCCACAAAAACAAGCACAAAAGCCCTTGAAATCAGAGGAAAAGCTCAAACCCAATTCTAGTTTTTCCTCTACAAACACTTCCTCAAAAGAACACAAGCCAAAACCAAAAACCATTTCTCCACCAAAAGGTTTGATTCCACATGCAAAGCAAAGGCCATTGAAATCCAAGGAAAAACGCAAAACCAATTCTAGTTTTTCCTCTACTACCAACACTTCCTCTCAAGGACTTTCAATCAAGGTCTCAGAAGTCTTTCAAGGAGATTCTTTATTCGGTATCCTCGAAAAGATTATCCGTTCAGGGTGGCGGCTTGACAAAACAATCAAAGTCAAGAAGGTTTTGAAAGTGAGTCACAGTGTACAGACTCTTTTCATGTTTGAACGGCACAGGCAGAAATTAGAACTCAAGTACTCAAAAAGTAATAGTGGTTTCAATGAGAGGTTGGCTGTTGATGGGAATGAGATACTGCGGTTCCATGGTGCAACTATTACTTGTTCTTTAGGGGGAAGATCGAAAGGATCTTCATCCAATATCTGCAAGGACAAACTTTGTGGAGTTTGTAGGATTTTGGCCTCAAACTTCTCCACTGAAGATGGCTCGGTTTCATTCTTTGAGAAGAGTTGGGAGGCTCATCAGAAGGTGAATGCAAATGGGGTCTCTGCAAGGAAAGCCATTGTCGTGTGTAGGGTTATTGCAGGTCGGATCGGTCATTGTGATCAACATGGGCTAATGGATGGAGAAGAAGAAGGTGGCTGTGATTCTATAGTGGCGGGATCATCCGCGGATCATCAATCCAATGGAGGGAAAGAGCTCTTTGTTTTGGAACCAAGGGCAGTGCTTCCATGCTTTGTAGTCACATATAGTGTCTAGAAAGTAGAGAAACTATATATCAGCATTGGCGATACAATCACCATAGATACACCAGTTTGTTACGCTTGTGGCGATGCATCACCAAGGCTTCAAGATAAGATACTGGATATAACGAAGCTTTAATTAATCTATACTATTGTTTTATTGTTATTGTTATTATTATTATTAATTTGGTTGTCATAACAGGGATCTTTCTTTGGATGTTTTTATTTTATGAGCAGCTATACCATTTCTAGACCTTTATTTTATGCGTACTTGCTATCTTTGATGTGATCATAATTATAGGCAATAACACTTCACAAAAATTTTATCATAAATGTTTACAAACGATGTTTTTTCCCCTCTCCCACCCTACTGGGGCTAGCTCAGCGGGTGGGAGAGGTGGAGTTTGGGTAGGAATTCCCAAGTTCAAAACCTGATAGTGTTTTCATCTCTCTCTCTCTCTCTAGCTAGACATCAATATCATATTTCAGTTTGCTCAGACTTCATGTGCAAGTTTAAATTTATTAAAGATTTCTTTAGTATATGAAATGATTCCAAATCCAAATACATCATCTTACAAGATTGATCAATCGGGTCATGCAAATTTATTCCAAGTGGGGTATTGAAAAGTAGGGCTTAGCTGATAAATAAATTCATTCTAGTAGCTTTGCAGCTCAAAAAAATAAAAAAGATAAAATAAAAATAAAAAGCCATCTAATTCTAATTGGGAACTTTATAAAAATCTATGGCAAGGAAACGGAATTAGACATGCTTTCTTGTAGGAACATGTGGAGGCATTAACATAAAAGATACCACAATTTTTAAGATAGAACTTTAACTTTAACAGGAACCAAACTATATGCTACGTTAGAGGCTTCAATTTATCGGGAGGCTTTGTTACAGAATGTCAGGCTCTTATCTGATTTCTTCCGTGAGTTCAAAATTGGTGCGTCAGCGGAGCATCTCTGGAAGTGAGTTTGTCTCCTTGTAATGTAACCTTCCAGCAATCGACTTGGAACACAAAGATGGAAAACTTTTTGGGGACAACTGCAAACGGCCCTCCAGAATATTAGTCATCATCTCAAACTTGGAAATAAAATTCGCACGATAAGAAACAAGAATGCTAAAACAGATTCCACAGTCATCTCATGGGTTACTTATCATTACACTTTCAGATGGTTTAAAAAAATCATACTTAGCAAAGCTTGTTCAGGGCCTATACCAAAAGATGCACTAAAGATCTAACAAAATCATAGTTGTTTTAAGTCGGAACCATATAACAAAGAAATTACCTCGGAATTTGTCATCTTGAGTGACAATTCCAAATGTCTCTGCGGTCTCACGAATCATGATACCACTCACGCCAGCGAAAGAAGTTACTTTACACTCAACAACTGACATTAAAGACCAAAGTTAACAAAAAAAAAGGTTCATTAAAAAAAGGAAAGTAACAATATCTAGGAAGAGTAAGACCAGAATTGGGATTATAGTAAGCAAATTATATTCAACAATGGTATGGTATAGACGGTTTTACGCCCAATTAAAGGCATAGACATAGCTATGTCTGAGAATCGTCTCACAACAAATAGTGTATATAAATAACAATAGAAGTTAAGACCAGTACCTAAAATAATAGCACCATGTAGATCTGCTTCCACAAGACATTGAGCCAACTGATTTTTCCTGTAAGGTTGAACAATTATAAAACTACCATTGTAGAATCAAAAGCAGCTATCATAAACTACAATTGAAACATGAAGGTTTATCGGAATAAAAATAAACAGTGAAACCGTGAAAAAACTGATTGTCTGCAAACCAGCAAATAAAAAATAATCTCACCCACTAGTTTTTAGAAGCCGCATCATGTAATCTTTCCATATCTCATGCATTGGCCTGAAGTTTTCATATCTGCAATCCAAACACAAAGTAGAAAGGCGGATGAATTGAAAGGTTGGTAATTATTTGCCTAATTTCTCCCTCTGTAATCTATTAGGGAAAAAACAGGGAGATAGAAAAAAAGGGCTATGCCAAAACCATCAAGAACTAAACTTTGTCCTGTTTAACTCACTTATGAAGCTCTCGAGGCAAATGCAGTGACCCGTGTTTCTTATGTTGCTTCATGGACATATGCTTTTTTGATCGCTTTGAATGCATCTGTAAAGCCCTAAGGCGAGACGCCGTAGGCATACTTTGTTTTTGAACGTAGTTATCCAGCAGGATCACATTGTCAATCTTTTTGCTTCTAGATCCTTGCATGTACTTCTGAGCTGAATCGCCATTTTGAAGAAGATAATGCAAAATCTTATCAACTTTGCTTTCTCTTCTACTTGAAATCTACACCCCACACCAAGCAAATTATAACCAATTACTTTTAGCTGTACGTTCTCAATCAAGCAATTTCAAGTGTTTTCGTTCCAAAAAGAATACCTGGACATCGGTTGTCAACAAATTCTCATGAACTGATTGAGAGATGGTTAAGTACGTTGGATCGTTTTTGTCAACATCTGCATATAGAACGCTCACGGTTATCTCCTTTCTTTTCTTTGTTCTAAGATAGACTTTTCCCTTTTACATCACAAATGAAATCAAGGAAAATTCTGTCCTAGGATATTAAAAAAAAAAAAAAAACTATTAGTATCTTTAGAACACCATTTTTTACGGTGAGCTCATATCAATTTCCTATCAGATTACAAAAAAAGTATGATAATTTAACATGTGCCGTTAAAAAATGACAATTAAAATCTGTGTCCGACCGACATCTTTTACATCCTGCCAAAGAATTCTCCTTGAAATCAATATGCCTTTTTACACAACTTCTTTTCAGCCCTTTAATTAATTAGTTAACAAGCAAAAGCATAAACTAATAAACAGAAAACTGAAAACTGAAAACAGTACCTTCTGAAGCGAAATAACCTGAAAAAGTGAAATTGCCTACAAAGAAGATAAGAATGCCCATTACATTATATCAACAATAGAATAAAGCTGAAAATTTTTTAGACATAATATGATTTAGGGCTTAGGGATTTCGTTTCAGACCAGAAATTGCTTCATGAAATTCTCAATTTTGATTAAATTTCACTAAAATCACAAGTATAAGAACATACAAAAATTTTAATTGTCCCATTAAATCGACAAAAAAAAAAAAAAAAAAAAAAAACCTTTTTTTGACACATCGGAATTGGGGTGTTTTCCATCTTTTTCAGTAGTAGTGGTCTTCTTCTGTTGCAGAGCAAGTTCAGCTTTGGCAGCAGCGAATCTTCGCTCCAACGCCTCCAAACTGCGTTTCTTTTGATCTTGAGGAACAGCACTATCAGTAGCCATTGAAACAAAACTAGCTTCAAAAGAGAAAAAAAAAAAAAAAATCAGTGAAAACAGTTGAAACCGAGAAATAATGCAAAAATATTGGAAATTTAGGTGACCCAATTGAGCAAACGTAAAACCCAGTTAGGAAAAAGAGTTAGTTGTGAGAGAATTCAAAGACCCACCTAGTGTTTAAGGTTGTTTATCGAAAGACAGAGAAGCATGAACTGTCCAACGGCTCAGCTCAGAGAAAAAGCAAAAAGTCCATTATTGGAGAAAAGAGAGCTCTGTTTACGACTTGTCGTTTTCAAACCAAAAGACCGAGAGACAGCCACAGTGCGCAAGAGTTATATATATACATACAGATTGTAGAGAGCTCTGACTCCTTTGACTTTGGCTCAAAGTTTTGTTATTCTCTCTTGTCTCACCCTCTTTCTCTGCCCTGTTTTGGGAGAGAGAACGAAAAACAGAGATCAGAGTGAAAAAATAAAATAAAATAAAATAAATAAGACAACAACAGCCTCTGGTTAGGTAAATAGGATTTTAGGTTTTTATAACTCAATTTATTAGTTGAGATTGACTTATTTTAACTATGACCAATCGATAGACTATATACCAGCAAAAAAATCGATACTATATTGACTGTGGTCAATAGATCACCAATCATTTTTCTGAGTAATATCACCAATCATTTTTAAATTCAAAAAAAATACAAAGAATTGATATTTTTTATGCAAGTATCTAAAAACTGGCTATTTACTTAATTTTTCCAATTAACTTTCATTCTCAGCGCCATTAGTTATGGCTGTATTAAAAAAAAAAAAAAAAAAAAAGGGAATTAGGGTGAGTGTGGTCTGATTTGGGTGATTATTTATTAAAAAATATATATATTTGACAAATTACAAGTGTTGTTAAACCAGTTTTTTATTTTTATTATTATTATTTTTTAAAACTGCGGTTGAAAAATTAACTAATAACCACATCAGTTTTACGAGGCTCATTTTATCTCCTAATTTTAAATTAGTTTCACTTAATTACTATGTTAAAACTTTTAATTAAAAACAAACAAAAAGTAGGAGAATTATTCTGACTTAATTCCTCTATTGAAATTCCTATTAAAAATAAATGGAAAAAAATTATGTGATAACAATAACTTTGGAAAAAGACCAAGTAAAATTAATTTAAAAATACAAGGGGTAATTTAATATGAATGACCCATCAACTCAAGATTGATTTCATCAATAAAAGCTGAGGAGGTATATAGAAGAAATAGTATGTCAAGACCAAAATATGCAAATAAAACAGGATTCCGAGTATATTGGGCAATTTTACGCTGACATTGAAATGCAAACAAGACAGGAGAGAGATAAATTTAGCTGCAAAATAAACCCACCCCCCCCCCCCCCCCCCCCCCAAATCAATAATAATAATACATTCAAGTGACATAATGGGGTTTTGAGTTCTGACACTGGTAACAATGTTATTAAAAAAATAAAGGCAAAGACCATATGAAAATAAATAAGACAGATAACAATAAACAAATATGAAAGAAATCCCAACGGAATAAAACCCCGTCTAAACACTAATTTTAACTCCACCAACCCAACACTTGGAATTGAAAAAATTAAAAATAAATCATATGATTCACAAAATGAATTTAAGCCTTTATTTCTATTTTCTTTGTGAAGCCCCTGAAATCCCTTCTTTTGTTCGATGCTATTATCAACCAACAATGCCATTGCTCTCACTGTTTTCGGTAACAGAAGCTACAGAACTGGTGTCCACCTTTGGCGGGCCTGAGTGCCGCCGTGCCTTGGCTGGGGAGGGCGGGAACGACAACCGTTTCTTTGCAGACTCCACCGGTCCCTTTTCTGGCGTGCCGTTTTTCTCAGGTCCGAATGGGCTCTGCATCCTGGACTTGGCTCTTGCAGATTCAGTTGGTACCATGTAACTGGGAAGTGACGGAGAGCTGGCAAGGCTCTCGTCATCTCTCGCTGTTGACCCGCCAATGCTGTGCCTCCGGAACCTTTCCGACTGCACGCTGGCCATGCTTCTAGTGTCGTCATCCGGCACCCTGCTCACCCTTGGGCTTGCCGACTTCACTTTCTTGGATGGCGTGGAAGAAATCGGCTTGGCAGGAGTCGAAGGGGACTGGAAGGCAGAATTGCTCTGCTTTTGACTGCCTGTTGGGGAAGTCAGCTTTTCGGAATTGAGAAGATAGCGAGCATATGATTTATTAATTTCTCCACCAGACATGCCGCGACTCTTCACAGATGAGTTGTCGTTGTTTGAATCTTTATCCGTCGCACCACGACTCTCCCATGGCCTGGCAGCCATCCACCTCTCTAGCCAGCTCCAGCCCCAGGTGGGGTTTCTCGGATCCATGAACATCGGGTTTACAGATCTTGAAGAATTCTTCAAAGTTTGCTACAATAGTGAGCCACATTGTTAAACTCGGAACTTTTTCAACTTGATTAGTTCAGATATAAAGAACACAAAATCAAAAGTAACAACTTGATCAGGTCCCACAAATTTTAATCCATACAAAGATGAAAGATTTTAGGGTAGAAAAGTTTTTCAACTAAACTGATTTAAACAAATAGGTGAAATAGTAAAATTGTCCAAAACATTCATAATTCTTTCCTTCCTATCATACCAAACATAATAAAGAAAAACATTATGCTTCCTATTACTACCATTTTCTATCCCTTGTCTATTTTCTTTCCCTCTTACCAAACAAAGTGCTACGGTTTATTTGAGGTGAATTCAAAGGAGTAAAACTGATTCATCCTAAGCTTCCAAAAAAAAAAAAAAATAATAATAATAATAAAAGGTTTCATGATAATTTAATAGCTTCAGAACATAGCCACCACGTGAATGTCTTAACTTCTCATCAGAGCTCCATTTGCATTTACGTAGTCCTTTTTTTTTTTTTTTTTTTGTCACTTTCTCGTTTACAACTGTGCTGAAACATGTAAAGATTGTAGAGAGTAGTTTGGAAAATACCTGATGAGAGAATGCATAAGCCAATGCTCTCTCTCTCCTCATAGTTGCTTCATACTTGCCGAGCAGGTTTGCTTCAATTTGTTCCTTGGATTGCAGACTATCATCCCATTCCTCCCCAAGCTGTTTCAAAAAAAAAAAATATATATATATATATATATATATATGTAAGTGTCATGTCGTATGAGCTTCTCATAACAAACAATATATGAAAAAAAAAAAAAAAATTCCAGATATATCAGACCTTTCTGGCACTCCAATTGTTACAAGTTATCAACAAGGCTTGAATCAGAAAATTGCAGACCATAATATCATTTTGAGGAAAATTTTCGATTTAAGCTCGGAGTTTTAACTCATAAAGGAGATGTCTTTAAGCAGTTTCTACTTTCTAATATCCTTCTCTTTAGACTTAAAAATCTCAAGCATATATAACAATATTGCTCCAATAATTAGGGAAATGCATATAGACGTAAAATAGTTGAACAAGAGAGGTAAATCATACCCGCAAGTTCTCAAGCTCTTTCGCGTGTTTTTGCAAGAGTTGTCTCTGGAGGGCCTGATTCTCCTCTAACATCCTGATCCTCCTCAAGCGAATCTGCGATTGCACCCGAGAAAGAGTCTGCATACACTTGAGTGTATTTGCGGCTTGGCGTTTCACAATGGACCCCTCCATCAATAGTTTCAGCCTCACCAACCCTCTTAAAGCACGCAGCGCCCTTCTTGCCTGAAAAGTTTTACAACACCAAGTCAATCATCACCGCCACCAAGAGCAATCCTATTCTCTTTTGTTCTTAACAGCCTCTTATAAATAAATGATTCACAAACATAAAAGAGGTCCTAAAACGAACAAGAGGATTTTCTGAGGAAGAGTCATACTAGGTATCCACGGAAAGCCGTTTGAATCTTAATGGCCGCTGCTTCTTCACCCGATTTCCCAACAAACCGAGAAACTCTTGGGGGTTGGACAACCTCCGGGACAGCTTGACGAGCAATGACCTCAGGCTCAGCCGCTGCAGTGGCAGCGACCACAACGGGGTGCTCATGGTTGTGTTGTTCTACCTCCGCATTGGTCAACTTCACCTCTTCTTGCGGAGGAAGTGGAGGCAATGTGGCGGATTCTGCCGGGGCAGCATCAGAATCTGAGTTGTGTTTTTGCTTCCCAAACCATTTCTTCTTAGACTTACTCGATTTCTGAAGAATGTTAAATTCAGAAAAATCCACCCACATGATTGAAATTTAAAACAAAAAACAAAAACAAAACAAAAATGAACAGATTTCAAACCAACCTCTTCTTTCTTCTCCTTGGAATCAGGACTGAGAGCTTTCTTCACATTAGAAAACCAGTTTCCTTTCCTTCCCATCTTCTTATCATTCCCTTAGTTTACTTAAATCCTTCTGAGCAACAAACCAAAATACAGAAATTTATAACCATCAGATGAACAGAATAATTGACCTTTTTCAATAAGCAACTCAACAAGAGAAAAAAGACAAGAAAATATTGTAATCTATGTGAAAATTTTATTCCAATGCCAAAGGAGACCAAAAGAAAACGGCAAATCTAATGCTCTACCCTGAAGTAATTCTTCAACAAAACTGAAAAAACCACCTTAATTCATCTAAATACTTGGATTTCCATGGTTCGTAATGTTTTTCTACCTCTATATAAATATATAAAAGCACAAAACTTTAGTCATCTCTCTAAGTTTTCTCAGCAAAAAAACCGGAAATGGAGCTACTGGGAAGCTTCAAAAATCAAAATGGCCAAACACCCAGATTCTAAAGACGGCAATTTTTTTTTTAAGGGAAAAATACTTCAAAAATAAAAATATAAAAAAAGGTGACCCTCTTACAAACACATCCCAAGAAGAAGTTTTGAGGGGTCTAAAGAAAAAGAAAAAAGAAGATGAAGAAGAAACCTTGCTTACAAAAGTGGCAGATCTCAAGGAAGCTTGTGTGCACTTCAATTCCCTTTTTTCCTTTTCTTTTTTTGTTTGGTTTCTACACAAAATGAAACAAAAAAGATTGGGAAGAAGAGAGAAAGTAGAGAGAGAGAGTAGTGGAAGGAAGGAATGAAGGAAGTCCTCAGAAACTTGAGGCTTGTCTCTCTCTCTTTTGTCTGCAGTAGTCTTTGTAGAGAGAGGGAAAGGAAAGGAAATGAAAGAAGAGAAGAGAGGAGAGAGAAAAAGATCAGATCTTGAGCGAGAAGATTTCAATGATGATGATAGAATATGAAGACGGCCAGCTGGGTTTTTTTTGTTAATGTGTCCCCACACTCCTTGGTGGGTCCCGCTTAAAATTTTAACAGTGGAAGAAGAATATTTATTGGATCAAAGCCAACTAGAAACTCCTTTTCCCGTAATTTTGGATCAAAAACTACAAATCAGTAATCAGACACACTCCTCTCCCAGTCTCCGACACTTCTTTTTCACTTTTACTTCGCCTCGCCGCACCTTAAAAGTGTCCAACTGTCTCAGTGAACACCTATGTTGATGTTTTGTTCCATCCGACTATTTTTTTTTTTTTCTTTTTCCATTTTTTTCTAAAGAATTTCTACTGCCATTAATTTATTTTATCGGCAAAAAAAAAAAATTGTTTTAAGTATTTAAATAAAATTTTAAATAATCTTGTTTATGATTTGAGTAATTATGTATTTTACATTGCAAATTTTTATTGAAAATTATAATCCAATATTAGAAAGTATTAGGATGTCCTATCTCAAAAGGATTTTTATTTTATTTTTTTGGCTTTTACTCTTTAGTATTTTGTCTAATATTACAAAATTTATATTTCTTAAAGTCAAATTTCGAACCTCATTTCTTCCCGAACTCGTGTCTATCGAGATCTCAAGATTGAATATACCGAGAAACGAATTATGATGATTTCTCAACGAGTCAAGTTGACTCACTGTAGTGATAGTCACATAATCGACGCCACGAGTCAATACACGACCTTGGACAAAAAGTTAAAAAAGAATATTTTCTATGCATTACTGTTTCATAGAGATAGTAATCAATTCAGCTAAATTAGGCATTTAATCAACCGAATCAGTCAACTAAAAGCTAGATAAAAATATTCAACAAGCTTATCTCAATTGATGCAATCACACCCAAGAAGGAGAGTTGGAAATATCCAAATAAGAAAGCTAAATTAGAGAAATAAAAGGATTCTGACCGGTCAACGGGAAAGTGAATTCATAACGGAAAGTCAAGAGAGCGAGGAAAGGAAAGTAATCATCAAATTGAAGGCCAAACTCTAACAGGAATCATAAAACAAACATATTTCTTCATCAACTATAAATAGAGAAGACTCCCATACAAATGGGATGCATTTTTTTACAGTCAGCAATTATACTGTTTTTCTTTATATTTACAGAATTCCCCTATTCTCTTTTCCTATTTTTGCTCTCAAACTCTTTTATAACACTCTATTGAGTAGCAAGATTGATCCATCGATCAATCAGTTAATCACATGATTCCTGAATTTAATCATCGGTTTGAAACAAATCGATTTCTGCCTCCACAAGATTGAAAGTTGAAAGAGTTTATGAAAGGCCGATTCTACTACATTAATACACCATAATTTTTGTTTTGAAACAATAATATTTAAAAGTGTAACATACGATAAAATGAAGTCTTTCTATTGACACACAAATTAAATTGTAAATGAACAAGAAAAATAACATAATTGAAAATGCAAGTATATTAATGAACTTAAGGATTTCTTTTCTAATTAAACCCAATAATAAGAATATTATCAATTTTCATATGAAATAATTACATGCATACTTATTAAGAGTATCTAAATAAATTTAACATTTATTATTTATTATTCATTAGTTGTAAGGATTAACATCTTATTTTTCTCATTTATTTTATTGTGTGAGACCCGCCACATTGTACTTATTAATGAATAAAAATATTGTTAAAGAAAAAAGGGAATCACTCTAATCTTTTCTTTTTCTTTTACAAGTAAACGCACTTACGAATTGTATATATTAACATAAAGTACTAATTTAGTAAAGTAATTAGAAAAATAGGGGGGGGGGGGGGGGGGGGGGGGGGGGAACCTGAAAATCTTATTATCGTTGTTTAATACAAAGACCTAATCATTGTTGTTAACTAACCGTTTCAAAATTCTTTTTAATTTTTTTGAAGGGTTTATCTGGATTTGATTAGTTTTTGTGGATAGGTACAAACATATGCAGTTATGTGAAAGGAGCTACAATAATGACAAGAGTGGGGTAGGGATTACAAACTTATTAATATGTAAACAAGAATTTCCAGAGCATTATCCCAAAACTCTAACGTGTTAAAAACTCACAACCAAACCAATCGATTATTTTCGGCATATTAATAATTGCCTCTCTCTCTCTTTCTCTTTCTCTCCCCCCTCCAAACATTTTTGATGCCTGCATTTATTTTAATGGTTTTGACTTTGAAAGGGATTTGGTTTGTTGGTCACACAACAGGATTCCACATGCCACGTTATGATTAAAAAAAAAAAAAAAAAAAAGCACCTCATAATATTCAAATTAAAAATGAAGCTGGCTAGGACTTGGCTTTGTGTAGTATTTTGGCTCTGCCGGACTTTCGTTTATGCAAAGTTAATAGTAATTTCAGCATCACAAGTTTCTAACTCTTAATTTATAGGATGATTTTACAGATTATAAAAGTCTTTTAAAATGAGCTTTATGCATTCGGTGTGCCGATGAGTCATTATTTATCTATTTATCAGATTTCGGTGTATGTTATTCTTTGTGAACCTTATCAGATTTTATTGATAAATCAAATTTCAATGGATGGTTTTATCTCGCATTCGTGTCATATGGTCATTCGTATTGATGTTTATAAATTTTATTTCTCCTTCAAAATAAAACTAAAGTTATGTTAAAAATTATCCTTATTTATAATTTTCTTTTCTTGAAAAAAAAAATATAGATACACAAAAAAGGGGGGGGGGGGGGGGGGGGGGGGAACAACAAATGTCAATTGACAATAAAAAAATTGATTGAAATAGTGTTTATATCATTTAAGAATAGTATTAACTCTTGTTATGATTTTTTTTAGTGGGGGACAAATGTTATTGATTTATAGGCTTCCAAGTACCATAATTTGTTGTCCTACACCATTAATTTTATGACACATGCTATGGTTGCCTGTAAGCTCCAAAAGTAGTATTTAAAAGAGCTAATAATTTTCTTATCGTGATTTCGTAGAAAATTCTCTAATACAACATGGAAAAGATCTCCTATCAATACTGGAATATACTTAATCGACCTAATACATCATAATCTTATGCTACACATCAAAGATAGTAATAAAATTTAATTTGGATCTACCTGTTATGATTATAGTCATAGCCTATATAGTTTTATGCATGACTCAATTACAAAATATAACATTTAAATCTCATATCTCTGAATTCAAAAGTTTATACAATCTAGCGGTTCAAAATTATATTATAATTTTTGTACCACAACATTCTTCTTATTATTTTCCTTTCCTAACTACTTAGACATTTAGCTATATGAAGGCTGATCCTGTCCCACAGTGGGTAACAATACAATTGTGGGTACCCTAAAATTAAATAAATAAATAAAAAAAGTATCCATATTGTGGGGGTGTGAATGGGAAATGTCAGCTTTGGGGCCAGGTTACAGTGTTGTTTTCTATTAAACTTGATCCATTTTAATCTGTTGTATGGCCTACTTGGTGTTGGTCCCAGCACTATCTGGGCTGGGCCTTCTTCATGATTTAAAGTTAAGCCCAATCCACGTTCTTTCTCTCTCGATAAGTTTTTTTTTTTTTTTTAAATAAATTACTCGAATTGTTATGTGATCTTCTTGCGAAATTATGATTTGGTTTTTAATATTTTTTAAGTGACTAAAAGTTTCATCAACTCTTTAAAAAAGTGCAAAATGATCCTTTTTACTAACAAATGTTAAAAAATAGATGGAAGAGATCATGTGTATGACACAAATAAGTTTAATCATGTAAATTTTTAGTCATATTGATCCTTAAATAGTAACCCATGTATGATTTAAATGACATTTTTTTTAACTAAAATTTTAACTTATGTGAGCAAAAAGGACTATTTTACATCATTTAAAAAGTTTAATCACAAATAAAAGATTGAGGATTAAATTGCAAATTCATAATAAGGTTAGGGACCAAATGGATAATTTACCCTTTTTTTTTTTTTTCTTTCGAACTTGAGGTGAGTGGATTCGAATTTTAGACTTTTTGGTACAGTAAGATTTAAAATTACTGATAGATAATGGTTGCAACTACTCTCGAAAGAAGCAATTCAACACCACCAAAGAATTTACATTGTTATTCTATGTGCTGGACAGAATATCTGAAGGGTTTCTGATGAACCAAGCTATATATTTAAAAAAATAAAAATAAAAAAACATTTGCATCCAAGACATCACAAAACTTTATGAAGAAAAATGAGGACCAATAAAATTACCCAAAAAATGAAAGTATAAGAAAAAAAAAATGGTATTCTCCTCAAAAGGGTGTATATATATATATATATATATATTACTTCAATTTTTCACGTTTTAACTACTCTTCTTTCTTGAGTCCTTTATCTTAATCTTTGGTTTCCATCAATTGGAGAAGCTAGAGGTGGATTTCTTGATGTCGTTTGAGTTGGCAAATGAAGACGCCAAAGCATGATTTTTGAGCAGCTATTTGGTGGGATTCCTTTTATTTCAGTCTCATCTTCAAGAACTACTTGCTTGACAAATTTTATAGAACTCTGTGTTGAAAAAAAAATCATAAATAAATAAACAAAAATAAATAGATTAAAAAAATAAATAAAATGTGTGGATTAGTACTAATTGAACAGCTAAGTAACAATCATAATAAGCCTGTCAAACGATAATATAATATTATATAATGCTTGGTGGTTGGCCAAATATCTACTGAAACTTTACTTGCTAACCAAAAAGGACAAAAATATTCTAGCAGTTTGGTACAAATAGGAGTCATGGAAGAGAAAAGGCCCCATTTTATAGCAACCCAAATTATGATTATCCCAATTTTATAGCAACCCAAATTATGATTATCTTCACATTACTTACCAACTGTCCTTTGTCAGTCTTGATATGAAAAGAGAAGCAAAAAGTCTAAGGGGGTGTTTGGTGTGTAAATTTGAGTTAATATTTGTAAATTTAAATAGTTATTTTGGTTGACTTTAAAAAAAAAAAACAAAAAATTTTTGGAGAAAAAGATAAAAATTGAGTTAAAATTCTTGGATTTAAACTTTAACTCCAAACTAACCCTTAATAATTCTACTCTTTCAAAAAATAACACAGAAACCCCTTTTACGTTTTGTCTATAACTAAGTTGTTAAAAACATATAATACATATATATACGGGTAAAAACTCCGAATTTTTTTTTTTTTGGTTGAAAAACTGATCCTACAAGGTACATTGTAGAAATAGGGTTGTAACGTGATAAATAACGTATCATGTTTCTTATTATCATATTTTTATATGTTATAATGTAAGATTGATTTTGAGAAGGATCGGAGATATGGCCGATAAACATATATATAAATTTATACATGTATATGTATATGGTAGGTGTAATATACCTGAGAGGTGCTTTGGACAGAAGAAGGGCGACCCCATCTTTCAGGGTCCCAGAGGATGGAGCTGTTGAAGGCAAAACTGGAAATGTGAATGGGAGGCTTGGAATCCTCATCAGTTTGAGTTTGAGTTTGATTGTTGAATTTCCTGAGATGCCATCCAATGACTTGCGAAGAATCACAAACAGGTCCTTCAATTGTCACCCTATTCCTGTTTGCTGCAAGTAGTGCCATTGGCCACGTCCCAAATGCCCTGCAAATTTATTTATTCATAATAAATAGCCATAATTTACTTTTAACCAATTTCTACGTCTTCTTCTTAAAAAAAAAAAAAAAAAAAAACAAGGCTCTCTCTCTCTGTAGTAATTGAATTAAACCATGGTGATACAAACAATGATAACAGATGAAATAGACCATCAATCTTCTAATAAATTTCTGGCCATGAGATTTCAGGTCACAAGGACACCCCATTTGATCTTTTTTATTTTATTCTTTAGGGATGTTTTATATATATATATATATATATATAGTTAAGGCATAATATTAAACCATAAGAATATCAATTAATAAACTGCTTTTTTCCCTGCCAAACATCTTAAGTTTTGAAATTCCAAGGCTATAAAAGACATTTTGGTCGACCTGCAGATTCTCATCTTTACATAGCAACCATATCTACTATTTAAAATTTTATTTATGAAAGGAAAATTTCATGACAAATGAGAGAATAAAAATTTTAAATGGTTAAAGATGAAAAAGGGTAAAATATTTAAATATTTTACTTTCATACATTGCTATCGTTTGTTCAATATTTATCCCAAAAACCTTGTACCACCACAGCTGTTCAACAGCTAAGGCACCTTAGGTTCTTACGTCTAAAAATAATTCTCTCATGCAAATGAAAATCAAGTTAAGGAAGAAATTTGAAAGATAAGAAGTGATTTGAAGGAATTGCATACACGATTTTTCGGAGCTCGTCGAAGAATTCGAGATCGTAAACATTGGAAAGGCCTGCAAAGTGGACGATCCCGCTGAGCCTGTGGTGCTCAATGTGCTTGAGTGCTACATTCCTCTGGTGATCAAGTTCAGCCTCAGTGTCTGTGAAATTCTCCTTGAACACCAAATGCCTGTAAATGATTCCCGTTTTCCTCAGTATCCGGGACACGTCGTCCGACTCGGTTTGTCCCTCCACAACAATCCACAACAATGGTGGTGGAACCAAGCCTATTGTGTTGGCCAACCTCCTCAATAGCACACCTTGAGAATACTTGTCCTTTGTGCTTGTTGGTGTGACAATGATCACAAGCTTCCTCGGTATCAAATCGGGTTTCTCTTGTTGTTGTTGTTGTTGTTGATCTTCTTCTTCTGATAATTTTACCCTTTGGAGGTGCTCTAACTGAGGCCTGGCCTCAGGAACCGTGGTTTCCAAAGGGGTTTCGGCTGCAGGACTAGTGTTCGGTTGTTGAAATGTTTGGTTAGGCGGCTGCACCGGCGAAACCTCCAGCTTATTAGACGAAAAGACGGGGTTATAGGAGAAACTAACTGAAGTCTTACTGGTTGGGAAAAAGCCAGTGAAGAACCCCATAACAAAGCACAAAGAGAAATGGACAATAGCCTTTTTCCATAGATGGACTCTCTTTTTTGTTCTTTCCACTGATCCCATATGGACTTAAAAAAAAAAAAAAAAAAAGAACCTTAAACAATCCGAGGAGGTCCCAAAAACTAGCTAATTAAGAGCTAGAGACTTGGAAAACTGATATATGTGTGTATATATATGTACACACATATATGGAGGATGGATGCTATGCATATATTTGAATGTTGAGAAAGGTATGGGGAAGCAAAAGAAGTGTATCTTTTGATTAGAAATGTGGGAAAATAAAAAAATAAAAAAATAAAAAGGGAAAGAGGCTTTTGATTGATACTAGCAAACTCAAAAATTGTTGAATATATGTGTATTTGTGTGTGTGTGTGTGTGATGTGTTTGGCTGGTTTGGCAAATGTTAGAGATAGCTGTCCCTTGAAGTCAAAGGAAAATGGAAGAAGAATGATGGTGAGAGCTTAATGGTGGCAGCACCAAATTGTTTGTTGGGATGGAACCCATCAACTAATTTATATCATACTTAATTCTCATTGGCTGATTTATTATTATTATTATTTTATCTGAGGTGATTTGGTACTTGGGAGTTAGTTATAAAGATTCTTAATCAGAATACATACAAACATGTACAAATATATATTTACACACACACACACACACACATATGTATTAAAGAATGTTAAGATGCCTACAAAAGCTTCTGCGGGACTCAAGAATACCAGAATGTGTGTATAAAACGTGTACTTCCTTCTTCTTCTTCTCCTCTCTCTCTCTCTTCTCTTTTTTTTTTTTTTTTTTTTTTTTTTTTTTTCCGGATTGAAAAGTTTGTAGAATTGTAGTTGACAAGGATCTATAAGGGGAAGACTCCAATGACATCGAAGGTAAAATATGTAGTTATGTATCACATGAAAAAAGAGAGAATAAAATAATGGGGGTCCAACATTAAAGTAATATATATATGTAGACGTGCGTGTGTGTGTGTGTGTGAAACGAAATGACTTAAACATCAAACTGTTTAAGGAATTACTCCTTTAATTGTGAATGTTGATGTGGGTTTTGAAGGATTGCTCTGCCCTCTTGTGAACTCAAGATCCAACTTTTTTTAATCCTTTTTCTTGATAGTTTCTGATTTGATTTCTCACTTGTTTCAGCCGTGGATTTTTCTAGCCTATTCGTCAAAAAAAATGAGAAATATTCCTTTATCATGCTTTAATGAGAACATTTATAATTCACCAAAAAATGAGAACATTTAATAAGAACGCCGGGTGTATCACGTAAACGTCCATTCAATAATTTCTCACATAATAACCCAAGAAAAAAAAAAAAAAAGGTGCACGTGTAGCTCCCAAGAACTTATTGGAAAAAACGGAGAATAACCAAAAAACAGAAAGAGCTTTATTGAATTTATGTTATAAAAGAGAGCATTTTGTTGGAAACAATGACAAAACGACATGTCGTTTGCACAAGAAGTGTTAGATGAGCATATGAAAGAAATTGCTTGCTTTTGAGCTTTAAAACGAAGCATCAGCCATTTGTAAGGTTAAAATTTCATATAACTAGAAGTTCTGATAAGCTGATTAGGGAGTCCTATGACATGCTGTATATTAATTCAGATGTAAAACTACAATTTAAGCTGTAAAATATGTCATTACAAACCATAAAAAAAACCCCTCCAAAGAAAAAAATAAAAAAAAGAATAACATGTCCAGATGGCTTTAAGTTTTCTTTTGTCGGTCAGGCCAAATAACTGTCCATCTAATAGATATATCATAACTTCATACTTTTCACTTCCAAGTAATGCATTAACATTTATCCAAAGGACCCAAAGAACACCCTCATTCAACTTGAATCAAAATCCAAAATCCTAATTTATTTTGTTAACCTAAGGTGTTTAAAACAGGTTTTTATTTCGTACTTTTTGCAATATTCGACTGCGAACTAGGACAAATAAGAGGATCTTTTCAAATAATTGGACTTACAAGGAAGAAATGATTCCTGCAGATAGATCAAACACCACCAACAATGGCACGAACCTGAAAAAACAGGCAAATAGAAGAGAAGAGCGCAAACAATTTTCTGTTTATGGATCTTTAATGGCCACATGTATCGAAAAGTTAAACTTCCAACACGAGCTCTACATTCAATACAAGTACAGGGTGTTCACGACAGGTTGAAAATAGTAAAGAAGGGAACTACTTAAGTTCTATGTAAACCATTGCAGCAAATGCCACTTCTTAATCGTGGTCAGCGTCTTCGATTTCTTCATCCTCTGGAACTCCACGAAGATAGAGAACATTGTTACATCTGCAGTAGAAAACATTAAAAAAATGTGATAAGTTCCTGATCAACAGCATGCCAAGAAAAACATTCTAAAAAATGTGGCAACTTTCTGGTAAACAGCACGCGGATATATGGTTTGTGATTTCTGGAAAGGACAGGTCAGCTTGGCATGGGAACGATAAATAACAAAATGAAAGCTAGAGGGCTTAGGTAGTTTGATGCAGTGAAATCGACCAAAAGTGCAGATGCATAATCTACGAAATAACGGGCATAAAACCCGTCAAAAGGAAACTTCTTCCAGCCAGGAGCTATTTTGCCAATTCAAAACCCAATTGTTTTGATAAGTAAATAAAACCCCTTTTAAAATATATTATCTAAAAAGTCAGTTTGAATCAGTCCTCTCTTATATTGTCCACAAGATCCTAGAGTTGAGGTCCTTGAGAATGTTACTTATCTTCTTAGCCACTTACGACTCTAAAACCAACGATTACTATTGATGAAGAAAACACCAATCCTTCCCAGTGTCACTCTATGATAGCCAGCCAAGAACTAGAATGGAAAATAGATGCAAACCAAAAAACTCCTGCAGAAATATGAGAGATGCACAAAAGTTGACCCGGGACTTCCATTTTCTTCCATAATCCCAGCCATAGAAAAGGAGCTCAGATGTCATAATCAACATCATATGTGTGTGTCTTAGACGTCCGTTAAACATGACACGTGCTAAAATCTAATAGAAGAGTTCACTAAAATGTGGTATGAGAGCAACACTAACATGATACAAACTTTGTGCATTTACGAAGAAATGGAGACATCATTCTAGTACTTGGGACAAAGTTACCTGATCAAAATTTCACCGAGATTTCCAGTGAATTGTCCATCAATGTACTCTTCTGTATTGGCCAACTGCAGATAAGTTTCACTCGTCAGATTATGTTAATACCCATTGCAATTTCTGAGGTAAACAAGGTAAAAATGTCCAAATGTCAAATTCCTAGAATATCTCACCAAGTGAAATTTTTCTATCGTAAACGAATTAAAATAACATAATAGTAAACCAAACATAAAGCTACAAATTTCATAAAAACTATGTAGAATTATAGCCTAAAAGTGGCATTGGAAGCCAAAAAAAAAAAGTACGTCTAAATAAATATACTAAAAACAAATATCACAATTAAACATCACAAAGATGAATTTTTTTACACGAAAAAGCTGATCTTGGAGTTTGAAAATAGTACCTGCAAGTTCATGTAAGAATCCACGGAGACAAGAAAACCTGAACATAACCCAACAGAAACACCGGTAAAGAAAATTATAATATTCATACAAATGAAGGAAAAAAATGAAAACTTTACATATATATATTTATATATATAGGTGTGTGTGTAAACAAACCTTTGTACTCCATTCCCCACTTAAGCTTAACAATGACAGTCTTTCCAGTCAAATTGTTCAAAAAAGGCTTCGGATTCACTGGTATTGTCTGGAAATATTCAAATACATGTTATCATGTCAAAATAGCAAAGCAAAAATTTCCTGATTATTCAAATTTATTTTCTTTTTTCAATTATTTTGTTTCAAACATTTCGAGAATTTTCTTCGGGAAAAGAAAAGAAAACGCGAATTCGTATATATGAAAGAGAGTTGAAGGGTATAAGAAGAAACTAACAGCCATTGACGAGCTTGGAGGAGCTTAGCCGAAGGCCGGTGTGGTTTTTTCCTTCTCGGCTCTCTCTCTCTGTGCTTCTCTGCTTTCGTTTGCAGAAAATTTGACTTCGAGGTTTTAGGGTTTTCTACTTCTTGTTACAAGGAACTCAAACGACGAGTCGTAAAGGTCTAGCCGGAGTTGGGCTGAGCTTGGGCTTGTCTCGAGCGGTCCCTTCCTAGTGAACGAAACGTCGTTTACTGAATAATATCAAGAAAAAACGACCTGTCGTTCATTCACGGAAGAAGATGAAATTGGTTTGCTAAAACGACGTACCGTTTGTTAAAAAAGATAAATTGTTATTTTGATCTTTTAAATTTTAAATTTGTGTAACTTTCATAACAGTTTTTTTTTGGAGAGTAATCTTAAGTTATTAAAAATGTTATTGTATTAGTCATTTCTATTAATTTTTTGGACGGAACTCACCTTTTAACAAAATTATTAATAGATTCTATCAAAAAAATTAATAAAAATAATTATTATATTAATAATCTAATAATTTAAGGTCATTTAAACTACATTAAAAAAAATCAAAGTTATATAAATTTAAAAGTTAAGAGCATAAAGCAATTTACATATTGAAAAAAATTCTCTTTCAAACGAAATGTCATTTACTCAAGAATAACAGAAAAAACGTCATGTCGTTTATTGAAGATAGCCAGATGACGTGATGAAATTGCAGTCACGTGTCGTTTGTAAGAAAAGCATGTTCACTAGCTCGTAGATTTTGGTCTCTTCTCTCTCTCTCTTTTACACCCCCCACTTTTTTTTTTTTTTTCCCCTCAGACCAACTTCTATTTCTTAGCAAAACATATATATGTATGTATCCACTTCTCTTTCTTTCGCTTTCATGTAGAAGCACTTTTTGAGAAGACTTCTACAATTAATGGCTCGTTTTCGTCAAAGGCTGTGAGTTTCTTCTTATACCCTTTTACTCTCTCTCTGTCTCATATATACAAATTCGCGTTTTTCTTTTCTTTTCCTTTCCTTTCCCCGGAAGAAAATTATGTCGAAATGTCTGAAATATAAAAATTATAAAACGCGAATAAATTTCAATATTGAGGATATTATGGCTTTGGTGTTGATATGGTAGCATTTATTTGGATATTTGCAGACCATTCCATTTAACCTGAAGCCCTTTTTGAACAATTTGACGGCAAAGACTGTCATTGTTAAGCTTAAGTTAGGAGTGGAGGACAAAGGTCTGTTGATATATACATGTACATATATATATATATATATACTGTCTGTTTTTTTTGTTTTTTTTTTTTTTTTCCATTCATTTGTGTGAACGTTACTTCATTTTTTGGTATTTTACAGCCATGATAAAGAAACTCAAGTCCCAAGTTCGACTGAGATTTGATTATCATAGTAAACCAGGTTTTCATCCACAAAAATTACAAAACTTAACGACCGAACAGTCTAGCAACGAGTATATAAGGTCCTTATGCGTTCAGAAAACGTCACAAAGAAGCTCTTGAAGCATTTGGGTTCGTCGAAAAGAGTACAGATTTTAGAATAAACCCCGGCACTTATGCTCATTTGATTTCAGCTTGCTCGTCTCTGAGATCTCTTGAACATGGCAAGAAAGTCCACAGCCATATCTTGACGTCGAGATGTGATCATGACATGGTTCTTCAGAATCATGTTCTTAACATGTACGGGAAATGCGGGTCAGTCAAGGATGCATTGAAGGTGTTCAACGAAATGCCGCAACGAAATGTTGTTTCTTGGACTTCTGCGATATCTGGGTGCTCGCAAAATGGGCAAGATAAGAATGCCATGGAGTTGTATTTTCAGATGCGGCACGCAGGATTTGTTCCTGATCAGTTCACATTCGGAAGCGTGGTAAAAGCTTGCTCTGGGGTGGGTGATTTATGGCTGGGGAGGCAGCTTCATGCCCATGTCATTAAATCAGAAAGTGATGATCACCTTATTGCACAGAATGCTCTAATTGCAATGTACACGAGATTTGGTCGAATAGGTGATGCTTTGAATGTGTTTTCACGTATTGCAAAGAAGGATTTAATCTCCTGGGGATCAATGATTGCTGGGTTTTCACAACTTGGTTATGAGTTAGAAGCTTTGCATCACTTTAAGGAAATGTTATGCCAGGGTGGTTACAAACCTAATGAGTTTGTATTTGGAAGCACTTTCAGCGCTTGTAGCAGCCTTCTTCATCCAGAATACGGGAGGCAGATACATGGGATGTGTATAAAATTTGGTTTAGGGAGAGATATTTTTGCTGGATGTTCCCTCTGTGACATGTATGCGAAATGTGGTTTCTTGGAATCTGCAAAAACGGCTTTTAGTCAGATAGACAGACCGGATTTGGTGTCATGGAATGCGATTATTTCGGGGTTTGCTGGTATTGGAGATGCCAATGAAGCCATATCATTCTTTACTCAGATGAGATACACGGGATTCATTCCCAACGATGCAACTATTATATCCTTACTTTCTGCTTGCACAAGCCCGTCAACAATCTTTCAGGGCAGGCAGATCCACTCCTACATTACTAAGCTGGGTCTCGATTCATATGTTCCGGTGTGCAGCACTTTACTTACCATGTATGCAAAGTGTTCAGCTTTATGTGATTCTTTTAAAGTATTTGAGGATGTAAAAAGCAGGGCTGATTCGGTTTCTTGGAACGCCATTCTAACAGCAAGCATGCAGCATGACCAACCTGAAGACATTTTCAGATTATTTAGAAAAATGCTTGATTCTCAGATAAGGCCAGATCATATCACTTTGGGTAATTTACTTGCAGCTTGTGCAGTGATAGCATCTCTGGTGGTAGGAAATCAAGTTAATTGCTTTTCATTGAAAAGTGGGTTTGTGATGACTGTTTCAGTCACCAATGGATTGATCGACATGTACACAAAGTGCGGGTCTCTCAGAACAGCTAGAAAGCTTTTTAATTTAATGGAAAATCCCGATGTTGTCTCCTGGAGTAGTTTAATAGTAGGTTATGCACAATCAGGATATGGAAAGGAAGCTCTTGAACTCTTTAGAACGATGAAAGATTTTGGTATTAAGCCAAATGTAATTACATTCGTGGGAGTCCTTACTGCTTGCAGTCATGTTGGACTGGTAGAAGAAGGATGGAAAATCTATAGAACAATGGAAATGGAACATGGGATTTCACCCACTAGAGAGCACTGTGCTTGTATGGTGGACTTGCTTGCTCGTGCCGGACTCTTATACGAAGCGGAGGATTTCATCAAGCAAATGCCGTTTGAGCCTGACATTGTGGTCTGGAAGACTCTCTTAGCAGCCTGCAAAAACCGCAGGAATATAATCGTAGGAAAACGGGCAGCGGAGAATATTGTGAAAATCGATCCCTCCAATTCTACTGCTCATGTTTTGCTTTGTAGCATACATGCTTCTTCTGGCAATTGGGAAGATGTTGCTAAATTGAGGAGCTTGATGAAAGAAATGGGAGTTAGGAAGGTTCCAGGTCAGAGCTGGATCGAAATTGAGGGTAGGACCCATGTATTTTTAGCTGATGATACTTTGCATCCCGAGAGGGAAAAAGTTTATGGATTGCTTGAAGAATTATGGTTGCAGATGTTGGATGAATATTGTGATCTACTCGAGCCGTAGGCTTTGAACTGATGAAAGAAGTTTTGCTGACTTGCAGAAATGAGGACTTTGAATTTGAATGAGATTGATTAATTCAGGAACTTTATCTCCCTTAAATGGCACTCGGACTAGCTTCTTAGGCCTAGTTTGAGAATTTCCGTCTTTTCGAAAGGAGCACTACTTACACTTGTAGCAAAAGCGAAGGGAGAAGCACAAGTTATAAGGCTAAAATCTAGCTTCTCAAAATAACTTGACAGCGGAAATCAGTTTGTGTTGCCTTGTGCACAAACACTCTGGTCACATCAATTTTTTTTTTTTTTTTTTTTTTTTTTTTTTTTTTTTTTTTTGTGCGAAGTGCTTTTGAAGGTTCCAAAAGCAATCTCAAATTATAGCATAGTGTTCTACTTGTATTCCTCATGCTGTATTTTCCGTACATACAAATTGCAAAGTCAGTCAAATTTTTTGTTACAACTTTCCTCCATTTTTTAATCAATGTTTTTCTAATGTAGAGTAGATGCTCATTCTTCCTTTCCCTTTCTAAGCTGTATATGCTGTGACTTCTTGTACTGGGTTGATGTTCTCTTGCTGCAGTTACTTAACCATTAAGAAAATAAAAATTGTGTTATAACATCCTATAATTTGTTGTTTTTCGTCTAATATGCAATCTTATAAATAACAAATTAATACTACAATCATGTGAAATCGAACACACAACCCGCAACCGAAGCCCTCCCCAACCCCATCCCGACGCCATCAGGCCAAAGGGTCTTGGGCAAAAGAGAGAACGTGTAGTTACTTAACCATATGATCAGCTTATTAATGCACGTCAGTATGATATATGGACCTAGAAACCATTGGCTACTTCCTTAAGTTGAAAAATAAAAGGCTAAATTTAAATAATATTCTCCTTTTTTCTATTTTCTTCCTCCTGTCCTACTCCTAACTCTCCTGAAACTTTTGCTACCAGAAAAAACAAAAACAAAAACAAAAACAAAAAACCTCTCCTAGAACTTTTCATTCCAAATTAAAAAAATTTCACTTGCTCAGAGCAGCTTTCATAATTGCTTCGCTACTTTATGAGTTGAGTACAACCATGCTGCAGAAAAGCGAAACGTGAAAAACCAGCTTTCCATTGACTATTGCCTATGTGATATTTTAGTAATTCACGGACAACGTTATATGCTTACTCTCAATACAATGTCATCCGAACTCCGAGGTGTGCAAAATTTGTAGAGAAGGAAAAGCAAAAAAAGACAAATGAATACAATGCCATCTGGAAGTAATAACTAGGGAAACTCCATAAAAGATTGATTATTTCCGACGGCGACCGCCTTTCTCTTCCTTTTCTTTTGGGGTGGTTGATATTGATTCTCTTCGTGGCCGGTGCTTCTTCCATTTCTTTTTGCGCAAACCCAAAGCCCAAGACGGAAACTCAGAGCCTGAAGTTTTCATCCCATTAGCTATGTTCCGCAGAAACGGGACATCGTCCTCTGTGTACAAAGTAATAGCTTCTCCGCTTCTCCCTGCTCTACCACACCGACCTTCATAGACGATCAACATACTTGGTTTCAGAAACCATATAATGAGGGTCGATTCAAACAAAACCAAAGTAACAAGTTTCACAAACATTTCAATGTACCAAGGTATTAACTACATTAGTATATATTTTTTATTTTATTATCTCAGACGGGGTTTCTGTTAAATTAGTCTCAATGGCCCATGAAGAGGTTACACATGCTAGTATGAGTCTAGGAGACTTTGAGATTGGGTACATACCGATCCTGTGAATGTATGCAGCAGAAGAATCTGGAAAATCGTAATTAATCACGCAGTTGACAGCTTTGAAATCCATACCCCGGGCAATAACATCAGTTGCAATCAAAACCCATGTTTTGCCAGCTCTGAAGTTGTCAACAGCCTCGTCTCGCTGTTTTCCATTCGATAAATAAGCACACAGGATGTTGTTAAGAGTCGATAGGAATAGTAAAATACAATTACTTGGGCAGAAGAGCACAATACATCCAGATGACCGAATCAAGAATTTTGTTCCAGTTTCTGTTAAACTGTTCTTAAATCAGATGATATGCAAGCTTGAAAAGGACAGCTCCTTTTTTTTATTTATTTATTTATTTTATTTTTTCAGTTCATGAAAGGGCCAATTTTTACTGAACCTTTAAGGAATTGAATTAATAAGTGGGAAGGAGAAGAAACTTACTTGTGCCTGAGATAAATCAGAATGTATGACGTCAACTCTGATGTTGTCAACGACCAATTCCGCATGGAGTTCCTTAGCCCGCTCCTTGCTTTGGACGAAGATTAGCACTGGTGGATTCAGACTCTACTAACAAGTCCAAGGTAAAACAAAAGGGATGAGCTGGTCGCAGAGATTAAGACAATTCAACTGGGAAATACTAGAAGTGAGAAGAAAACAGATACACAAATGACGTTGCATGACAAACAGGCATGTTAGTTCGTTTTTATCTAACGGGCATTTTTTATGGAGCACAAACCGCATTATGTGCTCACCATCAACCCTGAGCTCTTCAAATAAAATTTAAATTCGCAAAGAAATGAATCAAAACCCTCTTTTCACTTTTACTACATAGGCGTTCTGTGCATCTATATAGCCACAGACCAAAATTTGAAATGTAAGAAAAATAAATAACCGTTCTGTCAAATGCAAATTAGCAGCATACCTCTGCAAAGCTTTGACGAAGTGCTAAAAGTTTCCCTTCTTCACTTCCTGCAAAAACCAACTTCTGCTTGACATTTTCAGAAGCTGTGTTCCTGTTTGAAACCAAAATGATATATTCAGCTTATTCATTGATCAACATGTAATGCATGCCAGACACAGGTTTTGCAATAAAGTAACATTCAGCTTACTTCCTGCCAATAATAACTCGAACAGCATCATGCATTATTGTACGTGCAAGCTCTTCGACAAAATCAGGCAAAGTAGCGCTAAATAACGACCGTACTATTGAAGGATTCGAGCATGCTTTGACAACAGCATCAATCTGCTTTAACAAGCCAAGCTCAAATAGCTTATCAGATTCATCCAAGACAAGATACTCAACCCTGCATAACACCAGAAAAATATGAGAGAAATTCAATCCAACTCCTTTAAATGCAGAACAGAAATAAATTGGAGCATGCCAACGCAAAGTTCTTTTGTTAGCATCATCATCAGTGAGTTCAAAAGGCCAATAAATTTGTTATTATCATTTACCTGCTTAAATCAAGTTTTTTCTTTCGGATAGCCAACTTTAACCGAAGTGGAGTTGATATAAGTATATCACAAGAGAACTTTGATAAGTCGGCTCCTTTGACAAGCTGTTTAGACATCAATTTTATGCGAAATTTACATCCCTCAGCAAATTTTTTGCACTCTCTGGTTGTTTGAGTAGCCAATTCACGAGTAGGGCATAGGATAACAGCTCTGATACCATCTTTAGATGCATGCTGATCACATTGAAAAAGTAAATCAAAAAACTCAAGAATCAAAACTTTAACACAAAGTTAATAAGCATGGACAACACCTTAAGTTTCATTAGGATGGGGCAAACGAAAGCCAAGGTCTTGCCAGATCCAGTTGGAGCACAAGCAAAGCACTCCCGTCCCTTGGGGAAAAAAAGAGGTCAGAGCCATTAGAAGGGACAGTAAATAATGATAATAAAGTGATTTTAACTTCATTGAGATATTTTTTAATACTGCTGAAACGAATCCCCTGCATGATCAATTTTGATGTTGCACAAGAATACAAATGAAAACAAAGAAAGGAAATAGAAATCATGAGCATAAGATAGTGTAGAAGAAAGAACATACAGATAAGAGTACTGGTATAGCCTGCCTTTGGATTGGCGTTGGCTCTTTAAATCCAAGTTCTGCCAAATTGCGTAATAACTTTGCCTTACATCCATAACTGTAATAACAAAAGATAAGTACTTATTTTAATTCATCAAATACAGGAGATTATAACATTTCAAGATACCGAAACGAAAGAAGAAACAAAACAACATTAGGAGCAATAATAAAACTCAGAAATAGCAAAGAAGCAACTTCAAGTAAAAGAATGGATGAAAAAAGCTCTGGCTTTTAGGAAAAAGAAAAAGAAAAAAAAAATTATGGCAAAACCCAGACAAAGAATACAATGATAGAACAAAGGAGGAAGTCAAAGACAGCAAATAATATCACAAAGGGAGAGTCCATTCTCCCATTTTCTGAATTTTATAGGCACAAAAATGATAATGCACTTTCATAGTCGTTCATATAGAGTGGCATTTAATAGAGAACCTAGGAAAAAATATATGCCAATAACAATGACAGCAACTCACCCTAAAGTAAAGAATAATTACCCTATGAAAGAAAAACTAATGAATTACCAGAGGGGAATTGTCCAATGCAAAAAGAGTCCCAAACATGTTGAAGTCTCGTAGAAATTTCAACATATAATTGCATAGCACACTTCAAAAGGAAAAAGGTAAATCTTAGGAAACTTTTCCTCAAAGAGAACAAAAGACATACCTCGAGCTTAACTCTGAAAAATCTCCAAGTGGGGAGGGGATATTTTTCCCAGAAACATGAATGTTGTGCCCCTTCCGGAAAAGGTTATCCCTCTAGCAAGGAAAACAACAATGATGTTAAAAGCACAAAAAACATTAAATGGTAATGGTAATTAATAGTAAAAATAATGATAATAATAATTAAAAAAATTTCTTAAAAAGAAGAAGAAGAAGGAAAAGCTAGAAGAACCTCCAGTTGCTGATGGAATTTCTTTTTCTCCAGAGAGACTTCATTCTCAAGCTGCTCATTTTCTTCTTTCACTAACGGTTCTTCAGATTTCGAACTCTTGAAAACGCTAAATCCCTCCACGTTTTCTTTTTGACACAGATCAGAAAAAATAAAATTAAAAAAAGGGGTAAAGCTTAAACTTTAATTCCATGTTGAAAAAAAAAATGCCAAAACTGATAATAGTTACCAGTACGCATTGTCTTCCTCTTTCTCTTCTTCAAGCGTACTTTCTCTTTCTTTTCGTCTTCCTCTTCATCTGATTCTAATTTTCTATCTTCGAACAAGCTCGAATCGCCGACAGAATCATCACTTTCCTTCTTCTCCTAAACAATGTCCAAGTCCAATAATAAAAAGATTTAGTACCAAACGCCATCAAGTCCATTATGTACATATATAAAAATAAAAAAATAAAAAATAAAAAAATAAAAAAAACCCCAACTTTCTTCTCTGGAGAACCAAACAGAAATTAGAAAACCGGTAAGACATGGCAAACGGGTTAGTCACAACTTTTTAATTATAAAATATATATATATATATATATTTAAAAAAAAAAACCTCAGCTTTCTCAAGAATCAACCAGAAACTAGAATACGGAGCAGTCCATAGCAAAAGTAAAAGAAAATCGTCTATAAATTTATCACTTTCCATCTTCTACTAAGCAAAGTCCGAGTCCAATACTAAAGACTGGTACCAAACAGAAACCCATACATAAGTTAAAAATATATACATACTTTCTCGAGAACCAAACAGATAGCAAGAGTGCAAGAAATCTCCTATCAATTTATCATGTTCCTTCTTCTACTAAACAATGTTTGAGTACATAGAATAAAAATAACGACTTTGCTTTCTCGAGAACCAATCACAAAATAGGGGGATAAAAAGTACCTGGAACCTGGCGAAGTCGGAGCCGAACTTCTTCTTGTCAAAATGGATTCCGGCGAAGAGAAAAGACGAAGCTTTTTCCATTGTTGAATTGGAGACGATGAAATCGAATTCAGGAAGTGAGTTTTGAAAACCAAAATCAAATCAAATCAAATCAAATTAAAAAAACTATAACCCTAAACTCTGCAGTTGAATAGCCGGAGAAATGGTTTTTATCGGCGACGACGATGGAGAAAATGGGTTCTCGTTTAGACCCTACTCTTAAACCCTGCTCTTACCGAACAACACACTTTTTTCTTTTTTCTTTTTTCTTTTTTTAATTATTAAATTTTTTTATTACATGAATATCCTTAAAATTTTAAAATATAACAAGATATTTGTAAATTTTCTATTTGCTATGGGATGTTTTTAGTCAATCCTAATTCAATATTTATGTCTTTTTCAACTGGAAACATATAAATATATATGGTGGATATATATCTATTACTATTATAGTGAAGTGTTTTATTATTTAAAACTTTGATATTTCTATTTTATCTTTTTTGGACTTTTTTCAATTGTTTTTTTTTTTCCCCTTTGTGTTTTATCATTCAAAATTTTGATATTTTTATTGTGCTTTTATGGGCTTTTTCCAATTTTATTTTGTTTTTTTTTTCTTTTTAATACTTTTTACTCCTTAGTACTATCATTCTTAATTGTTATTCTTTATTTTTGGACTGAAAATTTTTTACTTATTTTATTTTTATTTTTTACCCTTTTTTTTTTTCATCTTTTGCTCCTAATTTTTTTAAAAAAATACTTTTGATTTGTTCATTTTATTTAGAAATTTTAGATATATATTCTTTTTAAATAAAGCAAAAACTTAAAAATTAATATATATATATATATATATATATATATATAACAAACTAAAGTTTCACACGCACATACAACTATTATTTGGTATACATTCTGTATGGTAGTACTAATAACCATGGTACTCGGACATCCTAAGGGAGAAGAATGATGGTTTACTTGAGTTGCATTACATAGTGAAATGCATTTACTTTGAGCACGTTCTTATATATATATATATATATATATTGCTCATCTTTTCCTGTACTCCAATTTTATAGCTTTACCAACAGTGACAAATCTGGAATTTTTTTTTAAGCGGTATGAATTAAACTAATATTTCAACACATAATAATCTTTTGCCTTTCATTTATCTATCTATTAACGCAATGAGAAGCAATTAAATAGTCAAATCTATGGTTGAAAGAGAAAGAGAGCTCGTGCTGAGTGAGAAATCAAATATATCTAATTTTTTCAGTATGAAAGAGAAAATCTTCTTCTTACATGACTCAAATTTGAACGGATAGACAGATAGAAGTAAAAGTTCTAAATAAGACGTCTTTATTATCATGTCACTAGTTTTTAGTCAGAGATAGAAATAAAATTCTAAATAAGACGTTTTTATTATCATGCCACCATTGATGGTGAGTAGTAAATTGTCTTTGACAAGTAGGAGTGATGTATATGCGAATGAATCTTATTCATGTACTGTTTGTATAGTACTCTTAATTTTCAAGTGAAATATTTTGAGCAAGTCAAGGCGGAAAATTAAGTCGTTTTTATGTGTACTCTTTCTTTTTTAACGACAGAAAAAATGTACAAATTTTTATTTTTGATCGTTGGCAAGCTCTATGATCTTGTGGAATCTGTTATTGTAATTTAGGAAAATTTTTCAATCTTTTATTCTTCTTCTTCTCTTATTTTAAACCTAAATAATGACTGTGAAAAAAGGAAACCGTACGTCGAGGGGTTTATAAAAAGCCTATTTACATAAAGGTCTACTAGTTTTTTATATTTTATCCGAAGATTCATTTTTTAAATCTTTTATTTTTTAGATGATATGCTTGTCATCAAGTGCTTTCAGCCAAAACTTCGAATAATTTATCTAGAGTTTCGTCGTTATCATATAGAGACGAAAATCAATTATAGTTTTCTTTCATGAACCTCAAAAATTTAGCACATAAAGAAAATATGTTCAAATGTATATAATAATTCAGGACATCAAGCTAAAAACCAGCTTTAAAAAAAAAAAAAACCGAAATACTATATACTTGTTTTGAATCAGAATTGACTATTGAGTATAGAAACATCCCAACAGAAAAAAGAAAAACTACATATATCTAGTTAAAAATAATTAATTAAACAGCAAGGAATAATGAACATAATATAATGACAAGGAAACTAACAAACACCTATCCTCGAAGAAAGAATGCTAAACATCAAATTCATTAGATGGTACTCTACAAATTGGAAATCTTCGGAGTACTCACAAGATCTAATCCTCGTTCTGAAGACAACAAGAGGATGTCTTGTTAAAATCTTATTTAGAAAACCCGACGAAAAAAAAAAGAAAAAGAAAAAAAAGAGTGCATGATCCAATTCTCGGAGGCTGTACATGTCCTCGTAAATTAATCCCTATATTTCAGCTCTATATTTCAATATTGTAACAGAGAAAATAACTGCGGCTATACTTAACCCATGAGCAAAAAATTAAATTACCTTATGTTGTGTGCAAGTATTGAAGAACATAAAGCCTGACAATCTTTCCAACAACGACTGTAATATCGTCAATCATTCCTCCTTTGTGGTGCTTGCCCGCCAACAAACTAGCTCTCAAATAAGGACAATCTCCGTACTTGTCCAACGACTTGTAGTACGGAGCTTGCGCCATCTCCCACGCCAACACCTCCTCCACCGCATGTTGTCCAGCGGCCCATCAGTTCCAAGCATTATAATGTCTCCGACCACAACCGGCACTTCCATCTCCAGAGCTGAATCAGGACGGTCACAGGTTATGTGGTTCCCCAAGTGGAAGGGACAGTTGAAGCGGCGCTGCTGAGTTTGCGATTTGTAAAAACAGCTTCCTGTCTCGGAACACCATGAAGCCGCTGTCCCCGACGTTCGCTGCGAGTAAAACGCCGTCGTTGTGGCAGACGATGCAAGCTGTGGATGCCCCTTGGAGTCCGGTGGTGTTGGAGAATGCCTCGTGCAGAATCCTTTTAGGATCAACTACTGATGACCCTTCTAATTCTTTAATGTTGTGCACTGCAGTGGCGGAGTTCTTCATGAGTTGGCGGGCGTAGTCGCCGGAGTCGATGCCGTGTTTGGCCCACCTGCCGACGCCTTCCGCAACGCCCACTGTCTGCTCCTCCGCCGCGACGAAATGGGCGTCCTCCCCTAGAGGAAGCAGGCTTCTGCTTCTCGTTTTTAGGTATAAAAGTTGGGTGATGAAATTACCATCTTCAAACCCTTTTTCCTCAAAACCATCTTCTTCACACGCTTATTATTATCGCAACAAGATTCTTCACTTTTCGGCTCTTCTGCTTCGATTCCATTAGTACTAGAGTTTCTTTTCTTGAAAATTATCTTCAAACGTTTCCAAGAATGTTTGGATCCGATACTTTCAGGCTGATCAGCTGGTTCTTCTGCTTCAACTTGAGTTGTCTTGTTTTCTTCAATATTTATTTTCTTAAAAACAATCTTTAAATTAGGCTTGCAACAGTTTACTTCGTCATCCTTTAGATAGTGAAGTAATTTTTAGAGAGCTATGTTATGAGTTTTCAAACAAAACAAAACAAAAAACTATAATGTTTTAAGAAAATTTTTTACGTACCTTAAACTTAGGTTTTGGAAGCCCTAGCAGAGGATCTCTAATGAAATATTTTTGAATAATACGTGAAATTCGTTGATATTATGTTATATATATGTATAGACTAGTCCTAGATATAGTTAGAATCATTTTTGTTTTTAATTATCTACTACAAGTCAATATTATATATAAAACAAATTAAATAGAATTTAAAATTTGGTAGTCCTAAAGAGAGACAAGTCAATGTATACAATTGTAATTATTACTTTTTTTTTTTGGTTGAAAAATATGCAGGGTCATGTATTCTTCTTCTTCTTCTTCTTCTTTTTTAAAATATGTGAATTACTGAATCTAGATAAAATGAAACTATTGGTAACAACTCTTTTAGTTAGAAAACAACTCTTTTAGACAAGAATTGAAAAAACTATTTACCAACAAAAAAAAAAACAACTCTTTTAGTTAGAAAACGATTGAAACATCTATTTTATACTTTAACATTGGATCCCACACAAACTAGGATAAAAATTGGAGGGTTCGTATTTAGACAAGAATTTAGATGAACAACATTATTGCTAAAAATTTTATAAAAAAAATCAACGGATATTTGTGTTAAAAAATAAAAAATTCCAAAATAAAAAAATACAAAAATACAAAATAAAAAAATTCCAAGTAAAATTATAGAAAGTACAAAATGGCTGGTTTAATAAATATAATTAATCTGTTTTTATAACAACAATTATATATGTCTAAGGGATATGTAGGTAAATAGTCTTCAAAAAAAGCATAATTTAAAAAAAAAAATAAATGTCTAAAATTTTGTTAAATTAAGAAAATTGTTGTCTCTCTCTCCTTTTTTTCCCCCCTAAATAGTCAATTAATGATTAAGGACCAATGTCAATAAGAATTTTTATCAGCTAACCACTAATTGACTATTGTTATTCACTAATTGACGGGATGAATCAATCAACATTTTAATAACCGCCGATTATTTTCCAAAATAATAAAAAAAAGTCATTTTTTAATTAAGTGTTAAAAAACGTTTATTTACTTAATTTTTCAGTATTGTATATATGTAAAGAACATTATAATATAACAAATACATTAGTGAGCAACACTAACTTCGAAACGTTCTTTTAATCTCACAATAATCTCTAATAAATAAATATAAACATACAAAATATACATTTTCGTTTCCCCAGAGCAAAGTTTGTAGTTCATTTTAAACATTCTTCCTCCACTTAAAATTCAGTACCAAAATGAATTCTTGGAGGTTCAAAAACAAAAGAAGAAACAATATTTTTTCCAAAACATAATACAATTTGGAAAATAGCTGTTGGCATGTCACATGTATAATATATATTGACTGATCTCTTTCCAAAGATGATTCATGAAATTGGATAAAATTGTTAAAAGAAATTTTTACCTCTTACATTTCTATGTTGGGTCCAATGTATAAATAGGGTAAATCTATGGTAAAGTTATGTACCCTAATGGTAGAGCTTAGGGGTGGCAATTCGTGTCACGTGTCGAGTTCGTGTCGTGTTAGAGCCGTGTCGATTTTTTTTTTCCCCGACCCGAACACGACTCGCGACACGAACACGACACGAAATCGCGACACGAACACGACACGAACCCGTCACGGGTGGACACGATACGACACGACACGAAATTGACCCGCGACACGAAATTGACCCGCAACACGAAATTGACACGAAATTAACACGAAATTGACACGAAATTTAATCCGAAATTGACACGCGACACGAAATTGACCCGAACTTGACACGAAAAGTGACACGAAATTGACACGAAAAAAAAACGGGTCCACCCGAACACGACCCGTTTTTTTTTCGTGTCAATTTTTCCAACCCGAACACGACCCGCCACCTATTTTTCCCAACCCGAACCCGTGAAATTCGTTGTCGTTTTTGAGTCGTGTCGTCGTGTCGCGATCCGTATTGCCATCCCTAGTAGAGCTCATTTTTACACCGTCCTGATATAATCAAACGGTTGAAATGTTGCTTGTACATGATAACTATAATGTAATTTAACCCATAATATTATACACTAAAATAAAAAAAATAGAAATTCAAAAAAATTTAAAAAAACTAAATTAAAAAACTGGTATTGCGACCGTCCACCGACAACCCCCTCGACACCCCCCAAATGTCAACCAAATCTGGCTTCGGGGGGGGGGGCTGGGCTTGTCGGCTTTGGGAGGGTGGTGGAGAGGGCTGGTCGGCATCGGGAGAGGGGGGGCTCTGGGCTCACAATGCGAGAAGAAGGGGAGGGGGGTTGGTCGGCGTCGGGTGGGGGGTAGATCTGGTCGAGGGGAGCGAGGGTTTGTCGCTAGCATCAGGGGGGGGGGAGGGAGGGACTAAGTCGACGCGGACGCCGACATGGGGCAGATCTGACTCAGGGGGAGTGGGGGTCCTTTGCCAGCATCGGGAAAGGGGGTTGATCTTTTTTTAAAAAAATTTTAAAAAAAAAATTTATTTATTAATTTATACTAATATGAGATAAGGTATATTATAATTACTATACACAAACAATATTTCAGTCGTTCGATTATATCTTAACAGTTTTAAAAATGAACTCTACTGATAAGATATATAAAAGAGACTCTACCGCAGTTAGTTCCGTATAAATATTATAAGAGAAATGTTCATAAATTTATCAATTTTTTCGTTATTGAACACAAACACATACCATTACATATAATCAAACGCATATAAAGTAGTGACATTTTTCTCTTTTTCTACACAGCCACAATTCATCCAATATTACTTAGAAATATTGCAAACAAATGAGAGGGTGGTGGAGGAGATTGGGCTTGTCGGCTTTGGGAGGGTGGTGGAGGGGGCTGGTCGGCATCGGGAGAGGGGGGGCTCTGGGCTCACAATGCGGGAAGAAGGGGAGGGGGGTTGGTCGACGTCGGGTGGGGGGTAAATCTGGTCGGGGGGAGCGAGGGTTTGTCGCTAGCATCGGGGGGGGGGGGGAGGGACTAAGTCGACGCGGACGCCGACATGGGGCAAATCTGACTCAGGGGGAGGGGGGGGTCCTTTGCTAGCATCGGGAAAGGGGTTGATCTTTTTTTAAAAAATTTTTAAAAAAAATTTATTTATTAATTTATATTAATATGAGATAAGGTATATTATAATTACTATACACAAACAATATTTCAGTCGTTCGATTACATCTTAACAGTTTTAACAATGAACTCTACTGATAAGATATATAAAAGAGACTCTACCGCAGTTAGTTCCGTATATATATTATAAGAGAAATGTTCAGAAATTTATCAATTTTTCGTTATTGAATACAAACACATACCATTACATATAATCAAACGCATATAAAGTAGTGACATTTTCTCTTTTTCTACACAGCCACAATTCATCCAATATTACTTAGAAATATTGCAAACTAATGAGACTCTAGAAACAGCGATACTCGAGCTCTACCTTACTGGCACCAGGCTATAGTCGGTCAGGTTACTCTGAAAGCCCCATAGTTGCTTCTCGTAGACAAAGGCTTGGTTAAGTAATCCCACCGGAGCTATAGCAAAAACGAATCTCTTACGGCAATAGATTACCCAATACATAACTCTTATCTGATAGTTGTTTTAGAGTTAACTATGGCTTCAAATAATTTTGTAAGTACAAGTTCCAATAGCTCGTACGTGAAACCAACGGTGGTTCATCTTATACACAAAAACATGTATTAAGAACATGTTGGTGGACAAAATGGAAGGGTAATATCCAAATACGACATCGTCGACATGCCCAAATAAATCAAACAAAGCAAAAGGGTACGAGAAAAAAAAATTTCAAAGGACGGAAACATGATCATGACATCTTCCACAGAATCATGAAGATTGCTACCAAGAAGTTACATAATTGTACTCGGTTTTCTTTCTTGTTTTCAACTAGAAACTGCATTTACAATTCTCCAATGGTTGGACTAGCTCGAGATCTTTCACCTAAGTGAAAGCTAAGAACTATGGTACACAACATAGAAAATGATGAAAGCATATATTGGCTTTACCCATCAAGACCATACTCCTCACCAAAGTACTTGTCAACTAGACCATTTGCCATGTTTCTAAGGTCTTCATTTTCATGAAATTGAAATCTCTCCATGGCATCAATTCCGTCCTCTTGCTCAACCAGTTTCGGGCCCTCTCCATTTGGCATCCCCTCAACACCTACACAGGCATATAAAATAATTAGATAACAAACCAGAACATCACGGCAAGCAACTTAAAAAAGAGTCTCTTTCAACTGTTCGTGGGTAATTAATATGAGCTTTTAACTCGATTACTAACCAGTTCCACGAATTGGAGCCCGAGTCTAGCAGCCTCAATATCGGCAGATCTGACCAAATCAATGAAACCAGAAAGGCATCCTCTACTGACAAGTGAAACCAAGTGCTCCAAGATCAGATTCGGCTTCCCATCACTGCCTGTCGGAGCAACACAGAGGTTCCCTAGTACATACGCTACTTCCTTTCTTATATCAAATGGTGCAGTGGAAAGAAGTCGCAATAGCAATGGCACTGCCTCACTTGAGTAAATCAACTGCTTGTGCTCTACGGAACCAGCAGCTATATTAGATAGTACCCAAGCTGCTTCCTACATGATGATGAGAATTCCCCATAAGAAAAACTCGCATTTTGCATTTAATTAAAATCTTAAAACAATAAGAAGAAACTAACTTGCCTTCTTCAGTACTCGGTGCTCACTCTTCAAACATTTTGCTAGGACTTCTATTACTTTACCTGCAGATGTTTATTAGGTAGTTGTAATCCATATAATCAATGTAATATGTAAGATCAATACAAAGCTTTTCGTCTCAGAAAAAGGATGTGATTCGCTAACCTGTGATTTCTTGTCCTGGAACAAGAACAGCACAAATTGTATGCAAATCCCCAGCAACGAGATTACCTAAACTTCGTAGAATCTGAACAGAAGACCATGTGTAAACACATATGCAGCCTGGAGAGGTTTAGAAATCTAAATAAAATTCCCAATCCTTTTTTATTTTGAGTGTTACCGGAATGAGCAATTGCAAACTACTTGACGTTGCCAATCTTTCCGAAAGCAGTTGAAGGACATCACTCTTCACTAGCATACCGGTAGCAACATTTGAAAGGGCTGAGAGATACACAACAACCCATGCTACCTCAGTTGCCAATTCGTCATCCCTAAATTTAGAGAATGCATTTCATTATGTTTGGATTTCTTTGATCTTAATACAATATTTGTTTGGAATGGACCGTCCTCTATCATGATTAGATATATTAAAACAAAATGGAACTAAAAAATAGCAATAACAATTCCAAATTTGGTGCATGATAAAACCTGGTGACAAGTATTAAACAAGAACTAATCCTGCAGTGACAAAATTCCACTTACGCTTTTTTCAAGTGTCGAATAATTGCGTCCAATAACCTTCAACTTTAATGAGCTCTGTTGCAGCTCTTGGATCAGGTCCCTGTGTTAGACAAAATTTTCCTTTTAAATGAAGTTTGAAAGAACAAATCCGTAACTTGCTATTGCCAATATGCTTTATTCACATTTATGTATCATTAAAATGTGAACTATGTTAAAATTTCTATCAGCGCAAGCAGGGAAAATTAAGGACCCAAAAATATATATTATTTAAAAAAATTTCATATAAGAATGGTAAATTACCCAAAAAATAGAAAGAAAAAAAAAAAGAGAGGAAGGGAAAAAAAGGCAATTGCAATTTCTCAAGAGACGAGTGGTCCATGCAGATTTGCACGACCTGTCATAAAAATTAACCATCAGGTGAAGAATTTGGCACCTTGATTAGGTTTGATAATGCCCAAGCAGCCGTCCTCACAGTTGAACCTTTGTTTGGAAGCATCATTCTTGCAAGAGGTTGCAAGGCCCCTTGAGATAGCAAAACATGTCTCAACTCCTCACCTTCACCGGCAACATTTCCCAATGCCCACCCACATTGCTCAGCAACAAGCAAGGAACTTTTTTCTACAAGGTCGTTGCGAAAGTGATGAGCAATAGGCAACAAAGCTTTTGAGAATTAAGAAGAAAGGCACTTAATTAAAGGGAACCTCCAGATGAAGAATAAGCAGTGGCAAAGCGGGTAACAAAGCTTCTGTTTCTTCGGGCTTCCCCGCTGCTATGTTTGTTAGGCACCAAGCAGCCTCAGCAACTACAATATAAGGGAAAACAGAAGTGAACATTAGAAATTTCCTTATGCTCTTTTAAAATGCATTATTCTATCCAATATGCATCTAAAAATGTGTTGCTAAAGGCAAGCAAACCCATTAATATATGTGTTTAGGATTAAGACAAGTTGCAACATTGCTTGAATTTTTATGATTTTTTTTTTTTTTTTTTTAAGAAAAGAAAAGAACCCCACAACAATTTTGGCAAGCAAACCCCACATGTTTATCTTTCTGCTTACAAAAGCCATTGACCATCAGTGCCATTAATTTCAAATGCAAATCCCACTAAAGGAAAGGAAAGAAAGAAGAATAGAACTTTAACAAGATTACATAAGAAGATGTCCCAACCTGTTCATCTGGAGAGCCAAATGAAAGACACTGCACTAGCACAGATATTGCTCCGGCTGTTAGAGCAGTTTCGATGGGAGGGAACTCAGATCTCGACAATATGCGCCTTAGCTCACGGAGAGCGGCCCACCCTCTTCTGCACTGCCCCTTTTCCCCTATTTCAACAACGAAGATGAGTTAACCCCATTAAGATGATACTTCCAATGCACTAAACCAAGATTTAGCCCACACTCGTGTATTTACATCAAAAGCATTAACTTTTTCCCTTGTTTCTTATTTATCAAGAGTAACATACTGATATGCAACTGCAGCCTTTAGCTCTTCCACTGCAGAAGAAGTTTGAGCCTCCAAAATCGACTGCTCTTCCTCAATCATCATTCCACTCTCAACGGGAGTCTCAACCTCACCACTGGTCCCCACTCTGCAGAGGCGCTTTGCACGCACCAACGATTCTCGCCTTTCTTTCCCCACCGTAACCGCATGTTGCCGCCTCCGGTGGGCCGCAACATTTCCAACTAACCACCAAGCACATGATTAGCATTCACCTCACACATTTGTTTCTCTTATATATATATATATATATATAACAGGAACATTCTATTTACACAATCAAAGCGAGATGCTTCGAAGAGAAAAGTTCATAGGAGAAACAAACGAAAAATAGTAAATAAAGTTTCCAACCTTGAATTGCTTATATAATAATGTGTGTGTGTGAGTGTGTGTGTGTGTGTGTATGAAACAGAAACATTCTATTTACACAATTAAAGCGAGATGCTTCGAACAGCAAAGTTCATAGGAGAAACAAACGAAAAATAGTAAATAAAGTTTCCAACCTTGAATTGCTTATATAATAATGTTGCCTAATCAACCAGCCCACAGTTAATCTCGTTTATTAGTCAATTTATCCAAAAATCAAAATATAAAGTTGCTTACTTTATCAAAGCTAATTTCATAACGGAATAAAAGAAAAATATCTGGTTCCAGAATATATACTCTCTTATACATTTTCCAGTACAATATAGTTTGCATAATTGTTTAAGCAAATATACCAGAAATAAATATATTTTGCCAACCTAAATTGATTTAATTTAGCCTATCAAATTACAAAGTTGCTAACTTTTCTTTTCTTTATTTTTTCCCCCCTTTTCAGACCAAAGAAAATAAATCCCAATCAACTCAAGGAAATTCATACATACATTTCAAAAGCTCAAAACACCATTAAAACAACTCCGAAAAAAGTTTTCTTTTTTCCTTCGATTTCAATATTTTCCCTAATTTTCTCACCAACCGAACAAGAGAAAGCCAATGCAAAATCCAATTCAGCTCAAACGAAACGGCACAAAAGCTTAGAGAAAACGAAACGAAATGGAAGAAGGAAGTTACCTGATGACTTAATAGGATCTCTTCTGTGGAGAATGACGCCATCGTCAGCCATTGTAGGGAAAAACTCCGAAGCTATGAAATTGAAGGAAAAGAGAGGGTTTTTTTTTTTTGGGGAAGGTGTATTGTCGGCGAAGCCTCGAAGTCTCCGGCGAGATTCGCCGCCGCCGCCGAAAAGCCGAAGGGACGATGACTCACGTGCGGAAACCAGAGAGCTCGGTCACTGTCTGTGATCTTTTCTGCTTTGGGCTATTTATTTCCGCCGCCGTGAGCTCCAGAGCAACTGAAACCAAAATACGACATTGGCCGTTTTTACGCGGATTTTGCTTTTGTTTCTTACCAGAAGAAAAAAAAAAATTTGTGATTTCTATGTAAATATTTAGGGTCTGTTTGGTGCACAAGTTAGTTTGAGTTGAGTTAAAATTTTTAAGTTTGAATAGTAATTTTTGTTGACTTTTTCAGAAAAGACAAAAAAAACTTTTTCAGAAAAGACAAAAAACATGATGAAAAAAGTACAGTTTAGTTTGAATGGAGATAACCAACCAAACGGACCCTTAAAAGTAAAGAGCTTTTAGGGCCCGTTTGGTGTATGAGTTTGAGTTAAGATTTGTAAGTTTAAATAGTGATTTTGGTTGACTTTTTCAGAAAAAATAAAAAACTTTTGAGGAAAAAGACAAAAATTGAGTTGATGGTGATGAGTTTGAACTTATCAACCAAACTAAGCCTTAAAATTAAAATAATGTGGCTGTGGTAGAGACTCATTGAGAGTCTCTACCATAGAGTCATTTTGTGAACTCTTGATTTTCAATCGTATGGCCTATATTTGAGGGTGCACAACATGAACGGTAGGCACACCCATACCGTAACAAATTAAGTGAAAAAAAGAAGAAAAAAAAAGAGAGAGAGGGGGGGCGTGGGGGGTTCCCCGTCGGGGGGGGGGGGGAGGTCGGGGGAGGGGGGCTGAGGCCGGGGTGCCGGCAGGGGAGGGCTGGGGGGGGCTTGCCGGGGGCCGGGGGTGGGGGGGGGGGGGGGGGGGGGCGTGGGCCGGGAAGAGAGAGAGGGGAGAAGATAGAGAGGGGGTGGGGTGTCCCCGTCGGGGAGGACGCCGAGAGACGTCGGGGGGGGGGGCTGAGGCCGTGGTGCCGGCGGGGAGGGCTGGGGGGAGGTTTTGCCGGGGGCCGCGGCTGGGTGGGGGGCGGCTGTTCTTGGGGGGGCGGGGCGCGGGTCAGGAAGAAAGAGAGGGGAGAAGAGAGAGAAAGGGGGGGAAGAGAGAGAAGGAGGGGGTGGGGAAGAGAGAGAGAGGAGAAGAGAGAGAAGGGAAGAGAGAGAGAGGGGGTGGGAGGGGTCCCATCGGGATCGGCGCCGAGGGGGGTGGGTGGGGGGCCGGGAGAAAGGGGAAGAGAGAGATAGAGGAGAAGAGAGAGAGGGGGTGGGGGGTCTCGTCGGGGGGTGGGGGGGCGTCGGCTGGGCTGGGGGCCGAGGGGCCGGCGGGGGGGGCTGGGGGTGCCGGAGGTTGCCGGGCGTGGGGTGCCGGTGTTGGAGCCTGGGGTGGAGGGGAGGCCGGGGTGGGTCGCCAGCGTGGGACGATCGTCGGCGTCGGTCGCCGGAGGCGGCGGGAAGTCGCCGGCGTTGGAGAAGACTTAGGGGGGGGGGGTGAGAAAGTTTAAATGAGGTAAGATTTATGATAATATAATGCACCTTTAATATGTCAACCGTTCGATTAAATCTAACGATTAAAAAAAGAGCTTTATCGATAGGGTCTATAAAAGAGTCTCTACCACAAATTCTCCCTTTAAAATATTATAATAAATATTAAAAATATTAAATAAATTATATAATATCTAATATAAATATAATTATAAGTTTAAAGTTTATTCATAAGAATTTTTGTGAGAAGTCATATTTTTTTAGCTTTTATAAGAAGTATATCTGGAGACTAAAATCTCTTCTAATAAATTATTTAAATATTTTCAAAAATTACTTTTGGATCTTGTCAAAAACAGCTTCTAAAAATCTTTGTCAAACAGACTTTAACGGGCGCTAAAAACGACATCAATACAGCTGTGGTTAGGGGTGACAATTCGTGTCACGTGTCGTGTTCGTGTCGTGTTAGAGCCGTGTCGATTTTTTTTTCTCCGACCCGCGACACGACCCGCGACACGAACACGACACGAAACCGTGACACGAACACGACACGAACCCGTCATGGGTTGACACGACACGAACCAAAATTGACCCGTGACACGAAATTGACCCGCGACACGAAACTGACCCGCGACACGAAATTGACACGAAATTGACCCGAAATTGACCACGAAATTGACACGCGACCCGAAAGTGACACGAAATTGACACGAAAAAGTGACACGAAATTGACAAGAAAAAAACGTGTCCAACCCGAACACGACCCGCGACACGAACATGAAACGAAACCGTGACACGAACACGACCCGCCCCCTATTTTTCCTAACCCAAACCCGTGAAATTCGTGTCGTTTTCGAGTCGGTCGTCGTGTCGCGACCCGTATTGCCACCCCTAGCTGTGGTAGTAGGTCTGTTTCTCTCGACTCGAGAGAAAGAGGGGAAACACACGTAGTGATGAGAGACAAACACAAGAATTGATTTTTTTTAATTTTTATTTTCTTGAATGACCCAAAAAAAAACAACCTCAAAAGTAAAAACGATAAGAAGTGGAAATAAATATTAGAAGAAATGACACAATTCAAGGAAGCGACACCATTTATGAAACGACATCTTATCGGGTAAGAAATCAAGCAGGGAAACGACATTCTTGCATAAATGTCAGTACTCAGTACCTCAAAGAAAAACGACAAGGACAACAATCACAACATAACCAAAACGACAGATTTAATATTTCAAGAAATGAGAACATCCAGAAAACGACACAATCTACTGAAGTGTGACACATCACCAAATGACATAACATACATGAAATGACATCAAATTTTAAACACATATCATTTAAATACAGAGAACGACAATATCATTCAGAGCAAACAACATCATGAAAACGACATGCTCTTGTGACAAAAGTACTAAAAGACGATACAAATTTGGGACGACAATATTCCCTTGAGCGAGGAAATGATTGATCATTAGTAAACTATAAACCGAATCTGAAAAATAGCAAACGGCTATTTTCCTAAATAAAAAAAATTTGCCATATATTAAAATATGTGATTAAAAAATACCACTCAGCCTAATTTTTCTAAACTTAATTAGAATGTTTTAGTTTTTTTTATAGATAATTACCGACTATATATATTTTTTTCATTAAAAAAAGAAAGAAAGAAAGAAAAAGTTAACTTTTATTTGATATACACTAATCAGTATGTGTTATTTGTTATTTGTTTTAAGTTGTGTAATTTTTTTTAAAAAGTATATAATGACCAGAGAATGGATGGGTATGGGAAAGACTTCCCCGATTGAGGAGTCCCCGCCCCCGGTCTCATTTTTTTTTTTTTTTTTTTTTTTGGAATGGAAATGAGAAAGATTTTAAAAATCAAGATGGAGATGGGAAAGCAATCTCCGCACACGTCCCCGTTGCCATCCTTAACACAGATATACAAGTTACTAAACGACGCTAGCTCAATAAAATGATAGCACCCGATGAGACGAGCAAATCCATTTCCCAAGACAAAATCGTTTTTAAGATGATCGCCCCTAAAAAAGACCCAAGTTACCAATAAAGACTTTATCATCAGAAATGCACAAACAAAGAAAACGACAACTGACAAAAGCTTATCTAAAACAAAGCAAGATGTTATCTTAAAAGCGACAGATTTAAAAAACCAAAATAATGCTCAAACGACGAAAGCCATATAAAGCGACTACGTTTTCTCCCCATAATGACCATGTCTCTTAACAACTCAATAAGTTATCAGAGCCAAAAAAAAAACACACACACACACACGCACACAACTCAATAAGTTATCAACTAAATAATTGTTCACAAAAAAAAAAAAAAAAAAAGGTTTGGACAAAAACCTCAAGAAGACGATATGGTGGTTTAGGGGTGGCAATTCGGGTTGCGACACGACGATACGAATCGAAAACGACACGAATTTCGTGATCCGAAAACGACACGAAAAGTGAACGGGTCAAATTCGGGTCACCCGAAATTGACACGAAAAAAAAAACGGGTCGTGTTCTGGTTGGACCCGTGTAACCCGAACACGACACGTTTTTTCGTGTCAATTTCGGGTCAGAATTCGTGTCAAATTTCGTGTCAAATTTCGTGTCAATTTCGGGTCAATTTCGTGTCCAAACATGACCTGGTTATTATTGAAATGTTTTATAAAATTAAAAATAAAAAAAAAAAAAAAAACCCTAAGAAGCATCCTCTTTGCCCTTTGCCTTTAGTCCTTACTCCTTTACTGATTAGATCTGCGGCGTCTTCCTCCCTCTGCCTTCTGCGGTTCTGCCCTCTCCCTCCCCTCCAGCCGTCTACCATCGTGCCTCACAGTCACGCCCTCACCTCCCAACTCCTCCAAGCCAGTGAGACAACCTTCCTGTCGGAACTTCCGAATCTGCACTTCCGAATCTGCCTCTGGCCCTCTGCTCTCTCCCCTCGGCCTCTGGCCCTCTGCCTCACGCGGTTCACGCCCCTCACCTCCTCCAAGCCAGCGACCTGCCTCTGCATCTGCCTCTGCGAATCGGAACTTCTGATTCCGAATCTACCATCATTACGGCAAAGTCCCCAGTTTCCGTAAACGGTAAACCCGTCTCCCGTCTCCCCAGTTTGCCTTTAGTCCTTTTTTAAAACGCTTCTTCTCGTTTGTTTTACTTTTGAAGTTTCATATGATGCAGTGGTGAATCGCCATTGTTTTCGCTGGTCCGAAGCTGAACAAATTCACTACTGGTTTGGACCATTTGGGATTTGAACCTTCATCGGTTTATTGGAAATCCAATGCGACTTAAATCTTTCTTCAGCTTTGAGCTTTGAAGTTCATTGCAAATCAAAGAATCTGAAACTGTGTGCATTTCTTTTGGGTTTTACCTACATAGTACATCCGACTTGTTTACAGGGTTTTGATTTCTTTAATTTCGTTTGAAGCAAGTTATTCATGTCGTGTTGTGACTTTCAATTTGAATGAAAATTTGCGTTTCTGAAATGCTAATGGCTTTTTTTTTTTTTGGGATAAAGATGCTAATGGCTGTTTAAACTTTAAAGTTATTCACTTTTTTGTCTGCATGTATGTGATTGAAGCATTTTAATAGTCCAAGTGCAGGTGTAGTTTTATCATTTATGCAACTACGAAGGTCCAGATTATAATTGGGACATATTTTATTGAAGAAATGTTAGGCTTAGGCCCAAAGGGAAATGGATTTGATGGACGAGTTAAGAAAGGACTTGCATTGTTGAAATGGATTTATATACTGTTTTTTTTAATATATAGTAAATAAAATATCTGAGTGGATTGGTAATCTTAATAAAGCTATAGGTAGCCTGTTCTTATATTTACCAGAAGTTGGCTTTTTGTTTAAAGCATGTCTTCACCATATTGTTAATTTACTTTTACGCTCCCATTATGCATCTTTCTTGTCGAACCCTTTGCTTTTAGAGTTCTTGGACATGTTCCTGAATTTCCCTGTGCATTTTAATAGCTCATCCTGATATGTCCTCTGTGTGGAACAAGATAAGTTTATGCCGTGATAGAACAAACAGACAATTTTGCACCAAAATATGGTAGTTTGTTATCATTTAAGTGTGTATCTTGCCCTCCTTTTCTGTTATTGCTTCACTTGTTTAAGATGTAGATTTTGAATGTGCCAATCAACGAGTCTGTAATATTACCTGAATCATTTCAGGTTGAGACACTGTTAGACAGTGTGAAATGGGATGAAAAAGGTCTGGCAGTTGGAATAGCGCAAAATGTTGACACTGGAGCCATATTAATGCAAGGCATTGTGAACAAGGATGCAGTGGCCACAACCATTTCCTCTCGAACTCTGGATGTGTCTGAGACTCTGAGTTTTACTTGTTGTGTTTGCTTTTTGTTAATTTAGACCTTTTTATGTTGGTATTTGGATTTGTGGACTTTATTAAGATGTTTGTAATAGGACTTTGCCTAACTATGATTGTGAACTTTGCACTTAAGTTAGAAGTTTAATTTTATGATTTTCTATTTGAAAACAATCCTTAAAACTTGTTGTTTTGTCAATTTCGTGTCGCGGGTCAATTTCATGTCGCGTTGTCGGTTCGTGTCAATTTCGTGTCACGGGTCAATTTCGTGTCGCGTTCGTGTCGCGTGTCGGTTCGTGTCAATTTCGTGTCGCTTATCAATTTCGTGTCGTGTTCGTGTCGCGTGTCGGTTCGTGTCAATTTCGTGTCGCGTGTCTGTTTCGGTTCGTGTCGTGTCAATCCGTTTCGGGTTCGTGTCGTGTTCGTGTCACGTGTTGAATTCGTTTTCGTGTCGCGGGTCGTGTTCGGGTTGGGGGAAAAAAAATTTGACACGGCTCAACACGACACGAACACGACACGTGACACGAATTGCCACCCCTATGGTGGTTACTCTACCAAAAAAATAAAAAAAAAAAGTATTTAAATCAACGTCAACTTAAGAGAGAGAAGGAGTGTTAAAAAAAAAAAAAAAAACAGAATCTATTTTGTCGACAAAGTCCAATAAAAAATACTTTTATGGCGGGGCATTTTTGAGCCTTTCAACAATTAGATTTGTGACCACGTTAAAAAAAAGATGGAATTGTGTTGTATTAAAACTATTCTTCGTTCCTATGAGTTAAAAAAGTTGTTTTTTGCCGACGACCGAGTCACTCATGGTTTTTTTTTTTTTTTTTTCCTTTCAATTTTATATTTTTTTTCATTTTGTCTTTACTAGAAATTAACTATCTTTAAATAATCCCCTCCTAATTTTTTTTTTTTTAACAACAAACATATCCTGCCATAATAAAAGTATTAAAAAAAAAAACAAAAATTTTTTTTTTGTGGGTAAGGGCTGTGGTAAAATCATTTTTATAAGCCTTATTAGTAGAGCTCATTTTTAAACTATTAAGATGCAATCAACGGTTGAGATGTTGCTTGTACATGATGGTTCTCATACACCTTACCTCATACTAGTATCGACTAAAAAAATTAAAAAAAATAAAACACTCTCTAACGACGACCCAATTCACCCTGACGCCAGCAACCCCCCCCCCCCCCCCCCCCCCCCCCCCCCCCCCCCCCCCCCCCCTCAACCACTGACGAAGCACCCACCCCCCCTACGCTAGATCTACCCCCCAAGACGCCGGTGACCCAGTCCCTCGACCACGGCAAGCCAGTCTTCCCCCGGATGCCGACGAAGCCCTGCCCCCCTCCCCCCGCTCGGCGTCTAGCTTCCCCGGGCAAGCTACCCCCCAGATCCGGTCCCTCCTGTAACTCGTTACCCTTAGTGTCGACCTTCCCCCGGCAAGCCGCCCCCCAAGATTCAGTCCCTCTGCAACTCGGCCCCTCGCCCATCGACCTTCTCTGGTCCCTCTACAACTCAGGCCCCCAATTGGCAACCTTCGCGCCCCCCCTTACTCGACGACGAGCCCCCCCTCTCGAGGCCCGCGACTCAACCCCCCTTCGGATGACAAGCCCCTCCTTTCTTCTCGACCCTGGCGACGGAAACCTTCCACCGTTGAAGGTGGATTTTTTTTTAATTTGTTAGTCAAATACTACTATAAGGTAAACTGTATATTAATTATCATACACAAGTAACATTTCAAGCCGCTTGATTACATCTAAACAATCTAAAAATGAGCTCTACTAATAGGGTATATAAAAAGAGCTTCTACCACATATCTCCCCAAATTTGTATGTATATCCCTAAATTTTTTGAAGTTGACAATCAAATAAATTTTTTTAAAACTTATAAATTTTTAACATAACAATTCTTTTTCTCAAATCCTTTGAATATGGACGGTTTTTTATAGGTGACTTACGCATAATAGCTTAAAAAGAGGTATTGTCGGTCATTTTTACTTAATTATAATATAAAATCTTTTTAAAAATTAAATTTAAGTTTTTTAATCAATTTTATTTAAATTAAGCTTGTGTTTGGTTCGTCGATTGGTGATGAAATTTTTAAGTTAAAGTTGATTGACTTTTTAAAAATTAGTAATAAATTTTGTTGACTTTACATAAAAGATAAAAATTAAGATGAAAAGTACAATTTAATTAGAGTTAAATTTAAATGTCAAATAAAATATAAGTAAAAAAAAGACCAATAATATTTTTTTGAGTTTAGGACGTGGAATAAATCGTCTAAACGTTGACGGATGCAAGCCAAAAATTATATATTTGAAAGTGTTGCTTGGAAAAAGAGAAAAAAAAATCATTAGAAAACATCATACGAGATCAAAATGTAACGATCTGAATTATAGAACCAATATAGGTAATTTTTTTTTCCTAGCGAACCGCTAAGCAATTTTCCTCGTATGGAAAAAGAAAAAAGAAAAAAAAAATTCAAGTACTTCTTCTCACAAAAAAAAAAAAAAATATAAATATATATATATATATATATTGTACTCGTGAGTTCGTGTTTACCTTTTGTTTTCTGTTACGACTTACGAGTTACGACTTATGAGCCATCTACGTGTTTTTAACTCCGCGGCACTCTTTTTAGCCAAAAAAATAAATAAATAAATAAACACTCCTCGCCACTCCAGTTCTCCCCTGCCTGGACTAGCCAACAACAGCGGCCCAGCTTTTCCCTCTCGAGCCTTCTCATTTTCTCGAGAAACAAACACCACATCAAAGTATCCTTCTTTCATTTGGAAACCCAACAACCACCTAACAACTTTCCCGGAAACCAATTCCAACACTCTCCACCTACTTAGGTTCTCTCCGATCCTCTTCATTCGTTCTTTTCTTGGCAATTCAAAACAAAATCTCAAATCAAGCCCCGTATTTTCTTCACTTTGTCTATCTCGGATCCAATTCTGCCTCGCTTTCTCCATCTCCGATTCGTATAAACCCGAATTTCGACCCAAAATTTTCTTCAATTGAATCAATTTCCCTCGCATTCCGAAGCGAAAACCCTAGTCAATCCCCAAATTTGCTTCAATTGAATCAATCTCTGTCTCTGTGGGTCCGCCATGGCTATGTCGGCGCTAAAAGCTGTGACATTGACACACGTACGGTACCAGAGGGGCGACCAGCTGGGGCACTTCCTGGCATGGGTCTCGCTGGTGCCCGTGTTCATCAGCCTCGGCGGATTCATCTCCCACTTCATCTTCCGCCGCGAGCTCCAAGGCATTTTCTTGGCCCTAGGCCTCTTGATCTCCCAATTCGTCAACGAGCTCATCAAGACCTTCGTCCAACAAGCCCGCCCCGAGACCTGCGTGCTTCTCGAGATGTGCGACTCCCCATGGCTGGCCCTCCAGCCACTCCCAGTACATGTTCTTCTTCGCCATGTACGTCACGCTCTTGACCTTCAAAGGCGCCGGCATTTGGGAGACCACCCAGAAAGGTTTTGGTTAACTCTCTTCACTGGTCTCTGGCGCTCATGACGATGTACTCCAGGGTGTATTTGGGCTACCCACACGGTGGCCGCAGGTCTTCGCCGGAGCGGCCCTCGGGATCGTGCTTGGGGCGGTCTGGTATTGGGTGGTGTATTATGGGCTTTACTGCTATTTTCCCGTGATTGAGGAGAGTTCATTTGGGCGTATGTTTTACATCAAGGATACTTCTCATATACCTAATGTCTTGAAGTTTGAGTATGACAATGCCAGAGCCGCGAGGAAGAATGTGGCTTGCAAGTCTAACTGAATATTACTTTTGGGTAAGTGGTTATATATATAAATATATGCATATATGAATATTTTCATGTGTTTGTTTGATTCATGTTGTGAATTGGTGCATTAAAGATTAGATCTTTGTTGGACTTAGATAGGTTAAAGTATATTCTTTGCTTGGTTTAGTTTCTCGTTGAAGGATTCTTATCATAGACCCGATATTTGGACATTTTGACTACCTAAAGAAGTTTCATAAGCTTTGTATCGATGTTTTACCGGTAGCGTATTATGTTTGGCCTATCATAGGGAGGACCGTATGAAAAAAATTTATGCACGAGTTCCGCTCTCCCAAATGATGGAGCCAAGCTCCCAGCTAATGAAAATGTTCTTAAGTATCAAATATCATAGTTATGAAATATAATCAGGAATTGAAAACAAGAGATTTCAAGAACAGCTTTTAAACGACACATTTCCTATGATTCTAGAATCCTTCTCATTTTTTTGTCTGTTTTCGATACAAATTAACATTATTCTTCTCACGATTCTCGATATCGATGACCCAAAAAAAAAAATTATAACTACCTTCCCAAGAGAAAACAGGAGAAAGCTCAATAAATTAAAGATTTATTGAACTTTCAAACAACACAGTTAGAGAGGCCACTACTAATCAATCTTTCAACTACTGCTATAACCTTCAAACTACCTTCAAACTATTAGGATTGTGCATTATTGGTTATCTGTTTTGTTTAGTCCATTAAAAGTGATCAGTTAGCTTATTAAGTTATTGGGTCTTTTTTGGGCATCTCATTTATTATGGTGTAGAGACCAATACTTTATTTATTTTTTATTTTATGAAGGGCTAAAAATTAAATAAAATATATTTAGATAAATAGGTTAAGGTCCCTTATTTAAATATAACGTATTTTTATTTCATTCATATCTCATCATTGAGTGACGTAAGGTTTTCTCTTTAAAAGGAAAAGTCATGGAAGACTAGTAACCCTAATTTACCGCGTCTCCATGGATTCAGGTACGCTTTCCCATCAATTTTCTTGATGATTGTGTCTTAGATTTGGAGATAGACTGTTCATCAATAAAATTTTTTCATCAAGTGATATCAGAGCCACGTCATGATGAATTGTTGAGAAGTTTACCTTTTTTGGCTAGCCAACATTTTTTTTCACCAATTTATGGCAAAAGAAACAGGTGATATTCTTATCCTAAATCTGTTACATCTAGGCTGTGAAGTCTTACTGTTTGCAGCTCCTTTTCCTTTATAGTTCCCTTTCTTCTTCTTGCTAGCAACATCGTTATTGGAAGAAGTTGCTAAGTGAGTACTCTTTATCATTTCTTGTTTAAATCTCTCTTACTCTTGCACACACTGAGCAATGAGCTTATTAATGGTCCATTTCTCTTTTGAGTGTTGTAACTTATCTGAAAAGAACTGAATTGTGTAGGAAGAGAGATCAAGACCAGGTGCATAAGAATGTTATCAGACAACTCTAGCTTTCGTGCCCTCAACGTAGTAACAAGATTGGACATTTCGATAATGTACTCCTTTATGTTCCCTTGCCTTTGTACCGCATTGAGACGAGCTTACCGAGAATGGTGTCGTTTTGACCTTTTTAGATTCAACGAATCGATCTGCTATATGGCTTGGGAATTTCTAAGCATTTTCCTTCTCAGGCATTACGCCCCTGATAGTATATGGAGTAGAGTGCTTTATGATCATAAGACTCATATAGCTAGAATGTTCCCATTTTTCATTATTAGTCTTTTGTTCAGCTGTACTGTCATAAGTAAAGGCAGGAGGTTGTTCAGAAAACTAGATATTAATACATAAAAGGAAAGGGGAAAAAAAAAAGTCAACGGTCAAACGGGTCGGGTCAATTAGACCGGGTCGGGCTAGACAACCTCACGATCTTACTAGTGACAGACTGAACAAAAGGCTAATTATGAAAAAATGAAAGCGTTCTAACCGCATGAGTCTCATGATCATAAAGTATTCATTCTAGATACTATCGGAAAGCGCAATACTTAAGGAGGAGAAATGCTAAGAAGTTCTTGAGCCAAATAGTAGACTGATTCGCTGAATCTAAAAAGGTCGAAACGAGCACCATACTTGGTATACTCGTTTCAATGTGGGAACATAAGAGAGTATATTATTGGAAATGTCTAATCTTGCTTTCACACTGAGGGGACTAAAGCTAGGGGTGTCTAATGATATTCTCATGTATCTAGTCTTGATCTCTCTTTCTGCATAGTTTAGTCCTTTTAAGATAAGTTACAACACTAAAAAGGGAAAATTGACTCTTAATAAGCTTATTGCTCAGTGTGTGAAAGAGGAAGAGAGATTGAAACAAAAAAAGATAAAGAGTGCTTACTTAGCAACTTCTTCCATTAACAATGCTGCCAACAAGAAAAGGAAAAGGAACAATCAAGGAAAATGAGCTGCAGATAGTGGGACTTCGTAGCCTAAGATGCAACAAAAACAAGATAATGATATGACATGTTTCTTTTGTGATAAAGTTGGTCACATGAATAAGGAAAGTTTCAAGTATGCTAAATGGCTCACCAAAAAGGTCGTGACTCTGATACCACTTGATGGAAAAACTTTCTTGATGAATATTCTATTTTCAAAGTCAGGATCTCATGTTAAATTATCAAGAAAATTAATGAAAAAGCGTACCTGAATCCTTTGAGAAGTGATAGATTTGCTAGTCTTCCATGTCTAAACTTTTTTTTTTTAGAGACAAAACCCTTACTTCACTCAATGATGAGTTACGTGTAAAAATGAAAAATACGTTGTGTTTTAGATTGAGGATCTTAACCTATTTATCTGAATTATATTTTATTCTATTTTGGCCTATCATAGAAATAGAATAAAATATTGGTCACTACACATTAAAGTCCATTCTAAATGAGATGTCCTAAAACACCAATAACTTAATAAGCCTTCACTGATCACTTTAATGGGCTAAACAAAATAGATAGCCAATAATGCACAATTAATTGATATTTGTATGCCCACTTTTATATAATTTCCTAGTAGTTTAAAGGTTATAGCATTAGAGAAAGATTGGATTGGTAGTAATCTCTCTAAGTTTATTGTTTGAAAGTTCAATAGATCTTTGGTTTATTGAGCTTTGTTCTGTTTAACGTTTTGGACTAGAAAGAACAATTGTTACTCGTAAGGAAACTAATAGTAATGCTAAGTTGGAGATGACTTGTGGATTTTAGAAATCAATCATGGATTGAAGCTATGAGAAGAGATAATGACTTGATGTTCAAGATTCAAAAGTTATTTCATATTGAAGCCATAAGAAGAGACAATGGCTTATGCCGCATTTGGATGAACTATTATAATTACAAATTATGGTACTCAAATGAAATAGGCATTTGATTGGTCAATTATCGGAGTGAATTCATTTGAATGTTTTACTATTTCACAACAATTTAACTCAAAATCCAAATCTTAACTTTTAAAAATTCGTACCACACCTATTTTTTTTTCTTTACACTGTCCAAACACATTTTATTGAATACACAATTCAAATTTTGCATTTGAATATAAACATTCAGTTTGAATGAACATTAAAATGCAATCTATAATCCAAACAGACCATTGATTTTAACATCATTCCTAATAGTCATTGTAGTTGGGGGCACGGTATTTGCATTATAGCTGATTTATAGTTATTATTTCCAAACATTGAATGTGGTGGATACCAGATGGAGCTGCATCTATTTCTTTTAGGCCCTTAGATAAGAACTTTTAAGTTTTCAGACGTCCCCATCATTTAAAACTTCTATGAATTTGAATACTCTCTGGCTGTGCATACTTTGTGTGTGCCCTTGGTACTTACCATCTTGAATTCTCCCTTTTTTTTTTTTTGCAGGTGATTTGCTTCAAATTTATGGTAAATTATGCTTTTGTTTGGTCACCGACTGAAAATATAGCTTATGGAAAGCTTCCTGAGAAGAACCGCTACTGGAGTTTAGGTTGCTCTATACTCATACATTGATAATTTTAGTTTTTGTTACAGTGGCATTTCAATGATGTAGAGACTTCAATATATGTTTCTTTAAACCACTACGATGAAGCTGTTTTCATCACTATTCGACTTATTGCAGCTTATTTTTTAACTTTCCACTTCTGAATATGCAAAGCAAATTTTGTGATTTATTATTGTTGTGTTTTGAAGATCAGCTTTTTCAATTATATAAATATATATTTACATATATTTTAATTTTATCTGCTAAAATGATTAGCTTTTATGATTTGTGTGAACGCTATTTATCAACCAAAAACGTGCTTTTTTTTTTTTTAATCATTTTGTTTGGCTGAACGAAAAAGACAAGCAAAAGGAAGTAGGAAAAAAAAAAAAAAAAAAAAAAAAGACAGAGCTTCGAGCCAATTGCTATGCAGCATGCACAATGCCGTGTGGGTGGGTGATGGGCTGCGAAATCAGGTCCAAAGCAAAGCCCGTGCATGAGACGGATCAAGGCCCGGTAATAGCATATATGTATTTTCCAAAATTTAAAAAAAAAGAAATAAATAGTAAGATTTTAAAATGTTTAAAATAATAGCAGTAAATAGTAAATTTCTTATGTAAATGATTTATTTATTAAAAAACAATCTATAGTAAATAAGTAAATAACTTATTTATCTACTAAAAAAACATATTATTTCATTACTATTATATATTACGAATATTTTAAAATTTTGCTGTTTGTTTTATAATAAATTGGCTGTTTGTTTTAATTATTAATTATACAAATACTATTTAAATATCATCTAATCATAAAACATAAAAAAATTAAAAGTATTATGATAACTACTGTGTAATGTTGCTAGTCTTGAAATAATTTCTAAAATTGATACTTTAATTTCACTCTTAAAAAATTGCCTAATAGTGTAGTTTCTGTTACAGAGAGATAAATAAATATTTTAATTTTTTTTAAATATATTTCAATTTCAGTTTTTTTTTCCCATCATCCTTTACTTTTTGTTTTTTAGGATCTTACCATTAAGGAAGAAACTTTTAAGAGAAAGGCCAGGAAAAATAATTCAACCTCTGAATCCTCGTCCTATATGAAAAAACCGTCGGATATATAATGGTTTCAACAGTTAAATCTATGTCCCAATAAAAAAACTATCTGAATATATTTTTGTCTGAACATAATCCATTTTTGCAAAGACAATAATTTTTTCCTCGGAGCAGAGAAAATAATTGAAGTTAAGGTTCGATTTTTAGACAAAAATTACAAATGACTAAAAAAATTTAAAAAACCACTCAATTATTTCACATAAAACCCAATACTTTTTTTTAATTTTAAATTTACCCAATAAAGCTTGCCAGATCAGAAAAAATGACGTCAGCAAGATAGTAAGTGACCACCGAACGACACGGGGGGACTCAAAATAATAGGCGATACAAATTTTTAAAAAAGTCCTAAACTTTCGATTATTTACGGAATGACCACTCTCGGCCAAAAAATTGGAAAAATTTAGTCGAAGCGGGAAGCGTGTGAGTGAGCGAGTTTAGAGAGAGAAAGAAGAGAGAGAGTCTGAGTAGTTGCCACATTGAATGCCAGAGAGCTCAGAGCCTCACTGTGAAAACCTCCATAGCTGTCGCCGTCGTCGTCGTCTTCTCTCTCTTTGAATGTGGCAAGCTCTCGTTGCGGCGGCGGTGGCCGGAACCACCGGTATCGTCGCCAAGCACTTATTCAAGCCCGGCGCCGATCCCGATCACGCTCAGAAACCCTACGATGGCGACGATTTCGGAGTTCAAGCGAGCGATCGCGATGAGGAACCGCGGTTTCTGAGCGCTTCCGCGCTGGGTTCCGAGCTGGATTTGTCGCTCTCTAGAGTCTCCGAGGAAGAAGACCAGATCTTTAGGTTTTCCAGTAAGGGTCCTTCTCGACCTGGTTCGAGGAATTTGAGCAAGAGAAAGGCAGCTTTGAGGAAAGGAGTGCGGGCTGAGAGATCTGCTGATTTGGAGAAGAGGAGTGGCGCTAGGAGATTCGGCGGCGTTTGCTTGAAGAAGAGGAAGATTTGCAAGAATGTGGCTGGGAAGCGAGAATCGTGCTCTTCTAACGGTGAGATTCTTGTTTCTCTGGTTTCTGTTTGTTTCACGAGAAAATGTGATATTAGGAAATTTTATGACAAGTTTTATGCTTGCATGTGGTAGATGTTTCGTTCAGTGTGCAGTTCCATTTGTTCTTGATCAACACCAGTTAGTTGATTCTTGCCCCGCAAAATGTGTATCTGGTTTGGCATTGTTGAACTGAATAATGGGCGACATTTTATCTTGGTTTGAGATAAGTACTACCGTTAATTCTCTGTAGTTCTTTGGGTACCTATAGTGCTAATCTTCTTAAATGTATTACATAGTAAAGAATGGTCTGAAATTGTGATGCAATAGTAGTTGGGGTTGGCGAGGAGGTTAAAAGAAGTTAAAGGGTTGATTTTTAACGGAAGTTTTGTATAAATTTGTGAAAAGGGTCCTCAAATCACTTTCTCAAAAAGTAATATGTCGGAACTTGAAAGTGGTTTTCAATTTGCGTAGATTGTAATATAAAAAGTGTCTTCTTTTTGAACGAGGGGAAACTATTTATGGGTGGAGTTTTTCTAAATACATCTTTCCAAGAATCCTAAGATTTTCTTGAGGTTTTAAAAAGTGTCCAATAAAAATGCGAACAACAGTTGATCTACATGATTGAAAGTTTCATCATACATAAGCTAAAGGCAGACATAATCATTGTTTGAGAGATTAGCACTTTTGTAGTTTTGTATAAGCTATGCCATGTGCTTATTAAATTTATGTTAGTTTTGCTGGTTTACGCTGTTTTAGCATCAGAAACCTGCTTATTGTGAAGCTTCAGTTGGTTTAACATTGATATATACTTCTTCTTTTTGTTCCTTTAGATACATCCTTATTTGGTTGGGGACTTGGTGTTGGGATAATGTACATGATGTCAACGGGAAAGCGGAATTCGGTAGGCTTAATGCAGCAGTTAGTGAAACTGCAAAGGTCGTAAACGAGTTGAAAGCAGAGCTACATAAAAGAAAATCATCCCCAAATGTGCAAGTTTCAGGTTGTGCAAGGCAGGCCATTTTAGCCCATCATACAACAAGCTACGAGGTTGGTCACCCAGACCTTACTGAGTCGAGGACAAATAAAATAGCCCCCAATGACATCAAATGTTTCAATGACGGCGAATGTGCTAGTAGCGTTCTTACAGAAGAGCCTGCGCCGGGTATGCAGGAAATGGATCAACTGGAAGCAGAGCTTGAGCTTGAACTTCAAAAACTTCCATGGTGCACCTTCGATGCTTCTAACCAAGAAGGTTCAAATGCTTTAAATGCTTTAGTTGAGGTAACCATTTGGGTACTTTTCTATGCTTTTGATTCATTGGATTTACCTCGGAAAGGTGTGACTACCTATCAGCGTTGTCATATCCACCAAAAATGTAGACAATCATTTGTAGCTTAATTGAGCTACCTGTGTTCTATGTAAATGCTAGGCACTTGGGTCGCATTTAATTGTGTACAGTTTTGGATGCTAAACTAACCATTTTATGTGATTTTCTTTTTAACTAAATCTAAATTTGATCGAAATTAAAATTGTAAAGATATACTATTTATGTCGTGGCTGATCGGTGAATTGTCATATGCTAATCTACATGATTTTATTATTGTTATCCCTCGTAAATTTCCCCACTTTCATACACGTGTATTTCCAACTTAGAACATTTGTCTCACTTTGATCTTATAAATGTTGAACAGACTGAACTCTCAGTTCAAGGGTTTCCAGAACACGAGGGACAAGATTCTGAATCCCAGCAGTTATGTGGAAATGGAATATTACCAGCAGAACTCGATCAGAAATTGTGTCATTTGCTCATTGAACGACAGGAAAACCAAATAGAAGAGCTGGAATCTGAGCTGCATTTGGCCCAACACAAAATCCATGAGAAAGAAGCTGAACTCCGAGCACTAAAGGATTGTGTTAAGCGCCTAACAGAATTTTCTCTTTCAACTTGCTCGGGCATGACTTTCTGACCGTCATTGTGTTTTGAACTCTGTTGTGGTTTTTTAGGTGTGTTATAATTGCTGTAACTAATGAAACTTTTTTTTAAAACCAGATGATGAGACCGAGGCAGAAATGGAACAAGATCAGACCAGCGATTGGATTTACAAGAAGGTTGGATCTGAGTCAAAAAAACCAGGAGTTGGCATGAAAAGACCAATTGATTAGTTGTCATGAAGAGTGACATTATTCCGTACGTGGGCACTAAGGTAAATCTACCAACAAATTATGAGATTCTATTATATCCTATTGTCATGGGTGGGTCCTTACCAGTTTCAAGTCTTGCAGTCCTCATTGGGCAAAAAAAAAAAAAAAAAAAAAAAAAAAAAAATCTTGAAGTTATGTTGTTTTAAGGTATTCACACAAGCCAGAGTACTTACATAATTGTACGAGATAGATAGACTATAGAGGTCTTTAAAAAGAGAAATCTTAGTGAATTTATAAATGGATCCTATTAAGTTATAACTTACAAAAAAAATTATTGATTAAAAAAGAATTTATAACACTTACAAACCTTTAGAAGTCTTCATTCCAGTCGATATGGGACTTGTCGTAATGGCCATATATATTTTTTTTAATCTTGAAGTCATGTTTCTTCTTGTATTCTGCACCTGGAATATTAAATTACTATATCTATATTTATATTTTAATGACCTAGTGTCTTTAGCTGAACCCTTGTAAACAAAGTGACCCCCAATTGACTTGGCATACCCTGGCCCTTGCCCGGATCTTGGTTTAAGCTCTTTTATTGTTGCCGGTTACGAAACCTGATACCCAAGTTGACTTTTTGTTTTCTTGTTGGGTATAGAATGCAAGCTAATTACCCCACTTGCACTTTCAAATTACTATATTGCCTCTCAATAATCTGTCTTTTGCTTGAATCTTGCAGGGTAAATGTTGGAAAGCAGTGAAAAAGTGAAAAAATATCCACGATAATGCTCTGGTGGTTGGGATAGATGAGAGGAAAGGTGGTGCCTACAAGTGGGTCACAAACCTTTCCTAATCCTATAAAGATAGAGATGACCCAGATTTATGTTGTTTCTTTGCTTCAAAATCTCAACCTATGATTTTCTTGGTCTTTTGGTTGCATGTTCTTAGAAATGGCCAAAAGGGCCGAAACTCTTTTGTACTAAAATCTAGTCTCCACTAATGTTATAGAAGCACTGTTACTGTTATTTACTGTATCTGTCAAAAATCCATCAGCCTAAATTAGAGAGAGAAATGGAGGTATTTTAAAAAAAAAAAAATTTTAACTCCGGGAAAATAAGGAAACAGGATTTGGAGGTGATATTTTCTCTTTTTTGGTTTGGATTGGTTTGAGATCTTGTTTTGTTTCTTACAGGAGATATGAACAGACAAAAATCAATTGTGGATCTGGATACATAAACTTGACAAAGAGTGTGTGTGATCCAAGTGCATGGGAATTGTACTGCAACATAAGGCTACGGAGCTAGTGATTTGACATATGTGACGTTTCCCTTATGAGGTTGGTGACCTACCCAAGTGCCAAGTTTTTTTAAGTTCATAAATTGCAATAATCTAGGGAACACAAAATAAAAAAAGAAGAAAGAAATATGAAATAGTCTATGTATTTCCGGTTAGAATTCGTTTGATAAGTTAGTGTACTTTTAATTAAATTTAATTTTTTTAAAAAATTAATTAAATTTATAATTAATTTTTAAAAAATCAATCAATTTTAATTTAAAATTTTTATCTTTAATTAATTTATTAAACGAGGTTTATTCACATTAGTAAAATCCGTACTCATTTAGGGTGAGGACTACAAGCCCTTTTTTGCCCCACTTTTCTTTAGCCTATGAATGGTAGGGTAGAAAAGAAAAAGGAAGAAAATTGGAGGGGTTTTGTTAGAAAGAGAAATAAAGGAAACATTTTGACCAAAAAGTGTAATAATTTATTTATTTATTTTACTTTAAACCTTAGGCACGTTTAAGCAGTTAATTTCAGACGGTAAAGCATTTTATGATTTCAAAATTCTAACTCTAAATTAAATTTTATCTCTTTTATTTTTTAAAAAATTTAAATTTTAAAAGTCTAAAATTTTCTTATTTAAAATCGAAATAAGATAATTTTTATGTTAAAATTTTGTAATGACGAGATGAATAAGACAATATTCATTTTGAACATTTTTTTTTTAACACATTTCAAAATTTTGTATTATTTTTTATATCACATAGTTTTTCTAAAAGTTTTTCCTCAAAACATATTTTCAACTTAATTTTCAAAACATCATCTCTAGATATTTTTAAGAACATGTATTTACTCATCTTATTATATAACTAATAAAAAAGTATCAAATGTATTAGATATGATATTTTATCTTTTTTTTTAATCAAAAAATATTTTTTCTTTTATTTTCCTCATTTTGATATTTTACTTCTCTTTCTTCCATTTATTACAAAACATACACTAAGCAAGTGTTTGGATTTCCAATCCAAACCTTACTTCTACAATTTAATTTTAATTTTTTTTTTCAATTTTACTATTCATACAGTTTGTAACTCAAATTTTAAAAGTCTATATAACTTTGCATAGACAAATTTAAATGAGATTATTTTTTTAAATTATATAAAATTTCAAGACGAATAAAACAAACTTCATATTAATATTTTTTTAACACATTTCAAGTTTTTATATTTTTTAATTCAAATAATTCAAATAACTCGACAAATGCATAATCAATCCAAACTCAAATTCTGTAATCCAAATCTTAGCTCTAAACGCATGCTAAAGCGGATTTCATTCTTATTATCCAAGGCCAAGTTGTATCTATAATTCGACTTGAACGTAAAATGTAGAGATTTTGTGTATAAGAAAAATAAAAAGGAAAAGCAATTTCTAATACAAAAAGGAAAAGACATTGAAAAAAAAAAAGGGGTCTTCCTAAAGCAAGTTGAGCCTACTAAAAATTCAACGACAGTTAACCGCTGTATACCTTTACGCAATAATAACATCAGCAATTTCTACTTCTACATCACTAAAAAAAGGACACATAAATGAAATGAAAGTGGTTAAAAAGAAAGTTATTGACACAAACTATACCGAATCAATATACCCTACACTCACCAAAGGATTCAACAAACATCATCCTACTTAAAAGCATAACAACCTTTTTTTTTCAATTTATTTTTCTTCTTCTTTTTTTTTTTTTTCGTTTGTACTTTGGGACCTCAAAGCAAAATACGTTCAACATTCAATTTGGCCGACTGTCTTTCAGAAACCAAATAATAATAAATCTAACCAAAATGAGCGAGTACTATGAAACTCTGTCCGTTCTTTCCAGAAAAAATTTTCCCCCCAAGGGATATAGAAAAGAAGTTTGTTCTGCCCTTGATGTCTCGTTCATAAATCTAGCAAAACAAAATATAAAAAAAAAAAAAAAAAAAAACAACAAAAAAGGAAAAAAAAGAAAAAAGAAAGGAAGAGAGTTGCATCAATCACCATCCAATCATGGATGGGTGAGTAAACTTTGAGTGGACAAAGCCTTTTGCCTTATCTTGCAAACTTCTTCCTTCACTATTCTTCTTGTCCAATGACAATCCCTCTCAATGTGCACCATTATTTACTGCGAAGTGCATCTGAAAATGCTTTTTTCACATTTGAATATTCTTCTCTCTCTCTCTCTCTCTCTCCCCTCTTTTCCATCTTTGATTAAGTTTAAGGGCCCGTTTGATTCATCATTTTAACTCAAATTAAACTGTTTTTTTTTAATCATATTTTTTATCTTTTTTGATAAAGTTTTTTATCTTTTCTGAAAAAGTCAACAAAAATTACTATTCAAACTTAAAATCTCAACTCAACTCAAACTGAACTTGTGCACCAAACAGACCCTAACACTAAAAGGCTCAACCTACCTTTAGAATTACAATTAAGTTTAAACTCAATATATTTTATAATCAAATTTTTATTTTTTTTAAATTAATAAAAATAAATTAATTTTAATTTAAAATTTTAATTTCATTTCAAACTTCAAATGAATTCTTAAGTCTTGTTTGATGTTTGAATTCAAACTGTATTTTTTTATCTTAATTTTTATCTTTTTTTAAAAAATTTTTGTCTTTTCTATTTTTAACTTAAACTGTATTTTTTTAACTCAAATTCATTTATCAAAATGGATCTAGTATTCTATTACATGGACCACAACAAAGTCCCTTTGAGAAAAAAAAATAATAATAAAATATTGACCTGCAGAGAAAGCCAAGCCAAACAGAACCTTGTAAAACTGCAACCTCGAAATATAGGGGGGGAAAAAAAACTCTTCATTAATTTATCCAGTCGATTCACCCATCCGTGTGAAGATAAATAGACACCAAAAGAGAGAGAGAGAGAGAGAGAAATTCACTGCACAAAAAACAAAATCAAACCAAAGCAGAAAAAAACATAGCTCAAGGAAAAAAAAAAAAAAACATAGCCCCCCAAAACACCATCCATCTCTTCAACTAGAAGCAGAGTCACACGGAGAGGAGAGAGAAAGAGAGAGTTACAGAGAGAAGCTGAAAATGAAATTGGCAGCGAAACCCATATCGAGTCCTGGTCGGACGGAGAAGTTTCCACCGCCATTGATGAGGTTCCTGAGAACCAACGTGGGGAGCAAAAGCAGAGGAAGGTCACGCTCGAGTCCCATGTTCGTGCGAAAGAAGAACAGCTCCAGCGCTGCCATTGAAACCCAAGAGCCTTCCTCTCCAAAGGTCACATGCATGGGCCAAGTCCGAGTCAGAAGGTCCTCCAAACAACAACCCTCCTCTTCCTCCACCACAAGACCAAGCAAGTCTCCACAACAACCCTCCTGTCGCTGCCAATGGATTCCCAGTAGAGCTCTGTTTTGCCGTCACTTTCCTGGGAAAATCACGAGGCCCAAGTTGTGCCGCCCCGTTTGGAGCAGGTGGGCATCTTTCTTTCAGCTCAGTTTTCGCAGGAAAGTGGGAATTAGAGGAGAAAACCAGGCAAAGAATATTGGGTCGAGATTCGAAAAAGAGACAAGTGAAGATTCAGAAGAAGAAGATGAACAGGAGAGAGAAACCAATAATAAGCTTTTCGTCTCTTCTCTCTCTCCTCCCAAAAACGCTCTGATTCTGACCCGGTGTAGATCCGCTCCTTACAGGTCTTCCTCTCTGGCCTGTAGATTCTGGGGTTCGCCACTAAAGACCGAAGAAGAACAGACGAAAGAACAGAGCAAAGAAACAGAAAACAGAGAAGAACAAGAACAAGAACAAGAACAACAAGAAGAGGAGAAACCCAGTACAGAAATGGAGAGACTTTCTTGTGAAGAGGAGAGAGAAGATCCAGAAACTGAGGAAAAGTCTCGAGTTTTCCAGGAATTCGACGGTTCTACCGGGAAAAGATTCTCGGAATCTTCAAACAAAGAAGAGGAAAAAGGAGGGTTCTCTTCACCAAGGCCTCTGATACTGACGAGATGTAAATCGGAACCGGCGAGAACCGGAGAGAAGCTCCATCCAGGGATGAGTTTCTGGAGAAACAGGAGGTTGGGTATCGTAAATTCATGCTCAGCAAGTGGTTTGTGATTAAATTTAAAATTTTTTTGAAATTTTTTTTCCCTAGTTTCCTCTTTTACTCTGCTTGATTATTCTTCTGATTTTTGGTAATTACAGTCTAAAACCTCAATATAGTTTTACTTCACGAAATTTATAATATTCTTTTTTCACATCTGGGGTTGTCTGAGAGAATCTCCATTAGCTCCATGCTATTATGTTAAAATAAAAGGAAAAAAAAAAAAAAACAAAAAAAAGTGGGTAGGAATCTATAGAAGAAACAATGAAATTCAGTGTTTGTTCATCCACTCTTCTGCCATACCTCATGGGCAAGCTGTATTTATTTATTGTTACTGTTTTTCTTGTGAAATTTTTAATCAAGAAATTTTCTATTTCTTCCAAACAGTTTCATAGTTACAGTTTTCTATGCTTTTTTGCTTTCTGAGGTGTTTGATTTTAATATTGTAAACTTGGATTAAATTAAGCACCTTTGGATACTCTGACCAAATTTTGTTTTTCCCCCCTTTTTTTTTTAGGTTAAAGTTTCCCTTTTTTTCCACCTTAGTTTCTACTAATGCAATATTAATAATATCTTCTGAGAAATGACCCACAGATTTATTATTTTTAAGGCATCTTAGACAGTGACTGCTTGGATGGGTCTATTGGGGGGTTGTCTAAGCGAGACTCTGAGGGTCTGTTTGATGCACAAGTTCAATTTGAATTGAAATTTTTAAGTTTAAATATTAATTTTTATTGATTTTTTCAGAAAAGATAAAAAAATTTTGAGAAAAAAATAAAAAATATTATGAAAAAAAATATAATTTAATTTAATTAAATTGGTAAACCAAACGGTACTTCCAAGAGAGAAATTTTTTCTTCAATTTCAGATGATTTTTTTTTTGGTCGTTGGGAAATTGGCAAGCTTACTGAATTTAAACCAGTGGTCACAAAACAGAGTAAAAGTTTCTGTACTTGTGAAAGATACGTGGCGTGCTTGGTTTGTTCCTCGAAGGACACTTAGTTTTTGTTTGATAAGTTATTCAGAGATAAAAATTTTAAATCAGAGTTAGTTGATTTTTAAAAAATAAGTTATAAATTTTTATTATTTTTTGAAAAAAAGATAAAAAGTGAAATAAAAAAATTAAGTTTAATTAAAATTAAATTTAAATTTCAAATAAAGTATTAATTATTTTTTTTTTGCCTTTTGATGAAAATTGAAAAGAGGGACGTGTGTTTAATTCATAGGTTAAAGAGACATGAAAGAGGAGGCAATTTAGTTCCCACATGCAAATGCAAGGCTTTCATCATCTTGATCAAGCTGGACTCTTCTCCTCAAGGAAGTTTGGTCATTTTTATTGGATGCCTATGTACATTCATTCACTGTCAACCTTTTAAGCTTGATCCCAGAAAAAAAAAAAAAAATGAAAACCTGAAGCTTAGTTTTTATTTATGTTTCTAATGTGAGTCCAGCATTTTTATGCAATGTCATTTCAAATTCATGTGTCAATTTTTTCGCATTATTTCCAATCTTAAACAGACAATTGCTATATTTAATAGTAAATTTGTCAATAAGTATAGCAAATGTTAAATACAATATTGACATTGACATTTGCTCAAACTAGTCATTTCTCGGTAGTATTGTGTATTACTTTTTCATATGTTTGATTGCGGTTTTAGGAACCTGTTTTTATTATTAGGATCTCATATAACAAAAAAATTTGTTATAATTTCAACCGTTCAAGTTGATATTTTCATCATCCAACTCATGAAAAATTGTCGGCACAAAACTTCCACAAAAAACACAGGTCCTAGAATGTAATTATAGACATATTCAAGAGTGCAGTTATATTTTTATTTTTTATTATTATTTTTTGTCATAGGAAGTTGTTGATGTTCTTTTTTAGAGTCTAATCAAACCAAACTTGATTAGAGCAAGTGGACATGGCCTAAAGGACTTGACATTCTTTAGTTCCAATCGGGTAAAGCTCAGGTGCTGTGTCCCACTATAAACGAAAAGACAAAAAAGAAAAAAGTGAGGGTTTCTGAAATCAAACATGATATGATTTTTATCAGTATGCACACGCAAAAGCTATCAAAAGAACTTCCGTGGGTTTTCTGGACTGAGATTATGTTTATTTATTTATTTATTTTATTTAAAGATCTTCAGACTTTACAAGAATGAAAAGCTGATTCTAGCAGTGTCGGGTTGCACAAGTAGAACAAAATACAGACACCCGTGTTGATAGAGATCCAGATTTGATGCCTCAGAAACAGACATTACAAATGGATAAGCCAATAAATGGATAAGCCAATAGGGCAACTATAGTGGGCAACTTTTTGAGGGTGAAAATTTAAAAAGATACCTGAGAGAATTCTGTGTTGTATGGTTTAAAATAATAATAATAATAATAATCTTTTAAATTTTAGACCCTCAAATTATGTTATACTTTTAGATTAAATGAGTGTGTAAAACTTCTCTGAAAAATAGTACGAGGGAAAATGGTACATGATCCACGTATGAAAATCAATACAACCCAATTCAACTTTTAATGCCTTCTCCCATGGGAGGAACGTATTATACAAATGGGTTCAAACTCAATATTAGGTATAAAATTCTGACTCTAATACCATGTTAAACGGACTTAAATATAATTCATCATCAAAAGCTAGCTCAATGAAGAGAGGAGTAGGATACCATATCAAGCGAGTTTAAGTAGAACTCGTCCTTAAAAACTAACTCAAGAAAAATGTTACTCCATATATAAATATTATAATAACCTGTTAAGTTGACTATATGAGATAAATTTTTAATAATTAAAATTAGTACAAAATTGAAGGACTAAAACGCAGTAACGATTTTCGTACCTTACTAAAAGAATTTTCCGCTTTAAACTGAAAGAATAAGAGATCAAAGAAACTGATGGGCATGCACCTGCGAAACAAGAAAATTTTTGGTGGATTTTTATTTTTATTTTTAGCCCCTTTTCCCCGAGGCCATAAATGGACCTGTCCAACATTTGGGGTGGTGACAGTGTGGACCTGACATAGTTGGGTTCCTCTGAACCCAACTTTAAATAACAAGGGTTAGCAGTAGTTCAGCTTAAAAACTTTTTTTTACCCTTCTATGATAGAACTTCTTATTATAAATTATCGGTAGAAATTGTTTTTTTCTAATCGTCTAGTTCGCCTTAAAAATTTACAGCCCACGACACAAAACTGCTTCAGTTATATATATATATGTCATAATTAGGGGTGACAATACGGATCGCGACACGACTCGAAAACAACACGAATTTCGCGGGTTTGGGTTGGGAAAAATAGGGGGCGGGTTGATTTCGGATCACCCGAAATTGACACGGGAAAAAACGGGTAGTGTTCGGGTTCTACCCTTTTTTTTTTTTTTAATCATTTTCGTATCAAATTTTGTGTCAATTTCGTGTCACGGGTCAATTTCGGTTCGTGTCGTGTCAACCAGTGACGGGTTCGTGTCGCGATTTCGTGTCGTGTTCGTGTTCGGGTCAGGGAAAAAAAAAATCGACACAGCTCTAACACGACACGAACCCGACACGTGACACGAATTGCCACCCCTAGTCATAATGTTACAAGTTTAATCTAACAGATAAAATAACGATTCCTACCATAACGCAAAATAGAAGATCCATGAAAGTTGAACAGTTTTAGTACTGTTAGCTCTCTTTTTTTTGTGTCATTTTTCACTTGGAAGGGACGACAACTCTTTGTGACTCCAAATAAGGTCACTTGGATCTGTTGTTTTTCAGACTCTTTTGCATTTGATAGAGCTCAAGTAAATGAAGTTTTTAACAGTATGTTTGAATAAAGTGTTTGAACAGAATTTTTTGGTCCAAAGTTGAAATATTTTTTAATTTTTGTTAGATAAAACACTATAACAAAAAGAGTCTGAACCAGGACAATATGAATTTGAATCCTTTATCCATATACCACCTAAGTTTTCAAAGTGTACCCACATGCAAAAATCAAAATTGAACCCAATCCATATACACTAAAAATAAAGTTGGATGTTTTTAAACCTTTTTCTATATATGACAGAAGCCTAGTTAATGAAGTAGAAAATAGAAAATCTCCTCAGCCAAATTAGTTTTAGGACAATTATAAAAAAGTTTCCAGGAAATTTCCCCAAAGAATCATCACCCCCATCTTTTCCAGTCATTTTCCATGCAGAAGGATATGTATTCTCTTCAACTAAGTTCAATGCACTAGCAACATCCTAAGGCCTTTCGCTCTCTCTTTTTTTTTATTTAAATAATGATATTAATAAGGATATACATCAAACAATCTACTAATTTTTCTTTTATCAATTGACATGAATTGAAAAACTAGCTATTAATTTATCACGTCATTCATTACAAAAAAAAAACCAACAGATGAACGGGAATTTCTAATAATATCTTATTTTTTTGAGGGAATTTAGAGATTCAATCATCATGTCATAAGATTAGAGGACCTATTGGCATTAACAAATATTTATTTAACCTTATTATCATGATTTGCACCATAGATTTCAAAGACTCAGAACTTTTTTTTTTTTTTGGGGGGGGGGGTGCAGTAGCTTTTCTTCATCATTATTAGTGTAGTTGGGAGTCAAAGAATGGAAAAGATGTGGTCAGAGTTTCTAAAGCCTCACACACACACAGAAAGGGAAGACCCATTCTTCTCCAGCCATTACATTGCTGTTAGGTGATGCTGGACCCGACAAGATACCAATCAAAATTACAACGAGGGCTTAAATCATATAATATTAAAATCAGAGCATGTGGTATTCATTAATCACTTTGTGAAGTCCATTATTTTTTAATGATTTTGTTGAAATTCCTAAAATTAAAATAAATAAATAAAAACCAATCTTGCATTTCACTTTCAATGCAGAACATGCTCATAACCAACCCAGTCATCCTTTTTTTTCCCTCTAAAAAAAATACTTGGCCGCATCACCGGTACTAAATGATGTTAGTCTAAATTATGGGACCCATATTCTGTTAGTGAGTGGTGCGTAATATTACCAACGCCTAGCCCTTAGGAAATCTTAAAATTATGTAGTATAAACTTGAATTTAATCAACTAACTTTTTCGTCACTCCCTCTCTACTCTCACGCTCCCTCTCTCCTTATGGTATCGATGGTGTGGGGCCGTCACTGATCACGGTGATCAAACACTAGACTTGGCATGAAAACAAGCACATAATTCATTGATGTGAATTTGTGTCCAAAGCTGAGCTTGGGAGAGTTTCTGGAGGAAGAGATAGGGGAGATGAGAAAGAAATCGGTAGTTTAAATTGATCATGTGAAAAACACATGAGAGATATTTGACAATTTCCTTGTAATTGTCGTCTTTATTAGTAGTGTTATTGTTCTTATTATTATAAGTTTAGAGTAGAAGTATTTAAATTCTAAATCTTAACATTAACTCGTATATATAGTACATCTATATCTTCCTAATACTTCTAAGATAAATCTTGTTATCTTTATGTCGTATATAAATATATACACCTAGTGTAAATGTTTATATTCTCTATCATACATCAGGAGCCATTTGTGAGAAGTTTTTTTCTTTTGATGGTATATAGGGCCTTTAGGTATCCACTTTATTAATCCTTTTTACCTGCTAAGCTAATCACACCAAGGTTTAAGAAAAATTTGTCTTCTTACAACTTAAACCATTATCTGTAATGTTAATATACGGGAAACGGGTTTACTTCACTGGAAAATTTATTTCTCTTCATGTCTTATGGTCGTAAATCCCATGAATCTCTTTCTCAACCAAAAGAAAAATAAATAAATAAATAAAGCATGAATCTCATTTTTACTTTTATTTTTCCACAAAATTAGTAAGTAGCAACCAGACAAATTAAGCGACCCTCCTTTTGTCATGTATATATATTTATTTTTAATATACAATGCTGGAATTAAAGATGTGAGTTTCGAATCTCTTCTTTAACCTATTCCACGCTCGTACGTCCATTTGGAGTAGCACCGGCACCCTATTTTTGCCTAATATCAAGCAATACTAATCTACTTAAAGATTCCCTTTCCGAGCATTTTCTTTTGCATTCAATGTCTCCAATTCTCCAATCTTCAGCATGCTAGACCCACCAATAAATCCCATGACAATGACTTGACCTTGGAATTACCAAGTTGAATCTATATCATACCTTCCCATCAGATCATTAAAAAGTTGATCTAACAACTATAATTATAATACTTATCAATTAGATAAAAGTACCCCTTTTTTTTTAACTTAAAAAGTTTCGGGGGTAAAAAGCTAATTACTCTGGTCTCAATTGTTTGTCAAAAATCCAAAAGTACTTCCAGAACTACTGACAATTTTAAGCTAAAGCTGAGCAAAAAATTGACTACTGCACTATATAGCCAAAACAACAAAATAACAATAATAATAGTAAGATTAAAAAAAGAATGACATAAAACAAAATTAGGTCAATTTGCGAACACGTCCAGTGTTGCATGAGCTAGAACTTTTTTTTTTTTTTTTCCTTTTTTTGACGTGAAACTTGGTAGGTTTATTTGGCCATGTTACCTTCATTATATTCGAGATATGCACACACACACACACACACATATATATGTCAAATCCTAATCTTCATTCTGAGGTTTATTCCCTTGCATACACTTTTGAGCTACATATATACAGTAGTGGTCATTTTATGCCTCAGGCTTTTGCAGTAAATAAGCCTGAAATATATGCGTGTATATACGATGTGTATATGTGTATGTATATAGCTATGTAAAATGTACTAAACACCCGATTTTTCAGCTTCTGAAAAAGGTTGAGGGGGGTAGTTGTGCAGGACCAATTCTTAAGGGCGCAATTAAAACTTTAAAGTACTTCTTCAGCTGTGTTAGGTGTGCTATAATGAACTCATAATAATTATATTTATAGACATATATGTTTATGTATATTTATTAGTAATCTGCTCTTCATGGAAAAATTGGAGGGAACAATTATTTTGGGAAACTTCTGCGGTAAGTTATTTTATTTACATGTCGATAAAAAGTTTTTGTTTTAACCGTTCAATTACTTTTTTAACAGTCTATTATTCATAGTTTACAACATGCAATGCAGAATTAATGTTCTGGTCATAGATTTTAATCTTTAAAAAAATTAATCCAAGAATTAAAACAATATTTTTTATCGGCAGTACAAAATATAAGGTCTGACAGTAGAAACCCTCCTTTTTTTTTTCTTTTTTTTTTTTTTGGTTATTTATCATCCCTTCAACAATTGCTCAAGCTGTTGATTTGCTCATGAATTGAAGGATTTTGGGAAGAAAAATTTTTGTCAGGCGAATTAAGCAAAAAAGTAATCACATATCAAAATGAAAACACAAATTCTTTTATTTTTTTTTTTAAATTTGATAACCAAATATATGATTAGAAAAAATAATCACCTTTCATATACCGTCATTACAAGCATATATAAAAACATATTTTTAGGTGACATCACAGTAGGTATGAAAAGCTCGTTACTTTTTTTTTTTTTTTTTTTTTTTTTAATTAATGCTTTTTCTCCAATTGAAAAGACTATAATGAAACTAAATAAATGGTAAGTTATTATTATCCTTAACCAACAACATTAATCTTTTGCACAAGATTTGACTCATTAATGCTTATCAATTAATTTCTAATTAAACTTATTTATTTGACCCACATAATTAGTGGCTCAACGCAAAAACAGCGAGTAGTACAATAAAACATGCTCATATTGATACATGAGCATGGCTATACAATTATTAATATAGAATCATATATATACATGTATAAATATATATATATATATATATATATGAGCATGCTCATGATATAATTAATTGGTTCAGGATTCTCATGGCGACCAGAAAAGGAGTCTAGATACCTGTAATATGCATAAACTATTTCCAAATGATTAACCAAAAAGCAAGTAGAACATGGAGATAATAAGGGAGTTTTCCTATTTGCCAAAAGAAATTTAAGAGACTAATGACAGAAAGAAACAAAAATAAAGGAGAGGGTAGGCATGAGTAATTTGACTCGGCTGGCCAAATGAGCTTGATGGGGTTTCCCTTAGTATGACCTTTCAATTATGAACACATGGATCTGTCCTGGATGAAGCAAAATTAGAAACAGGAAAAATAAAATAAAAAGAAAGAAAGAAAGAAAACAACAAAATCATATAATAAATCAAGAGAGCAAAGCCACATTAAATAAAAGTAAAAATATCATTTTAAATATATCATGTAATTTAGCACTTTATTAATTTAGTATCTTTTCGAAAATTCCATTTGGGTATTCTGCTATCTAACAAAAATATAATAAACCAAGAGTGAAATAATGATTATGGTCTTTTTTTCCCCCCTTGTAAAGAGCTAAAGTCCAAAAAGGAGCGATTGTCATTAATTTCTCTACTGAATGTAATTACCAAATGGGCTTCTCACACGCAAACATAAATATTATGTTTGTGCTTTACAGACGGATCCTATCCTTTGATAAAAAGTACATCATTTCAATCTCATCCAATTACCAACAATAAAAATATATGGGGTATGATCTTTGGCATTCTAAATCGAATGTTAGATTGACTGAAAATATACCTAATCACATTTAAGATCATAAAAAGAGCTATCAACACTCTAACCTTTGATCACTAATCCCACATCAATCTCTTACAATTAAATCATCACACTCAATTATAATAATTAGAATATTAATATGATAATTCATACTTATAATGTTCGTTTCTAACCGTTTCAATTTGATTCAGATCGGTCGTCCGAAAAACATAAACTTGTCGGCTATGCATTTCTCTAGTCCTATAATATACAGCAATCTCCTAATGATTATATATAGTTTTAAAAAAATTTTGGTGAAATAAAAATATTTCCGATAAAGTTTTAGGTAACTGGTATAGTAAACACACTAACATAAATGCTCCAACCCAACACCTCCACGTCGGTGCCACACAACTTATTGCTGTTTGGATGGTGACGGTTTCATAGATATCAAAAAAACAAAAAAAAAAAAAGAACCTCAAACTTCCCCTTTGCCTTGTGCTTCTTCCGTTAGCTCTCACCTTCCCCTCCTTCCCTTATAAGTGACCAAACCCCCTTTTAGTTTCTCAAGAAAATCTCTCCTTCTGTTCTTTTATTTCTCTTCTTGTACTTTCTAATTTGATTCTTTCTTTCTAATTGGTTTAAACACCATGGAGCTCAAGTTTGCCTTCACCACCCTCTTCTTTTTCTTCCTCTTTGCTTCTCCTTTCCTTTCAAGAGGTTGGTTTTTCTCTCTACTTACATCTCTTTCTCTCTATGTATATAAGCTCTCCTGTCTTGCCGGACAGGAGCGGTAGTTGTAACATTCTCTATATAAACTCTCCTGTCTTTATATATATGCACGCTTGTTTTATGATCAGTTAATAAATATTTTTGATGGGTTCTTTTTTCTTTTGAATAGGGGAATCTCACGAGGTTTATGAGATAGATTACAGAGGTCCAGAGACCCACTCATCAATTCCACCACCTGACCACTCTCATGGGAAGCCTTGGATTCACAGGGAAAGTTCTTTGGGACACCCCAATTATAATAACCCTAAATCTAAGGGCAGTAACAACATGGGAAGAAAAGTAAGTTACCTAATTTCCCATGCAAAATTTCTTTTTCTTTTAGTTGTTCTTTTTTTAACTTGGGAATGCTAATTCAACCTCTCAACCTTACGGTGGATTCAAGTATAAAATTTTGGTTAGATTGTACCTGTAATTACTTCGGCTTTTGCTACTTAAGAGAAACTCAGATTACTTTTCTTTTTATTATTCTTACAATTGGAAAGTGCAACTGTTTAGTGATCTCTTTGGGACACCAATCATTTTAGACCAAAAATGTCATAGTCAAGTAGCAGTTCCAAAAATACTGTGTCTGTTTTGTACTGAAGTAGGTCATGACTAGCACTAGGTAGGAGAGGGTTTTTTTTTTTTTTTTTTTTTTCATATTTACTGAAAAAAAAAAAAAGAATATTCAGTTTTTGTTTTTCTTTGTTCTTTTTCTTTACCTGGTTTTGCAGGAGAAAATTCGTGGATGAAGAAGTTTTTGAAGTGGGGAGTTCTGTTAGTTTTTGGTCAAAAGAGTACTACAATTTGGCTCCTCTATTTTAAATAGGATATATAATCAACATGTAGAGTTTAAGAATTGTGATTAAATATTAGCAATATTATGTCATTTTTCTTTCTCTGTCAATTCCTTGTGTAAATGAGGAGTACTCAATGTATGGTCCTATGTTTTGGAGCTTTAATTATGTGTTTTTGTAACTGTAATTATGGTTAGATTGTAGAAGACTAGCTATTAAGAATGGAACATTAATATGCGTTTTATGCCTCATGAAATCTATTGCAACAAAATAAGAAAACCATCTATAAATCATATATAACAATGCAGGAACACAGGTGACGGACTCATGTTTTATTAATTGTGAACACCGATAGTACCTTTCGAGCATTTTTTAAAACCAACGCCGTCCTCACAAAAGCAAAGAGAAATTTGTTGAACGATTCATTTCAAGTACTACTTCAAAATTAGTGTGTGGGAAAGTACTGTCATAAAAGAAAACAAGGTCTAATAATGCATGGACATAGGTAGTAATATTGAACTCATGGTATTTAACACTGATAATGTTTCCAACAACTTTTCGAAATCAATACGGTTCTCACAAAAGCAAAGAGAAATTTGTTGAACAATAACATGTCAAGTGCTACTTCAAAATTTGTGTATGGGAAATAACTTTTCATAAGAAGAGTGACATGGGAAAATATTTCCCTAAAGGAAGTGGGAACAGGCTGTGCCTAGTAAACCACACATGACACATGTAATATGCTACAAAATGAAAAGAAAAGCTAAGATTAGATTGTCACGTTTATTGCCGTGATGGCAACACATAACTGTGGGAGTGCAGATCTGTAAGGCCTCCGAGGGAACCAAAGGCCCCCAAGCCAGCCAGAGTGGGACTTATCCCCCTAACCAATATATTTATATAGAGTTCTACCCAAAAAAAAAAAAAAAAAAACAAAAAACAAAACAAAACAAAAGTATATTTATTCATAGTCTTACCCAAAAAACAAAACAAAAAAACAAAAGTATATTTATTCAGAGTCTTTTTAGAATTTGCCTAAAATTAATACGGTTTCTCTTTCTGGTATTTTCCTTAAGGCAATCAAGAGGCTATTATAAATAGGTCCTTTTAGAATTAACCAATTGGTCTTAAAGATTAATTTCATGTAAATTCCTGAATTTTTTTTCTTTCAATATTTACGATTTTCAATTTTAAAAATATTAAATTATTACCCTAATTCCAATTTGTATTACAACAATATCGGTTTGACATATAATTCAAATGAAATTTATATAACGTCGCCATATTTTTAAGTACACAGAAACGATAATTAACAAGAATTTTTAGCAACTCGAGATAAATGAATTTTCCCTTCCGAAAAAATAAAATAAAACAAACGTGATTTAAAATATGCCCTTAAGATATCGTCACATTACGAAATCTTGTGGATTTAATAATTGAATTAATGCCAAGAGTGATCCTTCGTGTGTTAAAAGGAAAATACAAATTACCATTTTGTTTTGCTTTTGTGCTCAAGTTCTTGCTTGGTTCCTATCAAAAAAAAAAAAAAAAAAAAAATTATTGCTTGGAAAGTGTGTGGTTTATGTTAATTGAAAGATTAACAAAGGGAACTATTTCTCTGCCGACTTGATGGTCAAAGATATATCTATGTATAGATATATATATATATATATATTATATACATTATATGTTATTTTCCTTAACACATGAACACCACGTCCACAGAAAACAAATATGTCATTGTCTTAGTACCTCACAAGCAACAATAGATCACATGACACAAAACGGTATATTTTCTAAGAACTTGGCAGTTGGTGAAGACCAAAAATATATATATATATATATATATATATATCCCCTGTACCTCTAAAATTCCAATAACACCGTTATTTTACCAATTGAACGATGAAAAATCATTTAATCGTCAATCAATTAGCTTAAATGACATAAATTGATCATTGAACTAAACTTTCACAGAGGATTGGAAAGAGAGAAAATCTATGTGGGAAAGGCTTAAAAAAAAAAAAAAAAAAGCCCATAAGGCCTACTTAGGTAGATCATCCATTTAATTAAACATTAATATGACAGTTGACACTAACATTAAGAAAGTATAATCCATCTTAGAGAATTGTTACACTTCCAATATTAGTGTTACTTATCCAAAATATATATCTAATACTAATAAGGATCTTATAAGGTAGAAAAACTTGAAAAAAAAAAAAAAAAAAAAGAAAAAAAAAAAGACATTAATGATGATGACAAAAAGGTAAATATAACATCAGAAATAACAATATTTATCAGAGCACAAATCTCAAACAAATATGCTGGAGATGATCTGATGTTCCTCGTCAATACGTCAACAATGAAGGCTGAAAATGAAAACCTCCAATTGCGAAAAAACGGTTCCTTAACAGAACTAGTAGAGTTTGTATGCTTTATGTTTTGGGTAAAGAAAAATGGAATGGAGATGGATAATGGATATCAAGTGGGAATAATGTCATGTCATATGGCGTGGAGTGATTGAATACGACATTATCTCATGGACTCACATTAGTGAATTTAGATTAATGATTTAAGAATGCCTAATGAAATTAAAGGTAAAACAATTTAATAACAGATCTTGAAATGAAGATCTATGCGAAATAAATAAATAAACAAATATACATATACATATATATATATATATACATACATGTACAAATGCGGGAGTGAAACTCTAGTTTTTTTTTTCCCCCTTCTTTTTTATAATAAAAAAATGTGGGACTCTATGAAGGCAAGTAGGACTAAAGATAGCGCCATTATCTGCTAAGGGTAGTTCTTTATGGACAAGCAACCTAAAAGCTAGTGAGAATCATATAAGATAGAAGGGCAAAAAAGGAAAGACAAGAGTGCATTATTAGTCCGGTAGCCTATAAGCAATTAAATAATATTTTTTATGGCAAGTGGCACCTCCATTCCGGTCTATAAAAGGCAATGATATGTTCTTGCCCAAGAGGAGGAAAAAAAAAAAAAAAAAAAAAGAGAGAGTGAACGAAGGGATAGGAAGGCAAAGAAGAGAGGGAAATAGAACAAGTATACCTATTTTACTATTACTCTTTGGTTAAATACTTAATCACCGACTTGTGTCTTGGCACGGCAAAGAACAAGTATTTACATACTTTTACCTTGTTACTTTTTCCGTATATTTTTATAGCACACCGTTTATCATTTACATTCTCGTCTTTGATGTTTGAATTAATTAATAAGTCTCTAATATTAGATTACACGTTTTATCTAACCAAATACCACTTCAGTTACTTTTATTATTGATGTTGTTATTATCATCCCTATCATCATCATTATTATCACTGTTATTATTTTACCATTACTATTACTATCATGAATATTATTATAACTATTACTACTATTCTTATTGTTGCTGCTGGTGCTGTTAATTTTTCATCCTTAGCATGTAAAAGAGATTGTAGTATATCTCAAATCTGACATAAGATCAAAAAACACAAGAGGGCCGTGAAAGTCGCAAGGGCAGAGAAGGCGGCACGGCCGTGTCACAAATGGCGTGGGCACGCTTCCTGCAGCCTGCCCAGCAGGCCGAAAAGGTGGCGCAGCCGCACCAAAGGGTGGCACATGGGCGCCCTTCCTATAGCCCGCTTAGCAGGCCAAGAGGGTGGCATGGCCACGCCACCCGCGCCACATAGGCATGCGGGCGCGCTGGCACACTCCTTGCAGCCAGCCTAGCGGGCCGAGAGAGCGGCATGGCTACGTGATTTAGGCACGCGGCCACATAAAACGTCCTGTTATGAGATGTTCTGAATGTGTCTTTTAAGTTATTTTGAACCGTTATGTCTATTAGTTGTATATCTTTATACAAAACTGATTTATTATTAATAAATGATAAATTAATTGTGATAGTTAAATAGATACTGAAAGAGATGTATTTGCAATGAAGAGGCACCTCTTAGAGAAGATTACATGGATTCACATGGTTGTAACGGTTTATGAAATGACACTTTTGTGCTTTTAAAAACTCCAGAAATTTATAAATTTCAAATCTTGTTCTGGAACATTATTATTTTTAGATATTGTGTTCAAGGGTTTGTTGTATCTTGAGGGTAATTTGCTGTTAAACTCGTTAACAAACTTTGTAGTAAGGACAAATAAAATTTTAAAATAAAATATTCTCAATACATCTTAAACCCATCTTTATTTTCGGTATTATTTGCGTCCATTGTTCTTGTTCTCTCATATTCTCCAACATAGCATTATTATCATTGATCTTTCGTTCTTGAACCTCACCACCAAGTTTCCTTTATTGTCTTGTATCTTTCTATTTTATATTATTCTTTTTTTTTTTTTCTTTATTCATATTGAACCTAATCGCTTATTTTCTTTATCTGCTGACATCATACTTAACGTTCCCATGTTGCTAATGTTATTTGCAATCTAAAGCCTCTCACCCGCATGTAAAAGTAAAATAATATGACGTCCCAAATGCAATTTGATATATATATATATATATATATATATTACTATTGTAGTATACATAAAATACCAAAGCACAAGGGGGTCCAATTAATCTTGTTGGATAATTTTTAGTATGGCCCAATCTCAATGCCCGGGTTATTCACATTAAGTGCAAAAGTCACATTGCTGAATGGATATTGAATTCGGTCTAAGGATTGGAACAATATCAAAACAACGAGAAATAGATCATTTCTATCATGACTAAAAAAATGGTAAGTACGCGAGTACGTCATCCTATTGGACTAAAACATATAGTTCGGTAACAATGTAAGCCATCTAGCCACAAAATAGTCTGATATTTTGCCTTTTATCATTATTTCGTTCCCTGCCTCCTTTGTGATTTTATTGTTACATGTTATATATATATATATATATATATAGATATGTATTCTATTGAACTAATATTTTTCCTTCACAATATCCCTGATGACTTAAACTTTAATTTGTTCATTTGATAATTTACTGCCCTTACATATAGACTTATTGATTATTGTCTTTCTTTATTTCAATCCTCCAACGTCACCCTTTTTCTTTAATCATAGAATTAATTTTCAGCCGTTATTTCTCGCAAGCAAAGGAAAAATGTAAATTGCACACCATTTGCATGACTCGGAACATCTTCTATTGAATTAATAAAACATCTAAATTAAGCAAATTAGCGAGCTACAAGATTTATCTTGCTTTGATCATTTATTTACTAATTTATTTAGTTATCTTTCTCAATACATACACTCGAAATATTTTACTCGTCAGGCACTTTTTTTTTTTTTTATTATTTGCAGCATCCAATTGTTAAAGATTTAATTATGCATTATTTAATTATCTGATTGAATTGTTCTCGCCTTAATATTTCTCACCGGCAAATTTTATCTTAATGCAAAAGTCAGTATTAATGGATTATTATATCTTTTTCTTGCTGTCATCATAGACATTTTTCCACACTCTAATATTGCATAAAATTACCATACCATCATTTTATACGATACGAAAAAATCACTGTTGACCAGCGCCTTGATTAATCTCATCTCATTGACCAGTGTCTACATCTTGCTTACATGTCATTTAATTCTCTGGTTCATCCTATTGACGGCTTACTATCTACCACTCTGAAGGTCTTATAGGCATGGTACACACATGTTCCTCCACGAACCCGGGAACACTTTATTATCATCGCATTAGTCTCCTCAAAAAATTCTGTGTCTTTCTCATTCCTGCAAACTATGTGAAACCTGTTTTCATATATAGTTCTTCCTCCTAATCTGAGTATCCAATAATCAAGAAAATGACGGAACTGATCCTCTATCCGGTTGCCAAGAACATCAAGGATGACAAGTTGGGATCGCTGCGATGAAAGAGATTGCCATGATTTGGGGGGCATCCAAAAAGAGCTTGATGAACTTGAAGACACCATTTCAACCATCAAAGCTGTGCTTCTTGATGCTGAGGAGGAGCAAGTCCACAACCACCAAGTCAGAAACTGTCTCAACAGGCTTGGAGGTGCAGTTCATGAAGCCGACGACTTGTCGGACGAGATCAACACCGAAGCTTTGCAAATTTATAATTGTCCGATCTTATTGAAGAAATGCCAAAGGTAAAGAGGCGAGGATTGGCCTAAGATTGCTCATGTCGAAATTCTGGACTTTTTTCAAGAAATATTTTTTCCTCGATGTTTTTGCAATTAAAGAGCGTCTAATTTAGCTTGACATTGTAAAGTCTAGCACAGAAATTATTCAAATGTTTTGGTCTATGCAATGGTGGTAATAAACAAAGCATAAAGAGGTTATTATACACTCCATATCTTCTTTCTTGTAAAGTTTTCATATGAAAAAAAAAAAAAAAAAAAATGTTCCTTTCAAATGTAAAATCTCGTTTCTCCAAACATAACTCCACACCCATATTATGAAATCATAAGATTTTATTTTCTTTAAATTATAGTTTAATAATCTAAACCTAGAACATGTTCATTAAGAGACAAGCAACTAAGAACTTTTCTAATTCTAGATACCTCTCTGTTCAGGCTTTGATTGGGACAGAGAGTTTTTGGAGGTTGCTGATATCGAAAATCTGGTATTCGAATTAAAGCAACGTTTATCCAATCACCGTTCACCATTTTTCTTTTACTTGTCGATGAATATGTCTCTTTACTTAGATGACTTAGATGTCTCGTATTTTTTTTTAAAATATCATAATAATCAACTAGTTCTTAAGGTACAAACATCAATACTTTTTGAAAACCAACCATTTACGTCTAGATAATTTCCAATCTAGTTTTGTAATTTGGAATCAATTTAAGAAGAAAGCAAACTTGGGCCAAACAATTTGGCTTTTTTTAAAATTGGTAAAGGATAGAAAGGAAAGGAAAAATATTTTTATATATGTTACGGTGTTTGGTATGATGAGAATTAAAGAAAATGAATGATTTTTGGACCATTACTATTTTAAAACCAAATCTATTTCATGTCAGTTTGTTTTATCTTTTTGTTTCAGTTTCGACTGATTTGAGCGGTTTAGTTAGTTAAGTGAACAATCCTGGTGGTCTCTCTCTCATCTTTTATATGTTTTCTGTCTGTTAAGTCTATAGCTTCTAGTTTTTGTTGATCAATTCAAATAAAAATTCACAAGCATTTCAAACTCTATGTTCTTTTTGGCACAAATAAAAGAGATTTTTTTGCTTACAATATTCCTATCTTCTTTGCAGACATTAAAGACTCAGGCATCTCCTATCTTATCAAAGTCCTAGAAATCACATTTGGGTCCAATAGATATGATACACAAATGGTTGATAATCCTCTAGATTATTTAGGTAAGCAAGTTAATTATGCTGGTTTATCATTGGTAATTCATCTTTCGTTTCATTGTCATCTCGTTCATTAGTTTGATGAATATTTTTATTGTTCTCTTTAAATTTGGAGATATGTGACCACAATAATGGTTATGGTGAAGAGCGACACATAGGGACAGATCTGTGTAAGGGTCAGGGGGCCACGTGCCCCCCTTAATTTTTTGAATTCTAAATTTTACCCCCATATTTTCTTAAAATTTTGAAATTTGTTCCTATTCAAAAATTTTTCTCAAATGTGCCCCCACTATCATAAGTTTTTTTTCCCCTCAAATATGTCTTATAACACTCAAACTTATCTTATATTTTTATATCATCACCAACGTTTGATTCTTCTTTTTTCCTCTTAATTTCTTTATCTACTTTTCTTTCTAATTTTTTTAAACTTTTATTAGGTTTTAAAAAATTTATTGATTTAAAATTATCAACAATTTGAATATTTATATGTGTAAGTTTTTTTTTTTTTTTTTTTTTTTTTGAGAGGAGTGTAAGTTTTTATTTATTAGTAAAAAGAATTATCTTTAAAAGGAAAAATGGTGTAGAATAAATTAAAGTGGAATTTAATTTTAAATCAAAAAATTACAAACAACAAACAGTAAATTATGAGCTAGAAACTTCTATTTATGATAACATTTGAGATAAAGTTCAAGAATAAATTTCACAATATTTTCAAAATATAAAAACAATATGTAATAGTAATTATATGGTAATAAACATGAAAAAAATTCGTTAGAATAAAAAAAATATCAAAGTTTTAATCATATAAAGTTATTAATTTTAAAAAATTTCTCCATATATGTACTCTTATTAAAAAAAGTTTATGGATCCATCATTAGCGACACACCACGATATTTCTTCTTTCCATTAGTTGTGTGAAAACGCAACACAGATACATGGTGTTTATAGCCCATCTCCTCTTTTCAAGTTTACCTTATTTTAGTTTCTACGGAATTTAATAAAATAAGATAGCAAATTATTTTTATCCATGTTTGTTTGTCCTAAAAAATAGAAAATACTTTTGTTTGTTAACTAATTAAGTTTCATATTCGTTAAGCATGCCCCCATAACAGCTTGAAAACAATAATTCTATAAAATTATATATGATTATTTTCTTATATACACATTTGCCTACATTTGTTCTCTCTCTCTCTCTCTCTCTCTCTTTTTTTTTTTTTTTTTTTTTTTTTTTTTTTTTTGAATAACTATCTATAATGATAAGGATACAAGTCGTGAAGAGCAGCAAAGTCGTAACTATCATATTTATGCACGGTTGCATCGTGGCCGTGAGCTGGTCAAGTTGGCGGTATCAAGTCTTCTGCTACGTGTCTTCTTGACTGATACAAGCTTGATGCTTAAAGAAGATTAGCAAATTAAGACGGTGGTCGATCAGGTAGCGGAGAGCAAATCATGGGAAGATCATGTAGAAGGTTTCTTTATTCAAATTCAAGCTGAAGATAAGGATTACTTCCCAGCTTAGCTGATCAAGGATTATTCTAAGCTTGGAATAAGCTCAATATTTATGACTTAAACGTATTCGTTCTTAGAATTACATAAATAGGTCACCACTGTCACTAGAAAACGCCAATTACACGTTTGTATTTTTAAGCATTCTATACACTTTTTTCTTTGATAGTGAAATTAATTCTCAACACCTAAGTTAACGTAGCTCTCATATTATTAATGAACCACTTTAAATTTTTTGTATCCGCACTTTCTTTAATTTTCTTCTTTGTTTTTACCATTCAATACTTGTGAGATCAATTAAGAGAGTTCATATTGTTTAGCTAGCTAGTGACTATCAAGCTGTGAGGCAAAACACTGAAGAGAACCCCAAACCCTTTACTAACACATCCATCATGTTGGCCGAGGGCGATGAAGACCATGCCAACCCTCAAGGACCGAGTTCTGGACGACATTAGCTGAATCCATCAACCGCGTTCTTGACGACGTCGTTTCCAGAAGGGAGGCCAAGATGGAGACTTGACTCGGGAAGACCCTGCTTGCTCAACCTCATAGTGATACTACATTATTGTTTTTCAAAGTCAAATATTAATATTGAAATAAAATTCCAAACATTATTCTCAAATTATGATAAAACAAATAAATAACGTTTTGGCCCCACAAACCATGGTGAGGTTGTGAAATGGAAAAATCTCTTATTAGGAGCACTACAATGGTGTCTAATCCAAATGTCAGTAATATTGGAATAATGAAATGGGAAAAAGATGTACCAAATCTTAGTTTACACTTGAGTACATACAATCATCCTCTTTCTAAAACATTTGCAAAATAAATAATTAAATAAAAACTGAGATTTGGTCTCGAACTGGTAACCGAAGCCGGAATCGGAACCAGAGTCGAAGAACGCGGTGAAATCGTGGCGCCGAAGCTGAAGCCCGAGAAGACTGTGAAATCGAAGCGCCGGAGTCGGAGAAGACTGAAATTGCAGCGCCGTCGGGTTCTTCCGAATCCGGTTCGCGTTGATCCCGCTATGGTTTCGGCCATCGCAATTACCGGTGATTCTCGCCCCGCCATCTGGCACCGTCATGAAGCTCTTGGCTTCTGGTCTCTCACCATCACGACTGGCTGTCTCGAGAGAGAGGCCAACGGCGGCTATTTCTGCACCTGCAAGCGACAAAACTCGACCGCGTCAAGGAACTGGTTGGGTTCTTCCGTGACGAGCCCTTCCCATCCTTGAACAAGCCCGTCACAACCAGCAGCACCGGCGCGATTGCCGGATCTGCTACGCTCCGCCACTACGTTTGAACTTGCATTGGGATTAGAAAAAGTTTTGTTTTTTTTTAATAAAAAAAAGTTTTGTAGTTAAGAAATTTTTATTTAGAACACAAGTATGCACTTTAGCTTGGGTGGTCCTTTACATTTTTGAATGTTGAATTTCATCTCCTCATTTGATATTCAAGTTTAAATTCAAAATTTTCATCTTAGTTTTTATTTTATTTAAAAAAATTTATCTTTTTCTTAAAAAAGTTTTATCTTTTCTAAAAATTTAACAAAATTAAATATTTTTAACTCAAATTAATTTTTAACTCAAACTCATTCATCAATATTCATAAAATGATAATTATGGATAATTACTCATTCATCAATAACTCAAACTAATTAAGTTTTTTAATCTAAAAATTAAAAAACTTAAAATTTTTAACTCAAACTCATTCATCAATATTCATAAAATGATAATTATGGATAGCGTCTCCCAAAGCTGGACTCTATTGCAGTTTTTCCCCCACAAACCATGAACTTTTTTTATTTTTTTTGGCTGAAAACAAACCATGAACTTGACGATCACAATTCACAATTCACAATTAAGCGGTTCCCACGTACAAAGAGACATCAAATGACGTGGCGAGATTAAAAAAAACTCCTTAAAATAGTACTTGCCACACCTGATTATAAACGCGGCATTAGCAATAACACCCGTGAAACGTGTTTGACGTGAAACCACGCGCTCTTTTACGTACCGACTAAGAGGGCGACTTGTTGACCGCGTCTCGCTCTCTCTTCTTTCTCTCTCTAACTTCGTTCTTACCGATCCCAAATTTTCTTCTCTTTCTTCTCTCTTGTCCGATTTCAATTTAGGGATTTTCTAGCTTTTCGACCGATCATGGCGATCAACAACAGCAATGAGAGCAACAGCCACGAGGAATCAAGCCCTCTGCTCAGCAATCAAGTCGAAGGAGCTGAGAGCATCGCCGAGAAGCCTCTGAAGGCCTTGCCGGCTAAGAAATCTCCGGCTGCGGAGGGTTGGACCGCTGATGGACTGCCGTTGGGGCACGGGAGCGTGGTTGGGGAGCCGATTGGGAGGACTCAGTGGGATTCTGGCCTCTTCTCTTGCCTCGGACGCAACGACGAGTTCTGTAGCAGCGATCTTGAAGTTTGTAAGTTTTTTTTCCCTTTTTTTTTTTTTTTTTTTCTGAAAGTTTGGGGCTTTTGATTTTGAAGGGATGAATTTATGATTTTTGCGCTTTTCGTTATATTTGATGTCTTTAATTTAGGTCAATTTTGGGACTTTTTAGTGTTGGAAATGTGCTTCAATTGGGATTGATTAATTGGAATTTTTGTGTGATTTTTTCAGTGAAATTTGTTTCAACTACTAAATCCATACAAACTTTGATAAATTTGTTTGATTAAGGGTGTTTTTGGTGTTTTATTTATTTAGTTATTTATGGGAAACGTGCTTCCATAGGGATTGGCTGCTAAATTTTTAATCCAAACCCAGTTATTTGGACTTGATTTACGATTATCTTTATGAATATACGTTTCAATTGATATATAATTGACTTGGAATTTGTAGCAAATGTCTTGTGTTTGATTATTTCATCCCTTTTAATTAGCAAATGCACAGAACGTGCAATTGTAGTTCTCTTACAAGGCTCCAATTGTTGGTTGAATTTGCACGGTCTGTGCAAATTCTCTTGTAAGACCCCAAAATTGTTGTCGTAAGTCTATCTCTCTTTCTTTTCTTTTTTTCTTTCCCCTAAAATTCTCTTGTAAGACCCCAAAATTGTTGTCGTAAGTCTATCTCTCTTTCGTTTCTTTTTTTCTTTCCCCTAATTTAAACATTTGTGGTGATTGTGGGTAGGTCTTCTTGGAAGCGTGGCTCCATGTGTACTGTATGGAAGCAATGTTGAGAGACTTGGATCGAGTCCTGGGACTTTTGCCAATCACTGTTTACCTTACTCTGGCCTGTATTTTCTTGGGAATTTCTTTTTTGGTGGGAACTTACTTGCTCCATGGTTTTCGTATACTAGCCGTTCTGCCATCCGCAGGAAGTTTAACCTAGAGGCAAGTTATTTCTTTTACTACCCTGAAATCTATTAAGCTTGGGTTCGGTAACTTTGCAGTTTGATTAAATTTGATGTTCCAGACTATTATGCAATTACACTTATAGGTCTACTACACTCGATTTGTTAGCAGTCTTTTTCTTGATCTGGTTCTTTATTTCTAACACAAAACATTCCGATCAAAGCTTAGTAAAACACCTTGTTCTTAACGAAGATGTGGTGAATTAGAGCCTTAAACCCAAATGCTGCTCTTTAACAACAATGGTGACAATGACAACACAAAAGCAAAAGCAAAAATCAAACAAAATCCTAATAGTGGTTCATTTGGGAATGATAGGTTCTATTTATATAATGAGTTTTGGTTATACTTGTAATTGTCAGTTTAAAAAAAGTAAAAGGTTAATTGATATTGATTTTTGTAAATATCAATCAGTGCAAGGGATCGTTTCAAGACAAATCCTATTTCCATCATCAGAAACTCATTTAGTTGATACATGTACCTTACCAATTCAACTTAGATCAAAAATATTTCAAAGAATCATCGTTAAGAAATTCGGCTTTTTACCCAAACCAAATTTTTAGAGTAGCTAACATGTATTTATCATGGGATTGTTTGTTTTTCTTGATAGAAATTGGGGTTGTTTAGCTGCCTCTATAATCTTTACGCCTTGCGGTGCTTGTAAACCCCCTGCATTACTCAACATGCTTGGTCTGTTCTGGTCGTGGGAAGATATAGTCCCAAAATCACTAAGAATGTGAGATGAACTCATGTAACGAGAACAAGCTTTCTGATGTACTTTTCATGTATGGTTTTTTGATACGAGCAGGGAAGCTGTGAAGCACTTAATAGATCATGCGGATGCTGCGGAAGCTTTGTGGAAGATGAATGGCAACGCGAACAGTGTGAGACTGCATGTGACTTTGCAACCCACATTTTCTGCCACACATGCGCCCTTTGCCAGGAAGGTCGCGAGCTTCGTCGCCGGCTGCCTCATCCAGGCTTCAATGCGCAACCAGTTTTGGTTATGATTCCTCCATCAGAGCAGTCCATGGGCCGTGATTGAGAGCATTTGCCTCGAGGTGGAAGAATTGTGGCCTTTATGTGTTATATGATACCTATAATTGTTTAGAAACTGTATTGTCTGAACTACTCGTTTCTCTTTGTTCTTCTATGTACTTGGTTTCCCATCAAAACCTAAACATGAAACTATAGACCTCTGGACATGTTGTGTTAATATACATAAATAATATAAATTGCTTGTTTATGAGAACATATAAGCTTGAGAACATGCATTTTGTCTAAGCAGTGGAACCTAAATGAAAGTATGATACTGGCAATTATCCTTTCTGTTGGTATTATTTAGACATGAAATAATAATTCAAATATAGTTTTAATGGCACATCTTTTCTCTTATCCTGTGAAAAAACTTAATCGGGATGCATTTATTTCAGTATAGGTTGGGTTTCTGCTTCTTCTTCGTTTTTAGTATTTACGAGTTTAATACGCGTACGTTGTACGGGAATGAAGAAAAAAATAAATAAAAAAACTGAATATTATATGATAAAAACAGTTGGTTAAGATAAATATTATAATTATAATTAATATAATTCTTCTCAAGATCTCTTCCAACAATGAAGATGCAAAATCAAAATGACAATAGTACTAACAATAATAAAAATGAAAACAAAAGCAAAAAGAAAAAAAATATTCTGTAGTTATACTCATTTAAAGAAAAAAAATTATACAAAAAATAAAACAGAAAAAAAAGGAACAAAAATCTTTAAACTCAAAAGAATCGGAAAAAACTAACTTTAACAAAACATTATAATAAAATAAAATATATAACTCATTTTCTTCTTTTTTTACTGTTTAAAAAAAATAAAATATTTTTTATTAGGTTATATACATGCAAAAACTAAAAAAAAAATGATTTCTAAAATATAAAACAAAACAAACAAAAAAGAAAAAAATTGCATGCAGAATCCTTAAAAAAAAGGGGGTCTTTAAAAAATAGAACAAAAGAAACAAAAAAGACACACAAAAAAATCCGAAATAAAGATAAAAAATTTAAAGTAAAAAATTGTTTAAAAAAAAAAAAAGGGCAAAGTGAGCAAAACCACAATACAACAATAGATCGAAATCTAATGTCTAAAATTTAACGTAAAAAAAAGGCAAAATAAGTGAGGACAAAACCGTCCTTCCATTGTAGATAAGCCAAAATCAGTACATAGGATAGGGACAAAATCGACAGTTTAATATAGAAAAAACAGCTACTGTGCATTACTGTAGGAAAAAAAGAACCATACAGCAAAAGTAACAAAAATTAAAAAAAAAAAAACAAAAATCACTGTTTATTAAACAGTGAAATATTACATCTTTTTACTATGGCAAACAACAAAAATTAAAAAAAAAAAAAAAACAACTGTAGTAAAGCAATAAAAATAAAAATAAAAATATTTACTGAGCAAAAAAACAAAGCAGTAAAAGTAAAAAAAAAAAAAACATAACAAAGCACCAAAAGTAAAAAAAAAAAAAAAAAAAAAAAAACAAAACAAAACAACAACAGCAAAAGTAAAAAAAAAAAAATTAATTAAATAAATACAACAACAACAAAAGTAAAAAAACAAAAAAAAAAAAAAAAAAAAGCAGCAAACGAAAAAAAAAAAAAAAATTCACTGTTCATATCACTGTAGAAGGAACAGTGAAAATCACCTTTCTTTTAGTATATTTATAATTTTATTTATTATTATTATTTTTTTTTTTTTTTGGGAAGAAATTTTAGTATTTGATATTTGCTAGTGAGTTTTAAGTTGGAATTTGGAACAGATGGGTCCCTGCCTCTAAACTCTACTATCTTATGGCCTCGAATCCTTGATTTCTAGTGAGATTACAGTTGATGTTTCGTGCCACAGCCAAGAAAAATGTTGCATGCCAGGCTCGTTTTGATATTATGGGTCATAAGATGTAAACATAAGTAAACTATATGATTCTTCCAAGCAGGATTGGGATCACTCATGACCGAGTAAAGACGGTAGTGATTTTTTATTTTTTATTTTTTTCCAATTTTTCCTTTGAAAATTTTACATTTTTATCATTTTATCCCACTAATAATTGATTATCCTTAAACAAGTCTTTTTAAAAACTTTATCCATTAATAAATGCTCTTAATAAACAGTAAACTGAGCCCGCCATAATCAAACTGCAAGGAATTTGTCCAAATAATTGACAAATAAAAAGGCAAAAATCTAAAAGAGGTCAACGACGGGATGCAAGAAAAAACCATAAAGAAACAATAAGGGCATCGTTACTCTAGTCTCTGAACACATAACGTTAAATTATGATGATGAAGTAAATTTCCGATGACTATGAAGGTGAAAAAAAAAGGAAAAGAAATAGAACAGCTCTCTTGACACCAACATGGTTAAAATCTTTCTCAACACAAACAGTCAAGATGGAGAAACTAACGGAGCTTTGTTTTCTTCATATCTACTCTCCTGGAGCCGAGACACCTTGCTTCAGCCTCTCTTTCTTCATCTTCTTCTTGGAGATTGGCTTCTTCTTTCTCGGCGGGAGAGTCTTCTGAGCGTAAGCATAGAGTATATAATTCCCGACTAGAAACATCACCAGTAGCCCAACAACAACAAGCAACACTATCAATCCCGAGTTAAATCCTTTTGCTCCAGCATTCTTGATCACATATTCCAATCAAATGACGAAAGTCAGTCACCAATTCGAGCATATTACACCGCAAAGAAGACGAAAAGCGGAAAACCCTCAAACTATTATCATCCACCTCAACGTTTTTTTTAATCCAGAGAAAAATATATTTCAGAATGTTATCACTTATCAGCACATGCTTCTTCAAACATATAAAATTTCTTTTAACATTGAGAAGATGTCATAATCTTATTTATTACCAAACTTTCATTTAAGAAAAATAAAAATTGAGGCACACGCAACAAATATGTCATAGAATTCTTGGATGTAAAAACATGTTGACTTTGGTGTCAACAGAAGTTTAATATGATGACTGAGACTAGCTAAAAAGATGCAAGTTATTCTTTTCTCTCAATTATGCTCTACTGAATGAAAAAGGCATATTGATACACGGAGCTAAAGGTGATTGCATGTATAACCGAGCGTTAAATTCACAAAAGAGTCCATCATTATTTGAAGAGATCAAATCTCCATTCCGAAGTTAAATAAAAAAATTAAAAAAATAAAAAGGCGAAAAAAACTCGGAGCTAAAGATCTTTATGTTTGACTAAACACACAAATTACTCTCAAGTAAATGTATTCTTCCTCCAATTAAATTGAACATTACAACACAACCTTTCGTTGAATTGTAATTTTTTCACCAGGAAAAAAAAAAAAAAAAAGTTTGCTTGAGAATATTACCACAAACTTTACAGCATCAATGATTTTTTTTTTTTTAAAGAAAAAGTAAGCTTTTTATAAAATCAATGAAAGTTTGCCCTAAAGAACAGATCAATCGCATAAAAGTGGACCAAACGCACCAATTCCCAATTTAATCAACAAGAACACCCAAATTAAGAACGCATACACCCAAAAGAGACATAAATTTGTGAAAATTTAGGACCAAAACGAGCTGAATTTTCCAGGAAAACCAATCCTTTCCGAGAAAATCCATTTTCTGCCCAAACGATCCAATAATCAACAACACGCATAATAATCCCCGCAGCTCATACACAGCCATTCGATTCACATCACCAAAAAAAAGAAGAAGAAAAAAACTGAAATTCAATAGATCTTCATAAATTCCAAGAACAAGAGAGAGATCTCGATATTAGAATTAAAAATTTCGCTCCTATTCGAGCAGATCTCGAAACTATAAGAGAGAGAGAGAGAGAGAAGCGTACCACGCGATCGAAGGAGGGAGGGACAGGGGAATTGTCGGAGAAGGAGAAGTCGTCTTCCATGGAAACCGTACGAACAGCACCGAAGAAAGTTCCAGAATCAAAGCAGAGAGACACGCGAAGGTTGATGAGGTTGGGGTGGGTGGGTGGTAAATAAATCGAAACTGAGAACTTAAATTTGCGTCGTCAACGACTAGGATTGTGAAGAATCTCCTTCTCCGAGTCCCAGTCACAGTGGATAATTGGGCTTGAAGTAAAAGATCCACTGACTCAATAATAGGCCCATCTTTTCAAGGGTCCATTTAATTATGAGCCTCTTTGAAATAGTCCAACTCTTTGTGGAACGAGGCCCAGCCCATGAAAAATCAAATTATAACTTGGGTGATTTGAGGGATTCCCCTCAAAAAGCACAGTCGCGGAAATTAAAATCTGTTGTCCCAGATTTTCTATCTCATTGGTTGTTCACTGAATAGGGCTATATCATATCTTCTAAATTTAAAAATTAAACCCATAAAAAAGCTAAATGCTAAAAAATTCTTGAACAAATTAATGAGTTGTCAAAACACTATTGAGGGGACGACCATTGAGACAAGAAAATAGGACAACAGATATGGACTTCGTCTCTAGGGAAAAATAAGTAAATAATAATTTTCATTAAATAATTTAAGTAAATAGCAGCTTTAAATTCAAAAAAATAGCAGGTTTTTAAAATAGTTGGAGTAAATAACAAATTTAATACATAATCATTTAATGTTTACCTAGTAAATTTGTTATATACTCTAAACTTTTAAAATCTACAGTTTATTTCAACTGTTTACTGAAAACTATTATTTATTACAATTTTTGTCTGAATTATTACTCAAACTATAATAGCTTCGGTTTGTTTGCTCTCCAATTAGATAAGTATGGATGGTAAAAAGTCAAACAAGTATCAAAAGAGGGCAAAAAAACATAGAGGGATGATATATGAAGATTACAACTTTATCATAATTAAATAAGATTAGAAATTTGAAAATATCGATTAGATTTCTTCAAAATATGTAAGTTTGATCAGCATCATAAAAATTGCAATTTCATGATATATACTGAAATGATGGAGATAATTAACGAATAGAAGCATTAAGATGGTAATACTGCGATAATTTAATAAGATTATAATATTTAAAATGGTTTCAATATTGGTATATGACATACAAACGTAGTCATCTACAAAAAGGACAAATCAAGTACCACGTACAATTAGTTTTTAACAGACAATGCATGATCTAAATATTTTTGAAAAAATAAACAAACTATAAAATAGGGGGCTTGAAATATTAAATTTACTTCTATTTATTTTAAATTGTAAAACATTTTTTATTTACTTTATTTTTATTCTCATGGTCAGCCCTTCTTTTGTAGTTTGATGTTCAATATTTCTCTGAGCACTCACCAAATGATTATATTTTACATGTATTTTTCAAAGTCAGTTAAGTGCCTTGATTTACTTGGGGGTTGTTTGTTTTGGGCAACACAATACAAGAAGGTGATATAACGTGGGAAAAAAAAGGTTGATATGTTTTTATACAAAAAGTGAAAATGATGTCCAATTATGAGGCTTTCATAATGACACAGATATATATATATATATATATACATACCCACACACACACATATATATGTATATATGATATGGTGTTTGAAAGGGAAAATGAGGCTGTCTTCCAAAATAACTGAAGTAGACAAACTGACAGGAGACAGCTCCATGAGTTGTTACGACTTTGCCACAAAGATAATATGAGTTAAATGTCTTTACCGGATGCCAGCTTTTTTCTTCTGGACTGATTTTGGGATTTCAATTATGTGTTTATTTTACTCGTGATCTAGTAATAATAGTGTGCGACCTTTTTTCTTTTTCCTTTTTTTTTTTTTTTTTGGCTTTATAATTGTGATTGTGTCATGAACTTTATAGGTGAGTTTAGGTTGGATTTGGAAAGTGGGTTAATACCAAACTCTAGAAAAAATAAAAACCAAAAGTTAATATATATAGCAGAATACTAATTAACTTTCTTGAAAAGGTTTAATTTTCAGCTTAATGAAAGTTAACTCTCCCCCCCCCCCCCCGGATAAAGTTTAAAAGATCTAACATAATACTGCTCCTTTTAGAATTTGAAATTTCACATTCTACTTTATTGAGATCCTTTTCACTTTTTCAGTGGTAGCTTTTATGTCAAAGTAAATTAAAAACCTTAGAATTTGAAATTTCACATTCTACTTTATTGAGATCCTTTTCACTTTTTCAGTGGTAGCTTTTATGTCTAAGTAAATTAAAAACCTCGTCGGAATTGGGATAGCCGGCATTAGCATATCCTCCTCTGAACATTATCAGATCGATTATCTCAAACGTTGATAGAAGTGCTCATTGAATATTTTAATTGCTGACTCTAATTTTTGACGATGAGTGTATTATTTCTACTTTATCAAATATGTTAGCATTCAGAATATGGATGGATGTGATCCTAAACATCAAATATTAAACTAATAAAAACTAATATTGATTTGTAAGACCCATGAAAAGAATCATCTGGTGTTCGAATTGGAGTTTTTGGAGATGTAGTTTTTCAGATCTTTAGATAAGAGTTTTAGAAATATGTGTTTCGTTAAAAAAAAACTATATAGAGTAAAATAGTAAAAAAAAAAAAACTTAAAATATGTTTGAAAAAAATATCAATATAGATAATATTTTATTTCTCTCAAAATTCTATCTATTTAAAAAAAATTATCTCATTTAAATTTAGAATATTAAAATTATGAACTTTTAATTAAGGTTTAAATTGTTGTAAGCATTAAAAAATATGAATAATAAAAAATAATTTTCAATAGAAAAATGTTCTACCATTACATCACCACACACGGTTGAGGTCACTTTTGTAAACTTGTTATAGTAGTAGACTATATAGTGTCCCACTGGCCATGTCTTTATCTTCATTATTAATCATGTCAGTGAAGCAGTAACCAAACAATAGTCTTTCAATAAGGTCCCCAAAAAATAAATTCCCATTGTCAGAAGTTTGGTAACCGGATCAACCTAGCTTCTGTCCAAATTGAATGATAGTGATATTACTTCCCATTTCATTTGTAGGAATCAATCCGAACTTCCTAATGATCCGAATAAATATATATTGAAAGGATCTTGTATCCGATACTGAATATCATCCGATATTTATAATTTTTTCTTTAAAAACTTGTAATTGATGAGATATAATTTTTATTTAAAATCTTGTAATATATTAATTTTTTATTTAAAATCTTGTCACATTATATATTTGAGAAATATTATATTAGAATCATCTGATTAGTTATACAAATACGGTATAAAAAGGCTGTCGGAAAACCGTCGCTCTCAATATACACACACATAAAACAAAACAATTATGCCATAGATCTTTGATGATATTAACTGTTCTTAACCACTTTTATTTATGTGGGTAATATTATTATTACATGCAATCACCTTTTTTAATTACATTGGTAAAAAGTGTACAAGTTGGAAACAATAAAATAACACATAACGGTCACTTTTCACGTGCTGATGTTAGGAAGCAAACCGTGTTGTTTAGGTCATCTTGGAGATGACGATGGATTCTCTCTTAGCTTGCATTACTTTGTCTTCAAGTTTTCTCCCGAAATAAATTATTATGAAGTTCACGCAATCATGTTGCAGATCAGCAGACCATTTCAACGCGTCCATGCATGCATGAACACCCTTTTTTTTTTTTTTTTCCCTTTTTGTTTTTGAATTTTTGAATCACACTTAAATAGAAACAAATTTGAAATTAATGTAATATCACCAACTTATCCAACAAAGTTTAAAAACAATATCAGACCAATTAATTGAATCAGTAACTCCAATTTATATACATGTTTTTCAAGTTTAAGACGTAGAGATTGCTTAAAAGAAACAATATTATTATTATTATTATTATTATTATTATTGCTATGTATGAAAGAAGAAAAGAAATCAATTGAAAGAAGATACAAGTAAAGTAATAAAAATTAACAAAATATTAAGATATTTGGGAATTTCCTGCGATCTGGAAACCTTAACGCACTCATCAATGTTATCTTTTTTTTTTTTTTTTCTTGGGTTCATCTTTTTGTTTGCAGCAAATAAATTACAAACCGATTTTCCATGAAAAACTAATTAATTACTAGTAGTAGGGAATTACAGGGGGTGGAGGAGACGCGTACGACACACCGACAACCGGCGGAAGTGGCGTGTAGTCGTATGGCGGCGGAGATTGTGAAGGAGTGGGTTGGTGCCAATGCTCTTGTGATTGTGGTGGTGGCGGAGGTGATGATGAGGGAACTGGGTTTTCATGCTCGCATGGCGGCGGCGGCGGAGGAGGCGGTGGTGGTGGTGGTGGTGGTGGTGGTACGGGTGTTTCACAACCGGCTGGCGGCGGAGAAGGCGGTGGAAGTGTTGGCTCACTGGATGGAGGAGGTGAAGAGTGCTGAGGTGGCGGCGGAGATGGCGGAGGTGGAGCCTTGTAGTGATGCTCGTGATGAGTTGGCGGTGGCGGAGATGGTGATGGCGGTGGTGGAGCATTGTAGTAATGCTGTTGATGTGTCGGAGGAGGCGGGGCATTGTAGTGTTCATGAACTGGCGGGGGCGGAGAAGGTGGTGGTGGAGCTTTGTAGGAAGGCTCATTGTGTGACGGAGGTGGCGGGGCTTTGGAGTAGTGTTCGTAGGTTGGCGTTGGAGGCGGAGATCCGGTGTAATGGTGTTGAGGTGGCGGCGGCGGAGAAGGAGAGTGAGGAGTGTAACTAGGCGTAGTTGAAGGCGGTGGAGATTGCCAATAATGTTCGTGGCTTGGCGGCGGAGGCGGCGGCGGAGAAGTGTAACCATGAGTTGGTGGTGGTGGTGGAGGACTGTGGTAGTGGTAACCTGGAATAACCGCATGTTGTGGTGGTGGCGGTGGTGGTGAAGAAGGATAATGGTTAGTGGGCGGAGACGTCGTTGGTGGCGGCGTATATTGCTGCTTCGGCTGCGGCGGCGGAAGATGCGTGCTCGGCGAGACTTTTTTTGTTGGTGGCGGCGGTGAATGGTAAGACAATGTAGGAGGTGGCGAAGCTTGCGGCGGCGCCGGTGAGGGAACAACCGGAACCGGCGGCGGAGATCTTTTCTATTGGAAGGCGAAGACTGAGAACTCGGCGGAGGTGGGGTGGGAGCCACAAATGGCCTAGGCGACTGAGCCGGTCTAGGAGACGGCGGTTGCGGGGTCGGCCTCGGCCTCCTCGGCGCGACAGGTCTAGGAGCTCGGCCGCCGCCGCCACCACCGGCGTCACATTCAAACTTACTACAATCCACCGGACGAGCAGCATCAGAAAGACATTGCCTCTTCGATCTCTGATCCGACTTCCCGGCAATACAATTCTTCCTTCCGTTGAACACCGTTCTCCCTCCGGCTGCCGCGCACGACGGAGCCTCTCCGGTGAAGTAGTTAAACGAGTACGTAAAGTTCTGCAAACTGGGCAGCTGACAAATCGTCGACGGAATAACACCCGTAAACTTGTTGTGCGCCACATCAAGCTGCTCCAAACTCTTCATGTTCCCGATCTCCGCCGGCAACGAGCCCTGAAGATTATTGAAACTGACGTCAAACACCGTCAAGTTCTTCAAAAGCCCGATCTGCGGAGGCAAACAGCCGGTGAGATTGTCGTTCAACAGAATGATCTCGTTGAGAGTCTTCGCCATCTTTCCGATACTCCCGGGAATACAACCTCCGAGGTTGTTGTTAGCAAACACCAGAACAGAAACAGGGGAGTTTCCAAGATTCTTGGGGATTCCGAACCGGAACCTGTTGTCGTTCAAGAAAATGGCGTCGAGGTCTTTGTCGAAGAGCTTCAAAGGAACAGAGCCTTCGAACTCGTTGAACCGGAGGTCGAGGTATTTCAGAGACGGGAGAGACAGTACGACCTTAGGGAACTTTCCGACGAAGCGGTTGTTGCTGATGTCGAGCTCGTGGAGGAGCTTCATCTTGCGGAAACTCGCCGGAACGACGCCGCAGAACCGGTTGGAGTTGAGGTGGAACAGAGCGAGGTCGGAGAGGAAACCGAGCTCCGGCGGGAGGTATCCGGCGATGTCAGCATGGTTGAGGTCGATTCCGGCGACGACTCGGATCTTGGGGTTGGCCGGAGAGAAGGAGCAGTAGACGCCGGTGTAGGAGCAGACGTCGGAGCCGTTCCAGTTGGCGGTGAAGTTTAATGGGTCGGAGAAGATTGCCTGCTTCCAGGCCTGGAAAGCGATGTAGGCGCTTCGGAGCCTGGTGTTCTCGAACTTCAGGCTCGGATCTACTTTTACGACATCATTGTCATCATCATTTTCTTGTGCGGAGCAGATCTGGGGAAGGAGAGTTGTGGCGGCGGTGGCGACGATCAGGAAGAGGAGGATCAGTGATGAAGGTCGAGACATGATCAAGATTGAAGACAATATCACATGAAGAAGATGAAAAAAATAATGTTCTAAGACGGTGTTCAGGAGAGTGTCATGAGAGACAAAGAGGAGAGAGAGAGAGAGGTTTTTTTTCTCTTTTGTTTTTTTGGGCAAATAGCACTGTCCCCTAGGGGAACTTTTGGACAGAGTGCCGTACTCATCACCACATGCTCATATTTATATTAAAATCTGATTACTAAATTACTATTGGGTGTTTCGAAGTTTGATGATCTTTTTTTTAGTATTTTATTTTTCGGCTATTTCGTAAGGACACCCTAAATTATTTAAATTTGATAATTTAATCTCAAACTTTTTTTTTTAATAATTAACCTTTTGAATTTATGATTTTTGACACTATCAGTTTTCTTATTCAAATTTATTAAGTGGGTGTTTGGTATTTGAGTTTGAATTAAGATTTTTAAATTTTAATAGTAAATTTTGTTGACTTTTCAGAAAAGATAAAAAAATTTCAGAAAAAGATAAATTTTTTCAGAAAAAGATAAAAAAAAATACAGTTTAACTTGAGTTAAACCGGTATGTCAAACACCCCCTAAGATTCATATGATTTTTGCACATAACTTGCTTATTATAGTTTAAAATGGATATCGTTGATCGTTTTTATTTAATTTCAATAAAAATTTTCTTTTTAAAATTTAGATTCAAATTTGATTTATAAATAAATTAGGTTCAAGTTTTCAAAAAAAATTATATTGAAATTAAGTAAAAGTATTAATAATGCCCTTCTTAGGTTATAATGTATGTCATGTGTAAAAAAAAAAAAAAAAGGCCGTCTAAATTTTAGCAAATTTGAATAAGAAAGAATGATAAGGTCAAAATTATAAATTTAAGAGATTGATTGTTAAGAATAAATTTTTGGGATTAAATTCCAAAAAATTCAGGTGTGTTGTATATATCAAAAAGCCTTAAAGGGGTTTTTTCACCTATAATTTGAATGATTTTATGCGTCAAAGTGTCAACAGTTGGTATTTTGGTATGGTGTGGAGAGATAATAATGGGGGTTTTTTGAATTGAAATGAGCAAAGTGGCCCGCACAGTAGTGGGGCCCCTTTGAGAAATTAATGTCGTTTTTTGAGGTGTAAAATAAAAATAAAAAAAAAGTGAAGACATGCTAGCACGTCTAGAGCTGGAAGGTGAGGGAGTTTAGGAAAGAGAAGAAGTGGAGATCAATCAAGTTCAAGCTATTAGGGGTGGACAAAGTCATACAAAAAGGAGAATCCCAATTTGTAAAGAAAACTAAAAAAAAAGAAAAAGAAAAAGAAAAAATTAAAATGAAGAGTGTTTGACTTACACAGGACGTGGCAGCCAGCATCTTTATGATGTTTGCTCCACCGACTCCAAACTCTTACTCGGTTTACTCCCACTGGGACAGCTAAGGACTATTGCTTTTTTTTTTTTTCTTATTTCTTTTTTCCTTTTTGAAAACAAACATACAAACCCACCTGGCAAAAATTTTATTTTTCTGTACTTAAATTAAAAAAAAAAAAGATTGAAATCTTATGCCTATGATTATTGGCAAATTGTCCTTTGATTAATGACAAATTGTCATGTTGGGGCAATGCATATGAGATTTTTGGACTGATATATTTGAATTAGATTATTGTGTTTCCTAGTTAATAATTTTGATACAGACAAGATTCTCACCCAAAGATTATGCAGATTGAAACAAACGTCTATGTGCGTATAAATGTACGTACCTGGTGCTTCACCATGTCGATGGAAAGTGTTGCTTGGTTCAGCATTTTCAATAATGCAATTAGGTGAGTAAAGCAGAAATGAAATGTCACATTAGTCATCGATATTTCATGATTCAAATCCTTTTCTCGTATAATATTTTATCTCACCCAAAAAAAAATTTAAAAAATTTAAAAATTATTTCCAAACCCTTTATCTAAACACATTTTAAAACATAACAAAACAAACATAACTAAATTCTAAATAATCTTGGGATCTATTTGGATAAATGATTCATAATTTTTTTTTTTTTAGTTCAAAACACTATAACAAAAAAAAAAAGATTTAAATAAAAATAATAATAAATAGATTTGAACATTTTACAAAAACATACTCTTAACGTATGACCGGTCATGTTCATGTTTTGAGTGTTCGTATCCTATCTACCTTGATTTCAATGACTTCCGTGGATCACTTATAACAATAAAATGGATAGACTCATCGACCTAATGTAAATTCTTTATAATCTTTTTGATTAAACACAATCTTAATAATCCCTAGATTTATACGCCGAAAACCATACCCTTATTTTGGTGTATCGTGCTTCATGATCATATGTACGTTTAAATGAAAAAAGTAATAGTGTAAGTAGGTGAACGACTCAACGGATAAAAAAGAAGTTTGCGATCTTATGTCACAGATTCAAAAATCTAAAAATATTCCTCTAAATTAACGAAGAAAATGAACGAAATAGAAATGAAGTAATGCCACATAGAAGTTATGGATATCATGACACATCATATTAGTAGCATTACTTGATAAACAACGTGAGCAAAAGCAAAGTGTTACTGCCCTATATATATATATATTATATATGTATATACATATCGGATTCAGGCCATGTAATTAGGCATTCACGAGAAAGAAACTGAAAGCATGAGCAATGTCTAGGCGCACTGAGCCTATATAGCACTAGGAGATCATGAATGCAAAGATAATGCATTATTAAAGCCTATGCACTTTCTTTTCTGCATGCAATTAGACAGACAGGGACCAGAATGCAGTACATTCAGTCAAATACTCTGCTCATATCTCGGCCTTTCACTAATATTATCATGACAGATTTATTTGGACCATATGGGCCAGATATCAATGCTTCATTTGGATGATTCTTGCCGACACTTTCACCATTTGGGCCTCTATATATGCTGGTCTAGGTCCATCTGGCCCAAAGAGAATGTCAATTGGGTTAGGGGCTTTGCAATTTTCCAAAGTAGGCCTGAAGGAGCCCAAATTGTAGGTCCATTAAATGGGCCTACAGCGGGCTACAAGAGTCCAAAATGTCATGTAGGGAAAGTTATCGAAACAGTCTCTCAAATAGACATGTTTAAGTTTTTTATCATATTGTTATGATGTTTTAGCATCTGTACTTATAAGAAAACTAAACAATTATAGCTAGGGTAATAATTTAGAGATTTCCTTTGATCGGTAAACATATTGTTTTGATGTATTCTTATGGGCCTTCTAGCCCAAAGAGATTAACAATTGGGTATAGGCTTTTTGAGTTGCTCTTGCCATAATGGGCCTGAGTGAGCCCAAATTGTTTGTAGGTCCACTAAATGGGCCTAGAAGGGTCCAAAATATCAAGTAGAACTATGTGCCTTGAAAAGAAGGGTCCATGACATGTAAATACCAAAACAGCCACTCAATTATAGGTGTTCATCTTGCTAGGATTTTCAACACTCTATATTTGTCAATTAGATACAAGAAAACTAAACTATTATAACATGGACAAATATATCATTTTCGAGTGGCAATCTTACAAATCACTGTATCGACATGGTCCATTAGGCCTAAAGAGAATAACAATTGGGTTAGAAGCTTTGAGTTGGTCTATCCAAATGGACCTGACTGAGCCCAAATTTTTGTAGGTCCTCTAATGGGCCGAGAACGGCGTCGTAAAATGTCAAGTACAAAGATGGCCCTTGAAAAGAAAGGCCTATGATATATAGCTATAAGTACAGTCCTTATCCAGATACTTCAGACCGGAATGCAACAATGTCAATTTCTACCTTGGATAAACAAGAGGACCCATTAAACAATGTACCTGGATAAAAACGACATAGAAAGAGGACCCATTAAACAAGAGGTCAGCATCAATCGGTTAAGAATGCTCAATCTTGCTTGGTGCCTAATCAATTCTCATGGTTTTTTCATGCAAAGTCAATAATGTGAGTGATGAGGTCTTTTTTTTTTTTTTCTCTCTCTCTCTTATATATTTCAAAATAAAAAATAAAAAAACGTCCAAAACAACTATTTACTTTGCTTATTTTCGTACCATATATTGTAAGTGCCATGTTGGGTAATTGCGTTTGCAATTTTGGACTGTCATATGTCAACCACTTTGTTTGTTTACTACTCAAAACGTTAACTTCAATGCAGAAAAGAATCTTAGCCAAACATGGGTTCTGAAAAAGGTATAATATATGGTACCTAAAAGTTTGGGCTTTATCAAATGAGTAGAGTATAAATAAACATATGTGGAAGATGCCAAATTACTCAATGAAACTCGCCAAACAAAAAAATGTCGGTGGTTGCAACATTGATTTAAAAGAAGAGAATTTATGTGCTAGGGTTGGAAATACCAGTCAAAATATTTTACAAGAAGAATATAGTTTTTAACCGTCTAATCACGTTTAGAATTAGATCATATTAAATAAGATAAAACAATCTAACATGATTTGATAAAACTTAACAATTAAAAATTGTGATTGATCTATAATCTTTTAAATTCCGTTTTGATCACTATTTTTAAGATTGCTTTTAGACATTATCTAAAAAGTTTTTTACAGTATTTTTTTTTATAAAATTGTAATTGCTGTTGGAATTTACCTATGATCTAAATGGGGTTTAGTCATTAACATGAAAATCAAATTTTGGGTGTTTAATTGTAGCATAGTGAGGCATGTTGGACACGTTTAGAATGGGAATAAAGAAAGCATTTCATGTGCAAAGAGAAAGGAGACACTAGGGACCCAATCCAATGAGTGAAAATATCACAGGCAAGAAGTTGAGAAACCAGGCAGACAGCTTTGAGCTGGATTTGGGCCATATTAGCTCCACATAAAGGAGTTTGAGCCTCTTTGCAATTGAATCCTAGTAATAAAAGTTGAGAATATACATATGTTATATATATATATATATATATTTATAGCTTATGTATATCTAGATAAGGTTAAAGGATATTATAAGATTCCTTATTGTATTTGGGGATAAAACTTTTGAAAAATTCTATGATATAAAAGATAGTTGTAAAAATTTAAAATGTGTTTGGAAAAAAATACAAAATAGATATTGTCTTATTCGTCTCATTGATACAAGTATTTTGATATAAAAATCATCTTATTTCGACTTAAAATGAGAAAGTTATGAATTTTTAAAGTTTAAATTTTTTGAAAATAAAATAAAAGGAAAATTTGATATAAAATAAGATTTTAAAATTTAAACAGTAAAATACAATCTGAAATTGGTATCCCAAACACGCCTTAGTCACCAAATTAGCTTGTCATAACAACGTGAAACAGAGTGTAATTTCTGGACAAAACAATTGACAATGACATGGACCAAGTGGCAGGGAAACTAATCAAATTGACTATAAACAATAGCCGTTGCTGGTCACAGAAATAAAAAAAAAAAATTATATTGATATAATTAAATTGAAATCATTATCGTTTTGACTACACGTGCCAAGACTCTCACGTGGATGCTAACAATAGGATTGCCTTGCTGGTCTTCTATATATCTACCAATAAACTTGTTTGCATGCGAAGGAGAATTTTACCAAGAAAACTTGTCTATGGTGGTAGAACATGAAAATAAGTTTACAATCATATTATCGCACAAATCATATCGTTGCCAAGATTAATATTATAGTCTAGAAATTTTACCTTATGTCTCCTTTTTTTTTTTTTTTTCTATCATAATAATTATTATTTTAGTTATTAGATCAATTTTTTGACGATCTGATCTATATTTAAGAGGAATTATATGTTATATGTTACAAATTTTATCGTAAATATTCATAATTTTTAACATAAACACTCATAAATCAAACATTAAAATTTAATCAAATATTTAAAGACAGTTCCAATTGATAATAAAAAAGGACAGATCTAACCATGTCTTAATGATTTGGAATCATTTCCTAACCATAGAATACCTTACAATAAAGTTCTTCATGAAATTGTAAATGCTTTTGGTCCACTTTTTATTCAATAAATTACTGAAAAAAGTTGTCTGCTTGGGAATAAATACAGCCACAAGCTTTGAGATGGAAACAAAAGATCGTGCTAAGATGGAATAGGTAAAAAATCTTTTGAATATATTGCCAACAATAGCTAAACAAATTGATTGCTGATAAACACATGCTGTTGGCAGAGATTTTTCAATGTAAATGCGGATGAAGACTAATCAAAACCCGACTTGATTATCATTAGAGAAAAAAACAGACAAAGAAAAAGGACTAATAATGAATAATTCGAAGTAACACAAAACTAAGTATATGTTGGATCCACATAAAAAGGTCCAATAAAAAATCACCAAATATGGTGACTTAAGAATAATGAATTATCGTGATGAATCAGTGATTAAAGGTTTAAATGATGAGTAATCCTCTTAAGAATCTTAAATGTTATACTTCCAACCTAATATTGATAGAGAATGTCTAAGATCACACCTCCAAATATCCTTACCGTTAGTATACGAAGGAGATGGCTCACTCATAAGATTTTCAGAGAACATTATTCTCAAAGAACCTCTTTAATAACGCTTAAAAAATTATGATAACACTAGTTTCTCGGACTTGTTTTAGCCCAAAAAAAAAAAAGTCCAATAATAAATACGCATACCTTTTATGCCACTTACCAATTCTCTACTCAAAGTCTCAAACTCTCAAAAAAAAAGTGTGCTTTTGAAAAATTTGAGATTACTTGTGAAAGCAACCACCCACCGACGTCTCCACTTATATATATATATATATATATATATATATATATATATATAACCATCCAAATCCCACTTCTAGAAAATGTGTCCACTTGATTCTTTTCCCTTCCCACCACTTTGAGGAGCCACTCTAATTTGTACAAACGACAATAAAATTAATAATGAATATATAAATATGACAATTTAAAAAAAAAAAAAAAAAAAGGTAAAGAATTAGCCAATTGGCTCTAATCCCTCATATTACATGTCAATTTGACTCAATTATTGTGTTGTTACGAACAAAACATATAGATATAAAACTAAACACTATAGGAGTTACTAATTATAACAAAAATATGTAAAGATCATTTCATCAACGGCTGTGATTTGAACTCAAGAGTCTCAGACTATATCCCCACCGTCGAAGCTCTTCTCCGAGGAAGAAGTGGAAATTGTGATCATAGCATTACAATCAGAAACGCTATCTTGCAAGCTCATCAAAAGGTCAGAAGTACTAAAAGTGGTGGAAGGCTTGGCTCTAGGCACCATAGGGACCTCAGCCTCACCATTTAGCATCTGGACCACCCCCCGCATTGCGGGCCGGGCCAACGGGTCGGGGTGCGAGCAGGCCAGCCCGACAAGCAAAATCCGCCGCATTTCCGCCTCGTCGAACTCTCCGCCGAGCCTGGCGTCCGCCACCGCCATCAGCTGGCCTTCGCGGTGCAGCCCCCAAACCCACTCCACCAAATTGCTACACGCGCCTCCCCCAATTTTCCCATTGTTGTTATTGGCGTCCCTCTCAATTGGCCTCCTCCCACTAGCCACTTCCAAAACCACTGCCCCGTAACTAAACACGTCACTCTTCTCCGAGGCTCTTCCGGTCAAGAGATACTCCGGGGCCAAGTACCCCATTGTACCCGCCGCCGCTGTGGCGTCGGGCGACTTGTCATGCTCGACCTGCCGTGCCAATCCGAAATCGCCTAATCGGGCATTGAACCCCTCATCCAACATTATGTTACTAGTCTTCACATCCCTGTGGATCACCTGATTTTCGCATTCTTGATGCAAATACGCCAATGCCGAAGCCACTCCCAATAGAATTTTCCTCCGATGTGGCCACGGCAACGGCGTCCTCGCCTCGAATAGCGCCTTGTCGAGGCTGCCATTGGGCATCAAGTCATACACCAATAGAATTTCCCCTTTCTCGTGGCACCAGCCTTGTAGGCGGACCAGGTTCCGGTGCCGGAGTGTTCCGATTATCGATAACTCCGATAAAAACTCATCATTCCCCTGGCCACTATGGCTACACCTCTTCACTGCGATAATGTCGCCGGTGTCGGGCAAAATTCCCTTATACACCGTCCCGAAAGCGCCATGGCCGATCACTCTATTGGCATTGAAGCATTGGTGGCTTGTTTGAGCTGCTTGTAACTGAATTCCTTCGGCATTTTGATGATCTCCGATGCGAAAGAATCGGACTTGTTGCTGTTAACTCTCTTAGTCTTTTCGAGTAGAACCAAATTAGACCACCGGCGAAGAGTGCGAAAACAAACGCACCGGCAGTAGCCACTCCGGCGACGGCGCCGGGACCTTGTTTGCAGAGCTGGTTGTGGCAGGACGAGGACTTACTGTCCTTCTGTGTTGTCGACGACGCCGAATTAGACTCCGACGGTGCTAAAGACGGCGGCGGCGACTTCGCCTCATTCGCGGAACTCGCCGACGGGTTCATCAAAGTAGTCGTTGGCGGCGGCGGCGGCGGCGACGACGACGGCGGCGAAGAACCAGAATTAGGAGAAGTCGAGGAGTCGAACGACGAAGTAAAGCTCCACCATTCGACGCTGTGAATCTCGGTGCTTCCCTGGGTCGACCCGGAGAATCCGACGTACATGAAGTCATTGACGAACTGGTCGAGATCGAGAGGGAAAGAGAGAATCGGGTCTTCGGGTTTGAGATTGGAGTACGAGACCGAGACGTTGAAGATCCGGGTCGACCCGTCGTAGTCGATCCAGGCGTTGACCAAGTCGCCGCTCTTAAGCTCAACTCCGACGGCTCCCAAGTCTCCGACCTGCGACGAGACGACGCTGTTCAGATCCACGCCGACGTGGTTCCCATTAATGTCCTCGAACTCGACGTCCATGAGGGTGTCGAACTCGACGGCCAGGAACCCCGCGGCCTCGGAGAGGCCGAGGAGGCCGCCGGCGGGTCCAAGCCTGTCGGTGTCAGGGGAGAGGAGGAAGGCGAGGCCGCCGCCGATGGAGGAAGGGTTGAGATTGGTGACGGAGAAGGAGAAGAATGTGGAGAACGTGGCCGGAGAGCTGTTCCCGGGGGATCGGAACCGGACGGGTTTGGAGTAGAGAGCTCTGCCGGCTCCGGAGTTCGGGACGGGAGGGTCGCGCGTGAGACGCACGCTTCCGTTGTTCAGGTGGGCGTCGCCGAGGAGCTTCAGGTTACTTAGTGTCAACGTGCCGAAGTCGAACTCCGTCTTGGCGGCGCCGTCGCCAGCGGTGGCGGCCGAGCCAGTAATCACAGAACTGAAGAATACCCAGAAGAAGAAGAAGTGGATTGCGAGTTCAGACATTGTTTGTTTGTAACTGTCTGGGTAACTAACTGACAGCCATTGATATTTCGGGAGGTTGAAGAAGGTTGAAGATTGAGAGTCACGGGTTTAGAGAGAGCAAGAAGTAGAGAGAGAGAGATGAGAACGTGGATCGAGAAGTGTATTCTTTGCCTAAAAAAAGGGTGAAAATCGAGAGAGAAAGCAAACAAAACGAAGGAATACTTAGCTTAAGAGAGAAGGGAGTGGTATGGTTTGGTGGAATGGTAGTATGGTAGAGATGGATTAGATTAGAGAATCCAAGGAGAGACGAAGCTGACAGGTGGATTGAGAAGCCGACACGTGTACTCTTGTAACGGTTATTTTTTCGGTGATTATAAAGTTGTCTTTTTTTCTTTTCTTTTCTTTTTTTTTTGGGCCCTCTCGTTTTGGGAGTTCACCCCATTTCCTGTGGATCTCTTCTAGCTAGAACGTGTATGTGTCACGTACCAGTCGGCATAAAAGTTACCTCTTTTTATTTTTTTTATTTTTAATATGATATGATATGATATTAAAATCAAAATAATGTTCCTTAAAAAATTAAATAATGCTGAAGACATGTATTATAATCTTAGTATGTTTGGTGTAAGAGTTCAAACACTACAATTATCCGACCTCGATGCACGTCTCAAAATCCGACCACAACCTACGTCTCGAAATCCGATCCCCGTCCCGAAATTTGACCCTCCCTTAACCTCGAAACCTTACCTCGACAACCATTCTGAAACCCAACCCCAATCGTTCCAAAACTCGACCTCGACCCCGAACACGAAACCCAATCCCGACCCCAAAACCTGACCCCGACCCCCGTCCTGAATCTAGACCCCGACCCCAACCCCGATCCCTGTCCCGAATGTTGACCTTAACCCGACCCCAAAACCCGACCCCCTCCTCAAAATGCGACCCCAACCCCTACGCTGACCCCAAAACCTGACCCCGACCCTTGTCCCAAAACCCGATCCCGATTCCTGTTTCGAAACCCAACTCCGGTCCTAGGGTCATAACATAAATTTTATATTTTGAAAGCTCAATTCTTAATACAATACAATACGATGAAAAACAAACAACGTATTTTGTTGTATATTATTGTAATGCAATGCTAAATCAACATCGTATGGTATATTAACAAAATAATATAATATAATACAATACAATACAACGTGCCAAATATGTCCTAAAATATAAGTTGTCAATTTTTTAATTAATTATTGATATGTTTGTGAAAATTTATCAGATCAATTTAAATTTAAATTTAAACCTATAAAAAAATATGATAACTCACCATTACATAAAAGTAAATGTAAAAGTTAAGACTACATCCTTAACACTATTCAAAACATTAAAAAAGATTTTTAATGGGGAAAAGAAAAGATATTATTTCTTTGTTTTTAATGTATAAGGTTTTCATTTATCAAAGAAAATGAAAATACTCTTATCTTTCAAACCTTTGAAGTTCTACCCCATCCGTTGGACTACCTCAACAAAGTCGATTAATAGGTTGTTCCACATTTAAATTTAATATTCATAACTATATTAATGGGCTTCTACAGGATAAGAGATGCACTAAATCATGTTGTCGAGGAATGATAACAACAATTTTGTTTTGAAGGTACGCAATATAATTATATCAAATTGGTTTATAGAATTCTTATTCTCTTATTTATATTTCCTATTTTTTTAAGGATTTTTTGTTTTGTTTGTTTGTTTTTTTTTCCCCCCTATGACTTCGTATGTGAGTTGTACATGTTGTCTATAAAATCAATTAATATGTAGTAAACTTGTAAAATAATCATATGTATTAGCAGAGAACATTTCTTACAAATGATTATGGTAAAACGTTTTAATGCTCTTCAAGCATTATTCTTTTTTTAGTTTTTAATTTTCTTCAAGATATAAGTATAAGTGGTTGGTGGTAGCATGTGCAATCTTGTTATAATCCAATTTGATTTCATCCAAAGACGAAAGTTCAAATCTCACCTTTCAAATTTGACAAATGACTCCAGCCTAAGATCTAAAGATCAAATTTTCCTATTTCAAATTAAAAGAAGTAATCTGATTCAATAAAAATAAAATAAATAAAATTTGTCAATTTTTAAAGTGAAATAAACTAGTTAATCATGTTGTTCCAAGATAACAAATTGAATTATAGATTTCTTCTTTTTATATTTCCTAAGTGAGTTGTACATTTTTTTCTGAAGGAAAGTTGTACATGTTATTACATGTATTAACACATTAATTTTCTGATTAGTGGTTGTGATTGTAGTAAAACATCTCAAACATTTATAATGAGAATCATGCAATATTATTCTTTCAGTAAAGAATAATTTCTAGTCACGCAAATTATCTTTTCCAATTTTAAGCTGCAAAATGTTGTGAAAAAAAAAAAGGTCCAAATTAACTTCAGGCGTGTGAATACACGTACGGAAAAAGAGTGATCAACTTTGTCTCTATTCTTTTTTTTTTTTTCACTTTATTTTGCTGTGTAAAAACGAGTATTTAAGCCTTTCAAAAAAAAAAAAAAAAAAAAAAAAAGAGTATTTAGCAGAACAAGACAAACATAGTAATGTACGTAGAAATAATTTCCCAAAAAGAAGAAGAAAAAAATAGAAAAGAGTCCATGGCAGTGGCACGAGAGTCGATAGTCAATGAAAAGCCTCAAAACAAACAAAATGATTCAGTGTACGGCCACTGACTGGACTGGACGCGACTCCACTGTAATACTTGGTGGAGTACGCCGCACTCAAATCCACCACTAAGCAACACGTCATTGCCACGTAATCATCAGGCCCCACATTTGACCTTTCACTCATTCAGGCCGTTCCGTCTCGGTTATGATGATAATGATCGACTTTTTAATCTCCAACACTGTGGAACCTAACATAGATCTCTGCCATTGCATATATATATATATATATATATATATATATAGGTTCCACAGATCTCTGCCATTGCACATATATATATATATATATATTTGTAATGAAATAATTTTTAATTTTTTAATAAATTTATTATAAAATTCTTTTTATATACGTTATCGATAAAATTTATTTTCAAATCGTTTTGATGTAATTAAATGATTAAGATATTATTTATATATGATAATTATCATATACTTATTTTATAGTAGTATTTAGGATCTGTTTGGTAACAGGTTCGGTTTTAAACTTTTTTTGTCTTTTTTCCTAAAGTTTTTGTCTTTTTCTCAAAAAGTTTTTTGTCTTTTCTGAAAAGTTAACAAAATTTACTATTTAAACTTATAAATCTTAACTCAAACTTACACACCAAACAGGCCCTTAATTAAGAAATTAAAAAAAAAATTTAAAAATCCAACTTCAATGGTGGGTTTGTAGGGAGGGGAGGTTTATGTCGTCGAGGTCAGGAAGAAGGAAGGACTGGGTTGGTCAGTGTTTTTGTTGTGGGGGGGGGGGGGGGGGGGTCATCGGTGTTTAGGGGGGGCAGATCTGGTCTGGGGGAGCTGGGGTCTGTTGTTAACATCGGCGGGGAAGTAACCGGTGTCGAAGAAGGAAAGTGGTTGGTCTTTTTTTTTTAATTTTTTATTTATTAATCTATACTAATATGAGGTAAGATATATGATAATTATTATATACAAATAATATCTTGACTGTTCGATTACATTTTAACGGTTTTAAAAATAAATTCTATCAATATAATATATAAAAGAGATTTTATCGTAGCTTTACTATTTTATTTTTTGGGTAATTAACGAAATAATGTTTGTACATGTGCCTCTGTTACTGAATTTGCATGTGGTTGGTGGGGTCCAATCCTCTGTGGGATCGTCTTTCATTAGGTTGATGATTTGCATTGGCACATCCCAATCATTCTAATCTATCTCGTTCCTATTTGATGGAGTAAAAAATTGGTTACAACTAACAAACCACAAAATGAAAGTTCAATTCGTTATTGTCACACTTTTTTTACATTATTTTTTGAGGCATTCACAAAAACAAGAAAGTGAAACTAAGCATTGTCGCGTCTCGCATCATAACTTACATAGAGGATCACACATGAACTTAGATATGTATAGGATCAGATACATCATTGATGTCATTTTATCATTTTTATAATATTTATCGAAGCTTCAAATCACTTTTTTTTTTTTTGGTTGATTTGAAAGATGGTACTAATTAACGAATCGACAGTCCTTTCTGATTTCGCCTTGGCTGTCGATGACGGGTTGTTCTCGGACATCAAGAGTACAGCTCGGGAGAACTGCTGGTGGAAGTAGTCGTTATCGGTGGCCATGCGCTGGACGTACGGGAAGGTCAAAGGGTCGGAGGTGAGTTGCTGGTCAACGATGAGTAGGCCTTTGTGTTTGAGCAAGTTCTTGTAGTAGAAGTTGTCGAGTATCATAGGCGTTTCCCTGTCGTTTCTAGAGTAGAGAACTGCTTTCGGGTCTGGATTTGGGCTTGGGCATCGGCCCTTTAGGTACTTCGCGTAGTCTGGGTCCAGAGTGGGGTCCACTGTTGGGTAGAGCCTGTGAACCAGATTCACGCAGTGGACTCGGCCCACAGAGTGAGCTCCTGAATTAGACAAAAAAATAAAAAACAATTAAATTCTTTACTGTTTCCTGAAAGTAACTCCAAAGTTTGAACTGTACTACTTTTTATCGTTTTTGTATTTAATTAGATTGTTTTTTTTTAATTTTTTTTTAATTTTTGTGATGATAATGTCATCTTTGTTATATATATGCTTGGTTGAAACTTGTCACTATATGTGTGTACTCCTCACGTTTTTTTTGTTTTGTTTTTGTTTTTTGTCTCTCTCTTATGTATGTGATAGAAATGGCTTCTCACACTACCCAATCCAAACTCCCAAGTAGCCATTTTCTCATTACATTAATAAATAAATAAGACTCAGGTTTGTTAGTACCAATGAAAAAGAAAGATGATTTTTGGAAGCAGATCACATTTCAAGAACTATATAGTAGTGTTTTTTTTTTTTATATAAATAATTTTTAAAAGTAATGTACTTGACGGATTATTAAGTAAACTGTTTGGGTTAACTCGACGGAGGTGATGAAAGGATTTTTTTTTAATAGGAGGTGATGGAAGGATTTGAATAAGAGTTACCAAATTCGAAACTTAAAACTTTTTTTTTTTTTTTTTTTTTTTTTAAAGTTAAAACCACATACAGGCCATAAGATATCATTAATTACTCAAATTTAGCAATAAATAATATACGAATTTGATCTGTAGACACTGTATAAGTACTGGTTTTTGAAAGCTGACTAAAACCGACAATTATTGAAGTAGATGGCAAGATACCACTTTCCAGCATCTTTTTTCTAGCGTGTACCCACCACAATTTTCCTAAAAAAATCCCTTGAAGACTTTAGGCCCGTGTAGATACTAGATAGTAGAGTGGTGTCGCGGCGGCCGCCGCCCCCACCCTCTCTCTTTATAAGATACAAGCCAACTTTTTTCCTTCTTTTTCAAAGAATTAGTTGACGAGGACGCACGGACAAGTAAAAAGAAAATCATATGGCACATGAAAACCCCTCACATGATAACCCCATAACAGAGATAAAAATCATTATTCAAGAGCTATTCGTTTTTTTAAATATTGAGATATAAATTCATTAGTAAGTGAGATATAAATTAGACTAAAGAATGCGTGATTTGAATTTAAAAAGAAGAAAATTATTAATCAGGTAATTTAGGATGTGAAATAAGAGACGGATTTCAACGAGTTGCTCGAATCTAGATGACAGTGATACGAACAAAAAAGAATAGTAATAATGTATTATACCTAAAAGGGCAACTGTTCCTTCAGTATCAATACCAATGGATTGAAACCGGGAAAGCACTAGAGAGATTGAATCGTTGTGATTTGGAATAAAGTCGTCGATCACATTTGCGTAGCTGTCTCTACTGTCCTTTCGTCCCGTTTTCATCTCAATACGTGGTCCTCCTAACTGAAAAACAGAGCCAGAAAATTTTTTCACTGAGAGAACATAATTAAAAAAAGAAAAAAAAAGAAAAAAGAAAGAAAGATTAATTTCTCATTTAAACGAAAGAACAATAATTACAACACAAACATTATAATAAAAATACCATGACAATGCCGTCTCTAGCAGAAAGAGCCACAATATCAGCGCAAGAAACTGTGAGAGGGCATTCCTTCTCCAGAGCCTTCTTGATAGTGCTGACATACTTGAAATTTCTCATCCCGAAGCTCCGTTGAGCCGCCTGCTCCGACTGGACTCCGTTCACAGTCTCCAACAGTAGAGACGCATCGCATGACTAGAATTTTGTACAATACAATTCAACTTCTTCGCTTCGATAATAAATTTTGGAGATTTTTTTAAAATTTGTTTTTAAAGTAAAAAAAAGGGAAGAAGAATGTACATACCTCAACGATTGCATCATGGAAGAGATTTCTAACCCAAGAGACGGCTGTGTTTCCATGTTTGTTGTATAGGTTGATGACTTGTTGCTTGATGATCTCTTCAGCTTTTGGGCAACTGTTGGCATAGTAGTTTAACTGAAGTTCACTTTTGCCTAACACAAACAATAAAAAACTCAAAAAATGTCATATCATGTACAGAGAACGGGAGACTCAATGACAAGAGCACCCTTTTATAGCACGTAAAAAGGTATTTGATCGCCACCTTAAATTTTAATTTGACCGTACATATATCTTATAAGGTTGAATTTTTTGAACATTTTATAAGCATTGTCTGATTTAAATTGTAAAGATAAAAAATACGACATACTTACCAGAATGACATTGCAAGAGGGATGATATCAACAATGTTAGGAAGCTTAAGGAAGAGTAGAGCTTCTTGTTGGAGGCCATGTTCTTCGATCTAAAGCTTTTTAGTAGCACCAATTGGCTTCTTGTAATAGAATCGGCTAGTTTCAAGCCCTTTATATAGGAATGTTTTAGTGGATACCTAATGGGAAAAAAAAAAAAAGGTAACAGTTACGATCATAATTATAATTATAATTATAATGTATTAAAAATAAGAATAAAGCTGTAGAAGTGACGTATGAAATGACTTCTTAAGTTTGGCGGCCTCTCTTATCCACTCCACTCCGCCACTTTCTTTGACTTACACGGTGTTTTCTTCACGCGAACGGCCACTACTTCAATATCAACTATCTGGCAAATGGAAGAGCTAAAATAATAATTAGAGAAAATTGCACAAACACCCACGGACTTATCAATAATACAGTTACACCTTATTGACCAAACTTAATTACAATAATACATCTGTGACTGTCAAAATTTTGGAAATGGCATTAAAATATTTGTAATATAATGATTTTACCCCCTCTAACAGCATAAGTCATATATATTTACGGAAAAAAATTTGGCTTAGTTACCAAGTAATTCCAAGGCTGTAAAATACAGTAAATTAAAAAAGCAAAACACAAGGCATTTGATAAAAATCGGATCTTCTCACAAGCATCTGTGGGTCGAATAATGTTTGAGGGGTGATATCATAATTTTATGCATACTTTAATGACTAAAACCTTGCTTTAATCATTTTAGAGAGATTCTTTGAAAAATTCTAACGGTTAGAGGAGTGTTACACTAAGTAAATTCGGTCGAATGAGTGTCCCTATGATATTGATAAAATTAGTGTGTATGGATAAAATTTCCTTACGCGTACATAGATCTATTTTTTGGTCAATGAGAGAAAATTTGACTGTGCACAATTATTTAGTTCATACATGCATACATTATATTATATTTCAATGGAAGAAGTTTCTTGAATATATATGTATGTATGCCAGGTTAAGCCGTTGAATATATTTAGCAGGATTCTAAATCACAAGGATGAAACAAATAAAAACTAAGCAAATAGTTGAAGGACAAAAATGATTAAGTTGGATTTGACTTTTGGTAATGAGATCAGATTCTCTTGCTTCTTCACCTAAAAATATATATACAAATATACATATGTGTGTGTGTGTGTGTGTGTACATATATCTCAAAATCTCCATTTAATTGTTTGTTTGAGTGGATATATTTCAATATCTTTGCGAAGAAGTTATATATAGTATTGTGCCCCGATTCAAATTGAAAAGAAGAAATAAATAATTAAAAAGCAAGTTGTATATATATATATATATAATCATTATGTTTAATTTAAATTTAATTAATATATGGCTTAGATAACATCCAAATGGATAAACAAAACATTAAATAGTTGCAATTAATTGCTGAATAATTGATGACAATATTACCCCAGGAAACAATACATCAAATCAATTAGCTAATTAGTTTATTTATTTCACATCGTTTTCTCTTTTGGATGAAAATGAATAACAAAATTGTAGACGTCAAGTTGAAATGATACGTGACTGAAAATACAATAGAGACACGGATAATTAGTCTATTATCAATCACGTGGGACAAAGAGGGCTTTTTAATGGGGTGCCAAGCTTAGTTAATAATAACTCTATTGTAACAAGTAGAAAATGTTATGATTTATTAACATGATTTATTGATGTGAATTACATTTTTTTTAACCTATGAATCGGATTTAAACCTCATACTTTATAGTAAAATCAGGTGCGAACTTATCACCTATATTATGACAATGCATTTTGGAAAATGTAATAAGGATTGCTTTTTGGATATAAAAATGGGTTTTCATGCACATTATTTTACTGTCTTCCGATCCCCCACTCATCAATATGTACCTTAGCGTGCCACCCTACCACTCATCAATATAATACATATGTGTGTGTGTGTGTGTGTGTGTGTGTGTGTAATTATATATAGCACAAAAGTTAGACAAATGGAAATTAATGATATTGGTTGGAGTTGGTGTTGGTAAAGATCAACCTTTAAATTTGGATTGACATGTCAACCGTTAATGATCAAATATGGTAGTGGTGAAACAATTATATATAGTTATACTCAAGTCCAAATCACTTGCATTTTCTAATAAACAATAACAAATTAAAACGGCGCAAGGAATTTGCTAGATGAAAAGCACTTCCATTATTGATTCGTGGGCACTTTGATATTAAAAAGTAGGACTCGTGGCTGAGAGTTTTTGTCTTCAGTTAATCAACTGTTAAGAGTGAATTTCTCAACACCAGTTTTCTTCTATGGATCCGTTTGATGTGTCTTTTTCTTCATATTTCCTTTTATGATCATAATACTATCAATATGTCATGTTTATTAAAATGTTATATTACAATAAGTTAAATATCATATCTATTATAATATCATAATTGACGTGTTATAATATTATTAGAGGATATGAAAATGGACAAGAAAATATGAGAAATGTGAGCTGAATCTTTCCTCTACCTTTCTCAATGGTTCTCCACCTTGGGGGAGGTTTAATGGTAAAAGAATTCTTAACTCTTAAGTCACGTGAACAATTTAAGAGTGAAGAATAACATGATTTTTGCATGGAGTCGATGATAGAAATTGAAAACAAATTGTTCTTATTTATAGGAGAAGTGCCTAATCACAAGGATCGCATGTCATCAGTTAGTTAGAAGGGTTTGGAATGTTAAGGGATTTCCTAACTAGAAACGATAAGAAAAATTCTTCTTATACTTTATATACCATATCTTAAATGAATAATATGAGGTTGAGGCAGACTCGAGTTGATTATCTTGATCTCAAGAGACACTCAATAGCTTTTTCAATTAATCTACTCATCAAAGACATATCTCGATCAATGTTATCTTGAGGGTACCCTTGAAACTTGATTTCAGTACGTCAATATCGAAGTCCTCTAATAGTTTCGAGATTCAGTTTAGAAGTCTTGATGAATCTCGCCATCAAAAGAACATGTGTGACACTCTCCAACCCTTTAAAAAAATCCCCAAGACATTTTAATTACAAATCTCATCTAGGCAAAACATTTGGATAAATGATTCAACAATCAAAAATTCAAGATCTGAATATTTATTTCCTGTGCTTGACGTCAAAGTTGACAATGAATTATGTTATAAAACTATAGTAAATGTCATAAAATCTAAAAAATATACATATAAAATAAATATATATGTGGAAGTTTTCCGTACAAATCACATCAGATTATGATGGATTGTCATGGATTTTCTGCTTTAATTCGATGATAAATTGCTTGCTTATGAATCTTCTTAACCGATATAAAAATTAAAATAAAAATTCCTAAAAAAAATTAAAAAAAGAAAAAACTACAGAAAGCAGTTTCAGTTAAAACTGGACAACATATTGACCAGTCCGCCATCTTAATTTGCAAATCGGTTTGCTAGAAAAAGGCAAAATATTAACAGCGATGCATTCTATATAATATAATTTCACCCCCAAACATTTTTTTTTCCCCACCTTATCCATTAAATTGAAAACCTGTCATTCTCTCCTTAGAACTTCTATATATTTCTAACTTTGTCCTTTTCTTTCATACAATTGGATAAAAAAAATGTGATACTTAATTCAAGGGATAAAGTTTATTACTTTTACACTTTACCTCTTGAATTTAGAATCCCGTGAGTCTCTCTTTGAAAGTGAAGAAGGACCAAAATTCATGGGATGACATATAGAAATTAAATAAGGAAATAATAATAAAAGTAATAAGAGAGAAGAGAAGTCTATGATATTTAAAGTGAATGTGCTTATATTCACATACTAAGAACAAATAAGGAAAATTAAGGTGGGTGACCTATATTTATTATCTAATCCAATAGATAGCCCAACTTTCATTTAATTAGTTAAATGACCTAATATTTATGTTTTGTTTAATCAATTTTCATTTTCCCCGAACACCTCCTCTTTCTCTCTCCTAACTTTCTTTTTTCCCCTTTGCACGTTTCTGTCTTGGCCGTCGTTGTGTTTTTCTTCGTGTTTGTTTGATTTCAATCCATTCTTTGAATTGCAATTGAAATCTGAATGTTTGTTTTTGTTTTTCGTTTGCATTTTTTTAGTGAATTTTAATTTTAACTTAGGTATTATGCCAGATTATTGGCTTATTCTTTTGCTTTTGCTTGCTTTATTTTCTCTTCACTTTGGTTTCTGTAATTTTCTGGGTTTTTATTATCAATTTAGGAAAAAAAAAATGTGTTTTAATCCATTTTTTTTCATTAATTGTTATGTGTTTTCTCGTGTTTTGATATGTTTTTGGTCAATCAGTGATTAACTCTCATCTCAAACTCTTTTAAAATTAACATATCCTTTTATACTAGTTTAGTCATTGATTATGTTAGAGTCAATAATTGATTAACCAATGGTCAATTAATGATTTGTTTGTCATCAATCAGTGATTGACTATAAAAATCTATGAATTATATACCAATAGTCAATCAATGATTGACTGATAGTCAATCAGTGACTGACTGATAGTCAATCAGTGACTGACTGTGCTCAATCAGTGATTTACCGATAGTCAATCAGTGATTAATTAATGATCAATCAGTGATTAACTATAAAATATGATTAATTATTAATTGACTATTTATAAAATTGATTAACCATTATAAGAAAAAAATATTTTAATTAATTTGTAAAAATTTGGACTATTTATTGAAAAACTTATTAAAAAAAAAAGATTATTTAGCTATAAACCCCAACAAATAATTATTAGTAAGGAGTATTATAAATAGGTTTTTATATAAATACAAGTTATAATATACAAAATTAGAAAACTTACTTATTACTGTAAATTTATTAAATTAAGATGTATTCTAAATTATAATAATTATAAATAAATATAAAGTTCTTAATAAACAATAATTTTTTCTAATATCAATATTAACTTTCCTAATATGACAAACACTATGAAACATATGGGAAAAAAGACACACGATTAAGTTGGTTAAGTCATTGAAAAGTAAAATTTGTGTACTTCAATTCCTCAATAGCTATTCGATTTATATAGATTTTTTTTTTCAATTTCAAAAAGGAAATTATCAAGAGTACAAGGTGTTAAATTTCTCTTTCGCTTCTGGCGACGCCTCTTCTTTTGGCTGTGGCAGACCAACGGCCGCCAGGTAGGACAGACAATATGAGTACTATAATATTAGAAAAAATTCACATAATGTGTTTTTTATTGTCGTGACGTGTGACAATATTGTTGGACATGACAATAAGTGGGATCAAGCATGTTTATCTTTCATTTTTTTTATGTTAATTTTTTCTTATATTGATATGTGGTGATGATTTTATTTTAGTTTATTTTTAAAATAAAAATTCAGGAAAGAGAACTCTAAGCGTTAGTATATCTTTTGAGTGTTATTAATGGGATTATCCTAAATATTGACATAAATATTTACTGAATTCCTAACACGACGAGAAACTGATCATTTTATTCATCACAAAATATGTTACCACACAAGATATATAAGGAATAATCATTAACATTCTAAATCAAGTATTGATATTGACAAGAATGTTTGTTAAATATTTTAATGACAGACGCTGCTGCTTGATAAGGGATATATTAACTTAGTCCTATCAAATATGATAACGGTTAAAATACATGAAGATAATATAATATATATACTAAATCAAATATTATTCTGATCAAAACAGAATTTGCATTTAAAAATAGAATCACTCGATACTGAAACATTAGACCAAAAACTTAGTTATAATAATTCTTTATCGTTAGGTCCACATTCGGTGATGATACATGTATGATATGATATATATAGTGAGGTGGAACAATACTTTACAAGCAATAGTGAAGAGTGAGGCTGGCATAAGGCCAAGTAAGCAAAAACTGCCAAAGCCCACATAGCAGTAGTAGTATAAGTAACGAAACCCACATGATGCTGAAACCTATAGACACACTCAGGAGGGCCACGTGGAATGTCAACCATCCTTATGGGATCTGTCTTGCAATTTATAACACGAATTTAATTTATACGAAATCAGGTCCACTTTTCCAATAATCGGGCCTTGAAAGGAATTCTTGCGCAAAGGTACAACATTGGAGATGGTAAGAGACTAGTGAAAGTGATCCGTGAATAGACTGAAAAGTCAATCTGAGTGTGATCTAGACCATAGTTCTAAATATTCATGGTAATAATATGGTACAAAATAGCGTATAGGGTGGGGCAAAAATCGTTGTTATTTTCTTTGGACGTGACTGAAATATTTATATTGATTTATAGTTATTAAGATAAAACGTGTTATCTTAATCTTATTAAATTTAAAGATTAATGAGCATTATGTCAATAACTTATAAATAATCTCAAACGCTTCCTATAATACTAAAAAATGAGACTACATTTACGAAATCCCTTACAAGTAATCTCAATGCTACTAGGCTACCTTCTTGTTGATAATAACCATGGTAATTGTTAGAAGGGACTTCTAGGCAGTGAATAAAAGGAATGTAAAATAAAATGGTGTGCCTTGGAAAAAGTAAAAAACGATCTAAAAAAACCATCTAAATAATACAAATTTAAAAATCATTATATAAATATATCATAAAACTTTTAATATTAAATTAATATGATATATAAATTAAATTAAAATTTATATCATATTGATAAAAAAAATATCAGTAAATGAAAAAAAAAAATTATCGGATTGATAAATGTGAATATCATACAAAGACGAGCCAAGAATGGAACATTGTTTGTAATGAAGCTATTGGCTGCAACTATAGCCTTATGCTAAAAGCCAACTTTTTTTTTTTTTTTTTTTTTTTTTAAGTTGTTCTTTGTCATGGTAGGGCCCTTTTTTTTGATTCCCTTCGCGCATATTTATCCACTTTATTATTGCTGCCGTGTAGCCTTATCTCTTTACCTCCTTTACGGAATTAAAGCAAATTTATATGTCTTTCATGTCATATCACATTTTATTTTTTCTGTTCCGAAAAAAAATCTAAATAACACATATTTAAAATTATTATATCAATATAATATAAAAAATAATATTAAATTAAATATAATATAAAATAAAATTAAAATTAATAAATATTTATATTATGTTGATAAAAAATAAAATATTTATCACATATTAATTAATAAATTAAAAAATAATTATTTAAGTAATTTTCTCCTTCAAACTTTTTATTTTATTTTTCCTTGTTTTACCTTAATCAAAACCTTTTCTTCCCTGCCTTCTTGGAAGTCAGTAAAGTTCAATAAATTAATACTGAAAAATACAAAACAAAACAAGACAAAAGTACAAAACATTTGCATTCCTTTATTGATTTATTTTACACAAACTTGACTGACATAGAACACTCATTTTTTACAGTTTCAGCCAAAACACGTATACCATGCTTTCTAAATGAGTAGCTAATCTCTCTCTTTCTCTCTCTAGATAGATCTCTCTATGTTGCATAGTTTGGTACAACAAAGAGTATCTTCTATCACAAAATATATTTCTAATTATATATGAAACATGATCACTTGTAATTATTGTAGAACTTCAGATGCAACAATTCTAGCCCAAAACCTCAGGTGTTTCTTCATGTCAGCAGCTTCCGAGACTCTTGGAACTCTTAGGTTTAGTAATGGTGAACTTGGACTATTTATAAGCCAAGCTTCAGATAAATATGGCCTTATAACACCTCTCTTGTCTTCCTCTTCTTCTTCTTCTTCTTCTTCTTCAAATTGATCTCCTTTAAGATGTTTAGGGACATTTTCTTTGTTTTTGTAAACTTCGAGCCTTTGTAAACCCGGAATTAAGCTCATCATTCTCGGACTTAGATGTTCTTTCTTGAATGTGAATCCAAGATCCATAAACCCTTTTACTTCTCTTAGCTCTAGCTCTCCCAAGCTCCAACAGCTCATGGATTTCTTCAGCCTGGTTGTTGAACTTGCATCCGAGAGTCTGCGATGTTCAGCGCATTTTTTACTCGTCGATGATGCAGAATGTGCGCGGTTTCTCGCTTTGGCAAAGCTTGATCTCTTCGCTCTTTGCTTTTTCCCAATGAGCTTGTGCTCATCATCCTTTCATCAAAGAAACATCATCGGAATTTTTAGGTTTAAGTTGTTCGTGTAAGTAAAAGAGAATTGTCACAAGAATATACCAAGAGATAGTTATATTACCTCAGGAGTTCTTGGTGGTGAATCCGATGAATCTGTTTCGTCCGTAGCAGGCGAAAAATCGGTAGACAAGTCTTCATCTTGTTGATCATCATCAAGAGATGAAGTGGACTTGAAAGAATCTGTTAAAACAGGCTGAGGTGTTTCGAGGCATTGAGAGGCGATTTTGATTAGCGAAATCGGCGGCTGCGAGAGAAGAATGATTTGGTGAAACCAGAGACGATCCATGGCTCCCAAAAGAGACGTGTAGTAGTTGTTAGCCATGAAAAGAAGAAGAAGAAGAAGAAAGAAGAGAGGGAAGGGTCTTCAAAGAAGAAGCTAAATAAATAGAGTTGTGGTTTTAGTTTAAAGAAAAAAGGAACAAAGTGTATGAAAATGCAGGTGGGAAAGTAGAGAGTTTTTAAGTGGTGGAACCACAAAGAGTAGTATTGGAGGGTGTGGTCAGGAAAGGAGAATTGTCCTCACTCCTCACGTTTTTGTTTCACAACATTCCAAAGGAACAGGTGTGGCCCAATCTATTACAGAGACAAATCAGCTTTTATGAACATTACATGACTACAAAATTTCATGTCAACATCTCCCACACATACTGCCACACCAGTAGGATCCTAGAAAAATAAAATCAATAAAAAAAAAATTTACATCAGTAAATTAATCCTAGGAAAAAAGTTTAAGAAAGTAACTCTTTAAATTAAATTGGGTAAATTAAGAATGGATAACCCATATCGGCTCTTCCTATAGTACTAGACCTTTCGATTATAGCCAAAGTACAAAACTGTTCAAGGACGATACCATATTAGATTTATATATTTATTTAGGATCCGTTTAACTTTCAGGTCCGGATTTTAATTTTTCATCTTAATTTTTATCTTTTTTCTGAACAGTTGATAAAAATTATAATTAATTTTGAAAAATCAACTAACTTTAACCTAAAAATTCCATTTCAAATTGGTATTCCAAACGTAAGTTTAGTTTTTTGATTAGTAAGTACCCCATGTGCACCCCACTCAATTAAACTAATCTAACCTATAACAAATTTTTTATACCTAAATATCGAACCAGGACTTATGGACTCTAATCCCCGAACCCTCTTACTAACCAGTTGGGTTAGCCCTAGTGGTTTAATATGTAATTTATTTCAACTATTTTAAAATTTGCACATTACTTTCAAAGGTTAGGGAAAAAAAAAAAAAAAAAGGGGGGACCTTCGTGCTGTAATTTATGCAGTATAAATTATTATGAAGTTCAGGGGAAAAAAAAAAAAAAAAAAAAAAAAAAAAACCATAACAAAGGTCAGAAAAAGAAATAAGCATTTATACCAGCATTTATGTTTGTGTATCCAGAACGTGACTTTTGGGTGAGCTGAAAAGGCACTTGTGTAAGATTCCAATCAATTTGGAGGCACCAGAATCGAATGTCTTCTGTGAAAAGAAAGTTTCATTCAAAGAACGTCCCTAAGTAGGAAAGTGCAGGTGTATTTTTCAATCTCATTAATAAAGGAGATAAGCTTTAGATGCCCATAATCACTTTTTTTTTTTTGGGTTCAAAATTAGTCTTCTCTTGGAACATTTAAGAAAAAAGGCCATTCCAAGTAGTCAAGGAAAATATGCAAATTGGTCCACATTAGACAGGCACAATTTGCAAGCCAAATTCTATAGTTAGGCCTTATCCATCATATATTAAAGTGGACTTATCATAATTCTATAAAAAATCGGAAAAATTTAGCAATAAAAGTTTATGATATAGCTGAACTATAGAAGCATTTTCACTCATGGATATTTGAAATTTTCCTTACAAAACTTTATTTAAATATTGCAAATACTATGAAAAGAAACAAAATATTGCAAGCACTAGTTAAGCTGACAAGTTTGAACTGATGCTTCAGCCATTTGACTGGCAGTGACCCCTGCGTCGCACAGATCGGCGATGTCTCGCTCATGTTTCGATACATATGGCGATAAACGTCCACAGATTTTCTCATAGATCCCCATCTGCATGAAAAGAGATTCAAATCCCGTAAAAAGAAAAACTTCATTTTACGAGCATATGACAAGTTTTAGAGAAAAAGCCTAGGAGGTTTACTCACAAGTGAGTTGAAACAGGTCTGATTTCTGAAAGGTTGTCCAAACAACGATTTTTTCATGTGATCAAAGTTATGTTCCTCTTGCCTCCTCTTTGAAATTATGTCATCTGATTGCTTTGTAGCATCTAGATGCTCTTGAGAGCCAACAAAAGCTCCCTTAATCTAGAATAAATAAACAAAATAAAACAAGTGCATGTACGTTAAAACTCCAATTTTCACATAAAGTAATTGAAAAAGAAAAAAAAAAAAAAGAAGGATTAATTTTATCTTCATCTCCTAAGCTATATGTTCATTTTTACTTTGTCTTCTAAACTTTAAAAACTCTGATTTTATCCGCTGAACTTTGAATTAGTCTCACTTAATCCCTTCTGTTAGAATTTTTGTTAAAAACATATATAAAAAGCAAGTTAAGTGCAACCACGTTGTCTTTTTTGTTTGTTTTTGACAAAATCCTAACAAAGGGATTTAGTAAGACTAATTCTGTACTTAACCAAAATTCCAGTAAAAGGGTTTAAATGGGACAAATTTGAAATTCAATGGACAACGTCAGAGTTTTTAAAGTTCATGAGTAACATGAAAACGACCTTAAATTCAGAATTATAGATAAAAATAATCCAAAAGAGAATTGTAAAGGGAGATTCGGAATTACCTTTGAAGAAGAGGAAGCAGACTTGCAAGAGGCTTAGGCACACGACGATATGTTACTGGTGGCATGCAATTTGTTACTGTGTGAAGCAGAAACAATCTTTTTAAAGGGACGTTCCTTGTTGGTCTATCCATGAATAAAGGGACAGGCACAAACTCCTCAATTAGATCTATATCTTCTTCTGGTAAAACATCATACTCTGGATCCTGTATCCAATTGATGAACCATGTTCATCCATAAATTAGTACAAAACGTGTATTCAAAGGATAATCAGATACCGTAAAAATACTATAATCAAATACCATATAAAAATACTATCTGCTACATGTAATCAGCACTTATGGGACCGGTACATGACATAGAGTGTTAAAAAAAAAAAAAAAAAAAAAAAACGCATTTAGTTTTCGGGCATTCAATGGATAATCCAAATAAAAAAAAAAAAAAAATACTACTAATCACGTTTAATCCCCACGTATGTGACTGGCACAAACTAAAGAGAAGGACAAAAATCAATTAGTTTTCGAGTATTCGAAGGATAATCAGAATACCGAAAAAATATTATATGTCCATTCCATGTAATCACCACATGTGTGACCGTCACATAATAGAGAGGAGCAAAACTCATGCGTTGAAATAATACTATTGATCGCATGTAATCACTACATATATGACTGACACTTACCAGAAAGTGGAACAAAACTTAAATTGGTTTTTCAGGTATTAGATGGATAATGAAAACAACAAAAAAATATATATATTTATATATATTTTTTCTTTTGATAACTGTGATGTCTGAGACTTTGTCCCGATTATCCATGGGACCCATACAAAGTGCCCCCTTTACATAAATCAGGTAAATCTCGGACCTTTGGCCCGTAGGCGTGGCCCCAAGGAATTGTTAACACTCAACGGGAATCGAACCTTAGACCTAATATCTCATGAGGCACTAAGTCCAAGTGATTCACCACTAAAAAAAAATAGTATTCATCACAGGTAATCACCACAGGCACATAATAAAAGGTAGGATTTAAACAATCAGATTTGGTTCTTTTACCTTTTTATGTATGATAGTTTTCTTTTACTAATTCACGTGTGGGATTCATCTATAGTGGTTCAAAATAACAATTTAAACAAAAAATAATTAGTAATGAAACTTAATTACAAAAGTATCTCTTGGAACCCAGAAGCGAGACATGCATTTGCAGTCCTAATCAGGCACCATTTGTGACAATGACAAGACTTGCAAGGGCAAGGAAAAGAACTGAGCCACAACCTTGAGTACTATTTCTTCTCATTTTGTTTATTTCTGTTTAATTAGATTGCCTGACAGATAAATAATCACTTGTAAGTTTTAATATTCTATATGGCAAACCAACCACACAAGATTTACAAAAGTACAAAAACAAAAAACAAAAAAACAAAAAAAAAAAGAATTCCATTGTCAACACAATAAGAAACCATGAATAAAAGGGAGTTAGGTGCAGTTACATAATCATTTTTCCTTAGTTTTTAACGAAAATTCTAATAAGAAAACCATGTGAAGCCATTGTCTCTCTTTCTCTCTCATTTGTCTCTAACAAAGGGTTTATGTGATTCAAAATTTTTTGGAATAATGTGGAAGTTTTTAAATTCACGAGACAAAGTGGAAACCACCTTATATTTGAAGGGACACATGTGAGAAAAATTAAAAAAAATGTTTAGTTCTTCGATTGATTTGTATTTGGTATAGATTATCTCATCTAATTATCTCCCTTTATTAAAAGAGATTAAAATTAGAGTTCCTCAAAGGATAAATCATTCACTCAATCTATTATCTCATCTTTTTCCTTCTATCGAATGTCCATAGATTCCAAAGAGTTTGTTTGACACATAGATTCAAATTGAGCTTTTCATTTTTTCAAAGTTGACACTACATTTATATTTCTCTTTTCCAAATATCTATTTTGTTTAGTTAATGAGTTTAGTTTAAGATTTTTAAGTTTAAATAGTAATTTTTTAGAAAAGACAAAAACTTTTTCAGAAAAGACAAAATTTTTTTTCAGAAAAAGACAAAAATCATGATGAAAAAAATACAATTTAGTTCAAAATGAACTAACAAACCAAACGAACCCAGATTCTTAACTTGAGTTGAATTTTTATGTGCCAAACGGACCCAGAATCCTAAAAACAAATCCTCCAACACACAACTCAACACATTCAAATCAAAATAGTTTCTTAAACAATCAGGTTTAGATATATATATATATATATATATATATATATATAAGTCCATATGTACATATAGCCAAAGGCAAATCGAAAATCTATGAACTGTTCGAACTACGTTTATAAATTTTTTTTTTCCCCTCCTCAAGATTTACGTCTAGAGTATTGTACCAAAAAAAAAAAACAAAAAAACAAAAAACAAAAAATAAAATAAAAATAAAGGCAGAGTAATTACCTGTTTGGTTTGGGTGTTTCTTCGTGAAGGTTGAGAACTTGAGATCTTTCTGAATATCGCCTCTTTAGTATTAGAATAAAGCTTACGTTTTTAAAGATGGACGCAGAAGACTAATCGCTGTATTTAAAGGGACATTATTATTATTATTATTATTATTATTATTATTATTTTGTAACTTACTCCTTTGGTGTCTAACATTTTGTACAAAGTTACAACTTGATCCTCATTTTTTTTTAGTTAAAAGGTCCCTAAACTCTTTGAAATGATACAAAATTGTCATTTTTCTTAACAAACATTAAAAATTAATTAAAAAAAAGTCAAATGAATCACACATGATTTACTATTTAAGGATAATTAAGAAAAAAGTTTTTATAATTCAATTTACATACACGTGATGTTTTTCATTCAATTTTTAATCTTTATTGGTAAAAATAATCATTTTGTATCCTTTTAAAAAATTTAGGGACCTTTTACTCACAAAAAAAATTGTAGTATCAAATCACAACTTGGAAAAAAATTTAAATATCAAACCAGCAATTTATTTAATTTTTTTTCTACCCAATTTAAAGGGGCATTGTTTCCAACACGTTTTCTCTAGTGAAAGGGATAGACATGTATATTACGTTATTTGAATTTTAATATATATAATTCTAATTTCGTCTTTATTATTATTAATATTTAATTTTTTTTTTTGGTAAATGAGAAATTTCATTCTAACTAAAAAAAATACAACCATAACAAAAGTACAAATAACCTTGTAAGACATAACCCTATATTGAGACCGGTTCCACCGGTAAGTACTGATGACGCTTAAGGGAAAATTATAGACGAAGACGTATGCTTGGGGTTCGACAAGAAAGTATCTTGAAACACTAAAAGATCAAGCACGTGTAAAGTCTTTTTGACAAAAATCTCCACGATCAATTAAAGCTTTTGATCGATTGAGTGCTAATGGCACTAAGGTCACCATTCACTCCAAATCGAATAAAAATCTAGAAATAACCATACAAACACACTGCCAAAACATTCATCTGACAAACAATAAGTAAACTTGGAAGGTAAGAAAACCACCATCATTATTCGAAGTTTAACACAATGATGACACCAAAACACAAATCCTATCCAGCAAAAATATCGCCCTTATAAATCCAAAAAATCTGCCACACAGCAAACTTAAAAAAAAAAAAAACCCTCACAATGTAGGTCCATCATAACAAAAACACGCACATGCACAGAATCGAAAGAAGGTAGTGGTTCGGCGGTGAATGTAGTTAAGTTTTGGAGAATATAGGTTAGTGTTGGTTGAAAGAAAATAAAATAAAATTAATGGTTTGAATTAAAAAAACAAAGTAATCTGGATTAGATCTAATCTAGAGAGGTGTTTGGAAATCTAGATTAAATTTCGAATTCAAAACGAACAAGATGGCCAAATACATTTGTCAAACAGACCCTAAACCTTTTGTTTACTTTCACTATTGACCTTTAAAGATCTTCTCTATCAGATTTTAACTCCTAATATTTTACTTTTAGAGATAGGCAGTTTTAGCCCCCTCCGTTAATAGTTATAAGCCTTTTATTTTCACGAAAAAAGTCTCGTGGCTCATGAAGGGGAGTCATACCCAAGACATTATGGCCAATTGAAGGAACGAAAAAAATTCCATAAACTTCTTTCTTCCTTTAGGGGGAAAAAATTTTTTTTTAAATATTTCTTCTTTTCTCTTTTGCTAACGTCGGAAACAATCTTCTTTTTTCCTCCTTTTCCAATACAAGTTTGGAAACTAAATTATACTGTAGAATAAAAGTCTATGATATGTACTAATTTTCAGTAGAAGTTTAGAGCCACTGTACACTAATTATAATATGTATTAAATATGAAAAATTATTTGATAGCATAAGAAAAATTATGTAACGGTAATATACGGTTTTAACTATTAGATTTTTATCAAATTTTGTTGAATTATCATAATTTTCTTAATCTCTTATGATTATATTATGATGTGGCGCTAAAATTTGTCTCAAATCAATACAGTACGAGAATTTTTTCTCATCATACATATCACAAAATTCTCCACTATGTATATACAAGTAACAATTTGCACATGACAAAGAGTATAAGAAGAAGAAGAAGAAGAAGAAGTCCTTGTTTACTCAGAATCTCTACTACTGATCTCCTCTCTTGACCCCTATTTCCACCTTCACTCGTTGATGAGGACCTCGCGAATACGAGCTACTCGCTTCTTGTGTAACTGCTTCTCGGCTTTGTCTTTGTATTTGTCTTTCTTCTTGCTCTTCTTGCTCTTGTTCGTCGGTGATTTCTACGACACAAGTTTTTTTTCGTATAAAGGGATGAACTTCAGTGGCACTAGTACTACTAGGAAATCTAGAACTCCATTCAGGTGACAAATTAGAAGGACGTGCAGATTGCAAAGGTTGCTCAGCTTCTTGTTGTTTCCTTCTCTCTCTAACCTCGGCTAGCCAACGCTTTATAATGCCTCCGACTTGCTCTTCCACCACTTTGCTCTTGAATTCTGAACCCATCTGCAAATAAAAAAAAAATTAACCGAAATTTGTTTTTTCTACTTCATTTTCGTTTCTTGTGTAACATTTCCAAAAACGTTTCGTGTTAGATTATTACTCAGAATTTTTTTGATGGTACGTCTGCTTTCATGATATTTATGAGAAAATGGTTTTATGTTGTGCATTATTATTAGGATTAGAAAAAATAAAAACCTGTGTAACAAGAGCATATAGAGGAAGTGTGATGTAGCTGCAAACGACCTGAACCATCACCCTGCAGATCGAGAAGTATAAGATTAACAAACATTTTTGGAATTTGGATACTTTGTTAATCTGAATCCTAATTGTACTAAAAATTGCCTACTAAGTAGGTCTTACGCTATAACAACTCTTGCAACAACGATCGCTGTCTGCACGTGATAGCAAGAATCTACTCCAAATTGGACCTGAGAAAGATTATACATATATATATATATATATATTTTTTTTTTAAAGAAAAGAAGAAGAAGAAGAAGAAGAAGGAGGAGGAGGAGAGGAAGAAAATGTAGACGATTATAAGTCTATATACTGAACTAACAAATAATAGGAAATTTGTATTAGTATAACTTATATTTAATGTTTTTTCAGAGATTATGCCATTGATTTTGAACCTCATCAATTGTATATCATGGCATCTGAAGTGTGTATCAGATTAACATCCTTGGACTGTCAAAGCACATTTTTAATTATTGAAAAAGATACAAAATGTATCCTTCAAGAGAGAAAGAAAGAAAAAAAGAAAACTAAATCTAAAAAGAAAACCAAAAAATCTTTCAAGTCACACACATATCCAAAAAACTAATTTTCTTTTGAAAAATTTCCTTTTTTTTTTTCGTTTCATTTTCTTGCTCCAAGGATATTTTGGTTGTTTTTGAAATCAAAATAGCGCATTGAGTTGTAAAAAATATAAATTAGATACACATTTTAATCGTGATATATATTCGATGAGAATCAAAATAGATAGTTATTTTTCTGAACAAACATAAAATGCATGTTATGTTTTTACGGTTTTCGATCCATTAATAGATAGAGAACTTACCGTGATCCAAACAGTGAAAGCGAGCTCGTAAGCATTCTGAAAAATTTGCAAAGAAAGTAGTATTAGTTAAGACTTAAAATGTTACTGATATTCTCAAAATTAGTAAACAGGTTTTATAAGAATTTTTCCACACAAATCCTCTAGCTATATTTTACAAAATATTCTGACATGGAGAAATTAAAGGATTACCACAAAGAGAATGTAGTGAAGAAGCGTTAAGACGAAATTTGGTTTCCCGAACCAAAAGAGATCATCATTTGGTTTGACAAGAGGAGTTCCAATTGTCACACTGTTCTGTTGTTTTATTTGAAGAGCCATTCTTGCTACAATTATTTCAAGCTTGGTTCCAACGGCCAACACAATCTAAACAAGGAAAAGAAAGTCAAAAGCAAATTTATTAGAAAAATAGAAACCCTTAAGAGCAGATCTTTACACCCCAATTCGGTTGAATTGACCCGTTTATATGTATAATTCACTCTAGCCTCTGTTTGCACATCCAACTCACTCGAATTGTGATATTATTTTTATTTTTTTCAAATTTTAAGGCATATAAGTTTACTAGACCATAAATAATAGTACTTACCAACACTGGAACGTAAGACAACCAGCTGTAGACATACCAGCCTAAAAAACTCAAAACAAATTCCATCAAAATTTCTAACAAGTAAGATTAATAGAAAGATTAAAAAGGACAAAAATACTTTGGAGCATGTTTGATAGGAGGGAAAAGTGAAAGGAGGCTGAGTATAGTAGTGAGAGGATAAATCCGATACGTAGGGAAAAGACAATAGATTACATTAGGTGAAGAATATTAAATCCTTTCAAAAACCACAATTTTAATCTCTCTGGTTTTTGAAGGTTTAGAGGAAGGAAACCACACCAAACATAATTAGAAAAATGTCCTCACTTTCCCCATTTTTATTATGACCCAGGTTTAATACATTTCTTTCCGTCCTACCAAACATATAGCGTAAATGAAGATACTCCCTTACCATGCACATCCAAGAGCAATAGGATAACAACTATAAACCACATCAGAGGGCTGTCAAACAAACGTATAAACCTGTTAATACTATAATTTCAAAGGAACGAAGATATACCTTTTGTTTTTAATTAAACAATTATATATAAAGATAGTGATAGGGATCTAATGGTAATTCACTTCTAGAGTTGTATTTTTACCAATGTAATTAAATTTAACAGCTCATTGGAACAAATAATTTACATTAGTATTAATTTGAGATCTCTAGAATTATAATATATATATATATATATCCTAAGTATATATGTGTGTGTGTGTGTGTGTGTGTGTGTGTGTGTGTGTGTGTGTGTGTATATAATTTGGTCTTGTAGCGTATGCAAAGTAAACAATGATTTAGTCCAAATTATGTACCTGATTCCAACCACAATGCTGAAATCTTCGTCTAAGGATCTTTCAATGTATTGTTGGAAATTGAAGCTGTTGTGCATGGCTGACAAGTGAGCCTGAAATTTTTATTAAACGAATCAAAAAAAAAAAAAAAAAGAAGAAGCAGTTTTTAGTTCCTTAAAATAGTATTACAAATGTGATTCTTCATTAACTAATTAAGTTTCTCGGTGTTAAAAACTGAATTAGGAATCGAGATTAAGTTTTGTTACCGCAATGAAACCATGTCTCAAGGTGAGATAATCAACTTTTGCTACTGACTTGAAGAACTGCCTGAAGAAACATTTCTGCTCCACAATTAAAATTTAAAAATTCTCTTGTCAGTTTTTTTTTTTTTTTTCCTTTCATGTTTTTAGAAACTATTAAAAAGATTGAATTTTTTTTTTATTGATGAGTGAAAATAAAGGGACTCACAATCCACAAATGAGCAGCTATTTCTGTGTAATCGTTCATGTGCCGTCTTCCAAATGTTGTTTGCCTTGTAAATCTGAATCGATGTGGATCTGTTTGAAACAAATATATATATATATATATATACTTATAAAAAGTGCAATAACGCAATTACATAAGACCCAAAAACAAAAAACAAAAAAACAAAAAACACGGTATGCTTTCTAATTTTAATTAGTTTTTAATTTGAAACTAGAAATATGTCCTTGAATTCATTGTGTTTATTTTTTTATCCCTCATGTACTTTGTTATGGAAAAGAATTGGACAAAACAACATAAATATCCTTTCATATTTTATGAAAAATGTTTTACACATTTAAAAATATTTAACCCTAAACAAAACATCAAATTTCAAAAAAAAAAAAAAAAACAAAAACTTGATTTTTTAATGGTTTTTTAATATTAAAAAGGGTGAGTCTGTGGTTTTAGGATCTCTACCGGTAGAGCCATTTTTTAGACCGTTGAGATTTAATCGAATGGTTAAAACGTTGATGGTGTACCATATTATCATACACCTTACCTCACATAATACTTCCTACCCAAAGTCTTCTCCGTCGCCAGCGATCTTTCCGCCGCAGGTGACGGACGCCGGCGACCCATCCCGACGTCGGCGACCCACATCCAGCCCCCGGTCGGTCACCGCCGCCGGCGATTTTCTCTCTCTTCCCCATTCTCTCTCTTCTCCTCTCTCCCGTGGCGACTCACCTCCGGCCCCAGCCCCAGCCGGTCGACCGCCGGCGATCCCCCTCTCTCTCTTTTCCTTTCTCCCGCCGCCCCCCACCCCCGGCATCCCGGCTTGCCCGGTGCGCCCCCCACCCCAAGCCCCCCTCCCCTGGCCTCCCCCCGCCCCCCGGCACCCCCCCGTCGACCCAACTGGTCCCCTCTTTCTCTTCCCCTTTCTCTCTCTTTTCCTCTCTTCTCTCTCTCTCTCTTTTCCCGGCCGCCTGGCGCCCCCCGATCCCACCCCACCCGCGAAGAGAGGGTGGGGTGGGATAGGGGGCGCCGGGCGGCCGGGGGTGGGGGGGCTGAGGGCCGGGAAGAGAGAGAGAGAGAAGAGAGGAAAAGAGAGAGAAAGGGGAAGAGAAAGAGGGGGCCGGGGGGGTCGTCGGGGGGGGGGGGGGGGTGGGGCAGGCCGGGGGAGGGAAGCCTGGGGTAGGGGGCGCACCGGGCAAGCCGGGGGCTGGCTAGGGGTCGGGGGGCGGCGGGAGAGAGTAGAAGAGAGAGAAAGGGGAAGAGAGAGAGAGGGGTCGCCGGCGGCCGGCCAGCCGGGGCTGAGGTTGGTGGTGGAGGGGCCGGAGGTGAGTCGCCGCGGGAGAGAGGAGAAGAGAGAGAAAGGGGAAGAGAGAGAAAATTATCGACGGCAACGACCGAATGTGGGTCGCCAGCATCGGGGGTGGGTCGCTGGCGTCCGTCGCCGGCAGCGGAAAGATCGTTGGCGACGAAGAAGACTTTGGGTGGGAAGTATTATGTGAGTTAAGGTGTATGATAATATAATACACCATCAACGTTTCAACCGTTCGATTAAATCTCAACGTTCTAAAAAGAGCTCTATCAGTAGAGACCCTTAACCACAGACTCACCCTATTAAAAATACTTTTCAGAAATTTTTCTCACAAAAAAAAATATCTTTCAGAAAATATAGCCTGACTAAAGGTACATTTGTCATTTCCTCTTGTTTTTTCTTTTTGTCCGCAAAATGTGCAAGTGATAAAAGTGAAACACGTTTTTTTTCAAATTTAAAGTACATTTTTTTGATTTCAAAAATTGAAGATAAATTGATAAATAAATTCTGCTAGCTTTTTTTTTTAATTTTAATGCACTTCAATCATTATCAAATGTCCAGATACAGGGACCATGATGATTCCTAAAGTCAAATTCCTGTGCACCTTGACAATTGCGGTCATTCAATTAATGCAACAAAAGTGACTTTTTATTGTGACAACGTAAAGAGTTTTTATTTATTTATTTATTTATTTAATTTACTACATTATATGATTGTATATATAATTTAATAGTAATTATATATCTGATTTGTTCCTAAAATAAAAAAAAAACATTACTTTGTCATGGAAAAAAAAAAGAAGAAGCTAAAATAAGATCAACAAGACTAATAATTAAAAATAATGTTACGACATTAGTAGCACTCCAATTAGGACTCGGATTATATTTTTGTAGAATTTTTTTGCCTAACTAAAAACTGTAAAATTTTCAGACTGTAGACTTGTTCCAAATTAGGGTCTTCAGTCTTGGTCCTCATTTTTGAACTAGAATAATTAGTACGAAAGAAAGAAAAAGATACTACTTTTTGGCTTTGAGACAATTGTCATTTTCTTTTTTCTTTTTTCAATTTCCCTAGAAGCTACCATATTTCTAATGTTGGAGGAGGCTCCTTTTTTTTTTTTTTTCTTTTTTTTTTTTTCATAATTCAAAGAACAATCTAACAAACAAACAAAACACACAAAGATACATACCATTGGCAACTAGGTACTCAGTTGTCTGTGTCTCTTTCTCCCAAGCTTTCCAGCGCCTCGTCTACAGAAGCAAATGAAAAAACAATAACTTAGAGGATGACCAAAACACGGAGAATTTTGTGCTATTAAATTACCACACATTTTAAATCTAGTACGACTATGATGTAATCTAATGGTTCAGAATTGCACGATATCATTAGAATAATATTATTTTTCATGCCTGATGTATTATGAACAATAGAAGTAGTACATATAAACATAAAGATTCAAAACAAATTAATTTAAGCTCATACGCTAATTAATTACCTTAGCCCTGCCCAAACCCATGGTTACGGTACTAAACACAATTTGCATCGCCGCCAACACAAAAATAAATATGTGAACCTGATGAATTGCATCTTCAGAAACTAGTGCTACTTTTCCCTGCAATTTTCATCTCAAATACATAACCCAAAATATATGTTATATACACGCACACCCACCTTAATTTATTTTTTCCCCCCTAAAAAACATAATTATATATAGATATGAATAATATATGTACTTTGGCACTGCAAGAGTCTACAGCAACTGCACTATCCTCCTGATCCTCGTCTGAAGCATCTTCTTTCCGACATGGAAGCATAATGTCTGCTATGTTAGCAGGTATGCAAATTTTGGTTATGTAATCTTGTGTTACCACTAAAAAAGCGACATAAACCCTAGCAGCATCAACTCTGAACGAAAAAATTAAATTAAAATCAATTTCTTAAGTATTTAGATAGATAGATAGATAAAAAAAAAAAAAAAAAAAAAAACATTTATACCTGATTTTAGCTTCTCAACTGCACCAAATAGAGCAATTTTTTTTGTGCCTCTTGAGCCACTGCAAACCAAGGTATAACTTAACATATATTTAAAGCATATCTATATATATATATGTGTGTGTGTGTGTGTGTGTGTGTGTGTGTGTGTGTGTGTGTGTGTGTGTGAATTACTCGTCCCCTTACAAAAAGCAGGAGAAATAATTACGTTGGAAAGGAGATGAATTGCATGCTCTATGAAAAGGGAGACGGAGATGATGATGAAGCAAACTGTGGCGAGAGCCCACGTCGGAGTATGCTCCAGAGACTGATCCGAGCCATCTCCGGCCACCGCCATTGAATTAATTTTGCCTTTGCGTACTAATGACATATGATCACTCCTCCTGTGAGTTTTCTAATTTCTTATAGTTGAAAAATGCCTTGGAATAGTAGTTAGTTCTATATATATTAGCTTGTTGATGAGGCCATATATCATGACTTTTCATACCCACCAATTGCATCCTTTATATTATGTTCATACTTGTTCCGTTGTTCTTACACTAAATTTCAAAAAATTTGTCAATATGTCAATTTATAACTATGGATATTTTAATAGAAAAAGTACATAAATACAAACAGTTTTGTGCTAGAGGAAATTTTTCTTTCTTTTTTTTTTTAAAATAAATAGGCTTGCAAAAAAGTCAAAGAAGATATTTGTGTTGAATAAATTTTTTTTTTAATAGAAGATTTTTTTTTTTTTAAATAGCGGAACTAGATTTTTGTTGAATAAGTTTCTTTTCCATAAACGTCGTTTTTCTCAAATTTTTCCGTTGTCATGAAATTGAAATAAGTGTTTTAGTTTTAAAAATAAAATAAATAGATAAATTAAAAAAATAAAATAAAACTAGAAGGTAATGTTAACGAGTCCTAGAAGTCAGATGTATTTTTCTAAATTATAATTAATATGTGGGAAATTAATCACTGTTGTCCTTTAAACTTGTGACAAGATATTATTTATATATGCCAAAAAAATTTATTATTTAAATGTTTAATTTTATCAACTTATCCTTTATTTTTTAAATTGTCATAATCATTTTGTAAATTTTTCATTAAATTAAAGATTTGAATTTAAAAGATTTTGTATTTAATTTAAAAAAATTTGTCGTCAATGAGGTTTTTCTGTCTTTACATGAAGCGTATGTGAGATTTCAGTCACCAATTTAAATGAAAGTTTGGCCAAATCGAACACATTATAACAATTTAAAAAATTTATGGATAAATTGATAAAATTATAAATTTAGAGGGCAAGTTTTTAAATGGTGACAAATATAAGCAGCAATTATACTAAATACGAACTGTTATTAAAATTGCATTTTAACCTTTCAATTTTTAAAAATTCTTTTAGCCTTCAAAATTTCTGAAATTCGCAAAAGTGCCCCAACTAGATCTCTGAACCTCTGTTCTTCTGTCTCTGGCCGAACTCTCTCGCCAGTCTCTGTCTCTCTCTCCTCTCTCTCTCTCTCTCTCTCTCTTCATGGAAGCACAACCCAAGCTTTCTTTTCATGGCTTCACCATCGAGCTTTCCCACTGAGCAGAACACCATGCAGCTAAACTTTTTGGAATGAATTTCGAGGTAGTGTTCTCTCTCTCTTTAAATTTTTGGAGATCTGAAATTCCCTATTTAATTCGTGTTTTCTTCTTGATTTCAATTCCAAGTTTGATAAAAATCTCAAAATTTTGAAATTCTCAGTATTTAGATATGAACCAATTGAGTTTTTCCTTCATAATTTTCTTGTTTGTTCTGATAAATTATATGCTAAATACCCCATTTTTTGGTTTTAGTTTCCGTAAGGAAGAACAGAGTTTTGTTAACCATATGTTGTATATTTTAATTCTATTAGATTTTCATTCATTACTAACAAGAATTGAATCCTATCAAATAATTATATTTAATCCTTAGAATTTCACTTAGCAATGGAAACTATTCTAGGAAAAGGATGAATTTTTTCTGTTCGGATTTCGATCGGCATTGGTTTAAGATTATCGGATTTTTTCGAGCATTTTAACTTTGGGAGAATGTTGTGGGAATTTGTGATGCTGCAGGCTGGGGCGACTTCCGAATGAGATACAGAGTTGAGGGACTTGGGGATTTTTAGATAGAAAAAAGGACATCATAAAATGGAAGATTCATATTCTGTTAGTAGCCCCAGAAGAATCCTCAGTCTATCGAAGAAGAGGAGGGCAAGTGTGTCCTTCCAAGATCCAGATGAAAAGTTATCCGGGTTTCAATTGCCTGGAGAGCATGGTCCCAAAACTTCTGAAGTTTACGGGTTTGTAGGGTCCATCACAACCGTTGTCGCTACAGGTCCGGTTTGTCTATTCACTTTTGAAATAGTTTTCCTTGTCTTAAACAACGTTTGTATGCTAGTTGTTTGAGTTGCAGATTGTACTATAATGTCTTTGCAAAGTTTTGTGGCATAGATTTGTGACGATGATACGGAAACGTAGATCTTTCTTCTATAATTTAATGTCAATGTGTTATTAATTTTGATTCTAACTGGTAATACTAATAGCCCTGAATATTTTCATCCATGAAGCTCGCATCAGAGAAGATATGTGATGCTTTTAATTTTCGTGTGTCTTCACCTCAATGAAGTTACATGTTTAAACAAGAGCCCTCTTTTCATAGCTGTATTTCTTTGGCAACATTGGACTTAGCAAGCATCTCATTCACCCGGATTGTTTTCTGCGAGCAGCTATATTCTTGATATGGGCTTATGTTCCCGAGTCTTGGCTGCATTCTGTTGGGATCTTCTACTATCCTAGCAGGTCAGTTTGGTTTATTTCTTTACGTTTCTAATTTGATGAAGTTTATGATTCTTTTTTGTTATAGTAAACATGTTTTGGTAAATGAATAACTGAAAGCTACTTTTATCCATTTTCTTGTTCTGTGTCATAAAACTCTAGTCTCTTTCCTTTTTGTGCGTGATGTTAATGTTGAAAAGCATGAGCTATAAATTGCATTTTGTCTCTCCAGGTATTGGGCATTGGCGGTACCAACTTATGCAATGGTGACAATCGTATTAGCATTGGATTTTACATCGGCCTCAATTTCATGTCCACCCCTCCCCCTACTTCCTTGAATACTATATTTGGTGAGCATCAAATCCGCTTCCCAGAAATTCGTTTTATATTTGAGACTCGGAAGCCTGTTTCTTGCCTTTGTCGAAGTTCAAAACTATCTTTATAAACGAGTTAGTAGTTTCCAAGACAACCAAAACATGGAAAAGTCTTCTTGTTCTTATTTCTGTACTTGTTTCATGTTTCTTTATGAATTCAAGCTTGTTTAATCCTTCTCTTCTCCTCTTCTGCAGATGAATTTAGTAGAGAACCTTCGACTTTCAAGCTTTCGAAGGAGGGAGATGAAAATGATCAGCCCATTGAACCCATTTCTGATATTGGCATTGACAGAATAAATCATCTCATGTTTGATGATTTTAATTCGAAATGACCCTCCTTTGATCGCGGCTTTCCTCGTCTTCGCTATTTTGCTTAGTTGTTCTATTCTTTATCCTTTTCTAGCAAAGAATGGTAAAGATTAAGTTCAAATTTCATTTAGAAATTTTAGCAGGTCTATAGGGGATGTGTCTTTGTATTTGCAGCTAGAGCATACCAAAGAAATTTACAAGCAGAGGAAACAAATTTAATATTTTGATTTGAACTGGAAAAAAAGTACTTTGTTCCTGACTCAAAAGAAAAAAATAATAATAATAACAACAACTTTCCTACTGCAATCCTCATTTATAAAAGAGGAGAAACTTCTGACCATATAAGGCAACAATCACCTCAAAGGAGCAAAAGAGTATAACTGAATTGGCCGATGCTTTATATATACATAAAATAAAATAAAATAAAGTCGATATACCAATCAAAAAAATTTAAATATTAAATTTGATATTAGTTATGCTCGATAAATTTGTCATTTCAATGTATGGTAAATTTAATATCAAAGATAATAATTATTGTAAAATATTTTTTTACTTGTATCAAAATTTATCATTGACACATCGTTCCATTAATTTATCATCAAAAAGGCAAAACATGTGGCAAAACATGTTAAAAACTGTCACATAACAGTGGGATGTAACTGTTATTTGACACTTATATTAGGTTGGTGATAATAATAAATGGTAAATAACAATGCAGAACTCTACCGTTTAGAAAAATCTTCTTCTCCCAAAGTCTCATAATTTCCAATAGCCACGCCTGCCTTGGAAGCATGAGACGCATGTAACGAGAGAATTTAATTTTTCCGTCCTTCTATATTATTCAATAAATTGCACAACATAGTGAAAGATGCACTTATGACTTTTTTGTTTGTTTTGTTTTGTTTTGTTTTGAGGGAGATGCACTTATGACTTAATGACAACTAATGTGCTCTTATATTTACTTCGATTTCAGTCACTCTGTTAATACACAGAAATTAAAGTCTTGGACTTTTTTGGGAAATCTGAAGCGACTCGAAAAGTTTCTGGTCGTTTTCCTATATGTTGTCTTTTCATCTGCTCATTCAACTATATAAATTGTCGTTCGCTCTCACTGGCTCAAAATCCTCATTCTATTTACTCATAGTCTCATGAACACCATATAGAATAGCACTGGTTATGCAAGTTACCATGGAACGAGTTGCAGTGTTTCCAAAACTTAGTGAACATGTTCATCTTTGATTTTCTTTTTTCTTTTTGTCGTTTTTTTTTCTTTTTCTTTCTTTCTTTTTTGTCGTTTGGAAATTATCTGTATAAACTTTCTTTTTTGTCTTTCAATGACGTCTTCCTATAAGCGTTATTCATAACTGCACAAGTTTGTTTAGGTTGGTCAATGAAGAGTAGTATAATTTGACCTTATTTTTTAACTACAGTTTTTTTTTTTTTTTTTTTTTTGGTGGGGTGGTATTTTTGAAATATTTTAAGAACCAAAAGAAATCTTTCACCAGCTCACTACAAGTTGAAACTTGAGGCATATTCCTTGTTATCAAAGGTAGAAAAGTATGAAAGTTGTCTCTTGAAGCTGGAGGCTACAAATGGTTCGTAGATATCGCTAGTTCTTTGATATCAGTTTATTAACATTATTATTTTTTTATTTATGGCTATTTTTTACAAATTTCATATCAGTATATGCTTTGACTTTTGTGTGTGTGTGTGTGTGTATGTATGTATATATATATATATATATATATATTTGTATGTAATATGTACACTTTTTTTTTTTTTTTTTGCTGAATTTTTTTAACATATTGCAGGAGATTGCTTTTTTATTTTAGTGTAAACAAAAAGCAAATGGGGATAATAATTTGTCTTCTACTTGACCATAGTTGAAGCCGACACTTTTTATGCTCATTGGAAGGTCATTGCCAATTTTAAACTATTTGTTTATGACCAGTTTGGGGAAAAATACTTGACCATACAAGGTAAATAATTTATATAAACTTAACTATGTATGTTAAAATTCGTTATTATATATTATTATGCTTGCTTTTGGGGATTTTTTTTTTTTTTTTTTTTTTTTTTTTGAAGCACTTGTAATTTTTGTTTGTCATGTAGTGCAGTTGCATGTTGTTTTTGCCCATCGGACAAGGACACAGATAGGTACGGTTCTGCAATATTATATCACAGGAAGAGCTTCCTAATGTGTGGTATGGGGATCCGGATATCGTAATTATTTAAGTTGAATTTTTTGTCACCTTTGAGTGCAATTGTTTTTTTGAAAGCACAGCTATTGCCAAATATTGAAGAACAATTTATTGATCAGAACACGAACGAATCAGAAGAATATTCACCGATGTGCTTTTTATCAAGATTGAGGATAATCGTATAAACAAGTGCTAAGTTGTGATGTCTAATTGTTGCTCCATACGTCATTAAAACATGACGTACTATCGCACTAAAACAACCTTATTAATCTAGTTTTTTTCTTATTGTTTATTTTCTTTTCTAATTTTTTAAAAACATGTGGGTAAATAGTATTTTTTTTAAAAGGTTTTAATAAATAATTGAATTTCAAAAAGAAAAATATTAGGGACATCGATTCTAATTTAATTTTTTTTTTTGTATAAATCTATGTGACAGATAAATTATTGATTTTTTTTATTTATAAGCATTTAAAAGCATTACCACATTGCATCTATATATAAAAATATGACATGTGAGTTATTATTTAAAAAATTGATATTAAAATTAGTGTCATTAGCACTACTGTTTGAAAAACTATTCTATTGAAAGCAAAATCCTTTTAGGAACACTCTCAAAATTTTGTGCTGACCCATATTTTTGTTCGATGAATATTAAATGGTATTCCACATGAATCACATGACGGGCATTTGGTCTAGTGGTATGATTCTCGCTTAGGGTGCGAGAGGTCCCGAGTTCAATTCTCGGAATGCCCCCTGCTCTCTTCGGCTTTTGTTTTTTGTGCATTACTTTGGACTGGCCCATTTTTTTTACACGCCTTTTGGTATTGGGCCTAAACCCCCAAGCGTAGCCTTTTAACGGGCCTGATAGTTTTTTTTTTTTTTTTTTCGAACATTACTTAAATAGCCACATTTCTTTCATTCATTAACCAATATAATATAAATTTCCCACTCTTAACTAGCATGACATAAATTTTAATTTTTATTAATGTTTGATGTGTGTCATAGTTAGTCTAGTGTCAAATTTTTGTATTATGTTAATGTAATAATCTTTAAATTAAATTTGTGTTATTTAGGTTCTTTCCTTTTTTTTGTTATATGTAAAATATTATAAATTGTTGTTGCTATACTTTAAAATCTATAAATAAGACCGAATTTAATATATATGTTCATGTTATACTTGTCACTAAAATATAAAATATATAAAATGTAATATCATCCTACTTTATCCTCCATTATGTAATGTTATTTCTACTATGTCTTTTTTTTTTTTTTATAATTATCATTATTAAGTTTTTAAACTCATTAAAGTGAGCTTTTAGAATTTAAATTGATTAAAAATGAAAATATATTTATAATTAGATGAAAAAGTCAAGACACCAATCATTGGTAATCAAATGTTAAATTTGATATTAGTATATCAAATTTGAAATCAAAAATAACATTTCATTGAAGATAACTTTATTTTTTAAATTCCAAATGTCAAAATTCACTGTTGACATATTAATATAACGTTTTGTTTGAGATGCTCTAAGATTATGCTATATGTCTAACTTATAAAAAATAAAAATAAACAAAAATTGTTGCAAATCTTTTGGTTTCAAATAACTAGGAAAACATTTGTGGTGAGAGATAGTAAAGAAAACATTTTGCAATTTTTGTTTTTACTTTCTTCTTTTCCACTAGAACATGGAAAATGACTGTATACATCACCAGGGAACCAGGTTCCCATTAACGACTTTTCCATTCTCTCATTAAATTGGCACTGAAACCGATCTCCAATTTGGCGTTTAAGTTTAACGACTATTCCATTAACGACTTTTTCGGTTTTATTTGGCGTTCAAGTTTAATTTCAATTAAATAGTACCTTTTCATATTAGGTTTTATTGTTTTTTGAAAAGTCAACAAAATTTATAACTAAATTTTCAAAAGTCAATTAACTCCAATTTAAAATTTTCATCTCCAACCGACGAATAACGCAAGCTTCATGTTACTTTTTGAGTGGGTCGGCTCACTATGAATTTGAAAGGCTTCATTTTTTCAGACAGACTATAACATCTACCCACCTTTTTTCTTTTCCCCTCCATGTACATAAAAATAATATCACATATTTGATAAAATAAAATAAAAAACGTAAAACTTATTAAGATAGTTAATATTAATATTAAAAAAAATTATATTTTTTATGTAATTATTTTTATTAAGAACTTTTAATTTATTTACAAATATTGTACATTAAGATATATTTTGATTTAATATATTTGTTAATATTAGATAACTTATTCAATTTTGCATATTTGTAACTTATATATTTATATGAAATTAAACATCTGTTTGGTAAGTTAGTTGGATATGAAATTTTTAAGTCGAAGTTGATTGACTTCTCAAAAACTAGTTATAAATTTTGTTGACATTTCAGAAAAAGACAAAAATTGAGATTAAAAAGTACAGTTTAGTGGAGTTAAACTAACTTACCAAACATAGCCTAAAGTTCATTCATAATGTTATTTATTAATAAATTCTTTGTTCTTAGTCCGTGGACTCAAGAACATCCATATTAAATATACTTGTATTCCTCTTCTTCTCTTATTATTATTATTTTCTTATTTAATTTCTATAAAACTAAAAAATCTGATAAAATTTTGACGATTCAAAATAGAACCTTAAGATAAAGATATTTTTCAAATGTCGCTAAAAATTTTTAAATGAAAAAAAAAAAAAAAAAAAAAAAAAAAAAACGAGTAATGAGAGTCAATCTAAAGCAAATAGATGGAATCAAAATCCGTTATTTAGAAGTTTCAAAAAGATAAGTCCACGACGACTACCACCACCATCACCAAGTTCAAAGATTCGCCTCGTTTTTCAAAACCAAATTTTGGAATTTTAATATGGACAACTTCCAGTTGGTCATGCTCTGGCTTCTCTCTTGCCCCATATATATTTAGCAAACAATTTGCCAAGCATTAACTTGAAGAAAATGAGAGATTACCAAATCAATTCAAGACTAAAAGACTCTAGGTAGCTCCTACCAAGCAATTCTACTCTATAATCATGTAAATTAAGGGATTGATTAAGCGGGCAAATGGCTCTATTGACGTCAACAAAGTCTTTCTTGAGGAAGGTTTTGTTTTTCATTCATTACTCGTTTCCCTAGACAAACGTTGTGTTCAAAATCCAGCTGTTTCCTTAGCCTTTTACCATCGATTTAGCGTGTATATTTAGTTGATAATAATGCTAGAATTCTCAAAGAAATTTACTAGAAACATGTAAAAATGTAATATATATATATATATATATCCTCCTGCCATAAGTCACCCTTTGGTTGTTTCTCTATCACATGGAAATTGATGGAAAAAAGTGAGATACATAGTGACTTGGTTTTCATTTTATCTAAAAATATCTCCTTAAAAACTTCTATTATGTCAGAAAGAAATTCTTGTAACATACTTGAATTCATACGGAGGTGACACACTTTAAAACAGAGTGTTCTTTTCGTAAGAATTATTAATCTTAACAATATGATTTAAATAATACAGTAAGAATAACGTGGGTATAATGATATTGTTCACAAAATTCTCTCACGGTATTCAATTCCACACAACATCAATCCATTATAAATACTACTATGATTGATGGTCCAATGGAAAATTTTCCTAGTGTGTTAGGGCTAAAAGCCTTGTACCAACTACTATTTCTACATGGTCAAACAAGATATACTCGTGTGTGTGTGGTATATTTATATATATATATATGTGTGTGTGTGTGTGTGTGTGTGACAACTACTAAAGAAAATTCTTAGCAAGTTTGTAACTTAATGGGAACCAACGATTTCAAGCTTCTCCAAGTAGTTCCACCCATCAATTGATTCCTTTTTCTTCATTTGTCCCCCAAATAAGTCCAGTCAAAGTCATCGTGTCCAGAACTTCACCTTTCTAGGTGTGTTACTCTTTTCACCCACCATTTCTTCCACCAAACTTCCTCAACTTAGTCTCTCTCTCTCTCTCTTTATAAATATATATGTGTGTGTGTATATATGTATATGCATACATACCTTTTAGATATACATTTCTGTTTAATAATATGTAGTACTGAGGTGAAAAAAGACTAAAGAGTAACATTTTAGCCAAATTTTGTTCTTTTAAGTTGCGACTTCACTGAGGAATGGCTGGGGCATCCAAGGGAGATCATTGGAGGAAACACCAACTTGGGCAGTGGCCATAGTGTGTTTTTTGCTGGTTTTGATCTCTATACTCATTGAGCATGCCATCCATTTGATTGGAAAGGTAAGCTTCTTTAATATAATATGTTAGATTGTGAATTTATCTCACATTGCTGAATTATTAGGTTCTTATGGGAAAGACACTTGATGATATACATTTAAATACCATTACACTAACATGACACAATTTAGCACTAGATCAATATGACGCAGATATAAAACTAAAGCTTGTATCATGTTGATCAAGAGGAGAATTTGTGTTATGTTGGTCAATGAACGAAAAGAAAAAGAAAAAGAAAAAAAAAGTGGCTACTTGGCTAATTTTCTAGGTTTTTTAATTTTTTTGTTTATTTTATAAGTGGATTGAGCTTTCTATCTCTTAGGCTAGTTTTCGGGGATGAGTTCTACCTAAGTTAATTTAATATGGTATCAGAGTCAAGTTTATTACTAAGTGTTGTGATGTTATATGTAGATTGGGCTTCTTGATCTTCTCTTAAGCTAGGTTTTGAGGATAAGTTTTACCCAAGTTCATTTAACATTACAATGTTGCATTTCACTGGCCTATATGTACACATATACACTTATATGTATAGGTTTTTCCCAATGTGTTGATCATGATCATTTTTTTTTTTTTTTTTATGCTTTGCTTTGGTTTGCTTTTCAGTGGTTGGCAAAGAGAGACAGACGAGCTCTATGTGAAGCACTTGAAAGATCAAATCAGGTAATCAAAGATAATATACATGTAGCAAACAAATATTGATTTCATGTCTTTCAATATATATATATTGATTCATTGTCTCTGTATATCTATATATGTATATATGTCACAGAGCTTATGCTATTGGGGTTCATATCATTGCTCCTAACAGTAGGGCAAGGACCCATTTCAAAAATCTGCGTGCCAAAGGCTGTGGGTGCGAGTTGGCATCCATGCAGTAAGAAGAAAGAGAGCAAAGTAAACTTTAAATAACGATATCGGCCGTAGAAGGCTTCTTTCAGTTTCAGATCACGGAGAGAGTGTCCGACGTGTTTTAGCGTCGCTGTCCGATGACAAATGCGCTAAGGCAAGCCCTTCAATTATTTAACCCTACTTTTCTTTGATTTCAATATCATTTACTCGTACGTACTAGTTCTGAATCACAAACTCGCATGTCAACGTTGAAACTAATGTACAATAACTTATATGAACACTACATATATGTCCAGGTTCAACTTTGTTAGTTTCTGAAACAGAACTTCTTGTTTGTTTGGCATAGAACCTGAGACATAAGACTCTAAACCCCGTTCCTATCTACTGAGCTAGCCCCAGCGGAGTTGTTCTGTTCATGTTAAATTAGTTATTCTTGGCGAATCTTTTATGTTTGAATAAAGATTAATATTTATAGGATTTAGGATAAAACTTTGGCAGATAAAGTTCCATTAGTGTCAGCTTATGGAATTCACCAGCTCCATATATTTATATTTGTGCTTGCTGTCTTCCACGTGCTTCTACTGCGTAATCACCATGGCTTTGGGCAGAACCAAGGTATCAATATGATTCTCTCTTTTTCTACTCTTTTCTCCAACTTTTGGATTCATTGACGTATATATATAGATATATATTTGTATGTGTTTTGGATGGCAGATGAGAAAAATGGAAAGCATGGGAAATGGAAACTAGAACAACTGACTACCGGTTTCCAATGGTAGGTTTTAACGTTGTAATTGTTACCGCTACACCACAGTAAATTTATTACACTATGCAAATTTTTTATTTTTATTTTTAAATAATATAACCTTGAAATTGCCTCCAAATATAATTAAATATGTAAACTTGTCTAAATTGTGTATTTTTGAGGAATAACTGCCTGAAAGAAATGCGATTTCTGTCGGTGTTGCAGACCCGGAGAGATTTAGATTCGCAAGGGACACATTCTTTTGGAAGAAGGCATTTGAACTACTGGAGCCACTCTCCTTTTCTCCTTGGATTGTGAGTGCTGAAACTTAATCATTTTGAACTTATAGCTCGTATGAATTACCGTTTTAAGACTACTTCTGGGTGCTATTAAAAAGTTTTTATGTATTGTTTTCTCTCACAAAATTTAAATTCACTGTTCCAATTTTCTATTCAACCCTCTAATCCAATCGGGGGGCTTAATTAGTTTAATGAAGTATTGAGATACTATCATAATTTGTATCTAATTTCATGGAAAATTGTTGAGACATTTCAACCATACTTTTTGTAGGTTTGCTTCTTCAGACAGTTCTTCAGATCTGTACCGAAGGTCGATTACTTGACCTTGCGCCACGGGTTCATTATGGTAAGCCTGCTTTTCTACTAGCAAAAATAATTCAATTATTTAGCTTGTTAAAATTCTCTGTGACAATTTAGAAGCCAAATTGTAATAGAGAAGGTTAAAAATCTGGTTTTATCAGGCACATTTGGCACCGCAAAGTCACAACAAATTCAACTTCCAAAAGTACATAAGAGATCACTTGACGAGGACTTCAAAGTTGTAGTTGGGATCAGGTAACGAATTTGAGAAAATTGGTAATTTTTTTGAAAATAGTGTAAATTAATTTATAATATCAGTTTAGACACAAAACTTGACAATTCTTATCAAATTTTGCAGCCCCACAATCTGGTTCTTGGCAGTTCTATTCCTACTAACCAACACAATGGTAAAGTGGAAGAATATTATTTCATCAATTCTCAATAAATATAGCTTTGCCAATGTTTGCATAATCCTTTGACAAGGTATTTTACTCTATCGATATACAGGGTGGAGATCTTATCTATGGCTGCCATTTTTTCCATTGATTGTAAGCACCATTTCCAGTCATTCTCAGTTTCTTTTAGTGCAACATCTATCAAACAAGACAGATTACGAGACTTACGACATAATTGTATACATACATATATATATATATATATGGCTTGTAGGTCATCTTGTTGGTAGGGACAAAGCTACAAGTGATCATAACAAAGATGGGTTTGAGGATCCAGGACAGGGGAGAGGTGGTTAAGGGGACCCCACTGTTCAGCCGCTGACAATCTCTTCTGGTTTAACCGTCCGCGCCTCATTCTTCATCTCATCAAATTTGTTCTCTTTCAGGTTCTTTTTCTGTGCAATTCAAAACACTTCCATTAAATTTTTGATGTCTCCACTATAAACTTCAATGCTAATTTGTCATCTTTCTTCTCTTCCCACAGAATGCTTTTCAGCTTGCTTTCTTAGCATGGACTTTGGTAAAGCCATTTGATTTCTAATCTCTGTTGTTTGACTTTCTGTTAAAGAGACATTTTCCCTTGAACAAAATAAATTTTTTTTTATTTTTTATTTTATCCTTGTTCTTTTCTGCAGTACGAGTTTGGGTTAAATCTTGCTTCCAATGACAAGTTAGAAGATGTTATAATCAGAATGTCAATGGGGTAAGTTCTTTAGAAGCACATCACTCTTCCTATTTATGTCAATCACACAACACGCAAACGTTTCACTGAGCGTAAGTAACCCTCTGTTGTCAATACCTTAAATTTCTACCCCAGATGCGATATTTGTTCGATTCGTTCAAAAACAAACATAAAGTTGAGTTCAAATATGGTTAGAAAATCGCTCTAAAGATTTTTTTTTTTTTTTTTTTTTTTTTTTCCCTTTTGAGTTTACACAAGCAAGCATACACATTTTCATGAGAAAGATCAACCACAAGGGCCTTCAAGAATGGCTGTGAAGATTTTGAACATTGTTTGAAAACGCGATATTGAGCATTGAATAAGGAAGATTTTGTTGATATTTCCCATGTATCCAATACTAAAAGTGAAACACGTGAGCAGGGTCCTTATTCAAATACTTTGCAGCTATGTGACTCTTCCTCTATATGCCTTGGTAACTCAGGTGAGAGACCAAACTAACTTGCTAGCTGCAACAATTACTATGAAAGGCAATTATAATTATAACACTTTTGCCATTTCAACCATGAATAAACAGATGGGTTCAAACATGAAACCCACCATATTCAGCGACAGAGTGGCGAACGCCCTCCGAAAATGGCACCACACTGCGAGAAAGCATGTCAAGCAGACAAGGCAAACAGCTAGTTCTCCCGGGACGCCTTCGCAATCCATGTCACCGGCACACTTTCTTCATCGTTACAAAAAGCGAACAAGAAATGAGTGTCCTAACATCGCCAAGAATGTCGAGCTTCAACGATGGACAATGCTCAACCCGGCAGCTCAAGACAAGATGAAGACCAGATTGTTTCTGAACCTAGATAAATTCCATGATCGGCTTGGCCACAAGGTTCAGCATGAAATCAACATCCAGTCAGTGGATTTTTCATTTGATAGATCGGAGAGGAAGTGACGAAACCTTTTATTGCGTGTTTTTATTATCGTAAAATGATAGGACATAATCACGGAAACAAGTAGAAAGAGTAATAGTTTCTGAGCTACAACGTCTAAGATGAGGTAGCTAAATTTGTTGAAAGTCTCAATTGTAAGCTAATCCAATACAGTAGAGGCTAATCCCGTATGCAGACTCTAAAATTAATCAAAAGATATATAAAATACTTTTGGACTTATATCAAAATATTTTTTGGACTTATATCTAGTCCTCTGTACTGGATCAGCTTAAAATTGAGAAATAGCTTCTCAAATCTCAACTGTAAGCTGCTTAAATAACTTCGGAGTTGATCTTTTTGAAATCGAGTAGTAGTGAGTAGTTTGTTTGTTACGTAGGAATTAGTATGTAATAATGGGGTTGATCTTGCATAAATACTATGGTTTTCTCTTTTCCCTCTCTCTTAAAAACATTAATAATTTTAAAAGAAAAAATAAAAAGACAAAGCTATAAAACTATAAAACTAATAAACTTTGTGATTTTATGGTCTGGAGATATAAGATGTGAGAAAACTGATAATGTTGTCTCCAACTGTGACCGAATAACAGCATCAAAGGGTCTATTGGATCCTTGGTCGATCTGCCTCTTAAAATATGTGTGCAAGCTTACTTTGTGTACGCCAAAAAGGAAGCAGCAAAGGAGAACGGTGGGCTGTCGTTTTCACGTAGAGCTGTTAATATGAATTGTCTGGTCAGTTCATACCCTTGCAGACAGAAAGGGAAACATAAGCCGGATTATGGTTTAGAATCTTGTCCTAACCTAGGCTTGGTGTTAGGGCCCGGCCAGCCCATGGGGCAAATAGATGGGTCACATGCCAGTCCGTCTAATTCGATCCAAATTTATTGCTCTATTTTCATCATGGACCTGGTCATAAGAAACGTTAGTTTTAGTTTACAACATGTCGTCTAACTCCTAAAACAACTAGGGATGTCATTTTTACCTACAGGTGTAGATACTCGCCTCTAATGATGTGACTGAGCGGATATGGTGGTTAAAATTTAAAACCACCAGTCAAGTCTGGGACGGAGGTTGGGAAGCTCCCTTGTCCCCATACTTGTCCTGCTTATATGCACCTTTATCAATATACATACATACACACACACACATATCTATATCTTAAAAGTTAAGTTTTTTTTTTTGCCTACTCTCGTGTCCGGCATCCTATTTTTGCTGGACACAAATGACAATTGTACCGGTAGTCTCTTGAATTATACAGGTAATCTCTTGGGTTGTATCGATTAGTATCTTGAGCTGTTCCTTTCACCTCTCTCTGTCTCTCTCCCAGCCGGATGACCAAATGCCGGACGAAAAATATTCCTTTTCATTGGAATATAAACAACCTTTTTTTTAATTGTGTTGTTAAATTTTTATAGAACTTTGATGAAATTTTTTTTAATTCTTAATGAGTAAATATGTAGAATATAAGTATAACACCTCAGAGGAGATTCTACGTTGTCACATCGTCTGGAAATAGTAAAAAGGAGGTGGGAAAAGCATACACACCCCCCGTTCCATTCAAGCAGCGCCCCACCCCCCGGTTCCATTCAAGCAGCATCAAACTTCAAAAGCAAACGATTCTTTTATTTACTTTATCTCAAAACAAAGGAAGGAAAAAAAAAAAAAAAAAAAAGGCAAAAGGAACACATGACATTTTCAAAGTTCCAACCTGACCTGAATAAGATTAAAAAATTCAAGCAAAAAAGAATAAAGATTGGTCCCTCTTTCTGGACCATTTCTATGGAATTTTTCTAGAAGAACTGTCTGTAGATTTGTACAGCCCAGAAAGAAGATTTACGAACTCCACTTTTGGAATTTGTTTTTTAGTCATCTTTTTTGCAAACTTGAATCTTCAATTTCGATCATGAATAATTTCGCTCTTGAAAGTTCATTTCAGTATGGAAATAAACTTTTAACAGAATCATTCTGAAATGAAATCAGTGACGGCAAGTAGAAACTTTGATCCGTCAGGAGAGGTTTGGTGGAAATCCTGTTGTGGGTCCCTCCATAGTCTCTGATACGATTCAAGTGCGTGGGGTAGATCATGGAATAGTCTCATCAATTCTCTTATTTAAGACTCTGCTTTTGTGAACAAGCACCTCCACAACATGCACAGCAATCCCTTTCCTCAACCTGCTCCTCGTTTCTCTGTTTCCCCCGCCCCGACTACTCTTTCCTTATTCATCGATGATGTTGCGATTGCGGTGGAAATTCTGTTTTTGCAGATTCTCCCTGCTGGGTATGCTGGATTTGCCTGTTCATCGTTTGTGCAGCTGCTCCAATGTCGGCAGAGTTTTATGCAATCCAGCAAACAAGGACCTCAGGGCTCTTCCGAAGCCGCCATTCTGCGTTGTCATAAGACTCGGTGATGGCAGGAGTGGGATTTGGGTATGATTCGAGAGCTAATGGCTTCTGAGAGCCGACTTATATAGTATGAAGACTACTGATTCCTGGGGGGAGATTGGATTTCATTTGCCAATTTAACCACTCTGTCCATCACTTTATCGACAACGGCCGTATATTTTGCAACGGAGTTGTTTATTGGTCTCTACTGAATCTTCAGTTTGGGGCCGTTGGTATTATTTCTTTTTGATATGGCTGATGATATATTCAGTAGCGTACCGCTGCCGGATAATGTTGGATACAAGAAGAAGAGATCAAATTGCAGGTTGGAACGGATCTGTTGCTTGTTTTACTTATCCTCGTGAAGGTATGGCTTTCATTCCATTTGAGTAGGATGATGGATGGCTGCCTTAATGGGGCTACTAGTGTGTTTTCTTGGACAAAGAAACCAACCTTAGACCGCTGGAGCATTTTGGCAAACATGGACATTCTGTAAGAATGATGAGCTTCTCATGGAAGGCGACGAAGGGTTAGTCTCATATTAACCTTCAGACCAGATGGCTGAGAAACATTGCTATACAAGGGGCAGAGAGGAACCGCCCTTGTTATCGAGGGAACTATTGGGTTTTTCCATATGTGAAGAGGTGCTGGTTTTCTGTGCAAGGGTGAAGAGCAAACTCGGAGGCGAAGGTAATACATTCGAGTGATACTGTCACCTAGTGATAGAGGCACCGGGCTTGTGTAACTAGGAACTTGTCTGATCTTTCAAGCAATGTTTCTCTCTTTACTCTTTAGTACGTAAACTGGAATTTTCAGTTCATGAGGGTAAACTTTGACGGCGCAGTAGGATGAGTAATTCGGCATTCATGTCTTAAGATGAGGTAGCTGGCTAAACTTTGGGGTTGATCTTGTTGAAAGTGAGTGAGTTGTGAGAAGTTTGTTTGTTTTGTAGGAAAGGTATATAATATTATATATATATTATATAACGAAAAATTTCATAAATTTTCCTGAACTTTGTCACTGGTATTATATGCCTCGATTGTACCCATGAACTTTAATATGAGTATCAAATTGTCCACTCTGTAAGTTTCCGTTAGTTTTTTCGTTTTCTTTAATGTCAAAATACCTCATAATCTTTACATTTATATCCAAAATATTCCTAAGCTTCAATATTGTCAAACTACGCTCATGATATTTAATGTTATCAAATACCCTTTTAGCTATTTTAATATAACATGATAAATTACCGATTAATTAGTAACTTTTGGTGGTAGAGGAAAAAATATTTTTTTTTTAAAAGGGAATGGGTAGTTTTTTTTTACCCACTAAGTTTATATTGTTTTTAATTCAAATTTACATTTATTTTAATTTTCTTAAAGAAAAATAACTATATAGCTTCTGTTCATTATTTTATTTACCTAATATTACAATTGCTAATTTAATTATGACTAATATATTATACCAAAATTACAAACCGATCATTTTTTAGATTAAAAAAATATAACTAAAAATGGATATCATAATAAATTTATGATACTTATTTCATTATGAATTTAAACAAAACACATAAATGAAATTTGTTATGACTATGATTTTAAATTATGTAGACCGAATAAACAACTTAGATACTCATTCCCCATGGCTACCCATATGAACGGTTATGAAATCGTCAATTTCTCAATTGTTAACTGATCCAGTACAGGAGCTTGATTTCTCAACATCAATATGAAGTACCATATACATATTATCAATACAGCAACTAGTTTATTATCAACTCACACAATCAAAACGAAATCATATAGAACAAACCACAAACTTTTTATATAAAATAAATATTATCAATAACTATAGAGTTGATCTTGTTGAAAGTGAGTTAATAGTGAGAAGTTTTTTTTTTTGTAGGAATTAGTATAAATGATAGGGTTAGTAGCCACTGAGGATTATGGTCCGGTTTATGGGAAATTGAGGAATCCCTTCGGAGGGTTATTGGATCAGATTACCTTTTGGAGTTTATTCCTAGAAATTCTTCAAAGAAACCCTCTATTATTGTTCGTTTTCAAATAATAGTGAAGAGATGTTTGATATACTTAAAAGTTCTCAGTTGTATGCAGATCCAGAACAAATGGGACTCTTGAGAGTAGCTCCAATATTATGAATACATACATGCAATCAATGCAGCAAATTGACACAAATTAAACAGACAGAGGAGGCTAAGAAGTCCAACGCCTAAAGTTGTGAAAACAACAATTTCTCAATCAACTGTGAGCCACCCATAACAACAGAGGAGACAAAGTCCTACTAGAGGCTTGATTTCTACATTAATGAAGTTCCTTAATACTTTTTGGTTCATTCTCTTCAACGATCAACATTCAAGTAAATAATAATAATAATAATAAGACCATCATCAACTTGGTAATACCAATCAACCAAACCAAAAGGAGAGACATTTGTCTTGGGGCTTCTCAGAGAAAGCCCTCTCCCTCTCCTCTTGCAAGCAAGACAACAAGAAGTAAACAGCAGTATCCAATTTCCACTTTTAGAGTATATACCAAAAGCCTTCAAAATCTCATCTTGGTAATGACCTTCAAACAAAGTATTAACTCTGAAGAATGTTGGACCATAAAAAAGATGATCACCAAGCTGAATACTACAGAATATAATGACAATCACCTAAAAATCTCATCATAGGTTATCATCCATGACTACCATAAAGATATAGATTATCGAATGACAGAAAAATCAAAACGAAATCATGTAGAAAAAACACAACCTTTATTTATTATAAAACGAAAATACTAATTCCATCTGGTTCATATTCAACAAAATTAAAAGAAAACATATTTGTTTCATTTTGGTTCCCATCGAACCAAATTAACAGAAAACATTAAAAAACAAACTTCTTTAAAACTTCCCACCACGAAGACGGAGGACAAGGTGGAGGGTAGACTCCTTCTGGATATTGTAATCAGCAAGGGTGCGACCATCCTCCAACTGCTTCCCGGCAAAGATCAGACGCTGCTGGTCCGGTGGAATCCCCTCCTTGTCCTGGATCTTCGCCTTCACGTTGTCGATTGTGTCCGAGCTCTCAACCTCGAGGGTGATCGTCTTGCCCGTGAGGGTCTTGACAAAGATCTGCATTCCACCACGGAGACGGAGCACCAGATGGAGAGTGCTCTCCTTCTGGATGTTGTAGTCCGCGAGGGTGCGACCGTCCTCAAGCTGTTTCCCGGCGAAGATAAGCCTCTGCTGGTCCGGGGGAATACCTTCCTTGTCCTGGATCTTCGCCTTCACGTTGTCGATGGTGTCGGAGCTCTCAACCTCCAAGGTGATCGTCTTGCCAGTGAGGGTTTTCACAAAATCTGCATCCCTCCACGGAGACGGAGCACCAGATGAAGAGTGCTTCCTTCTGTATGTTGTAGTCGGCTAGGGTTCGGCCGTCCTCGAGCTGCTTTCCGGCGAAGATAAGCCTCTGCTGGTCCGGGGGAATACCTTCCTTGTCCTGGATCTTGGCTTTCACGTTGTCGATGGTGTCGGAGCTCTCGACCTCAAGGGTGATCGTCTTGCCGGTGAGGGTTTTCACAAAAATCTGCATCCCTCCACTGAGACGGAGCACCAGATGAAGAGTGCTCTCCTTCTGGATGTTGTAGTCGGCGAGGGTTCGGCCGTCCCTCCAGCTGCTTTCCGGCGAAGATCAAGACGCTGCTGGTTCCGGAGGAATCCCTTCCTTATCCTGGATCTTGGGCCTTGACGTTGTCGATGGTGTCGGAGCTCTCCACCTCCAGGGTGATCGAGTACGGTCCGGTTAGGGTTTTCACAAATATCTGCATACCACCGCGGAGCCTGAGTAACCAGATGCAGCGTCGACTCCTTCTGGATGTTGTAATCGGCGAGGGTGCGACCGTCCTCCCACTGCTTGCCGGCGAAGATCAGCCCTCTGCTTGGTCCGCGTGATTCCTCCTTATCCTGGATCTTGGCCTTGACGTTGTCGATCGTGTCAGAGCTCTCGACTTCTAGGGTTATCGTCTTACCGGTTAGGGTTTTGACGAAGATCATGCATACCTCCACGGAGACGAAGGACCAGATGGAGAGTAGACTCCTTCTGGATGTTGTAATCGGCGAGGGTCCGGCCGTCCTCGAGCTGCTTGCCGGCGAGATCAGACGCTGCTGGTCCGGAGGATCCCCTCCTTGTCTTGGATCTTGGCCTTGACGTTGTCGATGGTGTCGGAGCTCTCGACCTCGAGAGTGATGGCTTGCCGGTGAGGGTTTTGACGAAGATCTGCATATTTTTTTCCGGGAAAATCGACGAGAAAAGGAGAGAGTTTTTTGGGAATGAACGAAAGAGAGAGAGAGAAATCGTTTTCGATTTGCTAAATGATGAGGAAGGAAAACGAAGAGGAGGCCCCGTATATAGCGAGGAGAGAGGCGGTGATGAACGGTCAATAGAGTCGGCGGAAATAATAATCGGACGGTCTAGAATGGTCCAGTCTTTTTTGGTTTATAATTAAGAATTTTCTTGTCTCGTTCCTTCCTAAAGAGAAGAAATTTCTAGCCTTGACTAGATGCAACGAATCTTCCCATAAGTCCGTCCACCAATATATGAATTTTTTTAGTCTCAATTATTAGGAAGAAAACAATTATTTTGATATTTTCAAAGGATTAGAGATAAATGGAAAATTCATTATTAAAAAGAAAAGAAAAATAGTCTTAGGAGGATGCTTCCTCGACCGCCACAAGTAAGGTACGGTTATTTGGTGGAGGGACTTAGTCAACGATAATATTGGTTTACTTACCATTAAAGAAAAGCAAAGAATAATACACATTAAAAAATAAAAAATAGGGGGAAAAAAAAAGGAAAACCTCCTCTTTTTCTTTTTCCAGGAATATGAAAGCCCACCTAAATCAAATGGATATGAAAACCAATAATTGTGGCGTGTTTCAATAATAAACAGTTTTAGGTTCGAATATCATTATAGAAAATGAGAACCAATAATGGGTAAGGTTGCATAGTTTAAACTTTTTTTCTTTAAATATTAAATAATTATCCTTTATTCTAATTTCAAGTTTAAGTCAATATACGACCTTTTTATAATAGTTTTTGTTGCGTTAATTTAAAAATAAACTCACATTTCTTACCTCTAATGTTAACATTTAGAACTTAAATCTTTCATCAAATTTAACTATAAAAATAAAAATCAATTTTACAACTTGAGATAAGCTAACAAAAACTGCTAAACTTGGTAATTCTCTCCCTATTGGCTTTTTTTTTTTTTTTTTTTTGTGTTTTGGGGGGGGGGGGGGGGGGGGGGGGGGAGGATAATAGTATAAAAACAACTCGTGATGCAAACAAACCCACGGAGACGCTGCTCCTTTTCTTCATGTCCAAGTAACAATTCCACCATTGATTAAAAAAAAAAAAACAAAAGACAAATCAATTCCAGGCACCTTACTTGGTCAGTACTACTTGTGCTTTTAATATACATACATATATATTTATTCACAATATCTTCTAGAAAGAACATGAAAAAGATACCTTACAGGCTCATACAATCCTTGACGTCATCGCAAAAATTTCACATACCTTGAATTATTGTAGGACTTTTTTTTTTTTTTTTTAATAAGCGAATTATTGTAGAACATTGCAACTATATTTTCCCACGACGTGCTACATGATTACAGTAAAATTCAAACTTATGCCAAAATGATGATTATAAATTAGTAATCCGAGTGTAAATGTCGTCAGATTTCTGAGTGAAGAGCTCAAAAAAGTATGATAAAGATAAGATTAAGAATATTGTTTGTTTTTCTTTAAGTTACTTCACAAAGCTAAATTTGATATGAAAGCCTGAAATAAAATACGATAAATTAGCCTAGCGTACGCTATGTTTGTCACATATTACGACAAATCCCATACAAGTTTCTTTCCTACATTCGAGGATCATAACCAAATATATAATACTATAGATACAACAACGATGAATAGCAAAGAACAAATTAAATTAAAGAAAAAAAAAAAGACTCCTGTAAATTTTCCTTTATTTTATCAGACAGAGCAAGAGCTATGCACAGATAAGACACAAGTTTTCATTGATAACCCCTTTTTGATGCAGTTCAAATGGTAATCATGACAGCAAGTTTTCAGTGCTTCAACATCATCCATCCTCAAAAAAAATAAAAAAAATAAAAAAAATAAATCCACGTTCTTGTAGTGCTGTCACTTTTACAAACTTACCAAACAGTTCAAGAGTGGGAAATTTCGTAGGAAATTTCACAATGCAACAAAACATCGAAATTTAATAGAAATTGTCAAGTGAAGGCATTTAGCAAAAAGAGCTTGCCTTAGAATTAGATTCTTATCGGCACCTTTTCTGTCATCCTAACGGGCAGAAGTAGAATTTCAAAAGTGGGAATGAAAAGGAAAAAAAAAAAAGTTATATCAGAACCACTAATGGGAAGGACAATAGCTAAACTAGAATCATTTGTGACTTGGCAAGATTAGTCAGAAAATATACACAATCCGAATCCAGAACCTTAACCTGATAATGGAAAAAACTAAAACTGATAGGGGTGGGAACCTCCACCCCTAACTGAGTGCGAATTTTCAACACCAATTAATTTTTATTTTGTTTATTTTTTCTTTCAAATTTTACCTTTAAAATTATATATATATATATATATATATATTTTGTCCCCAATAAAAATTGATTATCCATCTATTAAACCCTCTTAAAACTTTTATCTTATAATGTACGCCACTCACTGAAATAAGAAACTGGTTCTGAGGACAATTATTGAACACACCTTTGCAGCTACAAAAAGGATGCCATTAAATACTTAAGAGGCAAAAGGCAACTCAGTAAACAAAGTTGCTTGATATATCACATTTGCTGAAGATGAACGACCTAAGAGAATCAGCCCCAAACCAAAATATAGATTATAGTCATAGATGAATCTTGACTTGAAATACGACATTGTAACGATATGGATAATCGCTAACATAACAGATTGCATTTCCATAATCATTTAAACAATATATTAAAATGTATCCTACTGTAATAAGAAATCCAACAAACTTAATGTAGCAGATGAAATAAAACATATTGCAATTAAGTTTATTGAATTTGACAAACTCTACAAAAGCACATACAGTTTCTGAAGGTACAATCATCCTGCAGAAATAAAGGGGCTCATCCGATAATTAAATGATTATGACCCGTTGTAAATACCGAGAAACTTTCATTACAGAAGCAATAGATTACAGGTAAATTGCTATACGATTTTCCCTACAAGATACAGTTGAAGGTATCTAAAGACAGAAGCTCCCAATTTGTATTCAGAAACTCTCATCAAGAGGCATGAAAATAATATATAGCGTGTCCTAGAAGTAATAAGGGTACTGTCATAACCAGTTTTCTCATGTCAATCGCTTCTCCCTAGCCTGCCATAACAATCCGTACATCTCCATAAACTAATTAATGTGCGAACCATAATGAAATACGAGTCATCACATCATCATTATCATGATCACTACGGGTTCGTTTGGTTCACCGATTTGAGTTGAGATTTTTAAGTTTGAATAGTAAATTTTTTTGAATTTTCAGAAAAGACAAAAAACTTTTTGGGAAAAAGACAAAAACTTTTTGGGAAAAAGACAAAAAAAAATTTGAGTTGAATGGTTTGAGTTGGTATGGCAAACGAACATCTTCTCCTTGCAAATTGCAATACGGTCTCCCACTATCTCAGGCGGAAGGGAACTAGACTATCTTGTAAAAGTAAATTCTTCCATAAGAAGTCCTAACTAAGCATAGCAATAAGGCGAGCCTATAGAACTCAATAGTGGCAACAGATTGTGATAATAAGCCTAGCAGAGATGACAAAGTTTCAACTGAAACCCTTCCTAAAAGTAGTCCAATTCACCAAAAAGTGCCTGCAACCATTTGCAATTCAGAATATGAAAACTGTGGACTAGAACCAACTCTTGCTCACCATCTTCAATATTCTAAACAAGAGGGCCATTCGGCCAAAGGAAATTTTTTTAAAAGAAGTTGTCAATTTTGCAAAATATCTTCAATGCCATTTTTTTCTTCAACAAAATTGATCACGCTTAAGAAAGAAGAGCAAAGCTCATAAATATCAAAGACTTACTAACACATGGAGATATATCATCATTCCAAAACTTCATCCTTGTTATTGCCAATCTCAACTTCAGAACTGACTGAAGTTAACAATATCTATACTCCATCAGCAGAAACGAAAACCGTCTAACCCGATTGATGCTTAATAATCCGGAGAAAAACTAGAAGTTCTACTTCTATTACCAGCTAAATTAACCCAGCGCAGCTATAAACTAGCAACTAAATTATCAATTCAGACAAAATAAAAAGAAATCACGTTAAGCAAAATGCCATTTCATCACAATTCGGAATGACAAGTTTCATATTGGTTCTCAATTCCATTCAACCAAATTAACAGAAAACATAAAAGAAACCAGAGCAAGAACCAATTAAACACAGGAACCAAACCACATAATAAGAGCTGCAATTCACTGGTGAATAAGAAAAGAGACGTAGAAGCTATATATACCAATATATATATATACACACACACACGCACACTAATTTCTCAAAATTCCACAAAATACCATCTTTATTACGATCCAAAATAAAGAGTCTCATTTGGTTCCCATTGAACCAAATTATCAGAAAACATGAAAGAAGCCATGGCTAAAACACAGAAACCAAGCGACATAACCAGAGTTCAATTCACAATTGGCTTAACCAAATCGGAGTGCGATCAGACTCCGCTGGTCTTAGAGGAATCCTTTCCTTTAGACTGAAAAATAGGATAAGTATTAGTGGTGACTCCCAAAGCAGCGACGACAACCATGGCGGCGGCTATGGCGCCGGAGATTCTATTGGTGATGGAGAGGGTCGAAGAAAGCTGGGCTTGTAAATCGGAAGATGAGGGGACAAGGGACGGAGATGGCTTCTCGAAGCCCCTCCGGCGCCGTCGGCGCCGCCGCGAAGACGGAGGACCAGGTGGAGAGTGGACTCCTTCTGGATGTTGTAATCGGCGAGGGTCCGGCCGTCTTCGAGCTGCTTTCCAGCGAAGATCAGACGCTGCTGGTCCGGCGGGATTCCTTCCTTGTCCTGGATCTTGGCCTTGACGTTGTCGATGGTGTCGGAGCTCTCGACCTCGAGAGTTATGGTCTTGCCGGTTAGGGTTTTGACGAAGATCTGCATATTTTCAGAGGAATTCGGAGAGAGAGAGAGAGATTGTTGGGGGAGAGAGAAATGACGGAGGGGAAAGCATAGTTGTAAATAGAGTTAATTGCCCGTTTAGTCCTTAAGTTTCAAGAAGTTGCGATTTGCTCCTCAATTTTATGTTTTATTGTTAAAAATACCCTGAATTCTTTTTAAAATGTGCAAAATAATTCTTTTCATGAACATAGATTAACAAAAGAAAATGTGTAGCTTCTTTTTTCAGGTTGGAATAATGTCATTTGAACTCATTAGGTTTATACTGAAAATCCTATAGTGTGTTTAGTGCGTTTGGGTACTTCATGTACTCTATTATAATACAAATATATTTGATAATAGACGCACTTTTCTTACTATTCATCCAACATCCATTCATCTCTCTCTCACTCTCATCAATACTCGTGCGAATGAGTTTTCAAATATAAACAACTCAAGCACACATTATAGTTAAACATAATGTAAAAAAAGGACATCCGAAAGCATAAGTTTTTTATATGTTACATTCAAATACAACACAGAATAGACCGAATGAACCATTAATTTTGTGCTGTAAAAAGGTTCAAATCACCAAATCGGAATTTTTCAATTTGAACAGAGTCGGAATTTTAGGTTTGAATTTGGACGGCAGACTTGATTCAAAATGGACTGCATGAATCTAGACCTACAAAACACACGCGCACTTCAATCATCTCTAAGTACCAAATACCAATTGTCCCACTCACTACTCTTGGCCAGTACTTGTTCTTTTCTTCAATTTCTTACATAATATTCTTGAATCTTCTTTCACAAACTTGTAAAGTTCTCTCTTGCACAAGATTATTGTTAAATTCAAAATCATGCCAAAATGATGATTATCACTTAGTAATCCGACTGTAATTATATGGTCAAATATCACCGGATTGTCCGGTGGAAAGTGGTGAAAATTGAAAAAAACATACAAGTACAAGATTGGAACAAAAAAAATGTAAGATTAAAAGTGGGTTTTTTTCTTTAAAAGGCTTCACAAAACTTAAAATTGAGATGGAAGCCTGAATGAAATAAAATGAGATAGATTAAAGCTTGGCTTAGCATCTGCTTTTTACAATGATCCCTTACAAGTTTTTCTTTCCTCCATTTGAGGATCATATCCGAATATATATATATATATATACAGCAATTATATATAGCAAATAAGACTAAAAATAAATTTTTTTTTTTAAATTAAGAACTGCTGTTATTTTTCCTTGTTATTATCGGCCAGAGCAGCAGCTTTGCAGATAGGACACAAGTTTTTCATTGACAACCACTTTTTGATGCAGTTTTACATGGTAATCATGACCGCAAGTTTTCAGTGTCCCAACATCATCCATGTTCTTGTACTCCTCCTGTCAATTAAACCACGGATTTGCAGAAACCAGTTAAAAATAAATTTGATTTATGGTAAGATTTCCTATCAATACCACACAGCAGAAACCAGATTAGCAGAAACCGGTTTCAATATGGTTTCAATGTAATCTTACCGTCCAAAACCGCGCTAGAGTATCTTTTCATACAATTCTCTACTATTAGTTACATCAAAAATTTCAGTTTAATAAAGTGGGTAATATTCTCACCAGGCATATAACGCAAGTTCCTTCCTCCTGGATCTGGTCCGATGAGCAATATATGGTTTCCGTCACGCACTTTGAGATCAAATCTGCAGACAAACCAGTGCTCACACTCCCAATATGCTCCCCAAGTGCAAGAAGTTCCTGTTTGAGACATAACTCGTGATGTTCAAAAACCCAAAAATGAAAGAAAGAGAATATAGAGAGGAACGCCGATACTACCCTCATAGCTCATGTTGTCTACATCCAACCTCATGTCCCTGTGCTGATCAAGAATGTTTCTCGAACCATACACGGCTGAACGATCCACAACCATAAAACCCTAAAAAGAGAGAATGTCTATCTGCAGTCAGTGAAATTGCCCGTGTATCTTTCTTCATCTTCACCACATAATTTTATGAATGTTTTAACTAAAAAATAACTAAACAATTGAATGAAAATGAAACAGCTACAGTTTTCTTGCTTAAAGCTTAAGCGTCCCATCTTCTTGTATCATACATGACAAGAAGGAAGCTCATCAGGTGAAGTGCACTGCATACCTCAGAAGAAAATCGATCATGGAAACCTGTCTCGTCGGAGAGTACACGATATCTTTCATTTGATATCCTTGATCTTCCATTTCTGTCTCCATTACGCCACCCAATGTTGGACAATGGCCGAGGATGTCTCGAGTGACTTTCAGCAGCTACCAATTGCAATCCCTCGTCTGGAGGAGCAGCATGCCCCAGACGCAAGCCGCTTGAAGAAGCCCTCATAGATGGCTAGATCCTTGAGAATAGCTGCTGCGAACACTTCTCACGGATTGGATAGGGGTACCAGGATAGCTTTGGGGAACAACACTACTTCTGTTTTGAATGAAGTCGTGATGGTGTACCTCGTTGCTGGAATTGCTTCCTAAAAGGAAGCGTTGTGCAGGCTCGTGACTGAACCACTTGTATCTGCAACATTAAAACACACTCAAAATTAATCCAGACTAGACATAAGATTAAAGCTAAAAACATAACTATTAGGGTGGAAAAAAGAAGCTAAGAATCCAAGCCGGAACCAACCTGAAACTTGAACGTTCCCTTGCGGAGAAATGCCAAAATGGCTCCACTCTCGGTTCAATCCAGCCGAAGGCTGAACTGAAAGATCCAGTGTGCTAGGATGGTCAATGGGGTTTATAGAATAAGAATTATGTGAAGGATTGCTAGATATATGCGTCCTAGCTAGGTTGGACTCCAAGTCATGAGTAGATCGACTTCTCACATTCCTCATAGATTCTTCAGCCCTTATTGAGAGACCATTTCCTCTATGATTGGGGTTCATGGTAGCACGATCCCACGGCATATGCTGTGTATCTAAACCTACTTTCTCATGCCGCAACTCTGAAGGTATAGGAAGGTCAGAGGAAACTCCCAGCACCATAGTATCTGCTCGTGCTGCCTCTCTCACAGCCAGAAGGGATTCCGGGACTTTTACGCTTGTGAGGCCCTCTTCCGTTACCCATTGTAAGATCCATAAACCACCCTCAACACCTTGGAATGTCTGTCTGTCATAATTGGAAGAAGATGCAACGTGAGCAAATTATCAGCAACTGCAGAGAAGGTTCCGCCATTTAATGTGTGCTGAAAGGGATCATGAGATGGGCCTGAAGCATCTGAAGGATAACACGGCATTTCAACATCGTGATTTGAGGAAGAATACCCATTTGACCTTGGCAGAGGATTCCAATGTGAAGGAAAATGCATTCCATCTACAAACATATTCTCCACAGGAAAAAAGTACGAACCATTGTCTGCACTGCCGGCCCTGTCTGCAGTGTTAGATCAACAGTTAGAAGCAGTTGCGGAAACAAAAATTATTCAACAACGGACAACAAGATGATAGAAACCCAGCATGATATCATTATTACAATAAAAAAGAGAAAAACTACCGCAAACGGATGACATCAGATTAGAAGCAGCGACCTACAAGTAACTATTCATGCATGCTACTTATAAGGAAAACAGATATATATATATATACACACACACACACATACACACACACACGTTGATGTAGGATCAAGACAGAAGAGATAGAAATTGGAGAGAAGAATAGAACCAAGATAGAGACAAACAAGAGAAATAGAGAATGTGGGGAGAAGAAGAACTCAAGAGAAGGAGAACCACTAATACCAATATCTATTAGCCATTGTCTAAATTGAAAGTACAAGCTACAATATTTATAGGCAAATCAAATAACAAAATGGAAACCAAACAAAAGAAAATTAGCAAAGTTGATGATTAGATACTATCCTAACAATATAATTCTCTAATTAAATAGAAAGTAATATCAAGACTAATATATATACGAACTCCATGTGTATACACGCTAAGAAAGATATAACGCAGATACGAAGGTAATGATTATAAACCATTAGTAAAATAGTCATATTACCCATGTGCCCAAAGGATTGTTCTGTCTGCATGTGATTCCAGTTTGATCATGGTCACTCTCAAACATTTGAGATGTGTTAAATTGATGTCTATGTCCCATATTTTGTCACCTGAGTCAATGGTATTTATGTCCTGGTGTCGGAATCTGCCAAAGGTAAAACAAACCTGCACATAACCAGAAGTTACATTCAGATGAAAATTGAATTAACTTAATTTTTATTAACAGTTTGACTTAATTTTTATTAACAGTTTGTAACATCTGCTGCATTAAAAATTTGTATAATTCAATAAAACATCTGATGTTGTGTATTATAGCTATTCTAAATATATTAGAATAGACATTGTAAAGGCATTCCAAAAGAGCTTCTTTAAAAAATATTAATAAAGAATTCAGAATCAGCTTCTTAGTACCTATTCTGTCATCCTCACACGCTTAAGAAGAAGTTCAAAAGTAGGAAGAAAAGAAACGAGTAATATCAAGACCACTAATATGAAAGACAATCCCAGAATTAGAATTTTTGGTAGCTTAGCAAGTTTACATATAATAATCTTGTTTGAAAATTTTCTTATCAAAATAACACCAATTTTCTCTTTCCCTTCTGCCCGCACCTAAAATCATATATGGACAGTTACCGGTTAGGTACATCATTGGAAGGAAAGATACTGACATCAACGAAGTAAATCTCTCTCTGTGAGGGGTAGGAAAACACTTGTACCCTTCCAGAGCATTGGAGACCAGTCAGAAAATATACACTAATCAGACCTTACTCCAGTGGACGGGGAAAATAAGGAACAAGCATATTGAACATGCCTTTGCAGACTCGACAAACCTTTTCAGTAAAGGCAATAAGCTCATCAAGCACTCAACTGGTGTTCAGCTGAGGCTTTTAGACGAAGTTGCTTGATACAATCAACATTAGCCAAAAATCTATAGACTACGGAGAATCAGCCAAAAAACAAAAAGTCTCCTAGTCACCAAATTCTGAATATCGGTTATAGAATTATAGCTGAATCATGACTTGAAATAAGATATTGTTAATATAGGGAGTTAATTACAAAAGTTAAATCACTTTTCTTTTTTCTTTTTTTTTCGTGGGACAATAAGCCAATTATAAAGTTACTCAAACAAAATGGTGTGCACACAAACTAAACATGACGTGGAGCACCTAAAATTGTGATGATGTCAATGATTGTCGATGCGTCCAATTAAGGGGTACAAATCACGATTCCCATAATGATCTGTAATCGTGTCCTACTAGCTAATAAGAAATCCATCAAATTTTAAAATAGCATGGTAAACAAAACATATCACTTGAATTATAAAGATTGTTGAATTTGGAGAATTCTATAAAACCACATCAAGTTTCTAAACATATGAAGCATCCCCCAAAGATAAAGGGGCTGATCTAATAATTCAAATGATTCTGGCTGGAGATAAAATAGTATTAAGGCTATAGAATATAAATTAAGTGGTATATTTTTGTTTACCCTAAAAGATACAATTGGATATAGTTAAAGACAAAAGCAATGCAATTCATACTCATAAAACTCTCGTCAGAGAGGTATGGCAGTAAAAATACTTCCTATAAGCAATAAAGATATTGTTACTTGATCCAAAATCTTGAAAATCCCATTTAATAGAAATGTATGAAAACCTCATCAATAGGACAATTACTAGTTAACCACCAAGCTGACAAGCAACCATCCCTCAAGCCAGTGGTGTCCATCAACCCTATCTAGGCAATGAAAACCATAAGCAAAGTTCAAGTATCCAACTTCTCTCTCTCCATTTTGGTAACCTATACCACTCTCAAGAATCAAACTGTTTCTCCTTCAGTGTCACAAACATTGGCACCTCAAAGATGTTTGTTATCATCAATCTTAAGCATGTGCATCTAGTCATTACATGGATAAGATCAAGGATACAATCACCTAATGCAGCTCACGGCTGGCTGCAAAGTCCGATAATCAGCATGCAACTAAAGCTACGACCAGCAGATAATGTAAAACAAATCATGATAGGGCAGCCAAGTTTGTTTAGAATTTTGGCCAATCGAGAGCCTTGACAAAAGAACTTCCCAAGTCCAGAGTACTAATGGCCCCAATCCCATCAAGTACACGCTCCTTTGATGAAATCGCCTAGACACACATACCCAGTAGATCCTTCAATGAAACCCACTTTGTAATGCTATCAAAGGAAACTCCATAGAAGGGAGCAGGGAGAAAAGAGAGTAGGCTATCAGAACTTTTATCGTAGCGATGCTGCTTAGGCTACAAGGTTAACCAACCCCACCATCATCCCAGAAGTGAAAAATGAAAATCATATTGAAAACAGGGATCAAAATCAGTCTCTTCATATCATATACTCTCCCTAGGCTGCCATAACACTCCATACATCTCCCATAACTAATTAACGCGTGAACCATGACATAATATCACAACCGCCACATAATCATCATCATGCTCACTAGATCTTCTCTTTGCTCTACGTCTCCCACTACCTCAGGTGGATGGGCCACTAGACCATGTTGTTAGAGTAAATTCTTCTACAACAAAGTCTAAATAATACAGCAAGCTCAAACATAGAATCTTTAGTACCAGATACTGATCTTTCAAAAATAAGGCCGGCCTATAGAACTCAATAGTTGCAACAGATCATGCTAATAAGTCCAGTAGAGATGACAAAGTTTCAACTGAATCCCTGCCTCAGTAGTCGATTGACCACAAGGTGCTTGGCTGCCTGCATTGCCATTTGCAATTCAGAAAATGAAAACCACAGACTAGAACTAACCCACTCACCATCTTTCAAATTTCTAAACAAGAGAACAATTGGGCCAAAGGATTATTTATACAAAAAAACTTTTCAATTAAGCATTTAATCTTCAATGCCATTTTTCGTAACAAAATTGAATACGTCTAAGAAAGAAGCGCATAAAAAATCAAACTCACCTGCACAAGCAGATATATCATCATGCCAAAACTTCATATATAATTATTGTTAATCTCAAGTTCAAAATTGAGTTAAGTTAACAATAACCATACTCCGTCAGCGAAAATGAAAACCTGCATAAGGAAAACCATCTAAACCTGGTTGATGCTAAAGAATCCGGAGAAAAACTAGAAGTACTACTACTATAACCAGCTAAATTAGGCCAGTTCAGCTATGAACTAGCTATTGTTGAACAACAAAGAAATTCAATCATCACTTTCCTCCTCGAATATCTTTATAACGAACATAAGGCTTCCATAAACCCCAGAACTTGATAGCACCGAAAAATCACTACTTCTGTTACTATCACAATCTCAATGCAATTTAAATCAAGCAAAATGCATATCACTTCAATATTCATTCAAATACAATAACTGCATAGAATTAAAAGAAAAAATATATACAACTGCAAATCACCGAAACCCGAAGTGATCAAACAACAGTTCTTTACTCGTTATCACCAACGAAATACTAATCATCGTCAAGAACAAAAATTAACAGAATTAAACACACAACATAACAACCTTCCACACAACCCATTAACCGGATTTTCTTCCCACGAAAATAGAACCCCAAAAAAAAAAAAAAAAAATCCCAAAACCTCAGGACATTGTTAACTGGTTAAGATTCTCAAAATCCCAGATACAAAAACCTCACTCCATAAAGCTCCATGCACGAAACATAACAAAACTCAAATGCAAAATATATATATATATATATATATTAAAAAATAATAATAATGATCACCAAATCAGAAGTATCAAACGGCGAATCGGACACCACCGATCATCAACCAAAAACGCGAAACGCCATAGCTGACCAGGTAAACGATGATCGGACCACATAAATCAAGAAAATCGCACGTAAAACGAATTAAAAAGGTATTTATATTAAACGGGATATACATATATATATATATACACACACCTCACGCACATACATATACATATATTTAACATATATAAACAAGTAAAAAAAATTTAAGAAAAATACCTGGAAGGAAATGAAAGGCGAGGGCCGGTGCCGGTGAAGGAAGAAGAGTTGAGAGAGAGAGAGAGAGAGAGTTGTTTTGCAAGGGGGAGAGAGAGAGGAGAAGAGAGAGAGAGGAAAAAAAGAAAAATGAAGCGGGTTTTCGTGTAATTTTGTCTGAAGAAATAAGAGGAGGAGAATTTGGCTGGGACTTTCCCACCATAACCGGATACCGATATGGCCCGTACGTCTGTTAAACTTTGTAATTATTCATTACACTTATGTATTTGGGTTATTTTCACATCGGGTCCTTATTTTACAAGTCCAATTTCATTTTAGTCTCTAAATTTTAAAAAATCCCAAAATCAGTATTTAAATTATCAACCTGTTCTCATGATGGTCCTTCACCCTAAGACACTATTAAAATAAAAACTAGATATATTCAAAATTTTGAATTATAAAAATAAAAACTAGTTATATTATCACGTGAAAATTAAGTGTGTTTTATCAAGGTAAATTTAAATATTTTAATATTAGAGCAAAAGTCCTTTTGAACTTTAATAGAGCTTCTAAATTTAAAATCTAGAACAGAAAGTGTCGAAATTAACTCTGATAAGGTAATTATAGTTCATTTTTATCAATGTTTTGAAGTGAAAGGATTATTCGGGAATAGATTAATAATTTAGGATTGGATTTTTGAGGCGTTTACAGTTTGGGTATAAAAATGAGATTGTATATATAATTCAAGAATCAAAATAAAATTAACCGGAAAATTTTTATTTTCATTGTTGGGACTTAATTGTTTAATTGTTTAATGGCGTTGTCTTGACGTTGGGCTTTTCACGCTTTCCTACAAGAAATTATTATATTTGAGAAGGGAAAAGGAAATTTTCTGAAAAGATAAATGATTGTGGAACGTAACGTTAAATACTTGGTTTTATCGTATCTTTTTTTTTTTTTTTTTTATCTTTTTAATTGTTTTTTTTTTTTTTTTTGGAGTTTGTTCTAGTACTTAAGCAAGGATTATATTCTTTCCTCCTCACAAAAAAAGAGAAGAAGAGGATTATGATCTAATAATTTTTTTTTGTACAATAATAACTTTTTATGAAATAGATGGTATGGTCGAAAAATTTTGGCACCATAATAATTATTAAGACACGCTTTTTTAAATTGTATGATAAAGATATTATATTATTCTGTTTAGTTAAAAAACATTCATTGCCAGGGTTTTATGTGTGTGTGTGTTTTTAAAAATAATAATAATATAGCAAGGAAATTCCCAAATTATCTCTTAAAAAACAAAAAGAGAGAAAAAGAGGAAATTTCTACTCAGTTGACATTGCACCATTGTAGAGAGTGTGAACGGCTGGCCCAAAGCCAGTTGTACTTTTCCTGCTTTCTTAATGATTCTTTTTGTTTTTGTTTTAATTTTTCGGTTTTTTCCCTTTTTATGTGATTCTCTTTCTTTTTCTTTTTTTTTTTTTCTTTCAAAATCAATTGCATCGGATATTGAAGAATCCATAATTGTAAATTGAGACCTTTAAATCCATTCAAATAATGAAATCATTGTGACTTCCTAATTTATTGACACAAAAAACCAAACATGGGTATTGACAAAAAATAAATCACACATGCGTATATTTTTTTCCAAAAATTATGACATTTTATGTTAGTATTGTGAGAGTCAATAATTCGATAGGCTCTTTTTTTTTTTTCTCTCAAAATTCATGCACTTACACCGGTCGCATTGAAATCATTATAAATCATAATAACCTTATTTAAAATAAAAAAAACATTAGAAATTAAAATAATTATATTGTTACTACTTTTGATTATATATATACTTTTCTTCACTTGTCTGAACACCCTTTTCTCGGATAAGCACCAAGAAGAAAAAAAAATAAAAAAAATAAAAATTAAATAATAAATTATGGGTTGGAGGGTCTTGGTAGGGACAAAAATAGGGGAGAGGAGTAAAAAAATGTGGCTTAACTTTGACAATAATTTGGGGTAAGGTGTTAAAATAATGACATGCTTATGTTCCTAACTTGTGTGTTGGATTCTCTTAGTGACAAAAGAGATGTGTCCTTAAGATAATATGTGGCTGTCATAGATCACGTTTCATTAAAAAAACAAATGAAAATTTCTCCAACTCCCCCCACCACTTACTTACAAATTGGTTGTCTTCTTATTTTTTTATTTGGCAACTCTTTAGTAGATACTTAGATTCCCTTCAAATGAGAACCATATGGTCAACTTGCGTGAAAATTTTGGAATTGTGGAATGGTGACATCTTGTGGCTTTTCTACACTACTCCAAAATCAAGCATCCCTCAACTTTATTTTTATTTCTAGTGTGATACTTGAAATTATAGGTGCATTGCCACTCAAGGTGGTTTAGGCTTGACAAGAGAAGTGAAAATTCATGATTAGTTTTAAGAGGGCGTTTTGTAGCATACCACTTTAATTAAAATCCTGGAAATGTTTTAATTTAAAATGAGTAAACGTTTGAAATTGTACGTTTGGTTTAAAAATGAAATATGATAGTTAAAAAAGTGTAAAAACTTGAAATGTATTCCAAAAATAAAAATAGTGATATGGACTTATTTTGTTCTTCTCTTCATTTTATACTTTTTAAAAAATCATCTCATTTTTACTTAGAATAAAAAAGATACTGACTTTTAAAGTTTGAGTTTTTTAAAAGAGATTGGGATATGTCAACATTATGATTATTCTTGTATAACAACATTTGAAAAAAAACTAAATAAAATTCGTTTTGCTCTTTGTGTATCAATAGATCTAATCAGTTTTCTAAAACAATAAAGTGCTTAAATTGTCTTGCATTTTAAAACAGAACTTTACTCTATGCTTTCTAGATGTTCGAATCATCTCCTGTACTTTTTTCAAAGATTGTCTTGTAACAATCTAAAAATATTTTTATGTTCAATCAATTGATCTAATTGCATGATTAAAATGTTACTTTTGAAGCTTAACACCCCCGTTTAGTAAGAACGAGAGAAATAAGATGGAGAGAAAACTTATATAAAAGATGAAAAATTAAAATGATAAAAAGGACCCTTTAGATTGATTGGTAAATATGAAGAAAATGAATAATAAATTGATAAAATTACTATATTGTTCATTTATTTATATTACTTTAGTTTAAAAACAAGGACAAAAATATATATATATATATATTTTTAGTCGTTGATTTGTACTTTCCTCCTATTTTGGGAAAATATAAGAAAATAGTGAACCTGAATATAATTTTTTTCCGCATATTTCCTTTGTCTTTCTTACCAAACAAGGTTACTAATCATTTTTCATTCAATTATCCCTCATTTCACTTACATTCTTAATTTTTTTCGTCCTATCAAACATAGCATAAGATCTGGTCAAATTTTGGCAAAGAGTGATTTTTAATTATGAAGTTCAAAACACAATAGATAATTGTGACTGCCATAAAAATAAAAATAAAAAATAAAAAAACCAATAGATAATTGTGACTTTCATAAAAAACTCACGATGAAACATGATATTTCAATAAAAATACAGGGGAAGTTTAGATATTTTTTTCCAAAATTTTAAAAATCTTTAGGATCGTTTTACACTATATTTGACTCTGTCTCAAAAGTATTTTGTTTTAGCATAAATTATTCAGGTTGGCTAACTCAAATACGACACGTTGGGTTATAAAACTTGGTTGCTATATAAGTTGTCCTTCAGGGCGCATTAGCTGGGCGGCCATTTTAATAATACTACTGTTGTAGGGGTGCACCAAGAAAATTACTAAATCAGCCCGTACCACACCATCATTTTTGTGCTGTTTATCACCCTGTCAAATTAACAACAATTTCTTGCCTTCTTGCACGCCTTGTAGCAGTTGTTTTCCTTTTGTATTTGTATTGAGATTGTCTTGTATATTAGTTTAAAAATATGTGCGTATATGATTAGACATATTCAAAAAAATTATCTAAATAAGAAAAATTATATAAATAAAAAGTAAACAGAAAAAAAAAAAAAAAAAACACCAACAAAATACCCAAAAATAAACAAAGGAAGCATGAAAAAGACAAAAAAGATAAAAAAGACTAAAATATTAAAGAAAGGATTAAAATGAAAAAAATATATATTGTTTTGAAGATAATATTTTAATACTTTAATGAAAAGTATTTATTAAATTAATAGGTTTATTTATAACGAAATGTGTAAAAGAACTTGGAAGATATTACGAAAGTTTACAAAATATAAAATTTATATATTTTTTAACAAAATAATATAAAATAAATATTTATATTACGAATACATCTTAAAAAATGTAAGTGATAATATCAAAGTATTCAAATAATATTAAAAGACAAAATAAATAAGGGTGAGTTTGGATAACAATTTTAAATTCATAGATTTAAACTTAATTTTTGTCTTTTTCTGAAATTTTTTTTATCTTTTCTGAAAAAATCAACAAAAATTACTATTAAAATTTAAAAATTTTAACTCAAGTTTACACACCAAACACCCCCTAAATAAGAACATCAATCTTTCTCTTCTCATGATATCATTATCATTTTCTCTCTCTACCTTTCAATCCTTTATTTTCTTTTTATTTTTATTTTTTCCCTTCCCTATTTTATTTTATTTTATTTTATTTTGTTTACACTTTCTTTTTCTTCTCTCCCTCTCTCTCACTTCACTTCGAGGGACCCCACATGTCTCCCTACTATTATATCCCACACCCACACGTCCACTCCAGCCCTCTCTCTCTCTCTCTCTCTCCATGTCTCATCTCCCTCCCCTCTCCATGTGTCAGTCAGACAAGCCCAACAAACGTTCAAACCGCACGTTTCGTCCAAAACGAGCGTTTTGAATGAAAACAGTAAAATTTTTTGCCCTTTCCATATATTGCATAGATGAATAATGTTGGTAAGTAAGATTATACTAAATATACTAAAAACACAACCACAAAAATTGCCTTTACAAACCTTTCAAAAAAAAAAAACAAAAACAAAAAAAAAACAAAATTACCTTTACAAAAATGTTCATATATATATATATATATATATTTTAATAAGTTTAATTTAAGTCCAAACAGTCTAAGTTCATATTCAGGTTTTGGAAAACCCAAAAGGAAAATCTATGTACTTTATAATAGAATTAGATGTGACATTAATGTTAAATTGAGTGATACAATGACATAATATAATTAAACAGTTTAATACATTGGATCTGTTGATAGAATTTTGGCTTTTGTTTCTGGTCGTAGAAGAAGAGAAACAAAAACTGTGACTTTTCAGTAAGTGTTAGAGTCAAAAAACTTTAAGGTTAAAATTATCTTTAAAGTATTTGAATGTCTAATTTAAATTTTGTTATAAATTTTAAAATTCATTCAAAAGAGCTTCTGTCAAAAGCTAAATTTTAGATTTGATAAAAATCATTTTTAGAGACTAAAAATTCTTCTGATAAATCATCTAAATACTTTTACAAATTATTTTTAGATTTGAAGAACTGAAAGAAACCTCTAAAAAACTCTAGACGCCCATTATGCCATCCAATTATTATACATACATATATATTTTTTGGTAATCGTATACCTCAATTGATAAAATAATAATAAAAATAAAAACATAATAGTTTTTGTACAGGCTGTGGGGTAAACGCTGTGAGTGCTGGTAACCACCACGGCGACACCGCAAAATCCACAAGGAAGTCGTTCTGTGAAGCTTCGAATTCTCAACTCCGATCGAGAGAAGAACAAGTTTCAGATCAGAATCACCAGAAGAAGAAGAAGATGAGCGTTATCGATATCTTGACCAGAGTCGATGCGATCTGCAAAAAGTACGACAAGTACGACGTCGAGAAGCAGAAGGATCTCAATGTCTCCGGCGACGACACTTTCGCTCGCCTCTACGCCCGTCGTCGAGGCCGACATCGAGGCTGCTCTTCAGGTCTCTCTCTCTTGATCTGTTGCGGATGTTTTTCTGATTAGCTGATCCGAGCTTGTTTGAGGGGAATTTGTTGGGAGTTGAGGATTTAGGGTTTTGATTTTGGGTCAATCACTCTCTATATCTCATTCTGTACATGTTTTCCTGATTCAGTTGATGTGAGATAAACGGTGGTGAAATTTAGACATAATTTGATGCCAGTCGATCCGATATTGTTTATGTGATATTTGTTTGGAGTTTATGGTCACTCAGGGTTATGATTTTCGTGTTTGAATTGAATTTTGGAGTTCATTTGATTTGCAGAAAGCAGAGGGTCGCTTCAAAGGAGAAAAGTAGGGCGTCTGCAGTCGCATTGAATGCAGAGATTCGTCGGACCAAGGCTCGGTTGCTTGAGGAGGTTCCGAAATTGCAGAGGTTAGCTCTAAAGAAGGTAAGTCTACCACTTGTGACTTTTGCTTCTTGGTAAATTCCATGAAAAAAGTTCAACTCTTTCAAAAATTCTCTCAGTCGGACAATGTGAATTGATGCCATGGATGAAATGGAAAAATTTGTTGGATTGTTGCTCATAATAGTGTTATGCCTTTCTCCTGTTAGTTGTGATACACAAATTTGAAACTGTTTAGGGCTTGGCATTGGATAAAACCAAAAACATTCTGTTAATTTACAGGTTAAAGGGCTTTCAAGTGAGGAGTTTGCTGCTCGTAATGATTTGGTCCTTGCCTTGCCGGATAGGATCCAAGCTATCCCGGATGGGGCACCGGCAGCACCTAAACAAACTGGAGGTTGGGCGGCTTCGGCTTCTCGTACTGAAATCAAGTTCGATTCAGGTGATTTTACTGATGCTTTATTTTCGATTTGAAAGTTTGTGATTGTATAGTCCTCTTGATTACCCTACCTTGCGTATGTGTTCGCATGGATGATAGAGGGACGATTTGATGATGAATACTTTCAACAAACTGAGGAGTCCAGTCAATTCAGGCAAGAGTATGAAATGCGGAAAATGAAACAGGTAAGGAAGATCGTTGGAGTTATCTTTTTTAAGAAACTTGAATGCATTTTAGATGCATGACAAATTTTTTTAGTGCATGCCGGCTTGGTTTGGTCTTTTATTATCTTTTATATTTGCACAGGACCAAGGGTTGGATGTGATATCGGAAGGTTTGGATACGTTAAAAAACATGGCTCACGATATAAACGAGGTTAGTTGTCTAGTGTTGCTTCTTGCTACAGGCATTGTATGATACTCATTTGAACTCACTATGTTTGCATGATGCAATCAGGAGCTAGATAGGCAAGTGCCTTTGATGGATGAGATCGACACTAAGGTGAGTAATTGTGTCCTTCAAAACTTTTCCAAATTGCTTTGCTTTGATTTCTTTGAAGAGTGTTACATAGCGTTCTTACCCCTTTGCAGGTGGACAAAGCAACATCTGATCTTAAAAGTACTAACGTTAGGCTCAAGGACACAGTCAACCAGGTACACTAACCTGCAAATTTTAGAAGTTAGCTAGATTTTTTTGTTGTTTGGATTCTTTTCCTCACATCTAAGTTGATTTTTTGTCTATTGCAGCTGAGGTCCAGCCGAAATTTCTGTATCGATATTGTTTTGCTGATTATAATTCTGGGAATTGCTGCTTATTTGTACAAGTAAGCTCCTATCTAACTTATAGTCATATTAAAGTCGTGAATTATCACTACATATAACAATATATGCATATCTTTCTATCCCACCCCCCAAAAAAAAAAAAAAAAAAAAAAAAAAAAAGAGGGAGAGAAAAGAAGGTAGTTGTAGGATTGAAGGAGAGCTTGATGTTGCTGCAGTTTTAACTTCTAAGATTACGTGCATTAAACTAGATTGTTCACTGCAAACGTAAATGAGATATTCTATATGTTTTCTTGTTTTTATCTACTCGGATACATTAGAGCTTTTATACCGGGTCACTTTCAGGCAGCACTTATCTATTAAGGCTTTTTCTAGCATAGAGTCTAGGTCCTTCCAAGAATGAGAGGTGGAACTTTACATCTCGAAAACTTAGGGGGTGCCCTTCAACACATGAAACCATTGATACATCATATAAAGGTTTGATATTTCCGCCTAATCAATCTGCCCCTCTACTGGATGCTGGACTAACGACTAAAAAATCCGAGTGACAGTCTGCATTTCATGCTCCCAAACGGCAATTTAAATGGCCAAGACGATTCAAATAACTGAAAATTGAAATGGTGTGAGAAGGGTGAAACAAACGAGGGGTTTGTCTGTTTGTCTAAACTTTTGAAAATTATTAGAGGAATGGAAAACTATTGGCTGAACCTGGGGTGGTTTTTTCAAGTTGGCCATTGGGCACTCTATTCCGTTTAACTAGGATTTTGTTTAAGAAACGATAATGGCTAACCGTAGATGTTGTTTGCTGAAGCAAACTTGATGCAGGAGGTTGTGATGTGGGCCTTCCTTTTGTCTTATCTTTATGTTATATTTCTTGTTGTTTTTTGTTATGTAAGTTTAGTGTTGATTGGAGTAGCCTTATAAGCTAACAACGCATCTGTAATAGGACTTTTTGGAAGAACATAATAGAGAATTGCAGTCCCGTTTTGGTTGTCGGCGATTTCGTTTTGATCAGCATGGATTTGGCTCTCTCTTATTAAGACTTCCTACGTCAAATCTATTTGAGTTATTAAAATTTGCAGTGTTGAAACTCTCATCCTATTAAATCTAGTTTCTTAGCTCTTACCATGTATTGAGAGTTTGATATATTCAGATTATGGATTAGCCAAAATCTTGCTCTTATTTACGCTGATTATATATACGAATTACTCTTATGCAACTTTTTTCATTTGCAGTTGTGTTGAAGAAGTGAGAGATGAGCCGAAGTTTCACCTGTTCCAAGTATTTTTTTGTTTGTGTTGTCGTTCCCTTGTCGAGTGTGTCTATCGTATATTTGATTTGTTTTATTCCGCATGCTCTAATTGTCATACTTGAGAGACTTTGCCTAAACTTGCATTAATCTTTTTGTTTGCTGTAGGACATCAGCGTTAATGTACAAATAATTTTAATCTTTGTTGTGTTTGTTTTATTTGTTCAATGAAAATATCTTGTTATTTTTTTAGATAATTGTCGTCGGTTAAGTTTCGGAGAAAGCTCTTGTATCTCGTCGTTCAAAGGATGATTTCTTTTTCTTTTTGTTATTCTGTTTGCCAGAACGTAGTCCTTTATAGGATGATTCGGCTTTTTTTTTTTTTTTTTTGATAAATTACTCGTTTGATTCTCAACTCTTTGTGAAACCACGATTTGATCTCTAATCTTTTTTTTTTTTTTTTTACTAAAAGCTCCGTGAACCCTTTAAGTGAACCCTTTAAAAGAACGGAAAATACTCCTTTTTATTACATACATAAAGTGTTGTGCATTACACGTAGTTTTTTATTTAAACAGTAACTAAGTAAAAAGATTTAAATGATTCAAGTTATATGTGTCATATAAGTCATCTGTTCCTTTTAATTTTTAACTTTATTGGTAAAAAAAGATTATTTTGTATCTTTTTATAGAGTTTAGGGAGTTTTTAATAATAATAATAATAATAAAGGTTGGAAATAAATCGCAAGTCAAAAGATGTTGTGTTTTTATGCCTGTTTTCACGTATTCAATTTTGCGAACAGTAACCGTTTCTTGAAGTTGATGTCGTTTCTCAAGTTTCATGTCGTTTCTCGAGTTTCATGTCGTTTATTTGTGTGTTGTCGTTTTCAAGTTATGTTGGTTAAGTTTAACCGTTTGGAAGATATCGTCTCTAAAGATGATGGTCGTAGCCTAGGAACTGTTGTCTATCATCGATTTGTCTAATTTTTTGTCGTTTTAGTGTGTGATGTGTGTCTCAGATGTTTATGTCGTTTTTATTTTTTATTTTTGTACCGTTTATATAGTTGGCGTCGCTTATCGGCCAAAAGGAGTATGAAGCATTGTTGATTGTGTCTTGATATTTGTCCTTTTCAACATGGACCATAACCATGACTCCATTGTTTTCCGCGTATTGTCGTTTTCCCTTGTCCCTTCCGCTTGGGATGTCGTTTTGATCAGTTTAATTTTGTTTACTTTTTAGTTGTGGATAATGTCATCTTGTCTGATTTTATTTGATAATCAAATTTAATTTGTAGCTTTGATCAAGTTTAATTTTGTTACTTTTTAGTTGTGGATAATGTCATCTTGTCTGATTTTATTTGATAATCAACTTTTTTTTTTTTTATAATTATTTTGTAAAATTAATTTCCTAATACAATTTTGTAGCTTTAAACACCACACGCTTGGTTATATATATATATAGTTTAAAGGTAATACAACACTTAACTCAACCAAAAAATGCAGAGTTGAAATCTTCCATACTAAACTAAAAAAAAAAAGTCTTTTGGTTTTTTTTTTTTTTTGGCTAAAAAAACTGTTTTAAGTATAATTTACAGTTTAATTATGGACAAAAAAATATATGTAACCAATTCTAAACGAAAATCTACTTCCATCATGTTTAATGGAGTGTGATCCTATGACCGCTCCAATCGCGACTCCACTCGGGGACAAGAAGTTATCCCCATCTTCATCTCAAATTCCATCAGTAATCTCTTAGGAGAAAAATGTCATCCTTACATTTGAGCAAGGCCTTTTAATTTCTGAGCAAGGCCTTTTAATTTCTAATAAAAACAACACTTGATTATGCCTTTTTTTTTTTTTTTTTTAAAGGGAATTTGCGTAATGCTTTTTAATTTCTATTAAAAACAAACTTCATAAATAAGAAACGAGAAAGAACTTTTAGATTTATTGTGGAAAATAGTTTGCTCAAAAGAAGATGATACATAGATCAATGACAAGCAAATGATATCGTTATATCCACCCATAAACTATAGTACAAGAAACAACAGAGAAAGAAAGCCTACGATTCACACACACACAACACACCACACACACTAGCATGGATTTCGTGCCTTCCTTTGTGTACTCATATATAATTAGAAAATTTCATTTAAAAATAGAGAACATTTGTTAGTTAAGTTAATAAAATAATTCAACTTCTTAATTGAATGGAAAAGTTGAAGAAAATATTTCTTGTTCATATATATTAACTACATATCAATGTTTTTAATTCAATTTATTTTGATTGTTAGAAAGTTTCAATATATTATGAGGATATGAAACTTTCTGGTTTAAAAAGCTGAAAAACTTAATGTAATCACCTTTTTATATACGTAGAGTTACATCTTATCTGAGATTGATTTCCAAATAAAAATATTTAAAAAAAAATTGAAAAGCATTGACAAATAAATTTTTTGATAAAATTAATAAAAGGAAAAAAATTGTGATAGGAATTATACTTTTACCCTATCACTAGTATTTTATTTTAGTAGTTAGATCAACTTTTTAATTGTTTAATATATGATTTGAAAGTAAGTCTACGCGTTTGCACTATAAAATTTTAATAATGAATTTTCAACAACTAAATAATAGTGACATAGTGAAAGTAGAGTTGCTACCATAAAAAATAATTAAAAAAAAAATAAGCAAGCAAGATTTTGCTGAGATTGAGTACAAGAAGTTTTGTAATTTGATTAAAACACATAAACAATAAATACAAGATTTTCAAAACTAAATACAAAAATGTGGAGAAAAAATTATTTGAGGGATAAAATTTGAGTTATGTAATAGTAATGTCACATTTAATTAAATAATATTTTAGAAGGTTGTGTGTAAAACAAATATTATCAGGGACATAATTTTTTTTATAAAAGTTTGGCTTGAAAGAAAAATATTTTAATAAAAAGATTTAAAAAAAAAAACAAGAGTTAACAAAAAAAAAAAAAAAAAACAAACAATCTATTTAGTGGAAATAATTTTTAAGTAAAACAACGTATTTGAATTCATAGAAGGACAAAAATTTCTCAAGTGCCAAAACAAAAATGTAATAGTAAAGGTGAAAGAATGCATAGAGCAAATTGAAAGCAAAACGTATAAGGCAAAAGCAGAATAGCGTAAATAATCATGTGTCTAATAAATGCATAGGTTTGTAAAAGTGAAAGTAGAGTAGTGTAATTATACGAATAAAAAACAAAAACTTATTGGTTTGAGGTGTAAAAGGAGTGTGAGGAGGGAGAGGAAAACAAAACCATGTGTGTAAAAGTAAACTATTAGATTAAAATTAACTAAAAAAAATTTAAATTTAACCATTAGATTGCTTCAACTAAATGGTGAAGTTCAAAAGTCAAATATAAGTTAATAGATATTATTGACTATAGATAAACATACAAACAAAAGATTAAAAATTCATCCCCCAAAAAAAAAAAAAAAAAAAAAAAAAAAAAAAAAAAAAGGGCAAGAAAAAGCAAGCAAGCAAGTTAGAGCAAAAACTTTTGTCTTTTCCACATCAACACTTCTATATATTGTAATAGAATAGTGATAGATATACACAAACACTTTCCAATTTCTGTACAGCAAGCAGGACATATAATTATTGCCTAAGATGAATTACAACTTCTTACAATCAATATATCTCACCCCATCAACTAATGTAAATAGTATAGAGAAAAACCATGAGATGACGTATCAAATAATTAACAAAGCTGGCAAACAGGCAAACAAATTATAAATCACACCCTATATATATCAACTAATTTATTTCATGAAATTGAATTACTTATAATCTATTTACAGATCGTAAGGGTGGCCCAATCATCCGTACCTTCCTTGATGTTGGATGTCGTTGGATCTCCAATCATGATCATTATTACGCCTTTGATGAACGGCTCAGCTTGATTCCATATCCCAATGGTATTCTTTTTAATGTAGTACTAGAACAAGAGGCGTTAAGTCCTCTCTAATGATCCCTTGATGATTATTAAACAAGATATGGTCATCAGATGTGGAAACTGATGAGAACTGACCGGTACTGCCAATGTCGTATTTTGAGAGGTGGTGGCAATAAGGTAGGGCAACATGGGAAAATCCTTGTACAAATAATCTATGATCATTTCTAGGTTCTGGGTGGTGGTGCTGTTGTTGTACTGCTTTTAGGACATGTTTGATTTGATGATCGTGATTGTGATTATATTCCGGTCGCTGATGAAAGTAGGTATTAGTTGTTCATGAATAGAGTAGTTCCGATCTGTTTCTGGGGTACTCCTCATGCGGTTATTGCTTTTCTGTCGAAACCCGACATAGCACCCAATCGTCCAACTACAAAATACAAAGTTACTAATCAACAATAAGATTTCCTTTGACATGATTTTAATATGATCTGATAATTAGAAACGAGTAATTTTCGGTATGAACAATTACGATTTTTGAACTATACCTTAGTTCACAGACCCTATTCTCTTATAATTCATGCATACAAACCATTAAGCTTTCATTAATTTTGATATCAAATTTATATCCTTTCAATATGATATAATGTTCAAAAACACATATCTAAATTTTCACTACTGCATATATCCTGTTTGTCAAAACCTAACAACGGTTATTTCAGACACTTTGTCGATAATTTAACATAATTACATATACTGTTAAGTCAACATAATAAAAACTGTTTAAAATTATATAACCATAAAATAGCAAAATAATGATATAGTTATTTAACGTGACTGCTGTTAATAACAAGAACTATGACTGTTATACTTACCCTCATAGACCCTTTTCTCTTGGAGTTAGTACTAGTACTCCAAATCATTGTATCAAGCAATCTATACTCGTTCATGATCCACTCGGTCTTGACCCCTTTTGGAGGACGTCCTTTGTAAAACACCAAGGCTTTTTTGACCCCAATGCTTTTGGTCCCACAAGAACTAAAAATGTGTTTATCAGTTCCTGTGGCCTTCCAATAACCTGAACCAGCCGCTCTATTAGGCCTGCTTCCATTAGGGTATTTCCTATCCCTTGGAGTGAAGAAGAACCACTCTTCATCACCGAACGAAGCCTTGCCCGGTAACTCCCACGGATTGTACTTGTAGAGATCGATATCGGTGATGATGGAGGCAGCGGGAAGCGGGGTAGAAACGACTTTGTTTCTCAAGTAATGGACGATGAGTTCTTCGTCCGACGGGTGGAATCTGAACCCCGGCGGAAGTTGGAACTCCGTGTTTTGTGCCTTATTGATCATGGTCTCCATGGAAGGGGGGGATTTCAAGAAATTAGGTCTCTAATTGTTCTTGTTGATATGGAGGACTTTCCTAGGGAATCAAATGAGCTAGCTAATTAACTAGGAAATCATCGATAAGTTGACCAATGTTAATGGTAATTGTAAGATTAAAAATCACTGTGCAAATGTTTATATAAGATCCTAGCTAATATTTTAAGGTGTTTGATTGACTTCCCATGCACAAACAGACAGTATTTTAATGTAATATACTATTAAGGGCTGGAATTTGATAATTGCAAATAATCTTTTTCAGGTTTTAGAGATAGAGAAAGCTAAAGCGATCTCGTATTTTGTCTCCTAATTGATCAACATGTATCACAAGGGATCTTTTCAGTTTGAGATAAAAGATATGGTGCAAATAATTAATTTTGAATAATTTGTGTTGTGTCAATATTACAAAGAAACCCTTTTGATCAAAATATTTTTTCTCGAGTAAGCGACCTCTCGGTTTCATTACCCAGTTAATTTCTATTAAATTTTTTGAAACATAATGTGAGAGGATTTAAATTCTAGACCTCAATATCAAAGATTAAATGTGGATTTACCACTAATTAAACTAAACCTGCAATCACAATATAATTATGAGTTCTCATGTTCATCTCATGTACTAAAACGTAGCGAGGTTAAAGAAAATAAATAAATTATAACAAATATTTTCATATAGTTAATGGCATACATCAGGTTGGATGGAGACTTTCCATTAAATTAATTTTCTAATTCTCTTCCCCAACATGATTCATATTGAACTAGCATTATTTGACATTCAAACAAGAGCATGAGTATAATAGACAACATTCCATACCATGTAAATTATTCAGATTATAAACTTAAATAGTAAATTTAAAATTTTTTTTAGAGAAAATACTGTATAAAACTTTTTGAATACTGATCCAAACAACATTTTACTGTATACCTTAAAAACCGAGTACAGAACATTAATTCAGATAGTGTTACTAGCTAGCCTAGCTGGCTTCACCCTACATCATAATGCTCAAAAGAGATGTTCTTTTGACATTAAACGACATAAAAACCAAGCATGTTTGTTTTGTACAAAGTATTACATGTCATATGACAATGTTGTTGGCATTGGGAGCAAAAGTATTGGATTCGTCTACAAATTATCAAAGATATTATATATATATATATATGTGTGTGTGTATGCCTTAAAGAATGACATTATTATACATCATCAGACTCGGAGAGACCTTGTGGGGAAAGGGGGATAGGGAGAGGGGAAAAGGAATGTCTCTGGGACGTCCTCCATATAATTGAACGAATATTATTGTCCCCTTTCCGCAAAAAAATAATTGTGTCTACAATGTATATATGTATATATATTTTAAAATTGAGATGAACATATCTATTCTACACTTTGCAGTAGAGTCATATCCTTAAAATGCAGTAAAAATAAGTACGTTTTGTTTAACTTAAAGGATAAGAGATTTAAACTCTACATGTAAAAAATTAATGCAAAATTATGTATCTATTTAGATCTTAAGTTACATTCGAGTGTTTATTTAAATTGAATAATTAAATTTACCTGTGTATTTGAATAGTTTTTAGTAAAAATTTCATTTGAGTAATGTAAATGTAGAAAAATTAGTGTGGTAAGTACATGTATAAAAATATAAATTAAATTTAGGTTTTAGTTGAATTAAGTTGTAAAATAGTGAAAACATTTAAATACACCTTACTGTTTCATCACTAATCAATCACACACGTACTATAGTAGAGTTAAATATAGATGTCAGAGATGGTGATCCGAATTAATCTTATATATACAAACTATACGTACACACCACATATATCTATAGCACCACTTGTCGTATATGCATATATATATATATATATTATGTATACATATGTAGCCCATGAGCCAGCTGCATAATATTTTGGTACACATCTACTTTTTCATGCTTGCACTCCACTGCACTGCATTTGTTCTGACACAACTTATAATAATTCCTCTCTCATAATTTGCTATCTTGTACCTCCTAGAGCATGCAGCATATGCCTGCGGGCCAATTAATTTTTGGCTCTTCTGAATTAATTCTGATTATCTGAACCACCCCAAATTATCTTAATCACTTATTACATCATCAATTGTGCAAGTAAGGGGGAAAAAAAACTAGGATGTCCCAATTCCATATCTGAATTGAAATTAAAAGATGATCATAATTTCAGCCTTCTTATTCGCTTGATTAATGACCAATATATGGACCATTATCTGTCGAAGGGTCATAATCTTCAAATCTCCATTTAATATGCATACATATTCACACACTTTTTGATGAGTAGTGTTAGAAGTCTAACTTTTATGTCATACCTTCTTTAGACTTTTCTTTCTTTTATGGATGAGTAGTGTTAGAAGTCTCTTTCTTTTTTTAAATAGCTTACATAATTTGTGTGTAAATATCTCTTTATTATATAATATTAATGTTTTGATTATGTAAATATCTCTTTATTATATAAATATTATAATTGAGGTGACAATTTCTTCCTTTCATACTTTGTGTATAATTATCTCTTTATTATATAAATATTAATGTTTGATTATAATTGATGTGACAATTTCTTAAACATCTACTGATAAAAGCAAACAATTCAAACGTTATATCCATTATCAGATAATATTAAAAAAGTTAAGATTAGAAGTTAAAACCTAATATTGTTATTTCTTATATGAAAGTTAATGGATCTTAGATAGATATGAAACATATGTATATTAACCTAAAAAAAAAAAAGGAGAAAAAAGAAACATATGTATATTTTACTTTTTTACAGAACATAATTTACGACACTTATTAAATAAAAATGAAAACCATTTAATTTTCTAACCTGTTGTGAACTTTTACTCAAATTCGTTTGAAATATATATAGATATTTATATATTAATTAGTTTGAAAAACACAAGATCATATAGCAAAATAACCAAAAATAGTAATATTTTTTTCCCTCTGAATATGAAGGTCATATATAGAAAAAGTCAAAGGGCCTAATTCTCTCAATTACAGCATGGAAATAGGTTGTAGATAGTGGCTTGACATACTTTGCAATATCTATGGGATAATATATTGTCCTCCATATTGCCACATAAATATATACATATATATCTTTATCATGCTCCTCTCTCTCTCTCTCTCTATTTTCAGAAGACTCCAAGAAAGAGAACATTATGATGGAAGCCAATGGGGACACGAAAAGTCCAACTCAATAACTCATTTGATTCCATTGCATGTTTTTATCTCCTTGGAATATATATCTCTCTTTTTCCTACCTACCGTTTTTTATTTTGTCCATTTCCTATCTTTTCCACCCTTAAATTTATCCATATTTTATTATATACATATTGACATATTCCTTCAAATTTTCTTGTATTAAATTATTAACTTTAATTTACTAGAATATATATATACACACATATATATGTAACTGTAGAAAAAGACATCTTCTGAAAATCGTAAAAAGAAGAGAATGAGGTGATCATATATGAACCTATAGCGAAAGAATACAACTCACACTCACACCGAGTTTCAGATTTGATTATATATATTTGTTTGGTGTTAAATGAACCATATATAAATCAAATTATATGTGTGTGAATATATATATATATATATATTCGAGAATTACAATTTACAACATTTGACAAGTTAAACATGTTCTTCCAAACGAGATCAAACCTAGGTTTCTTTTTCGTCTTATATGTAAATTAGAACGTTGAATCCAAAGATCTTAATTGTTAGCAAGCTATACACTAGCAAATTTATTCTACCCAAAAAAAAAAAAATAAAATTATATAGAGATCAGGTTTGCATTTGTTTGTGCTTTTAGTAATGTGCCGAATCATGGTTTGAAACAGTTCGTTAGTGTATAAAAATACAAAGATATGTATATATAAAACTTCAGCACGCCATGCATTGCTTAATTTTAATGTAATATTTGGCTTATAAACGAGTTGGATTTTAGTGCTCTAATAAATAACGGATTTGAGACCTAATATCATAAGTAGTGACTTGAAATTTATATATATATATATATTGGCTTTGACTACATTCCTAGAGAAGTGTAACTCAAAACTAGTACTTTCGATGCAAAAATTGTAGAAGAGTCCCAAATGTTAAGTTGTGAAAGTTAATTAATTTTTTTATGCAGTTATAAATAGGAAGCCACCCTTTTGAGGTAGAGCCTCCACAACCTAAATTTATTAAGACAATATTTTATTAAGGAAGTTTTTAGATTTCATACTTGTAATTTTAGTTGCTCTAATTTTCTTTATAATCAAGGAGAGCGTCATTAACAGGGACGTAGACAACTTAATTATGCCTAGGGGGCCTAAATTTTTTTTTTCTTTCTTTTTACTTATGTATGTATAAGAGTGCAAATATAAAAACTAAATTGCATAAAGCACCATTAAATAAAAATTTTAATCTATATATCTCCTTCTAAATTTTACCTATGTAGTTATTAGCCCCTTGATAAAAGTTCCTGATTTCGTCAATAACTGGGTTTGCTATTAGAGCGAGGTACGCAAGAGAAAACCATAGAAAGTTTTAGGGTTTATGATTTATGATTTTCTATATTAAGGTGAACTTTTATAAATATTGTGTGTTTTTATGTGTTTATTTTTTCTTCTACGATTTTAGCATTCTCGATAATTTAAAATTATGACGTCTAATTCTTAACGCTATAAGGGGTACACTTTTAATATCTAGATGAATATGATAGGTAATACTTCAACACTCTATAGTTATGGTAATTGAGTCCATTGGTTGCTAGCCTTGATTAATTAAAGTCATAAATCTAACGAGTGTACCAACCTTTTTTGTGGATTACAAATGTTAGTTGTTAATAAGTTTGCATACATTATCTAGTCCCTTTTATTTTATGAAGATATATTTGAATAAAATGTTAGTGTTATCATTGATTTTTAAGTATCATACTAAATTCCAAGGCCAGCAGTTTAGAAAACAAAAGAAAATACTCAAAATTTCCTGGTTTCTTTGATTTTCTGTGTTCTATACACATTTATGTACTATGCACATGAACGCTTGTATGTGTGTGTTTTAATGTTTGTCACGAGAGGAACAATCATGATGAATGCATGTGACATGCACGCGTAGTTTGACCCGCTGCCTCGTCCAATTTGTTACATGCTTATATACACACACACATGTAGGGAATCTGTAAATTCCGCAATGTCATTATGCGCACTTGAACGTATATATCCCCCCCGTGTGTGTGTGTATATATAGTATAGTTGATAGAAATTTTCAAAAATAACTCACATTTTTTCTCCAAAATGTTTGACACGACAGTTTGAAAGATGGGGCTATGGCTTTATATTTCAAGCCTCAATATGCTTAACCATTATGAATTACTAATTATATGTACACTTGATGCATAATATAATTGGTTAACAGATAAAGTAATATTGTATATATATAGTCGATATGTGTAAGGATGACACACGTACAAATTGAACAATGGTTAACGAAATACTAGACATGTGGAATCATCAAGTGGCCGAGGAAATAGCGCAAATAATTTTCTTTTTTATTTGTTACATCATAAAATATTAGACAAATTTGCCTGAAATTAGTCCCGATCTTTTATAGTCTTCTTTTCATATTCATATCTCACGCGAAGCAACTACCGTTAATTAAATTTGATTTGAAGTTTCAACAACATTTTTTTTTCTTTCTTTTTTTCCTTTTTATTTATTTATTTATTTAACAAAGACAACAGCATTACGTACTAGCATTAAAAGGAAAACGTACACTATATGCACCGTTATTTTTTTTCCTATCAAAATAATACATTTATTTTTCTTTTTGCAAATGGATGTAGTTCAAACTATATATATAGTAAAACTTGCTGGAGTTTATATAATTTTTAATTTACTTGTTTACTCACTAGCATCAAGAATTAAGAATCAAAAATTAATGTGAATTTGAACAGTACTAATTAATCTCCTTTATATATCTCTAGGAAACTACTTTTTTTTTTTTTTTTTTTTTTTTTTTTTTTTTGTGGAAACGATAAACGTAAATTTATATATCACAAAGATAAATTAAAAAATTGTTTATATTCATTTTAGGGAAATAGGGTTTAATTTTTATCAATTAGTGATTTTAAATACATGACAATGTTAATCAATTTTTTTTTTTTTTTGAGAGAAAATATTATTAACTTTAGTTTGCGGGCAAATATAATAATAGACAGAGAACCAAACAAGGACATGTGGGCCTATTTATTCATCAAATATTGTTCTTCTAGCTTTTTAAATTTGTGCAAATGATACATTAGTGGTCCGTTTGGTATTACATCTTAAACTCACATTTTTCCTCTCATCTATTTTTATCTCTTTTTGAAAGCTAACAAAATATAACTAGTTTTTAAAAAGTCAGCAACTCAAACTTAAAAATTTCAACTCAAACCGTTTCACTAAACGGACCCTAATTTGACAATTTTTAGTCATCTGCCCCTGCCCCAGTCCATGCGTGGTGATTATAATTTATCATGTAATTAACATTAAGAGGATTCGGATAGATTATGAAAATAGTATTTTATTATAACGTCTCCTTGTTATTAAACTGTTAGATCTATTTTAAAAACCTTTCTAATTATGAATTTATTCAATAATAATTTTGATGTGATTTTGATAGTCTAACATTTATCATGTCCATCATGTCCGGTACCGACAGGATATACGCAACATTAATCCATCTTTCTAATTAGAGCTTATTGAGACCAGGAGTTTTACAAATTAATTCATTGTGGGGATATATATATATATATATATATCACTCTCTCAGAGACAACCCCATGTTGGTGCCACTTTCAATTAGGTGGAGTTGTTTCAATTATAACTTTTGCAGCAAACATCTCATGCATTTTTTTTCTTCTTTTTTTTTTTTCTTGTTTATATATACACACACACACACACACACACTAAATATAGCTCATTGGTGGAATGGCCCCACACACACCGATTTTTGTGTTTTTTGATATTATTTGAAATTTTGTAAAAATAAATTAATTAAAACTTTGGAAGCAGCCAAAAATAAAATTAATGTATAAGAAAATATTTCTAAGGCGTGTTGTAATTTAATTCCACATTGCCCCAAATTCAATATAGATATAATAACCAATTTAAAATGTTCTACACACATCACATTTTCTTGAACACTTCAATGAACAACGCTCTAGATATATAAGCTCATATATGCATACTTTGTCTTTTTCAATAATAGGTTCCAAATGAATGAGTACGACGTAATACAATATGTAAACATACATACATACATACATACATACATACATATATATATATGCGCACATGTATATCTCAAGCAGCTGATTTTCTCCCATAAGGAGCATTTCGATTTTCACATGCTTACAAATTTAATGATTTTTCTTAATTAGTTTTGCATCTACATATATATATATATATATGTATAATATAAAATCAACTTGTTCCTTCAACATTCAATTTAAAAACTAACATCAACTTGTTCTTCTTAAATTAATCAATATCATGGGTAGGAACTCTAGACATATATACTATATAGTAGTAGTACTGTATAGGGTGTTGGAAGAACAATTCTCTTTACTCGAATCTAATTGATTCTGCATACACACACACACACTCACAAAACACACTTACATATAATATATACCAAAAAAAAAAAAAAGGGTCCTACGTGCCTTGGGAGGGCAGATGGGAATCTATGCAATGTATATAGTGTCGTTACATGGTCGGACATATATACACATATGATACTAATATATACATATAAGATGTGTATATATAATATACTCATTCTATACCTTCATATAAATCTGACAAATAAATATAAGGAAAAATAATTCTCTATCCCCCACCTGGGAATTAGGGTTTCGATCTGTGGAACTAACACATGAGTGTTATATATATATATATATACTTTATATGTGTATATATATGTGCATGTGGGTAGCATTGGATACCAGATGTGGATGAAGAAGCATCAAATGTTTGGAATGAAGTTCCGAATGCATGGATCCAAAAACCACTTAATATTTTATTCTTTTTTTAATTTCTTTAATTTCTTGGGGGTATAGTTTTAGACCTCTTATTGAATTATTGTACAACCTCGATGAAACCGTGGGTCTGCTCAAAGTCAGCTCAGATAACGACGTTTTCATTTAAGAATAAGAAGTCCTATAATTAGTTTGTTAAATACTATTAAGGCACAGTCAAATGCGCGTGTACATGAGGATGTACATATACGTACACATATACGATTGAATTATTATTATATGATTATCGATAAGATTTTGATTATCAGGAGATAAGATCATGATCAAGACTAATTGGACTACATTTGCCGTCTATATATCCTGTGGGGACCAGTTCGAAAAATTTCAATCTAAGCCATGAAAATGAGCATGTTATAAGATCTAGTCCGTCGATCGCCTTGTTAATGACTACAACGACTTTGATCGACACCAATTTTTTAACCAATTAACGTAAGAGATATGAATAATAAGTTAGCAGCAGTAGTACTAAGTACATTTCGCAAATCATGCCAATTAAGACCATAATTAGTGCTCCCCCTAATTTTTGTTTTATACTTCAGACTTAAACTTTAGAATGAAAAGTAGAGATTGTGTTTACATGTATAGGTTAACGGTTGAGTTTTATCCTCTTCGAGCTCGAAAAAAAAAAAAAAAAAAAAAAAAGGGGTTGATCATGATGACGAATGCAATACATATACATGAGATCATTGAGAAGAAAAACATAAAAACACGTACCGGCCTTAAAGCTAAAAGTGAAAAATCTAGATGTACTCGATTGATCTGAAAAAAATACACACTGATCACACACACACATATATATATATAGATATATATGCAACAGAAACTTTTTATAAATTTTGAAACAACTCGGCGATCACGTGGGGGATCACAGAATAGCACTATAGTATACACTATACCACATCACCCATGGCAGTTGATAGATAGATCAAAGTTTCCTTCTCTATCTAACTTTCACGTGAGAAATTCCTGTACGGTCAACAATGTCCCAATTCTAGTCAACTTAAAATAAAATCGCATATATACTTATATATATATATATCATGTTCTAATCCCTTTGGGTTTAATTTATAAACCACATCAAGTTAAACAAATCAGTTTGGCAATAATAGTAAGAGATCAACTTCGATGTTAATTACAAGAGTACCCCTATTCCACCCGATATACATAGTTGGACATATGTAGGGGTTCTCTTATAAAGATGATTGATAGGTGATACCCTTTCTTGTGACAGAATTTGACTCACTCTATCAAGTTTAACAAGGGTTTCGTTTGGGGAAACTATACAGATTGTATCATTTAAATGACTACATTTGAATTATCATCTGAATTTGATAATTGGATGTTAACATTTAGAAAAATCTATCATTTGAACAGAAACATTTGAATTCATGTTTGGATATATATTAAACTGTCATTTCGAATGTCAAAAGACTTGAATTGGTATTTGGATGAAAAACTATTTAGAACCGAATGTTAAAATGAGCGGTCCAAAATACTCTATTTTAAATGTGGAAAGAACAAACACTAAATATTAGGATGAGTTATTATTCAAACAAAACAAATGTAGGCAAATGGTTATCCCAAGTACAAATAAGATTTCCTATTACAAACAATTAGTGATATAATCAAATTGGCATCATACAATAGTTAAGCGCTCAACTTCGACATTAATTACAAGAGCACCCATGTTCCACCCGACAAAGTTGGAATTATGCGCCGATTCTATTACAAAGAATATAAGTGATAATGAAGCCCGTTATTAATAATGAGAGAAATGGACTCATCCCGTCAAGTTAAACAAGATTTCTTACAAAGTAATAATATCTTACCATTTTTTATTTGCAACAATAATATGGAAAACGCCTGATATGTGTATGAAACATGTGTGTACATTTATGTATATACATGTATATATATAGGAAGAGAGTTAGATTGTGATGGACATGATTGAAATAGAGAAGTAATCGCTGCTAGGCACATGCACTCATATCATATCATAATACTCCTTTGGGGGGATGATGGATGGTGCAGCGAAACCACAGTCTTTTGATGGGGCCCATACATATATATACACACACACACACACATAGATATTTAGATATATTGCCCCAAACAAAAACAACCCACAGTGTAGTCATCCTTGCCAGAGGTATCACGGACGGTCCTTCCTATCGATTGCTCGGAAACTTTAACTTATTTCTCTCTCTCCTTTCTCTCTCTCTTTCTCTCTCATCTGATGAGCTCCTGACTTGTCTGTGGTTTTTCCTTTAGCATGCCAAAGTTTATGTTATTTCCATCATTAATTATGCCATAATCATAACATACCTGATCAAACGGCACAAAGGCAACTCACTTTTCCGAAGAATACATTAAAACTTGAAAAGAAAAAAAAAAAAAAAACTCTCATTTATCTTTTTCTTTAATTCATTGAATGTTGAATTAGAGAGCAGTTTTACGTCTCGTATTATGAACTTTGTAATATGAGCATTCATAAATTAAATTATTTAAAAAATTGATTTAGATTTGTTTTAGAATAGTATTTAATAGTACTACATATATAGGCTTTCCCCTTTTCAAAATTTTTATACAGTTTCTTTTAGACATAATTGGAATTTGAGCTTGAAAAGCTACTTTCTGACAAACCCCAAGGAAAAAATAAAAATAAAAAAAAAAGAGTTCAAAAGGCTAAAACAAAATCTCACACACAGCCCACACATTATGCTCAATTAGATGAAAAGAAAAGCTACCGTAGCTCTCACTAAGCCCTTTTTTTCATAAACAATTATATAAATATACATATACATATAGATATAGATAGTAGTGCGTTCTTTGTGTAATATATAGAGAGAGAAAGAGACATAAAGAGAGAGAAAGGTGGTGGCCCAAAATCTATGGCTGACCAACGTTGAGGGATACGAGTAGTAGTAGTAGTATAGTAGTAGTAAAGATTTAAAAAAAAAAAAAAAAAAAAAAAAACTATCAGCATAAGACTTATAAGACTGCAAGAGTTAAAGAGAGAAGATAGAAAAAGAAAGAGAGAGAGAGAAAGTTAAAGAGGAAAATATTCTCTCTTTTTTGGCCATCAAGGTTTTGTTTTGGTCTTTTTCCCTTTTGAAATCCAAACAAACAAGCTATAAGTCCAACTTTTATTAAACCAGATCTTCTCCTCAAGAAGAGTCCGAATTAGCTCTCTAGTTTTTGCATTTTTCTTTTCTTTTATTTTTCACTTTTCTTTTTCTTTTCTTCTGGATAGGTTCTCTTTAGATTCAAGCCTTGAGTTTTTGGGTATATCTGCATATACAAACACAATCTTTTTCTGTCGTTTTTGCAGAAGTTTGGAGCGAGTGTAGTAGTCTTAGTATTTGAAAGTTAGCTAATGCTTCCATATACATACACAAAAATATATATATATATATATAAGCCCTTGTTTCCTTTTGCTTGTACGGTCTCTTGGTCCTTTTGATGAAAGCTGTTTGGTGTCTGTAAACTAAATTACAAGGCGAAAAAACGGCTAAAGCTAGTTTCGACAAATACAATTATAATTCCGATCGTCTCTTTCTTAGATGCGTCTGAGTCATATCAAGATGGCCGGTGATGGGTTTTCTTACCTTCTAATTCTATTGGATGGTTTGGTCATCATCAAGATCAAACAAATACCAATATTAATAACAGTATCATTAGTTCTACAAGCCCTAAACCCAATATCAATATTCCAAATCCTTCTGCCAAGAAGAAGAGAAATCTCCCAGGAACACCAGGCAAGTTTTATATGTATATGTATATAAAGTAATTTCCTGGAAAATTTTGAGTTATGAGCTAGTTATTTCTAATAATGTTAATTAAACAGATCCAGATGCTGAAGTTGTGGCTTTGTCGCCGAAGACTCTGATGGCGACGAACCGATTCATATGTGAAATATGCAACAAAGGGTTCCAGAGGGATCAGAATTTGCAGCTACACCGGCGGGGACACAACCTGCCGTGGAAGCTCCGGCAAAGGACGAACAAAGATCGGTGAAGAAGAAGGTTTACATATGCCCGGAGAAGACCTGCGTCCACCACGACGCGTCGCGGGCCCTCGGCGACCTCACCGGGATAAAGAAGCACTTCAGCCGGAAACATGGCGAGAAGAAGTGGAAGTGTGAGAAGTGCTCGAAGAAATACGCCGTCCAGTCCGACTGGAAAGCTCACTCCAAGACTTGTGGGACTAGAGAGTACAAGTGTGATTGTGGAACCCTCTTCTCCAGGTATACAAGTTACTACTAATTACTAATTAGTATGGTACTTTTGTTCTTCGGTCGGGAAATTTTTGTTTGCATACTGTTTGATTCTGATATGATTATCTGAAACACGCGCTTCACGCGTACTTCAGATTGGTTTATAAGCATAATTGATGTACGATCTTATATGATTAATTGATTAGATAAGTAAAACTAGGGTTACTTAATTAATTAATTAATTAGGTAAATTTTATCTCTTGAATTGTTTGTAATATCAGGAAAGATAGCTTCATCACCCACAGAGCTTTTTGTGATGCCCTAGCGGAAGAGAGTGCTAGACTTACTTCATCAGTAGCTACCAATTTGAGCTTTGGAAATGAGACGATGAACACCAACACCAACTCCAACAATATGGTGAACCATCCACATCAACCGGATCTACACAGCGGGTTTGCGGGTCGTACACCGGGCCCGGACGTGCCGGGAATGGCCCAATACGGCCCAACAGGTTTTCAAGATTTCAACAATATTGGAGATCAGCATCACAAACCAAGATTGTCACTTTGGTTGAACCAGCAGGCAAATTCTCATCAGCTCCTCAACCCCATGAACAACAACAATGGCGCCGCGAATAATTTCTACGTGCCATCATCAAGTAATTTGCCTCATCATGATCAGATGGCGGTGCAAATGGGGATATCTTCCTCTTCAAGTACCAGCACTCTCTTCGGAAACTCTGGCCTTTTCTTAGGGTTTGAAAAGAGTGCCTCAACTTCATCAACAATGCCGAATCTCTCCCTGTCACCACTCCAAGTAGGAATTTCACTAAAGGAAGAAGCCGCCGCGAAACCGAAGCCCGCAGTTCCGATGTCAGCCACAGCGCTTCTTCAGAAAGCAGCTCAAATGGGCTCAACAAGATCGAGTAATAATAATCACAATCACCACAAACAACAACAACAGCAGCAGCGGCCCTACTACAATGTCGAGCTTCGCTTCTCTCAATAACCAAAATCGGTCCATTTTGGACTGTCCAAACGCACTTAACCAGGTTATTATGCAGAAAAGTAGTCCGGTCAGCACAACTACAGCTACTGGTAAAGTAAGTAGTAGTACTGATCAGCAACCAGTTTCAGTGTTGAGGCTTCAATATGGCTCGTCCAACGGCATAGAAAATGGTCTGACCAGAGATTTTCTCGGCTCGGGAAGCGGAGATCAGAATTCCCAGAGGCAATTCTTGCCGGTTCAGGAGCTAGGCAAGTTTGGCACCATGGGATCTGCAAAGGGCTTGAGCCGATTCACTGGCAGCAACAGCCACTCGTGACATGTTTTGAGCTATGCTTATACATATATACTCAGCTACAACTATATATATATATATATTTATGTCTATGTAGATAGATGGTGGTGATCGGAGAGAACTTAGAACACGAGTTGGGGAGTGAATTGGACTCGGTGGTGGGATACAAATTGTTCAAAACTGAAGGACAGTGGACATAATCGGGGTGATCAGAAAGGAGAGAGATGATGATCATGATGATGAAGATGAAGAAGATGATGATCAGAAAAGTTGGTGTGTGTGATTGTGATGATTAAGATCGCTGGCCGGAAAGAAGGAGCTGTGCGGCTTGTGGGGCCCAACTTTTGCATGTGTTTGAAGTGACAAAACGAAGAGCGAACTCCGAGTCACATAAATGCATGTTCTTCTTTTGTTGCTGTTGTTTTATCGTTTGTCTTGACTCCCTTATCTTCTTCTTCCTCTTTCTTCTTCATTTTCAGGGGGGGGGGGGAAAGCCTTCTTTAATAATTTTCTTAAATATTCTCTCTTTAATTTCCTTCTTTCAGCACGGAAAAACTACTCTATATTACAGATATAGTTTAATAATAATTTCATAAATGTTTTTATATCTTTCACTTTGAAAAAAAAAAAAAAAAAAAACTACATATGTAAATACGGTTGACTATCCGTTACATTAAAATACTAATCACTTTTGTGTCATACTATTAACTTTAAGTCGGTTGATTTTGGTTTTGATACTTTTGATTAGGGGTTTAATTAAGATGTTAATTGTTTAGTTGGACACGCATAATTGAGGACTAAAAAGAGGTTTGGTTTGACACGTCTTGGTTCCTTGGCGTTTTTGGGCTACAATAATGAAGTGCTATGTACTTTCTTTGTTGGTCTAGGCAGCATCTAGCTACGGGGCTAACTTTAGACCGTAATTAAGACCTTAAACAATAACTTTTTTTGGTAAAAACCTTAAACAATAATAATTAAACCTAGTTACTTTACTATATATGATCGATGTGAAAAAAAAACTAAAGTAAAAAATAGCTGTCTGGTATTTTTTTTTTCCTTCAACTATACAGCTCATGATGATTATATATTATTGTAAAATCACGTACAACATTATTATATATGTGTGTATATAAGAATGGATTAATTGGGGTCATAGTGAGTAATAATACAAAATTATAGTCATCCAATCATATGTTTTTCATTTTTTTTTTTGCTGGACATGTGTTTTTCATTTTTATTCCCTTCTTTTACCACTCCCTGATCTCTCCCTTATCTACTTTTCATATAATGTTAGATGAATATATATGTGCGTGTACGCTTAATTTCATTCATTAAACTTTGATTTGTGAATGTAAGGGCTTTGTTTTGAGGAGCTCTTTTAGAAGCTGTTTTTGGTTTTCTGAATCTAAAAGTTATTTTTAAAAGTGTTTAGGCTTTTTTGGGAAAACTTCCTAAAAGCTGCTTTTGACTTCGTGAGTCCAAAAGTTGCTTTATGAAAGTGTTTGTATGTCTATCAGAATAGTTATAATAAAGAGCTTACCTGTCAAAGTCAAAAATATGGCTTCCGGAAAAAGCTTTTTTCAATAGACTTTAAAACTTGTATAAGAGTTTATATTAGACATTGTAAACTTTATTCAAACCTTTTTATTACAAATTACACAATTTAAAAATCATTTTAACTTCATAAATTCTTTAAAAAATGTGGTTTCTAAACACTTACCGAAAAGTCAAATTTTTACTTCTTTTTTTATTGACTAAAAGCAAAAGCAAAAACTATATCAAATAAACTATTTGAATGATCTGTCATAAGAGTTTTTGGTTTCTAAAAGAACATCCTGTCAAAGTCAGAAAAAATAACTTCCATTAAAAGCTCTTGTGAATAGAGTTTAAATCTTAGATCAAAGTTTTAAAGTCAACATTATAATTTATTTTTACATTTTAATTAATTATTAGAAAACTTTTAAACTATTTTGACTTCAAAAACTCCTTTAAAAAAATGTGATTCTCACGTACTTACTGAAAAATCATATATTTTACTTCTCCTTTTTTATTATCTAAAAATAAAAGTAAACTCTATCAAATGGACCTAAGCTAGCAAGCTAGTTCCATGTCAAGGTTAGTTTTAGATTGATCAAGTAGTTTCATATCAGCAAATGGGATTCTTGCAGTCACGGTTCAGGAACAATTTATACATGTGTAGAGTATATGGTGGTAACTAAAGAACGACATAGTCCTTTTTTATTTAAAAATAATTATAATAAGAGAATAAAGAACTGAATAGTAGTACTATACTTCAAGTAACTTCTCTGTCCATATAGTACTTATAATTAAGTGATAAATCTTAAAGCATCGCTAATAAATACAGTGTCAAATTAATGTGTCAATATCAATTTTTAAACATTTAAGTGGAAAAATCACACTTGATTGATGTCAATGTGACATCATGTACAATAAATGCTAAATTTTAACATTTGATTTCTATAAATTAATTGATTTATTTGTTTCGTTCTTCTTCATTTTTTTTCTTTAGCAGATGTTATCATTTTCAAATTATTTTAAAATTACTTTTATTAGTTCCAAAACTTAATAGCTATAACCAAATGTAGATTTAGCATTTGAAATAACATACTGAATTGGAACACAAAATAGTAGCTGTCTCAAATACTTCATTTTCACACTTTTTAGAGTCAAATATTTATAGCATTGGAATTTACAATGTTACATATTATAGTATTAAAAATATATATATAATAAAATTAATATGTTTTACTGTAATTTTAATCAAATCTAATAGTCCAAAATATGTCTCCATGTAATAACCCGATCGTAGAAAACTCTTGTTTAGGAGCATTTTTGTAGGATACGTCATGAAATTGGGATATCTCCAGTTGGGTTTCTTTAGATCTAACACTATATAGTATTTCACTGTATACTTATATTTTGTCCACAAAATAAACCGGCTCATTGAGTCATTGTTTGATAAACATTTCTTAGGATATACCCCGTGAAATTAGGGGTTACTTATAATTTGATTTACCTTTCCATATTATATTATAACGGATTTAAATATGATCAAAAGAAGATATATAGCAACCTCGGAAATGAATTAACCCATGTAAAGGAGAATGTTTTGGTTCCAAATTTCCAATGTTGTAAGCAGGAAAATAAATGAGAGCCGTTATTATATATACGTAGCTTTAAAAACATTTTTCTTCCTATCCTACAACTAGTGTTTCCTAATTAATACTTGAATAAGAAGAAGAAGAAGAAAAACCTAAAGTAATATATCGTCATTTAGACAACTTCTAGGCCAAAAAAAAAAAAAAAAAAAAAAAACCTTCTAGGGCAAGCCTTTTTTTGGGGTTAAAAGCTGCCTCCCAACATAGGGACCTGTTTGTCCCTACTAAACCGTTGCTTGGCCCTGTACACAAAAAAAAAAAAAAAATGTTTTGACTTTCAAAATGGTTCTTTTTTTTTTTTGGGGGGTCAATTTTGAGATTTTGTAGAACCCTAGTTTTGGGGAGGTGAAAATGTGTAGTGTTTGAAAGAACCATGGAAACTTGTAACACCAGGAAAGGTCACAGAGACAGGTCCTTGGAACACAGAAACTACTAGGCTAAAACTACAAGGCTAGGAGGGAAATCCATTAATAAAGAAATAGACCAATTTCCGAGAGCTGAGAATTATATAAATACACATACATAGCTATAATTCTATTAACAACGTTATCGTGGATCGAGTTAACCTTTTTATTGGAACTTGTCACAAACCAGCTTTGTTTGACCTGGGTCCACCAAGATATCTATGTATATATGACCTTGGAGTTTTACTAACATCTCGCTTATTAAACTTTTAATGACAATTCTCTACGAAAATGACCGTTTTTCTACATAATTACCTACTTTTCGCTTGATACCTTTCCCCCCATTTTTTATGTTGTCTAATAAAAATAAATATTTTATTGTTACAGAAAAAGTATATTATTAGTATATAATATGCTGCTCTAAAACAAAAATAGTCTGCTTAGCCTCCGTTTGGTGTTACGGTTAGAGTTGAAATTTTTAAGTTGGAGTTGATTAACTTTTTAAAAACTAGTTATAATTTTTATTGATTTTTCAGAAAAAAGACAAAACTAAAATGAAAAATTTAAATTTAGTTGGTTTACCAAACGTAACTTAGTTTATATTTTAACATAAATATGCTGTATTTTTTTTTTATCCATCATCAATATCGTCTTTTCAAAACAATTACAGGTTCACATTATTTTTTACCGATAATTACAACTTCACATTTTGAGACATTGATTATGACATAGGAATGATAATAAGCCTTCTTGATAAATTTACGAAATAAGTCCTCAAATTTTGATCCTCGATATTTTTCTTCTTGTAAGAATTAAACTCCTCTTTCTTTTTTTATTTATTTTATTTTATTTTATCTAATAGGGGAAATGATATCTAAAAATGTATGAAGAAGGACATTGTTTACCTTTGCGCATTTCTCTAAGAATAGTTAGACATACAACATAATCATATTATCGATGTTCAAATAATCTTGATAACGATGTTAAAATATAGCACAAAATTTAAAGTATTTTACAAATAAAAAAATTCTTCAATTATTTTAAGAATCACTATAACTTGTTTGAATGAAACACGGAAAACATTACAATAATCGCTTTGTAATTATGGCATTCTCGAAACATTCTAATAAGTTTTTTTTTAATTTTAATTCTACCCTTATAAATGTATTATCTAGTGTAATTTCTCTTTCTCTTGTATACATACGAAGGAGGAAAGGAGGTAAATAGAAGTTTTACCATTAATAATCGAACTAAATAGCGGTTTCTTAAAATATTAATTTAGAGTAGAAAACATGTAAATTTTGTATTTTTTTTTTTTTGGACTTGGGTGGTGTGATATTATCGTTAGACCTGCAACCACAAAATATTGTCATTTATATTATTTAGTTTCGTAAAAACTACTATTTTTTAAGCAATGATACATATCATGAAAAGTTTTATCATTAATATTATGAATTGTTAAATGTCAAATTCTGTAGATTCTGTAAAACTGAAATGACTAATTTATCCTTATTATTTTTACCCCTAATAAGTTACTTTTTAGTTTCATTGATGTATCATGAAACCTCGTGAAGTGAATAAATTTTTTTTTCTTTTGGATGAATATACTACAATTTCCATTCTAGGAGTGAAGTGTTTATCCTCAAAGTTGGCCTGAACCGAAGCGAACAGAGGAAGCCCATCCATCAGCTCGGTACTGAGTCCACAATCAATCAGATTCCTTCAACAGGCCCATTTGAGCCCAAATATTAACCCAATCCACAAACAAAAACGGCCCGTTCTTCTGACAACGAAAAAACGTCTTATACCTTAAAAAAAAGTCTTATGACGTGGGGGGAGTTTATTGGATTTAAATTGACAGTGGCAACAAAAACTGAAGGTCTAAGATCCACGTGTAATGCATTCATAGGCTAGAGTAACGTGGAATGACATGCGGAACCTGGAACACTCCCCCAACCCCCGCAAAACAATGGGTATAAAAAATGCTCCCCAATTCTTCTCCAATCTCTCTCTACTTTCTCCCTCTTGAAAGTTACAGAAACGAAACAGTGGAGAAGGGAAGTTTTTGTACGCATGAAATACGTATAGGAGTTTCTGAGGAAGAATGCTGAAGAATCCAATGGAGGCACTGGCTTGGAGAGGATTGGTTTACACTGCTTTTCTTCTCAACTTCGTGTTGCTCTGTCAATTCGTTCTTCTCCAACCTCTCGTTTCCGCTTTAGGTTTGTGTTTTTTTTTTTTATCGCTATTTTTTTTAATTTAATTGTGATTTTTCTGTTTGTCTTATGTGGAATTTCGATCTGATGCTACTGCTTTTTTCTGGATTCCCCCCCCCCCCCCCCCCCCCCCCCCCCCCCCCCCCTATTTGTGGTAATATGATTAATTTGGCTAAGAAAATTGGTAATAATCTCGCTAGGAATTAGTGATTTTTAGTTTTAATTGTGGATTTTAGCTGAAAATATCGGTATTGAGCTTGCTAAAAAGGCGTGATTTTTAGTACCTATTCGTGATTTAGATATAATTTTTGTGTTTTTTTTTTTACTTTCAGACATGCCGATATCTTTTTTTTTTTTTTTTTCGGTGAAAAGTTTGGGGCTGTATTGGTAATGGTGTCGTAAATGGAAGGATATTTGAGCTCAACGCTTAGTACTTTATAAGGAAGGTGTAGACTTTTAGCCAAAAAAAAAAAAAAAAACTAGGAACATTGATAATTCAGCCAAGAAAAAAAAAAGTGTTAACAAAGACTTTCTTTCTTTTTTTTTTTTTTTTTTTCTCTCTCTCTCTCTCTCCTTTTTCTTGTCAAAGTTTGAATATGCAGTTTTTCAATTGGTGACTAATGACTTGCTTTAATAGTAATCTGAAACTGAAACGTATTGGATGTGATTAACTAATTATTGTTGTTAAAATATTGTTGTTATTAGGCAGCAAATCAGGCAATGCTGCGGAATTGTTTGAGAGGGTATCACAAAGTGTGAAGGTGAAGCATTATAGTGAGGCACTTGATGATCTTAATGCTGCTATTGAGGCAGACCCTTCACTTTCAGAAGCCTATTTTCATCGTGCTTCAATTCTTCGCCAGTTGTGCAGGTTCGTTTATCTGTACTATGACTCATTTTGTTAGAAGTTTTAGCTTCAATAGATGTGTTCTGCAAAAGGAACAGAACCATTTTGGTATTATGTGGAAATTGCAAAAAATTTCTAGTTCTAAGCAAGTTGATGAACTAATCATTTGTACATCGTACATTTGTAATATAAGAAATCTCTTGATTTTGGAATTCTAGAAAAGTGGGGATTTACTATATGCTTCCCTCCCACTCTCTCTCTCTGCCCCCTCTTCCTCTATCCAATTTCTGATTGGAATAATTATATGATTCAGGCGGTTTTTGGCTGATGTAGATATGAGGAATCAGAGAAAAGCTACGAAAAGTTTCTGGAGCTGAAACCTCGAGATTCAGCAGCAGAAAAGGAGCTTCTCAATTGCATCAAGCTCGGAGTGCACTTGATTCAGCTTTGACTCTCTTTGAATCGGGTGACTTTTCAAAAGCTTTGGAATATATTAGCAAAGTTGTCCTTGTTTTCTCTCCAGCCTGCTCGAAGGTGAATTTATTTAATTTCTTATTTCTCATTTTGGAATTTGTCATTATCTGGTTTTAGTTACTTGTGTTGATAATAGTATCTAGTCTTGGAATTGATGATAGGCTACCTTGCATCTGAGTTCCGTACTGTCTTGCTAACTTGTCAGGCATTATTTATTGTAGGCAAAACTCCTCAAAGTGAGATTGTTAATAGCAACAAAAGACTATTCTGGTGCCATCTCTGATAGTGGATACATTCTCAAGGAAGATGACGATAATTTGGAAGCATTGTTACTCCGTGGTCGTGCCTACTACTATCTGGCAGATCATGACGTTGCTACAAGGTTTGTCTAACATCAGATTTTGTCGAGTGCTGGGCCGCTAGTAGATAAATTATAATTTCAAATAGAATAATTTATGAGGTTTTCTTGAAGTGAGATTATAAATGTGTCTTTCTGTAGGCATTACCAGAAGGGTCTTCGCCTTGATCCAGAGCATAGTGAATTGAAGAAGGCATATTTTGGACTGAAAAATTTACTTAAGAAGACTAAAAGCGTAAGTCCTGAATATATTAACCTGCTGTCGACCCATTTTCATCAGTTAACCGGCTTTGTAATTGCATGCTACTCATCTTTGGTTAATTTCTTCGAAAACTTGGTATTTTGCAGGCAGAAGATAATGTAAATAAGGGCAAGCTGCGGGTTGCAGTGGAAGAATATAGAGCTGCTCTTGCCTTGGACCCTAATCATCTTGCACATAATGTACATCTCCATCTGGGTTTGTGTAAGCTCTTGGTCAAGCTTGGGAGAGGAAAGGACGCTTTAAGCAGTTGCAATGATGCACTTGATATTGATGGCGAGCTTCTTGATGCTTTGGTTCAGGTTAGCTGTTCCACACTCCGATAGTTTGTTCCGACCAATAATTAAGATTGTTCTGGCCCAGGAAAGAATTGTTAGTTTTTCTGTATATCCACTATTGTTTCTCCATTTGTTTGTTAACTGCTTATGGGCGTTTTGCAGAGGGGTGAAGCTAAGCTTCTGATAGAGGAATGGGAAGGAGCTGTTGAGGATCTGAAATCAGCAGCTCAAAAATCGCCTCAGGTTGTCACTTTTTCTTTTTTTTGTCATTGAATTTGTCCAAAATTTGACCTCCCAGTATTGTGGTAGGCTGACTTTTCGTTCTATAGCTTAGCATTTAAGCTCCGGACAAAGGATAAATTCTTTACCGATCTTGCAGGATATGAATATTCGGGAAGCTTTAATGAGAGCCGAGAAAGCCTTAAAGATGAGCAAACGCAAAGATTGGTACAAGATTTTGGGAGTTTCAAAGACTGCATCTGTTTCTGAGATCAAGCGTGCCTATAAGAAGCTCGCTCTGCAATGGCATCCGGACAAAAATGTCGATAATAGAGAAGAGGCGGAAAATAAGTTTAGGGAAATTGCTGCTGCATACGAGGTCTGATCGCCCGACAAATTGTCTTTAAGACATTCCTCAATGCTTGACATGACATGTCTTAACACTTTTTTGTCCTCCACAGATTCTTGGGGACGAAGAAAAACGAACAAGATATGATCGAGGGGAAGACCTTGAAGATATGGGCACCGGTGGTGGTGGTGGTGGCTTTAACCCTTTCGGCGGCGGAGGACAGCAATTTCACTTCACCTTTGGTGACGGCTTTCCTGGTGGTGGTGGTGGGTTTGAATTCCATTTTTGATTTTGAAAAAAAGAGTTCAGTCCTTGAGGAACCCCGAACACCACCCCACCAGTGCGACTAATTGCTGACAGGTTTTGGCGGGTTTAGTTGGATCATGAAAAGAACAAGTTAGGAAAACGAAAATAATATTGCTTCAGTTTTTTTGCTTATGCTTAATGTATATCCCCATAAATTATTCTGTCGGACTTGGAGAATACGAGGGGATAAAAAATCTTTTTGCACAGACGAAGAACATGTTGTTGGACAGTGGAATTTATGAGGTTATTTACACTATCCAAATTGACTCCGTTGCAATATTGGTCGTTTCTTGTACATTTATTGTCGTTTTTGCAGAGGGCGTCAGCGTTGTAATAGATGGCGTCGTTTTTTGTGTGATAGGTGATAAGGGCTGTTGAATTAAGTTGGAACTTTAAAGTTTAAAGTCAACGTCGCTTACGTGAGTTGGTAAGGTGTTCGTTCTTCTCGCTGAATGCTTGGGTTTGAATTGTCACTACCGCGTTGGTCAAGGTATATGGATTATCCACTTCGTAAGGGATTCATATATCACGTGGGGGTCATCCACATTTTTGGGGTTATCTGGACATTCTAACCTCTATCCCTATAATTTATTTTTCTTTAGCCAAAAAAAAAAAAAAAAGTTGGAACTTTGAATTGTCTAATTTGATTATTTTCCGGTAAGCCGATCCCGATCCTATTATGATCTCAAATATTGACCTTGATCTTGGAACATGATCCCGGCCACGAATCCCGATCCCAAAACCCCAATCCCATAATTGATTTGGACCCTTGTCCTGGAACTCAATCTCGCCCTTAGATGTTGACATTGACCCCATATGTATTAATGTAAAAAACCATATTAATATGAATATAATGTGATGTAATAATATACTACAATACGGTATGCAAAATATGTCGTCAAGTATTTCTCTTATACTGTTATGATTGGAAGTTCCTCAGTTTGTTCCATAGGTTTTGAATATTCATTATCAGCCAATTAATTGCTTTTGGCCCTTGACCTTGGACTCTCCCTCACAGCTCGGCAAAATCTCTTGATCTTTGAGAAGCTTTTCTTGAAACAGATTTATCTCAATATAATTGTAATTTGGCGAATAAATAGGCTGCAATTCTCACTCGTAAAGTCGTACCGAGATGTTAAGAAATATTCTTTTAATTTTCTTTTCATCTTAGTTCAACTCCTAATCTTTTGTTTTCCTTGATGAATTCTATGATTTTGAACAGATTCCACCACTATAGCACACACCTTTTAAACATTCTAGCCGCAAAGAAAACTTGGTTTTCTCGTTCCACTTCAACAAATTTAACAAACTCATCATACGTATGTTAATAGCTGGATACTAAAACCAGCTTCAAAATCATCTTGATCGAAAAATAGAGACTCTGCTCTGATATGTTTTGACCAGTTGTTGCATCCCTTCATTTTCATCATTGAGCTCGATTGGGCACTATAATTGCGAAACTCATGACATTCGTTGTTGTAAGATTGCTAAATAGTGGTTCCGGAAGAGGTACATCATTGACCACTAACTGTCGTCGAGGTCTAGGTTTGAACCCCAATCTTAGTTTTGAAATTTTTGATATATTTGCTAGTATTGTCTCTTAATTTTTTTTTTTAATACAATTTGTGGTCTCTTAAATTGCAGGATACGGCCTAATAAATGTATTAAATCAATTTTGAATTTCATATTGAATATGAAGTGCTAATATAGCGTACCAAACGAGTGTTAAGTATTATTTATCTTGGAAGAAGTAAAATAAACTTTACTAGTCTCGAACAAGTGCATGTTAATATTCATGTCTCTGTGTATGATTGAACAAGGAAGTAGGAATGGTCACAAAACTATAAGGTTTGTATCTGCAGAGATTCTTCTGTTAAGCATTTTAAGAACTTGCTTTATTTTAATTCCTATTGGGAAACCATAAATCGACCATTCACCATCCCCTTCATAAATGAAAAATCATTTAAATAAATACACTAAGTGTAAAATACCCTCATTATTCCTATTAAAAAAACCCCTTAAAAACTAAAATATTTTTACACTTTAAGTAATAATTTCTTTAAAACTTTTAGTTATTATGCAATAAAGATGCAATTATCTCTATTATATTTTACAAATCTTTCATCAATTTTAGTATTAGGTACCAAAACTATAAATAAGAAAATTCTTTGACTAATTTATCAAAATTAAAAGTTCAAAACAAAAGTGATATAATGTTTATAGTTCAACTACTAAACGGAGAAATTACCCCTAGGTTTTTTAACCGTTAACTAATGTTGTTGCAGCTGAGTTTAAACTAGCACCCAAAAGCAAGATAAAGAGAGCTAATACTTGATTACCGAAAGAGAGTTTTTTTTTTTTTTTTTTTTTTTTTTTTTTTTAGAGCAGAGAGAGAGAGAATAAATACTTCATACAAAGAAGAATAATGATTTTTTTTTTTTTTTAAATCAACAAAGTACAACTGAAATGAAAAACAGAGCACAAACAAAATCCGAGTTGACAAATTCCATTTTATGAAAACCTTGTCGTTTGCCTTTAATAAAATGATGTCGTTTTGGTATATGTTGTGAATGTATCTGATGTCGTGTTTTGGTTTCTCTTTTCTTTCCCCCCCTTTTTGGTCAGGAGAAGAATGACATACTTTAAAATGTGTACTATGTCGTTTGTGAAAATCATTTCGTTTTCTAGAATAAATGTCGTTTCGTTGGTTACCGTACATCTCATGTCGTTTTCTTGATTGTTGTCCAGTTCTCTGAGAGAATATAAATCATTTATTTTAAAATTTGTGTTGTTTACCATCTCTTTTTTTGTTTTGAGAATTACTTTAAAACCGTTGGCAAGATATTGTTAGATTAAAATACTTGTACATAGCAAGTTTGGGAGAGTTTATACTTGTTTATATGGAAAAGAATAACGATTTGTTCTTTTTAAATCAAGAAAAGTACAACTGAAAATGAAAAACAAGGTACAAATAAAATCCGAGTTGCCAAATTCCACACACCAAGAGCGGAAACAAACTAAAACCATTAAAAATCAAAAAAATCAAAAATTAAAACGCCACGAGAAGAGTCGCTACCAACACACTGAGAACAACCATGATGTTGTCTCCGCCGATGAGCCTAAAAGCACCGGAATCATCCGTATCGGTGGGCACCTTCGACGTCGCCGGAGCATCATCGGAGTCGCTGTCGTCAACACCCTTCACAGGCTTGGCAGCCAGCGGCGCCGGCGCCGGAGCCGCGGCCTTGGCCTTGCCAAAGATGTCAATGGGGAGCAGCACTTTGTCCACTTGGAACACCGATAGCTGGCCGTCGGTGTACACGGTGTTGCTCACGGTGGCGTTGACCACCCCCGTCGTGATGTTCACCTGCGGTGGTAGTAGAGTCATCACTCACAAATATGTTCAAGAGATGCATTCACAATTTTTTTTTTTTCTTTTTCCTTAAGATTTTATTCTTATTTTTTCCGATTTGTTGCTTTTTTTTTTTTTTTTTTTGCTTTGAACTATAATTGTAATTTAAATATATGCTTAATATCCTTCACTTTATTTTTTCCTTTTTTTATTCTTTCTTTGTCTAATTTCTATATCTACTTTCTATTTCGTATCTCTCTTTCTCTTACATGTAATTTTCTATATATATATATATATATATATATTTCTACAAATGAGAGTCTAAATTATCAACCATATCTCAGTTAAGTAATTATTTGAATTATAATTTAAATTAAACCAATTGGTAAGTATTTCCAATTTCTTTAATTTCAGTGAGCGGGCATTATTGTAGAATTTGATTACTTTGTTAAAAAAAGTTTCATAATTTCTTTAAAACAAAAAAAACTTAGGTAAACGACATGTCGCTTTGGAAAAAAGCGGTTCAACCTAACCATTTTATCCAAACGACATGCTTTTTTCAAAAGCACAAACGACAACATCAAACTTCTTGAGCGGCAAATCGGATCGGACAGTCCAACAAGTCTTCAAACCTCAAGAGACGACAACATCGTATTTACAAAAAAAGACAGTGACAATGTACCTGGTTGCCGGTCGACGTGGTGACATTGAGGGGGTACTGCCCATTGTCGCTGTTCCCGGCCTGGGTGTGCAGCGGGTTACTCACCGTCTGGAACTGCGACAGCGTGAAGTACGCCGGCAGCACATGGTACTGCACCGTCCGGAGCTGCTGCTCGCTCGTTAGCGAGTTCAGCGTACCTATCTTCAGCGCCGAGAATGCGCCGTCTGTCGGCGCAAACACCGTTATCCCCTGCGACCCACCGCCGCTCAGCTGCGAGTTGATCTGGTCCGACACCTGCGTCCCCTTCAACAGCTTTATGAACGTCGTGAACTGCCCCGCCTTCTTCAGCACCGCTATCACGTCTGCTGGCCCCGCCGCCGCCGCCGCAGCCGTCGGTGACGCTGCCGGGCTCTGGGCTGAGGTGGGTGAGAGGAGGAATAGGAGGAATGTGAGTGAAAACAGAGAAAACAGGGGAAACAGAGGACTCTGTTTTTTGTCCAATGCTCTTTTTGGCTCCATTTGAAAAAAATTTTAAAAAAAAAGAAAAAAAAAAAACAAAGGAAGAGCTCTTTTTTTTTTCTTGTGCTTTTGGGAGGAGTAGTGAAGAGGGATCGGGTGATTTGGGATCTATAAATATTTTTAAGTTGAGATGTGAAGTTAGGTAAAAGGGTGCAATTTTTAGGTGGTGAGTGATATCAATATTTTGCAATTTGCTAGGAGGGAAAAAGAGAGGTTTTTGCTTGTGGAGGGAGGAAAAACCGGGGTGGGATTGTGGCTGGCAGTGGGTGAGAATAATGTCAAAGATATCAACTCTGATATTAATATTTTAAGTACTAACTTATCTATCATAAATTGTCTTTTTTTTTTTTCACTTGCATAAACATTCTTTTTAATTTTGAAGACTTATCAATAAAAAAATGACAACTTATATATCATAAATGTTGGTATTGAAAAGTTAAGATTAAAATTTGTGTCTAAGTTTTTGTTTTGTTTGCTTTAGAAAATAACTTCGGATTGCAAAATTAGAATTAAAATTGGTATCAAGTTTTTGTTTTATTTGCTTTAGGGCCTGTTTGGTGCACAAGTTTAGTTTGAGTTGAGTTGAAATTTTTAAGTTTGAATAGTAATTTTTGTTGACTTTTTCAAAAAAGATAAAAAACTTTTTCAGAAAAGACAAAAAACATGATGAAAAAAGTACAATTTAGTTTGAATGGAACTTGTGTTCTAAACAAATCCTTAGAAAATAACTTTCTAATTTTTGTTTTTTAAATATATGCATAGGATTTGATGTGGTTTGTGTGCCAGAATGATTGGGATGGGACCAATCGTTTGTTTGGCTTTCGATTCTAAGAACCCCCCCTTTTGGTATATGTCTTTGAAAGGGAATGGAAATTTGTAAGTTGTAACTAACTTTAATGATTTTCTAGTTGTAAGGTTTAACTTTTATGGATTTTTATCACCACCTCCATTATATGCTCTGTCATTGTAATTTAGAAAAAGAAAAAAAAAATACTAAGTTTGTATTTGGTTCGCCGGTTGAAGATGAAAATTTTAAGTTGGAGTTAGTTGACTTTTTAAAAACTAGTTAAATTTTTTTTGTTGACTTTTCAGAAAAAGACAAAAACTGATATGAAAAAATACAATATAATTGAAGTTAAAGTTAAAATGTCAAACATAGTAATGGAATTACAATGATGGTGATAGAAACGAAACAGTTGTGATTGTTGGATCCAACAGGAGGAAGTAAACCTATTTTGTCCCAATAATGTCAGTTTAACTTGATTAAAATTGTATATGTTTTCGTATATTAGATAAGAAGTAAAAGACTTTACCAATTTAATTAAACGTTATTAACTGTGACACGTTATTATGAGAAGTGGTAAAGAGTAGTTCAATTATTGGATTCAATGAGGTGAAGAAAGATTTATCTCGTTTATAGATGAGACCCAAAAAAATTTTATCAGGCCACGTAACATGTGAATTTAGTTTTGGCATATTATTAACACATGAAATAAAGAGTATTGAATTCTATGTGGCCCAATAAAAATAGATTGGAATGGAGCATTCTCAAACAAAAAGTTACCATTAATGTGGTTTAAGTGGGTTTTTTACTTGGTTTCTTTTGCTCCTTCACTAGATCCTTTGTTGAGGTTTCCTACATTTTTTGCTTGTCATGTTGGAACAGATCCTGTTAAAGTATGGACCTTGGTGCAGATATCAATGAGGCCTAGCCCATTCAACTAATCCTGAAAAACAAGTTGGTCCATGCCAAGTTTTGTCCCAAGTTTTTGACTATTCTACAGGAAGATACAATCTGAATCCTTAGACCTTTGGGCCAAACAAACAATTAGAGCTGCAATTTCTTTATTCTCAAAGATATGTATCTCTTTCTCTTTTCTACTAGAACCGTATCTTTATTGATAATGTATGTTTCTAAACATCATATCTAATCTAAGTCAGAGGTTTGAAAAAACATAAAACTGAGAAAATCTAACAACAATTCAAAACGAAACCCTACTAATAGTGTGTGTAGAGTTATCATTCTCTTATAAGTTTCATTGTGTCTTGTATTTGAGTTTTTGCCCCCCTAAAATACTGATTTTGTTTTCCTTCTTCTAGCTATCTTGCTCATTAGAAAATTAAAAAAATACAAAACAAAGTAATGCAATTGTTTCAATTACATTTTTGCCTTGCATTTTTTTAAAAATTTGTCAATTAGAAACATTCTAATCAACAACGGTCAAAGAATGATTGACTAAACAATTTCATAAAAAAAGACTTGGGAGAAATAAGCTACGTTACAGGAATCCACCTCGAGCAGGTGGTCCTGGGTTCTCCGACGCCATCGTCTGCGAGGCTCCACCCTTCGTCATGGTTCCATCAAGCAAGTAGCCTCATCGTTGGCCAATTGAGTAAGAGAGAGCAACTACAAGATCAGGCAGCTTTTTATTTTTTTATTTTTAACAAAGGTTGAGTGGGCAAAATTAGGAGTGAGCAACCTTTGAATAAAGTGCATGATGAACCAACTTTTTGGATAGTAAGCAAACTTGTACAAAGGTTACTCTTGGGTCAGTTGGGCTGCCCATCAATGGGCCCAAAACACTATCTTGGGTACTAAAAGCCCATTTGGGGCAACGTTTCCAGAAGCTATTTGTCGTTTGGATTCACAACTCAATTACATCAAACTTTTTATTTCTTACTTAACTTACTCATTTCAAATGAAGAGAAAATAATTTTGCATTAAAATACCCTCAATTATGAGATAAACAAAACACTATCCATTTATATATTTTAACGCATTTTAAATTTTGACACTATTTTCTATATCATAAAACTTTTTCAAACATGTATTTTCAATCCAACCTCCAAAACACCGTCTTCATATATCTCCTAAACAAAGATACTAAATGAATAAGAATTCAATATGATTATAAGTATAATTTATCAATAATTTTAAATTTGATTTTATTATTAGAAGTAAAATTCGAATCCTAAGTCAAGTTAAAAAAAAAAAAAAAAGAATAAAGATTTAATGGGACTGTGAGTTGTAATTGTTGTGATTGCTTCTACAAATTCCATATGATTTTTTTTAATATAAACAAATTCCATCTGATTTTATTACAAGGAATTTTTCAAATTGACAAAAAAAAAAAAAAAAGGGTGAAAAAGCCATCTTAAATATTCTATATTTTCAGAATAATTAAATATTTACTATACAAGTGTTTTGTTTTCCCTCAAAAGTGTTCCAAAGCGACCAAGCTCTTTTCAAGCATATCCATTTTAATTCTCAACGGAGCCAACTTCTTCTCTTTCATCGTATGAGTTTTCGGATCAAAAGATGTCGTAATCACTACCGTCTATTTCATTGACTTCGAAAACTCAAAAAGTCAAAACACCAAAACCCACCCGTTTTAAGAAAATCTTCTCCCTTGTTTTCTATACGCCGCGAACCACCAGATCCCAACCCGCCCTCCTCCCTTTGATCCGGAAGCCATTGAAGACCCACAAAAGGTTGGCCCAAAAAAAAAAAAAAAAAACAACGGAGAGAGAGAGAGAGAGAGAGCAGAGGAAACCCAAACGAACTAGGCAATACCAAAAATCTCCTTCGTCAAAAAAATAAAAATAAAAAAAAGAGAAAAAATTTGGGAGTTGAAAACCCTAGCAGTGTCATGATCGTATGCTCTCGGGCGCATCGTAGCGGGCACCACCACCACCATCGTCATCACGACCACCATGATCAACTCGGCGAACGGCATGATGTCAACGGCTGCTTCCGCCGCCGCAGCCTCTTCTGCTTCATCGGTAAACGCGCAATCGCCGGGCCTCAAGACCTATTTCAAGACTCCTGAGGGCCGATACAAGCTCCACTACGAGAAGACTCATCCCTCGGGCTTTCTTCACTACACCCATGGAAAAACCGTCACTCAGGTATGCTGATTTTCCTTTTCAGTTTTTGTTTTTGTTTCCCATATTTTGCATTTCTCCAATTCGATGTTTGGAATCACTTCCTCCGATCGCCATTTTCGTTGAATTTGATGTTTTTGGTTCAGATTTTGAGTGCTAGGGTTTTTTAATTTTCGTTTCCGATTGTGATTAGTGTTTGTTAGTGTTAGATTTTGGTTAATTGTGACCTTTCTTTCAATTAAATTGATTGTTGAATTATAAAGGTACAATTTTGCTTAGAGTTTGTTCCTTTAGGTCAAAATATGAGCAATTTTGTTGTTTGAATAGAATAGTATCATACTTTCAGTGTTTTGTGTCAATTAAAATTGAGTTTTGAGTTATAAAGGTAATGTTTTTGCATTAAAGTTTGTGCCTTTAGGTCAAAAAAAGCAATTATCATAGTCAAAGACACATTTTTTAGTTTATAGAATTTGGTGGTATTTTAAGCAATATCAAATTTCTTGCATTGAAGTTTGTTCCTTTAGGTCAAATAAGAGCAATTTAGTATTTGAATATAATCCTGTATAGAGTATCTTTATCAAGGACACATTTTTAAGTTCATAGAAAGTGGTGATGTTTGTAGCAATATCAAACTCTAGAAACCAGATTTCAGAAATGTTCTTTGGCTTTTAACATTATTAGGTGACCTTAGCACATCTCAAAGAAAAGCCTTCTCCGTCGACCCCAACTGCCACATCATCATCGAACTTTAGCGCTAGCACGGGCATGCGTTCGGCAGCGGCCCGGTTTTTGATTAGCAGCAATGGGAGCCGGGCACTTAGCTTTGTTGGAGGCAATGGTGGGAGCAAGAGTGTGAATGCAAGTAAAGTTGGGTCTTTGGGGGCTTCGAGTTCGACTAGTGTGAGTTCTACATCAAATTTTGATGGCAAAGGAACTTATTTGATATTTAACGTGGGCGATGCAATCTTTATAAGTGATTTGAATTCCCAAGACAAGGTATGTCGACATGTTTGGATTTAGGTAAGATTTCAGTGTTTTGTACAGTGTATGAGAGGTTTTATTTTTGCATGTAGGATCCAATAAAGTCTATACATTTTAATAACTCAAACCCCGTTTGCCATGCATTTGATCAAGACGCAAAGGATGGACATGATTTGATTATTGGACTAAGTTCTGGAGATGGTAAGATTTTCTTTGCCTTTTCTCGAGTTTGAATTGCAATCTTGTTTTTAGAGTTATGCATTTCAAATTTATTGGTTATGTTTGTTATTGTAGTGTACTCGGTGTCACTGAGGCAGCAGTTACAGGACATTGGAAAGAAGCTTGTTGGGGCTCAGCATTATAACAAAGATGGTTCTGTTAATAACAGGCAAGATTAAAGTGTTACTGCAATTTTTAAAGCCTGGTTTTAATTTGTCAAAAGGTACACTACCTTTGAGTTTAGAGCTAGATTGCGACTTTCAATATCCCTGGAACTGGGGAAGGTTTTTTTTTAATTTTAAATTTAAGTAATTCATTTGATATTTGATTGATAGGCTCATGTGAAATTACTAAATACATTTAATAGTTCGAAATGTTTACCGTAGGAAAGGTATTTGACTGCTTACTAGCTCCTGGCAAAAACAATTCGATACTATGATGCTAGGTTGCATGGTTTTCCTGCTATATGGGTGCTGGTAGGACCTATTTCTGGTGAAGTGTATTCCTGTGGAGCAATACAAAAACATGAAAAAACTGAAATTAAAAAAAAAAAAAAAAGAAAAGAAGGGGGGGGGGGGGGGGGGGGGGGGGGGCGGGGGTGACTGATGTGGCTCTTTCACGGTAACTGCATTTGAAACTTTATTTTGGAGTCCATATAATATGGTATGATAGCATAAGTATTAGGGATGCAAAAGCAACACTTGGCTTCTTACAGCTCAGAGATCCTGTACCAGGTCTATAATTTCTTTGTTAGCGCTTGTAGATAGGTTTGCTTATGTGTGAGAACTCCAATAATATAGACTAGTTTGATTGACACTTAATTTCTAACAGCCGTTGTACTAGTATCGCATGGGTCCCTGGAGGTGATGGTGCTTTCGTAGTTGCTCATACTGATGGGAATTTGTATGTGTATGAAAAGGCAAGCCTCCATGTTCCTTTTGAACCCTCTATCTTTTCTTTCTAAATTTCACTTTTTTCCATGGTATTTTGTTTATGATCTGAACACATTTTGCTTTCTACTTTGTAGAACAAAGATGGTGCAGGTGATTCTTCGTTCCCCGTCATTAAAGATCAAACTCAATTTTCTGTTTCACATGCTCGCTATAATAAGGTATTGAATTCAATGGTATTTTTTCACTTTCAAACTGCTATAGATGTGTTTACGTGTGCCTATGTTGTGTGGTGGGTGTGTGGTTATGACTTATTGTGTGTGTCTAATTGTCGTTTGGCTGTTTGTGTCTGTAGTGTTATCTCTTCTGATGCTGGGTTAAGCCTAGAATAAATCTACAATCAATATTGACTAGGAAAGAAAATTTTTTCCCAATGCCATAATCCTTTGAGATATGAACTGTGCTTTAGCCTCTTATAATCAGAGTAAACTGTTACTGATATAGTTGAACGACTGGTTGTGCAATGACAATATATCAGTTTTCCTGCTTCCTTTTCCTGTTGTTTGTTGACTCCTGCAATATTTATTCAGAGCAACCCGGTTGCCAGGTGGCATATATGCCAAGGTTCAATCAATAGCATTGCTTTCTCGACTGATGGAACCTATTTAGCAACTGTTGGAAGAGACGGTACTATTGCAAAATAATATCATTCCATCCTCTTTCCTTTTTTATTTTTTCTAAACCTGTAGTTTTAATTGCAGATATATATTAGCTTTGTTTTAATTTATTATGTTCAGGCTATTTACGAGTTTTTGACTACTCTAAAGAGCAACTTGTGTGTGGTGGCAAAAGTTATTATGGTGCTCTCTTATGTTGTGCTTGGAGGTGTGTAATGTACTAGATTTCGATTAATATCTTAATGCTTTTTGTTTAATATCTTTCTTTTTCTTCTGGTGTCACTTTTAGGCGTTTGTCACCTTTTAATTTGAGGAAGACAGAATTTCTCTTTCTGATGATTAATGACATGATTGATTACAGCGCGGATGGAAAATACATTCTGACAGGAGGCGAAGATGATTTGGTTCAGGTTTGGAGCATGGAAGAACGAAGGGTTGTTGCACGGGGAGAGGGGCATAACTCCTGGGTGAATTTCTTATCCGACTACATTAGGCTTGTTATAGTTTCTTCCACCATTATGGTCGCTCATTAGTGTATACTGGATGCTTCTGGCAGGTCAGTGGAGTGGCTTTTGATTCGTATTGGTTGTCACCAAATTCAGGTGGCACAGAAAATGTTACGTATCGGTTTGGTTCTGTTGGGCAGGTATTAGAAAGTTGTTTTTTCTCTTTGGTTAAGTTGTAGGTCATTATTATGCTTGATGGAAATTTGATCTACTGCCCAATGATACATAGTTTAACAACTGTTTTGGCTTGCTCTGTTCAGGACACACAGTTGCTTCTGTGGGACCTGGAATTGGATGAGATAGCAGTACCGGTGCGTCGTTTCCCTGGTGGTTCTCCCACTTATAGCGCTGGAAGCCAGTCATCCCATTGGGATAGTGTTTGCCCTATGGCACTCTCCAACCTGCTCCAAGCATGCGGGATATTCCAAAGATCTCGCCGCTGGTTGCTCATCGGGTGCACACCGAACCCCTCTCCGGTTTGATTTTTACTGCAGAATCTGTTCTTACCATCTGCCGAGAGGGGCACATAAAGATTTGGATGAGACCCGGATTTGCAGATAACCAATCAAATAATGCCGAAACTGTCTTGAGTACCAGCTTGAAGGAGAAACAATCTTCATTATCAAGTAAGGTTGGCAGTTTAAGCTACAAGCAATGATTGGATTCAAGGAAAAATCAAGCCCGCCCCCCTCCCCTCCCCCTCTTTTTTTTTTTCACCTTTTCATTCGAATTACGGTTCATTTGCTTGTGTAGCTGTTTTTGGCAAATTGTCCCGGTTGGTTTTCAGAACCAGCACCGATGAGATTTAACCAACCGGGTTTTATTGTATAGACTAAAATGGCCATTTGAAGGCACTAAAAGGTTGGAGGGAGGAGAGGGAATATCCCTTTTTGTAAGTACAGAACGGCCTTTTTCTAGGATAATTGTCTAATTACTTACAGGAATAATTGAAGGTGCAATCTTTGGAAATTTGTACATCTTAGCCGTTCATTTTTGGGTGTTTATGAACTTATGTTTATAAATGTGAATCTTTAGGATATTCACTTTTCTACACTTTTGTTGGATTAGCATGCTCAAAGTTTGCCCTTTGATTGATACAAAGGCGAGATGATGAAGCCAACAAAAAAAGATGAAAAAAAAAACAACATATATACACACGTATATACTGTATTACAACGTATATAATACATTGTATGTTCGTAACTTTATTTGTTTGTGATGAGTTAAAGACCAATATTTACATTTGACAAGCACATTGAGTGAGAGAGAGAGAGAGAGAGAGAGAGAGAGGCCAAGACTACTATTTAATGATCAAGCGAACAGATGCGCATATAATTTAGTTCCTAGACCACCAAAGTCGAGAAGTTTCTTTCCAGTAGAGCTCACTCCAGTTATGCTACCGTCTATGACAGCAATGAATGTTGAAAAACAAAGAAAACGTGCGTGAATCAACCGACTCGGATAGCCTCTGTTTCTCCTTGGTTACTTTCGTGGGGTTGAGGATTCAGGGGTTGAGGATTTAGGGGTTGAGGATTCGTTTGCATTTGTTCTGGGTTTGCAGGCTGTTGATCCGGTTCCGTCACTTCTTGAGAATCACGCCTTTGATTCCGCCGAGCGTGCCATCTTCTTTTCCATTTCAGAACCTCGACAAGGATAGAATTCCCACACATTGTAACCCCAAACCCAGTGACGTGGCGAGCAGAACAGAAAGTACACCCTGCATGTGAAGCTGTAGATCCCACAATAACACGTTAGGTGTTTCTCCAGCAATCAGAAACAAATCCGATTACAAAGTACTATAAAAGTTTTACTTAAGCAGCACTTAACTAAAGCTTTTGTAACCCGAAAACCAGCTAGGACCAACCCTGTATCCTATTTCGAGAACCATCCCACCTATTCATGTCCTTTTAACACATCATAAACTAGAGTTTGATTATAGCCAATCTCTTACCAAAGAATAGAGAAGGTGAGCTGACATGACCACCAATCCAAATTGAACACTAGCATAAATCCAGACATACTTTCTCCTCACTGAGAAATAAACAAAATATATATAAACATATATATATATATATAGACACACACACACACAAGTTCTGAATTAAGAAACTAGAGCTCTTTCTTACCCATAGTGGTTGCTGTTATGGATGCCAAAAGACCCATTATACAGGAAAATGGGAGAGAAATGGCAATTGCACCTGAACCCATTTTTTTAACCTGTCAATATAACCATATTAGAAAGTCGGATGCACCTAAAACTAGCAGCACCAAGACTTTGGCGAGCCTTACCAGAAGTTGCTCGAGAAAACAAAAGTAGGCAAGCATGCTGACGATGACTAAAACCGGAACATCTTGCCAAACCCTGCCAAATAGTGAATTGATTTTAGCTGTTAGGAAGATAGTTATGATCATGACAAAAAGTACAAACCTTCAGCTTAATGCAGCTTAAGTACAAACATATCTGGGTTTTGGCCGTTTAATTTGCTACGATTCTGCTACCCTGGACTTGAAACCAGTTTCTATTGAACAGGAATTTTTTAATGACTACATGTAATCAATTACACACGCACGCATGTGCATGAACAGTTTTTTTAGAAGATTAGCTGTGTTTTTCTCAACAAGCGAACTTTAAAGACAAGGTTTCCGTTATGAATTTTTTACTTGCCTATACTGAGTAGCCTCTGCTTGCAAAGATCTACTTCCTCGTAAGTTAATGGTCTGGGAATTTGGAATCCGTAGAAGCGTGACAGGTAAGTTCTGAACATCCTGCTTGCACACATCACATGTTTTATTACCTTTTATGCTGAACCATTTTATGGCACATTCTTGATGAGCCAGAGCAAGTTCACCCTTGCAGCTGCATTCCATCTTAAGTGTATCGCCACCTTCCCCTAGCTCAACGAAGCAGATTCGGCACACTGCTTCCTCTTCCAGAATATCTTCACCACCGTCAACACTTTCATCTGAACCGCAATACCATGATAAGACATAGGTTATCACAAATTACCAAACCAGAATCAATAACTGCTAGAATCTGAATGCACGGAGACTTTTGGTATCTTTGCCGCTGAAGAAGTTAATTTAAAGTGAATTATATTCTTGACAAGCAATAAGCTAGTGAAGAATTAAAAATGTATAGATACATGCCATATCAGAAACAAGTTGGTTCATTAATAGGTTAAAGAAAACTACACAAAACAAGACAAACAAAAAACAAAGATCACCAGCTTATACAACGACAAGTCTACCAAACTTAATGAAACATCAAAAAGCTAATATATAGTACTATCTGAATATTACTGTGCATCCTAAACCGCCTCACCATTTCTGGTTCAAAAAGCTTTTGAAAACTCTCTTGTATCTACTTTACCAAAGCTTACTTCTATGAATCAACTACTTAAACCCCTAACCCTCCATACAATCTCAAACAAGAACAACAAAAAATTATTCTTATGCAGCCTGCAAAAGTTGGGGTGTTTGCACAAGAACGAAGACGGTTATAACATATTTTACCACTGACATCTTCTGGCGGTGTGTTACATGTTGTCATGACAGTCTTCTCAGCTGCTCGCGGAGTGGTGGGAATTACACGAAAAGCGCCACGTAAATATATGCTTCCTTCTTTGCTAAGGACAGGGACAGAATGCGAACGATGAATAGGCAGCTGAGCCCCTCCTTTCTGTAAAATAAGATTCTTTACGAATTTGCAGCATAGTAGAATTATGATAAACTTGTCTGATTAGATTGGAAACCAAATTCTATCAGTATAGTAAACCTTTAAGTAAGTAAAAGAATTGTGCAGATAATAGAAATATCTAAACTAGAATCCGATGCCTTTGTGGATCCAGAGATGAGGACAGTTATGCATGAATGATCACGTGATGCACCGTATCGTAAAAACTTGTACAGCGTTGGATAGCATGAATATAATACAAATGTAGGAGAATGATTTATGGCCAACTTTAATTGATACACTGAAAAATTTAATCATGAATATCTTGAATGCATGAATTAAAATTCTGTGGAATGTGCAACACTGAAATTACTTGTTTGTCTCGGCTTTTCATTGTCCCTAACAAGTTATATTATAGTTTCATGATATATCGTTCATGATGTGTATCATTTTCTTCAAAAAAAAAAAAAAAAAAGGAAGGCCGCCAAAGAGTTTCTTAAACACGAAGATTATCCCAAGTGAGAAAGACATAATACTCACAGAAAAATGCAGCGTGTTAGTCAGCCCTCCATGTATAGACTCCGGGTCGAGTGAGCAACCGGCGTTACAGGCAAGGAAGATGTGCTGTTGTTCTTAAATCTAGGTGTGAAAAGCTTTGTGAAGGACAAGGTTCTAGACAGCATAGTCTTCTCTTGTCTCTCGGCCGGTGAGCCTTCCAAAGCCAGAAGCACAGCCTTCTGAATCTCCGAATTGGAATTCCTATTCTTGAAACTCAGTTTCGGAAGGAGGTTTCTTATGTTTGGTGATTAGTCTTTGACAAGGAAGGGCCTGGGGATCTACTAATTCTGCCAAAACTTGGGCTTGGCATTGGGGAAAAGTTGACTCTTTTCGGTGGAGGGCTTGCTGCTGTGGGTGGGCATGTTTATTCTCACAAAATCCTCCCCAGAAACCTCTATACTTCTTGGGGGTATTTTTAACATCAGATTTTGCCTTCTGTGGTCTGAACTTGAGGGAATTTCTTCTCTTATTTCAGTTGAATCTCCAACCTAAATACTCAAAAACAACAAAACCGAATCGGGTCAACATTAAATAATACAAGAAACTCTCATAACATGTATAGAAATTTTACAAAATGCCCACCTAAGAAAATTACAAAAAAATAAAACCCCATTGAAGAAATTGGATCAGACAAGCCATGTTCTATATAAAACTGGCATTAGTCAATCAAATTTGACTTGTATAGAAATTTCACAAAATATCCACCTAAGAAAATCAAGCAAAAAAAATAATAATAAAACCCATTTGAAGAAATTGGACTAGACAAGCTACGTTATTTATCACTTGTAATAAAACTGGCACAAGTCAATCATATCTGACTTTGACAGAGACAATATTATTGATCAAGAAACAATTTCTCAAATACCCACCAAAGGAAAACAAGCCAAAATCAAAACCCATTATAGAATTTGTGAGACAAGATATAGAATTTAGGAAAGAAGCTGAAGAAAAGTACAAGAGTCAAGACCTTGTGAAGTGGAGAATCAGATTTGATAGTGGAAATGGGATCATCATCGTTAATTTCCTTGTCAAGGGGCTCTCTTTGGGTTGCCATGGGGATTTGTGAAATTTCATACGACAGAGCAAAAAGAACAGAAGGCTTTTGTTCAATTTTGGGTTATATATGCAAAAGATCCTTTGTTTCTGAGTTCAACCAAAAAAATGAAAACACGAAAAAAAAAATGGTAAGAAGAAGGGGCCGAAAACACGAAAAATAACTCAATATGAGATAGATTTGTGGACGACTGGCTAGCCAGAGAAGGGGGGGAGAGAGAGAGAGAAGGAGAGAGAGACAGAGAGAGGAGCAGAAAAGCACACCAAGTTGATTTGTTACATGCTGTTTTATGGGCCCCTTGATTTCTGGAAAGACTGAGTTTACTGTTTAGCCGAGTCGAAGCTCACTTCCTCTTCTCAGCTTAGAGAGAGAGAGAGGTAGAGAGAGAAACACTTCTGGTTCTGGACATGTTATATGAACTATTGGATCATGTTTAACAAAACGACAACAAAATGATTAAAAAGAGAGGTCCATTCATGATTGAGCCGTTTTGTGACTTGTTAAAGAAGTGTCATTTAATGAAAAATGTATTGGATTTTTTTTTTCGAATTATTATACATATATATATATGTATACACACACACTTGATGGATATTGTGTAGCTAAAATCTTCATTGTTAAATAGTTGATAAAAAGTTTGCAACTTCTTTTTAAGCAAAATAATAAATAAATAAAGGAATGCAATATTGTCAATGAGTTTGTTTAGGTAGTTTATTTGTCGCTTTCAAAGTGGAGCTAAAATGGAAAATATCAAAACGGACACGAATCTAAAGGCTGCATTTGCAAGCCGCCAAAAGAAAAAGAAAAATCAGCCACGCTAACCTAGGGGTTACAAATTAAAACGGTTACGATTTACTTTTTTTTTTTTACTTAATTTCAGGGTTATATTAATGTAACCTAGTATTATAAAAACAATATTATAATAAAATTTACTTTTTATAAGATTTTTTTTTATAAGAATAATAAAAATTATCTAGACTAGATAATTTGTACATGTTAGATATTGTTAATAGGAATAGAATTACTACTAAATCAAGTCTTCAATCCTAGTTCATATTGAATTTAAGTAAATGTTTTTTTTTTTTTTTTTTGAAGCAAATAAGACTAATTATGATACTAATAACTACGCAAATAGGGTTTAAATTTATAGAAGAGAGAAAGATGAATAAAAAGAATCCACACGGAATCGACATGGATGATAAATCATTTAATGTCATTAATTATTTTACTGAATAGATGTATTATGTAAATATGAATAACATCTACATTCAATTTACTTGATGTTTTCCTCATTTTAATAAGAGAAATATACACGCTTATTATATTATCCACTAATTTTCATTACTTCATGTATTTCCAAACAAAATAAAAGGAAAGAAGAAAACAAACAAAATCAAAGTTTTATCTCTAGTGATACCACTAGTTGCATCTGAATAACTTATTTATTTAAGATAGATCATGCACAATTATTTTGTAACCCACCGATATATTTACAACAAGAGTGATTACAGACATTACTTAGCTATAGTTTTGCACATGACTTCGTAATAATTAAAGAAAAATGACTTAGAACGAGAGAAAGCAAATTAGTATTAACCATGAATACACTAGTCTAGCTCTATACTCCATTTCTTTGACTCACTCAAGATGATGTCATTCAATTAATATATCCTTTTTGTGTGTATGTCAAGCATTAACCCCCCTCAACCTCGTCATCTAATCATGACAAATCATTTTTCTTTGAATATAGGAGACATGTATGCAGTAACAAACAAGATACAAGATTTTAAGTGCTTTAAGATTAGATGCACTTACTTGTCTTTTTAATTCCACAAAAGTCAACGTAAGAAAAAAGAAAAAAACAAATAAAGGGAATTATTTGATGGCTGATATTTAATTGAATATTTATAAAATGTACACGTCTGGCCAAGCATCAAAGTAGTCACCAAATTCGAAGAGAGCCTCCCCTCTCCTCTCCTTTTTGTTAAAAGAAGAAATATGCTAATCCCACTTGGAGATGAAAACGACCATATATAATTATTGTTAATATCGCCACTTAATATATTTCCATTTTCTTCTTATGATAAAATGAGAGTCTTGCGATCAAAATGCTAAATGATGATATGTTCCATTTAAATGTTGATAATTGGCTTTCATGACATAAGGGGTATTTTAAACAATGATTATACTAGCAAGATTTGTAAATCTCTTATGGGTTATGGAATTGGAATTTGTGACATAATTTTTGTTACAAATATAATTGAATATATAGTCCAATAGTGAAGAATATTGGTGGATCTTTTTAACAGTTATTCGAGAAAATTGATATATGCAGTGTAAAATATTAGGGTTTTAACCACAATATAGGCCCATGAATCTTTAAATTGGTCATCAATATTTTAATTTTAGCAAATCAGTAATTGATTTCTTGAGTTACTGGCAGATTACTCCAATTGTTAACGAGCATCTAAAATTGACTACAACAGAGGACTCAGAACTACCCGTTTGCTATTGTGACAGGTCACGTAGGAGGAGTATTGCGTGGACATATTCCAACCTTCTTATCTTATGTTGATTTTGCCCAAAATCTCCTACATAAGTTTCCCATTATTCTATTGTAAGAACCATGATTTTCATACTCAAATTCCAATCATTTAATCTCATCTACACTAACCTCACGCAGAGAGCACGTGCTGCTTTCCGTCTAAATTTGGTCACCCGCTATTAATTGGACCAAATTTGTTGCGATATATAAGAGAACAGGGAATGATTTTGCTAAAATTAAAAAAAAGTAATCACTAATTTGCTAGAAACTTACAAAATCAAGAACCAATTGTACTAATCAAAACGCTAGTTACTTCTTTCTCCTAAGTATTATTAAATTAAACTTATCTTTAATATTATATCAACTTCATAATCATAAGATTCAAATTTGAGTCACTCTAATGTTTCTTATATATATATATGTGTGTGTGTGTGTGTGAGGTGATCCCATCCATAATCATGGGTCCCAAATTTAATTTTTTGTGTGATGTCTAGATATAACAACTACACCACCAACCAAGGAACCCACTAAAAGCCACGCCCACGCCACGCCTGTGTTTGATAATTTGGCTTCTTATGGTGAAGTCCAATATCAAGTGTCAACGACAATGAAATTCCCATTTTCCCATTGTCACATATATTAAAGTAATTTATATAAAACTCCTCATAGTTCTAACTCTAAATCTAAGTGCTCATCAACATTATTTAGATGTAGACTAGATTTCCACATACAGCTTTCAGAGACAATCATTTAAAGATGAACATATTAGAGGTATAACTTCAAAAAATTAAGAGGAAAAAAAAAAAAAAAACCACCAATTTAGAAAAGTAGGAAATATGTCCTCCTTTATCCCCTTTATTAGTTTCAACCCTTTCATTTTTTTAATCTCTTAAAATGAGGGGCACGAATATTCAAGTATTAGCAACAGGATATGGTATGAGCATTTATACCACTATTTCCATTAAAGGAGAAAGAGCAAAATAACATTTTTAAATAGAGTAATAGTATATTATAATATAAATTTAAAATATAATATAACATAATTAGATTTATGATCATACAATACTAAAAAGCCCTCATTCTTCCTCTTTTCTCCTCTCTCTCTGTCTCTCTCTCTCATGTTCTCTCTTTCTCCCTCTAACATGAAACTGCGCATATAAAACTATTATTAAAAATTAATCGAAAATACGTTATTTACTAGAAATCCAACGATTTACCCAAAGATCCAAGGATTTCTTGTAAGTATATGCTATAATTTATCATCTTTTAAAAATCTGTTATAAATTTTAAAAGTACCTATAGAATATGTTATTTGTTATAATTTTTTTTTAAAAAAAGTGGAAAATTAGATTTACAAAACTCCTTAAAGGAAAGCACATAAATAACACAAATTTATCAATCATTGTACCAACTTGACACAAAAAAGTCAACATTAGACTAATATAATATAAAACTAAACTAGAGTTTGTATATGTTAGTGGATGAAAAAAAATTGGCTAATTGGGTAATTTTCTCAACTCTCCTCCCCTCTCCACTATAAGTCTTGGATGCAGCCTTAGTATGTTAGCATGGGCTCATTTCATTGCTAAGTTTAGAATGGGCTAAGCCACACACCAAGCCCACAATCTATTGATTCGATCGAGTTTAGTGGGCTGCAATCCATCCTTCGATGTGGTGACATGAATCTAGAGAAAATGTCCTCTCTTTAAAGAGAGGAGTTATCTAGCTAACTGTTTGGTATTGTTTTTGAAAAAAATATGCTACAAATATTAATTCTAATTTTAATTTTTAAGTATTAACTTATATAATATATGAATTGTCATTTTTCTATTAATAAATGCTTAATATATTGTTATATTAATTGATTGTATTTATTTATGAAGATTTTCAGGAAATGGAGGTGGAAGTCCACTGCAGAGGGGGTCCACAAGCACTTCGAAAAGTTTAGATTTTAGTTGATATCTCTAGTACTACTATTTTGAAATATGATCCGTATGGTTAATGAGGTAACGAAAATGAAATCGTTTCCTAAATCATGTTTGATAAGCAAATAAAATGAAAACGAAACGAAAATAAAAATGATGAGAATGCCTTTTGTTAAAGAAATGGAAAACAGTAAAGTTGATTTGTGCTTTCCAATTTCATTTTCATGACTTACCTAAGACCAATTTTTAAAAACATATTCAAACATAATATCAATTTTTTTTTTTTTTTTTTTTTTTTTTTCAAATCAGTCTTTTTAAAAACACAACCAAGTTATTTGCTATCTTCATTTACTCCAAAATGACCCAGCGAAAAAAGAAAATTAAAAATCCGAAAGAAATTCCTTCTTTAAATACTATAGGAAATTCACTCGTACTTTTTTAATTTATATGTCAAATTAACAATAGCATAAAGCGGTTAGATTCCCTAATTATTATTAGCAAATAGCAATGATCACTACTTTGTTCTTTATTGCTTAAAATAATAGTCATCACATATTTGAATCCTCTTTTCAAAAAATGTTGTTCTAGACTATGTCCCTTCAATAAAAATAGACGATGTCATTTAATATGTTAAATGAATTAATTTAAAAAAATAAATAACATTTTTAGTACAGATAATTAAAAATAAATAATAGGTTTTAAAATATTTGAAATAATAAATATAATTATTAGATAAATAATATATTTATTCCTTCAAATATAGTAAAATCATGTTATTTAAAATCCTTAAATAATGGCATGGTTTTTTTTATTGGATGGTGGAGAACATTTTATGTACAGGAGTCATCATTATTGGTTGTACAGTGAGTATGTATATAAAAAAAAAAACATCTCATTGCGTGTATATGTATGTATAAATAATTAAATTATCCTCGTTTGGAAATGTCCAATACTATATTGTTATTTATATTTATGACGCCCATATAATTAAGCTTTGATTGCCAACTTGGGCAACGAATCAATAAGTTAAACAATTGGAGTCTTTAACTAATACACAACATTATCTTAAATCCAATGTAATAATGTGACTTCCAGCAGTTATAATATTTAATCCAAATAATATAACTAATAGTTTATTTATATATGATTTTATTTAAACTTGTAACATTTATTATTTAAAATTAGGTGTAAGAACAAAATATTATTGAAAAGTGTTATATAATAATTAACAAGTCATTGAGAAGTGTTACATAATAATCAACTAATTGTTATTATAACATATCAAAAAAGTTAATAAGAGTTGTTTTATAAGATACTAAGCATGTGCTTGGACCTAAAGTTTGGATCCAAAAATTACAATTTTTTGTTTTGTTTTTTATTTTTTTTTTCCCGAAAAGTTAATAGCAGTTTAACTATTCACAGTTACTGTTGTAGTTTTGTAACTTAAACTTTAAAAGTCCATAATTTTGACATTTACAAGTCCAAATGAGATATATATATTTGTTATAAATTGCATAAAATTTCAAAACGAACGAAACAAGCTCTATATTTATTTATTTATTTTTCTATATAAATTTCAAGTTCTTACATTTTTTAACTCTAACAATTCAAACAACTCACCAACGCACAATTCAATTAAATCCAAATTCCACAATCCAAATCCATGCACCAAACGCATGCTAAATAGATATTAATAGGTAAACATACAGATACATATATATAAATCAGGAAAAGTCTGTAGTAAAGACTCTTTGAAAGTAACTATCGGTATGTCTAATCCAAGGGTTAATAATGAAGGTGTATTGAAATGAATGGCCATAAAATAAGGTGTACCAAAGTTAATATGCACTTGAGTACATACAAGCATCCACTTCCTAAAATATTTGTCCAAATTAAAATAATAATAATAATAATTGAAGCCTCGACCATGGAAAGACCGGCCACCATTGTCTTCATTGTTCCGTTGCCAATCCTCCCCACGACCCAGCGCCCCCTCCCCGACAATGTCGAGCCCTTCCCCTCCTAACCTAGGGGTGGTCGCCGGTCTTCACTATTCCATTGCCAATACTCCCCACAACCCAGCCCCCCTGGCAACGACAAGCCCCTCCCCTCTCGGCCTGGAGACGGACTCGCCCCCCCCCAACCCCTCCGGTGGCCAGATCCCACCCCCCAAACTTTGTTTCGACGACAATGAATCCCCAATCTCGGGTGGCCCCTCCCATTGTGTTCATTGGCATCTTTTTTTTTTTTTTCTTTTTTAAATCTATTTGTTAAGGAAGAATGAGGGAGTGGTTGTATGTGGTAGTATGCACTTGAGTTTTGTGCAACTCAAGATTTTCTAGTCATGAGATTTGATCTTAGACATGCATTCAGTAACTAGTGGTGGTTACTCTCAACGAGTCTTTACCACATACTCTCCTATAAATTAATAGGTGAGTGGAGGACTCTAATTGGACCGTTACTTTCCGTACCCAATGCTCATATTTTAGTGAATTATTTTAGGCAGAGTCCCAATAATGGAGACCTTATACCAACCCCCATGCTGTGGAGATCAGTGGGTGTCCTCAATTATTCAATGGTGTTAAAGCTATTCATCATAAAATAAAAACAAATAATATTAATAGTACTTCTTTGGTATACTTTTCTTTCAAGGACTCCAGGCTGTTCTGTACGGAACAATTGTTTTCATAAAACCCAATTTAGCAAAGCAAACCCACCTCTAATATTTTTATTTTTTGGAGAAAAAACTATCTATGGCAAAATAACAATGAGAATGGGAAATTATTTATCAGATTAAATTAACGAGGTAGCTGAATTAGGAAAAGAACTTACGATTAAATATATATTTTTATGACATCCATAGACACGGTTGGTTTGAGTATTACACTTATTTTATTTGACATAGTAGTTTAATTTTAACTAAATTATATTTTTTTTATTGGATTTTTATTTTTTCTGAAAAATTAACAAATATTATAACTAGTTTTTAAAAAATTAACTAATTATAACTTAAAATTTTAACTCAAACTAACAATCCAAACGGACGCTAACTTTTTTAATCTATCATATTGAGTGATTTTACATCAATTTTTAGATATAAATACTTTAAAACAAATCATTAAAATTATAAAGCTTGTATTTGGTTCATTAGTTGAAAATGAAAATTTTAATTTAAAATCGATTAACTTTCATAAATTAATAATAATTTTTATTAATTTTTTAAAAATAAAAATAAAAATAAAAAATATAATTAAATCAAATATTAAACAAAACATAAATGATCGAGACAGCAATATTTATTGATAAAATAGAAATAAAATGCCTTTCGAACACCTTAAAAAAAAAAAGTACATCGCTAACCTTACTCTCTCTCTCTCTCTCTCTCTCTCTCTCTCTCTTTCCTCCCGAGAATCTCTCTCAACACCACCATTATTATCAGTCGTTTATATATTAAAAAAACAAAGGAAAAGATAGTATTATCAGTCGACAACTTTTGACGTGTTTAAGGTAAAGATGTTCTCCAGGACATTCATTTTCTTATTAAATATTTAAATTTAAATCATCATCTTTATAATAATTAAAATATGTAAATAATTTATTTTCTAAATGATCAGGGAGAGTTTAACTCTAAAATTTAATTTGAGGATTAAATTTTTATTTTTATTTTTTAAATTTTTTTTTATTTTTTCTGAAATTTTTTTATCATTTTAAAAAATTAATTAAAATTATTATTTAAATTTAAAAATTTTAACTCAATTTAAACTTAACTCAAACATCAAATATCTTGCTTAAAATTATCTAGAGGTTTCGAACTAACTTCTTCTTTTTTTTTTTTTTTTTTTTTTAATAAAAAAAAGAAGGTTTCACATCTCGGCACGAGTCACAAAGTGTCGGTGGTCACAAGTCACTTCCCAGTTCTCGCCCACTCACATCACAGTATTCCCTACATAAACAGCCCCACTGTCAGACTCTCCAACTCCTCCACTAACCTCCCACTTCACTCAAATCCAGGCTATTCCCCCCTAATTTCCCCTCCAAAATTTCCCCAATCTAGGGTTTCTGAATCCAATCAGAAATCGAATCCAAGTTCTCTAACAATGTAATCTACATCTTTTTTTTTTTTTTTTCGCAAGAACAGAGCTTGGATTTTGATGCAGTCGGATATGGACCGGACCTGGTACGAACCGTCGCCGAGAAGGGTTCCGATGAGGGTCTGGTTAGGGTTTCCAAACTCCATGGGTGCCCTCGTGGGTGGGAATCACACTTCCTCCAGGTTTTGCACTCGATAATCTCTCTCTTTCATCTCCTTTCTCGATTTGGCTTGTTTCTCTCCCCATAAAGATTTCAACTTTAATTTCGTATTAGAAAAGAAAATTATCGAATTGAAGAAAATTTGCTCTCCGATAACTCAGATTCGAGTGAGATTAGGGAGAAGAGAGAGTCATGGATTCGAAGACGGCGAGGTTTCCGATCCTTCACGGATCTGTAGCGAGGCGCGTGCTTATACGCTCCTTCTTGCTCGCCGCGGCTCTGTCCGTAATTCCCCTGGTGCATATTCTGTCCGGGCCGTACCTGAAAATGCTTGCGCCGATTACGTCCGGAGACTGCGCCGTGCATCTCGGCCAGTCGACTACCAACTTTACGCCCAGTTGGTATGTGTTTCAGGTTCGTCATTTGAATCCGATTTGGAGTTCGATTGAGCCGACGCAGTGCAGGGAATACATTGATTTGGCGGAGAATGTTGTGGGAGAGCTGGTGGGGAAGCAGTTGTTGGTCCCTGCCGGTTCGAAGGCTCTCTGCATTGGCGAAGGGTCGGCTATAGCTGCGAAGGCATTGCGTGATATAGGTTTCGATGATGCTCATGATGTTGATGAGCGGCGATTTTTCTCGCTCAAGCGCAAGCAATTCGTGCACGAGATTGCTTACCAGGAGAAATCGTTTGATTTTGTGTTCGCCAGAGATCTGGATATGGTTTCTGCTCCTGCGCTTCTCGTGCTCGAGATCGAGCGTGTTCTTAGCCCTGGCGGGATTGGGGCTGTACTTTTGGCAACCAGTGGTTCGATCCCGAATGGCCTGATTAGGTCTGCCAGCCCTGTAACTTCAGTGCTCAAAACTTCTGGTGTAGTGCACGTTACTCAAATCAACAACCTCACGTTGGTTGCGTTCAAGAAAAGGATTGAAATTACCGGAAACTTTGAGCAATACCGTCTTCCGGCAGGCTGTCCATCTCTGACAAATAATAGGCCTTTCATAGAGCAAATGGAGCCTCTTGTGAAGGAGAAGCCAATGGATTTCGAGAAAAGGTTCTCATATCTTCCCAAGTTCGTGGATTTTTCTTCAAAGAAGCGGCTCGTCTATGTTGATATCGGGGCAGGGAAGCACCTGAACACCAATGTCACAAATTGGTTCCTCCCTTCCTACCCCATTGACAGCAAAGCTTTTAATGCTTATTTTGTTGACTACAACACTTCTGTTTTGCTGTCCTACGTTAGGAAGCCTGGTATCACCTTTGTTTATCATCCGGGCCTCTCTGGACCGACGGCTAATGCCAGCAGTGATGGAGAACTAGAGCCTTATTTGGGAGATACAGGTTTTGATTTCCTTGCTTGGTTTAAAGAAACTGTGCAGTACACAGATTTTGTGGTCCTGAAGATGAATGCAGGGACAGTGGAAATGAAATTCCTCACCGAGCTGTTCGAAAGTGGAGCCATATGCTACGTTAACGAGCAGTTTCTTCACTGTTCAGGGTTTGTCGAAGGGGAAGGTGCCGCAAACCCAGTGGAGTGCACAGACCTGCTCAAGGACCTCCGCAACAGCGGCGTATTTGTCCATCAGTCGTGGGGAGACTACAATCCCACCGGTGCTTGGTGAAGTGTAACTACAATCTCACCGGTGTGTCTAGTGAACTGTTGGGTTTGCTTTGTATTGTGTTGCTTCTGTTTTAAGTTAGTGTATCTCAGATGTGATGAACAACTAATTAAGTTGCTTTATGGTTGGGCATTCTATCTAAATAACCAACCGTTTGTTGTGTCTTTGTTGTCTTTAAGCTTCTCTAGCATGTACTGACTGTTCAAGATGCTTTTGCCCTTGCACTTGGGAGTTTCCTAATATATTTGTTTTGTGAATTTGAGGCTTGTATTTTATATTTCTATTCCCAATATATATGTTCAGATGCTGGCACTCTTGTATTTCTTCTTTCCTCGGATCCATTGTAGACCCTCATCTCCAAAAGCTGCTCGGCCGGCTGCCGGCATGTTGGACTCCGGCTCGTCTGAAATCGCAAAACCTTGGCGCACCCGCTACACATGCACTGCAACCAATAAAGGAAACAGCAATAAAATCATTTTCGAAAATAGATTCTTGTTTCACCTTTAAGAAATACAAGTAAAAATATTATGTTACTTTTGTTCTTAGTTTCTTTCCTTGCTTTGCCGCAATTCAAGTCATTGGAGACAAGTAACAGACAGGCCTAGAAACCTAAAACTTGTCGAAGAAAAAATTGCAACTTACCAGAGTAACTATCAAAGTCTGTTAGTGGTTAAAGATAACTGTGAAAAAGCATATTAGTGTCGATGCAAAGTATTTTTATCCACTTTTACCAAACAAAACTACTTGCATCATATTAGACGCAAATGACATTTAAGTTCTCAATTAAAAAATAAAAAAGGACAAAAACTCCTCAAGTTGCAAAATTTAATTGCAATCTTTTCAGGAGAAACCGGCACTTGTAAAATAGCAAACCTAACCCTTAAAGTAAAGCAAGTGGTTCCAGTCTTAAACCACTTCCCTAATCATAGTCTATGAAGTGAACTCAACCATTCCGTCCGGAGATTGGGACAAACAAATGACCACATTCAAGCTACGTACATAAGGAGACGTGGAAAATGGTGACGAGGTTTCACCAATGCTGACGTGGCAAATATAACGTCTCCAACAATCTACATTTTCATTTGTTGGTTGCAATAATTATAACAGACATCACTATTGGTAGTATCATGATCAGTGTATATACACTAGACAAGTGGACGACTCTGATTTGACCGTACATGACTGTCCATACCCCATTCATATGAATTATTTAGGGAAGGTCCAATAATAGACCTTGCCAGCACATGATATGGAACTCGGTTGTTACAATTAATGATTCACGATTGTTACAGTAGACCTTTCATTATTGATAGATGCTGTAATTTTTTTGATTATTATACACCAGCAGGAGTGGATGGGTTGGCAAGGATGTATGACTTTATGGGCTTCTCCCTTTCGTTCACCAGGGTTCGACTCTCATTGTCTCTCCTTAGATCTCGTTCCAGCTTCGATTGTTGAAGCATGGTTTGGTGATGGCAGGATATACCCCGGATAGTCGATTGAGAGAAACTATTATAAAGAACCCGTCTCTCTGCCAAATCTAAGGAAAATGGTTTCTGCCTATGGGTTTGAAAACCTGAAAATGATGGAGTCACCCCCAAATCCTTTTCTTTATTCATCATTTTTTTTAATTATTAGATTAATTTTTTAATTATTTGCTTTGTAAACGAGAGTAAATTTGTATTGTATTGTGAAATTTAGGGGTATTCAAGGATCGGTTTTTATGGCTTAGGCCTCAATCCGTAAACCAATCCGTGATATTCGGAATGGGCTTTTCCCAATCCATAACCAATCCATGAAGTTTTCAATCTGTGAACCTCGGTTTACACGGATTAGATTCACGGATTCAATTCGAAAAATCTAGGACTAAAACAGAAAAATATAATGCTTAAATATGAAATAGTTCAATAAAATTACAACACAATTAATTTCAAGTCTTCAATCATTAGCTAAATTGTAACTTACAGTACATAACAACAACTAAACTTGGATTAAACTCATAATAAAATGTCCATAATAATCAACTTAACCGATACTACATCAAAGTAATTCAACGGATTGACGGATTAACAAATTACACATATTAAGAAATCCTCAATCCGTAATCCAATTCATAACATTCGATTTGGAAAAATCTCAATTCATAACCAATTTATTTTATTTTTGAAAGTGAAAACGAAAAGATTCGAACACTAAACTTCGTAATATAGTCAGATATACAATTATTACTAAATTATATAAGTAACCATATTTTTCTCTTTTTGAGTTTAATTGTTAGATCTTTTTTGAAAATGAGTTTAATTATTAGTTGACACCCATTTAAAAAAAATATATAGTAGATGACACACTTTTGATTTGCTAAAGATGTGATTAAGGTTAAGAAGCTCTCACAAGTTGCCACGTGTAATGTCGGTGGCTAATTTAACTTCCCTATCTGCTATAAAGTGAGAGAAACTGATCCTCTAGCTAGTTACTGCTAGCCTCTCACTTCACTTCACTGAAAATCAAAGCCTTTAATCCCCAAATTTCCCAAATCTCTCTCAGCTGCAGATCTAGGGTTCCGAAATCGAAAGAGAAATCGAAGCTAATCTGTTTCTGGAATAATGTAGTGCGGGTTTTCGGAAGAACAGGTCTTGGATTTGGATGCGGTCAGACATGGATTGGACCTGGTACGAACCGTCGCCGAGAAGGATTCCGAGGAGAGTCTGGTTAGGGTTTCAAAAGTCCATGGGTGTCCTCGTGGGTGGGAATCACACCTCGTCCAGGTTTTGCACTCGCTAATCTCTCTCTCTCATCTTGTTTCTCGATTCGGATTGTTTCTCTCTCTAGAAAGACTTTAGTTTTCAAGAATCTGGTAGTGATAGAAAGGAAAAAGAAGAAGATTTCAAGAACAATTTGATCTCTGATTAATTGGATCAGAAGAAGAAGAAAGTCATGAATTTGAAAATGGTGAAGTTTCAGATCCTTCACGGATCTATAGCGAGGCGCGTGCTTATACGCGCCTTCTTCATCGCGGTGACTCTGTCCGTGATTCCCCTGGTGCAGATTTTGCCCGGGTCGTACCTGAAAATGCTCGCCCCTATCACCTTTGACTGCGCCACGCATCCGGGCCAGTCGACGACCAACGTTACTCCGACTTGGTATCTGTTTCAGGGGCGTCATCTGAATCCGATCTGGAGTTTCGTTGAGCCGGCGCAGTGCGGGGAATTTGTGAATTTGACGGCTAATGTAGTCGGAGAGCTGACGGGGAAGCAATTGTTAAGCCCTGCTGGTGCGAAGGCTCTCTGCATTGGACAAGGGTCGGCTTTGGCTGCGAAGGCATTGCTAGATTTGGGGTTCTCCGATGCTTATGACGTTGGTGAGCAGCGGTTTTTCTCGTTCAAGCGTAGGCAATTCGTGTACGAGATAGATTACAAGGAGAACTCATTTGATTTCGTGTTCTCCAGAGATCTGAATATGGTTTCTGCTCCTGCGCTTGTTGTGCTTGAGATCGAGCGTGTTCTTAGCCCCGGCGGGATTGGGGCTGTGCTTTTGGGCACCAGTGGTTCGACCCCGAATAGCCTGATTAGGTCGGCCACCCCTATATCTTCGGTACTCAAAGCGTCTGGAATTGTGCACGTTAATCATATCAACAACTTCACATTGGTTGTGTTCAAGAAGAGGATTGAAAATACTGGATACTTTGAGCAATACCGTCTTCCAGCAGACTGTCCATCCCTGACAAATAACAGGCCTTTCATAGAGCAAATGGAACCTCTTGTGAAGGAGAAGCCAATGGATTTTGAGAAAAGGTTCTCGTATCTGCCCAAGTTCGTGGATATTTCTTCGATGAAGCGGCTTGTCTATGTTGATATCGGGGCAGGGAAGCACCTGAACCCCAATGTTACAAATTGGTTCCTCCCTTCTTACCCCATTGACAGCAAAGCTTTCAATGCTTATTTTGTAGACTACAACACTTCTGTTTTGCTGTCCTACGTTAGGAAGCCTGGGATCACTTTTGTTTATCATCCCGGCCTCTCTGGAGCTAAGCCTAATGCTAGTACTGATGAAGATTCGGGGCCATATTTGGGAGATACAGGTTTTGATTTCCTTGCTTGGTTTAAAGAAACTGTGCAGTACGCAGATTTTGTGGTCCTGAAGATGAATGCAGGTAAAGTGGAAATGAAATTCCTCACCGAGCTGTTCGAAAGTGGAGCCATATGCTATGTCGATGAGCTGTTTTTTCACTGTTCAGGCTTTGTCGATGGGGAAGGTGCAACCGCAGTTGAGTGCACAGACCTGCTCAAGGACCTCCGCAACAGCGGCGTCTTTGTCCATCAGTGGTGGGGAGACTACAATCCCACCGGTGCTTGGTAAAGTGCAAATATAACCACCCCACTGGCGTTTCTAGTGAACTGTTAGGTTTGCTTTGCTGTATCGTGTTGTCTCTGTTTTAAGTTTAATGTATCTTGGATGTGATGAGCATCTAAGTTGCTTTATGGTTGGGCACTCTATCTAAAATAAGCAACCATTTGATGTCTTTGTTGTGTTTAAGTTTCACGTCGTGTTTTATGAACTAAATAAAGCAACCATCACTTTGGAGTTGCTTATTATATTTGTTGTGGGACTTGTGTTTTTCAACTTTTTTTTGCCTCTACTTTTTCTGTTGACACATAAGAAATGCGTGGAATTCCCCTTTTAAAAGAACCTGATAAGCTTTCAAGCTTTATTAAGTTGGACAAATTAGAGCTCAAAGACAGAAGACCAATGCTTTACAGGACATCTTTTGGGCATCTTTATCTTATCTCACCATGATTAAGTATTGAATAAGTTAATTTTTCTTAAGTATTATTGGAAAGTTGTTTTTACTATCTACAGAAAATGTCTTTACTTCAAGAAAATGTGGTTTAAAGATTTTGCTTAATGGCTATGCATAAATTTTTATAATACGGACTCTTTCCCACTCACATATAGGACAGTTTTCACTTTGCAGGGCCATCTTTCTTTTTTTTCTTTTCTTACTTTATACCCAAATTGTAAATTTCAACCTGGTGTGACCTTTCAAAATCTGGAAAGACAAACCAGGCATTATTTGACTTCATTTCTCTCTGTTCTCGCCAATTCACCTCACGTGATCAATTTAAATTGATATTTGTTGTAATAATGGCTATAAATGAAGACATAAATAATTCGTTTTACAGAGTTTTTATTTTCGTTTTTAGTCAATAAAAGAAAGAAAAAAGTAAAAGTTTTAATTTTTCAGTCAATATTTAAGAATTACATTCATGAAAAAAAGAGCTTCTAAATTTAAAATGATTTTAAATTTTTTAAATAAGTATTAAAAAAAATACTAAAATAAAGTTTTATAACATCTATCTTAAAACTTTGATAAATTTTAAAGTCTATTTAGAAGATTTCCCAGAAGTCATTTTTTATGATTTTGAAAAAAAAAACTCTTCTCAAGACTATAAGTTCTTCTAACAAATTATCCAAATACTTTTAGAAACAGTTTTGGGCTCAAAGCATCAACAGAATTTCAGAACAAGCGCAAACAACGTATATCTTTTGCAAATGGCCTATAACTTATAAATTATTAAAAGAAACATCACAGTTAAAACAAGTTGCAAAACGGCAGTAAGAGAAGTGGCGACAACTAAAGGACAACAACTGGGATATACACGATGCTTGCCGGCGCTCTTGTCTTTCGTCATTCCTCGGATCCGTTGTTGACCTTCATCTCCAAAAGCCGCTCGACCGGCTGCCGGCAAATTGGGCACCGGTTCGTCTGAAACCGCAAAACCTTGGCACACCCGCTGCACATGCACTGCAACCAATGAAAGAATCCAAATAAGAAACATTTTCAACAACAGATTCTTGTATAACCTACATCTAGATTTAATAAAAATATTTCCTCACAGCAGGGTAAAAACTGGGAAAAGGGTTATTACCATGTGCCGGCACGGAAGAACAGTTGTGTCCCGAGGTTCGGACAAGCAAATGACACATTCTTTTCCAGGGTCATTGCCATCCAAATCACCCTCAACTGAATTACCAATGCCGTATATCTCCTGCAGCTCATATCTCATTCCATTCACCCACAAGATCTGCTTCACGACTCTCGTCCGAAACTCGCCTTTCTCCTTTTCAAAAATGGCCAGAGTTATCTGAGAGTTCGTTGCTCCGGATTCCGGGTTCCCTTCCGATCCATTCTGGACAACCGAGGATGCCTCTGTCTTCACTGCTAGAGGGTAGATGTCCATGTCCCCCACTTTCAGTAACTCCGTCTCGTCATACTTCGATAAGTCGATCCCGGTTCCAGACGCCTGCCTGAATTTCTGTCCCAAACCTTGTTGGAAATGAACCGTCACCGGCGCAATACGATCTTCCTTCATTGACGTCAGGTTACAATCCTCCCCTTCTTTTGCAAAGAAAATTATAGTTATGCTGTTCCAATGGTTATACAAATCAACATCATACATTAGACCCCAAGTAAAACATATATATCTTTAACTATTTGATGAAGTTCCTTATACTTTTTTCCTTTCGAAAATCCCAATATAGTTGTACTAAATAAACATCTCAAGTCAAAATCACAAACCATAATTGGAAACTACTGAATATGGCAAAATTAACAACTTTCACCAAACTAATACAAGCATATCCCAATAAATAACATCTGAAAAACACCCCCATCTGAGATTTTTCCAAATTGAAAAAATAAATATAAAATAAAAATCCATTAAAAATCTAACAAAACAAAAACGAATTTGATATGGGTGTAGTACAATACTGAATTTTTCTTCTTCTTCTTCTTCTTTTTTCCCCCTACTAAAAGGAGAATTTTTTATTTTCATTAAAACAAGAATTTTACCTCCCAGAAACAGTAGCATCAAAAGTGAAAGAAACAAAGAACTTTCCAGGATTCTGCTTATCAGGCTCAATCCTCAGACTCTCCTTCTTCAGATTAACGTCGTTCCTGATCGTCACGGCCTTCTGGTGCTCCACATATGGCGTCGCCGGCCCGCATGGGTACCTCCCGCCGACCCAATTCCCTTGAGCCTGGGCCTGGGCCTGGCCCATCTCCGTCCCCCGCTGCTGGTGGTGGTGATGGGCCTGGGCCACCCCGCGGTGGTGGTGGTCGTACGGCGCCGGCAACGGCAGCGGTATTGCCGCCGCCGCCGGCGGGTAGTAACCCGGGTACTGATCGTACTGCTGACCCGGATTCTGAATCGGGTACGGCCCCGCCGCCGTTACCACGTAACGGTTCGCTGATATTTCCGGCTGAGTTGTCGCCGCCGCTGTAGTAGTCGTCGCGGGCGGCGGCGGCGGCTGTGGGTTGTTGTGGCTCCGCCGGCTCCCGTGTCGGCGGCGGCTCGCCGAGCCGCTGCTTCCGATATTACCCATGTAAGGAAATGGGGTTTGTTGTTTTTTTTTTTTTGGTTTCAGAATTTCGACTCGAGAAAATCGGATCGCATATTGAGCGGGAAGCGAATCGGAGAAAACGAGGAGAGAGAGAGAGAGAGAGAGAATTGTTGGAGGGGAGAGAAGCACTTATATTCAGAAAATAAAAGAAGATAAAAAAGATAATGAGAATATCTTCTCTTCTTCTTTCTGGGTTCGGTGATATAGATATAATGGGATTGCGTAAAGCTCCACCAAAAACACCACTCTTTTTAGAGAGAGAACGAGGAGAGAGAGAGAGAGAAAGAGTGAGCTGAGAGAAAGAGAAGCTCCTTGTGCTAAACAGCTAAAGCTAACCGTTTTCTTCTCTCTGTCTTTTTTTTTCCCTTCCTTTTCTTGTTCTTTTCCAACTTTTGTTCACGATTAAACTGAAAATAATCATAATAATTTGATAAATAAATTTTTATGACGAAAATGGCCTTTTGCAGAAAATGAAGTTAATAATTTTTTTTTTATTTTGCACTGTTTTCACGTCATGTCACAATCATAAATATAATACATGCACTTACTTGCGTTCCATCAGGGGAGTACAGTCGTACAACAAAATCATGTAAGTTTGTACCCAAGTCTCTGACATTATTGACACAATCTATTGCCTTATTGAAATTTTTTTTTTTAAATAATTTTGAAAATTTGTAATTTAGATTTGAGACCCTCTTTTCGATTCTTTTGATGATTTGATCAGTAAATAAAGTCAAGAAAGAATGATATTTTACGTGACATTTTTACTTCTATAGAGCAAAGGGGAAAGTCATTGGATAAAGAAAAGGCAATAGTTTAATGTAGTTTGAAGTAGATTGTTATTGTTAGTTTCACGTTTTTCAATGAACTTGTCTAAAGCAGGTGCATCCGATAAATTTGAGAAAATTTATTCAATAAGAAAAAATAAAAATAATAAGTTAAAAAAATAGACGAAAAAAAAAAAACAGAAAAAACAACAAAGTATCTAAGAAAAGAGGCATGAAAAAAATTAAAAAGATTAAAAGATTAAAATATAAAAAATTGACCAGTACAACAAAAAGAATTAAAATGGTAAAAAAAAAAAAATGAGACAGAAGAAAAAAGAAAACCGAAAAACCAAAAAACCAAAAAAGAAAATGAAAAAGTTTTGCTCTCACTTTCACATTTATATATATATATATATAGACAATGGTTTGTAAATTGCATTGTTTTGTATTCAATTTGAAAACATAAACGGAACAAAAACAAATTCATATTTTGTTAAGGGAATAAAAAAGCTTTTCTAATTTGTTAAGGAAATAGAAAAGCTTTTCTAAAGGAATAAAAACTATTTTTGTAAATGCATATGTTTAATTTCTTTTGCAATGGGTAAAATATAAAGTTTGTGATATTACGGCAAGCGGTTTTATTCTTTCTTCATTATAACTTCAATCCCCATATTCTTCTATTAAAATGGTTGAAGAATAATTTTCTTTCTATTCTTTGCCGAAGGAAAAGAAAAAGGGGCGAAGAAAAAGGAGCTTGACAACTAGAATCCAGTTGGGAAGGTTCAAGATCATGCCCATTGAGATTGTTGATTGAGGCTAAGGAACAAGTAGGAGAAAAAATAGGTTTATTGCGGGTTTTATATAATATTGGAGTGGATTTCTCAACATCAGCGTTCTTTTATTTACTCCATACTTCTCTATCGTCATCAACTACCTCTCCGATAAGAAAACTCCAAAACTTCAGCTACAAAAGGCACTCCAACACTTACAAAGTAGAAGAGAAAGAGAACAATAGAGTTTTAATTAGCGAGCATAACATAGATACAAGTGAAGCAAAATACTCTTTATTTATAAATTAAATGATCTAACAAAGGAATCCTTTAAATCTAATTTAATTGATACACATCATCAATCATTATTATTTTAAGAATACAAATGTTTTTTTTTTTTTTTAAATAACTAACGAAATCCTTTGATATTCTATATGAGATAATGAGAGTTGTCCTAATTTGGGTGTTGGAGATCCATTTTGTATGATTGCGATTAAGGGGTATACTTGTCAAGCCACTCAATCTCAATCGTTTGTCAGACTATGCTTATGTCTTTCAATCTCGATGGAGTGTTTCCTCGTTTCGATCTAGATCGGTTGGATACTTATCTCGATGATGTTCAACAAATGTCAATCTATTAACAATGATGTTCAAGTGACACTTGTCACATACAATCAAACTTATTTAACGAAAGTTGGTTGTCTCCATTATAATTCAAAATTAATTTATTGAACGCATCACCCTTTACTTCACCTAAACTGTTCTTTTTAAATTGATATATATATATATATATTTATATATTTTAAGATATGAGAATGTCCATATTAGCTTATATGTACCTTTGATATTGTGGTCTATTTGATTGTATAATTGTGGCGCAAAAGTGCACACTATCTATAATGCTCACAGTCTTTTTTCGTAACAAAGCGACATATATTAAAAGGAGAATTATATACTAGGATGCGATCTAAATTAATATTTTATAAATAGAATTCTATTTTAAATTGTTAGATTTGTATTAGAAACTATTAATTATATAAGTTTTTTTTTTTTTAATTTTAATGTGATTTTACGTAGATTTGATACTCATATTCTAAAAGTAGGAATGTTCTGCGTTTTGAAACTTTCATAAATAAGGCGTTATATTTATTCAAACATAAGAGTGGTTTATTCAATACGAGAATGGTCTTTCATGAAAGTGAATGTGGTTCATAAGGGTGGAAAAAAAACAAATGAAAGAGAAGAAGGAGCGAGAGAGAGAAAATGGAATGGATATATATCATTTATACAATATGAGTGAGAAAAATGTGGGTCCCAAGAGGGATTATAAATCAAGAGAGTGCTAAACAAATAGTTAGTTTGTAATGCCCTATTGACCCCGCATGAGGAATGTAAAATTGTGTGGCCTACCATCCCATGATTGAAGTGGCTGTCGATATCCAACACAATTTGGTTTATATATACATACATATATATATATATGTATGTATATATATTAATATATACATACATTGTTTGAGGACAATTTATTCTTCTTTCTAACTTGTTTAATTTTTTTTTTTTTGGGTGGTCATGAACTCGTGGGAAGTATTTCATAGCTCTTATATAGGCGTGGATGGAACTCGTGGGTTGAAGCCAAATTAACCCCTTGACGTTTTTGTTTTAATGAACGGTTTCGATCTGTGTTTCCATTTTCATTTCACGAGGCAAAATAGTTTTTTTTTTTTTTTTTTTTTTTTCAAAATAATTGTGATAAATAATATATTTAAGAAATATTTAAAGCACATATATTAGTTACAAAAAATAAAATTATTTTATAATTTTTAATGATTTATTTATCGTAAATATGTAATTTATTTAAAGTGTTTTAAAATGTGTTATTTATCGTCAATATATATATTAAAAAATCTACTTGGTTGCAATTTCTCCACCGAATTTGCATTTTTTTCATGGGCCAAGCCGCCAAGTGAAAGTTGAAGTGCAGAAGTAGTCCAATGGGCTACTAGGTTGGTCTACTAGGCCACTTTTAAGTGTCACTCTTTCTTTTATTATGTTTCCTATAGAGAGAGGAGAGAGAGAGAGAGAGAGAGAGAGAGAAGCATTTTAATGTAAATAAGAAAGAGAAAGGGGTTTTTCCTAGAGTTCACACTTTCTATTGGATATGAAATGCTAACCTCTAGTTTAGCGGATGAGCTTGGGAGGAATTTATGTAAGAACTTTTAGTACTAATAACAATAATAATAATAATAATAATAATAATATGAACAGTTTTTTCATGAGGAAGAGGTGGATAATGGTTGTATACGTTAGCCTTCATATAATATGTGCTTTGCACTTGTTTTCCACTTGGAATCCATAACATATTTGCCGTTCCACAAATGGTATTACTACAATTCCACTACAAAATTGTAATCCCTGCCTTAACACCTTATCCTTTTATTATTAGTATTATTATTATTATTATTGGATAAATTACCACCTTATCCATTTGTAGCTAGGTATATTATTCTGTGCACAAAAAAATAAAAAATAAAATGACGAGCATGCCCTTTTGGTTTTCTTTTCCTGAACACTACCATTAGATAAAAACTAATTTATTTAAACTATACAAATAGATATGTTCATTCCAAGTTGGGAGAATTAAGATTAGAGGATCCGATGAAGCCTACCTAGTGGAATCTTGATGGAGTACTTCGCTTATTTTTATATTAATCTTGAGTTATTCCGATTCAGGTGAATAAAAACACTCATATATATGTCCGAGATGACAATTCTTATAACGTAACATACAAAAATGAATCGTAACATGAAGAAACCAAAATTTAGTTAGCTCACAAATTGGAATTGATTCAATTTGAACCTTTTATAAAAATATTGAAGAAATAGCATGTTACACTTCAATTTCTATATGTAATGTTGTCATTCGTTAACAAAAATTTTGACGAACCTGCCCCCTTTTGTTTTCTTTTCCGCCTTCATTACAGAAAAATTATTTTAAACTGCATCTGCTTATGTGTGTGTATCGTATACACACATATATATATATATATATATATATTTTAAGGAAATGTTAACATCTATAATGATATAGCATATTAGCATACGTTTAATGCCTCAGCATTGAAGAGTTTTGACATATATCTTTCACAATAACTCCTGTTTGTTAGCCACGTGCCATGCACGTGGGAGTAATTTTGCATACTCAATCCATATAATAATATTCTGATTGTTGTTTTTTTAGATTATTTAGTAATATTAAGAGGTCTTAATTGGGTATTAACATGCAGTTAAGACAACCAAACATCATATATATATATATATATATATATTTAGTGAAAAAACTATTAGGATATTGTAAACGCTCAAAGTTCCAAAATATGAATATAAATATTTCAAATACTACACAAACATGTTTACTTATATCTAATCTTATTACACAAACATTAGCCACGGTACATAAAATAATATTTGAAAAGATAATTAAAAAAACACTATAATAAGTATTTTTTTTGAGGAAAAATTTAAGAAAAGGCAGATAGAATAGCCGTTCATCAAAACAAAATATACTTAAAAAATCCACACAAATAAAATAATATAGTATAGAATAATAAAAGAAATATGTAAGTAAAGAAAAATAAGAGAAAATTTAATATGTGCGGGAAAATTTTAACTTTTGAAAACATAATGAAAAAAATTGTTTAATTAAGAGTGTATTTGAGAAGGGGAAAAACATTTTCACATGTTGCATTTTTAAATATTTAATTCTTTAAAGATGGACCAAACCATATGTTTTAATCAAAATATGTATTTTGGTTGGAATAAAGACGTCCATTATTTTTAAGGAAAAAATTATGAGGCTAATAGAAAACAATCTAGAGATATATGGAAAGGAAAAAATATATTTTTTTAAGTAAGAGGAAAATAATTTTTAAAGTATGAATATATTGAGAAAATTTATTTTGACAAAATTGTTACACAAAAGATACTTAAAACATTCACATGGGTAAAATAATATTTACAGCGATAATAAACGAAATATGTAAGTAAAAATGTTTTAGACACAGTATTTTTCTGAATAAATTGAAAAAATAAACTATCTGAAGAAAACATTTAAAAAATTGAAGATCAAAGAGTTTAACGAAGAAAAGAGAGAGAGAGAGAGAGAGGGAGAGAGAGAAAGAAAGAAAAGGGGGGAAGAAAGAGAGAAAGAGAGAAACACATAAATTAGAAAAAGACAAAATAGGAAAATGAGCCAAAACTTCCAAAGGAGTAGAGTAAGCCCAACGAAGAAGTTAAAAAAAAAAAAAAAAAAGTAGTAAGGAAAACCACAAAATGCCAAGAATAGAGTATATGTGAGAGGAACTACAGTCATGCAAACGGTATAATCGTCCATTTATTGTAGAAAAACAGTAAACTCCCCCTCTTTTAATATATATAGAATGTGATATGTATACGTGTATAAATATTTAATTATCATTATTTTAATTTTTTTAAAAAGGCGAAGACGAAGGATAGCAAATGATGTAAATCAAAGGGGGCCAACTTTGAAATTGCAATCAACGTTTTTGTCATTGTTTAATTAAAATTTTTTTTTTTAATGATTTAGAGAGTCAAAGTTTGAAGCCATCATTATCTATTTAGAAAATGAAAAAGAAAGAAAAAGAAAAAGCACATTGTTTACCCACTAAAATAATATTAAGCTAAGATAAATAGACACAATTAGGTTAGTCTCGACAAAGGCATGCAGTGGCTAATATTTATCTCATTAATAATGAAAAATGCGTTTGTTAATTAGGTGCACTTTTTCCTCTTAGGTGAACACTTTTCCCACCCAATATATCCTTAATTAATATCATTATAAAGTTGCTCTTATGAAAGGAGACATTCGAGATATTTTGTTTGTGAGAATACTTTATCCAACACAGAGTGGGATTATATCGGCTTTTAATTCCAAGCCATGGCTCTAGGAACAAGGAGCTAATTGTGTGCCAAATTGGACTTGACTTTCAAAAATTTCATAGCTCTATTAGGCTTTCAAAATGATAATTATTATTATAATAAACTCAATTGGAAAAGTCTAATAAAATATTAAGGACTAATTCAACATTTGCAAAGTTTGAGTTTATTAAGATAATTTCTATGTCGAATAAATTCCGGATTCTGATAATTTTCTCGTTGTTGGTTCTTTTCCCTCTTTTATTTAAGACAGAGATTAAAATTCTATAACTTACGATATAATTATGCGTGAATTTATGGTTCGGCTGTGCTTGTTTTTAATATAAACATGAAGTCTATTCCTCAATGAATAGCACGCAAGATTCTATATGCATAAAACTAAGTCTAGATTTTTAACTATGGGGAGAAAATAAATGGATGCGACTCATACGAGCATATGGAAACATAGAGGACCAAGAGAAATGAGGATTTTGTGAGCTCCAATCTTAATTTGTTTGTTCCCTAATATACTAAATCAATCATACCAAAATCTTCATCTTTTCAAGTACATACAACTAACTCATCATGAACAAAAAGAACATCAAATGGTCAATTTAGGTAACCATCTCAACATCAATTTATTGATTAATCAAGGCCAATTCTTTTCATTCAATATTAATCATAGATTTCGGCCAATCCTTACACATTATGTTTGAGCCATTTCCCCTCTTTTAGCTAAAAGGAAGACTTGGTTTGTTTTCTCGTAGCTCATGTCATGTAATTCCTTTTTGCATATTTTTCTTAGACGTGATTTTACTTGGTTGGAAAGAAACAACATGAAAAAGACAGCTTGATTGAAAGCCTGTCCTATTACGAGACTTTAGAACTACTTTAAAGAAGTCACGGCTCCCAACGTTCTATATTTATCTCAATCAAAGAATTTTAAAGATTGGTCTGAACATTGTGATCTTTCTATGTAATATGACTTAGATTTTGGGATGTCTAATATATTATAGTATCTTACATCGTTTAAAACATTTAAAAACATTATTAAACTGATTTTTCTGTACTTTAAATATCTAAGTCCATTAAGTGATTTAGCGTAATCTTGGATACTATTTAAGATATTAAAATTAAACAGTAATATGCAATTAATATTATGTTGTGGATGAGCTAGCTTATAAGGAAGACCGAGTTCAGCCGTGGATGTGGAGAGGAAATTTGGAAGACTTCTTATTATCCGTGGACCAGAAAAAATAATAATAATAATAATAATAACAATTGAGTTAATAGTATAATTGACGACCTTTCGTTCAAAATAGCTGGCACACTCAGGTCGGGGTAGAACTTAAAAAAGTCTAGCAAACCAAGTCACCAGAGTCCTTATTTGGAATACTAACTTTTGGTTTTTCTATGTTGTTTCTTTTGATTTTTTTTCTTCTTTCTAATTATAAATGAAAATTGCACAATTTTGAAATGGAAAAAAAAAATGTTAATCCAACGAGTCAATGGTAGCATCAGAAACTTTGCACTTTATGTTGGTTAGTACATATGTATATATAATACACACACACACAATAATCATATTCGGGTTTGGCTCCACTCCAGTAAAAAAACCATGCTAAAATTTATTGGCCCCTTTGATAAACTAGAAGTCTTAGGGGGTGTTTGGGTGATGAGTTTAAACTCATCATCATCAACTCAATTTTTGTCTTTTTTTCTCAAAATTTTTTTGTCTTTTCTGAAAAAATCAACCAAAATCACTATTTAAACTTATAAATCTTAACTCAAACTCATACACAAACGGGCCCTTAAGTTAATTTAGGGCCCATTTGAGATGCCGTTTCGAGACGGTAAAACATTATCTGAATTTTAAAATCCTAACTCTATATCAAGTTTTTCATTTTTTCTATTTTCAAAAAACTCAAATTTTAAACGTCCATAACTTTTTTATTTCAAATCGGAATGATATGCATTTTATGTCAAAATACTCGTAACGACAAGAGAAACAAAACAAGATCTATTTTGCATTTCTTTTCCAAATACATTTCAAATTTTTATATTATTTTTTATATCACATAATTTTTTCAAAATTTTTTCTCTCAAACACACATTTCCATCCCAATCTTCAAAATACTATTTTTAGATGTTCCCCATATGGCCTTAATAAGCTGATTAAACTTTTTCCTAAAAAGGAAAGAACATTCTAGAGATAAATAATTTTTGACTCCCAAATGCAAAACGTTATGAATCACACAAAGGAGTCCCACATTTTGCCTTTTAGTCACAAAATCATTAAAACTGGACGAAAGGATATTTAGTTAATAAATTATATTTTAGACAAATTAGGTCTAAATAAATTATAAATCTTAAAAACAATAAAATAAAATAAAAAAAGATTAGGATAAAGCATGATTTGACTACAAAGTTCAGTGGCTAACCAGGTATGTGAGGTTTTATTGTATTAGTGTGATTTGTCTAAAAGACCTTGCATTAACCAGGCGGTAAAGGGTAGTTTGGGTATTTCCGTTGATATATATAATTTTTTTTCCTTCTATAATTATTATGTGATAGAAGGGCCAAATGTAGGCCAGTTTGATAGATTGATTTGTATTGTTTGAAAATCAGTGTTCGCAACTCAGTGCCCAATGTGAGACAGAGAGCATAATTTCCAAGATTAAAAATAAAATTAACACTTTAAAAAAAAGTTGAGGTTAAGGGCAAATAAAATACCTTGTAAAAAAAAGCTTGAAAACAAAAGTATGATATCGATAGACTTATAGGATATTTGGTGTAGTGGTTTGAGTTGAGATTTTTAAATTTAAATAGTAATTTTTGTTGACTTTTTCATAAAAGATAAAAAAATTTTCAAAAAAAGACAAAAAAAAAAAAGAGAGTATGGTTTAATTTGAGTTGAAAGGGAGAGTCAAACTCCCCTTTATGCTTTTAACCTTTATCGTTCAAACACTGTTTATACGAATATCCTATCAATAAATGCTCTATGTCCGTTATTCACAAATGAGAATTGAGAAACTATTAAGTCTCCGTTTGATAAGTTAGTTGGAAATCAAATTTTAAGTTAAAGTTGATTGACTTTTCAAAATTAATTATAAATTTAATTGACTTTTTAGAAAAGATAAAATTGAGATGAAAAAAATGTAATTTAATTGGAGTTAAATTAACTTACCAAATGAAGCATAAGTCACATAAAATAAATTTGTGTGTATAAACCAAACGTCATCAACGAATCAATAGACCTTGATATATCGTACCACCAATAGTGGTGACATAGTGGTAAGATGACAACCTAACAAGTCTCTTTTGTATAGTATCTCAGGATTGAACTCGATGTCCGCTGTACGACTGTAATTATGCCTCTCTAATGACCTGGTGACTTTGGATCCTTGTATGTTAGATGAGAAAATATGAACTAAGCCATTTTTTTAGGGAAAAGCTGTGGTATTTTATATACCCTTTTGATAAAGCTAATTTTATAGATTGTTCAATGTATTTTAATGGTTGAGATTTTACTTGTGTACGATAACTATTACACACCTTAGCTCATAATATCATAACTGAGAAATTAAAAAATAAAAATCAAAGCACAAAAAAAAAAAAAAAAAAAAAAACCACAACCCTTTCATCGATGACTTCCACTTCCGGTGACGACGAAATCGTCCCTCCCATCGGCGGTGACCCAGACCCACGACCCCCCCACCTGCGAAATCGCTAGACTCACGGTTCCCCGAGCCCCCAATCTGCTGTTGCCCCCTTCCTGCCCGCGAAATCACCAAATAGCAAAATCCCCGCACGCTCCATCCCCCTCCCCCCCTCCCCCCCCCCCCTCGAGCCCCCCAACAGACGTCACCCCACACAGCCCCCCTCCCCTGAGCCCCCATCGGATATCGCCTTTCCCCCCTACCGAGAAATCACCAGACGGCGAAACCCCTCCGGTCGACCTTCCACCGGTGGCTCTAATTACATATCAATTTTTATTATTATTATTTTTTTGAATTTTTTATTTTTAATTAAAAAAATAAAAAATAAGGAATTTAATTTTTATTTTTTAGCTACAATCTTATAGATCATTATTTATTTTAATTTTTGTACACCCTTTAAATTTTATCTATTGGATTAAATTTCAATTGTCTTAGATGAATCTCTTTTAATAGGGTATATGGAAGGGGTTTTACCAGATATTCTTCATATTTTTTCAATTCACCTATAATACCAGTAGATTTTTATAATAGTGCTACTATGTAAGAGGGCACCAGTGAAGAAGAAGAAGAAGAAGAAGAAGAACAAAAAAAAAAAAAAAAAATCAAACTAATTAGTAATTACCATAAGGAAGGAGTTGCTGTCTATCGATGACACCAGCCCAACACTAACTAAAAAAAATGAAAATAATTATAAAAAAACAAAAAAACAAAAAACGAAAAATGATTACTGTTGGGTCCATAGAGTGGCCAAATGAAAGTCAATAATAGGCTCCTCAGTAAGCAGGAATCTAAAATCGCCCTTAGAAACCGTTGCATTCACTCGTTTAGCCTATTAGATATTATATTTATTTCCTTTTTTCCTCGCCGGCGAGAGTTTCTGGTCAAGATGTCATAAGGTTAACCCAAAAATTAAAAATTAAAAATAAAAATAAAAAAAAAGGAGCACAAGTAGAAAGTTTCAAAATTCTGAGATTGGAGAGAGTCAAACGCAAGGAAGTTTGCTCTTGAATTTGCCGTGTCCACATCTGGGTACAATTTTTGCCGTGTCTAATCTTTCTCTTATATTTCTGGTTTTCTGGGTTTATCTTTTTATCTCTATAATGCTCTCTAATTAGCCAAAAAAAAAAAAAAAAAACAGTTTTTGAAAGTGTTAATCAAGTTAGCAACATCCACAAACAATGAAATTCCCCTTTTCTTTTACCTTTTGCTTCTCCTCTTCACGGACAAATGACACTCAGAAAAGCAGCCACGGTATAAAAAGTTGCCTTTTTCTTAAACTTGTTCTTCTTGATTTTTTTTTTTTTTTTTTTTTGGTAATTTTAATAGTTTTTTGGACGTACCCAGATGAAGAAAACCAAGAAAACTTCCGAGTATTCAATTATGATGAGCTCAAATCCGTCACCAATGGCTTCCATTCGTCGAACAAGGTCGGAGAAGGCGGCTTCGGAATTGTCTATCAGGTTGGTGGTCTAAACATGAATTTTGTAGATTATGTGACAGTTTAAAGTGATTAACACTATTTTGTTTATGTTCCTTCTTTTGCTGATAGTTGAAAATTTTTATGGTTGACTTTTTAACAGGGCCGGCTTAAGGATGGCACTATTGTGGGGATTAAGGTTCTTTCCATAGAACTTGAAAACATGAGAGGAGAGAGAGAGTTCATCGCCGAATTGGCGGCGCTTTCGGATATTAAGCATGAAAATCTTGTCAGGCTTAGAGGCTGTTGTGTTGATGGAGCAACCAGATACTTGGTTTATGATTACATGGAAAATAACAGCCTCTCTCACACCTTACTTGGTAAAAAAAAAAAAAACATCCTACTTAATTAGTACTTTGTTTAGCATTTTCTTTTCAAGGGAATTTCATTTTATTGTTGAGTAAAACTATTTGACTCGGAAAATTCGTGTTTATAGGTGGAGAGCAAAACAGGATTAAGTTTAGTTGGGAAGCTAGAAGGGAGATTTCATTGGGGATAGCTAGAGGACTAGCCTATCTTCATGAGGAAGTTCAACCCCATATAGTGCACAGAGACATCAAAGCGAGCAATATACTTCTTGACAGAAATTTCACGCCGAAAGTTGGGGATTTCGGATTATCAAAGATATTGAGAGAGAATCGTTCGCACATAAGTACTCGTGTTGCCGGGACAATGTAAGTTGAAATCACTTCTTGTTCTCCAAATTTTGTATGATCAAAAAGACCAAAAAATTAAAATAAAAAAATGAAGTTGCTAATTGGGTTTCTCTAATGGCATAACAAAATAGAGGCTATCTTGCTCCAGAGTACGCAATTACAGGGCGATTGACGCGAAAATCAGATGTTTATAGCTTCGGAGTATTGCTATTGGAGATTGTAAGTGGCAGGGAGGTTGTGTTCTTTCACTTGGAACATGGAGAGCATTACTTGGTTCAGAAGGTAACAAAGTTAAAAACCAGTTCGTGAATGATTTTGAGGCAATGCCAAACTTAAATCTAGTTAGATAACCCAAAAAAATGGTACAAATGAAAGACGTTTATTTTGTGTTTGTGGATGGAATCAAGCAGGCGTGGGAAGCGTATTTGTCCGATAAGCTCATTGAATTAGTGGATTCTGTGTTGGAAATGAACTATCCTGAGCATGAAGCTGTGAGGTTCATCAAAGTTGGACTTCTTTGTGTGCAAGAAACCGCGAGGTTGAGGCCGGGGATGTCCACGGTTATTAAGATGTTGAATAACGAGATTGACATCGGAGGTATTGAGATTTCCCAACCGGGGCTTATCACCGATCTCATGTCTATCAAAATGGGCCAACAGAACTCCTCTCAGAGCACTTTCTCTAGGGGTTCCACAACCATTGGCTCGCAAAGTCCTTACACCTCTTATTTCTGACCACCATTGCTTCTTCATCTTCTTCTTCTTCCTTCCCCCCCCCCCCCCCCCCCCCCCTCTCTTTTTTGGGCTTTTTCCTTTTTGTACAATGAGCATGTCGATTCTCTTGGTCCCAACTAGTGCTTAATCTCGACTAAATTCGTTTAAAATACCGAGTTATCAAATCAACAACTCATCAATCTTTTTAAAAAGTCGTGTTAAAATCCAGAAGAGACATATAGAGTTTTTTTTTTTTTTTTTTCTTGTTCAATAGGTTTTGCTACTCTTACCAATTTGTATACAAAATCTGTACATGTACTTTGTACATATTGGTTATGGCTTTTTTTTTTCCCCCTCCTTTTAGAGGGAGGATACAGATTCTTGGATTTGTTTTGAGCAAAATGTTAACATTTCATAAGTTTTTCTTCTTCATATTTGTAATGGTATTGTCATCAGATTTCCTCAAGAAAGGCCATTCAAATTGTTCACCGCCATGATTTGCCACACCTACTTGTCACTTCGCAGACCAAATGCAGAGCCGTATGATGAAAACAACGAGGAAGAATTGCTAGAATCTTCAACCCCGCATGAACCAGAGACGCTTGTCTAAAAGAAGTATAGCTCAATAGATAATCAAGTAACATGTTACATGACTTCAAAGAATGCTTCACCATTAAGACGTAAACGCCGATTATTGGATCATCATGGCCTATACAATGATTCAATACTAGTAAAAATTAGCTATACCAGATAGTGATCCTCCCCATTATGCACTGCATAAATGCACAACATGCTTGACTCCTCGCACGCCTTCCAGCGATGCCACCAATCTGCTGATGGGCGTAGCAGATGGCATACAAGGAGCCAGGCATACTCATACGAGATCACACACAATCTTACATGTCAATGTCAAAATTTGCTAGAAAATTGGTATTCTCTTACAATATATCTCTTGAAAATATCCGTCACGAGGAAGCACTTCAGCTCAAAACAGACGAGGGAATCACTCTTTCCGAGTAATAATACTTAGAAAAGTGCGGTTTTGCTTATATAGAAGTGGAGTTCTTTGATCTAAGCCAAAACCAGTCTCAGTCAAGTTGGCTTCCAGAAAGGCTGCTTCGAATTAGCCCATGTCTACTTTTTTTTTTTTTCCTTTGTTTTCTTGTTTTCCTTTTTTATCTCACTGTTTTCTCTCAAAACCAATGATCTGCTAGCTTTTGAGTTGGCAATTTGGCATTAAGCAAAACAATTTCACAAGAAACCAAGTAGTTCACCTGAACAAACCACTTCCTTTTGCTCAACTTTTTGTCTCTAAATGGTAGAGTAAAAAACAAGCTCAAGTGAAAGAAGAGCAACAGCTAAGGTTGGCATATTTTAGTTGTTAAAGTGCACCAAAAGGTATTCTGGGCCCGGTTTATTTATTTATTATTATTTTTTTTCTGGACCATAATAAAGCTAAGCTTCTTTTTTCTTACTTGTTTGGGAGTGCTTGAATGATCTGGATTCCCTTCTCTCTACACTTCCACCCAAAAAAAAAAAAAAAAGGTACCATAATTTGGGTTCTAAAAAGTCTTCTTTCTTCCAATAAATGAACAACTTTTGCAATCACATGAACAGTTGAACACACCTTTGATAATTTCAAAGGAGGAATTTTTTTTTTTTTTTTTAAGTGTTAGAGACTTTTCGAAGAAAACAAGAAAAGACCAACAAGACACTTCTAGGAAATGTCATATCTTGCTTAATTAAGAATAATCACCGTTATCAGCTCTCAATATCAAGGAACAAAAAAATGAAAAGACTATGTAATAAACAATAAAATGTGATAAAAAAAAAAAAGGGATAAATTTCTCTTGATTGATCTCTTAAGAGTGCTAACGAGGAAGGCGAAAATATTAATTAAAAAAAAAAAATGACCTTCCAAGAAGGAAATCAAATTTGGAATGCCAACATATTTTTTGTGTGGCAATAAACGAAAAGGAAAGTGTGATAAGTAAAACCTCATTTACAAGAATCTCATATCAAATGTACAGTTGAAGAGGAGCAGCCATTTCTCTTTCCAATGTGCAAGTAGTTTTTCCGTTATTAAAACTACAAGATCAAGCCATCTTTCACAATTTGCTCTAAAGAAGACGCGATTTCCGAAATGCTAAGACGCTTGGTAGGATTCACCCTCACCGCCAGTTCCGCTACCTTAGCAAGCTTAAGCAGAGGCTCGACATTTCTCGGGAGAGCTATAAACTGGTCGATTATCGCAGCCGCCTTTCCCTGCTTGATCAAAGGCACTGCCCACTCAATTATACTCGGAGGGTTGTAATCTCTGTCATGTGCTTTCCTTCCACTGAGAATCTCTAGTAGCACAATCCCAAAGTTGTATACATCACTCCCCAAATCTCCTCCACTAAAATCCTTGTGATCACTTGGAGTGATGAGCCCGAAATCAGCAATCCTCGCGCCCCATTCAGAGTCCAAGAGGATGTTTGAGGTCTTGACATCGCGGTGCACAATCGGGGGCGTGAATTCCTTGTGAAGATACTCAAGCCCTTTTGCAGCTTGCATTGAGATTTTCAATCTAAGGCTCCAATTCAGCGGAGAAAGCCCACCATGGAGGTGATCGTAAAGTGTCCCATGAGGCATGTACTCATACACAAGAAGTCTCTCCCCCATTTCGGAACAATAACCCAACAAGTTCACAATGTTGCAATGCCTAATCTTGCAGAGGATTTCCAACTCCATCTCGAAGTCCCTACTATTGGAATGAATAATAGTCGCCGCATTAGCCCTTTTCACGGCAACTTGCCTTCCATCGGCGAGCGCAGCCTTGTAAACAAAGCCATAGCTCCCTCTCCCCAGCTCATTAAACTCCTTGAACCCATTTGTGGCATCCTTCAACTCAGAGAGCCTAAACACTTGAGCAACACCGGGACAAGTTGGCGCTGCATTGGATTGGGGAGAATGGAAATGCGGATCCGGATTTTCCTCCAACGCCTCCAACTCGGGTTTCCCAATACAAGATTTGAACTGTCTCTTTGCCTTCCCTTCCTCATCTTGTCTAGAATTACCACCAACAAGGAACCACGGAAGAAGACACCACGCGCCAAGCAGGATAAACAAAAGCACTGCGGCGGAAGATCCAACTATGATCGTCACGCGGCGGAGGTGGCGCCAGAGACGCCTCATCTCTGGTGGGGACTTGACGCCGCAAGTGTCCCAACAAGAGCTGTTCTGGCAGAGAGAGCAAGGCGTGCAGACTCTATCACCATTCCCGGTACAAGGACTAGACAAGAAAAAACCTTCCGAGCAATTAGTCCCGCAAGGCGAACAAATCCTCAAATCTTTCCTTACACATAAATTGGTCAAATCAGGCTCACTCAACACACTTGCATTGAAACTAAACTCTCCGAAACCACATGAATTGGAAGAACAAAGCCCCGGACTACAGAGCTCCAATGGCGGGTCATAAGTCGAAGAGGAAGCATTGGAATTAGCCCAACAATCTAGTACCAAATCTTCCTCTCGAATCCCACACGTCGCGAAGTCCGACGAAGCAATGGCCTTAAACCCCGAACGCTTCGGAGTATACGACGAATTGAAGCTCCCCCAACATTCGATTTCGTGGTTGTCTTCTCGTATCCCACAGAAGTGTTCAGACCCGGAAGACAAGTACACGAACCGAGTGCCGTTCGGCGGAACAGTGGACCAATTTTTCATGCCCCAGCAAGTTACTTCTCTCGAAAGCTCGGAGATTCCGCAGAGGGAAGTCCTCCCAGATGCTAAAACCATGTAGTTTGTTGATGTCTGCGAAGATGATGACATTGTTTCGGAGATTCCTAAACTGTTGGAGTGTGGTCCCCAACAGATTAACCCACCTTCTCTAATACTTCCGCAACTGAATCCTTCTCCTGAGACGATGTTTTTGAGGACGAGGTTTGTGACGGACTGGTCGTGAAACATGGCGGTTTGTCTGGAAGTCAAACTCTTGTTGTTCGGAGTTTTAATGATGTCCCAGCAGTCGACAGTACCGGAGTCGTGATCGGAGTAGTACGACCCTCTGACGGCGCAGACGTGGCTCTTCCCGGCGGCGATGTGGGAGTAAGCGATGGTGGAAAACACGGGAGGGACGAGATCTGTCGTGTTACCATCTGGGTCGATCGGGGTCCAGCAGTATGCCTGGGAGGCGTTCGCTAAAATGCCGCAGAGAAAGCCTTCGCCGCCGGAGAGCGCCGCCATGGGAGGGATGTTGTTGAAAACGGTGGAGGAAGGAGGTGACGACGACGACGGCGGTGCTGATGAGGAGGTGTTCAAGTTTTTGCCCCAGCAAATGACTTCCTGTTTGCCGCTGGCGTCTATTGCGCAGAAGAAGCAGTCGTCTTCGCCGAAGGAGGCCGAGATGGGCCCCATTGATCCGAACCCAGATGCGGGTGTCGACCAAAATAGAAGAAGAAATAGAAAGTGCAGAGAGTGGGAAAAGAACTGGGTTTGCATGGGATCTGGTTATTAGGCTGTTGCTGGTGCAAAGCTACTGAGATCAGTAATGGCATCAAGTTCTGGTTTTTTTGAGCTTGTTGTGTGAAAATGGCCTGAGCTCTGCTTAGACTTGGAGGAAGGTGACGATGAAAGAACATGGGTTGCGCAGCCATTTCTTTTTCTTTTTTGTTTTTTTACGGTTTTTGGTTGTACAGTTAGAAGCTGAGAAAGTACTGAAGACAGTTACTATTTTTAACTGTATAGGATGTCACGTGAAAGTTGAACTTAACCTAAGAATGAAGTTAAGGGCCTGTTTGGCAACAGGTTCGGTTCAAACTTTTTTTTGTCTTTTTTCCTAAAAGTTTTTATCTTTTTCTCAAAAAATTTTTTGTCTTTTCTGAAAAGTCAACAAAATTTACTATTTAAACTTATAAATCTTAACTCAAACTTACACACCAAACAGGCCCTAAATGTGCCCTGTCATTGACTGGGGGTTAAAAGGAAATGTTCGTCAAAGTTTGGTTTAGCCTTTTCATCATTGAACTTTTGTCAACGGTACGTTTCTACCTATGTTGGGACAATTGCTGTTCATGAACTTTCCTCCAAATTATATCATCTGTTATTATATGTGTGTAAATATTATTTTGACGTAATTTTCATCGGATACCATATTTATAAACATTGCATTAAGCTCTAGCTTTAAAGATCTAGGTTTTTGTTAAAATCAAGTAATTCGAATTGAGATATTGATTTGATTGAAAAGTTTATAATCTTTGGTACAAAACATTAAATTTTGCTTCTGCCATAAGCGACCAAAAATAATTTAGAGAAGTTAATTCAAATCATTATTTGGATTGGAACACAAATGAGGAGACCATGGACGTTGCTTCAATTGTTTTATGCATTGAGACGAAAAGCATTGAATGTCAGTGAGATGAGTAAGCAAGTAGTGGGGGTGGTCTGAATAGATGCCAAATGCACCGAAAGATATTAAAAATAGAAAGGCAAAAATAATAATAATAATAATAATAATTAGCTTGATAAGCCGCTTTCTGAAAAAAATAATTATGGATTAAGGGATAGATAGTCGCCTACTTCCAAGCATTAGCCGATTGTCCAAAAATAAATAAAGGGCAAAAAAAAAAAAAATTTAATAGATTTTGTATCTTAGCAAAACCACCCTAGATTTTTGTACTTTTCCTTAACAACAAAAAAAATATCAAGACAAAATGGGCTCTATTGTTTTTCCCCCGTACTTTCAGAAAGAAGAGCCGAATGGTATTTGACTCTATCCGTCCCTTGAGTTCTTATAAAGGATAATGTTAGGACAGTAAGGATTCGTTTGGTTTTTATATTTAAACTTAAAATTTTCATATCAATTTTTATTTTATTTTTTTAATAATAAAAATTTTAATTAATTTTTAAAAAATCAATCAATTTTAATTTAAAAATTTCATTCCAAACTCATACATCAAATGTAAGTTAATTTGAATTCCATTTTTTAGTTTCAATTTACATAACAATGTATTATCATTTTTTTATTGATATATGTAATCTTTTAATTTTAATTAACGTGTCAATTATTTTAAGATTTACCAATTAAAAAATAACAACTCATATGTCGCTTAATAAGAATACTCAAAATTTAGAATTAAATTTAATACTTTTAATATTATTCTATTTTTTAATATGTGAAACTGTTTATTACTATTACCATATCAATAGTACCAAAATTTTTCTATTATAATTCAAAGATTAAGGGCCTGTTGGGATCGCATATTCGTTTCTAAAATGAAATTTTTTCTTATTTAAAATGAGAAAGTCATTTTATTTTGAGAATGAGATGACTTTTAGATGTATAAAGAAATTTTCCTTCTTGAAAACAAAAGGAGTCTAAAATTTATTCGGAAAGTATAAAATGAGAATAAATGATATTGGAAATAGTGTATTGGGAAAATAATTTAAAATTTCAAAGACATTTCAAAAGGATCATGAAATGGTAGTATATAAAATATGTTTGAGAATAATATATCTATCTATATTTAAAATTAAAAAAAAATAATGTAAAAAGTTGAAAAAAATTATCAATTTTACTATTTCTACATCCATTTTGAAAATTAGCGTACGAAACACACAGAATCTAAGGGTTAGTTTGGTGAATGAGTTTGAGTTGGAAATAATAAGTTTCAATAGTAATTTTTGTTGACTTTTTAGAAAAGACAAAAAAAAATTTCAGAAAAAACAAAAATTTTGTTCTGAAAAAGATTAAAAAAAGTATAGTTTAACTTAAATTAAACTTGGATACCAAACTAACCCTAAAAAGATCACTTGAAGTCTTTGAAGAAAGGGAAACATGATCAATGCATAATTGAACTCCCAGCCTTTGCAGTAAGAGCTTAAGTTGTGGGAATAGTGTACAGAAAGTTGCTAAAGATTTGTCCTAGAAATTCTCAACCAAGATGGAGTCACGTGGTTGCTTAGTCAGAGCTGTCTGGCCTTTTTTTTTTTTATCAAATTACCAATACCAGTTTGGTTGGCTAATTTTGCCTTCTATTTGAGTCACAGTGCCTGCCTAGACCTCTCTCTCTCTCTCTCTCTCTCTCTCTATATGTATATGTATATATGTATATACACATTTGCTTTTTTATTTTTTATTTTTTATAAATAACAGTCAGTCAAACCCAAACTCATAATGGAGCTCTATGGAGTGGTGCTGGTAAATCCAAATGCAACAAAAACCAAATCTGATTGGTGGATTGAGCTAAAATTGGTGGGGAACCGAAGAAGATCTCTTTGGTCCACCACCAAATTCAGTTCTTTATTAGTGTTCAATGTTTGCACTTTGTTCGTCGAAGTCGCTTGGGATCTACCATGCTCTTCCAAATTCTAGTTCATTCTTTGCTAATAACAAAACATTTATTTATTTATTGTTTACTTACAATTTAATTTTAGGAGTTTTTTAATAATAAGATATCCTCGTTCTTGAATGTTTGTTTCTAAATCTAATTAAAATCCGATCAAGATAAAAACATATACAAAAATAGACAAAATCTATGATAGAATTTATGATTTAAAATGGAGTCCTTCTATTAGAGTCTATGTTACTTTTCATACACTACTGAAAAATTTTCAATATTTTAATATGATTTACTGCTTAGAACTATGCACTAGTTACATTGATGTATATATAACAAGAATGTTACTAAATTAGATTAATTATAATCATTGTTTTATGGGACTTATTCAGTAAATTCAAACTTGTATTTAATAATAAGCTCTAAAGTTTAAATCTTTAAATTCCAAGTGTAATATATATATATATATATATATATATTTTGCAACTTGTATACCTAGTATTATAGGAGATATTATTGATATTGTTTAAGCACCACATGTATGATGGCAATTAAACTTCGCAGTTAGAAGTACATTACCACTAAGGCACCAACTTCTAATCTCTTTGTTGTTTTTACTATAGCCTAAAGCACTGGTGGATTTATTAAGGGTCTAGTGGGGTTACAGCCACATTGAAAATTTATTTTCTTTAATCCTAAAAATTTTAATGATTTTTTATACTTTGCCTTAGTTTGGTTTGCCAATAGAAAATGAATTTTTTATATTAGAATTAGTTGATTTTTCAAAAATTATTTATAATTTTTGTTGACTTTTTAGAAAAAGATAAAAACTGATATGAAAATTTTGAGTTGAAAATAACGAAGCAAATGCTTTGCCTCCACTAAAAATCAAAAATTCTCATATAAGCTAACTAAAAAATTTATGTTTTAATTTTTATACTTTGATGTTATTTATTTCGGTAAAAAATTTGATGTATAACCCATTGAAATATATAACTGGTTTCGCCCCTCTAAAGCACCAGATATGAGAGGATCATTCAACATTAATAACTGCACTAATACTCCTTTTAGAGTATAAAAGCATTCGTTGTTTAAGAAATTATTCACATGCTAATAGTAGTCCTCTAAAGATTAATGGATAATCCAAATAACAACACAGAGGACCTCTGGTTTTGTCAAAATCATAACTTTTAGAGGCAGAAAGATCCCGGGATAAAAGAACAAGAAAACAAAAGGCATGGGGTGGGATTGAATGAACCTCATGATGTTGTCCCTTTTTTTTGTTTTTTTTTTTTATGGGACCCACTTCTTAGAATTGATACTGACCCTCCATGTGGTCTGTCCCAAAACCTAATCTTAGATACTCTTTTTTGTTTTTGCACTTGTGCAAAATGTTTAGAAATATGCATTCTCTCTTCTCTCTTCAACGTGTTTGAAAACTGTGCAATATAAAACTGCATTAGCCATAGCCCATACAAAGGTATCCAAGGAAAATGTTGTTTTTTTGGATCGGATCACTGCCTGGTATGTAATGTTTGGAACCGTCGGTGAGTTTAACATTTTTTTTTAATGTGACTTTAACTAGATCCAAAATTTGAGGTGTTGAAAGACGGTTCGACTTCAGTTTCATAGTTGGTCGAACGTTGGCATGGATAGGTCTCTTTCACAGTTTTCACTCTCTTTGGCAGCATTTGGGATGAGGAAAATAGAAGAGCAAAGAAGATGGGATCATGTGGATATAAAAATATGCCTGGTATGGTATGTAGAACAAGATATTTTGTTTTGCACGTTAAAGATCATGTTAGAATGGCTGGGCATTGTATCTAAGCCGAAAAAAACACAAACATTAGACAACACTCCCATCTTTTATTTTCAAATTTGTATCGTTTTCTGTTTTATTCTTCTCGTTTTGGATTCAATATATGGTAATTTTGGGAAACACAAGGTTATTTCAACTAAAAAAGAATGAGCAGAAAACGCACCTTCAGATCAACTTCCAAAAATTTCCCCCCTCTAACCTCTTTCACAAGAACAGTGAAAAGCTAGCCGAACAGTCGGTCATTCATGGTAAAACTTGGAAAAAAAAAATGCAAAGACATAAACGACATGCGAGTGTCCTGTACTGAACATAGGAATTAACAAATTATTTCATAGACCATCTCAACGAAATGTGACAGCTTCTACCAAATTGGCAGTTTAAGACAACTCTGTCCCTTCATATGTTTCACAGGGCACATAAGTATTCATCCCAGTCGCAACAGGTGATAATATGTCACACGCAGTTTTTTTGGATTCCATTATTCAAACCAAGAATAGCGGAAATTTCTCTGATATAGTATTTCTTACAGAGTACACAATAAGTTATTTGCTTGATAGAAGAGCTCCATGACATAATAAATTAATAAATCAAACAGGAAACCGAAGGATGGGATCACACGAAAAGAATGTAATTCTTCATGTTTGCCACAAGTATGACTAGTCTCCCTCTTTCTTAGTTTCTCACGGTTGTGACATGCCTCAGAAGCATTTCAACAACGTCCTGAGATATTCTTGATGCCTCTGTTTTCAGGTGATGGATCTTGGCCTCCGTTTCTTGTTCAAGACGCTTGACATTGGCACCTGAATCTCCACTGCTCTGCTCGGTGACAACGCAACATGAACATCGTTAAAAATCGCCGCATAATAAATTATGACGAAGATAAGCAATAGAAGGAACGGAAACCATTGATAAGATTCAAGTTAATATCATTTGCTAAAAGTTCAAAATGGAAGCATAAAATGGGCATAACAAACAAATCAGCTTTTCGCAGCTGAAAATTCTTGGCTAAGTGCAAACTTACCGCAGCAACTTTCTTCTGGAACTCAAGCTCCACATGTGCACGATATTCAGCAATCTCCTTTTCAGCCTCATCTTTGGCTTGTTTCAGTCTAGCCAATTTTGCTGAGAGCAAAACCAGGTACCATACGTTAAGCTACATAAATCAACATGCAGAACAGCAGTACAAAATATTAATACCTAAAAACAACACCCCCTCCCTTCTCTCTCCGAACACAGAAATAGAAGAAAACTAGGAAATCAAAACTATTCCATAAGAATTTTAGAACTTGGAAAGCATAGAACACCATCCCAAACAGCACAAACTTGATACCACATTCGTTTAAAGTAGTGAATCGATATAGGCACATGTCTATGGAAAGGCCAATAACAATTGAACAAATGAAAAACCTCTTTTATATGCGTAAAGCACAGAATTGGGATTGTTACTGAATCAACAAGCATATAAGCAATTAAACTAGAGGAAAAACAAATGTACCACTTCTGGCAGCATTCACAATATGTTGAGCTTCTTGTTCTGCAGCCAGCAGTTGTTGAATTCCACCTTGACTACTGCTCGAGGCCATGATATCTGGAAATACCGCAGTTTATCATGAGAATGAGATAGATAGAGAGTAAAATAAACATAAAAGGACAATTTTGATAAAGAAAAAGAGAGGAAACAACAACAATATTGTCATGTCATTCAACAGAATGACAACCTAAATCATGGAATTCTAATATTTTTACAAAGTTAACAGTAACTAGAAAAGAAACGGAGATTCAGATCAAGCAGCAAAATTGAGTGTTGAACTGATACAATCTACTCACAATCTAGTGCAGCAAATAAACCGATCTAGTGAAAACAGATCAGAATTCAGAAATCAGACTCGAAGACAGAAATTAAAAACCAAAAATAATAAATAATAAATAAAAAAATCTAAATTTTGATACTTGATTCACTTCCTACACAGAATTTGTTCAGAATCCGATAAATTTCGATACTTGGCGACAATATCCACTGCGCTGGTAACAACAACCCTGCCGGTAGCCACAATCATGAACCGCCAATTTTCATTAAGTTCAGTTAAATTGTTGAATTGATATGATTGCAACGTGATATGAGAGTTTACCTTTATACCTAAATCAACTTCAAAGCAAAATGACTTAAAAAAAATTTTGGTTTGGCAAGAAAAACAATCTAAAATGCCAAATTTTCCCAGTGTATAGTGATTTTTCTTTTCTTTTTTTATACTTAACCTCATTACTGATTCAAATTATCAAAATTGAGAAAAGGCAACAGGACAAGATTCACAAAAAACATAACGGATCAATAATCCATGGGAATTTCAGATTTCGGAGATACAATCCACTAATAATCTACAACAGCAACCAAACCGATCTACGGAAAACAGATCAGAATTCAGAATCGAAGACAGAATTTAAACCCAAAAAAAAAAATTATAAATTTCGATACTTGATTCACTTCCTACACAGATTTTGTTCTGAATCTAAGTAAAATTTCCGATAAATAATACAGAACATATTTTAATTTCTGAAACAGAAGAAAAGCGATTAAATCGGGGCAGATTAAAAAAAACATTGAGACGGAACAACAACAGTCAAAAACTCGAAGATCTGGGTCAATAATTAGTAGAAGAGTAGTGGAAAACAAAACCAAAGGATTTTAGAGAGAGAAAGAACTCCATGGTTATGAAAGGACTTACCTTTTAGAGAGAGAGAGAGACAGAGTGGTTTGGACGGAAATTGGAGACGGAGAAGAGTTTGAGAAGAGACTTTCCTAGGACTTGTATTTTACTTTTGTGTAATTTTACGTACCGGAGCGTGGAAATATCAATGATGGTGGATAAATGATATTGCCAAGGCAGACAACTTATCCTTGCAAGGCTGGTATTTTATTTTAGGACGACGTCGTTCTGTTTGAGCTACTTTTCTAAATACTTCTAATACCATTTTATTATCATAAAATTAGTTTGAACTGCTCCATATAGGAAATAGAAAAATAATTTTTTTTTATATGATTACATCTCTATTCCTACATTTAAAATTTAAATGCCACAGAATGAACCAATACAAGTCAAAAGTAATTATTAAAAAAATAATAATGCGAGAAGAAAAAAAATGCATTGAGAGAATGATTATTTGTCTTTTAGAAATTTGAATTTTGCATGAAATTAGATATAAAATTATAACTATAATATATATGTAATCACGAATGATTATTTGTATTCTTCGGGCCTGTTTGGGTGGTGAGTTTAAACTCACCACCATCAACTCAATTTTTGTCTTTTTCTCCAAAATTTTTTTGTCTTTTCTGAAAAAGTCAACCAAAATCACTATTTAAACTTACAAATCTTAACTCAAACTCAAACACCAAACAGGTCCTTCATCATTTGCACAAGAAAATGAAATTTTCACCACTTTTTTTAGTTCTTAAATTTTATGCAACTTTAATCCTTGATCTTTTTTTTCGTAGCTAAATTGTCCATTAATTTTTAAAATGTTGCTACAATAGTCATTTTCTTTAATTTTTAGACAGAATCTATTAGTAATTTGGTCCAAAAATGATGCTAACTATGGATTTCGTCCAAAAATTAACAGAAATTACTCTTGTAGTAACATGTTTAATAGTTTATGATTATTTCAGCTAAAAAAAAAAAAGAACAGAGAATATCCCTAAACTGTTAAAATGTTGCTACAATAATTATTTTTGTTAATTTTTAAATAAAATCTGTTAGTGATTTGATCAAAAAGTGATGCTAACTAACGGATTTCATCCAAAAGTTAAATAAAAGAACTACATTAGTAACATTTTAAAAGTTCATGGGCATTCTAGCCATAGAAAAACTTTAGAGATCAAAATTACACAAAATTAAAAATTCAAGGACCAACGTAGCAATTTACCCTTTTTTTTTTTTTTTTTTTGTAAAAAACATTAATTTCTTACTTAACCGAATTATTATAAAAGAAGAGACAGTGTCTGTTTGAAAGAAAAAAAAATACTCAACGTTGCACATGAGAATATGTCCTTCTCTTTTATTTGTTGCTCTCTTTTCTTGTATTGTCCTACTTATCTAATAGTTCTTTGGCATGCCAAACCATTTTAGTTTCCTAGTGCTTGATTCGTACTGAATTAATGAGAACGTTGTAAAAATACGATAATACTATCGTGTGCTTGATTAATATTATAGTAATGGGAGCCTTGTATTAGTACCAACTTCATTTTTTTTGTTTTTTTTGTTTTTCTTAACGTTGATCATTTATGCAAAATAATCACATTTTTACTAATATTATCCATATTTTACTCTGACGTATTGTTAGTTTTTTTTTTTTTGCAAAGTTAAAAAGAAAAATAATGCTAAATAGAAAAAGACTTCTTCCTAACCTTTTAAGAGCTTTACTGTATATATAATTTTATTGTCATTAGCATCTTTGTTTGGACACTTCATCAACCATTTATGGACCATGAGCCATTATATTAATATTTAACATATTAACTTACCTTTCTAATCCAAGCACCACAGTCTTCTTCTTCTCTCTTCAGCTACTTTAAGATGTGATTTTACCTTCACGTCCTTTAAACTCTACTATTATTTCTTACCTTTTAACAATTATGGATTGTCCTTATTTACCCATTACGGGCTTTTCCAGACAACCTCTTATCCACAGTAGTTCCTCAGTTAAAGCCATGTGTAGTTGAGAAGTACAAATTTTACAAGTTAAGTGCTCAAAGTTAATATTCTACCATTTATTAAGAGAGGTTGCAAAGAACGAGTTGTATCTTTTCAATATGGGAATCTTGCAACGTTTCTTTGAACGCACGATTAATAAATTAAAATAAAACTTTCCTTGCCATAGGCATTCTTTGCATTTCTAAAGCAAGCAAGAAAAAAAAATTTACACAAGGTGTCAATGACAAATCAATCTCGACTATTCATGTCCATGTGTTTAACGAAATAAAGCTCATGACAGCTGAGATTAATATTGTATTGTTTATTGTGTTACTAATATACGATCATCTCCAATATATCTATGTGAATATTATATTTGTAAACAAAAGAAATGTTCTTCTATAGAGTTTTATAATTAATGTCGAATTTATCATATGCTAAACTTTGTGATAAATTTGTATTGATCGATATCTTCATTTATTTCATGTAATTATTAGAATTTTTTTTATTTTTACACCATTTAAATATTAAAAATTCTTTTTATAAGCTTCAAAATATAATAATGACGACAAAAATAAAAAGAACATTACACATAAAACATAAAACATAAAGTAGGATAACATTCTTTTTTACATTCTTTTGCAATAAATATGTTTAGTATCAATATAGATAAATGTAGTATTGGTTATGATCTAAACTTTCAGCTAAAAGCATGGCTTATTCACAAAAAAAATAAAAATAAAAATAAAAATCCAACTGAAAGCTGTTATATATATATATATAGGGTCAGGCTTCTATCCGACGGTGGATAGAATGCGGTGATGACCCGGACTCTAGGTATGTCAGGACTATGAAGAAAAGAAGCTTGTTTGTAGGTGTGCAGTGGGTCCGGAAACTAGTGTGAATGGAAAGAATAAGGCAAGGGAGTAGTTGGAGAAAGAAGATAGAAATTGTCACAAGGACATAAAGGTAATTCCAGTAGAAAATCGTACAACGCTCGTATTGCCTACTCGGTTTTCATTTATGTCTAGTAAATGAGACAAATTTCATGTAATATTTAAGTGGATCCGAGGACTTGTAGCGCCTGGATTTTATTTTCATACAGTGGTAGTAAATGAGACCAAAGTCATGCAATATAGACTTGGGTCCGAGTGAAAAAAAAGGTGTGAAAGTAAGCAAGTAATTAAGAGGCTGAAATCAAGTAATCACGGTTGATGGAAACTGCTTTTTAGTATTGTCATTGTAATGTATATGAGTTTAGAATCAATAATTTATCATTGGTTATATTTTTCAGATTAAGAAAAATTTGTTTGATGTTGTACCAGTTATTTTAGGAATACAGCTAATTGAATTTTGTTTTGTTTTTGTAAAAAGTTAAGGCAGTGTGGAAATGTAAGTTTCGATTTCTAAATGTCTATAGTAATGGAAGAAAAACAACTTGAATCTTCATTTCATACACAAAGGCGTAATCGAGGTTGTTAGAGCTTTGACGTTAATCGGTTTAGTGATGATTGTTGCAAATGATTTTAAACAATAATAGAAATGTAAAGTTGGTTTTTTAGTTATGTATAATTTTAAGGAAACATTTCAGTAGAAATTAACAACTAATGAAAATGTTGTTTGGTTTAAACCGATTTGTCAAAAAAAAAAAAAAGTAAACGAAGTAAGATAGAGCCAAAAATATATAGAATGGAACCGTACAAAGTTTTTAAATTATTGAGGCTGAAATCTATACAGTAACACCATTAAAGAGTAAATTAACATGTTTTGTGTTCAAATCACCAGGTAAATAACAATAAGGAAGTGTGGTTGTTCGAGTGATAACGAATTTGGACATTGTTTTTACGTTTAAATTTAGAACAAGGTGATCTAATTGGCATAATGACTGCGTTAAGACTATGCCAGGCTTAATAGAAAAGAGTAGGCTGAAAAAAAAAATTCCGAAATGTAAATTAGAAAACTGAGGTTTATGTAATCGACCATCCAAGTTACAAGCTTGTGGCATATATTTACAGATGGTTTGTATCAATAACTATAAAGATGGTTTGTATAAAATGTTTTCTTCCTTTTTCCTCTGGACGCGCTTTTTCCTTGCAACCTGCCATAGTCAGATTTTTAACTGACTACCCTTTTAATTTTGAAGAACAATTGCTAGCCGCCCGTATCAATGGCTTCAGCATCCAACGGCTCCAGTTTACCAAACGGACGAAAACGGTCACCGCATGGAATATGTGTGTAATATTTCTTTTCCTGAATAGATGAAAGCTGTTAATTAGCACCTTCTCATGAGGGTTCCCTCAATTCAAATTATTCTTGCCAAAAATAAAAACGCATACTAAATATTCGATTTCAAAACTTCATGCATGACCAAACTACATATATAATATACTAAGCCGATTCTGAACAAAATCATGATCATTAAAATCATGACTAATACCACATAACTCAAATATTCAAATCGTATATAATATATATATATATATATATGTATATGCTACTACATTTACGTGGACGATAACAATCTTTTAGAACAACCCAATATTTTACACACACACACACACACACACACACGAGGTAGTCTGGAGAAGACGATGTTGCGTTTTGAACATCTGGAGTGAAAAACCGGTCGTTTGTTTTAGCCGCTTCTTGGGAGTTGGGAGAAGTAACGAGGTATTCTGAAGGAGAAGACGTTGCGAATTGAACATCTTGAGAGAAAAACTCGTCGTTTGTTTTAGCCGCTTCTTGGGAATTGGGAGGAGAAGAGAAGTATTGTGGGGAGAGGGGTGAATTTTCAGGAAGATCGTTAGTGGTTTCTTGAGAAGATTGAGATATTGGTTTGATGTCGTTGATATGTTTGGGTGTAGTAGAGGTAGTGGAGTTGTTGTCGTTTGTGATTAAGGGTTTTGTGTCGTTTGAGGAAGGAATTGTGGTGGTGGTGTTTGGTAATGGGAGCATTTGGGCCTTCTGGCTGTCGATTGAACTAATGCCAAGGAAAGCAGTATGAGGATGTCGAGAGAAAGCTTGAAGAGGTCAAATGCCATTACTGAGTTTTGTTTTTTGTTTTAAACAATTGTTTAAAAATAATTTGGATATGAAATTCTGGGAATCTAGGGGAGAAAAAGAGAGAGGGGGGGGGGGGGGGGGGGGGGGGGAAGTAAAATGGAAGATGTAATGTAATGTGATTAGGGAATAAGAAGAAGAGAGACTATTTTGTCAGAATTTGGTGGGTGTTGAAGAGCTCTATATAGATTTTTTTTTTTTTTTTTCTGGTGCTAGATAATAAAAAGGAGGGAATAAATCCCATGCGACAGCTTTTATTTTTGCGGGGTAATGGCATTGTCTCTAATGGTGAAAGCAATTCGTTTTCCAAATCTTTAATGTGATTCTGAAATGCAATGGGAAAATGTTAATTAATATGACAAAATTTCTTAGTCAAGTTATTAACTAGAAAACCCATGGAAAGAGGTTGAAAATGATGCATACATAATTGGGGGAATTTTTTTTTTTTTCTTTTCTTTTTTAAACTTTACTAGCTTCATATATATTTGGAAATTGTCAACATGGGGGCCCAAGCAAGAGGAAAAAGAAATTATGTATTATTACAGCAAAGCCTAGAACAGGGGATATACAGAGTATTAGAAGCCTATGCAGAAAAACCAGCAGTTCTATCTTTTTGTAATTGAATAAACAAAATGAGATTAAATCAGTTGCTTCCTCATTCTGTGAGATTTAGTATGTGTCCCTTCAATGATTAAGCAGCTGCAAATGTATGCCACCTAAAAGTATAAGAGATCATGTTTGATTAGCTAATAAATGTGTATTTTAGTATTAATTAAATGATGATTATCATAAGCAAATTTTTTTTTTTGGCACTCCAACAAACACATCTGTACTTACTATATACTTTTATTAGTCATCACTCAATAAGTCTAATCTAACATTGTAATTGTCTATATTATATATATATATACATATATATGTGTGTATATATATATATTATAACAGGTTTCATCTTTTGTAAGTGCATATTGCATATTACTTGAAAGTGGAGCTTTAATATAACATAATCTTCCATAATTAATGCTAATATACTATTAAGCCTCAAAACACCCAAACTAGCCAATCTTATCTTCTACTGACTTATGTTTTTGAGTTCCAACATTTAAAAGACCAAAAAGTTGTTAACCTATTAAATATTTTTTATTGTGTTAATATCACATCAGCCGCCTTTGCTCCTCCTATAACAAAGTAAACTCTGTCTAATTCCGTCCCACTTAAGAATGTATACCTTAATCAAAAACAAATATATATATATATATATACACATACATATATATATTTATATATTTATATTCTCTTCTTTTGTGTTGAATGTATATATTTATTCAGTTCAATGCTATCCACACAAATAAAATATTGTAGAAGCCACCATCTCAAGGTATAACAACCACAAGTGATGTATATAAATGTGTGTGTGTGTGTGTGTATTATTGAAATTAAAATGACATAAAAGTGATGGAATAGAGACAAAACAACACAAATAGGCTGATCATAATTTCTTGTGATAACCATGACCAGTACACAAACACTGAAATGGAAGGAAAAACGATGCAGAATAACAAAGACAAAAGGCAAAGGAAAAATGTAAACATTAGGGGACACATTTAAAACAAGTGCCCCAATACAGAAGAGTACATAAAAACCATATACATATCCAAATATTACATGACCGTTCCATTCCAACCCTTTTTTTCTTTTTTTTTTGGGGGTCTTTTTCTTCCAAATCAGATGTTGGTAGAGCTCCTGAATGATCCAAGGGCTTTGACTGCGGCAGCTCTCAAGATGTATTGGTGGTAAAAGGCAGCAATTGCAGCTCCAATGAAGGGTCCCACCCAGAAGATCCACTGAAATATCACCCAAAAAAAAAAAAAAGAGTGACCAAAATTGGAGAGAAATTAATGTGCGATGTGGTATGATTAGGGGGAAAGATTCATACATGGTCATCCCATGGCTTGTCCTTGTTGAAAATCACGGCGGCTCCGAAGCTCCGAGCTGGGTTGATCCCGGTTCCGGTGATGGGGATAGTCGCGAGGTGAACCATGAACACGGCAAACCCGATTGGGAGTGGTGCCAACACCTGTCGTGTCATCAATTTTAAAAATAAATGTTAAATGTGTTTCCTGTTATCTGTACAGTGTCACGACTGAAAATTTGATGTATCACTACTGGTGGTGATAAATAATTTTTTTTTAATTTTATTTTAAAGATTATACGTACGGGAACGTGGGAGTCCCTAGCGTTTCTCTTGGGGTCGGTGGCGGCGAAGACGGTGTAGACGAGAACAAAGGTACCGATGATCTCGGCGGCCAATCCGGTGCCAGTGCTGTAGCCGTCGTTGAGAGAGTTGGCTCCGCCGCCGTACCTTTTGTAGTAAGAGCTCTGGAAGGCCTTGACGAGGCCACAGCCACAGATGGCCCCCAAGCACTGAGCCGCCATGTACAAAATGGCTCGGACCAACGACACCTTCCTCGCCAAGAATAGCCCGAATGTCACCGCCGGGTTTATGTGTCCTCCTGTGCATTTTCATCAAATTCATTCCATTAAGCTACAATTCATGCCAAAATAATAATAATAATAATAATAATAATCTTCCTAATAACATTCAAGCCAAAGACCCCTATCTTTTTGTGAGAAACAGAGAAAATAAGGTGTATTTTCCCTAAAATATATATATATATATATTTTTTTTTTCTTTCTATAGTCGATTGAAGAGTAAACTACTGTGTTTTTTAAGGCCATTTTTTTTTAAACAGAAAATTCCATGTGCTACAATTCATATAAAACCAAAGTTTTTTGAGCAGGTAGTATTTTATATTCACATTAGTTAGGTTCCGATAATTTTTCTTATTTGTTTCTTATTATTTGCTATTCTGTAAACAGTAATTATGTCAATTATAAAAAATAATAATAATAAAAAAAACTTAATTATGTCCGAAGTAGTGTAGAAAGAGGAGACTCACCTGAGATGCCGGCGGTGCAGTAGACAAGGATGAAGATCATGCCGCCAAAGGCCCACGCGATGCCCAAAATGCCGACGCCGCCGCAGTCGTCGCCGCCATTATTTGTGTCAGTCTGGCTCTTGTAGCCAATGACAGTGAGCACAGTGACATACAAGAACAAGAGAGTGGCCACAAACTCGGCTATGATGGCCCTATAGAAGGACCACTGCCCTAGCTCCTCCGCGTCGATGAGCGGCGCCGGCGGAGGGTCTTGGTAGTCCTTGCCCGAGTACCCTTCTTGGTGTCCTCCTTCAACGTCCTTTGCCATGATCAAAAAGACGACTCTTCGTAGCTAGAGAGAAGTGAAAAAAATAAGATGCGTCTTTCTTTTGTTAAGCTTCTTTTTGTGTGTTTGTGTGGAAGAGTGAGGCTCATAAATGGTCTATATAAAGTGTGTTTTCTAGCTAGGACTTGGGCTGAAAATATTTATTAAACCTACTCTTTTGCCGACCATCCTAGTAATTACCACAAATTTATTTTCCTTTCTATTTCTATGGCCCCACTTTTTTTGCTTGGAATTTCCTCTCTTTTTTTTTTTTTTTTTTTTTTATAGATTAGTTGGGGGTTTATATTCCAGCAAGTTCTAATATAGTCTCTCCACAAAAGTTTGGTTTTGCCAGAAGGGCATTGGTTATTGACTACATGACTTTTTATTCACGGGTCTTGTTTTTCGCAAATTTTGTTCACCAAAAATTACCTTCTTGAAGTTTCTTTCATTACTATTTTGTCCCCATAATTACCAAATTAACAAATTATCATTCCTTGATTATGACGAATGTTGTTAAGTTGCTTTCATGGTGGGATAAGATATCTATTTCCTTACAGTGTTCAAAAAAAAAATACTCTCATACTACAAGAAAATCTACCGCTAGATACTATATAGCCTACTAGTGAGACTACGGCAAAAACATGTCACCGACGACGACTTAGGAGTCTTTCATCCACTCATGAGTTGACGCGTGTAATACACAACAGTGAGGGTCCCATAAAATGGCGACTGCAGGCCAAGGACAAGGTCCTAATCACGAGACCATGGTGACACTAGTGAAATGGGACGCTATAGGCGTGATCAAACCGACCATTCATCATCATTCGTTTCACCACCACCGCCCCATAGAAATTGGGTCCTACCTACTTCAACCACTCATGTGGTGCCACGTTTCGGTGACCTCCGCCTACCTCCAATCATTGATTGTCGTTTATATTATTTCTTTTTTGTTTTTGTCAATTGTCGTTTTTAATTAATTTTGTGGAAATGGTAATCACCAAACATTAATCACCGTTATCTTATTCCGACTTAGAATAGAATAATCGTAATGATGTTGCCTTCTAATAGGATCGGGACAAGGATTCTGCCAAAAAGAAACTAAAGAAAAAGTTGTGGCTACTGTGGTGCAACGTGTCATGAAGTTAGTGGATTGGTTCTAAGCAATAGTGAAACGACACTTTTCTTTTTCTTTTTTTTTTTCTTTTTTTTTTTTTGCGCTTTTCCAGGTTTGTTTGGGAGGAGAGAAAGTGAGAAACCACCTGGAAAGTTCTTAATGCGCACGTGAAAAATGAAATTGGGAAGAAAGTTGGGGAAGTTTTTAAGGGGGGGTGAACCTTCTGGATGTAACATGAACATTAAAGAAATTTGGAGAAGTACAAAGGTCTATCATTATGTGGCTCCTAAAAAAATTTTAGATCTTAGCCTTAGATGAAAATTCTCTTAAAAAAATTATTAGCAAAGGAAACAGAAAATTGCAGATTGATTAATCATGATTTTCCTCGAGACATATAGATTAATGAGCTTTTTGTTTTTAATCCCTTTTTGGTTGATTATTTCCATCCATCGTGGAAATGACCACGAAATACAAACGTAATTTTGAGTTTTTACTATTCTAGGTCATTGTTTTTCAACATAAAACATGTTATTCACTGAACTTCTTGTCAATCAATATAAATGTCACTGGCCAAGATGAATTACTTCAAGCAATCATTTTTATGTTGGATTAAAAAAGGAACAAATTTCTTGGTGGAAAAAAAAAAATCAATAGTGTTTTCACCCCATACTCAACACCATACTGGATATAAATATAAATAGCTCATGTTAAAGGATAAATTTTTTTTTTTAATTTTTTTTTAAATCAACCACTCTAATTACGACGCCTACACTGACATAGAGAAAACGACATTCTATTTATAAAAACGACAAACCAGCAACACGAGAAAAATGAAACGTTCCAACTCACAAGTGACAAGCCATCATTTTCTTCTCCAAAGCTAGACCCTCGTTATTAGTTTGAGACGATACGTCGTTCCCTCTGGATTTCTTTCTTTCTTTCTTTTTTCTTTTTCTTTTTTTCCGAATTTTAACAAATAACATTTTGATGAAGTTAAATAAAATAAATATCAAGATTTTAAATATTCAAATTAAATTATAAATTTACTTTTAATAAAAAATATTTTTATAATCATTTTACTATTTCTGTAATTTACTTCACATGTTTTAAAAATATATTATTTATATTGATCATTTACTGAAACTATTATTTTCTTCTTCTTGTTCTATATTTTTTTCCCCCCCAAACGTCGTCCATGTTAGGAAAAACGACATGTAATCTTCCCCTCATGTCGTTTTTGGGCTAAATTTAAGGAGGGAGAGGGAGAGGGAGAGGGAGAGGGAGAGGGAGAGAGAGAATATGAAACAATTTCATTAATAAGTGAGCCGGAGTTACAACAAGAACAGTTTAAATATACTTTTCAGTACATCAAAATCACCAATCTACAGATGTACACAAAATATTAGTGGAATTTCCTAAGTTATTCAAAAAAAAGGAGAAGAAGAAGAGGACTATTCATTTTAGTTTTCCTCAGCCTCAAGTTCTTCCTCAGCAATAGTCTCCAACCGAGGACAATTGGAAGTCTTGTGGTGGGGTATCAAAAGGGCTGGAACAACCTCAATCCAAGCATCCAAACTTTTGATCTCCTTTGCCATTTCTCCACAAATAAACAAAAGCCTTTGTCTTCCTCAAACAAAATGACTTCGGAGAAGTACTAGATAAAAGTTGGTGTTCTAAGTGCTTTGTTTTAGAGAGAGAGAGAGAGAGAGAGAGAGAGAGAAGGGTATGTTTGGTTTGGAGGCTTTGCAGTGCAGATTGCTCTTTGAGGGAAGTTTGGTGAAGATGCCCATTTTTATGTTACATAAAAAGCTTGAAAAGGAAGAGCCAAAGGAAATAAAACCACATGCCCAAGTTGGCCAAGTGGAGTGGCATAGCAATGATGTAACAATGTTTTGTCCCACTCACATGGCAAAAAATGTGACACGTGACATGTGTGGAAAATGTGGACGTTTTGAGTTAGATAAAAGTTTGTATAGATGTGGAAGGACACGTGTCATTTTTTTTTGGGTTCTTTCCGATTCATTAAGTAACCCCCTAACCAAATTTATTATAATTTCCGGTTCCATTAGTTTTTGCTATTCTATGATGTTGTTCAAGATAAAAAAACAAACGACATGCTCTTCATTATTTTATTGTCATCATTTTATTAATATGAAAGGAGATAATTGGCACACGTGTGAAAAGTTACTAATTGCACTTGCGGATTCGAATGCGAAGCTCAATCCATCGTTGTTTTTCTTTACGAGCAAACATCTTAAACTCTGCTCATTCTGTTAGAGCTAACTGTGCATTTAATAATAGTGTTGTTAATTCAAATGATAACTTTTGAAGTGCTTGCTTCCCAAATACTTAATTGATCTACATATTTGGGTTTACACAAAGTGCAAATGATACATCTCCATAACTTTTTGTCCTTTAAACAATTCTTCACCACATGATTCAAATACGAATAATTTTCCTCATCTAATTGCACACTAATAGAAGCAAGCAGATCGTCTCTTCCACCAGCTATCACGGAAAACAATAATTATTTATCACATAGTTATCTAATTTAGATTTTAAATTTATTAAAGCTAGATTAGGATTTAGATTCTGTAATTTATATATATATATATATATATATATATACATATGAAGGTTTATTTATAGTATTTCTTATTAGTAAATTCTTTTCTTTATTCCTAGTCTGTATGTTGATGACCAGATCATCTACGACTACCGGCCATCCTTCTCGGCTCGGATCGTCGCCGTGCCGGGAACAACCGGGAACACATTTTACCGAGACGATGACTTATGGAATCAGGTGTCTGGGTGGCCACTACTCGGAGTAATCGGGAGTGGTCGGCTAGGATTATACCGGCTCCGATCTCTAGGTCAAGCCTCGGGTGACTGCCCATGATTTGACATTGATCGTACACCTCACCGGCTGCAGACGCCGCCCTACCAGCCCCCATCACGCGTCAAATCACCTGCAGCCAACCACTCTGACGGGCACTGTTGCCCCCTTGCAGGTGACACTCATTGCGTCCTGCTGCTAACTACACAAAGCCTAGGGCCACGTGGCACCCATCCATTGGGCCGGTAGCCCCTGCAGGCCTACCTATCCACCGGATACCCTAGGCTTCCAACCCGACCGGGTCGTCCCGAGCACCCAGGTCCACTAAGAACACCTATAAATAGAGGAAAAACCCTCACTTCCAGGTATGGTCATTTTTGCTTTGCCAAAACTCTGTCTCTCCCCTTGCATATCAGTATTCTTGCTGACTTAAGCATCGGAGTGCCTACGGCAGACACCACACCGGTGTCCCCATCATTCCGAGGTGCTTCCATTTTGCAGGTGATCGACGGTGGAACGACTGACGAGTGTTAGTCGGAATACCCGATCACATTGGGTGTTGCTGTCGGAACCATTTCTAGCATCAACACCCATGCACCGTCATCTTCTCCTCTAGCTACAAACTCTATCCGCCGGTATAGGCTGATGGCATAATTCGTAAATAATCCGTACGACCGTTTCAAATCCAAACAGTCTGTATGATTCCATACAGTTTTGTCTTTCTTGCACTTGTCATCCAGTTTCATCTCATTGTTTCCATCTACATCATGGCTAAACAAGGTCCTTCTACAATAGTCACTCATGTTTCAATTATCTACAACATTGATTATCTCTATACTCTTACATCCTCTCTTGACGATTGTCGTCTTACGCTCATGCGTCCTCTCTTAACATTATGAACTCTTACATCTTCTCTTGATAATTATTGTCCTTGCTTCCTTACGCCCTCCCTTTTGTATATATTTCAAGACTCATATATAAATTAGTAAATTCTTTTATTTGTTCTAATATGTGGACTTAAGCACATTTATATTAAATATTTTAATATTCTTTTCTGCTTTTTTTGTTTAACTATTTTCTCATTTAATTTATATATATAGCCCTACAAATTAAGTAGTGAAAGACCAATCTATCTTTACTAATGAAGAGAATAAATAATTCTAATGTAAATATGATACTTCTAAAAGTTGTCTTGCTTTTGGTGTGGCTTTGCTCTGTTTTCGCTTATGTTTTGTTGCTTGGTTTGTATGTTAAAGGGAATCATTACTCAGCTAAAAAGTGAATTTAACAAAACGCGTTTTTTTTTTTTTTTTTAATTTTTTTTTTTGGGTGTTACTTGAGCGAATTCGTGGCATTATTTGGAAACTTTAATCTATCACTCTAATAACGCTTGCACTGAGAAAGAGAAAACGACATTCTATTTATAGAAAAACAAGATGTCAGCGACACTAAATAAAGAAACATGCCGTTGATGACTTACAAGTGAGTAGTGACAATCCATCCATTTGTTCTCAAAGAGCTAGACCCTAGTTATTGGTTCGAGACGACATGTAGTTCACCCTAGATTTATTTATAAAAAAAAAAAAAAAAAAACGTCGTCCATACTGGAAAACGACATGCGCTAAATTTGAGGGGAGAGAGAGAGAGAGGAATTTCAACAGAATTCATATTGCATCGCAAAAACAATTTCATTAATAAGTAAGCCTGAGCTAGAAGAAGAACATTTTTGAATCCATATACACAAAATATCAGTGGAATTTCCAAAGTTACAAAAAAGAAAAATAATAATGATAATAGTAATGAAAGGACTATTCATTGTCGTTTTCCTCAGCCTCAAGTTCTTCCTCAGCAATAGTCTCCAACCGAGGAGAATTGGAAGTCTTGTGGTGGGATATCAAAAGAGCTGGTGCAACCTCAATCCAAGCATCCAAACTTTTGATCTCCTTTGCCATTTTTCCACAAATAAATAAAAGCCTTTTTCTTGCTCAAACAAAATGACTTCGGAGAAGTACTAAAAACAAAAAAGTTGGTGTTCGAGAGAGAGAGAGATATATATATATATATATATATATAGAGAGAGAGAGAAGGGTATGTTTGGTTTGGAGGTTTTGCACTACAGATTGCTCTCTGAGAAAGTTTGGTAGAGATGCCCCTCTCTATAAAAGCTTCAAAAGAAAGAGCCTAAGGAAGCAACCATACGCCCAAGTGGGCTATTGGTGGAGTGGCAATAATTTTTTTATGTTTGTCCCATTCACAAGGTAAAGTGTAACACGTGACATGTGTGCAAAATGTGATTTGAGCTAGAAACCCAAAAAAATAAAAATAAAAATAAAAATAAAAATAAATAAAATAAAGGTGTGGAAATGTGGAAGGACACGTGTCAGTTTTTGGGTCCTTTCTAATTCCTTAAGTAACCATCTACCAAATTTATTATGATTATGTTGTTCAAGACAAGACAAACGACATGATGTTCATGAACTTCTTGTCAACGATTTTAAATGTCATTTACTTGGGCAGAAAAAAAAAATATAGAAAGTGATAATTCTTCTCTCCACATTAGATTCTGATCATTTCTGCACACAATTAAGGATTCATTTGATATTTAAATTAAGTTTGAGATAAGATAAAATTTTAAATTTTAAATTAAATTAATTTTTAAAAAATAGTTATAAAGATTATTAATTTTGTAAAAAAAAAATAAAAATTAAGATAAAAATTTAAATTAAATCCATTCATCGAACATAAATTAATAATAATAATAGGCCACTCTCTATTATTATAGAATGGTAAGTTATGTTATTATAAATCACTGTTTTTCGTCCAAAACGCGTGTTTTGATTGGAACGTGCGTTTTGTCTTTTTTATTTTTTATTTTTATTTTTTTTGTTTCCTTCTGGGCTGGCTGACACAAGGCAGCAGAGGTGGGGTGAGAGAGAGACAAAGAGAGGGGATGCATTGGGAAAGAAAAAAGCGCTAGTGGGGAAGTGGGGCCCTTTTTGTTTTTTGTTTTTTGTTTTTTTTGTTTTTTTTGCTTCTTTTCGTGGGAAGGGGAAGAGAGAGAGAGAGAGAGAGAGTGGGGGGAGTTGTTGGGTTTTGGTTTTGGTTTTGGTTTTTTTTTTTTTTTTTTTTGCTAAAATTGTTGGGTTTGGTTTCTTTTTTCTGCCGACACACGGAAGGGTGGGTGGGAGGGAGGGAGGTGAGTGGGATGGGTTTTTTTTTTTTTTTTTTTTTGCTCGAGGGGAAGGGAGGGGGGAGAGAGAGACTATGAAGTGAGAGAGAGGAGAGAGAAAAAATAAAAGATTTTTTGTTTTGTTTTTTTGTTTTTTTTCCTTCTCTTTTCGAAGGAGAGTGACAGAGAGAGAAATAGTTTTTTTTGGGTTTTTTTTTTTTTTGAAAGAGAAAAGGGGGAGGGAAAATATGTGGAGTTCATGAAACGAGGGAGAAAAAATATTATTTAAATGCTCTTATATTATTATTAAATAATATAATTATATGAGATTTATAAAATCTATTTAATATATATCTAAAAATTTATAATATATAATTTAATTATCTCAATATATTTATTTTTTAAATTTTAAATATAATTTTTATGTATTTCATATTTTAAAATATTTATTTCATATTTTTAAAATTTTTCAATTTTCTGTAGTTTCTCTTATATATTTCGTGATAAATAAATCACATGGATTTAAGAAAACACTTTTCATTAACATTTTAAAATAATATCTTTCAACTAATTTTTTTATTTTTTTATTTTAGTCCTTTCTTATGCTTGGTCTATTTTTAATATTTTAGTTATTTTATTTTTTTTTAATTTTTTATGCCTTTTTTTAATCTAATTTTTACTTATATATTTTTTTATTTAGATAAATTTTTTCAAATACGTTTAATCATATACATCGCACATGTTTTTCAACTAGCAATTTTTAATGCGTTGTGAGGAACTTGACTATGTCAATATATTATTCAATCAATATTTAGAAGGCTTAAACGTAGTGCCTTAATAAAATTTATTAAAAAAGATTCATGTAAATGAAGTTAATCATTTGTAACTACATGCAAAACATTTTTTTGTTTACTGATAAAAATAAAAAAATGTACAAATTACTCGTATACCGGAACCATACTTTTTTCTTCTCATGTGTAAACTGTGAGCTACACGTTACGGAAGTGTTTTTAGATTCTTAACATTGTCGTTTGGCAAAAGTTTATTCCATTATTATAGATGTCGTTTACACCGACCAAAGAGTACACGACATGCTCTCACATACAAACGACATAGTTTTTTTATTATTATTTTAAAGAAAAAAATCATGCCAAACTAATGTCATCTTGTCCTCCCATAAAACTACAACCATTCTATTCTGTCGTACGACAAGTCGCTCATAAAAAGAAAAACGACATGTAAATTTCCATTCATATCGTTTCATCTTTCAAGACCAAAAATTTCAGGAGAACTTAAAAAAGATTATGAACAAAACATAAGAATTTCAGCAAAATATATATTGCTTAAAAAAAAAAAAAACTTTTATTGATTTCTGACCTACAGCTAAAACAATTAGAATCCATTTTCAGTACATAAAAATCATCAACAAAAAGATTTACCCCAAATATGAGTGGAATTGTCTAACTGACAAGAAGAAATTATAGTAACTATTCATTGTCGTTTTCCTCAGTCTCAAGGTCTTCCTCTTTAATTGTCTCCAACCGAGGAGAATTAGAAGTCTTGTTGTGGGGAATCAGAAGGGAAGGAGCAACTTCAATCCAAGCATCCAAACATCTCATCTCCTTTGCCATTTTTTTCCCACAAAACCAAAACCTTTTATAAATTGTCTTGCTAAAAAAAAAATCAACTTTGGTGTTTGTTTTAGAGAGAGAAATCAAGAGAGAGCGAGAGAGAGAGAGAGAGAGAGAGAGAGAGAGAATTTGGTGGTTTGCTCTTGCAGGGAAGTTTGGTGGGGGTTGTCCCTTTATAGAAAGCATGAAAGGAGATGAAGACGAGTGGAGTGGTAGTGGCACAATAATAATGTTATGTCTGTCCCACTCTACAAGGTAAAGTGTGACACACACATGTGACACATATTGAAAAAAAAAAAATATATATATATATATATATATTAGCTAGAACAAGTATGAAAAATGTGGAATGACATTTGTCATGCTTTTGGGTTATTTCTGATTTCTTAAGAAATTGCCCCCACTAAATTTATCACACGGCAAGAGGGGATTTAGAAAATAAATAAATAATAAATAATAAAAAAAAGAAAAGAAAAGCTTCCCACCAAATTTTTAGGTTCTATCTGTTCAGCCCTAAACCAGGAAGCCTGCTTTGTCTTTGTCTTGCTTTTGGTGTGGATTCCCTGGTTTTGCTCTCTTTTCGTTGATATTTTGTTGCTTTGTTTTTTATGTTAAAAGGAACCACTACTCATCTAAAAAGTGAGTTTTAACATTTTTTTTTTAATTTTTTGATGTTAGTTGAGGGAATTTCGTTGCTGATACCATTTTTTCTTTTGTGTTAGTTTAAATCTTGATTAGCATAATGTTCTGGTTTATCACATTCCAATTTCCTCCAAGACCTATAATCGGTGAGTTCAATTCACCGTTATATTTTAGAGTTAAAAAAAGAGAAAAAAATATTTTAGTAAATCGCATCATGAAAAATACCATTAAGAATAAAGATTTAGTAATTGAAAACTTTTCAAAAGATCGAAATTTTGAAGTGGACGTTGAACTCAACAATTCAATATTTGCTCAAAAAGATATGAAAATCGCTATTTTGAATTCATGAAAAAGTTTAACAAAGCTAAATATTTTGACGAGAAAAAGAACAAGGAGCTTACAATATTGAGGATTCATAAAGACATGCGTTGTAAATTGGGAAAATCAAAATGAGTTCTCTTTAGTCTTATTTTTATTTCTTCTTTGGTTTGGTTGTTTTTTTTAGTTTAGTTTAGTTTAGGTTTTCTTTTTTTTCTGATTTGTAAGATCTTTTTCTTTTATTTTTCAAATAATATTTTGCTTGCATATTAAAAAAAACAAAAAAGTTCAATTCATTGTTTTATTTTAGGAAGTTCTCGAATCTTATTTCTGAGTTTTTTTCATTCTATGAACGTATTGATGTCCCCAACATTAACGAACTAGAACTGGAAATAACATGAACAAATCAAAACAATTCATGAACTGTAAGGAATTGTAAATTTGCCAAATAGTGTTAAATTAATGTCACTTATTCCCATGACTTACTAACACATGAATTATGGCATTTAAAAACAAATCAGATAACCTTTTATTGCCCTCAAAAGATTTCTGGTACAATTTTCTTGGAAATATGACTCTTTTTTGCACACCAAAGAATAGGGATTATTAATATTAATTACAGAATTTACAATGCCACTCTCGACTAGTCTCAATTTATTCCAATCCATTTACGGCACCCTTTGTCTTAACAATTTTGTTTCTCACAATACATTTTGAATTCACAAGAGGAGACCTTCAAAAACGCAAACATGTCTTCCCTTTCAATGATCCAAACTTCAAAGAACGAGAAGAAAATCGGCCAACACCGGACTTGTCATCGTATCCCTCAGAGGCCTCTTCGGCGATTGTCTCCAAACTGGGGGAATTCGAAGGCTTTCGAGGGTGAATGATGGGAGCCGGAGCCACCTCAAGCCATGAATTCAAGTTCCTCCTCTCCTTAGCCATCGAAGATCGCAAGAAAACAAAGCGAAAGACAACGGTTTCTTTCGAGCAAATCGTTGGTCTGAATTGGAATTGTTGATGGTTTTTCTCTCTTCCTCCTCTTGTTTTTCTCTTCCTCCTCTTGTATTGTTCAAGAAAGAAGAGAGACAAACAGGTTAATCCCAAAAAGATCTTTGCAAAAGGGCTTTTGCGTGTCGAGAAACGGACTTGTGTGTGCTAAATTAAGAGGGGTGTTATATATATACACACGCGCACACATATGACAAGGAGATTTGGGAAACAATTTAGGGAAAATATCAAAGACAAGCCAGTTGATGGTAATCAAATTGTCCATGTGGAAAACTTTGAATAGGGCTGGTAAATGGAAGTCGAGAATATTAGGCCAAAAAAAAAAAAATCTATAATTAAGTAAAAAACCAACCCAACATTCCCTGTTTTGTTGGGAAAAGATTGAGGCCACACAGGACATGAAACGTGTAAGAAATTAGGTAGAGAGACTTCCAATCTCCTTTTTCCATGTTAAATTCCTTTCGTTTTCTTTTCCTTTTTGTAGACAACAACGAGGATATTATGTTGGGTTTTTTAATTTTGGTATTTTAATGGCCTATGAAGTCTTTCCTTCCTATAATTGGCTCAAAAAAGCCAGCAAAACTTTTTTGAAAAGGAAATGGCTGCTTTAAGGGGGAAGCTCATTGCATATTCCCTTGCTAAAAACTCATTATTCCCTTGGTAGCTTTCCAATGACAACTACATTTCTCTTCTCATCTGATATTTCTCTTTTCCTCTGCACTAAAAATAAAAAAAAATCATGCATTGCATTTTTCTTTTTTTCTTTTTTTTTTTTGGCTGAACATTTATGCATTGCAATCTAAACGAAAGACCGAAGTCATGGAAATATTATTGTACCATAACCAAACCAACTCCTATTCTAACCAAACTAAAGTTATATATTTATTTGTTCAAATTTATTATCACGTTTAATTGTTAAAGATTGTGGAAACAGTACCTCCAAGTTTAGTTTCCTTGGATAACTATTTCGGATCTAAAATTTTTAACTCCTCAAATCTGAATCCAAATATACACTTGTTCAAAATTCTGACTATACTCATTTTACTCTTTCCCAAACACACATTTTGATTCATACATTCAATTTAAATGCAAAAAATCAAATCCAACATATATGATTAAAACAGGTTCATTTAGAATGCATGACAGTTGGAAATTTCAGCCCTGGGTGTGTTTGGTAGGAGAGAAGTTGAAGGAAGGAGAGAGATGGAGGGATTAGCGAAAAGATTTTGATATTCATGTTTATTTAATAAAAGATGAAAGATTAATGAAGAGATTAAGGGAGATACTCCAAATCCATCAAAATATCTCAATTTTAATCTTTTTTAAACTAGAGAAATGTTAAGAGAATTTTCATACCAAACAAAAACGGATGTGAGTGGCATCGTCGTAAGCTCGACATAAATAGCCCTGGTATAGATTTTATTTTTTCTTCTTTGGTAGTTCATCCACTAATTTCAACGTTAAGATGCTCATTCGTTTACAAGGTGCTTTCATTCACTACTACGGTAGTTCATCCTAGTTCATTT